>JAZHEH010003205.1:30218750-31595000 GCA_036589455.1 Ateles fusciceps
TCCAACTCCTATGCTCAATCAGTCCTCTCAACTCAGTCCCTCCCAAATAGCTGGGACCACAGGCATGTGCCACCATACCCAGCTAACTTTTAAAATATCTGTAGAGACGGTATCTTGTTATGTTGTCCAGGCTGGTCTCAAACTCCTGACTCAAGTAATCCTCTCACCTTACCCTCCCAAAGTGCTGGGATTACAGGTGTGATCTACTGCACCCAGCCAACACTATCATTTTTAAACCCTAAGATCCCAACACTCTTTTGCTAATATTAAACCACAAACAGAACTCCTAAGGCCGGTATACCTATTCTTACATTCCTAAGACCTAAATTTTGACTCTTCTCAAATAAATACATTGGAACGAGTAAGGCTGCGATCATTCAAAGCCTTTAAGCTTTTTCTAGTATTGGACTTATCCCCTTCTCACTGACAATGAAAATGCAAAAATAGTCAATTCATTCATTCAGATCACAAACGTACACAATAATCCACTTTTCTTTTTTTTTTTTGGAGACAGTTTTGCTCTTGTTGCCAGGCTGGAGTGCAGTGGCGCGATCTCAGCTCACTGCAAACTCCGCCTCCCGGGTTCAAGCAATTCTCCTGCCTCAGCCTCCCAAGTTGCTGGACTGCAGGCGTGCGCCACCACACCCAGCTAATTTTTTGTATTTTTAGTAGAGATGGGGTTTCACCATGTTCGCCGGGATGGTCTTGATCTCTCGACCTCGTGATCCACCCGCCTCATCCTCCACAAGTGCTGGGATTACAGGCGTGAGCCACCTCACCTGGCCTTTTCCTTTTTTTTGGAGACAAAGTCTCACTCTCTCACCCAGGCTAGAGTGCAGTGGCTGTGATCTCAGCTCACTGCAACCTCCTACTCTCAGGTTCAAGTGATTCTCCCGCCTTAGCCTCCCGAGTAGCAGGGACTACAGGTGTGTGCCACCACACCCAGCTAATTTTTGTATTTTTAGTAGAGACAGGGTTTCACCATGTCGGTCAGGCTGGTCCCGAACTGCTGACCTCGTGATCCGCCTGCCTTGGCCTCCCAAAGTGCTGGGATTACAGGCGTAAGCCATCGAGCCCGGGCTTTCCTTTTTTTAAAGAGACAAGAACTTGCCCTGTCATCCAGGCTAAAGCGCAGTAGTGTGACCACAGCTCATTTTAACTTTGAACTCATGGGCTCAAGAGATACTACTGCCTCAGCCTCTAGAGTAGCTGGAAGTACAGATGTGCAACACCACAGCTGGCTACTTTAAATCTTTTATAGAGATCATCTGGGGCTGGGCGTGGTGGCACACGCCTGTAATCCAAGCACTTTGGAGGCCAAGGCGGGCAGATCACCTGAGGTGGGGAGTTCAAGACCAGCCTGACCAACATGGTGAAACACCGTCTTTAAAAAAAAAAAAAAGTGATTGTGAGTAGCTGTTGTGACATTGGGAAAATTGCTTTTATTGTATTAAAATGGTCTTGAACTCCTGGCATCAACTGGTCCTCCCATCCTGGGCTCCCAAAGTTCTGGGATTATAGGTGTCAACCACCACCCCGGCCATGAACACAGTATTACGAATAATCTTCTAGATCATTTAATAGATAGATAACCAATCAAACTATGTATGGCTGGAAAGAATTCCTCCAGACACAATGTTAGGAACAGATCCCAGGCTTCCCATTGTCTGATCAGATCTCTCCCAAAGGACCGAGCTCCTAAACTGTGCAGAAATAAATTACCACAACATACCCCAATCTTGAATTTTAAGAAATTTTTGGAGACATCATAAAAATTTGCAGCTCACTATAAATTTTATGTAATAAATATAAAATAATATTACGGCTAATCTATGACATGTTGTAAAATAGCTCATTTGAAATTCAGTATTTTCTAAGGTGCTAAAACTGTTCAATTTTCAAGACAGTATTACATTACCTGCTTTAGTTGCATCATTGTCAGAGTAAATAGCGTTACAAATTGTTCTTCATATTGGCTTACACTCACACCAGCAATCTCAGTGAGGCACTTCAGAGAGACATTTCGAAACATTGGAACATTCAGGAACTATTTAAAAGAGGGGAGGTAACCATAAAATTAATTGGCCTGATACACACTGTACTTAAAATTCACAATTAAAAGGAAAAACTACTTAATTAAACATAGAAGTAGATGTCAAAAACAGGCCAAGTAAATGCACATATTGTATCTGACAGATATACTGAGAGGAAATCTGATTACCTACCCAACATACATTAAATGCTTTAGGAGCAAACTGTGCTTTCTTTTGATGTGTTCTTAAGACATCTAAAATAACAAGGCTCCTTAACAACTTTCCTAGAATCTGTGATGTGACTTCTGGGAATGTTATACTTTCTGTGTAATTACACAGGACCTAAAACTTATGACTGCTTAAGATTTTGGAAAATGGTTAGTATATTTAAGAGTAATAAGAAAGTGGGAAAACTGGCTTTTATATTCTATTGTTGAGAAGATAAACAATTATCTAGGGTTGGGAATTCAGTGGGCATTAAAACCTTAAAAATAAACATAGCTAATAACCTGCTAATTACACATTAAATATTTTTTTCTTTTTTTCTCACCCAAATCTCACCTTGAAACATTAAAATATTTAAAGAAAGTAACTGTTTGGACAATTGCATAATCTTTTATGTCTAAGAATGTACTCTTTAAGACTGGTGACAATACCAGTATATTTTTAATTTTTTTTAATTTTTGAATTAAAAAAAATATGGAACACTTCACAAATTTGTGTATCATCCTTGTGCAGGGGCCATGCTAATCTCTGCATCGTTCCAATTTTAGTGTATGTGCTGCCGAAGCAAGCACAACAATACCAATATTTTTACATGACTTAATTGAGCAATAAACTGATCATTCAAATACCATAAATCCATTATTGTTACCAAGCTCTAAACTACAAAGTTGAAGAGATTAAGTTATAATGTTCCAATTAGATACTTAATTTATTCATTACATCAGTCAAGAAAACATCTGAAAATATAATACAACCAATTCCTAACAGTGATTATCTCTGGATGAGTCACTGTAGAATTTTTTTTTTCCCTAAGACAGGGTGTCGCTGTTACCCAGGCTGGAGTGCAGTGGTAAAATCTTGTCTCATTGCAGTCTGCCTCCTGGGTTCGAGATTTTCCTGCCACAGCCTCCCAAGAAGCTGGGACTATAGGCATGCACCACCACACCTAAGCGGTTATTTTATTTTTTTCTTTTTTTTGGTGAGATGGAGTCTCGCTCTGTTGCCCAGGCTGGAGTGCAGTGACGTGAGTTCGGCTCACTGCAACCTCCATCTCCTAGGTTCGAGCAATTCTCCTGCTTCAGCCTCTCAAGTAGCTGGGACTACAGGTGATGCCACCACGCCCGGCTAATTTTTTTGTATTTTAGTAGAGACGAGGTTTCACCGTGTTAGCTAGGAGATTTCGATCTACGACTTTGTGATCCACCTGCCTAGGCCTCCCAAAGTGCTGGGATCATAGGTGTGAGCTACTGCGTCTGGCAAGTTTTATATTTTTAGTAGATATGGGGTTTCACCATGTTTTACAGGCTAAACCATTGCATAACTTAAAGAACACATAACATGGTATCAATTTTAAAATTTGTTAGATTAACTTTTCATTTTTCACAAATAGTACTTGACTTATCTCACTGTAACATATATACAGAACTAAAAGATGGCAACGCAGGGCTGGACGCAGTGGTTCACGCCTATAATCCCAGCACTTTGGGAGGTCAAGGCGGGCAGATCACCTGCGGTCTGGAGTTCAAGACCAGCCTGGCCTACATGGTGAAAACCCATCTCTACTAAAAATACAAATAATTACAGGTGGGCACCTCTAATCCCAGCTACTTGGGAGGCTGAGGCAGGAGAAATGCTATAAACTGAGGGGTAGAGGTTTCAGTGAGCCAAGATTGCGCCACTGTATTCCAGCCCAGGTGATACAATGAGATTCCATCTCAAAAAAAAAAAAAAAAAAGATGGCAATATAATCAAATCCATTATTTGTTATAAATGAATTCATAAAATTACATGGTACAAGTGGCAGAATCAGATTTGAGACTCACTTCAAATAATTTACTAGGTGTAAATATGAAAAATTTCTTCTGAGCAGTTTCCTCATGTTAGAAACAAGGTTGAATATGGTCTTGAATGCAGAGATGAGAGCTTTATATGTGAAAAGAATATGTGTGGCTATCCAGTGACAAATAACTGAAATGTATTCACTATACCTTATAAATCAATGTGCTGATTAATTTGGTCTCAAAAATATATCCCAGTGGAATCCAGTTCAGGAATCTGAGCAACGTTTCCAAGGTTGCATGTACAAGTGGAGCATTTTGAGAATTTTCCTACAACAAAACATACTTGTAAATAATTGCTTTCATATTATTATTACTTTAAAAAATGAAATTAAAAACACTTACCATTACAAACTGACACAGTTGAAATATCTGTGAGAAATTCATTGCACATGCTAAAAAATATATATATCAGTTTTAGAAGACACAGAAATAAATTAACAGTTATGTAAAATACTAATAAAAATGATTAAAACCCAGTACAGTAGCTCATGCCTGTAAACACCAGAATTTTAGAAGACCATGGCAGGAGATTGCGACCAGCCTGGGCAACCTAGCGAGACCCCCATCTCTCAAGGGAAAAAAAAAAAAAGATTAAAATTTCAACCATCTGGTAATTAAAGATGTAACTATGTTCTATTTATCTGCTCTCTCTCTCAGCAGAATTATATCTTCTATTTAAACACTGAGCCACTGCACTCCAGCCCAGGCAACAGAGTGAGACTTGTCTCATAAAATAACTAATTTGAATGTTTGGACACGAATCATTTGCTTAGAACCTATTAATTAGTTATCATACAAATCAAACCCTGTAGTGTATCTTGAACAATTCACTTTTCAACCTCCAGAGGTAGTTATTAGGCCCACTCTAGGACTATTTCTTAATTTGTAGTTGAAAACCACTATAAACAATTGAACGTATTACTGATCATAGTTCCTTAAAATACCTATAATATACATCCAAATTGCTTGAAATTGTTTGAGAAATTACTTTAAAATTCTAAAACATAATTATTACTTGCCTGTCTTTTAAATGCTTAGATTTGACTTGGGTTATCTGTCCACTAGAAAAATCAAATACTTCTTCGCTCAAGAGTTTAAGAATCACCATATTATTTTGACAGAGACTTCGCTGGTCCTACTTGCTCCAACGATATCGCTAATAAAAGTTGGCCAATGTTTCGGCCATTCTTGTTTCAGTATCTAAAATAAGACATGAAATGTTTTTTAATCACACTTGCTTTATCAAATGCAAATAAAACAACCTTCAAAGAAATTGTTTAATGGATAAAAGCAGCAGTAAAGACCAATCACTTTTCATTTTCTCCTCCTTTTATTAAAAGAAATGTGTCACCCTCTTCATCATCCTGGGTAGAAAATAAAACACTGATAAAGTCTTTTATTGTAATCACCCCAAAACCCTTCTCAATTATCCTAATGAAAGGTCCAATCAGTCTAATGGGTCTGTGTATTAGTATCTGCCTGATAGATATGTAGCAATTATCCTAGGAGGCCGGATGGGGTCGTTCACACCTGTAATCCTAGCACTTCGTGGGAGGCCACAGCAAGCGGATCACTTGACGCCAGGAGTTCAAGAACAGCCTGGCCAACGTGGTAAAACCCTGTCTCTACAACAAATACAAAACTTAGCCGGGCATGGTGGCGCAGGCCTGTAGTCCCAGCTACTCTGGAGGCTGAGGCAGGAGAATCGCTTGAATCCGGAAGGCAGAGGGTGCAGTGAGACGAGACCTCGCCTCTGCATTCCACCTTGGGAGACACAGTGACACTCTGTTTCAAAAAAAGAAATCATCCTAGGAGACTCAAGAATTTAACTAACTATAGATGATAAAAATCAACTGGGTGGCCGGGCACGATGGCTCACGCCTATAATCCCAGCACTTTGGGAAGGCGAGGCGGGCAAATCACAAGGTCAGGAGATTGAGACCATTCTAGCTAACACGTTGAAACCCGTTCCCTACTAGAAATAAAAAAAATTAGCCAGGTGCGGTGGTACACACCTGTAGTCCCAGCTACTTGGGAGACTGAGGCAGGAGAATTGCTTAAACCCGGGAGGCAGAGGATGCAGTAAGCCGAGATCGCACCACTGCACTCCAGCCTGGGCGACACAGTGAGATTCTGCCTCAAAAAAAAAAAAAAAAAAAAAAGTGACTAAGACAGCTTACTACTGGATAAAATTTAAGCCTTGAAATTAGCAGGGTTTGGACATATGAATTTAGAAGAAAGGAGGAACTGCAATGGGGGCCTGAATAATCTTTATCAAAAGCCTCATGAACTGCATTACGTTTGTATCCAAGTCTGGACTATTGATGTCATACACTAAGGATTTCCCGGATTCTAATAATACAATACATGTTAACCTTCTTTATATTCTCTCCTCCCTCTCCCTATTCAGAGAAGGGCTAACAGAAAAGTCTAAAGTATAATAAAAGCTGGAGTTAATCACTGAATACACTAAAGTTTCTGGAAACTTGGATGTTTCTAAACCTTATTTCAACAGAAAATGTGTTTTCCCCCCCCCCCCTCACATACCAGGGTTCTCTGGAAAAAAATGTATGATATTAGTATAGGAAACAGATACATATAAATATTATAAATTTGGTCAACATAGTTTAATGACTAAGCATGGAAATCAATTAGAAGGTCGAAAAAAATCTAAGGACTGAGAGAGATAACATGCAAAGGGAACATGCACAGGCATATTAGAAAATTAAAAAACAATCTGGCTGGGAGCAGTGGCTCATGCCCGTAATCCCAGAACTTTGGGAGGCCAAGCTGGTTGGTTACCTGAGGTCAACAGTTTGAGACCAGCCTGGCCAACATGGTAAAAACCCTGTTTCTACTAAAACTACAAAAAATTAGCCAGACGTTGTAGCAGACACCTGTAATTCCAGCTACTCAGGAGGCAGAGGCAGGAGAATTGCTTGAACCCAGGAGGCAGAGGTTGCAGTGAACTAAAATGGTGCCATCGCACTCCAGCCTAGGCAACAGAGTAACACTCTGTCTCAAGAAAAAAAAAAAAAAAAAAAAAAAGACGGGGGGGGGACCACAGTGCCTCAGGCCAGTTGTCCTGGCGCTTGAGGAGCCGAGGCTGTGCGTCGAGGCCAACCAACCTGGGCAACATAAGAACCTCTCATTCATATTAAAAAAAAAAAATTAAAAAAAAAATCCAACATACAGTCCAACGCATATTGCAGCCATATAAATGATAGCTTTAACATTATTTGATGTTTCCTGCCACAGCAAATTAACATTCAGGTACTAGACAGTAGGGTACCTATTATTGTTAGAACACTATCATTACTTCTGTAAAGTATTAATATACTTTATTTCCTAAGTAGGTCAAACATTTTATTCAAATAATAACCATATTTCTTCTTAGAAGGTAAAGCTTACCTGAACAAGGATCATATTTAATTTTCCAATATACACCTTTTCTTTCTAAGGAAAGATAAAAGATTAAATGAGAGCCTGAGGTAAGTATAATAAATAAGAATATAAGCATAGACAATCCTCCTAAGAAACAAATGATTACAGCTCTACTGAAAATAATTGATTGCGGTTATGTGGGACTAGGTGTCTTGATAAATTAGGTTGTAGTCAAAGACTCAATATCTAGACGATTTTATGCTCTCCTAATAATCTCCAAAATAAACTCTTACCTCTACACAAGTTGGGTCAGATGATGTCTTGATAATGAGGCCAACAACGTATTTTTTATTCCTATTTTAAAAAATTGCACATATAAAACAAATTGTTATCTCTTTTGTAGCATGTGAATACATTTTTAGAACTGTATTTGTAATTAATGTGGGAGTGGGAGGACTAAGTAAAATCAGGTAATATACTCTCATCACATCACCAATATCGGCATTTAAAAAAAATTCTGGCACGGTGGCTCACACTTGTAATCCCAGGAACCCTTTGGGAGGCTGAGAGGGGTGAAATCACCTCAGGTCAGGAGATCGAGACCATCCTGATCAACATGATGAAACCCTGTCTCTATTAAAACTACAAAAATTAATTGGGCGTGGTGGTAGGCGCCTGTAATCCCAGCAATCAGGAGGCTGAGGCAGGAGAATCGCTTGAACTGGAGAGGCAGAGGTTGCAGCGAGCAGAGATTGGGCCACTGCACTCCAGCCTGGGTGACAGAGCGAGACTCTGTCTCAGAAAAAAAAAAAAAAAATTCCACTGAGTTTAATGTGCTATTCATACTTTTAAAGATGGGATCTGGCATTGTTGCCTGGGTTGGTCTTAAATTAGTAGGCTCAGGTGATCCTCCTGCGTAGGTCTCCCAAAGTGCTGGAATTACAGGAGTAGGCCAACACACCCAGTCTGTAACAAACTGCTATTCCAGTTTCTCTCATCATAATCTGGGTTTCACCTGCTTCTTTTCTTTTCTTTCTTTAGACAGAGTCCTGGTATGTCACCCACACCGGAGTGTAGTGGCATCATCTTGGCTCACTGCAACCTCCGCCTCCCAGGTTCAAGCGATTCTCCTGCCTCAGCATCCCGAGCAGCTGGGATTCCAGGCGCAGACCACCACACCTTGGCTAATTTTTGTAGAAACCAGGTTTCACCATGTTGGCCAGGCTGGTCTGAAACTCCTGACCTCAAGTAATCCGCCTGCCTTGGCCTCCCAAAATGCTGGGATTACAGGCATGCGCCACCACGCCTGGCCCAAACTTTTAACCCGTAAAAATTTACTGATGACTTGGGCACAGTGGCTTAATCCTGTAATCCCAGCACTTTGGGAGGATGAGGTGGGCAGATTGCTTGAGGCCTAGAGATGAAGGCTTCAGTGAGCTGAGATTGTGCCACTACACTCCAGCCTGGGCAACATAGTGAGACCATGTTTCAAAAATGAATTAATATACATGTTATTGTTTTCCACTATACATTAATTGCAACATTAAGCTCATAAAAAAATACATTAACTACCCCCCACACACAACATTAAATAAAAGACGGAGGAGGTTTAGGGAAACACTTCTTTACTTAAGGATCTCTTCATAGTAAAACCTACTCTTTAAATAATTAAGACATGATACTCATATCCCGGATTTTAATTTGTTTCATGAAGAATTTGCTGAGCATCTACTATAGGTTTAATGTTGCAAAATTTTTAATTCTTAGAACATTTTTAAAAGAAGTGTGGTGCAGGCTGGGCGTGGTGGCTCATGCCTGTAACCCCAGCACTTTGGGAGGCCGAGGCTGGCAGATCATGAGGTCAGGAGATCAAGTGCATCCTGAACAACATGGTGAAACCCCATCTCTACTAAAAACGCAAAAATTAGCCGGACATGGTGGCAGGCGCCTGTAGTCCCAGCTACTCAGGACTACAGTAATGGAAATCTAAGGCAGGAGAATTGCTTGAACCTGGGAGGTTGAGTTTGCAGTGAGCCGAGATCGTGCCACTGCACTCCAGCCTGGACAACAGAGCGAGACTCTATCTTTAAAAAACAACAAAAAACAAAAAGTGTAGTGCACCTATATTAAAACACCAAAAGGATATGAAGTAGCAACTCCAACTGAACAAATTACTCTTTCCTACTATGTAAAATTAACAACTAATACTCTCACATCTGTTTAATTTAGGCTTTGTCACCAAATCAGTTACATTATGACTTTTTATTTTCATAGTTTTCAGAATTTTGGAAAAGCAGGTAAGCGCTGTAGAGCTGTATGTTTCAAGCCTCATCTAGCATATATAGAAAGAGCTGACTGAAATTTTCATTGAGAAGGAAAATAAAAATTTAGCCATTAGAATTAGCAGTAAACATAGCCAACTTTAAGGCAGCAAAATGCTTATGAGATTGTATAACCATGAACTAATGTATTAAATTCACTCTCTTTTTTTAAAAGAGATGGGGGTCTCACTATGTTGCCCAGGCTGGAGTGCAGTGGCTATTCAGGCGTGATCCCACTACTGATCAGCACAGGAGTTTTGACCTGCTCTGTTCCCGACCTGGGCCGGTTTACCCCTCCTTAGGCAACCTGGTGGTCCCCGCTCCCGGGAGGTCACCATATTGATGCCGAACTTAGTGCGGACACCCGATTGGCATAGTGCACTACAGCCCAGACTCCTGGACTTAAGCGATCCTCCAGCCTCAACCTCCTGAGTAGCTGGGACTACAGGCATGAGCCACTGTGGCCGGCTAAATTCACTTTTAAACTATGGTTCTTCACTGGCATAATAATTTTTATTAACTATCACAAAACTAGCCATTTCCCACAATGCCCAAAATAAAAAATTTCTAAAACAGTAATTACGAAGACTTTCCTAATAACGAAAAAATATTACTAATGCAGCAAAGCAACATAATACATGTAATGGAAATCTAATGGTGTTAAGTGTCAATATGCATAGTAACATTTATGCTACAAATACATAAAATCAATGGGGGAAGTGGGAAAATACCTTGTTTACACTTTGTTTCAGAGACAGGGTCTTGCTCTGTTGCCGAGGCTAGAATGCAGCAGTCCCACCATATCTCACCACAGCCTTGAATTCCTGGGCTCAAGTGATCCTCCTGCCTCAGCCAGCTGCATAGCACCATGCCTGGCTAATTTTTTCTGGTCTCACTAATGCTGGGGCTGGCCTTGAACTCAAAATCTCAAGCAATCCTCCTGCCTTGGCCTCCCAAAATGTTGGAATTACAGGCCTGACCTACCATGCCCAGGCTAATACAATTTTTAAAAACAAAAAGTAGGAAATCAATTCTCTTTAAATGAGAACTGAATTATAAAAATTTGGGCAATCTGGCCAGGGTTGATGGCTCACGCCTATAATCACAGTACTTTGGGAGGTCGAGGCTGGCGAATCACCTGAGGTCGGGAGTTTGAGAACAGCCTGACCAACACGGAGAACGCCCGTCTCTACTAAAAATACAAAATTAGCTGGAATGGTGGCGCATGCCTGCAATCCCAGCTACTCAGGAGGCCGAGGCAGGAGAACCACTTGAACCTGGGAGGCAGAGGTTTCAGTGAGCTGAGATTGCACCATTGCACTCCAGTCTGGGCAACAAGAGCAAAACTCTTTCTCAAAAATAAAAACAACAAAACAAAACACAAAAACAAAAATTTGGGTAACCTATGCAACATTCTCTTTTTTTTTTCTTTTTTTTGAGACAGTGTCTCCCTCTGTCAACGAGGCTGGAATGCAGTGACGTGATCTTGGCTCACCGACATGGCCAGCCTCCTAGGTTCAAGCTTTTCTCCTGCCTGAGCCTCCTGAGTACCTGAGACTTCAAGTGTGTGGTATCACGTCTGGCTACCTTTTTTTTTTTTTTTTTTGAGACAGAGCCTCACTCTGTCCCCTGGACTGCAGTGCAGTGAGTGGCACAATCTCGGCTCACTGCAACTTCTGCCTCCCAGGTTTAGGTGATTTTCCTGCCTCAGCCTCCCAAAGTGCTGGGAGTACAGGGGTAAGCCACCGTGCCTGGTTTTTTATTTTTTTGTAGAGATGGGGTTTAACCATCTTGGCCAGGCTGGTCTCAAATTCCTGATTTCAGGTGATTCGCCCACCTTGGCATTCCAAAGTGCTGGGATTACAGGTGTAAGCCACCTCACCTGACCGATCTAACTCGTAATATTATACTTCAAACTACTTTCCATACGTCCTTAATGCTCACTACATATAATAAATAATTCTGATAGTACTGACCCTTTTTGTTCCTTAAAGATTATTATCAATAAAACCAGGTACAGTGGCCCTAGAACCTCTGATTGCCTACTACAAGGATTATTTGATCAAGTACCATTGTTCATTCCCCAAATCCCTTCCTCAAGGCTTGCCTAAAATTAAAAAAAAAAAAAAAAAAAAAAAAAGGCAGCTCAATTAAGAACAGCATTCCAACCAGGGGTGGCTCATGCCTGTAATCCCAACACTTTGGGAGGCCGAGGCAGGCAGAACACTTGAAGTGCAAGAGTTCCAGACCAGCCTGGCCAACATGGTGAAACTGTCTTCACCACAAAAATACAACAAAATTAGCCGGGCATGGTGGTGGGTGCCTGTAATCCCAGCTACTAAGAAGGCTGATGCACAAGATCATTTGAACCCAGGAAGTAGACTTTGCAGTGAGCTGAGATCATGCCACTGCACTCCAGCCTGGGTGACAGAGTGAGACTCCATCTCAAAAACAACAGAAAAAAATTCCAATTGTGAACTGCACTTAAAAATAAATTAGCAATGATATAATACATATCTAGGTAGAAAACTGAAATGTTTCTAACTAGCACAAACAGCTTAGCTTGAGATTTGACAGAGAATGATCCATTACTGGTCTGACTTTCTATGCTAAATAAATTAGCGTGTCTAAGTTGCAAAATAGACATTTACATAACACATTTTAATTTCTTAAAATTAGCTTCGAAGCGCTTCCTTAAAAAGCTTGATATAAAAGGTGAAGAAGGCTGGGCACAGTGGTTCCCGCCTATAATCAATCCCAACACTCCGAGGCGGGTAGACCACCTGAAGTCAAGAGTTCAAGACCAGCCTGGCCAACATGGTAAAACCTCGTCTCTACTAAAAGTACAAAAAAAGTAGCTGGGCTTGGTGGCATGTGCCTGTAGTCCTAACTACTCGGGGAGGCTGAGGCAGGAGAATTACTTGAACCCAAGAAGCAGAGGTTATAGTGAGCCAAGATCGAGCCACTGCGCTCCAGTCTGTGTAACAGAAAGAGACTCCATCTCAAAAAACAAAAAAAAAAGAAAAGAAAAAGGTGAAGAAACCTTGATCTAAAAATAAAAAACAGGTCAGGCACCATGGCTCACACCTGTAATCCTAAGGTTTGCAAGGCTGAGGTGAGAGGATGATTTGAAGAAACAAGTTTGAGACCAGCTTGGGCAACACAGCAAGGCCCCATTTCCACAAAAAATTAAAAACTTAGTTGGGCGCAGTAATTCCTCCCTATACTCCTAGCTACTTGGGCTGTGCCGGAGAATTCTACCCATCACCCAGGATATCGAGTTTACAATGAGCTACGATTGTGCCACTGCACTCCAGCATGGGCAACAAACAGAGTGGGTCTCTGTCTCTTTAAAAAAACAAGGTAACTCAAGATGGATTAAAGATAAAGAAACAAACAAGGCTAGGTGCAGTAGCTCACACCTGCAATCCCAGCACTTTCGGAGGCCAAGGTGGGCAGATCACTTGAGGCCAGGAGTTCAAGACAAGCCTAGCCAAAATGGCAAAACCCGTTTCTACTAAAAATTCAAAATTAGCTAGGCATAGTGGCTCACACCTGCAGTCCCAGCTACTCGAGAGGCTGAGGCAGAATTGCTTAAACTTGGGAGGTGGAGGTTGCAGTGAGCCGAGATCGTGCCACTGCACTCCAGCCTGGGTGACAGAGCAAGACTCCGTATCAAAAATAATTAAATAAAACATTTCAAAGAAAGGCTCTCATTGAGTTGTGTGTCTTTGATAATGCAGTAATTACCTTCCTGAGGTTGCCATCAGGATCTTCAATGGATTCAGATACTGACTTAGTATTGTTACAGTCATAGTGTCCCAAGACCTTATTCTTCTCAAAATAAATAAAAATTCACACTCAAAGTTGCTAGGTCAGGCTGGGCATGGTGGCTCACACCTATAATCCCAGCACTTTGGGAGGCCGAGACAGGTGGATTACCTGAGGTGGAATTCAAGACTAGCCTGGCCAACATAGTCAAACCCCGTCTCTATTAAAAATACAAAAAAAAATTAGCTGGGTGTGGGGTTGCGTCCCATATTCCCAGGTACTAGGGAGACTGACGCAGGAGAATCGCTTGAACCCAGGAGGCAGAGGTTGCAGTGAGACAAGAGTGCACCACTGCAAGAGGCTCTGTCTCAAAAAAAAAAGAAGAAGAAGAAGAAGAAAGGTCAAAGGCTCTAAATGCTTCTTGTAAAGCTTTTTTTTGAAGCCATATAAAATGTATTCAAAATATAATACACACCTGTAGAAATGCCTAACCACTCACTTAAAGGCAGCTTATGACATGTAAAAGTTCCAAATCCAAGAGGCAATGCATACATCTTTAATGTTCCAGCTCTATTTTCTCAATATAAGTATGGTTTAACAGTCCCATTTCAAATAAAAACACACTAATGCCAAATGGTCAATATAAACTTGCACCTGCAGAATATCAACTTCAGCAAGCTAAAAAGATGATATCTAAATAAACCCTATGCTAACTTAGAAGGTACATACCATCTGGCATGTTATTTACACAGCAATAATAATCTTATCCCTCAGAAATACCTTGTAAACACTGGATACTCAACGACAGGGTAAAACCATGCATTATTGAACTTGATTCAACAGAATTCACTAACACTCTTTAAAATATTAAACACAAATTGATTCAAATGGTGTCATATTTCCATGGAAGCAAAACTCAACCTTCAAGTCATATAGTTGTACATCAGCATCTTACATAATCAGTGATAGTCATATAGTAAATGTTTTCGACCAAATAAGGACCTGACTTATTAGAAGAAAGATGCATTCCTAGACAAATTCTTAGAATGTGGGGACTCCATGTTACACATTCCAGTTCCTCTCCTTCCCAGCAGCTAATTTTAATGTACTGTTTAAGTACTCCAAAACTGAAATCTGAAATACTCCACAATCTGTAAGTTCTAAAGCACCAACATGACACTTAAAGGAAATGTTCACTAGAGCATTTCAGATTTGGGATGCTTAACCAGTGAGTATAATGCAAACACTCCAAAATCTGAAAAAGCCCGAAATCTGGAACACTTCTCATCCCAAGCATTTTCAGTAAGAGACACTCAACTTCCACCACAGAAAATGGTTTAAGGCTTTCAATATACTACTAAAAATGTAAATTACAAACAAAGAAAAAAAAAGGTCAATCCAGTTTTGAACCAATCTTAGTTTAGACGGTTAGCCCGGCGCGGTGGCTCATGCCTGTAATCCCAGCACTTTGGGAGGCTGAGGCGGGTGGATCACCTGAGGTCAGGAGTTCAAGACCAGCCTGGCCCAACATGGTGAAACCCCGTCTCTTTTAAAAAAGAAAAAACATTTTTTATTAAAAAAAAAAAAAAACAAAAAAACCCCCGCAGGTTCAGACATTTGCTGTATGTGCTTGGCTGAGGAGCCAATGGGGCGAAGCTACCATCAATGGGATTATGACTGAATGCCTCTAAGTCAGAATCCCGGCCAGGCGGAACCATATGGCAGCGCAGCAGGGCCTCGGATAGCCGGTCCCCACCGGAACCGGGCTCCGGTGCAGAGTGCCCCTAGTCCTGGGAAACGGGGTGCGGTCAGAAAGGCGGCCGCCTCCTCGCCCATCACGCAACGCATGTTCCTGGGGGAACCTGGTGCTAAACCATTCATAGACAACATGCTTCTGGGTCAGGGTTTCATATGTAGCAGAGCAGCTCCCTCGCTGCGATCTATTGAAAGTCAGCCCTTGACACAAGGGTTTGTAAGAAAAAGAAAAAAAAAAGAAAAAAATAATAAAAAGAAAAAAACACATTTGTGTATTCTACAAGCCAAAAAATGTAAATCTGGTACATTTCTACATCAATGCCATATATAATTGAAATGTTTATTACAAATATTAGCCCATCAAAACATCAAAATTGGCCAGATGCGGTGGCTTACACCTGTAATCCTAGCACTGTGGGAGGCTGAGGTGGGTGGATCGCTTGAGGCCAGGAGTTTGAGACCAGCCTGGCCCACATGGTGAAACCAGTTTCTACTGAAATACAAAATAATAGCCAGGTATGGTGGTGCACACCTGTAGTCCCAGCTACTCGGGAGGCTGAGGTATGAGAATCACTTCAACCCAGGAGGCAAGAGGTTACAGCGAGCCAAGATCATACCAGTGCACTCCAGCAGCCTGGGTAACAATGGGAGACTGTCTCAAAAAAAACCACCAAAATTGATCTTTGGAAAGATGGTCAATAAAGTAAAGTGATCTGTTCTCTTTACTTGCACAGGGTATGTAGGACATTGTTACTACTGTTCTCACAATGAAATGTTAATAGTTCTGCGAACAATGCCATGGAAGACAAATAGCTAACAATAATTCCAGTAACTCTAAAGCGGGAGTTCTTAACTTAGGGCTCCCATAGATAGTCTAGAATTAAACCTACTTTGATAAGAGAAATGGATCTACATAAACATTCACCATTCTTATATGGATGTGTATGGCCTCAAACATACTGAACAAAAAATCTAAAAGATTAAAATTTTATAATTTATGGGAGCTTCACTCATGACAAACAAAAGGTGAAAGTAGGTCAGGCATAGGAGCTCTCGACTGTAATCTAAAACACTTCGGGAGGCTGAGGCAGAAGGATCACTTGAGCCCAGGAGTTCAAGACCAGCCTAGGCAACATAGTGAGATCCTATCTCTAAAAAAATAAAAAAGTGAGCCAGGTATGATGGTGCAAGCATGCAGTCCCAGGTATGATGGTGCAAGCATGCAGTCCCAGTTATGCAGGAGATGAGGCAAGAGGATTGCTTGAGCTCCGGAACTTGAAGCTAGAGTAAACCATAATCCCGCTACTGCATGCCAGCTTGGGCGACAGAGTGGGACCCTATCTCAAAAAATCAAAAAAGTGAAAAGCCCCCAATGTCCATCAATAGATGAATATACAAACAAAATGTGATATACATGTATACAGGTACAATGGAATATTATCCGGCTTAAAGGGGAATGAAATTCTGGTACATGCCATAACAAATATGAGTCTTGAAAACAAATGCTATATTTGTAGACAATGTGAAAAAGACGAAATACTGCTTTCTTTTTCTTTCTTTTTTTTTTGAGACAGACTTTCACTCTTGTTGCCCAGGATGGGGTGCAATGGTGCAATTTCGGCTCACTGAAACGTCTGCCTCCTGGATTCAAGCAATTCTCCCTGCCTCAATCTCCCAAGCAGCTGGGATATTGAGGCAGGAGAATTTGACCTAGGGGCCACCACACCTGGCCCCTAGGTCAAATTTTTTCAACAAGTGGCAACGAAATGTGATCGAGAAAAATAATCTCTCCAATAAATGTTGCTGGAACAATCAGATACATGCACAAAAATAAATCTTGGGAGACCAAGGGGAGAGAAAGCTTGGGCCCAGGAGTCCTAGGCTGCACTGAGCCATGAATGTGACACTGCACTCCAGCCTGGCAAAACAGTGAAACCCTGTCACTATGAAAATTTTTTAACAAATTAGCTGGGTGTAGGGGTACATATCTGTCGGTCCCAACTACTAGGGAGGCTGAGTTAGAAGGATCATTTGAAACTCGTAGGTCAAGGCTGCAGTGAGCTGTGATTACACCATTGCACCTCAGCCTCAGAGACCAAACGAGATCTTCTCTTAAAAACAAATAAACAGGCTGGGTACAGTGGCCCCTGTCTGTAATCACAGCTCTTTGGGAGGCCAAAACAGATGGATCACAAGGTCAAGAGTTTGATATCAGCCTGGCCAATATGGTGACACGCTGTCTCTACTAAACATACAAAAATTAGCTGGGCATGGTGGCAGGCACCCGTAGTCCCAGATACTCAGGAGGCTGAGGCATAAGAATCACTTGAACCTAGGAGTCAGAGGCTACAGTGAGCCTAGATCATGCCACTGCACTCCAGCCTGGTGACAGAGCAAGACTCCGCCTCAAAAAAAAAAAAATAAATAAATCTTGACCCTTATCACACATCATATACAAAAATTAAAATGGATCACAGGATGCTTTTCTCAGACAGGGTCTCTGTCGCCCAGGCTGGAGCGCAATGGCATGATCTTGGCTCACTGCATCCTCCCACTGCTGAACTCAAGCACTCCTTCCACCTAGCTTCCCGGTAGTCGGGACTACAGGGGCATGCCACCATGCCTGGCTAATTTTTTCTGTATTGTTTATAGAGACCAGGTTTGCCCTGGCTGGTCAAGAGACCCGCTGACCTTGGCCTTCCATTGTTGGGATTATAGGTGTGAGCCACTGTACTCAGCCAAATCACAGATCTCAACACAAGAGCTAAAACTATTAAGCCTCTGTAAGAAAACTTACAGAATATCTTTTTTTTTTTTTTTTGGAGACAGACTCTTGCTCTGTCGCCCAGGCTGGAGTGCAGTGGTATGATCTCAACTTACTACAGTCTCCACCTCCCCAGTTCAAGCAGTTCGCCACCACACCTGGCTAGCTTTTTTATCTTTAGTAGAGATGGCTTTTCACCCTGTTGACCAGGCTGGTCTTGAACTGCTGACTTCAAGAGATCCACCTGCCTCGGCCTCCCAAATTGCTGGAATTACAGGTGTGAGTCACTACGCCTGGCCAAGAAAATTTTAATTTACCTTTGCATGACAAAAATTTCTTGAATACAACACAAAAAGCGTGAACTATACAAAGAAAAAAAATCAACATTGAATTTAATCAAAATTTGAAATATTTGCTCTTCAAAAGACACCATTACAAAATTAAAAAGGAAGCCACAGACAGAAAACACTTGCAAAATATACAGTTAACAAAATACTCCTGATTAGACTACAAAGAGCCCTTAGATCGCAATAAAAAAATAGCCCAGCCGGGCACGGTGGCTCACGCCTGTAATCCCAGCACTTTGGGAGGCCGAGGCGGGCGGATCACGAGGTCAAGAGATCGAGACCATCCTGACCAACATGGTGAAACCCCATCTCTACTAAAAATACAAAAATTAGCTGGGCATGGTGGCGTGTACCTGTAGTCCCAGCTACTCGGGAGGCTAAGGCAGGAGAACTGCTTGAACCCGGGAGGCAGAGATTGCAGTGAGCGGAGATCACGCAACTGCACTCCAGCCTGGTGCCTGGTGATGGAGCAAGACTCTGTCTCAAAAAAAAGAAAAAAAGAAAAAAAAATAGCCCAATAAAAACTGGGCAAATTTCTTAACAAATGCTTCACCAAAACACATACTGCCATGGCAAAGCACATGTAAGGATATGTGATGGAATGCAGAACAGCACTACTTCACATGGAAACAGAAATTAAAACCACAATGAGATGCTATTGTATATGTACTACAACAGCCAAACTAAAACCACTGTGCATATCAAGTGTCAGCCAAGATGTGAAGCACACTTATACACTATACGTTGGTGAGACTGATACAACCACTTTGGAATATAGCTGGATGCTTAAAACATACACCAAAACATCCATATGGGCCCAGGACAATGGCTCACACTTATAATCTCAGCACTTTGGGAGGCCAAAGTGGGCGGATCACGTGAGGTCAGGAGTTTGAGACCAGCCAGCCCAACATGGTGAAACTCCATCTCTATTACAAAAACAGAAATTAGGCAGGTGTGGTGGGATACATGCCTGTAATCCCAGCTACTGGGGAGGCTGAGGCATAAGAATTGCTTGAACTCGACAGCCGGAGGTTGCAATGAGCCAAGAGTGCAACACTGCATTCCAGCCTGGGCAACAGAGTGTGACTCTGTCTTAAAATAAATAAGTAAATAAACCATATAATCCAGGGATCCCACTCAAATGAGTGACAACAAGCATATGTGGAGTGGCGCAGTGAATGTGAAAGTCATTGGAGAGAAGGAGATCTTGATTAAACAGAGTTAGTTTCATGGGAACATGCACAAGGCAAAACTTATCCCAACCGTACATTTTAAACCTAATAAATAAGGCAAATACAGGAAATTCTCAAAGGCCAATATCAATTAAAGGAAACATGCTAAATAGCTTCAATACAATCAGTGGGAGATCTTAAGCAGGAGTGACCCGATTAGTTCTGTTTCTGAAACTTTTGAGACTCTGTGCTGAAAAAAATTGTAAAGGACACAGAAAAGTAGGTATTAGTGAGCTCACTTAAGAAGGTATTTCAGAAATTTCAGGGTATTTTGAGACTGATATAAGGTGATTTGGTGAAATGCAGATATTTCACGAAAAACAGTTGGGAATCCACTGCTTACTGACACTCAGCACACAGAAGCACAGGGCTTCCTAAACATGAGCTAATCGCCAAAACCTCGCAACACAAGCCAAAATATGAGGTCAAATAACGTACCCAGTATTACGGTGCCAATAAATGTACCGTATGTGTCTCATCTCAAAGGAGAGCACTAAACAAAATTTTATGAATGGATCAGCTTTGGTCTGCCAACCAAAGACACAAAACTGTACAACTCAGAAATTTTAGTGGCCCAACTACTTATAAAACCCAACCTTATAATTACAATCTTTCTACTTTGGACTAGTTGTACCATAAATTAGCTTCTTCTCTAAATAGAGGAAGTGAAATAATATGAGCAAGTTTTTTTTTTTTTTTGACACGGAGTTTTGCTCTTGTTGTTAAGGGTGGAGTGCAATGGTGCAATCTTGGCCCACCGCAACCTCCACCTCCCGGGTTCAAGCGACTCTCCTGTCTCAACCTCCCGAGTAGCTGGGATTATAGGCACCCGCCACCACACCCAGCTAATTTTTGTATTTTTAAAAGAGACAGGGTTTCACCATGGTGGTCAGGCTAGCCTTGGACCTCAGGTGATCTGCCTACTTCGGCCTCCCAAAGTACTGGTTGGGATTACAGGCGTGAGCCACCTTGACCAGCCTAAATGCCATTTTTAAAAAGGGATGGGGGAGTATCTGGATCATGACTCTGATAGAGAATCAAGACCACCTAGAGGACCTTTATGACTTCAGTGATGGCTAGGGATGATGATATACCTAAACCTCAGCACTTTGGGAGGCCAAGGCTGGAGCATCACTTGCGGTCAGGAATTCAAGACCAGCCTGGATGACATAATCAAACCGTGTCTCTATCAAAAAATCAGAAAAAATTAGCTGGATGTGGTGGTACATTCCTCTACTCCTAGCTATTTTCAGGGCTGAGGCAGGGGTAACTGCCTGAGCTCAGGAGTTTGAGGCTGCAGTGCACTACAACTGTGCCACTATACTCCAGCATGGGTGGCACAGTGAGATCTTATCTCAAAACAACTGAATAAATAAAAATCTACCACTCTTTATTTGAAAATTCTTCCATTTCACATATTAATATTTCCCAGCCAGGTATGGTGGCAATTTGGGACGCCAAGGTAGGAAGACTGCTTTAGCTCAGAAGTTTAAAACCAGCCTGGGCTTCACAGTGAGACTCTGTCTCTTAAAAACATTTTTTTTTAATTAGCTGGGCATGATGGTGTGGACCTACAGTCCTAGCTACTCTCAAGGTTGTGGCTGGGCGTGGTGGCTCACACCTGTAATCCAAGCACTTTGGAAGCCAAGTCGGGTGGATCACCTGAGGTTGGGAGTTCAAGACCACCCTGACCAACATGGTGAAATCCCATCTTTAAAAAAAAAAAAAAAAAAAAAAAAGGTTGAAGAGGGCCAGGCTCAATGGCTCCTGCCTATAATCCCAGCACTCTGGGAGGCCGAGGTGGGTGGATCACCTGAGGTCAGGAGTTCAAGACCAGCCTGGCCATCATGGTGAAACCCCATCTTTATTAAAAAAAAAAAAAAAAAAGAAAGAAAGAAAGAAAGGAGACATATTTTAAATGAAAATGCCACTAGAACTCTCATATGCTCTGTAATAAAGTCAAGGAAAAAATTTCTATTTTTCAGAGGTAAATGAAATAGAGTAGGTAAAAAGGCAGTGTATCATAACTGAAATTACCTGCATCAAAGAATCCCAAGAGACTAACTTTGCCTCACATTTCTCAAAATATGACTATACTCCTCAAGGTAGCACAGACGGAAAAGTTAAACTATTAATAACAGGTATCACTAACACCTTCATTTTCTGATTTTTCTTCATTTAAGAAGCCAACCTCTAACAAGGCATTCACAGAATCACAAAAGGTAAAACAGCCCTGTGATTTTTAGTATGTGGCTTTTCCCTTCCTGGGTTAACCTTACATATGTTATAATACTTATTGCTTGTCAGTTACTGTCTGGTGAACTTCAGACATATTCCACATTAATTATGAAGTTTTTTTTTTTTGAGACATGGTCTCCCTTTGTTGCCCAGGCTAGAGTACAGTGGCACAATGATGGCTCACTGCAGCCTCAACCTCCTGGTTCAAGGAGTCCTCCTACCTCACCCCTCTGATAGCCCCCCCCCATCCCCCGCCACCTGCACCACAACACCTGGCTAATTTTTTTTTTAAACGAACCTCCCACCTCGGCCTCACAAAGTCCTGGGACTACAGGCCTGAGCCACTGCCTGGCCCACATACATATATACATACATATATATATTTTGGAAACAGGGTCTCACTCTTGTCACCCAGACTGGAGTACAGCGGCAGGATCATGGCTCACTGCAGTCTCGACCTTCTGAGCTCAAGTAATCCTCCCATATAGCTGGGACCACAGGCATGTACCACCACACCTGGCTGATTTTTTAATTTTTTGTCCAGACCAGGTCGTTATGCTGCCTAGGCTGGTCTTGAACTCCTTGGCTCAGGTGATCCACTCATCCCAGCCTCCTAAAGTGTTGGGATGATAGTCATGAACCACTGTGCCAGGCCCCCAGCCCATATTTTTTCTTTTCTTTTTTAAATAAAGACGGGGTTTCACCATGTTGGTCAGGCTGGTCTTGAACTCCCGACCTCAGGTGATCCGCCCGCCTTGGCCTCCAAAGTGCTTGAATTACAGGTGTGAGCCATCGCGCCCGGCCCCCAGCCCATATGTTTAACCAGAATATTTATTGTCAGAGTTTTCAATAGCCTGGTCTACTTTTACTCCCAGAAGATAACTTACAAGTGGCCTTCCTATACCCACCAATACAAACAGAACCTGCTTTGCCTCATGATAAAAAGCAGTAAGCTCCATTAGAGCAAAATATACTCAGGATTTATTATATGCCTCCTTAGTCAACTATAATAAAAATGCCAGGAATTGCCAGGAATAACAAAATTCTGAATTTATAATTCTTTATTATATTTTCCTACCTTCACACTGGTTCCTTGGAAGAATCTTCCACCTTGTTTTTATCACATTTTCCAAAATTTGTAGTCCATAATACTGAAAATTGGAGAACAGAAGCATGTGAATATATTGCTATATAGGACTGGCAACTCTCAGGATTCACAAATGGACAGACATTCACACATTTACATCTAAAGTTTCAAAAACATTATGCTACCAAGTTTAATTACATATATTAAACAAGTATCTATTCACCCATATACTGAGTTTTCATGCATTTTCCTCATTTTATTGTTTACTATTCTATATAACGTCCTGCTGTTTATACATGCTCACACCAGGAGGAAGAACCAAATAAAAAGCCCTTTAGCAGCCAAATGGGCTTATCTGTTGAAGGAAAAGTAGCAGCCAGATATGAATTCACAGCATAAATGACTATTCATAGGCTCACGTACTTCAACACGAACAGGCTCCTAAGAATTTAGCAGCTTGGATGCTATCAAGCTTCCTACCATCCTCTAGGAGTTGTAAGCTTTTGGCCAAATATTAAAGTATTGTCACAGATACTTTCTATAGAAAGTGTTTACAAGCATCACTGGTGTGTTACTTAAGGAGCAGCAAGACAACCCATGGATTTATTTTATATTTTAACCCCACCCTTATAATTGCTATTTCTACTAATTTAAAGATAAACTTTTGTGCGCAGTCAAAATAATATACAAATGCATGTTGCAATCTGTTATCTACCTTTCAGGTATTTCTTCCTAAATATTGACAGTTATAACTAAAAGTATAAAAAGTTAAAAAATAGAGATACCACTTTCAAGCCATTTTGTCCCTCCTGCTGATTACTCACTCTAAATAGTCAACAGTATTTATAATAATTTATAAAGGTCCAGGAATTACTACCTGAATTATTACTATGACCAATTAGTGTGGATAGGCAGGAGGAAGAAAAGGGACACAACCGTCGTGGTACATTTCAACTGAATTAGGGAAGAATTAGCTATAATACCTGAAAGGTAAACTCATTCATACATAGACATATAACCTCAGATTGCAAGTTTTGGCTGAGAATAAGAGTTCATCTTTAAAATGGTTAGTCATTACACAATAAAATAGGAGCATTAGTATTTCAACCAAAGGGATCATGTGAATGCTCATTTTATCCAAAGCACAATATAGACTGTCCCAAACTACATTGTGCTCAAACAGTGAATGTTTTTGCTGTTTTCTTTCATTTTAACATTTCACACTTTTCAGGAAAATTTTGCCATTGCAACTAAAATACTACATTTGCAGAACATTCCTTAAAATCTTTCAAAATAAAAACAAGCCCAGAGCAAAGGTCTGTAATTACAAATTTGATGCTATTAAAATGTTTCATAATCAGCAGTAAATAGTGATGCTTTCTAACCTGCTCATTTTTAAAAACACACCTCTCTATTATGTCTAGGTCTGAGAAATACATAAATAAACAAAAAAGAATTTTCCAAATGCCTAAAATTCTTAATTAGCTTTTAAAAACATACTACCCTAAACGTTTTAATTTTGTAGGCATGAAATCAGATTGTCAAGACTCAGTAAGTCAAAGCAACACATTGCTTACAATGTATCCTCTTGCCAAAAATCAATTAAAAAGTCTTTAAAACATTAAGAAACAAAATTCACCATGTAGTTAGAAAAAGAAATCTTAAAGATAACTTAAATCTCACTTAACCAAACTTTTTGTCCACATTTTTAATGGAAAGACATTGTTCTTTATTGCTGTATTTACTTCTTCCTTACTATTCAATTATTACCTAAAATTACTATTTAGTAATGTGTAGTTATTTCCTACAACAATATAAAGGTAGCATAAGCCTGATGAAGAAATTCATATTTCATCTTTCTGCCAAGGGGGTTGAAGCAGGGAGCCTAATCAAAGCTTTGACCAGGTTAGGTCAGAGGAATACATCTGTTACCGTAATATCCTAAAACCCAACCTCTCCCAGACATCAAGACTTTGCCTCTGAAACTGAAATAAAGAGAACTTACATTCCTTTGAAAAAAAGGGGTCAGGCACCATGGCCCTCAACTATAATCCCAACACTTTGGGGAGGCCAACATGGAGGACCAGGAGTTCAAGATCAGCCTGAGCAACATAGGGACACACCCCTCTATTAAAAAATTAGTAAATTAGCCAGGCATGGTGGTACGCATCTGTAGCTCTCAATACTTGGAAGGCTGAGGCAGAATGTCACTTGGGGAGTCTGAGGTTACAGTGAGCTATGATCATACCACTGCACTCCAGTGTGGGCAACAAACTTAGGTTCTGTCTCTTCAAAGAATTTTTAAGTATTTTTGCTCAAAAATCTGAAGTGACAGTCAAATCTCAAAGCCAATGATAAATCACTATAATCCAAACATTCTAAAGAATTATAGTTTTGCTTTACATCTTGGAACTTGAGAAATCCACTGCTGAGTTATGAAGATGAGGGACAGATAACAGCAAAGACTAAATGAAAAAATAAATGCATGAAATGATCCCTATGGTAGAAATTTCTACTGAGCCCTTAGAAATACTTATTTTATGCATTGAATTCCCCTTTCCCCTCCCACCACCCATGAAACAAAAACAATTGATGAACAGAATTCAGTTAAAGGGAATCAAAAGGGTAGACCTTGTGGAGGCCTGCCGTCAAAGCCTAGCTGTGTCAGTTGCACAGGAAGACACCCCTTTTCTTCCTATTACAAGCAATCAACATAATGGAACATTATGATTAATATCAGGTAGTGTTAACATCTTTAAAGAAAAAAAAATGATTGCATAAAAGCCAAATGTCATAGTGCATAAATTTAGCACCAAATCATTTGTAATTTATGTAAATTGAAGAATTCTTTACCTGTTGCTTTCTTTCTGTTCCTCTAATCATCTCATTTTTCACAAGACAAATTTGAGTTTTTAAAAATACTGTTGATAAATCAACTTAAACATTAGTAATGTCTGTCAGTATAAAAAGCAAAATTTACCAGGCAAGCAAACAGGCAAACACTGTTATGTTACTTAAGGTTAGCACTTTGAGGAAGTTCTGGACTGTATTTTTGACCTAAAATTTACAAGATGTCAAAACTAGTATTTTAAAACTGTTAATTAACACAGTCTGGTTTCAGAAACAGATGTGAATATGGCTATTTTCTGTTTTAACACAATGTCTATCAAGTGGAAACCTTTCGTGTATTAAACAGAATGCCATAGTATTTTACTACTTTAAGGCAGTTTAAAGAGAAGTGTGAATCATCAAGCCTAAAACAGATAAAACACATTTTGATCAACCCTTCTGTTCAAACTTAAAAAAGGACCCCGAATTATAACATTTTCCATTGTAAATAAAAACTGAGAGCTATCCCATTAAAAGCCCAATGCCATGGAGGAGGGTTTTAAGCTGTCCACACAACTTGGTGTCAGAGGTGCCTAGCCTGTATTATATTGATTACTTGCCCAAAATAATTCCTTAATATTATGTTTCATCTCTGAATAACATTCAGAATTTATGCTACTAAGACCTGTATACATATTCTGAAAAGAAAAAAACAAGAACAGACAACCAAAAAAGCCACCTTGCATACTAGTCCCATTACAAAACTAAATTCATAATTCTTAGGACTATTTGCAAGAATTAATAATATGCTTAAGACTAAATTTAGAAACAAGTTAACAATATAAAATGATTTGAGATAACAAATGCTAATACTAAAAATGAGATACCTTCCTCAAAGTTTATGACTGGAAGAAAAGAAATAACAGATTTTAAAACCACCACTTGCTTACTTTCGTATTCATATTTTGGGAAAATTCCAAAATTGTGTCGACTCTTGTCCAAGCATCAGGATGCTCCTTTAAATGTGTCAGTACTTCTTGAGCCATTCTTTGCTAAAATATTATACAAAAAAAAAATTTTTTTAAGCTAATGTGTTCTTTTGAATCATTCATTAAAACAAAAACTATTGAACAAGGCACAAATCCTAATTGGACAGAGATTCTATTATCAATGTTCAGAAATATTTTAAAAATTAGACCTTGGCCGGGCACGGTGGCTCAAGCCTGTAATCCTAGCACTTTGGGAGGCTGAGGTGGGTGGATCACCTGAGGTCAGTTCAAGACCAGCCTGGCCATCATGGTGAAACCTCATCTTTAAAAAAAAAAAAAAAAAAAAAGGCTGGGCGTGGTGGCTCACGCCTGTAATCCAAGTGGATTGGAGGGCGAGGTGGGCGGATCACCTGAGGTGGGGAGTTCAAGACCAGCCTGACCAACATGGTGAAATCCCATGTTTAAAAAAAAAAAAAGAAAGAAAAATTAGACCTTACAGAAATAGAAATAAAATTATGTAAATATGACGTCTATTTTTTTTTTTTTTTTTTGGAGACAGAAGTTTGTTCTATCACTTAGGCTGGACTGCAGTGATGCTATCTATGTTGGCTCACTGCAACCTCCAGCTCCTGGGTTCAAGTGATTCTCCTGCCTCAGCCTCCCGAGTAGCTGGGATTACAGGCATGCACCACCATGCCCGGCTAATATTTGTATTTTTAGTAGAGACGGGGTCTCACCATATTGGCCAGGCTGGTCTCGAACTCTTCTGACGTCAAGTGATTCGCCTGCCTTGGCCTCCCAAAGTGCTGGGATTACAGGCGTTAGCCACCGCAACCAGCCAACTCCTAATCTTTAAAGGTGCAAATATTTCAATTCTTTGAAACACAGCAACGTTTTTGGGGAGTAAATCTGGTTTACTTTTTAGTCTCAAAACGCAACTGGATTTCAACCAATCTACTCTGTAGCAAATGAGTTCTCAGCATTTAAATCAACCGAAAACCACCTACGAATTCTTATCTAGGCCAGTAGCAGTAGTTCATGCCTGTAATCCCAACACTTTGGTAGACTGAGGCAGGAGGATCACTTGAGGCCAGAAGTTCAAAACCAGCCAGCCAGCCTGGGTGACAGGCAATGGAGTGAGATCATAACCCTACTAAAAAATAAAAATAAAATAAAATAAGCTGTGCTCACTTCGGCAGCACAAATACTAAAATTGGAACGATACAGAGAAGATTAGCATGGCCCCTGCGCAAGGATGACACGCAAATTCGTGAAGCGTTACATAGGGAAAAAAAAAAAAGCTGCACATGGTGGCTTGCACCTGTAGTCCTAGCTACTCAGAAGGCTGAGGTGGGAGGATCACTTAAGCCCAGGATATTAAGGCTGCAGTGAGCTATGATGGTGCCACTGCACTTCAGCCTGGTCAACAGTGCAGAGACCCTGTCTCTGGAAAACAAGAAATTACATCTACTTAGATAAGTTATGTAATGTAATGTAGCAGGGCACTCTGCTTTACAAGTTACCAAGATCTAACTACAAAAATACATTTCATGGAAAGAGTGCTGAAAACTAGGTCTAAGTAAGGCCACAAATCCCAAATACTTACATACCCTTTAAGCTCTTTAAAAAGCTCTTAAAATTTATTGTAACCATCCTTTCTCCATTCTGAAATTTCACTAATTTCATGCATGAAATCCTTGTTTTGGAAAGTATTTCCTTTTATTTTTTCATATTTCTAACATGCAAACCCAGAAATATTAACCTATGTACTCATCATCTCGTGTTTGTGTCAGTTTTTCTTTTAACATAAAATAACAAATTTATGGAAACCACTTTTGTGCCTTTTCCTATTGCCATTTCCTTCCTGTGCTCTTTTTTGAGTTAAGAGTCTCGCTCTGTTGTACATGCTGGAGCGCAATGGCGTGATCTCAGCTCACTGCAACCTCCACCTCCATGGTTCAAACAATTCTCCAGCCTCCGCCTCCTGAGTAGCTGGGATTACAGGTGCCCACCACCACATCCAGCTAATTTTGTATTTTTAGGAGAGACGGGGTTTCACCATGTTGGCCAGGCTGGTCTCGAACTCCAGACCTCGTGATCCACCTGCCTCGGCCTCCCAATGTTCTGGGATAACACCTCTGTTCCTTCTTTAAAAGGTAATCGCTTTCATGAACTTGGTATGTCTTTTCCTATCCATATTTTCATACCATGTGTATACATTTCATAAACAGGGTTGTTCGGCTACCAAATTTTATGTTAATAGTATCCTGAGACAGGGTTTTTCACTCTTGATGCCCAGGCTGGACTGCAATGGCACAGTCTTGGCTCACTGCAACCTCCACCTCCCAGGTTCAATCAATTCTCCTGTCTCAGCCTCCCGAGTAGCTGGGATTACAGGTGTCGGTCACCATACTCAGCTAATTTTTTGCATTTTTAGTAGAGACAGGGTTTTACCATGTTGGCCAGGCTGGTCTTGACCTCCTGACCTCAGGTGATCCGCCCACCTTGGCCTCGCAAAGTGCTGGAATTACAGGCGTGAGCCACCGCTCCTGGCCATGTTAATAGTATACTTAAGAATCTTTTAGGCCGGGTGCAGTGGCTCACGCCTGTAATCCCAGCACTTTGGCAGGCAGACGGCGGGCAGATCACAAGGTCAGGGGTTCGAGACTAGCCTGACCAACATGGACAAACCCCATTTCTACTAAAATTACAAAATTAGCTGGGCAAGGTGGCACAAGCCTGTAATCCCAACTACTAGGGAAGCTGAGACACGAGAATGCATGAACCCGGGAGGCGGAGGTTACAATGAGCCGAGATCATGCCATTGCACTCCAGCCTGAGCAACAAGAGCAAAACTCCACCTCCAAAAAAAAAAAAAAAAAAAAGTTTTTCACACAACATTAACATATTTTTATCATTAGCTTTTAATTCTATTGACAAGAAGCAATGGCTTAATCTTTTTCACTTTTATATCTTTAAAGGTTGTTTTATAACTCAATCAGATTCTTCCTATTTTTTTTCTATTAAAAGTTGTAAGCAAAAAGTTTGGGCCAGGTGTGGTGGCTCATGTCTGTAAACCCAGGAGTTCAAGACTAGCCTGGCAACAAAGAAAAATGTTTACTAATGAGCCAGGTGTGGTGGGACACGCACTTATAGTCCCAGCTACTCAGGAGGCTGAGGTGGGAAGACTGAGCCTGGGAGGTCAAGGCTGCAGTGAGCTGTGATCATGCCTTTGTGTTCCAGCCTGTGTGACAGAGCAAGAAAAAGGTTTGATGACTTTAAAATCTGTCAATTACCTTTCTCTTATACTATACTTTATCATCGGTTTAACTCTACAGTTATAAACAAGAAAGCATCAAAAGAGGGCAGGAAGCACTCTTATAATCATCTCTGACAAAGATATCTCATACTCTTTAGCTTGGCTTTTATTCCACTTTAAAAAAATCATACGCTTGGCCGAATGCGGAGGCTCACACCTGTTAATCCCAGCACTTTGGGAGGCCAAGGCAGGAGGATCACAAGGTCAGGAGTTCAAGACCAGCCTGGCCAACAGGGTGAAACCCCGTCTCTCCTAAAAATGCAAAAATTAGCTGGGTACGGTGGCGCGTGCCTATAATCCCAGATACTTGGGAGGCTGAGACAGGAGAACTGTTCAGGAGGTTGCAGTGAGATCAGGCCACTGCACTCCAGCCTGGGCGATGAGTGAGACTCTGTCTCATTTAATTAAAAAAAAAATAAATTGAATGCTTATCCTGGCTTTGATGCTTTATTTTAACCACAATCTTATCCTCAGGTAGCAAATACAATACCATATTAATGACTATCCCATATATCAATCAGCAAAACACACTGCTACACACTCAATGATATGGTTGTTCTCTACCCAGAAATCCACCAGAACCACTGTGGTTGCCTGAAATGATCAGATAGGTACCTGCTTCCATTTCGAGTCTGTGGTTAGAAGAGTTAATGTGTATACTTGAAAATACAATTACACACATTTTCATTTGATCTCATTAAAGGACTGATGGGTATAATGTGTCATGAGAAATGATAGAAGGCAGAAAGAATAATGATGTGAGTTATCTAGGATCAAGGCACATTTTAGCAATGTTCTGATCTTCTCCCTGAGAATATCTAACTAGATAACCGTATCTAACTAGAGGAAAAGTTGTTAACAAAGATCCTCACATAGTAAAAGTTACTTGGTCAAGTTGCCATTTTGTCAGATGCTTTGAAGGGATAAGCTTTCTACACAGAATCAAATACTTCCCATACTATCACCACTCATTTCAATCTCTACATCAATCATGTTCTTTCCTGTGGCAATTTTACTTTCTGATGTTACTTCTAGTATTTGCATCCTAATGTATTCTAATCCTATCATTCTTAACATAACGTTCTTTATAAACTTAAAACTCCAGCAGGGGTTAAAAAAAAAGACATAAAAGCAAACTAAAGGGAGAGAAAACCTAGCATCTCCCTTGTGCTACTTACTAACTGAATGGTGAAAGCATTTTGGTTACTAAGCAATAAAGAGTTCAAGATGCTTAACAGAACACAATATTGGAGAAAATATCCAACTCTTCCCGTATCTTTTCTCTAGCTGTCTACTTGGCTAAAAATAGAAAAATGCTATAACAGAAGGTAGTCCTAATGTCACAGTGCTAAATATCCTACTATACTACTAACCATGTATGCAAAAGTTCTGTCTACAGTTTGAAAGCCACCCTTATAAATAATTTCTTCCCCCTCCCCCCAAAAGTTACACATTCCTTTCAAAAAAAGGGCTACCTACAGCTGACTTTTTCCCAGTTGGCTTTAAAAGTTTAATTAGTATAATAAATTTTACTTGTCATTATTAGTGCATATTTTATGAGTAGCAAAAAATATTTTTTTTTAATTTCAAGCAGTGTGTATCACATATGCTAAATCATTTTAATTATACTGCTAAATGTACCCTTTAAACAGAGTGCCTTCTACCTATTAAGCACGGTAATAGGTGCTTTACAAACCTCATTACTAATCCTCCAGTCTCTTGTAGGGCAGGTCACATTTGTACATGCGACTTAAGAAATGACCAGAGAACTTCCAGGAATCAAATTAAGACATCTAACACTAAAAACATGTTTTCCACTACAGCTCTCTATTACTACTACTTTTTCTTTGAAATAAGACCCTCAAGGGGGTGGTAAACAAAAAGTAGACTGAACTAAAAGTTTAAAGACATAGTACTTTTAGAGACCAAAATGATTCATTAACCAGCTTTAAGCTCTAAATCTGTGACTTCATTTATAATACAAGTTTCCAAGGTATTTTCATGCAACTGATTTGTCACATGATCTATTAAATACTGCAGACAAAATCCTTTTACTTTGGGAAAGTTAACCTATTGTCTTTATAAACAAAACAAAAAAAAAATTAGAAACTTTTCTTAATCTACTTTTTATTAACAAGTCAACTTTAAAACAAACCATTAAATTTCTGAATACTGTGAAACATTAAAAGCAGTATTACTATAATATATTCTCAATTATAAAAATTACCATTAATTCTGTTATAAGCCTTGAAGAACACTAGTCTATGTTGGTTTATTTATTAGATCCTTTAGATGTTGTGAACTACCTTAGTGCCAAGATTAAACAGTATTAGTAGCTGAATATATGTGGAAAAAATTAAATGCCCTTTTTCCCAATGGCTACAGACCTGTGTTTCCAATAATATTCGAAGTCTGAACCCAACCTTAATTTCAGTTTCCTCCAAAAGCAGCTGCTTTCTATGCATCCATGCTAGAAGAAATGAAGCTTAAAGCTTCATGTTGAATGCATAGCATGAGGAACAACTAAATGACAAGGATAATAAATACTGATAGACAATTTTTCAAGAATGCTTTTGGAGATAACATACTGATCAAAAGCCCCTGGGGAGCTGGGTGCGGTGGCTCACGCCTGTAATCCCAGCACTTTGGGAGGCCGAGATGGGTCACGAGGTCAGGAGTTCAAGACCAGCCTGGCCAAGATGGTGACACCCCATCTCTTAAAAAAAAAAAAAAAAGTAAAAGAAAAAAAAGCCCCTAGGAATATAAATCTGGACTAACAAGCTTACAGAATCGCTACAGAGTAATTTTTTTCTACTTTTAGAGCTTCCATGGACCTTTTCAAGTTTCTACTACAGGGAAAGCAGTATTGTTGGATTTCACAAGGGAATGGAAACATTTATACATGATGTTTTTTGGACTACTTATAAAAACAGTACTACATCCACCTTTTGTTTTCAAAAGTGTAATGGCACTCAAGGTTTCTTAATTATGCAATATAAATATCTTGACATATAAGTAACCTCATTATCTACTAGCTGAACGTTTATCTAACCAGAAATCTACCGTTCTGGCAACAAAACTACCTTAAAAGATTTCTGGCTGGGCGCGGTGGCTCACACCTGTAATCCCAGCACTTTGGGAGGTGGAGGCATGTGGATCCAGAGGTCAGGAGATGGAGACCATCCTGGCCAACAATGATGAAATCCGGTCTCTACTAAAATACAAAAAATGAGCAGAGCAGGGCATAGTAGCGCAGCCTGTAGTACCAGCTACTCAGGAGGCCGAGGCAAGAGATCGCTTGAACCTGGGAGGCAAAGGTTGCAGTGAGCTGAGATCAGGCCACTGCACTCCCGCCTGGCGACAAAGCAAGACTCCATCTCAAAAAAAAAAAAAAAAAAAAAAGAAAAAAAAAAATTCTGTTGGGCGCGGTGGCTCACGCCTATAATCCTAGCACGTTGGGAGGCCAAGGTGGGTGGATCACCTGACGTCAGGAGTTCAAGACCAGCCTGGCCATCATGATGAAACCCCATCTTATAAAAAAAAATTAAAAAAAGAAAGAAAGAAAAAAAAATTCTGACCCAACTGAAGAACTTTTTACTCATTCAAAAACCTGTTTGGGCCAGACGCAGTGGTTCATGCCTGTAATCCCAGCACTTTGGGAGGATGAGGTCGGTGATCACCTGAGGTCAGCAGTTCAAGACCAGCCTCGCCAACAAGGTAAAACCCCGTTTCTACTAAAAACACAGTAATTAGCCAGGCATGGTGGTGCGCACCTGTAAAACCAGCTATTAGGGAGGCTGCGGCAAGAGAATCGCTTGAATGCAAAGGTTTTAGTGAGCCAAGATAGCGCCACTGCACTCCTGCCTGGGCCACAGGGCAAGACTCTGTCTCAAAAAAAAAAAAAAAAAAAAAAAAAAGGTTGGCCCTATGGGTAAAAAAAAGTCAAGGTTTTTTTCTTGTAACACATAAAATTTAAAATTTTATACACATTTCTGTTTCATTTTTTTTTTTTTTTTGAGACGCAGTTTCGCTCTTGTTACCCAGGCTGGAGTGCAATGGCGCGATCTCAGCTCACCACAACCTCCGCCTCCTGGGTTCAAGCAATTCTCCTGCCTCAGCTTCCCGAGTAGCTGGGACTACAGGCGTACGCCACCATACCCAGTTAATTTTTGTATTTTTAGTAGAGACAGGGTTTCACCATGTTGACCAGGATGGTCTCGATCTCTTGACCTCGTGATCCACCCGCCTTGGCCTCCCAAAGTGCTGGGATTATAGGCGTGAGCCACCGCGCCCGGCCCTGTTTCACCTTTTAATTGGGTTTAAGGCAAAACCAACTGGTCAAAACATGGTTTATGTTTAAGATAATTCTCTACAATAACAGTACCACTTTGAAAGTGCACAAAATTGAACATAAAAATATTTGATATTCCTGGTTTTTTTAAACAAACGTATCTGTGAAATACTTCTGTAAATGTTTCCAAAGTAAAAGGATCATGTAGCTCCAAACATATTAAGTACATATAAAAATATAGAGAACCTTTAATACCTACAAAGTATTTATTAATAACATTCAGCTCTTAAGGACAAAACAAGCATAATATTTCAAAACAACCCACTCTAACCATGTCAAACATTATGCTACTTCTTTGTCCAAACCAATTAGCATTATGGTTAATATATAATCCCAAATTAATGCAAACTATGGAATATCTTTTTTAAAAATTATAATTTAAAATTTTATTCTAAATCCAACAACTCTGTTACACTGTCATAATGTTATAAAGATTTGGTTGGCTACTTTACCTGGGCTCCTTCTCCATGGTATAAACAATTCACCACATTATCTAATAAGTTGATATCCAGTTTTTGGCTGAAATCGAGCAGCTGACGAGCTGCATGGTCTGCTAACATTGTCATAATTGCTGGCATAGATTACTGAAAATAAAGAAAAAAAATTGAAGCTTCCTATGAAGTTCTGCTTTCAAAAACTTTCTACAAGTTATTTTACTTCAATCATGTTATTACAAATATTTTAATGAAACTTTAGAGACTTTAATTATTACAAAAAAACTGCAATAGTAAAAGCAAGTAACGAAAGCTGAAATTACTTAACTACTTGATAATTACATAAGTTATTATGGTCCATTCAACTTTTTCAGAGTTTATACACCAGATTTTCCTATTCTACTAACATGTATAAAGTATGATAACCTATTATTTAAATTCATTCACTATTAGGATTGTATGGTCCTAAAAAGTGATACAGTTCAATATCTTGATGTTAAAACTTTTTCACCAAGTAGGATTACTAAGTTCCAGTGAGTGTGATTTTCTTTTCTTCCCAAGCAGGGTCTTCTGGATAACTCAGTAAAAGCTCACTTCACATTACAGTAACTTTAAAGATATGCTATAAAGACAGAATGGGCTGGGCACGGTGGCTCACGCCTATAATCCCAGCACTTTGGGAGGCAGGCGGCTCACCTGAGGTCAAGAGTTCAAGATCAGCCTGGCCAACATGGTGAAACCTACTAAAAATTAGCCAGGCATGGAGGCAGGGGCCTGTAATCCCTGCCTCAATCCTGCCACCACACTCCAACCTGGGTAGTAGAATTAGACTCCATCTCAAAAACCAACAAACAAAGAAAAAAGACAGATATTAAAAATTAAATCCGGATGTACAATAATTCCTATTGTATACAGCAGTGGTTAATAAAAACAGGAGTCTTATATATGTTGGTATAAATTCCCTTAACCTTTACAGAAATAACTTAGTTTCTACACTCAAAACATTCAAATTGTTTCAACCCTCAATGAATTGGGGATTGTAATTACATTTACAAACATATTTACTGAATATACAATCTAGAAAAAAAAACTTTATGGCAATATGCCAAACAAGATTTTTTAAATTCCAAGTATTCATTAGGAAGGTAAAAGCCCTAAAAGCTTGCCCATTTCCAAATAAAAAAGAATTCTAAGAGAAAAATGAGCTACTTCGCCCAAATAAGTACTGGTTAAAACCTACCAGTTCATATGCAATGTTATCCTTTTAAGAGGATTCTACTCTAAGGTACTGGCACACATCCACTTTTTTGTTGCCCAGAATTATTATAAAAAATATTTTTCCTCTGCTTTTCTTCAAAGCCAATGCCACTCAAATCTGACTGGTTAAGTCAGTAGCCCTTAACCTTTTTTGGGGTCAAAGATGCCTGAGACACTGAGGAACCAACAGTTCTAACCCAGTTTTTAAAAACTCACTATTTTGTATACAATTACAGAGGATTCAGGACATCCTGAAAGCCATCTATGGCACCCCCCGGTTTAGTGTATTTAGAACTAACAAAGTCAGATCTCCACTTCTTCCCATTTTAGGAACTTCCGTGGACCAGAAAATGAGTGGCTAATTTCTTTACATTATACTTGGACGAACTAGCTTGGCAGGGGGAAAAAAGCGTTAATTCCAGGGTATTGTATAATAGCTTTAAAATGTCCTTAGCAATAATGGCAGCAATTTCAATGCAAAGGTTTTACTTAAAGATAATGTCTGTTACAACAGATTAGAACTCCAAAAGATGAGTCACTTATGATTGATATAATGCAAAAATAATGTGAAACTCAAGAAATTAGGAGTTCAAGAACTGGTCCATTATTGACAAAACTGAGACTTCAAAATGTTTTGTAGTAGGCATTAAACAAACGTTTTTAAACAGTAGAATACTTGTTACCAGACAAAACCCCAGATCTCAATACTGAGAGGAAATATATATTCCACAAATAAATGTATAAACTTTCCTCCACCTTCAAGTACCATAAAATTTTAAATATCAGAACAATCTTAATATTTGAGGCTTAAAAGCAATGTCCACAAAGCACCAAGATCTATGTATCAAAAGTTTTCAAATACTTCGGTTAAAAAAAATGAACTTTTCACCTATTTACTCCTACCATAGTTTAATGCCAAAACAAAAAAAGATTAAGAAAATGACTCTCTTCAAAGTTTCACTTTCAAATACACTGTCCTTATAGAGTTCTACGAATTAGACTGATGTGAAAAACGAGTTTTAGAATAGAAGGGTTTAAATACAGTAATTTGCCATCCTTAGAACTAGCGGCTGTCTTCGAAATAACCTACCTATTCTTGAACTGTATGTAGTACAGAAATGGCGGCTTTGTGGTCAATGCCAAGCACATTTAGTCCCCAAATCAAAACGCTTCCAAAACATTCTTTCCACTAACAGCAGCGTCCCACACTTAAGATATACAAGCAAACAACCATAGTGGAAGAGGTGTAACCATGAACGCTCTTTCTCGTTGGGCTCTTCAATCCTAAAATCCACTCACTGGATGGCATACACTAGGGATTATCCAGCTTATGGATGCTGTAACTCTACAAGTGACCCCCAATGCCAGTTCCTATCCAAAAACCAGAAAATTATAACCGTTGCTTAATCCAACTTCACACTAGAAAAAAAAAAGTTGCAACAAAGCGAAAGGCTGCTCCTTAGGTGTGTGGGCAATCGCCTGCTTCATTCAGGAGAAACACACCTCACTAGGGCCTGCCCTCCCCTTGCTTCCCACCCGAACCGATTTGCAGCCCTTCTAACTATAGCACACGGGAGCACGCACTCACCCCGCCCATACTCGGAGGAGGCATTTAGACCAGGCGCCTTAAGTTCACCGCCCCTTTCTCTGAGCAGCATGGCCTCGGCGTGATCAGAGGAGGTCCGGGCTGAGCCAGTACAGAACGCTTCCTCTACTACACCACTTCCTCCCACCCACCCCAAACTCAGACATCGGAATGAAGGAGAATCAGGGCATCCTACACTGTACAAGGCCAGCAGTAAATGGTTTAACCAACTTATCACACTCAAACCCTGAAAACAAACTATAAGACGGAATCCCATGTGAGGCCCCTGAAAAATTCATCTTTCCTACTTCACATGCCACTCTGCAAAAACCCGGAGAGCTTTCGAGTTCCCTTGCTGGAGGAACAGGCAGTCGGCAGCCCCTCCCTCCCCCATCCCCAAGCTCTCCACCGAGGGGGGCCACGTGATGCAGGCGGACGTTTCAATGCTGCTGCACTAAATATTTCTGGAAACTTCCACTCCTAATAATTTACAGAGATGTTCCTGAAATCACCCCAACTTCTCCCCCAACCCGTGGGGCTAAAGAAGCCCTTCCATTTCGAGAGGCGCCCCGCTTCACTATCACGCTCCTCGCCTTCCTCCACCGCCACCCGCACACGCGAATGACCCAGCAAGCGCTCCCCTCCCGCGGCCGCCTCCCCGCCTCCATCCCCCAGCGGCAAAAGCGGCTCCATTCAATCGCAGGCTCCGCCGTGGGCCCGGCGCGCCCCCGGCCCGCCCGCCGCCTCCCGGGCTCGCTTCCCGCGGCGGCGACGGCCACCACCGCCGCCGCCACCGCCGCCGCGCCCCACGCCAGCCTCCTCCCGCCCGTCCGCGACGCCGCCCGACCCTCGGCCCCGAAGACACAGTCGACTTACCCAAAGATTTAACCAACTGCTCCTTCCTTCCTTGTTGGGGGGATTAGGGCGAGGGAAGGTGGGGGAGAGGGGGAGAGAGGACGATTCAAGGTGGGTTTCACAGTTTCCCCACCTTAAAAAATGAAATTTTAAAAACGGAGAAGAAAAGGGCAAAAAAAGCTCAATAATATTTACTATTTCAGGGACGCTTCCCCCCCAACACACACACCCACCCACCCCAAAAAACAAAGGGAATTAATCTGGGGAATAAATGCTCCCGCCTGGCTGGGAGTGAGGGGAAGGGGGAGGGAACGGGGTCAAGTCCTAGAGATTCAGCCCCAGGGGGACCCTCCAGCCACAGGCAGCAGCAGAAGTAGCAGGAGTAGGGGGTGTAGAGTCCACACGGCCGGGGGGACGCTCTGCTGCCAGTTGCAGTCCGACTCCCCCCTACCAAAACACGGCTCCCTCTCTCACGCGGCTCCGGCGCTGGGCCCCCCCCCACAGGCTCGCCTAGGCTTCCCCCCCTTCTCTTGCTCCTCAGCGACTGGTGGTTCCCCCCCCTCCCCCCTCTGGGTGGTTGCACGGACTGCAGCAGCAAAGACTGGAACAGGCACGGCCGCCGGGGCTGTAGCTACTGTTGCTCTTGCTGATGCTGTAGCTCCCGCTGCTCCTGCCGCGGCCGCTGCAGCCGCTTCTCCCCCCTCCTCCTAGTGCCTCAAACTCGGAACCGGTTGAAACCGGTTCAGACTGGGAGATTCCATCTCGGTTGAGTTTTCAGCCCATGGCGCCGCGGAGCGTTTGGAACCTGGGCCTCCGCCCCCAGCCTGCCCTGCTATTGGTCAGTTCCAGCCACAGCCGCGCTATGAGCCTATCTCTCGTTGGTCCGAGAGCCAGTCAATCCCATCTCAAGGCTCCACACGAGCCCGCCGCTTCGGCCCCCGCCTCTTTTCAGCAGCGATTTGCCCGCAGAATGGGGGGAGGGGGAAGTGGGGACGGGTCGAAAAGCAAGAGGAGAGGGGGGGGAGGAGGAGGAGGTGGGACGAAGAGCCTGGCTGAGTAGAAAACAGAGTGGAGGAAATCCGCGTGAGGATTGGTTAGAACGAGCTATCAATCAAGCACAGCCCGCCCTCGACTTCCCTTCCCCCTCCGGCCCTCCCCCTCCCAGTGACTAGTTCGTAGGCCCGGCCTTTCCCGCCGGCTCATTGGCTGGGCGCCTTCGGTGACGGAGAGGGTGGGGCGCGGCTCGTGAGCGTGTAGCGGCGCGAGTTTGATCGCTCCGCGCGGCTGCGTTCGCTTGGCTTCCCCCGGACTCGGCCGGCCCACCCCCCACCGGGTCCCGCCAACCTGCGGGGCCTGAGCCCGCGGCAATCAGGATCCGCCCCTCAGATGGGGGCTGCGTTCGGAAAAGGGAGGAGACACCCAGTTGTTTTGAACTCTAGGAGGGGGTGGAGAAGGAGCGAAAAGAACACTTCCGAGGCCAAGTGTAGGCCCCAGACCTCTCATCCATTTTAGAGGCCTGGGTTTGGCGCCAGGTAGCTGAGAGAGAAAGGTTGGGGTGACGCGCAAGGTGTGCATTCTTGGCGCCTTGTGATGTTCTCGGGGTCTTGGAAAAGATAACGAAATACTTCGTGGGAAAGTCTCGTTAAAATTTCAACTCTGTCCCCCCCCGGGCTGGAATTTGGCCGTTTCAACAACCAACCTTTCCTGAAAACCAAAACATTGCAATCCCAAGTGATAGGTTTGACAGTGCATGTTTTGGCTGGGTGAGCTTTCATGCCAACTGCGTCCCACCTGGTGCCCTTGATCTGCCACACTCAGATTTTCCTTTCACCCTAGCTGCCCTTCACGTACTAAATCACCAAATAGTATTTTCTGTGAAAGTCACATGCACGTGGCCTTTCACGTGGTTGCCTCTCTTACTTGTTCCCAAGTGTCCTCCAAATCAGCTTTACAGATTGTTGTATGCTTAAGAGCAAATAGCCTACCAAAATTTACTAGGCCCATTGTGCCACCAAGAGGTGGATAAATGGTTTATTAAATTAATAAAATTTTCTTTAGCAAATGTTCACTCACGATGGACTATGGCTAACCAAAGCATCACTTATTCTAACTCCCCCTCCAATAAAGAAAACCCCAACAACTCAATTCTTAGATGTACCAGAATGATTTGGGATGATTTTCAGACCTAACGTTTTTTTTTTTTTTTTTGAGAAGGAGTCTCATTCGTCGCGCAGGCTGGAGTGCAGTGGCGCCATCTCGGCTCACTGCAATGTCCGACTCTCTGGTATATATATATGTGTGTGTATATATATATACACACACATATATATACGTATATATATATGTGTGTATATATATATATATATATACACACACATATATATATATACGTATATATATGTGTGTGTATATATATACACATATATGTGTGTATATATATACATATATATGTGTGTGTATACACACACATAATGTACTATGTATGATATTTGATATACAGTTAGCCCTCTGTGTCTGTGGTTCCTCTATCCTCGGTTTCAACCAGCTCTGGGTGGAAAATATTCAAAAATATTCAAATAATAATAATATAGGCCGGGCCAGGTGGCTCACACCTGTAATCCCAGCACTTGGGGAGGCCAAGATGGGTAGATCACGAGGTCAGTAGTTCGAGACCAGCCTGCCCAACATGGTGAAACCCTGTTTCTATTAAAAATACAAAAATTAGCTGGGCATGGTGTCGGGTGCCTGTAATCCCCGCACTTTGGGAGGCCAAGGTGGGCGGATCACGAGAGACCAGCCTGCCCAACATGGCGAAACCCTGTTTCTACTAAAAATACAAAAATTAGCTGGGCGTGGTGTCTGGCACCTGTAATCCCAGCTACTCGGGAGGCTGAGGCAGGAGAATGGCTTGAACCCGGGAGGCAGAGGTTGCAGTGAGCTGAGACCACACCATGGCACTCAGCCTGGCTGACAGAGTGAGACTCTGTCTCAAAAAAATAACACAACAATAAAAATAAAATTAAAACGCAATGCAATAAAACAACTATTTACATAGCATTTACATTGTGTAAGGTCTACAATATATATGATGTAAACTTTAAATCATAGAGATTTATGTTGCCCATAGAGATGATTTAAAGTTTACATCTTATAAGGTATTATAAACAATCTTGAGATTAAAGTGTAACGGGAAGTGTGCAAATACACTATATGCAAATACAGTAAATCCTCACTTAACATGCTCATGGAGAGGAGCTTGGAAACTTCAACTTTAAACACAAGGATAGGCCAGGCATGGTGGCTCACGCCTGTAATCCCAGGGCTTCGGGAGGCCAAGGTGGACAGATCACATGAGGTCAGGAGTTTGAGACCAGCCTGACCAACATGGTGAAACCCCTTCTCTACTGAAGATACAAAAATTAGCCTGATGTGGTGGTGGGCACCTGTAATCCCAGCTACTCAGGAAGCTAAGGCAGGAGAATAGGGGGAACCCAAGAGGCAGAGGCTGCAGTGAGCTGAGATTGTGCTACTGCAGTCCAGCCTGAGCAACAGGGCAGGACTCCTTCTCAAAAACAAACAAACAACAACAACAACAAAACCCACAAGGATGTATAACAAAATCAATTTTACCATAGGCCTATAATTCCAGCATTTTGGGAGGCCAAAGTTGGAGGATCACTTGAGCCCAGAAGTTGGAGACCAGCCTGGGCAACATGGTGAAACCTAGTCTCTACCAAAAATACAATAATTAGCTGGGTATGGTGGCATGTGCCTGTAGTCCCAGCTAGTCAGGAGGCTGAGGTGAAAGGATCACTTACTTGAGCCCAGGAGGTTGACGTTGCATGAGCTGTGATGATGCCATCATGCCACTGCACACTCCAGCCTGGGTGACAGAGTGAGACTCTGTCTCAAAAAAAATTACCAATCTAATTCAGACAAAAGTATGATTGTATATGATGCTAAAACCAGGTGGGAATTTTTTTTTTTTTTGGGAAAAGGATCTTACCATGTTTTACCCAGGCTCACTGCAGCCTGGACCTCCCAGGCTTCTGAAAGGATCCTCCCTGCCACAGCCACCTGAGTACCTGGGACTACAGGCACATGCCACGATGCCTGGCTAGTTTTTTGTATTATTTTTTTCAGAGAAGGGGTTTTGCCATGTTACCCAGGCTGATCCTCCTGTAGGCAAGCGATCCTCCTGCCTCAGCCTCCCAGAGTGCTGGGATTATAGGCCTGAGCCACCTTGCCCGGTCAGGATACTCTTCTTTTCTTTTCTTTTTTTTTTTTGAGATGGAGTTTTGCTCTTGTTGCCCAGGCTAGAATGCAATGGCGCAAACTCGGCTCACCGAAACCTCCACCTCCTGGCTTCAAACAATTCTCCTGCTTCAGCCTCCGGAGTAGCTGGGATTACAGGCATGCGCCACCACGTTCAGCTAATTTATTTTTAGTAGAGACGGGGTTTCTCCATGTTGGTCAGTCTGGTCTCAAACTCCCAAAGTCGATGATCTGCCCACCTTGGCCTCTCAAAATGCTGGGATTACAGGTGTGAGCCACGGCGCCCGGCAGAATACTCTTTTCAAGAAAAAATTGACCTGGGAAGATGAAGTCTGGGTTGCACCCCTATTTCTGTCAAATTCAATTCAGTGTCAAGAATGTTTATGGAAAATTAATGAGTATTCTGTCTGATGTTAAGCTCCCTATATCACCAAGACCTCAGTAAATAATCTATGTAGAGTCCCCAGCTAAAAAGGGGTGAGAGTAAAGTGTAACGGGAAGTGTACAAATACAGTATATGCAAATACAATAAATCCTCACTTAACATGCTCATGGAGAGGATCTTGGAAACCTACATCATCTGTGAAGCCTCAAATCAATCAGGAGCAGAATCAGTAGTTGCCTGCAGGTGAGTTGCTGCCTTTTTGAGAACATAGTGAAAAAATATGTGACAAAGCTGCTAAATCTAGGAGTTACAGTTTGACAGTCTGAGAAATCTGTACAGTTTTATGAGGTGACATTCAACAATGGATCCCAAGATTCTCTTACTCCTGGAGAAATGAGAGAAGTATCACTTAACCTGGACCATTCTCAGACAGGACAGAGGAAGCTATAGCTGTTTTTGTTCAAGTACTTGTAGGCCAAAAATAAAAATAATGAAATGGGGTTATAGGTCTGCTGTAACAGTCAGTTTGGGCTGCTGTAACAAAGTACCGTAATCTGGGGTGGCTTAAACATTTATTTTTCACATTACTGGAGGCTGGAAGTCTGAAACCAGGGTGTCGGCATGGTTTAGGTTCTGGCAAAGACCCTCTTGAGGATTGCAGACGGGTGACTTCTTCCTGTACTCTCTTGCGAATGGAAAGAAGAAAAGGCTAGAGAGCTTTCTGGGGTATCTTTTTTTTTTTTGGAGATTGAGCTTCACTCTTGTTGCCCAGGCTGGAGTGCAATGTCATGATCTCAGCTCACTGTAATCTCCACCTCCCAGGTTCAAGCAATTCTTCTGCCAGGTTCTTGAGTAGCTGGGACTACAGGCACGCGCCACCTGCCTGGCTATTTATATATATATATATATATTTTTTTTTTTTCTTTCTTTTTTTTTTTCTTTAAAGATGGGGTTTCACCATGATGGCCAGGCTGGTCTTGAACTCCTGACCTCAGGTGATCCACCCACCTCGGCCTTCCAAAGTGCTTGGATTACAGAAGTGAGCCACCGAGCCCAGCCTCTTTTTGTTTTTAGCTCTTACACAGAAGAATATTTTTATATATTTTTGTGGCAGGGGCTTGCTCTGTCACCCAACCTGGAGTACAGTGGCATGATTGTGATTCACTGAAGCCTCAACCTCCCTGGCTCCAAGTAGTCCTCCTGCCTCAGCCTCTTGAGTAGCTGAGATCACAGCTGTGCATGAATGCACCCAGCTAACTTGTTTTATTTTTTGTAGCAACAGAGTCTCACCATGTTGCTGAGGCTGGTCTCAAACTCCTGGGCTCAAGCAATCCTCCAGCCTTGGCCTCCCAAAGTACTGAGATTATAGGCATGAGCCCCACTGCCCAGTCCTGGGAGATGTTTTAAAGTGTATTTCTAGAGCAGAAGAAATTCCTGTCTGAAGAGGTCAAATTGTCATCATAAATGCATTAGTAGAAAATTCTCAGTACTTCCCCTGCTTTCGGGTGGGATTATGTTTAAACCATTTCAAGCTGGTATCTACGTGCTTACTGAGAATGTCAGCTCAAACAGCAGATAGACCATAAGCCCAGACAGATGAGAAGGTGAAGGTAATTACAAAAACAGCAAGCATAATAATGGCTAACATTTATTGGGCACTTACTTTGTGCTAGGAACTTTTCTAAACATGTTACGGTATCTATTCATTTAATTTTCACAACATTCCAATGAGGTAGTCATTATTATTGCCATTTTAAGATGGGGAAATAAATATAGAAAGTTAAGGTATTTGAAAATAAAATGAAAATAAAAAAGTAATTAATTAATGACTTAATTGAATGAATGAAATGTCGGCTGACTCCATTTTTGGACTCAGCCCACCCACACCCGGGTGAATTTAAAAAAAGAAAAAAAAAAAAAAGAAATGTCAAGAAGTTTCCTATAGGAATAAACTCTTTTAGCTTTTTTTTCTTTCCCTTTCTATTTGAATATAAATCAGAATGTTGAATAAAAGAAAGAAATACTATCCCCTACTACTTATTTATTTAATATTATTTAACCATTCTATTGTCTTTCTATTTACATATTTATTTATTAGTAGAGATGGGGTTTCACCGTGTTAGCCAGGATGGTCTTGATCTCCTGACATCGTCATCCACCCACCTCGGCATCCCAAAGTGCTGGTATTACAGGTGTGAGCCACCATGCCTGGCAGGTTATGTGTATTTCTTTTTGTTTTTGAGACAGAGTTTCACTCTTGTCGCCCAGGCTGGAGTGCAATGGCGCAGTCTCAGCTCACTGCAACCTCCACCTCCTGGGTTCAAGTGATTATCCTGTCTCAACATCATGAGTAGCTGGGATTACAGGTGCTTACCACCATGCCCAGCTAATTTTTGTATTTTTAGTAGAGATGGGGTTTCAGCATGTTGCCTAGGCTGGTCTCAAACTCCTGGCCTCAAGTGATCCACTCACCTCATCCTCCCAAAGTGCTGGAATTACAGGTGTGAGCCACTGTGCCCAGCCTCCCTTTTTATTTTCACTGTGGGAGTATTAAAAAGAAAAAAAGGAAGGCTCTTGGAATTGAAATCAAGGAAAATTCTCTTCTCACTCAACACTTTTCCCCCCCCAAAAATTTTGAAGGTTGTCAAAGGGACTTTTTTTTTTTAAACTAGTCTCTGAATCTTGGATACTTACTCTTTTCCAGATGGATACAATAATCTGCTGGATATCAAGTAGTAGTACTTGTTGCTTATAAGAAAACAAATAAACTGGGGCTGGGCGTGGTGGCTCATGCTTATAATCCCAGCACTTTGGGAGGCCGAGGTGGGAGGATCTTGAGGTCAGGAGATGGAGACTATCCTGGCCAACATGGTGAAACTCGTCTCTACTAAAATACAAAAAACTAGCTGGGCATGGTGGCGCACACCTATAGTCCCAGCTACTTGGGAGGCTGAGGCAGGGGAATCGCTTGAACGTAGGAGGTGAAGGTTGCAGTGAGCGGAGATCGAGCCACTGCACTCTAGTCTGGTGACCGAGTGAGACTCCCTCTAAAAAAAAAAAAAAAAAGAAAAGAAAACAACTGAATTTACCACTTATTAGTATCTACTACCTGCCAGATGCTTTATATATATATGTGTGTGTGTGTATATATATATGCGTATATATGTGTATATATATGTGTGTATGTATGTATATATATAGAGAGAGAGAAAGAGTCAGAAATAGGGCCAAAGTAATTTTAAATTTCTAAATGTTTGAAATGTCTAATAAAATAAAAAGTGAGATTTAAAAAATCTTGTATACAGTGAAATCTTGCTTATGCCGTACACCATGAATCCAAAGAATGTATGATTTTATAAATTTAAACTAAAATGATATTTTTCTGATTTATCCAGATGTTTTTCATGACACTTTTTTTTTTGAGGCGGAGTCTTGCTCTATTGCCCACGTTGGAGTACAATGGCGAGGTCTCAACTCACTGCAACCTCTGTCTCCCAGGTTCAAGCCATTCTCCTGCCCTCAGCCTCCCAAGTAGCCAGGATTACAGGTGTGCACCACCACACCTGGCTAGTTTTGGTTTTTTTTTTTTTTTTTTGAGAGGGAATTTCCCTCTTGTTGGCCAGGCTGGGGTGCAATGGTGCGATCACAGCTCACTGCAACCTTCGCCTCCCAGGTTTAAGCAATTCTCCTGCCTCTGCCTCCCAAGTAGCTGGGACTACAGGCATGCACCACCACACTGGCTAATTTTGTATTTTCAGTAGAGATGGGGTTTCTGCATGTTGATCAGGCTGGTCTCAAACTCCTGACCTTAGGTGATCTGCTCACCTTGGTCTCCCAAAGGGCTGGGATTACAGGAATGAGCCACTGAGCCCAGCCCTTTTTTTTTTTTAGACAGTGTCTCGAATTGTCACTACTGTCACTCAGGCTGGAGTGCATTGGTGCAAACATGGCTCAGGGCAGCCTCAAACTCCCTGGGCTCAGGTAATCCTCCCACCTCAGCCTCCCAAGTAGTTGGTACTACAGGAATGCAACGCCATGGCCAGCTCATTTTTGTATTTCTTGTAGAGATGGGGTTTCACTATGTTGCCCAGGCTAGTCTCAGATTTCTTCTTGTTAGAGACAGGGTCTCACCACCATATTGCCCAGACTGGTCTTGAACTCCTGAGTTCAACTAATCTGCCCGATTCGGCCTCCCAAAGTAGTGGGATTACAGGTGTGCGCCACCACACCCGGGCTCATGACACTTTTCTTTGCCTACCAAGATTCAGTCCATTGGACCCTTAAAAAAGTATTTAAATATATTTTAATTCTTTTTAAACCTACTCTGAGATTGATGAAAGCTGAAGTATTTGAAAATATTTCTTAAGTCTTTCCTACATAAATCAAATTATACCAAAGAACACATTGAAAGTAATTTGCCTAATAATTTAACTGTAAGTTTTCTGTAGAACCTAAATATAATTGCTAATGTACTACACAGTCTTTTCTTTCCAGATTGTGTTTACAGCATGACAAGCAGCACTTCTCTTTACTAGGTAACAATAGAATGCCCCAACAAAGGTTTGACAGTGAATTTGGGGAAAGCAGAGCACAAAATGAGCAAACAAGATGGGCAAGGGTGCACAAAGCTGAGGCCGAGGCAGAATGGCAACACTGAAACAACTGGGCCACCTCTGAGGCTGGAGAGGCTGTGCAGTCGTAGGCTGGGCGGCTCAGGCTCAGTGGAAGCCATATGCTATCCAGAAGGCTGAATCAAAACAAGCCTGCTAACTTGCCAGGCTGAGGAAATAGAAAACAGCTCTGGGTTGGCCTACAGAGGCAATTAAGTGGGAGACAATGAAGATCACAGACTTAATTACCCTGGTGGTATTTGCATTCCTCCAGGCAGAAGCATCATCCTTGTGATAGACCAGTGGACTCAACTCAAGAAAGCTATGGAGAAGAACTAAGATTTTATGCCAGTATAAACAGTTTCAGCCTCTTCCTCCCTCACCAGAATACAAACCTCCCTAGCACATGCAAACTTTTCAGATTTCCGGTTGAAAATAGAGTGGGCCAGGAGGCCAAGAAACCCATGCTATACACAGATTAGTCCAAAGGTTTAGAGAGCTCCCATCCACTGACTTTCCAGCATTTTCAAAATCCACAGTGGTCCACAATGACCTGTTTTCCACTCCATGGCTAGAAAAGACTGGAGGCAAGTCAATGGAGTTCTTCACCCAGTCGTGTCACGAAAATTTGTACAATCTTTTTTTTTTTTGAGACCGAGTTTCACTCTTGTTGCCCAGGCTGGTGTGCAGTGACACGATCTCGGCTCACTGCAACCTTCACCTCCCAGGTTCAAGTGATTCTCCTGTCTCAGCCTCCCGAGTAGCTGGGATTAGAGGCATGCGCCACCATGCCTGGCTAATTTTGTATTTTTAGTAGAGACGGGGTTTCTCCATGTTGGTCAGGCTGGTCTCAAACTCCTGACCTCAGGTAATCTGCCCACCTCAGACACCCAAATGTTCTGGGATTATAGGTGTGAGCCACAGTGCCTGGTCACAATCTTATCTTCTAGTAGGATCAGCTCTGATGCTAGAGAAAGATACAAAGATACAAAAGGTAGTCCTTGAAGTAAGTAAGCCTGAGAAAGATCAGCAAGGGGCGATTGGAAGTTTAAACAGCTCCTCATCACCTTTCCATCAAAAGAGTTTATTTGTTCCTAATACCCCATTGAAAATGTAGAATGTGGCCTGGTGGAGCTTCCAGCCTCCTATTATCCTGTTACAGAGCTCAGCACAGCTATCTGGATGCTCTGGCTGAAACCTCATCATGAGAGATGTGAGTGCCCTTCCATAGACTGGAACCAGAAGGGAAGAACAAGCCTTCCCTTTCCTTTCTACCATGGTCTTTTCATACTCCAAAGCAGTTCTCTCCAGAGAGGACCCAGAGGACTGTAGGCAGCCCTAAAGCCATTCGGGGGCAACTCCTAGAAGAATTATCTTCTGGTCTCTTCCTTTAGGGAAGCAAAACTGAGGATTAAGTCAGTGTCATTTCTCCCTTATTGTTTTTCTCACAGATGAATGGTGTGGGTGAGAAGAGTGCTTTCAGGCATTTAAGCTTTAATGGGAGTGAAAGCTTTGCAAGTGAAAGATATAGTGAGGGTGGGGGCTGGGGTAAAGGTAGCTAAGGGAGGAAAAGAGGACCACTAAAGGACCCTAAAGGGCCAAAAGAGAGCCAGTAATGGGGACAGAGTCAATGGAGCTTCCAAGACAAACTCTGCCTGTGCTGGAATCTAGAGAAAGAAGTAGAATCACATGCAGATCTAAAAAGGCAATCAGCCGGACGTCATAATGAGGTTCTCGGTAGGAGAGCCTGAGAGAATTTGCTTTTATTGGCCTCAGCAAACATGAAACCCCCAAGGTCTTATGCATAACTTCATTGGTTGTGGAAAGCTGCCACCAAACAATTAATACTGTGGAAATAACTGGCATACAGAAAAACAAACAAGATTTACTCAGGGGACAAGAACACCTTTATTTTTGAATTCCTCATTTATATTTCAAATTCTGCTCCTACAGGAGACATATGACTCTGCAATAACTCCACAAGGTGGAGAGATAGGTTTCAGCTGTACCAAAAAAAAAAAAAAGAATTCCACAGGACCAAACAATATTTTTATAAATGTCGCCACATAAAAAAAAAAAAAAAAATTGGAGTCCGGGCATGGTGGCTCACACCTGTAATCCAAGCACTTTGGAGGCCAAGGGGTGTGGATCACCTGAGGTTGGGAGTTCAAGACCAGCCTGACCAACATGGTGAAACCCCGTCTTTAAAAAAAAAAAAAAAAAGTAAAAAAAAAAAAAATTGGGGCCGGGCGCGGTGGCTCACGCCTGTAATCCAAGCACTTTGGAGGCCAAGGCGGGCGGATCACCTGAGGCCGGGAGTTCAAGACCAGCCTGACCAACATGGTGAAACCCCGTCTTAAAAAAAAAAAAAAAAAAAAAAATTGGAGTAGTAAAATGGGACAGAGAAAAATGTTTGGAATCAGAAGCTCTGGATTTCCTCCCAGTTCTGCCCTTAATAGATGGAACTCTTTGCCATTTATGATCAAACTACTAGAACGTTCCTAAGATCTTTCCTGGATCAGTGATAATACTTAACTTCTGTGTATTCTTTTCTTCTTGAAGATAAAAGCAGATAAAGAGAAGTGCAGAAATATTTTTTTGACAAGGAATTTTGTGAATGCAAAGTTTAAGAAAGTTTAAGGAAGCATTATCCATACTAATTCAGTCATTTATTCACTTAAATAATTTTTTTTGAGTCCCACCATGTTTTGTGTGCTGTGCTGGGGCTGGGAAGTCAACGATTATTTCCATAGGCAGAAAAAGACCGAACAAAAACAATGTTTTTTCAATAATTGGACCTATAATAGTTTTTTTTTTTTTTTTTTTTTTTTTTTTGAGACGGAGTCTTGCTCTGTCACCAGGCTGGAGTGCAGTGGCGCAATCTCGGCTCACTGCAACCACTGCCTCCTGGGTTCAAGCGATTCTTCCGCCTCAGCCTCCCGAGTAGCTGGGACCACAGGCACGTGCCACCACGCCTGGCTAATTTTTTGTATTTTTAGTAGAGATGGGGTTTCACTGTGTTGGCCAGGATGGTCTCGATTTCTTGACCTCGTGATCCGCCTGCCTCAGCCTCCCAAAGTGCTGGGATTACAAGCACGAGTCACCACGCCCAGCCTGGACCTATAATAGTTTTAAAGTAATCACACATTGTTTCATAAATTTAATGTTTAGATTTGTTAAAATTTAATTGTTTAAAAGTTTTATCCTTAACAACTGGGGAGTTCATTTAGTTGTATTGTTGGATCTTTTTTGTTGTTAAATACCAGGGGGTTGTTATTTATTTATTTATTGAGATTCTGTCTCCTAGCTGGAGTGCAGTAGCATGATCTCGGCTCACTGCAACCTCCACCTCCTGGGTTCAAGCAATTCTTGTGCCTTAGCCTCCCATAGCTGGGATTGCAGGTGTGTGCCACCACACCTGGCTAATTTAATTTTTAGTAGAGACAGGGTCTCACCATGTTGGCCAGGTTGGTCTCAAACTCCTGACCTCAACTGATCCACCCACCTTGGCCTCCCAAAGTGCTGGGATTATAGGCATGAGCCACCACACCTGGCCTGGTTTTTGTTGTTGTTGTTGTTTGGACATGGTCTAGCTTGGTCTCCAGCGGTATGATCATGGCTCACTGCAGCCTTGACCATCTGGGCTCAAGCTATCTTCCAGCCTCAGCCTCCTAAGTAGCTAGGACCACAAACGTTCACCACCATGCTTGGCTAATTTTTAAAATTATGGGTAGAGACAAGGTGTCATCATGCTACCCAGGTTGGTCTTGAACTTCTGAGCTTAAAGGAGCCTTCCACCCTGACCTCCCAAAGTGCTGGGATTATAGTCACTAGCCGCCATTCCTAGCAATCAGGGAGTTTTTTCATGGAATAATCTTAGAAGAAGTCTTTGAAGACAGTTCAGAATCACTTGGTTAAAAATGTGTATTGATAGACCAGGCACAGTGGCTCACACCTGTAATCCCAGCACTTTGGCAGGCAGAGGTGGGTGGATCACCTGAGGTCAGGAGTTTGAGACCAGCCTGACCAACATGGAGAAATCCTATCTCTACTAAAAATGCAAAATTAGCCAGGTGTGGTGGCACATGCCTGTAATCCCAGCTACTTGGGAGGCTGAGGCAGGAGAATTGCTTGAACCCGAGAGGTGGAGGTTGCAGTGAGCTGAGATCACACCATTGCACTCCAGCCTGGGCAACAAGAGCAAAACTCTGTCTCAAAAAAAAAAAAATTATGTATTGATAATCTGCTCCATGCCATGCTCTGTTGTAGGTGGTGAGGATAGGGTAGGAAATAAGTCAGGCAGAGCCCCTGCCCTCCAAGAACTCATACTTCTGGGTCCATTAAAATATGATAATTTTCAACTAGTATGCATTTATGCAGTTAAAATTCTGGAGCATGCTAGTCAAGCTTCATAAGATGGGCCTGAAATTTTAAAAGTGATTTTTTAAAATAATTTAAGACTTTTCTTATTTAAACATTTTTTGACAAATTGCCACTTTTTCTAGCACTGCTGTTAGAGTGTTCATTTTAAGAATATGAATATGTGACCATGCCACTTTCTCTTCTCCTTCCCAGCTCTTTATCCCTCCCTCCCACCCCATACTCCAGAGAAATCCCTCCAGGCACGGTGGCTCATGCCTGTAATCCCAGCACTTTGGGAGGCTGAGGTAGGAGGATCACTTGAGGCCAGGAGTTTAAGACCAGCCTGGGCAACATAGCAAGACCCACCATTTCTAGAGAAAATACAAAAACTAGCTGGATGTAATGGTGTGCCTGAGCCAGCTACTGGAGAGGCTCAGGCAGGAGGATCACTTGAGCCCAGGAATCCCAGGAGGCTACAGTGAGCTATGATTGTGCCACTGTACTCCAGCCTGGGCAACAGAGTGAGACCCTGTCTTAAAAAAAAAAAAAATATCCTTCAGTGGCTTCACATTACCTTACAAGAAAAGAAATCCCAACTCCCTAGCAAATCAGACAAGGTGCTTGGTGACTGGGCACTGACTGGCTCTCCTAGTCCTGTTCATGATGTCCACGTAGGCCACACTGATTGCTGTTTCCCAGAGTAACATGCTCTCCAGCTCTGGGTCTTTATGCATTCTGCTCCCTTGATCCAGAATGTTCTTCAACCCATCCCTCCAGAGTCTTTGCTGATTCCCTGGACTTGGTTCATCCATGCCCTCCACAGTTATTGTGCCTACATCCATCCTGGGACTTGCCTGCTGCAGTGCAATGGCCCACTTAAACATCCATCTCCTGACCACAGGGAGAAGTTCCAGGGTGGTGCATGGGACCCGACATGTAGACACCTTTAATAAAAGATGTTTTGAGGAAATAAATGAAATAATAAATATATCTCTTCAGATAACACTCCAAGCAGGGTGAACAGCCTGAGGGAAGGCAAGCAAGGTGAATTGGGGACTCTAAAAGGAATTCAGAATGACTGAGGACATTCAGAGATGGTACAAAAGGAGAAGCAAGGATACTTTCAACCAGTGAGACAATGGTGATTTATTAAAGGGCTTTAGAAAAGGGACAAATTAGATTAGCATTTTAGAAAGAACATTCTGGGCCTGGTGTGGTGGTGTGCAGCTGTAGTCCTGGCCTCTTGGGAGTCTGAGGTGGAAGGATTGCTTGAGTCTGGGAGGTCCAGGGTGCAGTGAGCTGTGACCATAACAATGCACTCCAGCCTGAGTGACAGAGCTAGACCCTGTCTCAAGTTGGTGAAGAACAAAAACAAAAACACAAACAAACAAAAACCATTCTAAAGCATAGATTTGAAGCAAATAAGACTGAGGACAAGGAGCTATGTTATAGTGACTCTTGCAGAAAACCAAGGGAGAGCTGGGGCTGGCTTGAAGTAATGGAGCAGCCTTGAGGATGGTAGGAAGTGGAAAGATTCAAGAAATGTTAAGGGATCAGAATTGTCAGAACTTGGTGGGTAATTGGCTGTGCATCTTCCCTCCCCCAGTTGAGTGATAAACTTCTGAAGAGCAGAAATTCTGTAGTTTATGTCTTTGTATTCTATTGAGTTATCTATATTGCCTATCTACAGATGAGGTAATTCAACAAATATTTGTTGAATTACTGAAAGAATGAATGAAACTTTATGGCTACTTGCAAAATAGCTGATAAATTCTTACTCTTAAAAATAAAATTGGGGCCCAGTGTGGTGGCTCACGCCTGTAATCCCAGCACTTTGGGAGGTCGAGGCAGGCAGATCATGAGGTCAAGAGATCAAGACTATCCTGGTCAAGATGGTGAAACCCTGTCTCTACTAAAAATACAAAAATTAGCTGGGTGTGGTGGTGGGCGCCTATAATCCCAGCTACTAGGAGGCTGAGGCAAGAATCGCTTGAACCCAGGAGGCAGAGGTTGTGGTGAGCCGAGTTTGTGCCACTGCAATCCAGCCTGGTGACAGAGCAAGGCTCTGACTCAAAAAAATAAAATAAAATAAAATGATATAAAAAAATAAAAGTGGCTGGGCATGATGGCTCACACCTGTAATCCAAGCACTTTGGGAGGCTGAGGTGGGCGGATCACCTGAGGTCAGGAGTTCAAGACCAGCCTGGCAACATAGTAAGATCCCCATCTCTACCAAAACATAAAAATTATTAGCCAGCCATGGTGGTGTGCAACTATACTCCTGGTTACTTGGGAGGCTGAGGCAGGAAGGAGGATCCTTTGAGCCTAGGAATTCAAGGTTACAATGAGCTATAATCATGTCATTGCACTTCAGCCTGGGCAACAGAGCAAGACCCTGTCTCTAAAAAAAAAAAAAACTTAAAAATACTTTTTTCCAGGCCAGGCATGGTGGCTCATGCCTGTAATCCCAGTGCTTTGTGAGGCCGAGGCGGGCAAATCACTTGTGGTCAGGAGTTTGAGACCAGTCTGGCCAACATGGTGAAACCCTCTCTCTAGTAAAAATACAAAAATTAGCCCAGTGTGGTGGTGCACGCCTGTAGTCCCAGCTACTCAGGAGGCTGAGGCAGGAGAATCATTTGGACCTGGGAGGAAGAGGTTGCAGTGAGCCAAGATTGTGCCGCTGCACTCCAGCCTGTGCAACAGGGAGAGGCTCTGTCTCAAAAAAGGAAAAGAAAAAGAAAAAAAAAATATATATATATATATATTTATACTATATATATATTTTTTCCATTATTCTTTGGAAGAAAGGAGACTTATTCTAAAGCAAATACTTAAACAGATCCTATTTCACACAATTTGCACAAAGAGAAAAGTCTGTACAACCAGCCACTTAGAATATTATGTAGAGATCCCTTGTCCAATTAAATATAAAAGTATATATATATTTTAAATATATTTAAATATGTATTCAAAAATGTATTACAAATATAGAAAAGTATATTTACAAGTATATATATTAAAATACACACATATATATATATTTGGAGACAGAGTCTTGCTCTGTCATCCTGGCTGGAGTGCAGTGGTGCGATCTTGGCTCACTGCAACCCCCGTCTCCTGGGTTCAGGCGATTATCATGCCTCAGCTTCCTGAGTAGCTGGGATTACAGGCATGCACCACCATGCCTGGCAATTTTTTTCTATTTTTAGTAGAGATGGGGCTTTACTTTGTTGGCCAGGCTGGTCTTGATCCACCTGCCTGGGGCTTCCCAAAGGGCTGGGATTACTGGCATGAGCCACCATACCTGGCCTGCAATATAAAAGTATATTATATGGTACATATGTTTTGAGAAATCTTGTAGCTTAGATATGTCAGAAATGTCAGAAGCAGTGTTCTGTGCTTTCTGTACAGAAAAATTTTGTATTCTTTTTCAGATTCGCTCTGCAAATCTTGTAACTCATAAAATATTGAACTATAATTCCTGAAGTTATAGGGCAAACCAACTCACAAAAAGATGTGCCAGGTATGGTGGAGGAGGTCATTATAGTTAATCAATAACCCATTAGTGGAAATCAGCAATAATCTTAACAGTTAACATAACAAACACATTTAGCCTACATAATGAATGCTTTGATTAATTCTTCAACTTTTACTTAATCATTTCCACAATCGTGCTCACTTTGGCAGCACATATACTTAACCATTTCCACAATCAAAGAAGTGATGGCAAAATCTTAAATTTTGAAGTTCAATATCCTGTCAAAACATTTTCAAACAAGGTCATAATTAATCATATACACAAAAATGAAACAAAATCATGAAGACTAATTTGTCTTCCATTTGCATAACTCTTGGTATTCCTGGGAAAAGAGTATCATTATAATTATTATTATTGTTGTTATTGTTTAGAGACAGGGTTTTGTGCTGGAGTGCAGTGGCTCAGTCACAGTTCACTGTAACCTTGAACTCCTGGAAGCAAGTGATCCTCCCATCTCAGCCTCTCAAAGAGCTAGGACTACGTGCATGCATGCACCACCATGCCTGGCCATTATTATTATTTTTTTGAGACAGGGTCTGGCTCTGTTGCCCTGACTGGAGTGCAGTGGCACAAACATGGTGGTTCACTGCAGCCTCGACCTCCTGGGCTCAAGGGATCCTCCTGCATCAGCCTCTCATGTAGCTGGGACCACAGGTACCAGCCATCACACCCAGCTAATTTTTAATTTTTGTAGAGATGGGGTCTCACTTTGAATCCCAGGCTTATCTCAGACTCCTGATCTCAAGCAGTCCTCCCACCTGGGCCTCACACAGTGCTGGATTGCACTGGTGAGCCACTGCTATTGGCCTGTGCTTTCTTGAAAATATTGAAAGGCACAAGAAGAACCAAAGATGGAAACAATTTTAAACTATGATATTCAAATTTTTTTTTTTTTTCTGAAACAGAGTCTCACTCTGTCACCCAGGCTGGAGTGCAATGGCACGATCTCGGCTCACTGCAATCTCTGCATCCTGGGTTCAAATAATTCTCCTGCCTCAGCCTCCCGAGTAGCTGGGATTACAGGCACCTGCCACAACGACCAGCTAATTTTTGTTTCTTTAGTAGAGACAGAGTTTCACCATGTTGGCCAGACTGGTCTCAAACTCCTGACCTCAAGTGATTTGCCCACCTTGGTCTTCCAAAATGCTGGGATTACAGGCGTGAGCTACCATGCCTGGCCAATTTTATTTTATTTTTAATTGACACATAATTACACATATTTATGGAGAACAATGTGATGTTTTGATACATATATACATTGTATAATGATCAAATCGGGGGTAATTAGCATATCTCTCAGCTCAAACATTTATTGTTTCTTTGTGGTGAGAACATTCAAAATCCTCCCAAGCACTCTGGAGGCTGAGGTGGGAGTATCACTTTAATCCAGGAGTTTGAGAACAGGCTGAGCAACATAGTGAGATAGCATATATTTCTTTTTTTTCTTTTTCTTTTTTGTTTTAGACAGGGTACTGGCCTATTGCGCAGTCTGGAGTATAGTGGCTTCAGAGCTCACTGCGACCTTGACCTCCTGGGATCCAGCTCTTGAGTAGCTGGAACCATAGGCATGCGCTGCCACACCTGGCTAATTTATTTTTTATTTTTTGTAGAGACAGGGTCTCCCTATGTCACCCAGGTTGGGCAAGATAACATTTCAAGGCCAGGCATGGTGGCTTGTGCCTGTAATCCCAGCACTTTGGGAGGCCTAGGCGGGTGAATCATGAGGTTAGGAGTTCAAGACCAGCCTGGCCAAGATGGTGAAACCCTGTCTCTACTAAAAATACAAAAAATTAGCTGGGCATGGTGGCATGAGCCTGTAGTCGCAGCTACTCAAGAGGCTGAGGCAGAGAATTGCTTGAACCTGGGAGGCGGAGGTTGCAGTGAGCTGAGATCATGCCACTGCACTCCACCCTGGGCGACAGAGCGAGACTCTATCTGAGGAAAAAAAAATTTCAAGAAGCAGCAGCAGCATCGTGATTTAAAACTGTGGATGTCAGTGTGTGATTTTGAGTCCCAGCTCCCCTATTCCTCGCTCTGTAACCTTGTGCAAGTTACCCACCCTCTTTGTGGCCCAGCCTCCCCATCTAAAATGAAGATAACAACAGGACCTATTTTGTTTGTTTTTTTATTATTATTATTTTTGTTGCAAATCCCTCTCAAACACTGTTCAGAACAGGACCTATTTCATAGGATCGTTGTGAGGATTGGTAGTTAACACACGTAATACTGGTTGCTTATATGAAACTGCCTACTACTTGGTAAGCACCCAATATTAAGTATTGTTATTAACACTATTTATCAGTCACTAAGTGTTCTCTGGTTGTCTGTGTACCAGTCCATGGTACCAGGCGCTCTCAGGCATTCCAAAGACATGCTGCTTTCATGATTAGGTTTTTATTTGACTGATAAATAATAACCATGACAGGTGGTATTCAGATATTAACAAGATATTGTATTTGTCACTTGACCAATATGCACAATATTTTCCTTGGTTTAAAAACAAAACAAAACTCTGTGAAAAGAAGGGAACATTAGATGTTACTAGTGACCAGTGGTTAAAAAAAAAAGGGAGCAAAACAAAAAACAAACAAACAAAAAAGAAAATCAAGTTCTATATAATTACCAAATAGGTAAGGCACGGTGGCTACGCCTGTAATCTCAACCCTTTGGGAGGTTGAGGCAGGTGCATTGCTTAAGCCCAGGAGTTCGAGACCAGCCTGGGCAACATGGCAAAATTTTGTCTCTACAAAAATACAAAAATTAGCTGGGCGTGGTAGCAGGTGCCTGTAGTCCTAAGTTATTCAGGAGGCTGAGGTGGGAGGATCACCTCCTGAATCCAGGAAGTTGAGGCTGCAGTGAACCATGATTGTGCCACTGCGACTCCCGGCTGGGTGATAGTGAATCTCTGTCTCAAAAAAATAAAAAAATTTTTAGGTTGGACGAAGTGGCTCACACCTGTAATCTCAGTACTTTGGAAGGGTGGGTGGGCAGATCATGAGGACAGGAGTTCATGACCAGCCTGACCACCATGGTGAAACTCTGTTTCTACTAAAAATATTAAAAAAAAAAAAAAAAAAATCAGCTGGACGAGGTGGCACATACCTGTAATCCCAGCTACTCGGGAGGCTGAGACAGGAGAATCCGAGAATCACTTGAACCCGGGAGGTGGAGGCTGTGATAAGCTGAGATCTCCCCACTGCACTCCAGCCTGGGCAGCAGAGTGAGACTGTCTCAGAAAAAAAAAAAAAAAAAATTAAAAAAGGTTACCAAATAATTATCCCTCAAGGTCAAAGAATAATTTGTCATAGGGAGTGCTTATCAATCTCATCAAGTCACTCTGAAAGGAGATCCCAGCATTTGAGATTCATTTTCAGATGCTGTTTACAGTCTCTCCCTCTGGTGAGGAAATGTGTTTTAGGAAGACATTTGAAATCTTGATCATTGTCTTTAGAATTTTATTCATCTATGGGGGAGGGGGAAAAAAAGAATTTTTATTCATTCAGATTTACACAGCTTGAAGTGCCACGTTTGATATCTACAGCACTAATTATGAAACAATGGTGTCTTTCCCTTTTTTGGAATGTCACAAGAAGAAAAAAAAGTATTTGCCCCTTGAAGTCATAACCTTCTAATCAGAGATTCATAACTTTATTACTCAGCACCTGTATCAGCAATAATGTTAAATTCTTTTTTTTTTAAATTAGTTAATTAATTAATTAATTAATTTTGGGACGGAGTCTTGCTCTGTAGCCCAGGCTGGAGTGCAATTGCTTGGTCTGGGCTCACTGCAACCTCCGCCTCCTGGGTTCAAGTCATTCTCCTGCTTCAGCCTCCCAAGTAGCTGGAACTTCAAGTGCATGCCACCACTCCTGGCTAATTTTTATATTTTTAGTAGTGTCAGGTTTCACCATATTGGCCAGGCTGGTCTTGAACTCCTGACATTGTGATCCACCTGCCTCGGCCTCCCAAAGTGCTGGGATTACAGGAGTGAGCCACCTCCCCAATCAATAATGTTAAATTCTTTTTTTTTTTTTTTTTGAGACAGAGTCTCACTCCGTCACCAGGCGCCAGGCTGGAGTGCAGTGGCGTGACCTTGGCTCACTGCAACATCCGCCACCCGGGTTCAAGCAATTCTCCTGCTTCAACCTCCCCAATAGCTGGGACTACAGGTGCACGCCACCACGTCCAGCTAATATTTTTGTATTTTTAGTAGAGACGGGGTTTCACCATGTTGACCAGGATGGTCTCAATCTCTTGCCCTCGTGATCTGCCCACCTCGGCCTCCCAAAGTGCTGGGATTACAGGCGTGAGCCACCGTGCCCGGCCAATAATGTTAAATTCTTTACAAGATGAAGAACAGACTAAAAGTAATTCCAGAGTTTTAAGTTGCATATTTGTATTGTTATTTTTATTTTGGAAAGACAACAAAATCTATTGCTACATCATTTCATTTATTTATTTATTTTTGTAGAGATGAGGTCTCCCTGTTGCCCAGGCTAGTCTCAAACTCTTGGCTTCAAGCAGTCCTCCCTCAATCTCCCAAAGTGCTAGGATTACCTGCTTGAGACATCTTGCCTGGCCTATCATCATAATTCTCTTAACTTTGGCCAACAATATTAAATGACTATTGAAGGACTAGAAACTCCCTAATGATATTATAATTCCAGAGTACCGCTTTCTGAACTGTTACCCAAATTGATTTCTAGAGACTTAAGGCAGGCAAAGAGTTACAGTTGTAATCACACTAATTAGGATGAAAACTATGTCAGTCTTCATCCCAGGAATAATAAATAAATAAATAAAAACAAAGATAAAACCTAGCTTTATTCTGATATTCCCCAGTTTCCGTATTTACATTTGTTCCTCTGCCAGAACCACACACTTGGATATTTTTTGGTAAAATTCTTCGAGGTCTCTCCTAAGCAGAGTTATTATGTGATATTTGAGCAGTGAGCCAAGTTGCAGCAGTTGGGGTAGGGTGGAATGAAAACCGTGTGGTCTACCTGCATATGCATGACGGAGAAGTCTCTCCAGAGCTTCAGGAGTTGATTATCCTCACAGCATAATGATATCTATAGGTAATTGGATCTAATTATCCTAAAAATAGTTAATAATCTGTAGCTAAGGAGACCTGTAAATTCCCAGATCTAAAGTAAAAATTCCTAGATCTAAAGTAAAGAGGATATAGTCTCAGGGAAATATAAAGGAGGGTGCCAACTAAGTAAATTCATATTATAGACTGCTTGATAATTGGTGATGAATTATTTAGGGTTCATCTATTCACCATCATTATCTGAAACTTATACAAAAGCCTCCTAACCTTTCTAGAGCAGCTAGAAAGATTTTCTTTTCTATTCTTCTTCCTTTTTTTTTTTTTTTTTTTTTTTGAGACAGGGTCTTGCTCTATTGCCAAGGCTGGAGTGCAATGGGCACAATCATAGCTCACTGCAGCCTCAATCTCCCAGGTTCTCCCACCTCAGCCTCCCAAGTATCTGGGACCACAGGCACATGCCACCACAACTGGCTAATTTTTCTTTTTTAGAGATGGGATCTCACTATATTACCCAGGATGGTCTCAAACTCTGGAAATCAAGGAATCCTCTCGCCTTTGCCTCCCGAAGTGCTGGGATTACAGGCATGAGCAAACACACCAGGCTCAAAAAGATTTTAAGAAATCCAAATCTAATCAATAATTTATCCTACTTAAAAACTTTCAGTGGAAACCCATTGTTCTTATTAAGCCCACCCATGTTGACAAATTTTGTCAAGTCAGCCTTCAAACTGCAGACGTTTGTCCCCTCATTCCTAGGGGTCAGTCATGTGGGCCTTGTGGCTCCCCAAAGTTATGGAGCCTGTTGTTTGGGTAGGCAGTTGCCTCTGCCTGTAACACTTTCTTCATAATCTTGGCTACAGTAATTTTGCTTACCTTCAATTCTCACTTTAAAAGCCACTTCCTAAGAGAGACACTCCCAGATTATCGCCTCTACAGAGTCTCACACTTTACTATTTCTTCACTCATCCCACTGCAGTCAAGTCTGTCAATGTCTATCTCTTCTCCTAGATTGTTAACAATGGCTATGTGTTTCTTCAATGTGCAACCCCAAGCAGAGTACCTGACCAAATAGTAGGTGCTCAGTTAATCTTTTGTGAAACGAATGAATACATTTATTATGCACCCACTACATTCTACTACATGCCAGACATCTGTGCTAGGCATTGTGGGTGGGGGAAGAGAGGAGCTAGACAGAGTGTTGCCTTCCCAGGGATCGGACTTGCATGCTACTATCACAGAGCAGAAGGGCTTCGAAGGGAAGTGGGCACCAGGTGCCTCGGGAAGAGGGAGGAGCAAAGCGCCAAGTCTCAGAAAACACAAAAACAAGCATTTCCACTTAGGATGTATGAGTTTCCGAACCAAAACCTGCATAACATTATCTCCCTTATTCCATCCTCCTGACTGCCTCTGGTGGTTGGCATTCTTTTAGGGATGGTAAAGGAACTTGCCCAAGGCCACAGCCAGAATTTGAATCGAGTTTATCCAGGTCTTCAAGCTCCAAAGCAGAAAGCAGACACACTTTGTCATGCTCTGTTAACAATTTCAAAGGAGACCAAAATGGCCAAAAACATGTTTTTCCCATTTCTTTTTTTTAATAGGTCATTTAAAAGACTTTATTTCTGCTTTTTTTTTTTTTTGAGACAGGGTCTCACTCTCTCACCCAGGCTGGAGTGCAGTGGCACAATTTCAGCTTACTGCAGCCTTGACCTCTCAGGCTCAAGTGATCCTCCCACCTTACCACCCTACCTGGCCCACTGCCCCAGTAGTTGGGACAACAGGTGTGCATCACCATGCCTAGCTAATTTTTTTAAAATGTCTTTGTAGAGAAGGGGTCTCACTGTTGCCTAGGCTGATCTCAAACTCCTGGGTTCAAGGAATCCTCTTGCTTCCACCTCCCAGAGTGCCTGGATGACAGAGTGAGACCCTGACTCAATTTAAAAAAACAACATACAAACAAAATCTATCTATCTGTTGCTCTACATTCTTATTTTGCCTCATTTTTTTCACACAAAAGGTAGCACACCATACACGATGTTCTGCACCTTGTTTTTTCCAGTTAGTGATTTATCTTGAAGATCTTTCTTTTTTTCTTGAAGCTCTTTCTTTATCAGCACATCATTCCTTTTTTTTTTTTTTTTTTTTTTGAGACTGCAACCTCCACCTCCCAGGTTCAAGGCATTCTCCCTGCCTCAGCCTCTTGAGTAGCTGGGATTACAGGCGCCCACCATTATACCTGGCTATTTTAAAATTTATTTTATTTTTTAAAAATTAATTAATTAATTTTTTGAGATGGAGTTTCGCTCTCGTTGCCCAGGCTGGAGTGCAATGTCATGATCTTCGCTCACCACAACCTCTGCCTCCCGGGTTCAAGGTATTCTCCTGCCTCAGCCTCCCAAGTAGCTGGGATTACAGGCATGTCACCCCTCCTGGCTAATTCTGTATTTTTAATAGAGACAGGGTTTCTCCATGTTGGTCAGGCTGGTCTCGAACTCCGGACCTCGTGTTCCACCTGCTTCAGCCTCCCGAAGTGCTGGGATTACAGGCGTAAGCCACCACGCCCGGCCCACATCATTCTTTTTTGGGGCATAGTATTCCATTTGATGGATATACTACAGTTTTTTTAACCAGTTCCCTATTGAGGAACGTTTGGATTGCTTCCAATTTTTTGCTGTTACAAACAATGCTGCAATTAATAGCCTTGTACGTAGGTCAATTAACGTGTGCAATAAATCCACAGGATACATTTCTAGGAGTGATATTCCTGGGTCAAAGGCTATATGCATTTGCAATTTATTTGTTTTTTTTTTGAGACAGAGTCTTGTTGTCACCCAGGCTGGAGTGCAGTGGCGCAATCTCAGATCACTGAAACCTCCGTCTCCCAGGTTCAAGCGATTCTCCTGTCTCAGCCTCTCAAGTAGCTGGGATTACAGGCACCCAGCACCACACTGGGCTAATTTTTTTGTTTTTAGTACAGATGGGGTTTCACCATGTTGGTCAGGCTGGTCTCAAACTCATGACCTCAGGTGATTCACCCACCTCGGCCTCCAAAGTGCTGGGATTACAGGAATGAGCCACTTCGACCTGCCACATTTGTAATTTTGACAGACACTGCCAAATGTCCTCCATAAGGATTAACTCAATGGACATTCCTGACACCAGTGGATGAGAGCATCTGTTTTCCCAGAGCCTCTCAACACAGGGTTAACAAACATCTGGTTATTTGCCAATGTGATGAATTAAAAATGGCACCACAGCATTTTTCACATTATTAGTCAGGTTGAACTTTTTTTTTTTTTTTTTTTTTTTTAAAGACGGGGTTTCACTATGTTGGTCAGGCTGGTCTTGAACTCCCGACCTCAGGTGATCCACCCGCCTTGGCCTCCAAAGTGCTTGGATTACAGGCGTGAGCCACCAGGCCCGGCCTGAACTTTTTTTTTTTTTTCATGTTTAAGAGTTTGTATTTCTTCTCTCTGAACTGTCTATTCATATCCAGTGCTCATTTTTCTCTTGTTGGTGTTTTTCTCTGGGTTTGGTAGGAGCTTTTTCCATATCAGGAAGATTAGCTTTTGCCTGTGAGGTAAGCAGCAGCTACTTTCCTTATAATATTGTTTTAGAAATTCTAATCAGTGCAACAAAACATGTATTAAATATGATGTAAAAATACTCAAAAGGAGAAAGTTCCTGGTCAACAGGGTGAAAGGCAAAAAAACAAAACAACAAAACAAAAACAAACAAACAAAAAACCCACACTAGGTGCAGTGGCTCACGCCTGTCAATCTAACACTTTGGGAGACTGAGGTGAGATCTCTTGAGCTCAGGAGTTCAAGACCAGCCTGGGCAACATGGTGAAACCCCATCTCTATTTTTTTAAAAAAAAGAAAAAATTGGCCGGGCGTGGTGGCTCCATGTCTATAATCTAAGCACTTTGGAGGCCAAGGCGGGCGGATCACCTGAGGTCGGGAGTTCAAGACCAGCCGACCAACATGGTGAAACCTCGTCTTAAAAAAAAAAAAGAAAAAGAAAAAGAAAAAAAAAAGAAAGAAAGGAAAAATTAAATTAAATTAAAAATATTTGAAGTAAAGAAAATGGCAATAATATCATTATTTGAACCTGATTATATAGTTAGTTTAAAATTGATTCAAATTAATAGAACTAATTTAATACCTCCAGGTAAAAGCAATGAAAAATACTGGTGGGTCCAATAAAAAAAGATGCAAGATAATACACTCTTTTTTTTGTTTTTTTCAAGAGGGGGGTTTCACAGTGTTGGTCAGGTTGGTCTTGAACTCCTGACCTCAGGTGATCCACCTGCCTTGGCCTCCAAAGTGCTTGGATTACAGGTATGAGCCACCATGCCTGGCCAAATATGCTCTTTAAGACCATTTTGATATTAGCAATTAAAAATATGATGAAAAAGGGGGGGCACAGTGGCTCACACCTGTAATCCCAACACTTTGAGAGGCCAAGGTGGGTGGATCACCTGAGGTCAGGAGTTTGAGACCAGCCTGGTCAACATGGCAAAACCCTGTCTCTACAAAAAATACAAAAATTAGCTTGGTGTGGTGGTACATGCCTATAGTCCCAGCTACTCCGGAGGCTGAAGCAGGGAGAATCGCTTGAACCCAGGAGATGGAGGTTGCAGTGAGCTGAGATCACGCCACTGTGCTCTAGCCTGGGCAACAGAACAGGACTCTGTCTGGAGAAAAACAAACAAACAAACAAAAAAAAACAAATACGCATCATTGTAGTATTCTTTTCCTGTATTCTTACTTTTTTCATTTTTACACATTGTAACTAGTTGTTCTAATTACAGATCATTACGACTACAGACCTAGTGGTTGATTTTAAGCCCTACTGTGTTACTGCCCTGTCTCTACAAAAACAAATAAATTAATGAATAATAAAGAAAATAAATACAAAAATTATCTGGGCATGGTGGTGCAGGTCTGTAATCCCACCTACTCAGAAGGCTGAGGTGGGAGGACAGCTTGAGCATGGCAGGCGGAAGTTGCAGTGAGCTGAGATTGTGCCAGTGCACTCCAGCCTGGGACACAGAGTAAGACCCTGTCTCAAAAACAAAAACAAAAACAAACAAACAAAAACCTCCAGCATGGGCCTGGACAGTACAGTAGGTATAGTTAATACTAAAATCTGAAATGAAAAAGTTATCCAATACATTTATTCAGTTGTGGGACAGAAATTTCTCTTAAATTTTTTTTTCTTTTTTTTAAATCACGTCAAAGGAGATTTCAGTGCTATAAAATTTTTTTAATTTTAATTTTTCCTCTTTTTTGTCTTTGAGACAGACTCTTGCTCTGTCACCCAGGCTGGAGTACAGTGGCATGATCTCACTGCAACCTCCACCTCCAGGGCTCAAGTGATTCTCCTGCCTCAGCCTCCTGAGTAGCTGGGACTACAGGTACACACTACTATGCCTGGCTAATTTTTGTATTTTGTATTTTTTTTTTCTTTTTTTGAGATGGGAGTCTCACTCTGGCGCCTAGGCTGGAGTGCAGTGGTACAATCTCAGCTTACTGCAACCTCCGGCTCCCAGGTTCAAGTGATTCTCATGTCTCAGCCTCCCAAGTATCTGGGATTACAGGTGCATGCCACCATGCCTGGCTAATTTTTTTATTTTTAGTAGAGACAGGGTTTTGCCATGTTGGTCATGTTGGTATGGATTTCCTGGCCTCAAGTGATCCACCTGCCTTGGTCTCTCAAAGTGCTGGAATTACAGGCATGAGCCACCACACCTGGCCAATTTTTCCTTTTCTCTCTCTCTTTCTTTCTGTCTTTCTTTATTTCTTTCTTTCTCTTTCTCTCTTTCTTTCTTTCTCTCTCTTTCTTCCTTTTATTATTATTATTATTTTGAGATAGAGTCTTGCTCTTGTCACCCAGGCTGGAGTGCAGTGACACGATCTCGGCTCACTGCAACCTCTGCCTCCTGGGTTCAAGTGATTCTCTTGCCTCAGCCTCCCAAGTAGCTGGGATTATAGGCACCCGTCATCACGCCCGGCTAATTTTTGTATTTTTAGTAGAGATGGGGTTTCGCCATGTTGCCAGGCTGGTCTTGAACTCCTGACCTCATGATCCACCTGCCTCAGCCTCCCAAAGTGCTGGGATTACAGGCGTGAGCCATTTCGCCCAGCCAATTTTTTTCTTTTTTAGTCTTTAGAGACAGGGTCTGCTTGGTCATCCCAGCTGGAGTACAGCGGCACGATCATAGCTTACTGGAGCCTCAAACTCCTGGTCTCAAGCAGTCCATCCACATCAGCCTCCCAAGTAGCTGGGACTACAGGTGCAGGTCACCATGCCAGGCTGTTTTTAAGAACTTTTTGTAGAGACAAGGTCTCAGTTTGCTGACCAGGGTAACCTTAAACTCCTGGCCTCAATCATTCCTCCTGCCTCAGTCTCCCAAAGTGCTGGGGTTACAGGCTTGACCTTCTCTCTTTTAAAACACAAATCTCACTTGCCTTTCAGTACATCATTCATGCCTGGGCTTCCTCCTACTTTGGTTTTCTTTTCCAGATCCTTCTCTTTTCCTAGACTGCTAAAAATCAGTTTTGAGGCTACTCTTCTAGCTCTACTCTCGTTTCCTTGGTGATTGGATGAAAGCTCCATGCTGATGAGTCCTAGGCTCTCCATGACCTCTTTTGAATGGCTCTCTGATTTAATCTCCTGCTGAACGCCTCTCCCACTCTCTCATTTCTAGACCTACTGCCAACCTCAGAGCATTTACACTCGCTGTTCCTCCTTCCATGGTTCCTCCCTTACTTCACTCAAATGTCTGCTAAAGCTCAAATGTTGTCTCTTCAGAGTCTTCCATTGACCATATTATCTAAAACGACACACACCACTCCAGACCTCCTCTCACCCCTTATCCTGTTTACTTATCTTTTATCTGTCCCCCTAGGAGGGCACAGACTTTTCTGTCTTGTTCACTACTACATCCCCAGGGCCTAGAACACTGACCGGCACATGATAAGCACTGTAAATGTTGGAATGAATGAATGCTGCTTCCTCTGGCTAGAATGCCATCCCATCTGCCTAATTCCTAAAAATAAAACCACTTGTCTTAATAGTCTTTTTTGTGCAGAGCATACAGCTTGATTACATTTAATTTTTTAGTTGACATTGACATACCTAGACCTCAGGATAAAAATATTTCTGTTTAAGCATTTCTCTGCCAGTCTATTTATTTACTGAGAGTTCAAGACTTTAGTTACAGATAAGGGATGGAGGCAACCCGACCCATCAGCAGCCAATCAAGAGACATTTTTCTGAGAACAAAAGTGAAATAAAATCAGTGGAGGAGCCGGTTCCCAATTTTAGATTCTAGAGGTCACAACCACTTTCAGTTGTTTCCTCCCAGAAGCCCTTACTTTTTGATTATAGCTACAGTGAGCTATAATCTCACCACTGCACTCCAGCCTGGGCAACAAAGGTGATCCTGTCTCAAAACAACAACAAAAGACAAAGCATATGTGTATTTTTATTTTAATCTAATTTTTGTGTTGTTCTGTTTTGTTTTTTTGAGATGGAATTTCACTCTTGTTGCCCAGACTGGAATGCAATGGCACAATCTCAGCTCACTGCAACCTCCACCTCCTGGGTTCAAGCGATTCTCCTGCCTCAGCCTCCTGAGTAGCTGGGATTACAGGAATGCACCATCACACTCAGCTAATTTTTATATTTTTAGTAGAGACTGGGTTTCTCTATTTTTTTTTTTTTTTTTTTTGAGACGGACTTTCACTCTGCTACCCAGGATGGAGTGCAGTGGTGTGATCTTGGCTCACTGCAACCTCCACTTCCCAGGTTCAAGCGATTCTCCTGCCTCAGCCTCCTGAGTAGCTGGGATTACAGGCACCCACCACCATGCCCTGCTAAGGGGACTGGGTGTCTCTATGTTGGTCAGGGTGGGGCTCCCTTAATTTTTCTATTTTATAGATGTTAGATTATTTTTAGAAGGCTCTAGTAATACACACACACACACACACACACACACTCTCTCTCTCTCTCTCTCTCTCTCTCTCTGTCTCTCAACAAATTTTAGAGTTCCCATTTCTGAAATTCTCTTTCCAGTATGGGTTGTTATTTTAAGGGTATTTTAGTTTTTGTTTTCCTGACTACTATTTTCATATATTTGTTGATCACTTGGATTTCCTCTTTTGTGGTTATGTTTCCTCTTCTGTTCATATTCTTTGCCTCTTTTCTTGCTTTGCTTGTCTTTGTCCCTCCCTGCCTCCCTCCCTCCCTTCCTTCCTCTCTCTCTTTCTTTCTTTTTTGTTTGAAATGGAGTCCTGCTTTGTCACCCAGGCTGGAGGGCAGAAGCGAGATCTCAGTTCACTACAACCTCCGCCTCCTGGGTTCAAGGGATTTTCCTGCCTCAGCCTCCTAAGTAGCTGGGATTACAGGCAGACGCCCCTGTGTTTAGCTAATTTTTTGTATTTTTAGTAGAGACGGGGTTTCACCATGTTGGCCAGGCTGGTCGTGAACTCCTGACTTCAGGTGATCCACCCACCTCGGCCTCCCAAAGTGCAGGGATTACAGGCGTGAGCCACCACGCCCGGCCACTTGTCTTTTTCTTATCAATTTGTAAGATGATTAACTCTTTTCCCGGTCATATATACTGCAAATATTTTTACCAGTCTTTTGATTTTGACAACAGTTTTTGTGCTTTTTCAACAACAACAAATATATATATGTGTGTGTGTGTGTGTGTGTGCATGTATATATATATGTATGTTTTTGTTGTTATATTTGTTATATATTCTTATATATATATATACACATTTATATGCATAGTGGTATATATATAACAAATATAACAAATTTATTATATTTGTTGTGTGTGTATATAGAGAGATGTATGTGTATATATATATATATGTGTGTGTATATATGTATATAAAAATTAAAAATAAAAAGGCTTGAAAACTACAATCTATAGATAAAACCAATGTTTAAATGCAAGATTACAAAATTGTGGCTGGGGCCGGGCACGTTGGCTCATGCCTGTAATTTCAGTACTTTGGGAGGCTGAGGCAGGTGGATCTCTTGAGGCCAGGAGTTTGAGACCAGCCTGGGCAACATGGCAAAACCCCATTTCTACTAAAAATTAAAACAATTAGCCAGGTGTGGTGGCACATGCCTATAATACCAGCCTCCCTGGCTGAGGCATGAGAATCACTTGAACTGGGGAGGCAGAGGTTGCAATGAGCTGAGATTGTGCCACTGCACTCCAGCCTGGGTGCCAGAGTGAGACTCTGTCTCAAAAAAAAGAAAGAAAAATTAAAAACAAACAAACAAACAAAACTGTGGCCAGGGATAGTGGCTCATGCCTGTGATCCCAGCACATAGGGAGGCTGAGGTGGGAGGAGCACTTGAGCCCAGGAGTTTGAGACCAGCCTTGAGCAACATAGTGAGACCCCATCTCTACAAAAAAATACAAAAATTGGGTCAGGGATGGTGGCTCATGCCTGTAATCCCAAAACTTTGGGAGCTGGGGCGGGCGGATCACTTGAGATCAGGAGTTCAAGACCAGCCTGGCCAACATGGTGAAACTCTGTCTCTATTAAAAATACAAAAATTAGCTGGGCATGATGGCACATGTCTGTAGTCACAGCTAATCAGAAGGCTAAGGCAGGAGAATCACTTCAACCTGGGAGGCAGTGGTTGCAGTGAGCCGAGATGACGCCACTGTACTCTAGCCTGGGTGACAGAGCAAGACTCCGTCTCAAAAAAAAAAGAGAAAACGAACAATACAAAAATTAGCCAAGCATGGTGGCATGAGTAGGCCTGTAGTCCTGGCTACTCAGGAGGCTGAGGTGGGAGGATCACCTGAGCCTGGGGAGGTCAAGGCTGTGGTGAGCTGTGATCATGCCACTGCACTGCAGCCTGGGCAACAGCAAGAGAACCTGTCCCAAAAAAAAAAAAGAAAAAAAAAGAGCTGTATATTTAATTTTGTTTTAAGCTGATACTGTCTGTTGAACTTAAAATGATAAGGAGAATTTGGACATCCCACTCTTTGCCCAAACTTTTCTCCTACTCTGCCCTTTCCTCAGTTGCTGCTTGTTCTCGGGTGTTTGGGCCCTTCTCCTTTCTCCCTTTGGAGTCCCTTCTGCCTTCATCTCTTCCTTCTTCATCCTGTAGCTCTTGACCCATCACCTTGCTCATCCCTTTGCCTTTTCACCTGTAAGGGTGCCCAGGCTAAGCCAGTGCTTCCCATTATCCACAATAGCCATTTAAAACCTCCACAAATCTCTGACCCACCCTTCCCTCCCTCCAAGAATGACCTCACCTCCAACTTTAGAGAAACAGAAGTCTTTGAAAGGAACTCCCCCGACTTCCTGCCTCCAAAATAACACCCTTCCTTTCACCTATTAAGGCTATTTTTTCTACCTATGCTGTGGATCACACTCTCCCCACCCCTGTCCTCTTGGGCTTTGTGCGCAATTAATCATTCTCTCTCTCTCTTTTTTTTTTTTTAAAGTTCTAATCATTCTCTCTCTCAGAATCTTGAACCTCTCCAGCTCACTAAACAGTCAGTTTATAACCCAACAGTTCAATCAGGTCAGCACAAAAGCTCCTGTCTGTCTATAGCCAGGCACTTCTGTGATGCTCCTGTACTCATGACCCAGCCGTTTTTCTTGTTATCCTGGCTCCTCTTTGGCAAGAAGATTAAGTTTACTGAATAAGCAGTGATAAATAGCTAGAAGAAGTTTCTAGGCATATACTTCTTTGCAAGCTTTTTTTTTTTTATCATCATGGAGTTGATGCTTTGGGCCCTATTTATGGAATAGAAGTAAGAAAAATTCTTGATAATTTTTCAACTGATGTTTTTCGTTACACAGAGAAAGGTGGGGAGGGAAAAAGTGGAAAGACTTAACCAAGTCACTGAAAATAATATTGGAATAATTGTCAAGTATATACCAGGACAACAATAGGGAGGATGGTTTTACTTTCTGGATTTGTTGATGAGTCAGATGCATCTCTCTCGAAGCTTCTAATTAGTAAGAACAGTTGGCAAGAACGAACAATTTCCAGAGACCCAAGGATCCAAAGAATCTACCAAATGACAGGGCTCAGAAACTGACCTTGTAGTTATCAACATCTCATAGACAAAGAAAAGATGATACATTATGTACAATGAGGACCTCGATGTCCTTAATCCTTATGAGAAGGCATTCAAACTAGAATCCATAAACATCGACTTAGCACAGGTGCCTGGTAATTTTTTCCTTCTATTCTCAACTCCTTTTTCCAAAATTTAAAAGATAAATGAAAACATCTAAGGCCTTTGTTGCCTTTAAGTTCCCTAGGTTTCATTCTCTAGATTGCTTATATTACCAAGCTATTCACATTCATTTGCCGTGTCCTCCATTAAGTGCACTTAAGATTTGTCTTTGTAACTATTCCTCGACACCCTTGTAATAAGTAATGTTAGAAAGCAAGATATCTTGTTGATATTGAAATAGTCTCCTGCCAAAAACCTTTGCTAAGTTAAGATTTAATCTTATTCCCTTAGCTTCTACACAAAGGTGATTATAAAAAAAAATGTCCTTATGCCCTGCATGGTGGCTCACGCCTGTAATCCCAGCACTTTGGGAGGCTGAGGCAGGTGGATCACCCAGGTCAGGAGTTCGAGACAAACCTAGCCTGGCCAATATGGTGAAACTCCGTCTCTACTAAAAATACAAAAATTAGCTGGGCATGGTGGCGCGCGCCTGTAGTCCCACCTACTTGGGAAGCTGAGGCAGCTTGAACCTGGGAGGCAGAGATTGCAGTGAGCCAAGATTGTGCCACTGCACTCCAGCCTGGCAACAAAGGGAGACTCCATCTCAAAAAGAAAAAAAACAAATGTCCTTTCAGCTGGGCGAGGTGGCTCACGCCTGTAATCCCAGCACTTTGGGAGGCCAAGGCAGTGGACCACAAGGTCAGGAGTTTGAAACCAGCCTGGCCAACATGGTGAAAATTTGTCTCTATTAAAAATAACAACAATTAGCTGGACGTGGTGGCGGGTGCCTGTAATCCCAGTGATGTGGGAGGCCGAGGCAGGAGAATCACTTGAACCCAGGAGGCAGAGGTCACAGTGAGCCGAGATTGCACCATTGTACTCCAGCCTGGGCAACAAGACAAAACTCCATCTCAAAAAAAAAAAAAGTCCTTTCAAATAAATGTTTCCTGTATCTTTTGCAAAGTCAAATCAAAGACGTCCATTTATTCATTCACTTAACACATGTTGAATCCTGATCACATGCCAGGCTGGGGATACAAACGTGAAGGAAACTTAGCTCTTGCCCTGAAGGAGAACACAACCTGGTAAGAAGCAGACACCTAAATAAATCTTGATGTAGTGTTAAGAGTGTCTGTAATTAGAGGAATACATAAAGAGCAATGGGAGCAAAAGAAGAGGGAATAAGTAGTTCTGCCTCAGGGTAGAGGATGCTTCTCATAGAACTCATAAAAAGGTTGGATGGCCAGGCCTGGTGGCTTGTGCCTGTAATCCCGAGGCCAAGGCAGGTGGATCACTTGAGGTCAGGAGTTTGAGACCAGCCTGGCCAATATGGCGAAACCCCATCTCTACTAAAAATACAAAAATTAGCCATATGTGGTGGTGCATGCTTGTAATCCCAGCTACTCAGGAGGCTGAGACAGGAGAATCACTTGAACGTGTGAGGCGGAGGTTGCAGTGAGCCAAGATCACATCACTGTACTCTAGCCTGAGTGACAGGGTAAGATTCCATCTCAAAAAAACAAACAAAAAAAATTAGCCAGGTGTGGTGGTGTGTGCCTGTAGTCCCAGTTACTTGGGAGGCTGAGGCAGGAGGATGGCTTGAGATCAGGAAGTTGAGGTCGAGGCTGCAGTGAGCCGTGATAGCACCACTGTACTCCAGCCTAGGTGACAGAATCAGATCCTGTCTCAAAAAAAAAAAAGTAGGTTAGGATATGATATGATCTTAAAGAGCCTTGAGGTTTCATGGATAATGATTGTAGGCCCTGGAGACAGACTGTCCTGTGTAACTTCTTAACCATTTACTAGCTATGAAATCTTGGGTAACCTAATGTCCTAAGCCACATTTCCCAACTCTAAAAGAGGAATGCACTCATTCAATAGTATTCATTGAGCATCTACTATGGGCCAAGCACAGAATGATAATAATGCCACTTTATACGGTTGTTGTGAGGACAAGTTAATAAATGAAAAGCATCTTTTTTTTGTTTGTTTGAGACGAAGTCTCACTCTGTCGCCAGGCTGGAGTACAGTGGCGCGATCTTGGCTCACTGCAACCTCCACTTCCCGTGTTCAAGCAATTCTCCTGCCTCAGCCTCCCAAGTGGTTGGGACTACAGGCGTGTGCCACCATGCCTCGCTAATTTTTGTATTTTTAATAGAGATGGGGTTTCTCCGTGTTGGTCAGGCTGGTCTTGAACTCCTGACGTCAGGTGATCCACCTGCCTCAGCCTTCTAAAGTGCTGGGATTACAGGCAGGAGCCACTGAGACCGATCATGCAAATCATCTTGAATGCTATCTGACCCACAGTAAGTGCTGGCTAAATCTTAGTTACTAGTATTGTTTGTTAAAATGTTAAATACCTTCATCTATGAGAAAGGGTATGCTTTTTATACTGAAAACAATAAGGAGCCATTTAGGATTTCTAGGGAAGGAACATGATTGGATTTCCTTCTAGAAAGATGATTGGCTACAGAACAGGATAGAGGGGGGAAGTCAGAGAAGAGAGACTGAAGATGGGAAGAATAATTCAAAGGTAACCTGGGCATGGTGGCTTGTGCTTGTAGTCTCAGCACTTTGGGAGGAGGAGTTTGCGAGGGAGGATCACTTTAAGGCCAAGAGTTTAAGACCAGCCTGGCAACAAAGTGAGACCCCATCTCTACAAAAAATTTAAAAATTACCCAAGGATGGTGGTGCACATGCCTGTGGTCACAGCTCCTCTGGAGACTGAGGTGGGAGGATTGCTTGAGCCTAGGAGGTTTAGACTGCAGTGAGCTGTGATTGTGCCACTGTACTCCAGCCTGGGTGACAGAGTGAGACCCTGTCTCAAAAAGAAAAAGAAAAAGAAAGAAAAGGAAGGTGATCCCAATAGTGAGGGTTTGAGGACCTAACATATATTAGTGGTGATAGGATTGGAGATGAAGGCAGAGAACCGAGAAATGTTTGGATGAGAGAATTTACAAATGATTTGGTAATAGAGCTGAAGATAGAGAATCAAAGGTGATGCTCCCATTCTGGTTTGGATGATGGGATTAATGGTGCCATTAGCTGAGATAGGTAATGCAAAAAACAGAGCAGAGGTTGAAGTAAAGAATGATGACAGGGCTGGATGTGGTGGCTCAAGCCTGTAATCCCAACACTTTGGGAGTCCGAGGCAGTCGATCATGAGGTCAGGAGTTTGAGACCAGCCTGGCCAACATGGTGAAACCCTGTCTCTACTAAAAATACAAAAATTAGCCGGGTGCTAACTCAAGGACATGCGAAGTTTTAAAAAAAAAAAATTAGCCACGTGTGGTGGCGTGCGCCTGTAGTCCCAGCTACTCAAGAGGCTGAGGCAGAAGAGTCGCTTGAACCTGGGAGATGGAGGTTGCAGTGAGCTGAGATCGAGCCACTGCACTGCAACCTGGGTGACAGAGCGAGACTTTATCTCAAAAAACAAAAATAATCCGAGTCACGGCACCAAAAAAAAAAAAAAATTGAAAATAACAACAACAATAACAAAAGAATGATGACAAAGTGCCTACCTTGAACAACAGGAAAGAAATGTAGATTGATAGGTGAGGATAATAACTTTAATATGGCCTTCAATGTGAAAATAGAAAGAAAGAAAAAAAAAGGAACAGAAACAAGTCTGAACTTCAACAGGCAGGGTGCTGTATAGTCAGAGATTTGGAATTCATGTGGTGTATATGGGAATTGAATCAGGGAGTGAATGAGATCTTGCTTAGACAGGCTTGAAAAATACTAAGGTTTATACACATATGTGTGAGTGTGTATATATATAATTTTCATCTCTATTTTACAAATAAGGAGATGAGGCACAGAGAAGATCAGTAACTTACCCAGCACCAGGGTGGCGTGGCGAGTAGTTTGCCTCCCAGGGATGGGCTTCTAAATGACCACTAAATCTGACCTCTCTGTATGGCCAGATTGTTGGTTTTTTCCTTCTTTTTTTAAAAATCAGAGACAAGGTTGGGCGCGGTGGCTCACACCTGTAGTCTCAGCACTTAGGGAGGCCAAGGCAGATGGATGGCTTGAGCTCATGAATTCGAGACCAGCCTGGGCAACATAGTGAGACCCCCATCTCTACAAAAAATACAAAAATTAGCTAGGCGGCCGGGTGTGGTGACGCACACCTGTAATCCCAGCACTTTGGGAGGCTGAGGCGGGCAGATCACAAGGTCAGGAGATCAAGACCATAGTGGCTAACATGGTGAAACCCCATCTCTACTAAAAATACAAAAAATTAGCTGGGGGTGGTGGCATGAACCTGTAGTCCCAGCGACTTGGGAGGCTAAGGCAGGAGAATCTCTTGAACCCGGGAGGCGGAGGTTGCAGTGAACCGAGATCATGCTACTGCACTCCAACCTGGGCAACAGAGCCCATCCCCCCCTGCCCCCCCCCCCCAAAAAAAGAAACAAAAACAAAAAACAAAGAAAAATTAGCCAGGCATGGTGGTACACATCTGTGGTCTCAGCTACTCGGGAGGCTGAGGACTATATATACAGATACGTGTGTGCTCGTGTGTGTGTGTGTGTGAATAAATATATATATATATATATAAATGTTTTTAACATAGTCATCACAGCTGAACAAATCCTTAAAGATATTAGTAGAGTTTCCAAAAGCACTTCACAGTACATTTAGGCCCCTGAGGGAGATCTGTCTCCTCTAGGACAGTCTTCCTTCTAGGAGGATATTTCTAGGAATTAGGAGCAGGAATTTGGCCAACCTGGGTTCCCGGTATTTCTATTGCCTGTAATAGAGTAAAGGGGAGAAGGAAAACATTTAGAAAGGGTGATAACAGGGGGCTGTTCTATTTTATTTTATTTTTGAGACAGGGTCTCACTCTGTTGCCTAGGCTGGAGTGCAACAGCTACTTCTATTTTAGAAAGTCTGAATTTGAAGTGATGGAAGTACATTTGAATGGAGATATACTTCGGCTGCAGAAATTATTTTATGTACATGTCTGAAGACTTGTATATATGTTCAAACTCTGACCTTGTAATTATTCTGTTAGAAGTTTTTCATATGGAAATTACTGAAAAGAGAAGGAAAACTGGAAAAGCAGAATAATGAAAAAAGGAAACAATCTAATTGTTAATATGAAAACAAGTAAATTATCTGCTTGATATGATATAATAGATTATTATATGACTATTAAAATATAGTTAGGGGCTAGGCACAGTGGCTTATGCCTGTAATCCCAGCTCTTTGCAAATTCCAGGCCTTGGCTAAATCTGGAAGGCTGAGGAGGGTGGATCACTTGAGGCTAGAAGTTGGAGACCAGCCTGGACAACATGGCACAATCCCATCTCTACAAAAAGATACAAAAATTAGCCAGGCTTTGTGGCATTTGCCTGTAGTCTCAGCTACTCAGGAAGCTGAGGTGGGAGGATCAGTTGAGCCCTAGAGGTAGAGGTTACATCGAGCTGTGATTGTTCCACTGCACTCTAGCCTGGGTGACAAAGTGAGGCTCTGTATCAAAAGAAAAATAATAAATAAATAAATGAAATATAAATAAAGTAATTGCACCAGCTTAAATCCTACTAGCAGTGTATAACATATCCTTTCTTTTTTTTTTTTTTTTTTTTGAGACAGAGTTTTGCTCTTGTTGCCCAGGCTGGAGTGCAATGGCGCAATCTCAGCTCACTGCAATCTCCGCCTCCCAGGTTCAAGCGATTCTCCTGCCTCAGCCTCCTGAGTAGCTGGGACTACAGGCACATGCCACCTCTCCCGGCTAATTTTTGTATTTTTAGGAGAGACCAGGCTTCATCATGTTGGTCAGGCTGGTCTCAAACTTCTCCTTCTTTTTTTTTTTTTTTTGTATAAACCCCTCCCCGCCCCTGGTCTCAAACTTCTGACCTTGTGATCCGCCCACCTCGGCCTCCCAAAGTGCTGGGATTATAGGCGTGAGCCACAGGGCCCGGCCTAACATCCTTATCAGCATGTGTTATTGCATGATTTTTTTCCTTTTGACCATCTGAAGGTTACAAAGCGGTGTCTTGGCCAGGCGTGGTGGCTCACGCCTGTAATCCTAGCACTTTGGGAGGCCGAGGTGGGTGGATCACCTGAGGTCAGAATGAAGACCAGCCTGGCCATCATGGTGAAACCCCATCTTAAAAAAATAAAATAAATAAAATAAAATAAAGTGGTTCTCCTTTTGGTTTACATTTTCAGTTCTGTGATTCCTAATAAAGTTGTGTACATTTTTTCTTTTTTTTTCTTTTCTTTTTTTTTTGGAGGGGAGGGGGGACAAAGTCTTGCTCTTACCCAGGCTGGAATGAAACGGCGTGATCTGCGGCCTCCTCCTGCAGCCTCCGCCTCCAACCTCCGCCTCCTCAAGTTTGAAGGATTCTCCTTGCCTCAGCCTCCCGACTAGCTGGGATTACAAGCATCTGCCACGCCCAGCTAATTTTTTGCATTTTTAGTAGAGATGGGGTTTCACTATGTTGGCCAGGCTTGTCTTGAACTCCTGACCAAAGTCCTGTAATCTCAGCACTTTGGGAGGGCAAGGCGATCCACCCACCTTATCCTCCCAAAGTGTTGGGATTACAGGCCTTAGCCACCGCGGCAGGCCTGGTGGGATTTTTTTCATATGCTTATTGACTATTCAAGTCCCTTCTATGAAATGCCTGTTTATATCTTTTGCCTTAGTTGGTTATATATCTTTTGTTTAAGCCTTTTGTAAGTACTAGGCATGGGCGCTAAAAGGTTTTGCATAGGTTATGCTATGAATCCTTACAATCTACTGTCTTGACTCCTGTTTTAGAGCAAGATATTTATATATGTTAATGAATCTTTGCTACTGTAAGGTACCTATCTATAGATTTAAAGAAGAAGAAACACATTTCTAAGTTTCCTAACCTTTAGCAAAGTGTAATGCTTCCACACCCAACACATTTATTTTAGGAAGGACCTTAATTCTGACTTTATTTCACAAATGTTATTTGGAAGCAGCATTAGATTTATCAGTTAAAGAGTTTTTTAAAAATCAAAAATAGCATGCATTTGAAAAAGAAGACAGAGAGCTGTTAGTAGTTTAGCCCCCTTGCCACTTTAAGTGTGAAACACAGACCAGCAGCATCGCATCCACCGGGAACTTGTTAGAAATGGAGAATCTTGAGTCTTACCCTAGATCTACCAAATCAGAATGTACATTTTAAAAAGGTCTCCAGGTGACTCACTGGCACTTTTCAATTGCAAAAGGCCGGTTAGCTAAATGGTGGTAGACACTACATGTAGGATCTGGTTGGCACTGGGGCTGAAAGAATGTTTTTGTTTTTTTCAGTATATATGGAACCTGGCATTGTTAGGTATAAATGCTTGAATCTCTGAGGGGCCCATGTAGGTGAAATTGATCTGAGAACAAGCAAGTTACCTTGATCGTCAGGTAGTGTTCTGGTCTTACAGCCCCAGAAAAATAAAATAGACTAAATAATGTGGCCTGAAATATATCTAATTGAGGTCTAATTCATTTTTTATTTTTTTCTAGAATGATCTATAAATTGATCCAACTCTTCATTTTGAGTGTATGATTCAGTCTGACAGTCTTACATTAACTAGATGGGTTCAACTAATAGATTTTTGAACCCTAGAACCTTAGAAATCATTTGTACCAACACTCTCACTTTACAGATGAGGCAAAGGAAGCATCACGCAATTAAGTGAGAGATCACACAGCATTCAGTGGCAGGATGAGAGTCCCAGTCTTGAGCTTTTGCCATTTAATCAGAGGCCCAGATTAGGAATTTCCCAATTCCCTAAATACATCTGGCCTGAGGTGGGTAAAACTCAGTATTTTTTTTTTTAATAATTAAAGGAATTAATTAATATCTTGTGAATATAGCCTGGTAATCTAAAAACAACATAAAAAGCAACTTTTTTTTTTTTTTGAGACACAGTCTTGCTGTCACTCAGGCTGGAATGGAGTGGCACCATAACAATCCATTGCAGCCTCAACCTCCTCAGCTCAAGCCATCCTCCTGCCTCAGCCTTCCCAGTAGCTGGGACTCCAGGTGTGCAACACCACACCCAGCTAGTTTTTGTATTTTTTGTAAAGGCAGGGTTTTGCTATGTTGCCCGGGCTGGTCTTGAACTCCTGGGCTCCAGCAATCTGCCTACCTTGGCCTCCCAAAGTGCTGGGATTACAGGCATGGGCCACTGAGTCTGGCATAAAGCACCTTTCTTAGTGAAAAGATTCTATAACAAGCCAGGTGTGGTGGTTTATGCTTATAATCCCATCTTTTGAGGAGGCCAAAGTGGGAGGATCGCTTGAGGCTAGGAGTTCCAGATCAGACTGAGGAACATAATGAGACCCTGTTTCTACAAATTAACAGACAAAAAAAGATTATATAACATTCACCCTATCTCAATTGTTAAGCAACAAAATAACTTTAATGCCACCATCTTCAGTGCTCCTTTCTAAGTCCAGGGCAGTTAGAAAGTTTGGATCTAGGCCAGGTGTGGTGGCTCACGTCTGTAATTCCAGCACTTTGGGAGGCCGAGGTGGGCGGATCACATGAGGTCGGAAGTTGGAGACCAGCCTGACCAACATGGAGAAACACTGTCCCCACTAAAAATACAAAATTAGTTGGGCGTGGTGGTGCATACCTGTAATTCTAGCTACTTGGGAGCTTGGGGCAAGAGAATCGCTTGAACTCGGGAGGCAGAGGTTGTGGTGAGCCAAGATTGCGCCATTGCACTCCAGCCTGGGCAACAAGAGCAAAATTCTATATCAAAAAAAAAAAAAAAAGGAAGTTTGGATCTAAAGAAGTATCTGGTAGGTAGGCCAGGCGTGGTGACTCACGTCTGTAAGCCCAGCACTTTGGGAGGCCAAGGGGGACAGGGATGGATCACTTGAGGCCAGGAGTTTGAGACCAGCCTGACCAACATGCCGAAACCCCGTCTCTATAAAAATGAAAAAAAAAAAGCTGGAAGTGGTAGTGCAAGCTTGTAGTTCCAACTACTTGTTGGGAGGGTGAGGCAGGAGAATTGCTTGAACCTGGAAGGCAGAGGCTGCAGTGAGCCGAGATCATGCCACTCCACTCTAGCCTGGGTGACAGAGCAAGACTCTGTCTAAAAAAATAAATAATAAAATAAAATAGAAGCATCTGTGGCTGGGCGAGGTGGCTCACACCTGTAATCCCAACACTTTGGGAGGCCGAGGCAGGTGGATCACAAGGTCAGGAGTTCGAGACCAGCCTAACCAACATGGTGAAACCCCGTCTCCACTAAAAATACAAAAATTAAAACAAAACAAAATAAATAAATAAATACAAAAATTAGCCAGGCAAGGTGGCATGCACCTGTAGTCGCAACTACTCGGGAGGCTGAGGCAGGAGAATCACTTGAACCCGGGAGATGACGGAGGTTGTAGTGAGCCGAGATTTTGCATTGCACTCCAGCCTGGGCGACAGAGCAAGGCTCCGTCTCAAAAATAAAAATATAAATAAATAAATAAATAAGCATCTGACACTCAGACTTCCCCACTCTTCTTACCATATTCTATCCTAGAATTAAAAGTAAAACTAGTATGGGCATGGTGGCTCACGCCTGTAATCCTAGCACTTTGGGTGGCTGAGGTGGGTGTTTCACCTGAGGTTGGGCGTTTGAGATGAGCCTGGCTAACATGATGAAACCCTGTCTCTACTTAAAAAAAAAAAAAAAAAAATACAGCTGGGCGCCTTGGCTCACGCCAGTAATCCCAACACTTTAGGTGGCAGAGGTGGGTGGATCACCTGAGGTCAGGAGTTCGAGACCAGCCTGACCAACATGATGAAACCCTGTCTTTAAAAAAAAAAATACAAAAATACAAAAAATTAGCTGGGCATAGTGGTACATGCCTGTAATTCCAGCTACTCGGTAAGCTGAGGCAGGAGAATTACTTGAACCCGGGAGGCAGAGATTGCAGTGAGCCGAGATTGCACCATTGCACTCCAGCCTGGGCAACAAGAGCAAAACTCTGTCTCAAAAAAAAAAAAAAAAGGTAAAAATAATAAATAAATAAATACATAATACAAAAAATTGGGGATGATAGTAAGAGGAGTAAAGGGCTGGGGGTGGTGGCTCATGCCTGTAATCCTAGCACTTTGGGAGGCCAAGACCGGAGGATCCCTTGAGCCCAGGAGCTGGAGACCAGCCTTGGGCAACAGGGCATGGTGGTGAACCTCTGTAGCTACTTGGGAGGCTGAGGTAGGAGGACTGTCTGAGCCCAGGAGGTCAAGGCTGCAGTGAGCTGTGATCGGGAGTGAGACTTCATCTCAAAAAAAAAAAAAAAAAAAAAAGTAAAGAGAAATTAAAATACGTATTTACAAGGAATGTGGGGGTTGGGGGGGCGGAGTTTAACTCTGGTGACTTCCTAATCCCTAAATTACATTGGTTTAAACTAATTCCACACTAACTGCAGCGGCCCCACCTCCATCCAGAAAGGCAGACATGGAAGGAACCTATTGTTCTGGGCTTCCTTTCTTTGTCCAGTCCCAGCCTCTGAACAGTCACATTAAGCCATCCTTCTCCTGCTCTTTGGGATCTAAAAAAGACCTGGGGTCAAGTTTATGACAAATATTGTTGCTCCCCCTATTTTAAAACTTCCCTTTTCCCATAAGGAGTGTTTCTGTGGTCAGTGGGGACTTTTACAACTAATAATAACACACAGATTCAAGCAGCTCAAAGCGATTCACACATACTTTTTAACAATGATGAAAGAAAGATACAAATAAACTGTCAGCAGTGGTCATCTCCTGGGAAGGGAGTGGGACTGGGTGGAGGGGAGGTCAAGGGCAATTTAATCTTATCTGAATTGTTAGAATATTTTGCAAAGTGGTGGGGCATTTTGGCTTACACCTGTAATCTCAGAACTTTGGGCGGGTGTGGCAGGAGGGTCACTTGAGCCCAGGAGTTGCCTTGGGCAACAAGGCAAGACCTCATCTATAAAACAAACAAAACCAAAAATTTAGCCGGCGCGAGTGGTGGCTCATGCCTGTAATCCCAGCATTTTGGGAGGCAGAGGCGGGCAGATTGCCTGAGCTCAGGAGTTGGCGACCAGCCTGGGCAACAGGATGAAACCAGTCTCTACTAAAATAAAAAAAAATGAGCTGGGAGTGGCGTCGTTGGCCTGTAGTCCCAGCTATTTGGGAGGCTGAGGCAGGAGAATTGCTTGAACCTGGGAGGCAGAGGTTGAAGTGAGCCGAGATCTCGCCACTGAACTCCAGTATGGGTGACAGATTGAGACTCTGTCTCAAACAAAATAAAATAAAAACAAAACCAAATTTAGCCACACATGGCGGCACACGCCTGCAGTCATCCCAGCTACTTGGAGGCTGAGGCATGGGGACCTCCTGATCTCAGGAGATCAAGTCTGCAGTGAGCCGTGATCGCGCCACTGTGCTCCAGCCTGGGCCACGGAGCAAGACTCTGGCTCAAAAAAAGGAAAAAAGAGGCCGGTTGTGGTGGCTCATGTTTTTAATCCCAGCACTTTGGGAGGCCGAGGCGGGCAGATCACGAGGTCAGGAGTTCAAGACCAGCCTGGCCAACACAGTGAAACTCCGTCTCTACTAAAAATACAAAAATTAGCTGGGTGTGGTGGCAGGCGCCTGTAATGCCAGCTACTCGGGAGGCTGAGGCAGGAGAATCTCTTGAATCTGGGAGGTGGAGGTTGCAGTGAGCCGAGATCCTGCCATTGCATACCAGCCTAGGCAACAAGAGTGAAACTCTGTCTCAGAACAAAACAAACCAAAACAAAACAAAACAAGAAACAAACAAACAAAAACCCTAGAAGATGCTGGGCACAGTGGCTCATGCCTGTAATCCCAGCACTTTGGGAGGCCGAGGCGGGTGGATCACCTGAGGTCAGGAGTTCAAGACCAGCCTGACCAACATAGAGAAACCCCGTTTCTACTAAAAATACAAAAATTAGCCAGGCGTGGTGGCACATGCCTGTAATCCCAGCTGCACTGGAGGCTGAGGCAGGAAAATCACTTGAACCCAGGAGGCAGAGGTTGCAGTGAGCTGAGATTGCAGCATTGCACTCCAGCCTGTACAACAAGAGTGAAATTCCGTCTCAAAAACAAAACAAAACAACCCTAGAAGAAATCCTAGACAATACCATTCAGGACATAGGCATGGGCAAAAACTTCATGACTAAAGCACAAAAAGCAATTGCAACAAAAGCCAAAATTGACAAATGCAATCTAATTAAACTAAAGAGCTTCTGTACAACAAAAGAAACTATCATCAGATGTGAACAGGCAATCTACAGAATGGGAGAAAATCTTTGCAATCTACTTATCTGACAAAGGTCCAACATCCAGACTCTACAAGGAACTTAAACAAATTTACAAGAAAAAAAACAAACAATCTCATCAAAAAGTGGGCAAAGGATATGAACAGACACTTCTCAAAAGAAGACATTTATGTGGCTCGTCATCACTGGTCATTAGAGAAATGCAAATTAAAACCACAATGAGATACTATCTCGTGTCAGTTAGAATGGCGATTATTAAAAAGTCAGGAGACAACAGATGCTGGCAAGGCTGTGGAGAAATAGAAATGCTTTTACACTGTTGGTGGGAGCGTAAGTTAGTTCAACCATTGTGGAAGACAGTGTGGTGATTCCTCAAGGATCTAGAACCAGAAATATCATGTGACCTAGTAATCCCATTACTGGGTATATACCCAAAGGATTATAAATCATTCTACTATAAAGACACATGCACATGTATGTTTATTACAGCACTATTTACAATAGCAAAGACTTGGAATCAACCCAAATCCCCATCAATGACAGACTGGATAAAGAAAACGTGGCACACATATACCATAGAATATTATACAGCCATAAAAAAAGAATCAATTCATGTCCTTTGCAGGGACATGGATGAATCTGGAAGCCATTCATTCTCAGAAAACTAACACAGGAACAGAAAACCAGATACCACATGTTCTCACTCATAAATGGGAGTTGAACAATGAGAACACATGGATACAGGGAGGGGAACATCACACACTAAGGCCTGTTGGGGGGTGGGAGGCAAGGGGAGGGAGAGCATTAGGACAAATATTGAATGCATGTGGAGCTTAAAACCTAGATGACGGGTTGATAGGTACAGCAAACCATCATGGCACATGTATACCTGTGTAACAAACCTGCACATTCTGCACTTGTATCCCAGAACTTAAAGTAAAATAAAGAAAAAAAAAGTGATCATATAATTTCTCATCCAAACATTTAAAAAGCAGGCATAACAGAGAACACGATCTTTCCCAAACGAAACAGGACTTATGGTTACCTTATATGTAAAATGGCATTTTTTTTTTTAAGAGACAGGATCTTGTTCTGTCACCCAGACTGGAGTGCAGTGGCACAATCACAGCTCACTGCATCCTCCACCTCTTGGGCTCAAGAGATCCTCCCACCTCAGTCTCCTGAGTAAGTGGGACTCAGGTGTGTACCACCACATCTGGATAATTTTTCTTACTTTTGTAGAGACAGGGTCTTGCCATGTTGTGTGGGCTGATCTTGAACTCCTAGGCTCAATCAATTCCCCTGCCTCAGCTTCCCAAAGTGCTGGGATTACAATTTGAGCCACTGCACCTGGCCCAGGATGTATTTTTATGTGAAAAAAGAAGCAAAGTTCAAAACTTTTTAAGATGGTACTTCTGTGTAAAAATGAGAAAAATTTTGCTTACATTTGCATAAAGGGACTGTGGAAGCACACTCCAGAGAAGCAAGGTAGAGTGGGAAACAGTGGGAAATCTTATGTTTTTTTTGTGTGTGTGTGTGTTTTTGAGACAGAGTCACTCTCTCTTGCCCAGGTGGGAGTGCAGTGGTACAGTCTCAGCTCACTGCAACCTCTGCTTCCTGGGTTCAAGCAATTCTCCTGCCTCAGCCTCCTGAGTAGCTAGGACTATAGGCACCTGCCACCATGCCTGGCTAATTTTTTGTATTTTTTTTTTCTGTTATTTATTTATTTATTTTCTTTTTAAGACAGGGTTTCACCATGTTGGTCAGGCTGGTCTTGAACTCCCGGCCTCAGCCTCAGGTGATCCGCCCACCTTGGCCTCCACTCCACTTGGATTACAGGCGTGAGCCACCACACCCGGCCTTTTTTCTGTTATTTATATATATATATTTTTAAAAATGGGGTTTCACCCCGATGGCCAGGCTGGTCTTGAACTCCTGACCTCAGGTGATCCAACCACTTTGGCCTCCCAAAGTGCTAGGATTACAGGCCTGAGCCACCACGCCCGGCCATTTTTTGTATTTTAGTAGACATGGGGTTCTCACCATGTTGCCCAGGCTAGTATCGAACTCCTGCACTCAAGCAATCTGAACGCTTTGGCCTCCCAAAGTGCTGGGATTACAGGCCCTACTGGAAATTTATGTATTTTATTTTTATTTTTTGAGACGGAGACTTGCTCTGTTGCCTAACCAGGCTGGAGTGCAGTGGTATGATCTTGGCTCACTGCAACCTCCTCTTCCCAGGTTCAAGTGATTCTCAGGCCTCCGCCTCCTCAGTAGCTAGGATTACAGGCATGCACTACCATGCCCAGCTAACTTCTGTATTTTTAGTAGAGACGGGGTTTCACCATATTGGCCAGGCTGGTCTCCAACTCCTGACCTCAAGTGATCCACCCTTCTCGGCCTCCCAAAGTGCTGGGATTACAGATGTGAGCCACCATGCCCAGCCTTATGTATTTTAGATTAGGAATGTATTATATTAGATGAAAAAATTAATAGAGAAACTCTACAAATACAGGGTTGAGGGGGACATCGAGGAATGACTGCTTAAAAAATAGCTGAGCCTGGTAGTGCACACCTATAATCCCAGCTACTTGGGAGCCTGAGGTGAGAGGATAGCTTGAGCTAATGAGTTTGAGGCTGCAGTGAGCTACGATAGTGCCTCTGCACTCCAGCCTGGTTAACAGAGTGAGACTTCATCTGTTAAAAAAAATAAAAAATAAAAATAAGCAACGAAAAAATGAGTACCAGGCTTCTAGTTGGGGCGATAAAAAATGTTCTGGAATTAGATAGTGATGGTTGGACAACATTTTATTTAAAGGTCCTGAGCTGTACACTTTAAAATGGTAAACTCTATTTTATGTACATTTTTCCATAAGAATAATAACTAAAAATAAGTGCACAAAGGGCTGGGTGCAGTGGCTCACACCTGTAATCCCAGCACTTTGAGAGGCCAAGGCAGGCAGATCACTTGAGGCCAGGATCTCAGGACCAGTCTGGCCAACATGGTGAAACCCTGTCTTTGCTAAAAGTACAAAAATTAGGTTGGGCATGGTGGCTCACGCCTGTAATCCTAGCACTTTGAGAGGCTGAGGCAGGTGGCTCACCTGAAGTCAGAGTTCGAGATTTGAGACTAGCCTGACCAACATGGAGAAACTCTGTCTCTACTAAAAAATACAAAATTAGCCAGATGTGGTGGTGCATGCATGTAGTCCCAGCTACTCGGGAGGCTGAGGCAAGAGAATTGCTTGAATCCCGGAGGTGGAGGTTGTGGTGAGCCGAGATCACACCATTGCACTCCAGCCTGGGCAACAAGAGCGAAACTCTGTCTCAAGAAAAAAAAAAAATTAGCCAGTCCTGGTGGTGCATACCTGTGATCCCAGCTACTTGGGAGGCTGAGGCATGAGAATCATTTGAGCCTGGGAGGCAGAGGTTGCAGTGAGCAGAGATCACACCATTCACTCCAGCCAGGGCGACAGAGGGACACTCTGTCTCAAAAAATAATAAAAAGTAATAATAAAAATATCACTGGCTAAAGTCAGAGGAAAAAAAAAAAGAAAAATAAGTGCACCAAACATACTAACACTTACACAGATATAGATTTGTTATCTTCAGACTGAAAGAACCCAACTTAAGGCTCCAGGCTGAGGTGATCTCAAAAAAAAAAAAAAAAGAACCCAATTTAGCCTAACCTATTACTTTGTAAATATCTCATTAATAGATTAAGGTGTGTCCACAAATCTCTTCAGAGAGCAGCCAGGTTAAATTAGCTATTAAAGATAAAACTTAGTATTAGAAACATTCACAAAGGCTGGGCATGGTGGCTGATGCCTGTAACCCCAGCACTTTGGGAGGCTGAGGCTAGAGGATCGCTTAAACGCAGGAGGTCTGAGGCTGCAGTGAGCCACTGCACTCTAGCTTGGGCAACAAATGGAGAGCCTGCCTTGTCCGCCACTCCCCACCCCGCCAAAAAGAAAAAAAAAATCCAGAGGTAAATGACAAATGTAAACAAAAGTTTCAAGGCTTATAAAAAACCTTAAAAAAAAAAAGACCATGAAAGAGTCAGAATTTTTTTTTTTTTTCACTTGGGTGCAGGTGGGCTAAGGCCGAAGGGCGTTAGCCCAGAATTTTTTTTTTTTTAGAGATGGGGTTTCACCTTGTTGGTCAGGGTGGTTTTGAACTCCTGACCTCAGGTGATCCACCCACCTCGGCCTCCCAAAGTGCTGGAATTACAGGTGTTAGCCACCATGCCCGGCTTAAAAGAGTCAGAATTTACCAGTGCTATTTGTACAGAAGATGAAAGAAGTCATCTAAATAGAAATAGTTGCTGACTGGGTCTGGTGGCTCACACCAGTAATCTCAGCACTTTGGGAGGCTAAGGCAGGTGGATCACTTGAGGCCAGGAGTTTGAGACCACCATGTCCAAATGGCGAAACCCCGTCTCTACTAAAATTTTAAAAAACAAAAATAGATCCTGGTAGAAAAAGTAAAATAGTAGGCTATATTTATACGACAGGATAGTTTTTTGAGATGTTAATTAATTAATTATTATTATAATTTTTTGAGATGAAGTCTTGCTCTGTTGTTTTTTTTTTTAAATAAAGACAGGGTTTCACCATGTTGGTCAGGCTGGTCTTGAACTCCCGACCTCAGGTGATCCGCCCGCCTTGGCCTCCAAAGTGCTTGGATTACAGGCGTGAGCCACCACGCCCGGCCAAGTCTCGCTCTGTTGCCAGGCTGGAGTGCAGTGGTACTATCTTGGCTCACTGCAACCTCTGCCTCCTGGGTTCAAGCGATTCTCCTGCCTCAGCCTCCTGAGTAGCTGGGACTACAGCTGTTCGTTACCACGCCCAGCTAATTTCCATGGCCAGCTAATTTTCGTATATTTAGTAGAGACAGGCGTTTCACCATGTTGGCCCAGATAGTCTTGATCTCTTGACCTCGTGATCCGCCTACCTCGGCCTCCCAAAGTGCTGGTATTACAGGCGTGAGCCACTGTGGCCAGCTGTGATGTTAATTTATTAACTGTAGCAGTGTGTTTTGCTCACTGCAGTATTTCTCACCCCCCACACAACCCCACTCACCTCACTCTACACAGGTCCTTTGTGTCTAGGTCTTTTGTTATTCCCTTCCTAAGAATTATGCAAGAGGGAAAGCCAATAGCCGCTTAAAGCCTAGTGCTCTTCCGGTCTTTTGTCAAACAGTAAAACCAGTGGAGAAAGGGAGGAAAGAAATAGAGAGGAACCGGCCTGGGAAAGGAATGGAGTAGGAGTGGGGAAGACAAGGAAGGGTCCTGAAGTCTCATGAACTTTATTACTATTTTGGGGTCCAAGGCAGGGGTAAAGACTTCAGAGTAGATTGGGGTTTCTAGGACCTCACACACATATATGAATTCCAGATGGGGAGGGGATTATCCTAGATCATTCCAGTAAGAATAATTTAATAACAAGAGTTTTGTTTGTTTATTTTAGGACAGGGTCTTGTTCTGTCACTCAGGCTGGAATGCAGTGGTGCCATCTCGGCTCACTGCAACCTCTGCCTCCCGGGTTCAAGTGATTCTCCTGCCTTGGCCTCCCACGTAGCTGGGACTACAGGCGTGTGCCACCACACCCAGTTAATTTTTGTATTTTTAGTAGAGACAGGGTTTCACCATGTTGGCCAGGCTGGTCTTGAACTCCTGAACTCAAGTAATCTGCCCGCCTCGGCATCCCAAAGGGCTGGGATTACAGGCATGAGCCACCATGCCTCGCCATAACAAGGATTTTTAAAAGCAGGTGAGCCAGGCTCGGTGGCTCACACCTGTAATCCCAGCGCTTTGGGAGGCCGAGGGGGGGCGGATCACGAGGTCAGGAGTTTGAGACCAGCCTGGCCAATATGGTGAAACCCAGTCTCTACCAAAAATACAAAAATTAGCCAGGTATGGTGGTGTGTGCCTGTAGTCCCAGCTACTCGGAAGGCTGAGGCAGGAGAATTGCTTGAACCTGGGAGGTGGAGGCGGAGGAGAGAACGTGCCACTGCATTCCAGCCCGGGCGAAGAGTGAGACTCTGTCTCAAAAAAAAAAAAAAAAAAAAAAAAGTGGGCAAATTAAGTAAAAGCAGAGATTGGAGTGATGTGATGTATAATAAGGCCTCAAGGCTGGCTTTGAAGATAGGGGAAGAGGCCAGGAGTTAGGGGCTGTGAGGGCCTGAGAAGCTGGGAAAGGAAAGAGGTGAGAGCCTCCAGAAAGGAACACAGCCCTGCCAACATCTTGATTTTAGTCCAGCAGTTTAAAATCAGACTTCTAAGCTACACGGCTACAAGAGATTGAATTTATTCAGCCTTGTGAGGTCTGAGGAAAAACAGAAGAAAAAACAAGTAAATTTGTTTGTTGTTAGCCACTAAGGTTATAGTAATTTGTCACGGCAGCAATAGATCACAAGCACATGGCTATGGAGCCAATTCCTTTTATCTTCTTGTCTCTGCTCACTAGAAATGTCTTTACCTATAATTTAGTTTTTTATTAGAAGGATGGTAGCCTATATAAATGGCCACTCCCACTGCAAAATAAGAACATATTCTGGTTTATAAATCATCCTTGGGAGCTCTGGTTAACATGATTCAGTCCCTTACAGTCTGAGCATGGTGTTATTTCTGGAAATTGTAAGATGCCACTCAGGTAATGGGAATGTACCAAATTGAATTTCTGACCTTGCCTGGTGGTATATTGACTTGTCTTGTGACGGTCAGGTGGCTGGTTCATTCCACCTTCAGCGATGACATTTTCTGCTTGTGAATACCAAATACCAGATGAACACACATAAAGGATATTAACAATATAAACCAGAAAAATGGTAAGGGCCAAAGAAAGGTGCAAAGAGTAAAAGCTATTCAGAGAATTTGAAGGCGGGCTCCCAATGTCTTCTGAGAGGGAGGACCTGAGGAGTCTGCAAGGGAAGGAGGGCTTGACTTGGGAATTTATATCAGTAAAATACCAGAGGCAAATGCAGTTAAAACAGAGGAGATTGGCAGGGCATGGTGGCTCACGCCTATAATCCCAGCACTTTGGGAGGCTGAGGTGGGTGGATCATGAGGTCAGGAGATCGAGACCATCCTGGCCAACATGATGAAACCCTGTCTCTACTAAAATACAAAAAATTAGCTGAGTGTGGTGGTGCATGCCTGTAGTCCCAGTGACTCGGGAAGCTGAAGCAGGGGAAGTGCTTGAACCTGGGAGGCGGAGATTGCAGTGAGCGGAGATCACACCACTGCACTCCAGCCTGGCAACAATGCGAGACTCTGTCTCAAAAAAAAAAAAAAGCAGAAGATATAAAAGATAAGATTAGAAGTATAAAAGATAAGATTAGAAGGGTAGATTGAAATAGCTTCTGTAGGAATGTGATGGTTGAGGAATTTGGATTGGGCAACCAGGAGCGAACAAAGGTTTTAGGGAAGGATCAAAAACATAGTTTGGGGAGAGATTCGCCTAGATTTATGGGGTTATAATTCTGTGAACTAGGCTAGCACTTAAGTACAATCTGAATTCAAACATGAAATGCAAAAAGACAACAGGGATTAACTGGGGGAATGAAAAGTCATACTTTTGGTCTTTACTGCTCAAACCATGTCATGGCTAGATGTTCCTCTCAATTTGTGTCGAATAGATAGCATTTCTGTCGTATAAGAGTATGAAGAGCATGAGAGCAAACAGTGTCCTCTGAAAAGGAAAATCTTTTAGCTTGAGCCAATTTGTTTTTTAAATTTAAAAATTAAGTATGTGCCCTTGACATAGTCTCAGGAGGTCCTGATGACATGTGCTGAGCCAATTTTAACAGGAGCTCAAATTCTGAGGCCTGCAGGTTCACTTATTCCAGTGCTTCAGAGGCTAAAGTCCCTCTGGATTTTCAGCTGTACAGAAATATTTATTTCGAAATTGAGCAAATTTGTAGAAAAATCTTGTGCTGAATACTAGCCTCTAAATCATTTATGACTCCAAATTTTCTGCCAGTCTTTTTTTTTTTTCTTTGAGACAGAGTCTTGCTCTGCCACCAGTCTGGAGTGCAGTGGCAAGATCTTGGCTTCCTGGGTTCAAGTGATTCCGCTGCCTCAGCCTCCTGAGTAGCTGGGTCTACAGGTGTGTGCCACCATACTCAGCTAATTTTTTGTATTTTAGTAGAGACGGGGTTTCACCATATTGGCCAGGATGGTCTGGATCTCCTGACTTTGTGATCCGCCCACCTCAGCCTCCCAAAGTGCTGGGATTACAGGGGTGAGCCACTGCACTCGGCTTTCTGCCAGTCTTGATTGTGGTCTGACCATAGATTTTATTTTATTTACTTATTTTTTATTTATTTTTTGGAGACAGAGTTTCGCTCTTGTCACCCAGGCTGGAGTGCAATGGCACAATAATGGCTCACTGCAACCTCCACCTCCCAGGATTAAGGGATTCTCCTGCCTCAGCCTGCCAAGTAGCTGGGATTACAAGTGTGCACCATCAGCCCCAGCTAATTTTTGTATTATTTGTAGAGACAGGATTTCACCATTTTGGCCAGGCTGGTCTTGAACTCCTGACCTCAGGTGATCCACCTGCCTCAGCCTCCCAAAGTGCTGGGATTCCAGGCATGAGCCACTGCACCTGACCAAAATTTCTATGCATTAAGATAATATGTATACTTAAAAAAAATAGATATGTGGTGTCCCTCATAGCTGAGGTACCACAGTTTGCTTAGTTATCGCTTGTTGCAGGCCATTTTGTTTGTTGGTTCATTCATTCATTCATTTATTCATTCATAGTAAAACTCCCCACGCTTTGTGCTCATTCTCAGCATGTGGACATACAAGTTATAGCTCTTGCTCTCAAGGAATATATAGTCTAGGAGAGACAGATGTGGAAAACAAGTATAGTACAGTTACATATAATCGAGATGAACCTCAGTGTTCAGGAATATCTACCATGCCCCAGTTCTTCCTGAGAGATTACACATTCCTCACCTCACTGACAATGGCAGTGAGCCCGGGACTAGGTTTCTTTTCCAGGGGCTGTGAGCATCAGGGCTATGGGTAGGAGCACTGGCACTGTTAGGCAGAGGCTGCATTTGACACTTCTGGAGGATAACCAAGGATGATGGGTACTGAGTCTCCTATAACCAGGGGTCTCCTGTGCACTGACACTGCTGCAACTCAGGGGCAGCTGGAATTTGGCTGACTAGTGAATAGGTGCTGAGTTCTGAGACGGAGGCTCTAGTAATCCCCTAGGCCAGCCTCCAATCAGCTGTGAAGGTGGTGGGGAGAAAAAGAGGCCAGATCATGCCAGTCCCAAACAGGGCTGGCAAGGGCAGCAGGAGATATTATATGGCAGGCATGCTGGATGTCTTCTGGGTGGCTAAGTGATGAGTAGTTCGAGGTGGGGGATGCAGGTGGTTTTTGGTATTTTCTTAAGATAAAGGACAACTGAGAATCTACATATATAGGGTTGCCTAAAATACAAGACACTTGGTTATATTTGAATTCCAGATAAATGCAAATAATTTTTTTAGGCTTGGTGCAGTGGCTCACTCTTGTAATCCTAGCACTTTGGGAGGCCGAGACACGCAGATTGCTTGAGGCCAGGAGTTCAAGACCAGCCTGGCCAACATGGTGAAATCTTGTCTCTACTAAAAATACAAACATTAGCTGGGCATGGTAGTGCATGCCTATATTTCCAGCTACTTTGAAGGCTGAGGCACAAGTATTGCTTGAACCTGGGAGGTGGAGGTTGTAGTGAGCTGAGATCATGCTACTGCACTCCAGCCTGGGCAAAACAGTGAGACTGTCTCAAACAACAACAACAAAACAAACAAAAAACCAGGCCAGGCACGGTGGCTCACGCCTGTAAACCCAGCACTTTGGGAGGCTGAGGCAGGTGGCTTGCCTGAGCTCAGGAGTTTGAGACCAGCCTGGGCAACACGGTGAAACCCTGTCTCTACTAAAAAGTACAAAAAATTACCCAGGTGTGGTGGTTGTGCACCTGTAGTCCCAGCTACTTGGGAGACTGAGGCAGGAGAATTGCAAGAACCCAGGAGGCAGAGGTTGCTGAGATCGCGCCACTGCACTCCAGCCGGGGTGACAGAGCGAGACTCCATCTCAAAAAAAATAAAAAAACCAAAAACCAAATAATTATTTCAGTATACTTATGTCTCAAACGTTGCAATTGATACAGGGTTGCTAAATCTGGCATTCTTGTTTAGATGCAGACAAAAAGATAGGAAAAGGCGTGTTGTGGACATGGGGGTGAGTGAATAAGGAGGGCACTTAGGTCTGAAGAATTAAATTTAAACAGAAGTATCCAATTTTATTTTTATTTATTTTATTTTTTTATTTTTTGAGATAGGGTCATGTTCTGTTGCCTAGGCTGAAGTGCAGTGGTACCATCATGGCTCTCTGCAGCCTCAACCTCCTGGGTTTAAACAATTCTCCCAGCTCAGCCTCCCAAGTGACCCCACCATGCCCAGCTAATCTTTAAATTTAATTTAATCATTTAATTTAGTTTAATTTAATTTTGACATAGGGTTTCACTTTGTCACACAGGCTGGAGTGTAGTGGTGAGATTTTGGCTCACTGCAGCGTTGACCTCCTGGGCTTAAGTGATCCTCCTGCCTCAGCTCCCCAAGTAGCTGGGACTACAGGCGCACGCCATCACATCGAGCTATTTTTGCATTTTTTGGTAGAGGAGTTTTTGCCATGTTGCCCAGACTGGTCTCGAACTCTTGAACTCGAGCCATCCACCCACTTCAGCCTCCCAAAATGCTGGAATACCTCTTTAAAAATAGAAGAGATGGGGCCGGGCACGGTGGCTCATGCCTATAATTCCAGCACTTTGGCTGGAATGGGTAGAGGCTGAGGTGGGTAGATCACCTGAGGTCAGGAGTTCGAGACCAACCTAGGCAACATGATGAAACCCCATCGCTACTAAAAATACAAAAGTTAGCTGGGCATGGTGGCTCCCACCTGTAATCTCAGCTACTGGGGAGTCTGAGGCAGGAGAACTGCTTGAACCCGGGAAGCAGAGGCTGCAGTGAGCTGAGATTGAGCCATTGCACTTCAGCCTGGGCGACAAGAGCGAAATTCCATTTTGAAAAGAAAAAAAAAAAAGAAGAAGAAAATATTATGTATTTAATGGTATTGTATGGTGCCCATTGTTTTTTAATATTACAATATATCCTTAATACTCTCTGGGTCACTCACCAGTCTACTCATATCTTAATGGTTACATGTTACATTGATGCACTGATTCAAAAAAAAAAATCTCCTTTATAGAATAGTTGTTTCTTCTTCATGGAGTTTTTTGTTTGTTTGTGATACAGAGTCTTGCTCTGTCGCTCAGGCTGGAGTGCAGTGGCGCGATCTGGGCTCACTGCAACCTCCACCTCCCAGGGTCAAGTGATTCTCCTGTCTCAGGCTCCTGAGTAGCCGGGATTATAGGAGCACGCCACCATGCCCAACTAAGTTTTGTGTTTTTAGTAGAGAAGAGGGTTCACATGTTGGTCAGGCTGGTCTCAAACTCCTGACCTCTTGATCTGCCTGCCTCAGCCTCCCAAAGTGCTGGGATTACAGGTGTGAGCCACCATGTCCAGTTTTTTTTTGTCTTGTTTTTTGAGATGGAGTCTTGCTCTGTTGCCCAGGCTGGAGTGCAGTGGCTTGATCTCGGCTCACTGCAACCTCCGCCTCCCGGGTTCAAGTGATTCTCCTGCCTTAGCCTCCTGAATAGCAGGGATTACTTAGCCACCATGCCTGGCTAAGTTTTGTATTTTTAGTAGAGACAGGGTTTCACCATGTTAGCCAGGCTGGTTTCAAACTCCTGATCTTGTGATCTGCCCATCTCTGCCTGCCAAAATGCTGGGATTACAGGCGTGAGCCACTACACCTCGCCCTTCATGGAGTTTTAAGATACAAATTAATCACACAATACTTAGAGGTGATCTATATTTACTGAAATCACATTAAAAAAAAAATTCAAGCCTGGGTGTGGTGGCTCACACCTGTAATCCAAGCACTTTGGAGGCCAAGGTGGGCGGATCACCTGAGGTTGGGAATTCAAGACCAGCCTGACCAACATGGTGAAATCCCATCTTTAAAAAAAAAAAATAAATAAATAAAATAAATAAAAATTCAAAACTGGTATTTTGAAAAATAGGATAAAATAATCTTCTTGTCCTTACAGCTCTAGTTGCTAATGTAGTTGAATTTTGTTACCTGAATACTTCTTGGAGAACCTGCTGTCATTTTGGTCTGATGCATTAATATTTAACAAGCCTGTGATTGATGAATTGATGACAGCAAAATTAATTCAATCCACCTAGGTTTCTATCTGTTGGTAAAACAGTAAGACCATCCAGGGTCAAAAAGTAAGGGCTTCTGGGAGGAAACAACTGAAAGTGGTTGTGACCTCTAGAATCTAAAATTGGGAACCGGCTCCTCCATTGATTTTCTTTCACTTTTGTTCTCAGAAAAATGTCTCTTGATTGACTGCTGATGGGTCGGGTTGCCTCCATCCCTTATCTGTAACTAAAGTCTTGAACTCTCAGTAAATAAATAGACTGGCAGAGAAATCCCTTTTTAGTTAGGCTGTACTATAGTTTGAAAACTCTGGTCTTAGACATGGTATTCAGTATGCATTGCAGATAATTAGTGTATCAGATATATGGATTGACTGAATATTCTGCTGAATTGACTAAATTGGTCTGTGTCATTCCCCAGTGACATGAGGCTACTGTTCCTCTCTCACCTCTTCACCTTTGGCTTCTGTTAAAGGAGGGTATCCTGGCAGCATTCCCTATGCCACAGATAGGTGGGTTTGCAATCCATGGATCTCTTTTTGATGTAAAGAACATCAGCTCTGGTGCTCACTTTGGCAGCACATATACTAAAATTGGAACCATAAGAGAAGCTTAGCATGGCCCCTGCACAAGGATGACATGCAAATTCGTGAAGCATTCCATTTTTTTCCAATTAAAAAAAAACGGTGAGGTGAGGTGGTACACACCTGTAATCCTAACACTTTGGGAGGCCAAGTGTAATCCTAACACTCATCTGAGGCCAGGAGTTCAAGACTAGCCTGGTCAACATGGTGAAATCTCATTTTTTTTTTTCAGAGGCGGGGTTTCACGGTGTTAGCCAGGATGGTCTTGATCTCCTGACCTCGTGATCCACCTGCCTCGGCTTCCCAAAGTGCTGGGATTACAGGTGTGAGCCACCGTACCTGGCCCCAAAACCTCATTAATACCAAAAAAAAAAAAATTAGCCAGGCTACTCAGGAGGCTGAGACAGGAGGATCACGCTGCTGCACTCCAGCCTGGGCAACAGAGGGAGACTCCATCTAAAAAAAAAGAAAAAAATTAAAACCAAACAAGCTAAACTCTGGGATGTGGGCCACACCTTAATTGACATCAGTCACATGATTTTGTTCCCATAAAGATGGTTCAGAACAGAGATATTGGCCGGGTGTGGTGGCTTATACCTGTAATCCTAGCACGTTGGGAGGCCAAGGCAGGTAGAAGGCTTGAGCCCAGGTGTTCAAGACCAGCCTGGGCAACATGGCAAAACCCTGTCTCTAATAAAAAATACAAAACATTAGCCAGGTGTGGTGGCATGTGCCTGTATTCCCAGATACTTGGGAGGCTGAAGTGGGAGGATCACTTGAACCTGAGGAGGCAGAGGTTGCAGTAAGCCGAAATCGTGCCACTGCACTCCAGCCTGGGTGACATAGTGAGATCTTGTCTCAAAAAAAAAAAAAAAAAAAATTCTTGGAAAATCCAACATGAGAAAGTGTTAATGGGAGGACACATGTAAACCTAGTCAATCAATAATCCTCTGACAATATTTGATATGTCTAATCCTTACTAAAATATCATGAACCAATTGTAAATCTACATTTTAAGAAAGATTTGGAGAGCTCAGAAAAGCCAGAATGATTGAACAGGTGCTAAATTGGTAAATGAGAGAAGGTTAAATGTTGAGGCTGTTTCATTGGTTAAAAGGGAAGGCTGGGAGCCGGGGGGTCAGGGTGAGGGAGGGTGGGTGATGGTCACAAATGACTTCAAGCATTTGGAAGGTTAAAATAAGACCCCTAACCATTTTTTGTTTGTTTTTTAGAGACAGGGTTTCACTGTGTTGCCAAGCTGGAATGCAGTGGCTATTCACAGGCATGGTCATAGTGCATAGCCCCAAATTCCTGGGCTCAAGCACTCCTCCTGCCTTAGCCTTCCAAAGTTTTTGCTGGGATTAAAGGTGTGAGCCATTGGGCCCAGCCTAATGTTATGAATTTCTAGTGTTTCTTTTCAGAGATAGTCTATCAATATACAAGCAAATATACATATATTTTTCTTCCTCTCTCCTCCTACCCTCTACCTCCCACCTGTTTTTTACACAATTGCTTGCCTTTACACTTTCCAATATATCATGGCAATTTTTCCTGTCAGTATAAGTATCTTCCTGTTCCTTTTAAAGGACTCACTAATATTTCATTGCATAGTGGAGTGTAATTTATTTCACTGGCCTCCTTCTGATGGAATTGTGAGTCTAAACTCTTGTTAATACAAAAAATATTAGAGCTGGGTGCAGTGGCTTATACCTGTAATCCCAGCACTTTGGGAGGCTGAGGCAGGTGGATCACTTGAGGTCAAGAGTTCGAGACCAGCCAGACCAACATGGTGAAACCCCGTCTCTACTAAGAAAAAAATACAAAAATTAGCCGGACGTGGTGGTGACTGCCTGTAATCCCAGCTACTCAGGATGCTGAGGCAGGAGAATTGCTAGAATCCAGAAGGTGGAGGTTGCAGTGAGCCAAGACTGCACCATTGTACTCCAGCCAGGGGGACAGAGGGAGACTCTGTCTCAAAAAAAAAAAAAAAGATACATTGCAATGAATATTCTTTTTAAAAATTTTTAAAATATTTTTATATTTTTATATTTTTTATTAAAAAATTTTTTTATAAGAAACCTCATCTGGAACAATGAATATTCTTGAAGACATATCATTTTCCACATATGTGCATGTTAGTAAGATAGATATATAGTTACAATGTTGCATCAAAGGGTATGTCTATATGTCATTTAAAAAATGATTTGTGCGCTGGGCATGGTGGCTCACGCCTGTAATCCCAGTATTTTGGGAGGCTGAAGTGGGCGGATTGCCTGAGGTTGGGAGTTTGAGACCAGTCTGACCAACATGGAGAAACCCCATCTCTACTAAAAACACAAAATTAGCCAGGCATGGTGGTGCATGCCTGTAATCCCAGCTACTCAGGAGGCTGAGGCAGGAGAATTGCTTGAACCTGGGAGACGGAGGTTGTGGTGAGCAGAGATCACGCCATTGCACTCCAGCCTGGGCAACAAGAGCGAAACTCTATCTCAAAAAAAAAAAAAAGATTTCTTTTATTTTTTAATTTTTATTTTTTTATATCTTTTTTCTTTTTTTTTTAATTTTAAAAGGCCACTGTTCCTGTCTAAAAATATTTGTTTTAAATTGTGATTAAAAAAACACATACCATAACATTTACTATCTTAACCATTTTCACATGTATATTTTAGTATTAAGCGCATTTATATTGTGAATGTATGTACATGCAATGGAATGTTATTTAGCGTGAAAAAAAAAGAGCAGGCTGGGCAAGTTGGCTCACACCTGTAATCCTAGCACTTTGGGGGGCAGAGGTGGGAGGATTGCTTGAGGCCAGAGTTCAAGACCAACCTGACCAACATGGTGAGATGCTATCTCTATTTTTGAAAAAAGGCCGACATGATGGCTCACACCTGTAATCCCAGCACTTTGGGAGGGCGAGGCAGGTGGATTGCCTGAGGTTGGGAGTTTGAGATCAGCCTGACCAACATGGAGAAACCACATCTCTACTAAAAATACAAAAATTAGCTGGGCATGGTGGGTACGCCTGTAATCCCAGCTACTTGAGAGGCTGACGCAGGAGAATTGCTTGAACCCAGGAGGTGGAGGTTGCAGTGAGCTGAGATCACGCCATTGCACTCCAGCCTGGGCAACAAGAGCAAAAGTCCATCTCAAAAAAATGAAATAAAATAAAATATAAATAAATAAATAATCAGCCTGTGCTCAGTGGTTCACCCCTGTAATCCCAGCACTTTGGGAGGCTGAGGTGGGCCGATCACTTGAGGTCAGGAGTTTGAGAACCAGCCTAGCAAACATGGTGAAACCCTGTCTCTACTAAAAAATACAAAAATTAGCCGGGGCGGTGGCATGCACCTATAATCCCAGCTACTTGGGAGGCTGAGGCAGGAGACTCACTTGAACCTGGGAGGCAGAAGTTGCAGTGAGCTGAGATTGCACTAGTGCACTCCAGCCTAGGTGACAGAGCCAGATTCTGTCTCAAAAAGAAGGAAAGGAAAAAAAAAAGGCAGATCCTAAACATGTCCTTATGTGGGGATTTAAAAAAATAAGTAAAATTAAGCCTGAGAAACATAGGGAAACCCCATTTCTAAACAAATAAACAGACAAAATATTAGCCAGGTGTGGTGGTGCATGCCTGTAGTTCTAGGCTAGGGCAGGAGGAGTGCTTGAGCCCAGGAGTTCAAGGCTTCAGTGAGCTATGATTGCCCCACTGTACTTCAGACTAGACGACAAAGCAAAACTCTATCTCTAAAGAAAAATAAAAAATAAAAAGGATAATATGTAAATGCTGATAAGCATAGGCATAAAGACACTCTGGAAGGTTACATAAGAACAAATAATAAAGGCTAGTTATTGGGGATGAGTTATTGGTGATTAGAGACATGGATGAGAATTTTTTAGTATATTTTTAAAGTAATTCTGAACCATATGACAATTTTTTATATGAAAATTAGATTTGGCCAGGTATGGTGGCTTACACCTGTATCCCAGCACTTTGGGAGGCCAAGGTGGGTGGATCACTTGAGGTCAGGAGTTTGAGACCAGCCTTGCCAACATTGGGAAACCTCATCTCTTTTTTTTTCGAGACTCACTGTAGCTTCAAGCGATTCTCCTGCCTCAGCCTCTTGAGTAGCTGGGATTACCAGGCGTGCCACCACACCCAGCTAATTTTTGCATTTTTAGTAGAGATAGTGTTGGCCATGTTGGCCAGGCTGGTATCGAACACCTGACCTCAAGTGATCCGCCTGCCCTGGCCTCCCAAAGTGCTGGAATTAAAGGCACGAGCCCTCAAGCCCAGCCTAATTTTTAATTTTGAAAGAATTTTAGACTTAGATCAATGTTGCAAGAATAGTATAAAGAATTCCCAGCCAAGTGTGGTGGCTCACACCTATAACCCCAGGACTTTGGGATGCTGAGGTGGAAGGATCGCTTGAACCCAGGAGTTTGAGACCAGCCTGGACAACATAGGGAGTCCTCATCTCTATAAAATATACAAAGTTTGCCGAGCATGGCGGCGTGGGCCTGTGGTCCCAGCTACCTGAGAGGCTGAAGTGGGAAGATCACTTGAGCTTGGAAGGTTGGGCCTGCAGTGAGCTGTGATCGTGCCACTGTATACAGCCTGCGTGACAGTGAGACCTTGTCTCAAAAAAAGAAAAAAAAAATCTCTTCACCCGTATTCTCCAGAAGTTAGTATTTGCCACATTTGCCTTATTGTTTTTTCCTCTCTTCACATATGTATATATAATTCTTTTCTGAACAATTTGACACATATAATAAATGATTCCCCTTTACCCCTAACCACTTTAGCATGTAGTACCTAAAAAGCAAGGTTGTTCTCTACACAATCAGAGTAGTATTTTAAAAAACAGAAATGTAACATTTATACAATATTATTTTTATCAAGAGTTTATTAAAATTTCATCAAGGATCTTTTTTTCTTGAGAAAGAGTTTTGCTCTTGTGGCCCAGGCTGGAGTGCAACGGCACGGTCTTGGGTCACTGCAACCTCCACTTCCCGTGTTCAAGCCATTCTCCTGTCTCCTCCTCCCAAGTAGATGATTTGTTTGATCACATAAATCTATAGTTACCCAAACGAAATATTTTATTTACAAATCAAAAATAAAAACAAAGGCTGAGGCGGGCAAATCACCTAAGGTCAGGAGTTCGAGACCAGCCTAGCCAATATGGTGAAACCCCAACTCTACTAAAAAATACAAAAATTAGCTGGGTGTGGTTGTGTACACCTGTAAACCCAGCTACTTGGGAGGCTGATGCACAAGAATTGCTTGGGCCTGAAAGGTGAAGGTTGCAGTGAGCCAAGAGCACGCTACTGCCCTCCAGCCTGGGCGCCAGAGCGAGGCTCTGTTCAGAAACGAACAAAACAAAACAAAACAAAATATTGTAACTCCCACTGTTTCAAAAAAAAAAAAAACAAAAACAAAATAAAAACAATATACACATTCAAATATGCAACATATAAAATTCATACTGGATTTCAGGTGGATTATAGGCATGAGCCACTGTGCCCAGCCATTTAAAATAATTTTAAATGTCATTATTTGTAGAAAGTTGTTTTTATATGGCAAGGGAAGGGTAGTGGTATTTCATTGTGGGAAATATTTTGTATTTTGGTAGGGAAGGGGTCTTGCTATGTTGCCTGGGCTGGTCTCTATCTCCTGGCCTCAAGCAAGTCTTTCAGCTTGACCTCCCAAAGCGCTGGAATTACAGGTGTGAGCCACTGCATCTGGTATAGAAATCTTTTTTTTTTTTCTGGAGTTTTGCTCTTGTTGCCTAGGCTGAAGTGCAATGGCATGATTTCAACTCACTGCAACCTCCACCTTGTGGGTTCAAGAGATTCTCCTAATTTTGTGTTTTAAGTAGAGTTGGGGTTTTTCCATGTTGGTCAGGCTGGTCTCAAACTCCCAACTTCAGGTGATCTGACTGCTCAGCCTCTCAAAATGCTGAGATTACAGGCATGAGCCACCACACTGGGCCAGAAGCCATTTTTTAATGAATGAGTTAACTTTAAACCCTCCTTGAAGCCAGAGGACGTCTTTTTTTTTTTTTTAAACTGGCTTCTCCCATTCCAGCTATCAGGAAGTAAAAACAACATCCCACTAGCAAATCAGTTACCAGGGCTCTAACTCTTTGGGGGAGGGCTACATGGATTAAATGAAGTTGAAGATAAAAATTCTCTTTTCATGTCTGACATTGAATCTTTCTGATTTTTCTTCTCTCTGCAGCCCATCTAGGGTCTATGAAATCATTCTACTCCCAGGGCTCTGCAAGGTTATTTTGCTTCCACAAGTAAAGCAAAGGACCATCTTGGAACTGATCTGCTCACCCCTGGCAGGCAGGCTGCTTGCTTATTCTTGAACTGTGATTTCCTAGATAGCTGGAACCAAGTATCACTTATTTTTGAATATCCAAATCTTTTTTTTGTTTTGAGACTGAGTCTTGCTCTGTTGCCCAGGCTGGAGGGCAGTGGTGCAATCTTGGCTCACTGCAACCTCTGCCCCCCAGGTTCAAGCAATTCTCCTGTCTCAGCCTCCTAAGTAGCTGGGACTACAGGCACACACCACCACACCCAGCTAATTTTTGTATTTTTGGTAGAGACAGGGTTTTGCCATGTTGGCTAGACTGTTCTTGAACTCCTTCCTGACATCAGGTGATCCACCCGCTGCAGCCTCCCAAAGTGTTGGGATTACAGGTTTGAGCCACTGTGTCTGGCCCGAGTATCCAAATCTTAACACAGCGCTTTACACATATCAGGTGCTCAAAAATATTTGTTTTATTGAATTGATGCATTTATTGCATTATCAAAGTTTAAAGGTGGTGATTCCTTTAGCTGGTGTAACACAGAACCAAAGATGTCAATGGAAGGATATAACATTTGTTCAAAAAAAAATTTGTTCAATACCTATTAGCCAACTATGTTACAATGGATGTGAATTAATGCAAGTCTGTGACCATTGCTTGAAAGAAAAACCACTCAAAACATACATCTTGCTGATGGTGCAAGAGAAACAACTACTTTTCATGAATTGTAGCAGTCTTCTAACTGGTCGCCAGCTTCCAGTCTTATCCTCCAACCCTACCTCCATCTACTTCTCACATTGGCCAATGTAAGCCATGATACTTTAAAAATATAAACCTGATTAAGTCTCAGGTATAAAGAGAAAAAAATAAAAATATAAACCTAGGCTAGGCCTGGTGGCTCATGCCTGTAATCACAGCACTTTGGGAGGCCAAGGCGGGTGGAGTTTGAGAGCAGCCTGGCAATACGGTGAATCCTTGTCTCTACAAAAAAATACAAAAATCAGCTGGGTGTTGTGGCACGAACCTTTAGTTCCAGATACTTGGGAGGCTGAGGTGGAAGGATCACCTGAGCCCAGGAGGCAGAGGTTGCAATGAGGCAAGATTGAGCCACTGCACTCCAACCTTCGTGACAAAAACAAACCCTGTCTCAGAAAAAAAAGGAAGAAGAAGAAAAATACAAACCTGATTGTGTCACTCCCTTTGCAAAATTGTTACAGCTGGGAAGCCTATAAGGCTTTGTGTGATCTGTCCTTTGCCTACCTCTCCAGCTGCATTCTGACCTAGGGCTTCTGCAATTGCTGTTCCCCTCTACCTGTATCTTCTACTCCAGGCTCTTTGCATAGCTGGCTCCTTTATAGTTTCTAAGTCTCAGCTTAAATGTTTCTCCTCAGAAAGGCCTTCTCACAATATTGTTCTGTGCTTTCTTTTTTTCCTCCCCCACAGCTTCTGCACTCCTCAGAGAACAATCCTGAGATTTGTTCTGAGCAGGCTCTCAAGTGGTCCCTCCCTTCTTAGTCCATGTTCTGTGCTTTCTTAGATTGTGTTTTTATCTATTTTGCATCCATTAATCACAGGGCCAAACAAAGTGGTTTACATCTCCTCTGTAACCCACTTTCACAGATGCAAAAAAAAAAAAAAATCACATAACAAACTTTCCAACAGGCCAGATTTGGGGGTTTACGCCTATAATACTAACACTTTGGGAGACTGAGGCAGGAGGATTACTTGAGATCACTTGAAACTGGGGGTTCAAGACCAGCCTGGACAACACAGCAAGACCCCCTCTCTAACAAACAAATAAACCCTTCAACCAATCCAAATGTCCAACCACCTTCTTTTTCTAATTCTCACACACCAGGCCAATATTTTCCACTCCCTAAACCAGCCCAGGGCCAGGTTCTGGACAACTAGAGACCATCCCTATAGCCCAGAGCTCACTGACATCATTCAAACTAAACAATGCTAAGCTGTTTAGCCTGCTCTGTCTTGCCTTTTTCATTTTCTTTTTTTTTTTCTTTCTTTTTTGTCTTGCCTTTTTCTTTTTTTTTCTTTTTTCTTTTTTTTTTTTTAGAGATGAGGTTTCTCCATCTTGGTCAGGCTAGTCTCGAACTCCCGACCTCAGGTGATCTGCCCACCTCGGCCTCCCAAAGTGCTGGGATTACAGGCGTGAGCCATCGTGCCTGGCCATCTTGCCTTTTTCTTGGAAAACATGATAAAGGCTCTGCCCTCCTTTCCGTTTCTCTCTCCTGACCAAACCTGGTGCTTCCCCGTGTGGCCCTGCACGGTGGCATGCCCCCTTCTCTCAGGAACTGTTAGTAATAAATTCTTCTTTCAATGGCATTAGCCTCTCCCCCCTGTTGTCACCAGTCACCTTTATAAATTAAGACATGAAGGTCAGGCACAGTGGCTCACACCAGTAGTCTCAGCACTTTGGGAAACTGAAGTGGGAGGATAACTTGATGCCTGAATTCAAGATCAGCCTGGGCAACATAGCAAGACCCCATCTACACACACACACACACACACACACACACACACACACACACACACACATCACACAATATCAATCAAGATCTGGGTTGGGCACAGTGGCATGCATCTTGTAATCCCAGCTACTTGGGAGGTTGAGGCAAGGGGATTGCATGAGACCAGGAGTTCAAGGCTGTAGCATGCCATAATTGCTTCTGTGAATAGTGACTGCACTCTAGCTTTGACAACACAGTGAGATCCTGTCTCTAAAAATAATTAATTAATTAAGGTCTAGGCGCAAATCAAACACCCAACCTAAAGTGACCTCTCTTAGTTGCTCATTCATGACCTCTGCTTATTTTTTTCAAAGCATTTCTCCTTATCTATCTATTATCTATCTATCTATCTATCTATCTATCTGTTTATTTACTATTTGAGAGTCTCACTCTGTCACCAGGCTGGAGTGCAGTGGTGCGATCTCAGCTCACTGCAACCTCCGCCTCCCGGGTTCAAGCGATTCTCCTGTGTCAGCCTCCCAAGCAGCTAAGACTACAGGTGTGCACTACCACGCCCACCTAATTTTTGTGTTTTCAGTAGAGATTGGGTCACCATGTTGGCCAGGATGGTATCAATCTCCTGACCTCGTGATCCGCCTGCCTCGGCCTCCCAAAGTGCTGGGATTATAGGCGTAAGCCACCGCACCCTGCCCCTTACCTATTTATTTACTTGTTTATTATCTGTGTCCCTAAAACTGAATATAGATGCCAGGAAGGCAAGAACCTCGTCTATCTTCATCATTATTTTTTAAAAAATTTGAGACAGCGTCTTTCTGTTGCCCAGGCGGGAGGGCAATGGCGTGATTACGGCTCACTACAGCCTCAACCTCTCAGGTTCAAGCATATCTTGATCACTCTAGTATCCCCAGTATTTGGCTGACAATAGGCACTCAATCAATATTTACTAAATGTTTGAATAAATACATAGAAAAATTACTGTTATTCAGTAAGGGGTGTGTTAGATGCTATAGGCAGAACAGTGGTCACAGATTTTAAAATAGAACATTTTGTTAAAGAATTTACAATGATGGCTGGGCGCAGTGGCTCATGCCTGTAATCCTAGCACTTTGGGAGGCCGAGGTGGGTGGATCACCTGAGGTCAGGAGTTCAAGACCAGCCTGGCCATCATGGTGAAACCCCATCTTTAAAAAAAAAAAAAAAAAGAAAGAAAAAAGAAAAAAAAAAAGAATTTACAATGACAAAAAATGCCTCATATAAATAGCATTCCCCCAAGAAGCTTGGACTATTATTTTTCCATATTCATGTCTTTTCATTTTTAAATAGTTCTATGAGGTGGAGGTGGCGGGCGGAGGGGGTGGTGGTAAACACAGTGATATTTATTTTGGAAACATAGACATGAAAATTACTTTTATTTTACATGCTGAGAGTAGAAATGTGACCCCTATGCAATGCAAGATTTGCACTAAAGCTGAGGACAAGACATTTGCATTCCCATCTATTATAACTGGACCAGAACTTCAATCACCAGCTGAAAAAATAAACACAGAATCAGCAGGCATTTGCCCTGCACCTGGAGTGCGTTCCAAAGTGAAAACTATGTGCAAATGACCTAAAGATCTAATGCCTCCTGATTTTTAATTAATAGTTATGCAATAACAGAGAGTATAGGGCAGTGTGTCTTTGAAATTAATACCCATGTGGGAGAAGTCTCAGGAGATAGGGGAATCACATCTGGGCCAAAAGAAAACTATGTAAGATTTCCTACTTCTTCATTTCCAATGATAAAACCATTAGGGCCACTAGAAGAGAGATGGTTTTGCTGTAGGTGGGATGAAACAGCGGGTCCCAGGATTTGCAGCAGTTGCCTGGCTTTCACCAGAAGCATAATGGGGCAGGTGCTGTGGTTTGCACCTATAATCCCAGCACTTTGGGAGGCCAAGATGGGCACATTGGTTGAGTCCAGGAGTTCAAGACCAACCTGCACAACATGGTGAAACTCCCATTTCTACAAAAATACAAAAATTAGCCAGGCGTGCTGGTGTGTGCCTGTAATCCCAGTTACTCAGGAGGCTGAGTCATGAGAATTGCTTGAACCCGGGGAGGCGGAGGTTGCAGTGAGCCAAGATTGTACCACTTCATTCTAGCCTGGGCAACAGAGCAAGACCCTGACTCAAAAAATAAACAGATAAAATAAAATATAATAAAATAAAAAGAAGCATAACAGGACATGTGGAGGGCCAGTCTCAATGTCTCCTGAATTGTTGCTCAAGGCAAAGTGAGAGTTGCCCTGATTGGCCCTACTGTGTAAGGAAGCCTGACATAAAGCAAACCCAGGGAAGGACCAGAGACTTCTGTACAGATCTCTACAGTGCATACAAAAGACAGAAAGCCAGTTTGTATTCTACTTGGTTTAGGGATTATACAGAGGTGTAAGCCACATCTTCATAATTTTCCCAATCACACCTGTCTCAGATGATCTTTTTCTTCTTTATCTTAATTTTGATTTCCAATGGTAGAAATGGTTGTTACCTCAGGTATACAGTTGTAGCATACTTTTATCTACCATACCACCTTTTTTTGGTTCTTTGAATGTGTCATGATTCCTATTCTGGTTTCTATTGCTGTATATGAAATGACTTCAAATTTAGTGGTATAAAAAAAATACTCTTTTTATACTTAAACCCTGTGGGTTAGGAATTTGTGAAGGGCACCGTGGAGATATCTTGCCTCTGCTCCATGGTGTCGTGTCTGGGGCCTCAGCTGGGAAGACTCAAATGCTGGAGGTGGTTTGACTGGCTGGGAGCTGTGATAATCTGAATGCTTCATGACTCATCTGCACACAGGCTGACCTCAGCTGGAACTGTTGACCAGAGCACCTACTTACAGCTTCTCCATGTGGCTTGAGGGCTTCTTATAGCATGGTTCTTCCAGCTTCCACCTGCCACCTAGTCCCAAAGCTAATGCCACGTTTTAGGCTTTTCTTATAACAATGCCCCATTTCCAGGTAATAAAATTATGATTGGTGCATCACAAACCACCTCAAAGTTAGTGGTATAAAGCAATATCCGTTTTATTTAACTTATATGAATAGAGTACAACAGGGAAGGCTTGTCACTGCTCTACAGTGTTTAAATCCTCAGAAGAGAAGACTCAAACACAGAGAATGAGTCATTTGGCTGGGGGGATGAAGTCATCTGGAGACTTCTCCATTATGTATCCAGTGCCTGGACCAGAATGTCTCAGACACTAGGCTCAGCTGGGTCTGTAACTGGAGCACCCACAAGTGGTTTGGGCTTCTCACAGAAAGCCTGCTGGGTCTGAGACGGAGTCTCCTGAAAGCAAGCTTTCTAATAGAACCAGGTGGGAGCTCCCTGGCTTTTTCTGACCTAGTGTCAGAAGTTATGCAGCATCTGGCCAGCCCAATAGCTCACACTTGTAATCCCAGCACTTTGAGAGGCTGAAGTGGGTGGATTGCTTGAGGTCAGGAGCTCAAGACCACCCTGGCCAACATGGTGAAATCCTTTCTCTACTAAAAATACAAAAATTAGCTAGGGGAAAAAAAAAATTAGCCGGGTAAGGTGGTATGCACCTGTGGTCCCAGCTATTTGGTAGGCTGAAGCAGAAGAATCACTTGAACCCAGGAGGCAGAGGTTGCAGTGAGCCAAGATCACACCATTGCACTCCAGCCTGGGTGACAAAAGCGAAACTCTATCTCAAAAAAACAAAAAAAAAAACCCTACAGAATTAGCCAGGTGTGGTGACATGCACCTATAATCCATTACTCAGGGGGCTGAGGCAGGCAAATCCCTTGAAGCCGGGAGGTGTGGGTTGCAGTGAACCAAGATCCTGCCATTGCACTCCAGCCTGGGTGAAAGAGCAAGAGTCAGTCTCAAAAAGTAAAAAATAAAATAAAAAAAATAAAGTGTGCAATTTGGTTGGGCGCAGTGGCTCATTCCTGTAATTCTAGCACTTTGGCAGCCCAGGAGTTTGAGACCCGCTTGGGCAAGATGGCGAAACTTCATTTTTATTAAAAATAAAAAAATTAGCCAGACATGGTGGCAAGTGCCTGTAGTCCCAGTTACTCAGGAAGCTGAAGTGGGAAGATCCTTTGAGCCTGAGAGGTTGAGGCTACAGTGAGCCGAGATTGCACCACTGCTCTCCAGCCTGGGTGACAGAGCAAGACCCTGTCTTAAAAATAAATAAATAAATAAAATACACAATTCAATAGCTTTTAGTATATTTACAGAGTTGTGCACCCATTACCACCGTCAATTTTAGAACATTTTATTATCCCACAGAGAAACACTTATCCACTATCCATCAATCTACTCATCATTCCCTCAGCCCTAGGCAACCATAAATCTACTTTTTGTTGCTATAGATTTGCCTATTCTGAACATTTCATATGAAGTGAATCACATACTATGTGGTCCTTTGTGATGGCTTCTATCACTTAGCATCAGGTTTTCAAGGTTCAACCATGTTGATTCTAGATACTTCCATTTCTCTCAGCAAGTTATTATGTTCCAGCCTTACTGAAGCAGCCATACTTTTCTCACATCGCATCCTTGGAAATGTTCTCCCCCACAGGTACTATTGATTGGCTCTGCTGATATTATTTACAACCTCCTTCTAGTGTGTCTTACTCTATGGCAAAAACTGGAACACTAACCAGTGCATTTTCCAGAGCTCCTTTCAGCTAGATGAAAAATAGAACGTAGGTTCTGCCAAGCAGATGCTCCCATATGAGATTTGAATTCAGAATTGAGTAAAATTGGGAGTTGGGGAGCCATCTGCATTATCAGCGTGGTTTGTAGAAGAGGAGGGAATGTGCTCCTGGTCAACAGTTTCCAGTGGGGCAGCTATGATGTTCCCCTACAGAAGAAACTGGGATTCTGGGGTTGGGGATTGCTCCTAGAAGCTCCACCTAGAACCTGCTCCTCCAGCTCTTCCTACATTAATTTTGAACACCTGCTAATATCTGATCATAAGTGCATTCCATTGTCCTTGGAAGATACTTTAAGAGCCTCTATGGTTGTTCTCTTCCCCTATCTCCAATGAAATGAAATTCTTGTCATTCAAGATCAGTGACTGGGCCAAGTGCGGTGGCTCATGCCTGTAATCCCAGCACTTTGGGAGGCTGAGGCAGGTACATCACTGAGGTCAGGAGTTTGAGACCAGCCTGGCCAATGTGGCGAAATCCTGTCTCTACTGAAAATACCAAAAAAAAAAAAAAAAAAAAAAAAATGTGTGGTGGCACATGCCTGTAATCCCAGCTATTCAAAAAGCTGAGGCAGGAGAATCGCTTGAACCTGCAAGGTGGAGGTTGCAGTGAGCCAATATCACATCACTGCACTCCAGCCTGGGTGAAGGAGTGAGACTCTGTCTCAAAAAAAAAAAAAATTTTGGTGACTGGCTAGCCATTCTGTTTTAAAAGATCTCCAGGGACTGAAATGTTGAAATCTCCCCCTCCTAAGTTACACAGTCTCCCTCATAATCAAGTAGCTTTTCTTGATATCAAAGCAAACACTTTAGAGCAGTGCTATCCAATAGAAATAGAATGCAGGCCACACAGGGAATTCCAGATCTTCTAGCAGCCATATTAAAAAAGTACAAAGTAGCCGGGCGCGGTGGCTCACGCCTATAATCCCAGCACTTTGGGAGGCTGAGGTGGGCGGATCACCTGAGTTCAGGAGTTTGAGACCAGCCTGACCAATATGGTGAAACCTCATCTTTAAAAAAAATAAAAAAATAAATAAATAAAAAAAATAAAAAAAAATAAAAAAATAAAAATAAAAAATAAAAAAGTACAAAGTAAATTAGTGAAATTAATTTTAATCATATATTTTAATTAATTAATAATTAATTTTTTTGAGATGGAGTCTTGCTTTGTTACCCAGGCTGGAGTGCAGTGGCAAAATCTTGCCTCACTGCAACCTCCATCTCCTGAGTTCAAGCAATTCTCCCACCTCAGCCTCCTGAGTAGCTGGGATTACAGGCATTCAACACCACACCTGGCTACTTTTTGTATTTTTAGTAGAGACGGGGTTTCACCATGTTGGCCAGGCTGGTCTTGAACTCCTGACTTTGTGATCCGCCTGCCTTGGCCTTCCAAAGTGCTGGGATTACAGGCGTGAGCCACCGTGCCCGACCTTGTTTTTGTTTTGTGAGACTCTTGCCCAGCCTGAAGTGCAGTGGTGTGATCATGGCTCACTGCAGCCTTGATCTTCTGGGAAATCCTCCCACCTTAGCCTCTTGAGTACCTGGGACTGCAGGTGTATGCCACCACACTCAGCTATTTTTCCCGTTTTTGTTTTGTTTTTTTTTTAGGAGATGGGGTCTCACCATGTTTCCCAGGTTGGTCTGGAACACCTGGGCTCAAGCAATCTTCATGCTTTGGCCTTTCAATGTGTTGGGATTATAGGCGTGAGCCACTGTGCCCAGTGGCAAGGCTAATTGAATGAGGAGGGCAAAGAGGCCAGCCTTCTGGTCAGGAGTTGTTGATGATCTGATATGAGGCCCCTCCTCACTTTCTCTACACCCCCTGCCTCCTTCCCTGTGCCCAAACTTGTTATTTATTCAGGCCAACCATAGTAGCCTGTAGATAGCACCCAGTTTCCTTCCTTCCCTCCTTCCTTTTCTTCCATTCTTCTTTCCCTCCTTCCTTCCTTTTCTTTTTCTTTCTGTCTCTCTTTCCCTCTCTCCCCAACTTTCTTTCTGTTTTTTCAACAGGGTCTTGCAATGGCATCATCTTGGCTCACTGCAACCTCTGCCTTCTGGATTCTCCTGCCTCAGCTTTCCAAGTAGCTGGGACTACAGGCATGCGCCATTAAGCCTGGCTAATTTTTGTATTTTTAGTAGAGATGGGATTTCACCATGTTGGCCAGACTGGTCTCAAACTCCTGACCCCAAGTGATCCACCTGCCTCAACCTCCCAAAGTGCTGTGATTGTAGGTGTGAGCCACCACGCCTGGCTAGCACTGATATTTTTAATACCGTACTGTTTGCTGGTTCATGTTACCCAAGTAGCGGGGCTGCTCTTGATCATCCTTTTGATTTCTTGCCTAGACTGAGAGGCCTCTGCATTATTTTAAGCAGATGGGGAACACTCACCCTTAATAGGAGCAGTAGGTCACTTCTGCAGGCCCATATGCTTTAGAGGCATCTATAGTCTCAAGGTTTTTAAGTGCATCAATCCAAATATCTCTGTCCCAAGTCTCAGGATTTCACTTCTTTCTAGTCAGGACCTTGACCTTGATGTAGCAGACTTGCTAAGGCTAAGAATTCAAATTTCTCTGGAGTTCACCCACCTTTAGAAGTAAGTGCACGGCCCTGTCTCAAGCTTTTTCTGCCCTCTGGCTGTGGGAGATGTGAGTCCCCAACGGCTGCCACGGAGTTCCTCTTGGTTTTCACACTTGGCCTTCAGTTGGTGATTCGTCGCCTTCCCTCTTTTGATGTCTTTTTAAAATACATCAAGGATCCTCAAAAACAGCCATCTGGTTCCATTGCCCTTTAAGGTTAGTAATTTTTCCAATCTCTCAAAACCTTAGATATAGCAGTGGCTGGTGCATTCCTTTCCAGGAGTATTCCATCCAAGTTCACCACTAGTGAAAGTTTAACAACTGCACTGCATGCCAGGAGCTGGCAGTGCGACTCCTTCCGCCAATGACAGGGCCTTCATTGCCAACTGGCAGATGGGTAATCTAGTTCCAAATCCCATTGTAGAGTCTGTTTCCACAAACCACTCCTGGCCCTGGCTTACGCTGGGTTCTCCAGGAAACAGACTCTGAGATGAAGGTTTTTGTGCAGGTGGTTTACTAAGGAATGTTCTTAGAGTCAACATCTCAGTTTGGGAGGCTGAGGCGGGCAGATCACATGAGGTCAGGAGTTTGAGACCAGCCTGGCCAACATGGTGAAACCCTGTCTCTACTAAAAATACAAAAATTAGCTGGGCATGGTGAGGCACGCCTGTAGTTCCAGCTACTCAGGAGGCTGAGGCAGAAGAATAGCCTGAACCTGGGAGGCAGAGGTTGCAGTGAGCTGAGATCATGCCACCACACTCCAGCCTGGGCAACAGAGTGAGACTCCATCTCAAAACAGACAAACAAAAAACACCTTTAGAACTGGGCAGAAGGAGGCAATGCTGCCACAGCAAACACCAGGGTCATTCTGGAGCAGTTGTGACCCTTCAGGGTTATCCCACTGTGGGAAATCAAAGTATGCCATCCCCAAATATACTTTTTTTTTTTTTGAGACAGAGTCTTGCTCTGTCATCCAGGCTGGAGTGCAACGGCATGATCTCGGCTCACTGCAACCTCTGCCTCCCAGGTTCAAGCAATTCTCCTGCCTCAGCCTCCTGAGTAGCTGGGATTACAGGTGTCCACCACTGCGCCCAGCTAATTTTTGTATTTTCAGTAGAGATGGGGTTTCACCATGTTGGTCAGGCGGGTCTTGAACTCCTGACCTTGTGATCCACCTGCCTCAGCCTTCTAGACTGTAGTGCGCTATGCCAATCGGGTGTCTGCACTAAGTTTGGCTTCAATATGGTGATCTCCCGGGAGCCGGGGACCACCAGGTTGCCTAAGGAGGGGTGAACCGGCCCAGGTTGGAAATGGAGCAGGTCAAAACTCCCGTGCTGATCAGTGGTGGGATCACACCTGTGAATAGCCACTGCACTGCAGCCTGGGCAACATAGCGAGACCCCCATCTCTTAAAACAAAACCAAAAAAAAAAAAAGAAAAAGAAAATGAAAATTAACAAGTGTTGGTGAGGATGTGGAAACAATGAAACTTTCGTACCCTGCTTGTGGAAATGTAAAACATCACAGCCAGTTTCTCAAACAGTTAAAAATAGAATTACCATAATACCCAGCAATTCCACTCCTGGTATATACACCAAAGAATTGAAAACAGCCGTCCAAACAAAAACTTACACGTGAGTATTTATGGCAGCACCATTCACAATAGCCAAAAGGTAGAAACAACCCAGATGTATCATATCTGATGAATGGGTAAACAAAATGTGGTGTGTGACACACACACACACACACACACACACACACACACACACATATAATGGGATGTTATTCTGCCATAAATGGAATGAAGTACTAATGCATACTATAATGTGGATAAACCTTGAAAACATGATGCTGAGTGAAAATGACCAGACACAAAAGGCCACATATTATATGATTCCATTTATATAAAATACCCAGGCTGGGTGTGGTGATTCATGCCTGTAATCCCAGCATTTTGGGAGGCCAAGGAAGGAGGATCACTAGAGCCCAGGAGTTCAAGACTAGCCTGGGCAACATGGCAAAACCGTGTCTCTACCAAAAATTAGAAAAAATTAGCCATTGTAGCATGTACCTATAGTCCCTGCTTCTTGGGAGGCTGAGGTGGAGAATCACCTGAACCCAGGCAGTCAAGGCTGCAGTGAGCCATGATTGCACCACTGTAGTCCAGCCTGGGCCACAGAGTGGGATCCTGTCTCAATAAATAAATACATACATAAATAAATAAAAAATAAAAATATCCAGAACAGGTACATCTGTAGCAACAGAAAGCAGATTATTGGTTGCCAGAAGGAGGAGGGAATGGGTGTGGGGAGTGACTTTGTTTGGACAGCGGCTTTAAGGATAATGAAAATGTTCTGTTTGGCATGAAGTACAGCAAAAATAAACAACTAAATAAATACAAATGAAAATGAAAAAGAAAATGTTCTGAGACTGGTGATCATGGTTGATAGGTATATACTTAACATAAAATGTGCAACACTTATACACTGAAATCTATGAAATACTGCTGAGAGAAATTAAAGAACTAAACAGACTTACACCATACACAATACATATGTATCAAAAGGCTTCATATATTTAAGACGTCATTTCTCTTCAAAATGATTTGTATATTCAATGTCAGATTTCTCAGCAGCAGCACAAGTGACATTTTGGGATGGATGGTTCTTTTCTTTGTTGTGAAAGGCTACCCCGTGCATTGTAGGATGTTGAGCAGCATCTGTGGCCTCTACCCACTAGATGCCAGTAGCAACCGCCAGTTGTAAAAATTAAAAATTTCTCCATACTTTGCCTAATATCTCCTAAGGCATGACATTGTGCTTAGTTAAAAACTACTGGTTGGCTGGGCTGGTGGTACACGCCTGTAATTCCAGAACTTTGAGAGGCCAAGGCAGGTGGATCACTTGAGTTTATGAGTTCAAGACCAGCCTGGCCAACATGGTGAAATCCTGTCTCTACAAAAAATACAGAAATTAGCCAGGAGTGCATGTGTCTGTAGTCCCAGCTACTTGGGAGGCTGAGGCAGGAGGACTGCTTGAGCCCAAGAGTTTGAGGCTGCAGTGAGCCATGATTGCACCACTGCACTCTAGCCTGGGCAACAGAGAGAGACCGTATCTCAAAAGAAAAAGGAAAATAAAAGCTAAAATTACAAAGCTTCAAGAGAAAAGAAATAATCCTAGTGACTTTGTTTAAGGCAATATTTGGTAGAGACGGGGTTTCACCATGTTGGCCAGGCTGCAAAATAAAATGCAAAAAGCAAGAATTATAAAATAAAAAAAAGATAAATTGAACTGTATTAGTTTCCTAGGGCTACTGCAACAAATTACTCCAAAACACAGGGTGGTTTTTTTTTCTTTAAAAAAATTTTTTTTTTTGAAACAGAGTCTTGCTCTGTCGCCAGGCGCCAGGCTGGAGTGCAGTGGCTTGATCTTGGTTCACTGCAACTTCCACCTCCCTGGTTCAAGCAATTCTCCTGCCTCAGCCTCCCGAGTAGCTGGGACTACAGGAGTGCCCCACCATGCCCAGCTAATTTTTGTATTTTTAGTAGAGATGGGGTTTCACCATGTTGGCCAGGATGGTCTCGATCTCCCGACCTCGTGATCCGCCTGCCTCAGCCTCCCAAAGTGCTGGTATTACAGGTATGAGCCACCATGCCCGGCCAACACAGGGTATCTTAAAGCAACAGATATATATATTCTGTCAGAGTTAGAGGGCAGAGGTCCAAAATCAAGGTGTGGACAAGGCCACATCCTCTTTGAAGGCTCTAGGGGAGAATCCTTCCTTGCTTCTTCCAGCTTCTGGTGGCTCCTGGTGTCCCTTGGCTTGTGACAGCGCAATTGCAATCTCTGCCTCTGTCTTCATGTTACAGGCATTAGAACCAGAGTGACTCCATCTTGAAGGGGTGACCCAGGAATTATCAGGATTGGTTTTGCAAGGTACAGGACACAAAGACCTCACTGATAAAATGGAATGCAGTAAAGAAGCCAGCCAAAGCCCACCAAAACCAAGATGGGCATGAAAGTGACCTCTGGTCATTTTCACTGCTCATTAAATGTTAATTATAATACATTAACATGCTAAAAGACACTCCCACCAGCACGATGACAGTTTACAAATGCCAGGGCAACATTGGGAAGTGACCCTACATGTCTAAAAAAGTGGAGAAACTCTCAGTTCTAGAAACTCCCCCACTCCTTTCCCAGAAAACTCATGAATAATCCACTCCTTGTTTAGCATATAATCAAGAAAAAAAAAATAGGTCAGATTGGGTGGCTCACACCTCCCAGCATTTTGGGAGCCCAAGGTGCAAGGATCGCTTGAGCCCAGGAGTTTGAGATCAACCTGGGCAAAAATAGCAAGACCCTATCTCTACCAAAAAAAAAAAAAAAAAAAAAATGCCAAGCAAGCTCAGTTGCTCGCTCCTGTAATCCCAGCACTTTGGGAGGCTGAGACAGGTGGATCACGAGGTCAGGAGTTTGAGACCACCTGGCCAACATGGTGAAACCCTGCCACTACTAAAAATAGAAAAATTAGCTGGTCATGGTGATGGGTGCCTGTAATCTCAGCTACTCAGGAAGCTGAGGCAGGAGAATCGTTTAAACCCGGGAGGTGGAAGTTGCAATGAGCCGAGATTGTGTCATTGCACTCCAGCCTGGGCGACAGAGTGAGACTCCATCTCAAAAAAAAAAAAAAAAAAGCCAGTGAGTGCCTGTGGTCCCAGCTGCTTGGGAGGCTGAGGTGGATCACTTGAGCCCGGGAGGTGGAGGCTGCAGTGAACCAGGATCACACCACTGCATTTCAGCCTGGGTGACAGAGCAAAACCTTGTGCCCCCACAACCCCCCAAAAGTAGACATTAAATATTAATTTAATTAAAAACAGTAATAGAGGGTAGGAATTTTAGCACTTTGCCTAAAATAGTTCCATCTTTTAGCTTTAGGATTGCTTTATGTAGATTTTTGGCTCTTCATTGCTATTAGATTGTTGGTTATGAATTTTTAGTAGTGTCAGTATGTTTGTCCATGGTGGAAGTGTCCTCCTTCCCACATCTAGTTTTCTCCTTCTATTCTGCTTTGAATGTGGAAATCAGATAATCAGGCTTATTTTATTGTTTAAAATTGTTTAGCGGTGGAGAAATTCTACCTCCATTTTCTTGGGTCCCAGCTGGGCCTAATAATTATTTTTGTGTTTATTTTATTTTGTTTTTGAGATAGGTTCTTGCTCTATCACTCAGGCTGGAGTGTAGTGGCGTGATCACAGCTCACTGCAGTCTCAACCTCCTGGGCTGAAGCAATCCTCTCACCTCAGCCTCCAGAGTAGCTGGGACCACAGGCATGCACCACACCTAGATAACTTTTCGATTTTTTGTAAAGACAAAGTCTTGCTATGTTGCCCAGGCTGGTCTTGAACATCTGAGCTCAAGTGATCCTCCTGCCTTGGCCTCGCAAAGTGCTGAGATTACAGGTGTGAGCCACCATGCCTGGCCGAGGCCTAAGAATTAAGCTGACATAACATAGATTAATAGGAGAAAGCATAACACTGTTTAAGTTTTACATGGCATGGGGGCCCTCATAGAGAAATAAAGATCCAAAGAAACAAGTCAGTTACTTATATGCTGAGTTGGACAAAGAGTAGTGAACTATGAAAATGTGATAAGGCAAAGGGGCTTGGGTTAGAGTAGTTAATTGGGTAGAGAAGTAGCCAGGAAGATAAGGGTTAGTTTAACAATCTTTTTTGTTCAGAATTCCTTCAGACTCAACTTTCTCATCCTTAGTGATGTTGCATCTTTATATAGTACAGGGGAGGGTATCTTCCCATGGGAATTTTATCTTCTGCTTTTAAGAAAGAGCACAAAGGTCAAGGTTATCTTCTTATACCTTTTGTTTTTATTTTATTTTTCAATAAAGAAAAGAGGTTTTCATCAGAATGGAGCCTTTAAGATTATTAATTTGAAAAAGAAAAAAGAGAAAGAGGTTTAGGCCGGATATAGTGGCTCACGCCTGTAATCCAAGCACTTTGGAGGCCAAGGCGGGCAGATCATCTGAGGTCAGGAGTTCAAGACCAGCCTGACCAACACGGTGAAACCCCGTCTTAAAAAAAAAAAAAAAAGAGGTTTAATTGGCTCATAGTTCTGAGGCTTTATAGGAAGCATGGTGCTGACATCTGCTCAGCTTCTGGGGAGGCCTCAGGAAGCCTACAGTCATGATGGAAGGCCAAGGGGGAGCAGTGACATCACATGGCAAAGCAGGAACGAGAGAAACCTGTTGTTTTTCAAGTGTCTTTAACTTACATAATCAATATTCCAGGATAGCATATCTCAATCCCCTCAGTTCCCCCAATCTGGAACTTCCCTAGAAGTGGTCCTGTGGCCCCAGCTACTTGGGAGGCTGAGGTAGGAGAATCACTTAACCTGGGGAGCTCAAGTCTGCATGTAGTAAGCTGTCATGGCACCACTGCACTCCAGCCTCGGTGATAGAGCAAGACCCTGCCTCAAAAAAAAAAAGTGATAGTCCAGTCAAAGCTTTGGTAGTATAACCAATGTTTTTAATTATGTCCTTTTATAAAGAGGACAGATTCTTGTTGAATTTATGCAGATAACCATTTTGCCATGAAAATAAGAATGCTCACTGATAGTTTCTAAATTCTGGAAAGATCAAGCAGGGAGAAAAAAAAATACATGTTTCAGTTCTGCTTACAATATTATATTTTGCCAAATTGCTTCAAGCTATATATAGTTTAAGAGAAATGAAAAAAGATTTCTTAAATCTGGAAAACAAAATATTAAAAGAATCAGCAATGTTTCAGACAAATAATTTTCTTTAAAAAAATAATTTTTAAAATAAATTCATTCAATCCCATGTAATTAATTCTTGTTTTGCTTGATCTTGAATGAGCAGTTTTATGAATCTGATTTTTCCATTAGAATTCTGAATGTTCTTATCCAGTCCAATGGTGTGATCACAAACCTATTTTCCAGTGGACTTGTCTGAGTCTTTTCCATGAATATTTTTGAAGATAAACAATTTAGGCTGGGTGTGATGGCTTGTGCCTGTAATTCCAGCATTTTGGAAGGTCAGTGTGGGAGAATTGCTTGAAACCAGGAGTCTGAGAATGGCCTGGGAAATGTAATGAGACCCTGTCTTTACAACCAAAAAAAAAAAAATGAAGATAAACAATTTCGGATTGTTGATGTTAAGTGTTTTCAGGAAGAATCAAAATAAACAATTGCTGTCTGCAAATGACAAAAGACTTAAAGTAGCCATGGTTAAAGATCTGATGAGAGTTTTCTAGACTAATAACTCGACTGGCAGGGAAATTTGCCTATTTTCTGTGTCATACCACAATTTAAGATTATAACAAGAATTATGACTGATAGTGTTATATTAAGACTTATTACTTTTTAGGAATTTCAGACAACTTCTGGAACACTTCTATTATATTTATTTATTTATGAGATAGAGTCTTGCTCTGCCACCGAAGCTGGAGTGCAGTGAGTGGCACAATCTTGGCTCACTGCAACCTCTGCCTCCTGTGTTCAAGCGATTCTCCTGCCTCTGTCTCCGAGTAGTTGGGACTACAGGCATGTGCCACTATGCCTGGCTAATTTTTATATTTTTAGTAAAGATGGGCATTTCACCAGGTTGGCCAGGCTGGTGTCAGACTCCTGACCTCAGGTGATCCACCTGCCTCGGCCTCCCAAAGTGCTGGGATTACAGGCATGAGCCACTGTGCCTGGCTTGGAACACTTTTATTTTATTATTCTTTAGAGACGGAGTCTTCCTCTGTTGGCCAGGCTGGAGTGCAGTGGCTTGATCTCCACTCACTGCAGCCTCTGCCTCCCAGGTTCAAGCAATTCTCTGCCTCAGCCTCCCAAGTAGCTGGGACTACAGGCACGTGCCACCATGCCTGGCTAATTTTTGTATTTTTAGTAGAGACGAGGTTTCACCATATTGGTCAGGCTGGTCTCGAACTCCTGACCTTGTGATCCACCCACCTCGGCCTCCCAAAGTGCTGGGATTAGGGGCATGAGCCACCGTGCCCAGCCAGAACACTTTTATGTTAATGATATATATCCAAATATAACATAAGGAAAGTTAAATACTACCTTTGACAATGCTTCCCATGTGAATTTTCCATATCAAATAAGCCTAATTACTATCCTATCTCTCTCTTTTTTCTTTTTTTGAGATGGTATCTTGCTCTGTTTTCCAGGCTGGAGTGCAGTAGCGTGATCTTGGCTCATTGCAACCTCTGTCTCCTGAGAATCTGGGACTACAGGAACACACCACCAACCCCAGCTAGTTTTTGGATTTTTACTAAAGATGGGGTTTCCCCTTGTTGCCAGGGCTGTTCTTGAACTCCCGACCTCAAGTGATCTACCCACCTGTCTCGAACTCCCAAAGTGCTGGGATTACAGGTATGAGCTGCCACATGCCGCAGCTTTAGTATCTCTTTTTTATTTTTTATTTTTGAGACGGAGTCTTGCTCTTGTCACCCAGGCTGGAGTGCAAAGGCATAATCTCAGCTCACTGCAACCTCCATCTCCCAGGTTTAAGCTAGAATTACGACTCCTGCCCAGCCTCCCCAGTAGCTGGGATTACAGGGACCCACCACCACGCCTGGCTAATTTTTTTTGTAATTTTGGTAGAGATGGGGTTTTGCCATGTTGGCCAGTCTGATCTCAAACTCCTGAGCTCATGATCCGCTTGCTTTGGCTTCCCAAAGTGATGGGATTACAGACGCGAGCCACCGTGCCTAGCCATACTATCTCTTTACATATAGAGGAGAAAGAGTATTTTGAGATCTTCCATGGGCATATCTGGAAATTCCAAAAGTTAATTTGGGGTAAAAAAATGCAATTCAGAATTTGCATATGGAAGTTTGTCAGAAATGTCAAAAGGCTTAAAATGCTTGATTACAATAGAATCACAGATCATCATGAAATAACACCAAAGTAACGAAGATTTGAGAGGTAAGCTGGGCACAGTGGCACATAACTAGCTTCAGGCTACTTGGGAAGCTGAGCTGGGAGGAGGATCCCTTGAGCCCAGGAAGATATTCGCGTTCAACCTGGGCAGCAGAGCGAGACCCTCTCTCTACAAAATGAAAATAAAAATATAAAAATAAAGACTTCAGAGAAAAATACAGAAAAGTTACATAGCTGTGGGAAAAAAACACCTTAAATCTTTCATTTATTTTTATTTTTTTGAGTCAGTTTGGCTCTGTCACCCAGGCTGGAGTGCAGTGGCAAGATCTTAGCTCACCGCAACCTCTGCCTCCCTGGCCCAAGACATCCTCCCATTTCAGCCTACCGAGTAGCCAGGACAGTGCCTCCATCCCTGGTGAATTTTTGTATTTTTTTTGGTAGAGATGGGGTTTTGCTATGTTGCCCAAGCTGGTCTCGAACTCCTGGACTCAAGCCATCCTCCTGCCTCAGACTCCCAAAGTGCTGGGATTACAAGTGTGAGCCACTGTGCCCAGCCAGATCATTAATTATTGAGAAGATTTACTTTTCTTAAATAATTGAAGACTTAATAAGAATAAATAGGCTGGGCATGGTGGCTCACGCCTGTAATCCCAGCACTTTGGGAGGCCAAGGCAGGTGGATCACCTGAGGTTCAGAGTTCGAGACCAGCCTGACCAATATGGTGAAACCCTGTCTCTAAAAAAAAAAAAGAATAAAGCACAGGACATTATTTTGATCAAACTCAAAATATTTGTTTCTTAGACAAACCAATTAAAAGGGAAAGTACAATAAAACACTTACAATCTCTATCAAAAGCAGATACATACTCCAATAAAATGTTGTCCTATTTTTTTGAGACAGACTCTTACTCTTGTCATCCAGGCTGGAGTGCAATGGTGCCATCTCAGCTCACTGCAACCTCTGCCTCCTGGGTTCAAGTGATTCTCCTGCCTCGGCCTCCTGAGTACCTGGGATTACAGGCACCCACCACTATGCCCAGCTAGTTTTTGTATTTTCAGTAAAGATGGGGTTTCACCATGTTGGCCAGACTGGTCTTAAACTCCTAACCTCAGGCAATCTGCTTGCCTCGGCCTCCCAAAGAAAGCAAAGACCTTTGCTGTTTATTTTTTAAATAATTTTTTCTTTTGAGACAGTCTTGTTCTGTCACCAAGACTGGAGTGCAGTGGCACAAATATAGCTCACTATAAACTCAATCTTCTGGGCGTAAGTGATTCTCCCACTTCAGCTTCCCAAGTAGCTGGGACCACAGGTGCACACTACCACCCTGGCTAATTAAAAAATTTTTTTTGGTAGAGCCTGGGTCTTGCTATGTGGCCCAGGCTGATCTCAAACTCCTGACCTCCAGGGATTCTTCTGCCTGGACTCCCAAAGTGCTGGGATTACAGGCATGAGCCACTGCAACTGGCCAGATCCTCACGGTTAGCCAAGCTCTCAAATCATAAAACAATTTAAAAGGAGAACCACACAAAAGACACAGACAAGGAAAACAAGGACTATTCCAGGGAGGCTGTGGATCAATAACCAATGGGTAGCCAGAACTAAATTCACAAGAATCGCACTTCAAAGAGCCAATTCTTACAAATGATTTTCTCCTGCCAATCCAGATTTAGAAAAGAAGGGACCAGGAAAACTTTTACTGTTCTCTCTCAACTGCATACTACAGAGATCCAGGAGAGCTGACTTGGATAAGAATTCTACCAGCTTTTGTCAGGTCTCTTGGGATCTAATCTGCAGGCTCTGGAGTGAGTAGGGTAGCCCCAGCATTTAAGGATTACAGCCTTGTTGCCTGAAAGTGTAGGAGTGGAAAAATTCCACCTCCATCGTGTTAGGGTTCCAGCTGGGTTCAAGAATTAAATCAACATAACGTGAAACAGAAGAAAAACATGATGCTGTACTTTTACATGTACTTCTTTATAGGAGCCCTCATAAAGAAATAAAGACCTAAAGAAACAGTCAGTTACAGGTCAGGCATGGTGGCTCAGACCTGTAATCCCAACACTTTAGGAGGCCAAGGCAGGTGGATCACTTGAGCCCAGGAGTTTGAGACCAACCTGGACAACGTGCTGAATCCCCCGTTTCTACAAAAAAAAAAAAAAAAGCAAAAATTAGCCAGGCGTGGTGGTGGTGCACGCCTGTAGTCCCAGCTACTAGGAAGGCTAAGGTGGAAGGATTGCTTGAGTCTAGGAAGTCGAGGCTGCAGTGAGCTGTATTGTGCCTCTCCACTCCAGCCTGGGTGACAGAATGAGACTTTGTCACAAAAATAAATAAGTAAATAAATAAATATTAAAAAAGAAAAAGAAACAGCCAGTTATTTATATATTGTGAAAATGTCATAAGACAAAGGGGTTTCAGCTAGGGTAGTTAATTGGGTAGAAAAGTAGTTAGGAAGATAAGGGTTAGTTTAACAAGTCTTGTTTGTATGGAATTCCTTCAGCCTCAACTTTCCCATCTTTGGTGATGAGGCTGTTGCATCTTTCTAGTATAGGGAAGATGTCTTCCCCATGGGAATTTTTCTGCTTTTAAGATCACAAAAGTTGGGCCGGGCACGGTGGCTCATGCCTGTAATCCCAACACTTTGGGAGGCAGAGGCGGGCAGATCACCTGAGGTCAGGAGTTCGAGAGCAGCCTGATCAACATGGTGAAATCCTGTCTTAAAAAAAAAAAAAAAAGATCACAAAAGTCAAGGTGATCTTCTTACATCTTTTGTTTTTAAAGTGTCTTTAACTTACATAATCAATATGTTAGAATACCATTAGTTTGAAGACCACTGGGGTAGACTTAAAAAATGGCTAACCACGCCTTAAGAAAAAAAATATATATTTTTTAAAGACAGGGTTTCGCCATGTTGGACAGGCTGGTTTCGAACTACTGACCTCAAGTGATCCACCCGCCTTGGCCTCCCAAAGTGCTGGGATTATAGGCGTAAGCCACCACGCCCGGCCAGAAAATATTGCTTTAACCACTTCAATTGGAATATATAAAGTGTAACTTGCTTAAGACTTGCTTATACACTTTACATATGTGATGATTTTTGTGACATCTATATTGACCTGTGCAAAGGGTTTTTTTTTTTTGTACCTATGGACAAATTACCTAACTCTCTGTGTGGGAAATAACAGCCAAATTCTGTAATAAGTAAACTCTGTAATGAGTAGCCAAATTATAAACTATAGAGCAAGGAATATAGTACAAATAATGATACTCCTTTGGTAAAATGTATCTATATGCAAGTATCAAACTTTGAGGAAATCAGTCATAGAACCATTAATTTAATCTAATTTAATTTAATTTTATCTTGAGACAAGACCTTGCTTTGTCACCTGGGTTGGAGTGCAGTGGTTTGATCATAGCTCACTGCAGCCTCAATCTCCTGCCTCCAGTGATCCTCCTCCCTCAGCTTCCCAAGTAGCTGGGACTACAGGTGAGTGCCACCATGCTCAACTAACTTCTAAATGTTTTTCTGTAGAGACATGCATGATATTACTATGTTGTCCTCGACTCAAGCGATACTCTCACCTTGCCTCCCCAAAAGTGCTGGGATTATAGGCATGGGCTACCTCGCCCAGCCAGTTTCATTAGATATTGTGAGAAAACTTTTCCTATGGATTTAATGAAAACATGTAACTGTAAAAATGAAACCTGTCAAGTAACATAGAGTTGTGTTTTTGTTAGTGAGAAATAGACAATATTAAATAAAATGAGATGATAAAGAATTGAATAATATTGGAATATTTTTAAATTTTATTTTGTTCTGCAAATGGAATCTGAATAACTTATCATATGATTTGATACAAATATTTTATAACTACCTTGTTGAAAAACACACACCAAATTTGAAAGAAATCATGTAAAAGTTTTATTGGTTTGTTTTAGCTAGTGTGTCATGGAAAGTTTGGTGATCCTAAAAATATATTTTAGTTACATTTAAGATAATCAGCAGGTTGTGGTGGCTCACGCCTGTAATCACAGCGCTTTGGGAGACCAAGGTGGGAGGATGACTTGAGCACAGAAGTTTGAGATCAGCCTGGGCAACATGGTGAATCCCCATCTCTACAAAAAAATAGAAAAATTAGCCTGGCATGGTGGGGCATCCCTGTAGTCTTACCTACTAGGGAGGCTGAGGTGGGAGAATTGCTTCAGCCTGGGAGGTCAATGCTGCAGTGAGCTTTGATCGTGCCATTGCACTCCAGCCTGGGTGGCAGAGTGAGATCCTGTCTCAAAAATAAATAAGTAGGCCAGGTGTGATGGCTCACACCAGTAACCCCAGCACTTTGGGAGGTCAAGGTGTATGGATCGCTTGAGGCCAGGAGTTTCAGACTAGCCTGGCCAACATGATGAAAACCTCATCTCTAAAAATAAATAAATAAAAGTAAATAAATAAATAAATTAAAATGATCAACTTCTTTGGCCATTCCAACACATTTCTTTCCTGCTAATGATGTGAGTTTGAGATGAGTATTGAGAATAGCTGAAAATTATATTTATATATGTGAAAAAGCTATTTTTTAGCATTTTTTAAACAGATGCTCTCTTTGCTTTGCTTCAAGATCAAGGCACTTGCCGATAATTCTTAGAGGATGGAAAAGGTCTTATTCCCATCACCCCACTGTACCATATATTTTATTCAGACCATAACAAGAGCCAAAATAGCCCATTCCTCAAGCCAAGTTTTCACTCTTAACAGACATATGTGAACAATAGAAAAATACTGGTTCCTTGTTGATTGCTGACAATTTCCTGTTCGTCTGATGCCTTGGCGGATATTTATCTGATGGTGCCATAAAATAAGATTTCGGGTGAATAACAGGTGTGCTTTCCTTTTTTGAAAAGTTGGAGAAGAGCTACTGTGAACATGGGTGCTTTCCCAAGCAGGTTGATTTTAGGAAAGAGAACACATTGAAGTTGTGGAACAGATTTCCACAAAGCTATCCATAATTGAGCATCTCTTGGAAAGTATTTTGTATTCCCAACAGTATGGGAACCCCCAGTTTGAAGACCACTGGGGTAGACTCAAAAATGGCTAAACATGCCTTAAGAAAATATTGCCATCTAGTGGCAACTACTCAACGAGGCACAAAGACCGAAAGGTTCCCTTGACCTTTACTTTGAAGGACACCTCTGTGTGATTCAGCCACAAGTAGCAAAATATCTTGTGTTTATATTGTACGTTTACTTAACATTACTCTTTCTATATATACTGTGTTATCTACTATTCCAAGCAAGCCCTTAAGATGCACATGCTCTTTCCTTTATAGATGAGGCATTTGAGGAACAGAAAGGGCAATTTATCCAAGATCATATTTCCATTTATTTATTCAGGATCCATTTATCAGGCACTGTTACATGACAGGCATTATTCTAGGCTTGGAGAAGGGGCATGGGTTATGGGTGAACTGAAAGATGACTAAGACACATGTCCTCCCTTCATTCACAACCCAATGGGGAATCAGGACTTGAATCTAGGTCTACTAATGTATATCAGCATCCTTCTTGCTATACCATTGTACAGTAAACATAAATGTCAGCAAGGTGTTTGAGTGATCCCGGGAGTCCTTGCAGTCACATAAAGTCAGTCATGGAGGAGGGTAGTTTCCAAGCAAAATGACTCATTGAATTAAAATGTCATTTGAACAGAACGCCTGCCCTCCCCTCCCCTTCTAATCTGCTGCTTATAATTTGCTGTGGGCTTAGAAACCAAATAAGGAAATTTATTAAAAGAGTATTTATCAAGAAAAAAATTTAAAAAAAGAAAAAAGAAAAAGAAAAAAAATGCTAGTGCAGAGAAGGCTGTAAATTAAGAAAAAAATTAAAAAAAAAGAAAAAAAGAAAAAAGAAGAGTATTTAACATGTAAGTAAATGATCTGAATGAAAATCCTGGAAGCTTCCTGAGGAGTGTCATGTATGAGCTTTGGAACATAAACTTAACTTCTGCTTTGGCCATTCTTGGGACTTTATTAAGATGGCCTGTCTCTGAGCTGAGGCCAGGCAGCTGAGTTAGGCAGTGAGCTGTAAGTGGGCAGTGTTACAGTTGAATCAATAATCGTGCTGTAATGAGCACAACGTGTTAGGAAAGACCCATATTCTCATGGCATGCCAGCCTCCCCCAGCCTCGTGTTCAGGATTTCCCCCAACTCAGTGCACTGCAGAAATTGATGCTCTTTCTGTTTTTGAATATTCCAAGTTCTTGCCTAACTCAGGCCTTTGTAATATTTCTCCATCTCCTTCACTCTTCACATGTCTGGCTCTCTATCTTTCAGGATTCAGCTGAAATGTCACTTTTAGAAAGCCCTTCACCGACTGCTCTACCAAATGAATACAGGGTCCTCCACCTTACCTATGTGCTCTGCCAATACCTTGCTGTGTCCTAAAAATGTCCTATTGACATTTTTGTATGCTAACTTAAACCAAAGCACTATCACCTTTTAACTAATACAATTTTTTTTTTTTTTTGAGAAAAAAGAGGTTGGAGTGCAGTGGCACGTACTCAGCTCACTGCAATCTCCGCCTCCCAGGTTCAGGTGATTCTCCTGCCTCAGCCTCCTGAGTAGCTGGGATTACAGGCACGTGCCACTACACCCAGCTAATTTTTGTATTTTTAGTAGAGACGGGGTTTCACTATGTTGGCCAGGATGGTTTCGATCTCCTGATCTCATGATCCACCAGCCTCAGCCTCCCAAAGTGCTGGGTTTACAGGTGTGAACCACGGTGCCCGACCACTAATACTATTTTGTCTACATTTTTATTGGTCTATCTCCCTTCACTAGAAAGTAAGCTTTGTGAGGACAGGGGTTGTATCTATTTGGTTCATTTCTGTATCCCTACCACCTAGAACGGAGTTGGCACGTGGTAGGCCCTCAGTAAGTATCAGTGAATGAATTGAATGAGCACTCTTTCCCTCTTTGTCTCAGATGGACATTCTCAGTAAATGCAGCCAGACTGCCAGACTGGCCTGGTTTTCTTAAATAGATTCTGACAGTTTCACTTGGCAGCTCATGAAGCAGGACTGCTGTGTGCCTTTGTTCCAGGAAATGGATTTCAAGTCACCTTCCCAGGGCCTAAGCTTCTTTGGGACAGGAAATCAGGCATTGATTAGGTACATAAAGTTGGGGCTTCCTAAGTCTGCACCGCCATATCATTGGTTAACTATGGGAAGAGGTTACAGTTCTGTCCTGATACCAGGTTAGCTCTCCATTCGTAACCACAACTGCACCTCTGTTAGAAGCCAGCTCTCTAGCCTGGGTACCACAGATCACTGCAGCAGGGTGGCCCTGGGGCGAGGGGGAGCTTCCCTCACTCATCCTTCCCTGCTTGTGTATAAACAATGCCAACTTCATCCCCTGCTTGTATTAAGTCAAGAGTAGATGTCTTGTAAAAACAACCATATGTCTTCTGTGAAGGGCTGAAAGTGGACTGTTGAGAACCAATTTCCAGTGAGACCCATGGGACCCAGGAAGAACCAAGGTCCTGAGCTCAGTGACTTTGGGAGACATCCATGAAGGTCCAGTTTGTATACAGTACTACTCTAAACATAGCCATGAAGAATCCCTATTCTCCTAGAGGGAGGGGTGGGGCTGAATCTTTCTGTTGCTAAGGAGCTATCAGCCAGTACCCTATCCCTGCCTCCAAAGCAGCCAGTCCTGCTGGGAGTATGGCCTTGCAGCCTCCAGTCCCTACTGCCTCACTTTCTGTTTGCTTCTTCTAAACTCACTACCTTGCCAAATTCAATACATACCCTCTCTTCCTCACTTACTGCAGTCCACTTTTGAGTTCCTTGGATTGGATAAGTATTTCCCATCTTTGCACACCTTGAATGCAATAAAAGTATTTCCCATGTCTTTGCACACGCTGTTCTGTCTCTACCTCCATAAAAGGCCACTTCCTCTCAACTAACATTGTTCTATAACCTTGTGTCTTCTGTTTCCACCTGTTAAGCAACCCAACCTGCATTTGCCAATGTAATCAAAGATGTATCTGTTTCTAAATGTGTGGATGTGTGTAGGGAGAACTAACGTTTTATGAATGTTATCCTATCCAAGAGCATGGGAGACCCTCCAATTTGTTCCAAGTCTTTGTTGTGCTCCTGAGAAACATTTTAAAGTTTTCATCATATAGATCTTGTACAATTCTTGGCAAGTCTATTCCTGGGAATTTTAAAATTTTTATTTTTGAGACAAGGTGGAGAAGTGGCATAATCATGGCTCACTGCAGGCTCAACCTGCTGGGCTCACATGATCCTCCCACCTCAGCCTCCTGAGTAGCTGGGACTACAAGCACACACCACCATGCCCAGCTAATTTTTGTATTTTTTTGTAGAGACAGGGTTTCACTATGTTGCCCAGGTTGATCTTGAACTCTGGGCTCAAGCGATCTGGCCACCTAAACCTTGCAAAATGTTGGGATTATAGTCATGAGTTACCATGCCTGGTCTGGGAGTTTGTTTTTTGTTGCTATTCTAAATAGTGTCTTTTCCCCCACTACACCTAATTGATTGCTATTTACATACCTAAAAGATAATTGGTTTATAGACATTAATTGAATGTTTGTTTTGTTTATAGTGGATTTTCTGATTCTGTTGGGTTTTCTGGATATATAATAATAGAATGTATATAAATAGTGATACTTTGTAACTTTTTTCCAGTTTTGATACCATGAGTTCCCTTCTCTTGTCTAACTGCAGTGACTAATATGTCTAGAAAGATGTTAAAGAGTGCGGTGATAGTGGGCATCCTTGTCTTGTTCCTGAGTTTAGTGGGAATGCTTCTCTTGCTTCTCCCTTAAGCATAAAGCTGTTTTTGGCTGTGCATAAATCTCTTGAATCTGTCCATGTCTATCTTCACTGCTGTCATCTTAGTTCAACACAACATGATCTTTCACCTGGACTGCTGTAAGAGCTCCCTTATTTTCTTTTTCTTTTTCTTTTTTTTTTTTTTTTTGAGGCAGGGTCTTGGTGCTATCTCAGCTCACTGCAGCCTCGATCTCCTGGGTTCAAGGAATCTTTCCTCTTAGCCTCCCAAGTAGCTGGGACCACAGGTGCATACCACCACGCCTGGCTAATTTTTGTGTCTTTTGTAGAGATGGGATCTTGCCACATTGCCCAGGCTGGTCATGAACTCCTGGGCTCAAACAATCTGTCCGTGTTGGCCTCCCAAACTTCTGTGATTACAGGTATGAACCACTGTGCCTGGCCTCATTTTCATTCTTGTTCTTTCCAGTTTTTCTCCACACAACAGCTGGAACGTTTTCATAAAAATGAAAATTTGATCATGTTGTTTCTCTCTTAGAACCTTCCAGTGGCTTCTCATTTCTTTTAGGAGAAAGTCTAAAATCCTTAATGTGATTCACAGGCCCTGTGTGATTTGACCTCCACATGCGTTTCCAGCATCATTGCGTATCCACTCTTGCTCACTTCCCACAGTCCAGCTCACAAAGGCCTTTCAGTTCCTTGAGCGTGATAAGTTTCTCCTACCTCCAGACTTGGCACGTGCAAAGGTTCTTAATCTCTCTGCTTAGCTAACCTCATCCTACTTACGCTTTGCATTTCAGCTTCTCACTCACTTCCTCAAGAAGACCTTCCCTAACACCTCAGCCTAGCTGTTATATATGCTCATTGCACCTCCTCCTTTTCTTTTATAGTCCTTTTCACCATAGCATGCTTAAATATAACCATTTATATCATTTTTTTTTCTTTGTTCTATGAAAAACATTTATATCATTTAAAAAAACTGTCTGTCTTTCCTGCTGGATTGTGAATTGTTCTAGTACCTGGTACATAGTCAATTCTCAGTAACTACTTGTTAAATAAATGAATATAAACTATTCATAATATACTGAAGACACAAGAACTGCATTCCTGAGGTTTTTGTTGTTGTTTTATTTTTATTTATTTTTCTAAGACGGAGTCTCACTCTGTGGCCCAGGCTGGAGTGCAGTGGTGTGAGCTTGGCTTACTGCAACCTCCACCTCCCCGGTTCAAGCGATTCTCCTGCCTCAGGCTCCTGAGTAGCTGGGATTACAGGTGCCTGCCACCATGCCTGGCTAGTTTTTATATTTTTAGTAGAGACGGGATTTCACTATGTTGGCCAGGCTGGTCTCAAACTCCTGACCTCAGGTGAGCCACCCATTTCAGCCTCCCAAAGTGCTGGGATTACAAGTGTGAGCCACCACATCCAGCCTGTTTTATTTATTTTTTTCTGGTGTTGCCCAGGCTGGAGTGCAACAGCGTGATCTGGCTCACCACAACCTCCACCTCCCCGTTTCAAGCAATTCTCCTGCCTTGGACTACCCAGTAGCTGGGATTACAGGTGTGCGCCACTATGCCTAGCTAATTTTTGAATTTTTATTAGAGACAGGGTTTCTTTATGTTGGCCAGGCTGGTCTTGAACTCCTTACCTTAAGTGATCCACCCACTTTGGCCTCCCAAAGTGCTGGGATTACAGGTGTGAGCCAGCACGCCCAGCTACATTCCTGAGTTTTTATATAAAAAACATCTTAAGTTCTGTGACCCCACAATCATGAGTGAGTGGTGTCTTTGCAGGGGAAATATGAAATGATACCAAAGCAAACAGATTAGAAAATGGGCACGTATTATTACATCAGATATAAGGTATTTGACATTACCTACTGAGGTCATGTCAAAAGGACTCCAGAGCTAACCTGAAGATGCTCCCATTGGCCAAAGATGGAACAATCTGTAATAACTGCAGTCGATTGAGACACATCAAATATGTTTATCTCATGATGATACCAAGCAAATAAAAGACCAGAGTTAACTTTCTGGAGGATGGTGGGAAACGAGCTTATTCTTTTGAAAACTGGCAATAAAGAGAAAAAAATCAAGCATTTGTTTTGCCTTTCCTACATTAACTTTACCTCTGTGTGGCTGAATAGTGAATGAGGGGAAAGTGACTTTTTAAAGGGTGCATTCCAGGTAATAAATGAAGAAAAATGATAGAATTAAATCATCACAGTTTTGCAACCTACATTGCATTAATAGATCTAGGCAATGATTATCAATGACTGATGACATCATTATCTGGTACTTTAACTGAATAGAAGTATGCAACACAATGATAAAATGTTTTGTAAGAAGGCCGGGCATGGTGGCTCACGCCTGTAATCCAAGCACTTTGGAGGCCAAGGCGGGTGGATCACCTGAGGTCGGGAGTTCAAGACAAGCCTGACCAACATGGTGAAACCCCGTGTTAAAAAAAAAAAAAAGTCTTGTAAGAAAAGAAAAAGTCAAACCTGAATCTGATCAGACTCCAGGTCTATCTCCCATTTACAGAAAATAAAAGAGACAGAGGAACATGTTGTATTATACCACAGGGATGCGATGAACAAAGTCTAGACTCTGGGAAACTGCAAGACAGAAGACTTGGTTTCTTCTACAAAAAGCTGGGGGGGAATAAAAGAGATAGAAGAAGATGTAAAGATTTAAAGACTTAAAAAGATGTGTAAACCATTTGCATTGTATGAACCTAGTTTTTTTTTTGAGATGGAGTTTCACTCTTGTTGCCCGGGCTGGAGTGCAGCCGCGTGATCTTGGCTCGCTGCAACCTCCGCCTCCCGGGTTCAAAAGATTCTTCTGTCTCAGCCTCCCAAGTAGCTGGGATTACGGGTGCCTGCCATCGTGCACAGCTAATTTTTTGTATTTTTAGTAGAGACAGGGTTTCACTATGTTGGCTAGGCTGATCTTGAACTCCTGACCTCAGGAGATCCACCCGCCTCAGCCTCCCAAAATGCTGGTATTACAGACGTGAGCCACCACGCATGGCTAGACCTAGTTTTTAAATTTTTACATTAAAAAAATCTGTATTTTTTAGGGATGGGGTCTCTCACTATCACCCAGGCCGGAGTGCAGTGGCACTATCATAGCTCAATGTAGCTTCAAACTCTAGGGCTCAAGTGATCCTCCCAACTAGCTGGGAATAGATATCTGGGTCACTATGCCCTGCTAATTTTTTGGAGACGGGATTTCCTGCATACCCCAGTGTGGTCTCGAACTCCTGGGCTCCAGTGATCCTTTTGCCTCGACCTCCCCAGCAGCTGGGATTATAGGTGCAAGCCACTGTGCCCAGCGTGTATGGAACTTATTTGAATGTCTGGATTTTTAAAAATACTAAGGAATTATTGGGTTTGTAAGCTGTTATTATGGTTAATATTATTTTTAAAGAGCATCCTATCTTTCAGAGATATATAGAGAAATATTTACAAATAAAATGATGTGATATTTGGAATTTGGGTCTAGTTAATCCTGGGTGGAGAGTGTGGGTAGGGAAGACAAAGAAAGCTAGATAGCCTATGAATTGAAAATTGTTGGCCAGGCATGGTTGCTCACGCCTGTAATCCCAGTACTTTATGAGGCTGAGATGGGCAGATCACCTGAGGTTGGGAGTTTGAGACCAGCTTGACCAACATGGAGAAACTCCCTCTCTATTAAAAATGCAAAATTAGCCAGGCGTGGTGGCACATGCCTGTAATACCAGCTACTTGGGAGGCTGAGGCAGGAGAATTGCTTGAACCTGGGAGGCGGAGGTTGTGGTGAGCCGAGATTGCACCATTGCACCACCAGTCTGGGCAACAAGAGGGAAACTCTGTCTCAAAAAAAAATAAAAGAAAAAGAAAAAACAAAATTGTTAAGACTGCTTGATGAGTTCTTGGGAATTCAATCTATGAATCTGCTGCTTTTACATAAGTATAACAGGTCAAAACTTTAAAAAAAATAATAGAAGCAGGACAGTGGCCCTGGACGTGGAATCCACTAAGGACTGTGTAACAACTCACCTGCTGAAAAAAAAATTAATAGGAAAGGGAAAGACAGCATTTCTTCTGGACTTCAATATGTTAGACTCAAAGCTAATGCCAAAATTCCAGGAAGCATTCTTAAAAGCACACAAATCTGGTGTTGAACATCTAAATCCTGACAGTTTGAGGCCTGAAGGAGCAGTTGTTCCTTACCAATGGCGGGGCCACAGGCAGAGCTTTAGAAGCTCAGGGTGTTAGCAGCCGGGGCGGTGGCTCACACTCTGGGAGGCCGAGGTGGGTGGATCATGAGGTCAGGAGATCAAGACCATCCTGAGACAACATGTTGAAACCCGGTCTCTAAAAAATATATATATATATATAAAATTTAAAAAAATTAAAAAAAGACACTCAGGGCATTTTGTCCTGGTTGCATCCAGACAATCCAGCCAGGACAGGACAAAATGACAACAAAGACTTATTCCATTTGAGGTATTGTCCTGTACTACTTGGATTTCCAAGAAGAAAGTTGGATTCAGGGCAATCCTTTTTGCCCAAGCCTTTTTAATTTTTGGCTCTCGTTCCAGCACTCTCACAATAATGAACAGCACTATTCGTGAGAGTAAATTGGATTTTTATTGAATGAAAGTAAAGAACACAAGGATTCAGTGTAGACCAGAGCTCTTCAATAGAACTTTCTGTGATGATGGAAAAGTTTTATCTGCACTATAATATGGTAGCCATATATAGCTACTGAGGACTTGAAATGTGACTAGTGTGATTAAGAAACTGAATTTTAAATTTTATTTAACTATTTTAAATCAAAGTCTCCTGTGGCTAGTGGCTATTGTATTGGACAGCACAATTTGACGGTATGTAATATATATAGTAATTGCTTCCTTAATACTTTCTACTGTTAACTCCACCACAAAGAATGCTTTATTCTTGCTAGCTGAACAAGTCAGTCAATATTAATTTTAGTAGACATTCTTCTCCTATTCCTATTATTTCTATTCCAACTCCTATATTTAAAAACTACCCAACACCCCTAAAACAAAAACCAAAAAAACTAAAGATTTTTACTTTTCCTTTCCCATATATTCTCCAGGAGACAAATAGGTATATGCAATAGCGCTAAAAAGAACTAATTATTTATTTAACAATTTGCAAATCTGGCAGCCCCCAGAATGAGAAGAGGTTTTTGTTTTGTTTTAGACAGTCTTGGTCTTGTTGCCCAGGCTAGAGTGCAATGGCACGATCTCGGCTCACGGCAACCTCCACCTCCTGGGTTCAAGTGATTCTTGTGCCTCAGCCTCCTGAGTAGCTGGTATTACAGGCACACGCCACCACACCCAGCTAATTTTTGTATTTTTAGTAGAGATGGGGTTTCACCACGTTAGCCAGGATGATCTTGATCTCCTGACCTCATGATCCGCCTGCCTCAGCCTCCTAAAGTGCTGGGATTACAGGCATGACCCACCGTGCCCAGCTGAGAAGAGGTTCTGAGTAACTCCTGAAAGGGTCTAATCCACATTTTCCATCTTATATAACATATTAATTTAACAAGTATTTAACGAGCACCTACCCTCCCAGCCACTGTGTCCATTGACTGTAATGGATGCTGTAGTATGCGGCCCAGATATCCTCCTTCAGGAGGAAGGCACTCATTTTCCCGGCAGCTGGGTATATATGACCCTAACACCTCCTGTTAGGCCCCCACCTCCAGCTATGAGGATCATATTTCAACATGAAGTTTGGAGGGAACAAACATCCAAACCATAGCAGGGATATAAAAGCCAGACCCACTTGCTGAAATTTGTGTCAACCCTGAAAGGCCATCCGAGGTCCAGAGCTCCCCGGATGGCTGAGGCCTTTGTTGCAACTGTATTTTCAACTTGTCCCTTTGCCCATCCAAGCCCCTAGAGCTATTACCAAATGCAAATCTCCATTACAGACAGACTGGATTCTAACCCTCAAGGAAATTATAGTGTTTTGGAAGGGGTGAAGAAATTGAAATCCAGAGAAGTTTAAGGACTATCCCAATGTCATGCCACTTATTCGTGGTGGTCAGGACCAGAATCCATTTTCCTGGCATTTGGTGTAGTGCTCTTCCTAGTGTACCATGTGGCCTTATTAATAAAGCACATTGCATCAGGGAATTTCAATCTGCTATGGAACCTGTATTAAGGGAATAAGATATCTTTCTAAAATGTTAAATTGGGCAATAGACAAATTGATGCTACTGGGAACAGTACTTCTCTTTCTCTCCTCTCCTTTTAGGCAAATGCTTTCCTCTTCCTCTAGACACAGGATCTTCATGGAAGTTTCTGTCTTCTTATTTTTTTTTTAATTAAAAAAAATCTAAAGATTTTTAAATTTAATTTTTTTTTTTTTTTTTTTTTTTTTTGAGAAATAGGGTCTCTGTTACCCAGGCTGGAGTGCAGTGGCACAATCATGGCTCACTGCAGCCTTGTCCTCCTAAGCTTAGGAAGATCCTCCCACTTCAGCCTCCTGAGTAGCTGGGACTACAGGCACGCATCACTATGCTTGGCTAATTTTTGTAAAGACAGAGTTTCACCATGTTGCCCAGGCTGGTTTTGAACTCGTGAGTTCAAGAGAACTGCCCGCTTCAGCCTCTCAAAGTGGGATTACAGGCGTGAGCCTCTGCAGCCAGCCAACTTTCTTCTTAAATGGCCCAGATCCCTAGATCACAAGGGTTGGTTGTGAGGTGGCTGCCAATCCTAGTAGCCTGGCCATCAATGGTCCAGAGATGGACACATGACCCAAACCAGGTCAATCAGTACCTTTCCCAGAGTTATTCTTAAACTAGAGCCAAAACTTAAGTAGGCGCTGTCATCCTGGTTGAAAGATATGAGAATGAGTTTAGTGGATAAATTGTCATCTTGGGAAGAGGTTGGGTTGAGAAAAGAGACTTTCCTGGAGAGGGAAGTGAAGATAGAGAGGGATGGGAAGTCCTGATGGCAATGTGTCTCTCTTTGGAGACATACCCCAGGCCAGTGCCTCCCTTGCCCTACCTAAGAACTTGGTTATCTGAGCAAATGAATTTTCTCCTTTTTGCTTAATCCAGTTCAATCTGGGTTTCTGTCCTGTTGTCCTACCACCCTAGCCAATTGATTCCAATTTTCTGTTTTGCCTTGTCATCTGTGTTTTGCGTACTCCGTTTTATGTAGCTTGCATCATTAACATAGAATTTTGTATTCTTTTTCATGTGCTCTTACTTCACTCATATTTTCCCACAAGTGACACCATGGCCATAAATTAATAATCCTGACAAATTAATACACCATAATCTACTTGTTTCCCAGCTATAGAATATTTAGGCTTTTTGCTTTTTTTCCTTGTTATGCTTAACACTGGAATGACCAACTCGGTGTACATAGCTTTATTCTTCTGTTGAATTAATTCTTAAATGTCTAAGAGTAGAATTGCTGAGTTCAAGGGTACAAACACTTTCATGGTGTTTGACAGAAAAGTGAATATTTTTTACATTTGAACATTTGGAAAAAGTTTATTCAGATGTCACATTTAGAGAAACCCTTAGTGTTTTTTTTTTTTTTTTTTAACAGGGTCTTGCTCTGTCACTGCTGAAGTGCAGTGGTGTGATGACAACTCACTGCAGCATTGACCTACTGGGCTCAAGGGATCCTCTTGCTGCAGCCTCCCAAGTAGCTGGGACCACAGATGTGTGCCATCACACCTGGCTAGTTTTTTTTTTTTGTAAGATGGAGTCTAGCCATGTTGACCAGGTTGGCCTCAAATTCTAGCCTTAAGAAATCCTCCCGCCTCAGCCTCCCAAAGTGCTGGGATTATAGACATGAACTATTGTGCCTGGCCAGAACTCTGTGTTTAAAGTTGAGAGCCTTGAGTCATGCCCTCCTGCCCTGATTTTGGCCCTAGAGTAATTGCTGCTGTTGCTCATCCAGAACACACATTTGGGTGGGGAAGCAGCAACCAAAGGCCACAGTAACTGCTGTACTTGGGTTTTGCTTTGCTCAGGAGTGGAGCTCCAAGGTGTGGTGTAGGGTTGTCACAAAGGAAAAGGAGGCCGGGGAGGGGCCAGATGCACCAGAAGGGGGTTTCAAAATACCAAGTTCTCCCTACCCACAGCCAGACTCAGAATCTCATTAAGGTGAGTAATCCCTCCACAAGGGATTCTAGTAACAAGTCTCTAGTAAATCTTATTATATCTTATCATCACACCTTGGATTTTTCCTTCATGGCACTTATTATTGCAAATAATTAACTATGCAATTCTTTGTCCATTTTTTCGGTATTTAAGATTTTTTTTTTTTTTTTTAATGACGGGGTTTCACCATGTTGGTCAGGCTGGTCTTGAACTCCCGACCTCAGGTGATCCGTCTGCCTTGGCCTCCAAAATGCTTGGATTACAGGCGTGACCCAGCCAGCCTGGCCTAAGAATTAATTCTTAAGAGGGTGTTAATTTAAGGATTACTTCAACAGAAGGGAAAAGCTAGCCACATTATGCTGTCTGTAAGCTCCATGAGAGCAGGGATTTGTGTCATTTTTGTTCACCCTTGCATCCTAAGTATCTAAAACAGTGCTTGACACATAGTAGGCCCTGAACAAATATTTGTTGAAATGAAGAAATAAGTAAATTAACATAATAAAAGTAATGAGATTAACTATTAGTAGCTGGGACCACAGGCATGCACCACCATGCCTGGCTAGTTTTTGCATTTTTAGTAGAGATGGGGTTTTACCATGTTACCTAGGCTGGTCTCAAACTCCTGAACTCAGGGGATCACCTCAGCCTCTCAAAGTGCTGAGATTATAGGTGTGAGCCATCATGTCCGGTCTTAAAATGCTTCTTAAGGAAGTTTGTTTGTGAGCATTTCCCCAGTGCTGACATATATTGATGTTAAATCAGCCTTTTGCATATTTTATAATAAAAGACTAACATATCCAAATAAAAAGATTAGTTCACAGACTTTCTCTGGCTGTGTGAGAAATTATTCTGGCTTTTAGTCAGCTAGATTAGAAAGAGCTCTGGATTATGAGTCTAGATTAGTTAAGACATCTGGTTCTTATTCTAGCTCTGCCCTCAAACAACCTGCTAGACCATTAGGAGCCTTTCTGAGCCTCTGGGATTCCTTTTTTTTTTGAGATGGAGTTTCACTCTTGTCGCCCAGGCTGGAGTGCAATGGCACCATCTCGGCTCACTGCCACCTCCGCCTCCTGGGTTCAAGTGATTCTCCTGCCTCAGCCTCGGGAGTAGCTGCAATTACAGGCACCCGCCACCATGCCCGGCTAATTTTTTGTGTTTTTAGTAGAGACGGGGTTTCGCCATGTTGGCCAGGCTGGTCTCAAACTCCTGACTTCAGGTGATCCACCCACCTTGGCCTCCCAAAGTGCAGGGATTACAGGTGTGAGCCCCCACACCTGGTCAACCTCTGGACTCCTCTATTGGGTAAGAAGATTGAATTTAAAAGACTACTAATAATTCCTATCAGTGGGATAGCCAATGGTGCTTTTATGAAAGCACATTTAGTATCTAAGCATGGCATAAGTAATTGTGAACATGAAGAACTGGTTAATACATTCATTGCTGTGGGTAGTACAGTCTTAAGATCATTACAGGGAAGTGGATGCTAAAATACAAAGTGCACATTTCATGAACTTGAATCATGATTGCTCTTCGGCTGAGTAATTCAAAAAGCTCTCTCAGAACAGGTTCAGTAAAGCCCACTTATATTTAATGCTGCTGGAGAAGGAAAGTGAAATGTGATGAAAGATACACTGAAATTAACCCAAGGCAGACCCTTTGCTATTTGCAGGTCTATAGTAGGACCATTTTACTTACTAGCTTTGTTCTGTGACCTTATAAGTGTCTCCTGAGCTTCCGGCACTCGATATTTCCCTCAGATACATTTCCTCTGTACTGCTTATCTTGTAAAATTAACTACTGTGTAACAGATGTATGAGCCAAAGGTAATTTTATGAGAAACTTGAGTGAAAGGAAATCAATCTTTCAAGGTCCCTGAAGTCCTGAGATCATAAAGAAAAGGCTAAATAAGTAGTTTCTGGCTTTTTGCCTTTGATTTCCTTCTTAGTTTCAGTTTTCTTTTTCTGAATCTCTCCCGCAGAACTTCTATGGCATATATAGATGCTCAAAAACAAAACAATGACAAATACTGGGCTGTTAAAAGGTCACAGCCCTGGCTGCCAAAAGACAACCAGGCTGGCTTGTTAGTGGAAATTTACAAATGATAATGGGCTGACACTTTTGCTTTAAGAGCTACTCCTACTTGGGGGACCTGAAACTGTAGTCACTGACACAGCAAAAGTTGATTAATTATTTGATTTACTGGGAGAAGCCCTATTGATCAAGTTCATTTACAGTTATTAGTTCATTCTACACACTATCACAGTTTACTTTTGGCAACCACAGACACTTCAGTACTTACAAGGGGTAAAAATTAAATTATTGTTGAGTTACAAAATCATGGGCTATCCTCATTACTGTAAACCCAATCTTAACTCATGTTCAAGTTTAAAATTCTAAATTGTTTTCAGTTTTCCTCCTGGTTAGAAGATTGTGTGTGTGTGTGTGTGTGTGTGTGTGTGTGTGTGTTATGTAAAACACAAATCTAATGACTGTTTTGAAAAGATCTAGGCAAAGGGTCATGACAACAATTCAGCTATTTAGCACAACTCTCTGTAAACAAATCACCAGAGAAAGGCTTAAAGTGAAGTAATAATTCCGGCTCATTGTCAGTGAATAAACACCAGGCAGCTATAGACATGTTTAATGCATTCCTGCACTCTCTTTAAATACAAATTAATACAAAATAGCATTTTGTGACTTGAGGTAATTGCCCACATGACTGAGCTGTGTATCTCCAGGAGGTGTATAATTAAAGTATGGATTTATGTATGGAACATGCAATGCTCAGAATAAATATTTTGAAATGAACATTTATTTCACAGAAAAGGCAAGGGAAGTGGAGAATAAATGCTGGCAAGGGAGACACCAGACACAAGTAACAACAGTGCAAGCCAAACTCTGCTCTGCTAGAGGTTTAAACAAACTACCTCCTCAGCACCAAGGAGGGACAATTTAATCCAGATGGGGAGCACAGGCGTCCCAGAGAAAGGGAAGTCACGCCTGGGCTGCCTGGGGGAGATGAGTATTATTTTGATTAATACAGGAGGAGGGGAAGGCATTCCAGTGGGAGGAACGGTGGAGGGGAGTGAAATAGGGAGAACAAAAAGCATCACCTAGGATAATTCTGGGTGAGGGAGAGGTGGATGGGAATGGCAGAGGTGAAATTGTGGGGCTAATTGCTCATTTTGATGAGCCTTGAATGTTGACCTAAAAAATGTGAATCCATTAAAGAAAAAAAAAATTTTTGGTGCCATTTTTGTATCTTCATTTTTTTAAATGGGAAAATAAATAAATAAGGCTGGGTGCGGTGGCTTATGCCTGTAATCCCAGCACTTTGGGAGGCTGAGACAGGCAGATCACTTGGGGCCAGGAGTTCAAGACCAGCCTGGGCAACATAGTGAAACTCCTACCAAAAATGCAAAAAATTAGTCAGACATGGTGGCACATGCCTGTAATACCAGCTACTTGGGAGGCTGAGCCAGGAGAATCACTTGAGCCCAGGAGGCAGAGGTTGTAGTGAGAGAAGATCATGTCACTGTACTCCAGCCTGGGCGACAGAGCGAGACTCTGTCCCAAAAGGTAAAATAAAATGGCCGGGCGCGGTGGCTCACGCCTGTAATCCCAGCACTTTGGGAGGCCGAGGCGGGTGGATCACGAGGTCAAGAGATCGAGACCATCCTGGCCAACATGGTGAAATCCCGTCTCTACTGAAAATACAAAAAATAGCCGGGCATGGTGGCACGTGCCTGTGGTCCCAGCTACTCGGGAGGCTGAGGCGGAAGAATCTCTTGAACTCAGGAGGTGAAGGTTGCAGTGAGCCGAGATTGCACCACTGCACTCCAGCCTGGCGATAGAGCAAGACTCCGTCTCAAAAATAAATAAATAAAAATAAATAAATAAATAAATAAATAAAATAAAATAAACATTTAAATACTATGAAAAGTTGTAAAAAATACTGGGAGAAGGAAAATGTTCATTTTTTTCTTTTTCTCTTTTTTGCTTTATTTTTTATTTTTGCCTTCCAGATTCCTAGCAATATACAAAAGTTTTTAATATAATAATTCCAGGCCTGGTGCAGTGGCTCACGCATGTAATCCTAGCATATATATATATGAATTCCACAACTCCAGAGATAACCATTGTTAGGGCAAATGAGTATTACTAAAATTTTATTTTATTATTATTATTTTTTAGACAAAGCCTGGTTCTGTCACCCAGGCTGGAGTGCAGTGGCATGACTTGGCTCACTGCAAACTCCACTTCCTAGGCTCAAGCCACTTCAGCCTCCCAAGTAGCTGGGCCTATAGGCACATATCACCACACCCAGCTAATTTTTGTATTCTTTGTAGAGATGGGGTTTCACCGTGTTGGCCAGGCTGGTCTCTAATTCCTGGCTTCAAGTGATCTGCCCACCTCAGCCTTCCAAAGTGCTGAGATTACAGGAGTGAGCCACTGTGCCTGGCCTTAGAATTTTAATAATTGCTACATTGCCTTGTAAAAAGTTTATATCTATTATTACTCTCATCAATAGTAGATGAGATTGTTTGTTTTCCCACATATTTGCCAACATTGGGCATTTTCATTCTTTTAAATCTTTGCTGGCCAGGTGTGGTGGCTCATGCCTGTAATCCCAGCACTTTGGGAGGCTGAGGTGGGCAGATCGCCTGAGATCAGGTGTTTGAGACCAGCCTGGCCAACATAGTAAAACCCTGTCTCTACTAAAAATAAAAAAAATTAGCTGGGCATGGTGGCACATGCCCATAGTCCCAGCTACTCAGGAGGCTGAGGCAGGAGAATGACTCAATCCTGGACATTGAGCATCATTTTGTGATGACCATTTGATTTATTTGCCCCTAGTTTGAAATGTTTCCTTTATCTTAACTCACCAGTGCATCCCCAGCAGCTAGTACACAGGAAGCTCTCAATAAATGAAGGAATGTGATAGGAATGATCTATTGCTTTTTTGTCTATTTTTTTTTTTTCCTTTTTGTGGAGAACAGTGTCTTGCTATATTGCCCAGGCAGGTCTTGAACTCCTGGGCTCAAGCTATCCTCCCACCTCTGCCTCCATAAGAGCTGGGATTACAGACATGAGCCACAGTGCCTGGTGAGCTATTGCTTTTTTTTTTTTTCTTTTTTAAAGATGGGGCTTCACCATGATGGCCAGGCTGGTCTTGAACTCCTGACCTCAGGTGATCCACCCACCTCGGCCTCCCAAAGTGCTAGGACTACAGGCATGAGCCACCGTGCCCGGCCTGAGCTATCGCTTTTTTGAAGAAAAAAATGACATGATCACATCTGTGTTTTAGGACCACAGTTCTAATGATAGAATAGAGAAAAGGCTTAGAACAGAAAACCACTGAATTCATGGTTTAATGTTGAAAGAAAAACTTTAGGCAAATTCAATTTAATAGAGTATAATTGAGTAAAAAATGATTCACAAATTGGGCAGCACATCCCACCGCCAACTATAATAGGTTTGGAGAGACTTCTAGGGTGCCACATGTTCAGACAAGATTTATGGGAAGAAGAGGAAAGTGACACAGAAAATGGAAGTGCGGTACAGAAACAGCTGGATTGGTTACAGCCTGGTGCTTGCCTTACTTGAGCACTGTTTGAACCACTGGCCACCTGTGATTGCCTGAAGTATAGCTTCTGTGATTGGTTGAGACTCGGTTCTTTATTACAAGTGTAGTTTACAATCTATTTACACATCCAGTTAGGTTACAGTTTACTGTATGGTAAAACCTTCAGGCCAAACCTAAAATATTTAAGGAGCTTTAGGCTAAAGTTAATCTAACATAGTCAGAAAATAATTAAAATATTTCAGGAAAGAAATGGCAAATGCCTTAGGGTAGTGCCGGTGGGGGATAAAAAATGGGAGTGGCTATAGAGCATGACAGGTGTGGCATTGAGAAAGGTTGGTGCCCATTTAAGCAGGCAAGAAGATGAAGTCAAGGACGTGTTAAAGAAGACTGGGGTTTCTAGCATCAAGGGAAAAAATTACAACAAATTTAAAGATCTTAGTTGACTGTGAGATTCTAGAATCAGGCAATATTTTATTCCATAAAACAGAATAGGTGTTTGGATTGAAACTGGCCTAATTGTCCCATAAAACTGATGTTTATGATTTCTTTTGAATAAACATAAAAATTGACCCTCAAAATCTTAAAACTTGAGAAAGTTACATTTGTCTTATCTGAGTTCCTTTCTCAGGAAACCAACCATCAGGCCTCTCACATAGTACCAAGGAGCTGAAAGTTAACAGATCATTGCATCTGAACAAAGAGACTCAAGACTTCTTAACCCATCGTGATTGCCTAACTGATCACCTGCTTCCTGTTGACCAACTTATTTTCCTTACCTCTGACTAATTCCTTTTTTTTTCTGCATATAGTTACATTTTTCTCTGCTACAGAAACCCCCTGATTTTAGTTGGTCAGGGAGATGGATTGGAGACTGATCTCCCATATCTTCAACTGCAGGACTTGATTTAAAACCTTCTTCCCTGGCAATACTCAATGTATCAATGATTGGCTTTCTATGCACCAAGCAGCAGCACCTAGCCCAAACCCCTGGAGTTTTAGTAACATGATGAGCTGAGCAGAAGAGTTTGGCTTCATAGACAGAGAAGGGCTGAAGAAAGCAGAAGCAAAGAACAGAGCATATTAGTCACTTCAAAGCAACTTTTCTTCTAAGGTGGGAACAGGGGGCTAAAACGGTAGAAAAACAACTAGTTAATGTCAGATTACTTCAGGTCCCTTATTTTGTGTAAGGATTAAAGCAGAGGGAACTTCATTATCATGTGGATTGAAGATTGAAACTGTAACTCTTTCTCCTGCCTTCTAGGAAGGTGAGATAAGAACTTAGTGTAGGTTTGGTGACTCAGAACTTTAACATGGATGACTCCTTTTTTTTAGCCTGGTCCGTTGGCACCTAGTATAGAAGCTTAGTCCAAAACAATGGCTTCCAGTAATTTTTTGTTTGTTTTTTCTTTTTTCTTTCTCTTTCCAGTAATGGGTATAAGCAACCAATAGTTTTTATTTATACTAGCTTGGGTGGCTGAGTGGATTTTGATATAGCTAATGGAAATATGAAACCCATAATGAGACCTACCTTCTCCTCTCCTACTACTTGTGACGTTGTTCTCATTTCCTCTTGCTTTAATTATGATAGTGTTCCATCAGTTTCCCTGTTTTGCATCTTTGATGTCTAATTTTCCACTGGAGTCCTCCACTTAGAAGTGTGTTAAAGTTGCCCCTTTCCTTAACTACACCATTACTGTAGACTTTCCTTTATTACCCCCATTGCCTCACTTTTTAAAAACCATCACTCACCACACATTAATTCATCCACTTGTTTAATATTTATGGAGAGCTTTCAATGTGCTAGTGTTAAATTAAATTAAGTTTAGCCTAAAGTTGTCTCTTTACATATTTTATTTATTTTTTGAAACAGGGTCTCACTCTGTCACCCAGGGTGGAGTACAGTAGCACCAACATGGCTCACTGCAGTTTTGACCTCCCAGGCTCGGATAATCCTCCCACCTCAGCCTTCCAGGTAACTGGGACCACAGGTGCATGCCACTGTACCTGGCTAACTTTTTGTAGAGATGGGGTTTTGCCATGTTGCCCAGGCTGGTCTCAAACTCCTGGGCTCAAGGGATCCACCCACCTCAGCCTCCCAAAATGCTGGGGTTATAGGCGTGAGCCACCACACCCAGCCATATTTACATATATTAAGGTTTCTCTGTACATAGTGAACTGTAACCTAACTGGATATGTAAACGGACAGTAACTGAAACTGTCTTTGCAAAGATTATGACAGTGAGAGAAATCTAACATAGATGACTCCATCTTGGCTCTAGCCTCAGGCTGGCTGTCTATGCTTATTACTGGACATAGGCCAAACTAACCATCAGAATAATTTAGCATATTTATTTATTTATTTTTGAGATAGGGTCTTACTCTGTTGCTTAGGCTGGAATGTGACTTCCCCAGTTGCTTCTAGAGATAACATCATTATTGTGAACCTAAGATTGGTCTTTTGAGATGTATTTCAGATTTTTGCATTCTGGCAACTGACTGACCCTGCCCAGACTCATGACTTTTGACCCAACAGATCCTGTGGCCCCTACCCAGAGATGGACTCAGGGCACAAGGACTCTTTTCCACAGCCCTGTGATTACATTCCTAGCCAATCAGCAGCACTCATTCCCTTGCCCACCAACCTATCCTTGAAAAACTCGACTTCAAAGCCTCTGGGGGAGACTGATTTGAGTAGTAACCACGTGGCTAGCCTGGCATTAATTAAACTCTTTCTCTACCACAATACATGGCCTCAGTGAACTGGTTATGCCTGTGTAATGGGCAGGAAGAACCCATCAAGCAATTACATAACCTACTCTGGTGCCAATCACCAAGTGTTGGCCAATCAAAGGTGGCCAGCTGTTCAAACTGGGTTCAAATAAGGCAAATGCCAAGCTGTAACCAATCTATTTCTGTACCTCATCAGTACCTCACCTTCCTTTTTCTGTCCATAAAACTTCTTTGTCCAAGCAGTAGCAACAAACCTTCTTTGAACCTACTCTGGTTGGGGGCCTCCCAATTCATGAGTGGTTCTTTGCTCAATTAAATTCTGTTAAATTTAATTGTCAAATGATTTTTTTTTTAACACTAGTTATGGTTTCTAGGGTTTGGGAAGCACCAGCAAATAAGAGACAATAATCTCTGCTTCACTGGAACTTACATACTATTCTACTTACTCCTTATTTCCTTTTATGTGCTTCCACCATTTTCCTAGAATTTTTATTCTGAAGGTTGATAATGACTTCAAGATTGTTAAATCCAAGAGTCATTTCTTGGTCTCTTTGACCTTGTTGACCCACTCTCTTTCCTTTAGCTTCTTTAACTCTTGTTTCTGCCTCTTCTGCTATTCTTTCTATTCCCTGGATGGTTTATTTATGTTTCCTTCTCTGCCTTTCCATTATTTGTTTCCCTCATTTTCCTACTCATGTTTTAAGGACTGAAGCTCAAAAATTCTGGACAGAAATGTAGTTATTATTAAGCACGAATCAGCCTGCACTTTGACAAACTTCCTTGTAAGTGAAAGTCTCTAGACACTGATGACACTAGATACTGACTGTTTGCAGTCCCATTGTTCCTATAGACAGGATTTCTGAAGTTAGATAGATAAGATCTCTAATGTTAGAATCATAAGACTTTGTTTAGGAATTGCTTAAGCAGATCCTGAATTCCAGTAGACCAGCTGATGCCAAACGGTTTAAAGACCCCCAAAGAAAAACCAAATTAGCAGTAGAATATCATTTCCTCATCTTTTTCTCCCATGATTCCTGCCCCCACCCCCCTCACTTTTCAGCCAATCAACAATCTCTACACTTCAGCCCACTTCAAAGCCCTTAAAATTCCTAGCCTCAGAGTCCTCAGGAAGATGGATTTGAGATTTTGTCTTGTTTCCTTGCTAGGCAGCATTACAAGTAAACACCTGTCTCTGCTGCAACACAGCGTCTCCGTGTATTGACTTGCAGTGCACATTGAGCAATGGACCTATTAGGGTTACAGGACTAGCTCTCAGTTATGACATATGACTTGCACTGTAACTACTTGGGTGTGTGTTTTATCTAGTCCACAGTTTCCTGAAGTATTTTCCATTGAACAGGAGTTCTTTAGGTTGTTAATAGATGCCATGTAACAAAAGGGTTTGATGATCACATACTTTTGGGAAACTCTGAGCTTCTTTGTGGCAGAACTTCTTAGAGTAATAAACATACTAATGAGAATTATGAACCACCTACAGAAGAAATGATATATGGTACCATGTTCCCCTCATGTCTTTCTCATTTTTGAGTTGCATTTTGTAGGACTTCTGCTCTGAAGAACACAGTTCAGAAGTCACTATACTAGCTCTTTGAGAGCTAAGACCTTACTCTATCTGTTCATGTATTCTCTAGAGAACTCTGAAGAATATTTTAGTTCTAGTAGGCATTCAATACATTTCAATAAGTAGAGACTAAGTTGAAGGGATTCCAGGTACAAAAGTGAAAGGGCAGGAAAGCATGGGGTCATATTTAGGAGCATTTGATTCAGTGGGGCAATAAATGATGAGGAGAAATCCTATAAACAATTGTGTACCAACAAATTAGATAATTTATTCCTAGAAAGACACAGGCCAGGTGCTGCGGCTCAAGCCTGTAATTTTAGCACTTTGGGAGGCTGAGGCAGGTGGATCGCCTGAGATCAGGAGTTTGAGACCAGCCTGGTCAACATGGTGAAACCCCATCTCTCCTAAAAATACAAAAATTAGCTGGGCATGGTGGTACATGCCTGTAATCCCAGCTACTCGGGAGGCAGAGGCAGGAGAATCACTTGAACCTGGGAGGCAGAGGTTGCAGTGAGCCAAAATTGTGCCATGCACTCCAGCCTGGGAGGCAGAGCAAGACTACTGTCTCAAAAAAAAAGAGACAAACCTGTAAAAAACTAACTCAAGAAGAAATAGGCAGTTTGAATAGATCTATAACAAGTAAATACATTTAATTAATACTTTTAAAAAAACAATCACAAAGAAAATCCTGGGCCCAAATGGCTTCACCAGTGATTTCTAACAAATATAGGTACAATAGGTACCATCAAGCCTGTGGATGGAGGAATGGGTACTTTACCCATCAGTAATGGACTACTGAAAGTTAGAAGAGGAGAACGACACACACAGGGCAGGCCAAATTCCTCTTTTCAAATGGAGATGCTGCTGACCTGCCTGGATCATCGACACTCTTAAACTGGGCATCCAATGTGAAAAAAAAAAAAAAAAAGAAAGAAAAAAAGTAGGCCCAATGTGGAAAAAAAAAAAAAAAACTGGGCTGGACCAGGTTGGTTCTGGATGTACGGGGCACAGGTTCTGTGACTTGCACTGTTTAATCAGACATGGAATTTAAGGCTGTGAGATAGTCTCATAGTTCTGAGCAGGAATGCGGCATCAGAAATAGTCATAAATATCCTAAATCCCCAAATCACCAGCAACAGGGCCTTAATGCCACCCACCTGTCTAGAAATTAGTCTGAAAGTAGCTTAATGCTGGTATGAAGTGGGCAGCTTCCTGTTACTTCAGGAAATTGATGTCACTTTGGCTAAATCAGGTTAAGCTTGGCTTTCATAATTTTTAGTAAGAAATCAAAGCTTCTCAGAAAAATGTGATCAAAGTTCATCTCAAACTGTAGCCATAACCCTCACCCAAAATTGTCTTAAATATTACAAAGTCCCCAAATGAGCTTTCTCCCTATACTTCTCCCTTTTAAATTTTTTTTTAAATTTTTTGAGATGGAGTCTCACACGTTGCCCAGGCGGGAGTGCAATGGTGCAATCTTGGCTCACTGCAACCTCTGCCTCCTGGGTTCACGCGATTCTCCTGCCTCAGCCTCCTGAGTAGCTGGGATTACAGGTGCATACCACCACACCCGGCTAATTTTTTGTATTTTTAGTAGAGACGGGGTTTCACTGCGTTGGCGAGACTGGTCTTGAACTCCTGACTTTGTGATCCACCCGCCTTGGCAGTGAGATTGTGTCACTGCACTCCAGCCTGGGCGACAGAGCAGGACTCCATCTCAAATAAAAAAAGAAAGAAAGAAAATGATCAATAAACATTTGGCAAATGAATAAATTCAGATAGTAAGGGAAATTAAGCATTACGTTTGCCACAGAGATTGCCAAACAGAAAGATGGAAGTGAAAAGAACATGAAAGAAAAGTCATACTGATATTCACTGAATGCCTCAAAGTAAGCAAACTCAGTACCAGAGGTCACATTTCTGTTTTACTGAAGATCAGGAATAGAAGTAAGACAATGTGCAGAAGATAATTTTGTGAGACAAAGTACCTGTGTTCATATTTTAATCAATATTCCTATAGTATTAAAAATGGAGGCCAGTCACCGTGGCTCACGCCTGTAATCTTTACCTCACTTTCGATTTTTTTTTTTCATTTTTCATTTATTTATTTATTTTTTTGAGACAGAGTCTCCTCTGTTGCCCAGGTTGGAGTGCAGTGCGTGATCTCGGCTCACTGCAGCCTCAACTTCCTGGGCTCAGGCAATCCTCTCATTTCTGCCTCCCCAGTAGCTGGGACTACAGGAACATGACACCACGCCCAGCTAATTTTTGTATTATTTTTTTTTAATAGAGACTGGGTTTCCCCATGTTGCCTAGGCTGGTCTTGAACTCCTAGGCTCATGTGATGTACCCTCTTTGGTCTCCCAAAGTGCTGAGATTACATGCTTGAGCCACTGTGCCTGGCCCTCACCTTAGAGCTTAACATTTTCTCCAATTATTTTTCCTAAAAAGTTTTACTGTTTTATGCCTTACATTTAAGTCCATGATCCATTTTGAGTTAATTTTTGTTTATTGTATAAGGTGTGAGACTCCGGGTTCATTATTTTGCCTTTGAACGTCCAATTTACTCCAGGACCATTGGTTGAAAATGCTCTCTCTTCTCCATTAAATTGTTTTTACACATTTGTTAAAATTCAGATGGGTATATTATATGTGTCTATTTCTGGGTTAGTCTATTCTATTCTATTCTATTCTATTCTTCTATGTCTCTATCCCTCTGCCAATGCCACATCATATTGATTGCTATATAATTAAGTCTTGAAACTGGGTAGACTGATTCTTCCTACCTTATTTTCCTTTTTCAAAATTGTTTTAGCTATTCTAGGTCCTTTGCATTTCCATCTAGATTTTAAAATAATTTTGTCGCCGGGCGCGGTGGCTCACGCCTGTAATCCTAGCACTTTGGGAGGCCGAGGTGGGCGGATCACCTGAGGTCAGGAGTTCAAGACCAGCCTGGCCATCATGGTGAAACCCCATCTTAAAAAAAAAATAATAATAATAATAATAATAATTTTGTCTATCTACAGAAAATCTTACTAGAATTTTGATAGGATTTGCATTAAACTTGTATATCAATTTAGGCGAGAAATGACATCTTTACTAAGCTGAGTCTTCTAATCCATAAACACAGTACATTTCTCCATTTATTTAGATTTTTTAATATTTTTTTCATCAGCATTTTGAAGTTTTCATCGTACAAGTCCTTTATATGTTTTGGTAGACTTAGACCTAAGTATTTCATTTTTGTGGTGGATAATCCTAATTTTTGTTTTTTTGAGATGGAATTTCACTCTTGTTGCCCAGGCTAGAGTGCAGTGGCACGATCTTGGCTCACTGCAACTTCTGCCTTCCAGGTTCAAGCAATTCTCCTGTCTCAGCCTCCTGAGTAGCTGAGATTACAGACATGCACTACCATGCCTGGCTAATTTTTGTATTTTTAGTAGAAATGAGTTTCACCATGTTGGCCAGGTTGGTCTCAAACTCCTGACCTCAGGTGATCTGCTCGCCTTGGCCTCCCAAAGTGTTGGGATTACAGGTGTGAGCCACTGCGCCCGGCCAGAAATCATTTTTAATTTTGGTGTTTACATGTTTATTGCCAGCATAGAAAAATGCAATTGATTTTTGTGTTTATCATATATTCTATAATCTTGCTGAATGTACTTACTACTTCTAGGAGGGTTTTTGTTTTTTTTCTGTAGAGTCCTTGGGATTTTCTATGTAGACAATCATGTCATCTGCAAATAGGAACAGTTTTGTTTCTTCCCTTCCAATCTGTATGCTTTTTCTTTCCTTTCCTTGCTTATTGCATTGGCTAGGACTTCCAGAACTATGTTGAATGAGCATGATAAGACTGAACAACCTTGCCTTGTTCATGATACTAGGAGAAAAACATTGTTTTTCACTATGAAGTATAATGTTACTGGTAGGGGTTTTTGTGATTTTTTTTCAAGTTGAGAAAGTTTCTCTTTATTTGTAGTTATCTGACAGTTCTTATCATAAACGGATGCTGAATTTTTTCAAATGTACTTTCTACATTGATTAATATGCTCATGTAATTTTTCTTCTTGGGCTGTTTATATGGTGGATTATGTTGATTGATTTTTGAATATTAAACCAGACTTGCATCCCTGGTATAAACCCCACTTGAATATTCTATTCCATTTTGTACTGGTGATTTTAGCTAGGGCAATTAGTAAAGAAAAATAAATAAAAGGCATCCAGATTGTGAAGGAAGAAATAAAACTATCTCTATTCACAGATGACATGATCTTATATATAGAAAATCCTAAGGAATACACTAAAAATCTACTAGAAATAGAAAACCATTTCAGTGAGTTTGCAGAATACATAACTGATATGCAAAAATCAGTTGCAGTTTTGCAATGAACAATCCAAAAATGAAATTAAGGAAACAATTTCATTCACAATAGCTTTAAAATAATAAAATACTTAGGTATAAATTTAACAGAAGAAGTGCAACTCATATGTTAATCACAGCACTATTCACAATAGCAAAGACATGGAATCAACCTAGGTGCCCATCAATGGTGGATTGTATAAAGAAAATGTCGTACATATACACCATGGAATACTATGCAGCTATAAAAAAAATGAACTCATGTCCTTTGGAGCAACACAGATGCAGCTGAAGGCCATTATCCTAAGCAAATTAACACAGAAACAGAAAACCAAATACCACATGTTCTCACTTTTAAGAATTTGGCTTCCAGCTGGGCATGGTGGCTCATGCCTGTAATCTCAGCACCTTGGGAGGCTGAGGCAGTCGGATCATCTGAGGTCAGGAGTTCGAGACCAGCCTGGCCAACATGGTGAAACCCCAACTTTCCTAAAAATACAAAAATTAGCTGGGTGTGGTGATGGGCACCTGTAATCCCAGCTACTTGGGAGGCCGAGGCAGGAGAATCACTTGAACTCAGGAGGTAGAGGTTGCAGTGAGCTGAGATTGCGCCATTGCACCCCAGCCCGGGCAAAGAGAGTGAAACTCTGTCTCGAAAGAGAAAAAAAGAGTTTAACTCCCATTTTTCATCCCTTGCCTTCTCCCTCCTTCCTCCTAGTAGTTCCTGGCGCTTAGTGTTCCCATCAATAATCTCCCATAGTATGGGTACACATTGACATAAAGATGGGAACAGGGAGCACCAGGGAGTACTAGAAGAGGGGAAGAAGAGAGGGGGCAAGGGTTGAAAAACTACCTATTAGGTACTATGCTCACTATCTGGGTGATGAGATCAGTTGTAACCAAACCTCAGCATCATGTAATATACCCATGTAACAAACCTGAACAGGCACACCCTGAAGCTAAAATAAAGGTTGAATTTAAAAAAAAAAAAAAAAAAAAAGAAGTACAAAACTTATACTCTGAAAACTACAAAACATTGTTGAACAAAATTAAAGGAAATCTACAGAAATGAAAAAAAATTCCATGTTCTTGAGTCACAAGATTTAATATTGTTAAGAGGGCAATACTCTTGAAACTGATTTACAGGTTTAATGTAATTCCTATCAGAATCCCCACTGACTTCTTCATAGAAATTGACAAGCTTATTCTAAATTTCAAATGGATTGCAGGGGACCCAGAATATTTGAATCAATCCTGAAAAAAGGAGAAAAAAGTTTGAAACTCACAATTCTTGATTTCAAATATACTACAAATCAGTAGTAATCAAAACAGTATGGTACTGGCACAAGGACAGACATATAGATGGATGGGAATGGAGTTAACAGTCCAGAAATAAACCCACACATCTGTAGTCAACTCTGTCTTCCAGGCTAGAGTGTAGTGGCATGATCTCTGCTCACTGCAACCTCTGCCTTCAGGTTCATGCTATTCTTCTGCCTCAGCCTCCTGAGTAGTTGGGATTACAGGTGCCCACCACTATGCCTGGCTAGTTTTTGTATTTTTAGTAGAGATGGGGTTTTGTCAAGTTGGCCAGGCTGGTCTTGAACTCATGACCTCAGATGATCTTCCTGCCTTGGCCTCCTAAAGTGCTGGCTGGGGTTACAGGTGTGAGCCACCATGCCCAGACAATAGTCAATTGATTTTGACAAGGGTACCAAGACTATTCAGTGGGAAGGAATATTCTTTTCAACCAATAGTGCTGGGATGACTGAATAGCTACAGGCAAAACAATGAAGATGGATCCTTATCTCACATCACATGTAAAAATTAACTCAAAAAGGATGAAAAACCTAAATGTAAGAGCTAAAATTACAAAACTCTTCAAAGAAAACAAGAAAACAGGGATTTTCATGATCTTGGATTTGGCAAAGGGTTCTTTGATATGACACCAAAAATACGAACAACAAAAGAAAAAATGGACAAATTAGACTTCAAAATAAAAAACTTTGTTTTCTTTTGAGACCAGGTGTCACTCTGTTGCCCAGGCTGGAGTACAGTGGCGTAATCTCGGTTCACTGCACCCTCTGCCTCCAGGGCTCAAGTGATCCTCTGTCTCGGCCTCCCGAGTAGCTGAGACTACAGGCCTGCACCACCATGCCTGGCTAATTTTTGTATTTTTTTGTAGTGATGGGGTTTCACCATGTTGCCCAGGCTGGTATCAAACTCCTGGGCTTAAGCAATTCGCCCGCCATGGCCTCTCAAAGTGCTGGGATTACAGGTGTGAGACACCACCCTAGTCAAAATAAAAAACTTTTATGCTTCGAAGGACAGCACATGGATCTTACTGAAACATTCTATTTCAGCTCGTTTCTTTGATAATGCTCCAGCAAGGAGGGTGGGGGCGTGGGGCTGGCCAGTACATTACTGCTGGTTGTGGTTAGAAGTCCAGTTGGGTGCTGTACTCTTCAGGCCTACTTGGCCTCTGTTGGCACTGAGTTGGAAGTGCTCTTCATAACTTCTGCGTGGCGATGGGCGTTCCAGGTCTTCACTAAGCCTTCACTCATGTCCAGGAGGGCCTCAGTCTACTCCTGATGTGGACTCCTCTGACATCACAGGGGTAAAGCATGTGGCCTCCACCTCATGACTTTCTGGGTGGTTGTGAAAGTCCTGCCTCTCCACTAGGCTTCCTCTGGCACCACACTGGTGGTGGCAGGGTGGTGGTGGGTGGCACTGGGACATCTCATTATGGTCTGGCAAAGGTGGAAATCTAAGGTCCCCTCTTGGCTTCCACTCAGGGGAATGGGTTGGGGGGCACAGTTTTTTCTGCCATGTTTGGCTCGAGTGTAGAAGTTATCGTTTCTAAAGGTTTTCTGCTTGCTAGGCTTCTCTTTTTCGGGTCTGTTGGCTAAGGACAGTAGGCTTCTGTTGGAGCTGCCACCTTCTTCAGCTCCAAGTGCAGTATAGATGAGGTAGAAAGACAGTCTAAAAGATTCATCACTGTTCCTTGTGCCCTGAATTTCCTAGCCAGTCTGCCTTCTCTTCACTTTTTAGAATCTCCATGTATGTTTTCAAGTCATAGAGTCTTTTTTATTTATATTTATTTGTAAATTGAGACAGGGTCTCATGATGTTGTCCAGGCTAGTCTCAAACTCCTGGGCTCCAGTTATCTTCCCTGCCTTGGCTTCCCAAAGTGCCGGGATTATAGGCATGAACCACTGCTCCCAGCCCAAATCACAGACTCTTAAAACCTAAAAAGATCTTGGAGATGATGGGTTTAATCACCTATGATATAATCACTTTTGAATCCAAAGTTACAAAATAGTTGCAATGTTGGGAGACTCCAGTGTTCAAAGCTCTTTTTAGTACACCATGTTGCCTTAATCAGATGGTTTTGTTTCATTTTATTAGATGTGAACTCAAATTAACTGAGACTTTCCTCCAGATGCTCAAATTTGGGAAAAAAATTAGTATTAAATTTTGTCCAGTGAGCAATTAATCTTCATTTGTAAATTAAATTTAGGAATCATTTTTCAATTGTGTAAGTTTGAATCAAAAATTTTGTAAAATAAAAAGGTTATTTAAAAATAATCTTTCTAATCCTCTTGGAAAACTAAGTTGTGCCCCAACTATTTAAATAAGTTAAATTATTTTAAAAGTTTTAAATTATTATGAACTTTTAAATTATTTTAAAAGCACAGTGGTTCATGCCTGTAATTCCAGCACTTTGGGAGGCCAAGGTGGGCAGATCATCTGAGGTCGGGAGTTTGAGACCAGCCTAGCCAACCTGGAGAAACTCCGTCTCTACTAAAAATACAAAATTAGCCGGACATGGTGGCACATGCCTGTAATCCCAGCTACTTGGGAGGCTGAGGCAGGAGAACTGCTTGAACCCAGGAGGCGGAGGTTGCGGTGAGCCAAGATCACGCCATTGCACTCCAGCCTGGGCAACAAGAGTGAAACTCCATCTAAAAAAAAAAAGGTATTGAACATCTACTTTATGTAAAACAAAGGGCCAGTATACTTTGTAAAATGAGTAATGTTACCAACCCACAGGTAATGTTTTATTTCAGAAATCTGTGACATGCAAAAATGCCCTAGTTGTTTTTATTTAAAGACCAATTATTAACTTGATGCTGTTTTACTGGGAAACTTGTCTGTTTCTACATGGTGTTTTGTTTCTTTAATTTTCTGCGAGAGTACTTGTCTTTTTTTAAATCCTTCATTGATGTATGACTCCACCGATGCAACTGCCAATGGAAGGTGTTAATTTAACTTATTTAAATAGTTGGGGGCACAACTTAGTTTTCCAAGAGGATTTTCTAAATTGCTTCATAAACATGTTCAAAGGACTTATTTATTTCCTCCCAAGTATTAGGCAGATAGCAAATGTAAAGCTATATTGCTTAGTGTGTCAAAACTCCATTTTGTCATTAGTACCTTGTTTTCCTACTTGCAAGTTAGAAAGGTCTTTCAAAAGGTTTCAAATTCTAGCAGCTCTAGGTAGCGTTTATTTTTGCCAAAATGACATTAAAACACCTTTTTCTTTTCACAAAAGACCATAGTTGCATATTATACAATAATCTGAAAATATTGACAAGCAAAAATGTTCTAAAAACATTTATAATTTCACCATGAAAGACTTAATAACTTCATGTGTAGCTTTGCAGACCTCTTCCTAGGACATATGAAACATACTGTGTATGCAGATGAGCATTTTAGTTGAAAAACCCTCGCTTTGGGCACTTTAACAGTATTTAGCACAGGGTCTGGGGTCTCTTAGGATTTTGGAAAGAAGGAAGCATCATTAAACATAAAATTACTTTTTGGGTTTGTGTTATTAATTTTTAATAATGTTAACATTTTAGCTCTATTTAGGTATAAGCTTTTAGACTTTATTCATTTTATACTATTCTACTTTGGTAGAAACAGGCTTTCAATGACAGGAAACAGTTCTGACAACTAGTTAAGGATAGGAATGAGAGGAGGTGGCAGAGTGAGACTGATTTCTAAAGTAGTCATTGCTTGGGACTATTTCTGGGCTATTTACCATGTATAAGCACTCATATTTTATTCTATTAGCTATGATCAAGAAGTTAAGTGTTTATTAAGCCCTCCAAGGATTTTGTTCTTTTTAAAAAGCAGTATTTATTTTACTGATTATAAAAAATACTAATCGTAGAGAATGTAAAAAAAATGTAAAGTATAAAGAAAATTCAAGTGGCCCAGAATCCTGCTATTCAGCAATAACCAAAATTAACATTTTGATGTAGTCATTTACAGTCTCTTATCTATGCCATATATGTTACTGTTGTTGATTTAGATTAGATTTTCCAATTTTGTGATTATATATGCCACTGCAGTGAATATCTTTTACGTATACATCTTAGTTGAATTTTTTTTTTTTTTTTGAGACTGAGTCTTGCTCTTTTGCCTAGGCTGAAGTACAGTGGTGCGATCTTGGCTCACTGCAACCTCCACCTCCCAGGTTCAAGTATTCTCCCTTCTCAGCCTCCCAAGTAGGGAGGTGCCCACCACCACACCTGGCTAATTTTTGTATTTTTAGTGGAGAGGGGGTTTCGCCATGCTGGCCATGCTCTTGAACTCCTGACTCAAGTGATTTACCTGCCTCAGCCTCCCAAAGTGCTGGGATTACAGGCGTGAGCCACCATGCCCAGCCTTGGTTTAATTTTTTTAATTTTTTTAATTTTTGATTTTTTGTTTTTTTGAGATGAGATTTTCCTCTGTTGCCCAGGCTGCAGTGCAGCGGCACAATCTCCGCTCATTGCAACCTCTGTCTCCCAGGTTCCAGTGAGCCTCCTACCTCAGCCTCCTGAGTAACTTGAACCATAGGCATGCACTACCACATCAGGCTGATTTTTTTGTGCTTTTGGTAGAGATGGGGTTTTGTCATATTGCCCAGGCTGGTCTTGAACTCCTGGGCTCAAGCTATCCTCCTGTCTCAGCCTCCCAAAGTGCTAGGATTACAGGCATGAACCACTGCGCTCGGCCAAGAAAATATTTTCTAGGAAAACATAAGATTGTGCGGAATTCCTAACAGTGAAATCCAATCAGTCATATCCTATTCTGAGGCCCTGTGGAGTTTATCGTTATAAGGGGGGCTGTTAAATTGACTGATACAAATATATGTGTATTGTAGCCAGGGTGGCAACTATTATCAGTTTAACCATCCTAAGAAAACCAGTTTGCCACTTGTGAGAGAAACTGAATTATGCTATCTCCTATTTCTACATATGTATGGACAATCGTGATTGTTCAGAATATCAATTTTATGAATTTTTGATTTACAAAATTTCATTAAAGCCTTAAATTCAAGATGTTTCTGAAACTGGTAAAACTTCAAAATAGAACATTATAAAATAAAAAAGTTGTCAGTATATTGTCTCTCTCTCTCTCTCTTTTTTTTTTTTTAAGACGGGGTTTCACCGTGTTGGTCAGGCTGGTCTTGAACTCCCGACCTCAGGTGATCCGCCCCCCTTGGCCTCCCAAAATGCTTGGATTACAGGCGTGAGCCACCACGCCCAGCAAGTATATTGTCTTTAAACAGTCAAACACAGCCTTGGTGTAACTGAAAATAAAAACTTCTAGGTTTTGCTGCACAGCTTGTAATCACCATCCTTAGTATCACACATAGTATATTACACATACAAAAGGTGACTTTTGTGCATACCCAATAGCAAAAGTGTCTGATCCTCTCAGAGCCCTGCACTTTGAAGGTATTTTTGTTAGATAGGTGTGGTATCGCAAAATTCTGATGTTGTTTCCAATTCTGTGTTTGCTTAGTTGACTTCCAAGACAGACTTTCATGCCCCTAACCCATGGTAGCTTCCTGCTTGATATTTACATACATCTGTACTGAAGTTTGGGAAGGTCACTTGAATGAGCAATGCTTGACAGTGGTGTCACCAATCTTTCAATATGTATGCTAATTATACATAAAGGCATATCTTTATACATAAACTTTATTTTCAAGACACAGTCTTCCTCTGTCACCCACGCTAGAGTACAGTGGCATGATTTTGGCTCATTGCAACCTCTGCCTCCTGGGTTCAAGTGATTCTTGTGCCTCAACCTCCCAAGTAGCTGGGACTACAGGCATGTGCTACCATGCCCAGCTAATTTTTGTATTTTTTGTAGAGATGGGGTTTTGCCATCTTGGCCAGGCTGGTTTTCAACTCCTGAGCTCAAGTGATCCACCTGCCACGGCTTCCCAAAGTACTGGGATTACAGGTATGAGCCACCATGCCCGGCCTTTATATCTAAACTTTCATGTGTGAAATCATAATGTGGTTTCTTTGATGAGTTTTATCATAACATCACTCATTCTGCATGATTAAAAAAATCAACTTTACTGGGGTATGATTTACATTAAATGTACCCATTTTAACTGTACAGTTTTATGCACTTAGATAAATGTACACACCTGCATTCTGTATGATTTGGGGGAGACAGAAGACCTGAGTTCAATCCTAAACTGATAATTTACTAATCATGTGACCTTGGGCAAATTACCTTAACTTCTGAAAGCCCTGTTTTTTCTCTTGGTAAAATGAGGATAATGGAGATCTCATACAAGTTGTGAAGGTTCAATGAAATAAACAGCAAGCATCCTGCAAACAGCCAGTTTCCAATTCACTTTTTATTATCAAGTGTGATAAAAATCTCACTTGATAATAAAAATGTTTTAATAATAAAAATCAAGTCCAGGATAATAAAAATCAAGTGGGAGTACTTTCACTCTGTAACCAACTACTGCTGAATTATTTATTTTTTTTGAGACAGAGTCTCACCTTGTCACCCAGGCTGGAATGCAGTGTTGTTATCTCTCCCGGGCTCAAGCGATCCTCCCATCTCAGCCTCCCAAGTAGATGGGATTACAGGCGTGCACCACCATGCCCAGCCTGAGACAGCTTCTGTAATTATTCTATCACAATGCTAAGCACTTGCAGCAGGTGAGTGGTTTGTTTCCTTTACATTCCCTATAAGAAGTGTGAGTGCCGTGTTCTTCAGTTTTGGAAAACACAGGCAAATAACTGTATGTGCTAAATCACCTGGCTTCATTTTGATCACAAGGGCTTCCAACAGCCAATGAATACTTGCTGTGAATGCTACCCGATGTCAGGCCTAAGGAAAACCAGATGACAGTGGCTTCATGTCATTATGTCTGATATATTTCACTGGAGCTTTTTCCCCACAATACCCAAAGAGAACTCTGAAAACACCAATACCCTAATTTCCTGCTTTGTGCCTGTATTTCTCTAAATATTTCCATCTGAACTTGGTCTGCCTATATTTCTCTAAATACTTCCATCTGAACTTGGTCTGCGAGTATTAGGTGTCATATGTCTACTGTAATTACCAGGTATCCTGCGGACTATAATTAAAGGGCAGTTTGAGCCGGGAGCGGTGGCTCACGCCTGTAATCCTAGCACTTTGGGAGGCTGAGGTGGGTGGATCATCACCTGAGGTCAGGAGTTCAAGACCAGCCTGGCCATCACGGTGAAACCCCATCTTAAAGAAAAAAAAAAAAAAAAAAAGGCAGTTTGAAATGACTGACACTTTGATGATGATTCTAGCCATTTCTATTTTCCGACAACGAATCTGCCCCTCCAAAATTTTAGTGCCCCTTTATCTCCTTACTCCTTGATTTTTCTTCAGTTAGGCACTCTGTAATTCAGCAGCATTCCTTTCTTTCCACAATTTATCTACCCACTCCCCTTCTCATCGTTTGGGTCTGGCCGGTGAGCCAGGAGGAAGAAACCCAAAGGGATCTTCAGGATCCACGCCCCCCAACAGGTCTCACCGCAAAGACACACAGGAGAGGTGACTCAATCCCCGGGCCTGGACAGGCCCTTATGGGAAAGAACCCCGTGTTTGCTTCAGGCCATTCTACCCGGCGTCCACGAGGTCTGTGGGCCAGCGGCAGGGCGGGAACTCGTACCCCAAAAAGGAGTAGAGGCAGGAGGAAAAGGAGAAGGAAGAAGTGGGGGGCGCAGGCCGAAACCTCCTGGACCCTCAGTGCGGGGCTTGGCCCGGTCCTAGGGGGCGTGGTCTCAGAGGCAAAAGCGTAGGGCGGGGCCAAGGTGCAGAAATGGGGAGGAACCTCGTGGTGGGAGGAGACTCCTGGGGGCGGGGCCCAAGGGAGGCGGGTCGGGGCTGCGGCTAGAGGAAGCCGCTCCCAGTTTTCCTTGAGAAGGTCACCTGCCTGTAAGCCCCCGGCGCCCTCATTACCTCTCCCACAGCCTGCGTGACCAGTGTGAGTCGCCAGCCTTAGCGAGGGTGCTCAGGATGGTTTCTGCCCTCATTTTCACTTTCTAGTCCCTTGGCAGAGTTGGAGGGGAGAAAGGGATGGGGCAGACCTTGGTTTCACCGCCCTGCCCTCGGCTGGCCCCCACGCGGGGGCGCAGGCAGGGGGTATGCAGGGCTGCCCCCTCCGCAGTGCCACCCTAACCCGAGATTCCCACCCTTGAAGCAGTCCAGGATAAAATGCACACTGACGGGGGTCATGATAAATAACAGAAGTATTCCCAGGCCCCAGCTATCTAAAAATATTCTTCCAGCGAACGGATTAGTTGCTTTTTTTTTGTATTTTGTTTTTTTAAGTAGAAAACTGGACCCTGAGAAATACATTCGGCCAGGCTAGTCTGTGAGCAGGAGGACATGGCACACCCTGGGAAACGAAGGCAAGGTTCTCCCTCCCAATTGCTCTTAGGTGACATGGGTCCTCTCTTGGCGGCTCCCTGAACATGATTCTTTTTCAGAGAGACTATTCCATTTCTCTAGTTTCGTGACACCCTCTTAACTGAATTCCTTCACTTCAGCTTAAGTCTTGATTGTGTCACCTACCCCAATGCTAATCTAAAGGACCAACGGAGAGGAAGCCTTTTGAGGAAAGAAGAAAACTATATAATTGCTTTATGTATTCGGTTTAACCAGCCAACTTCTGTGCTACACGGTGGGATAGCTAAGACATATGACACAGAAAAGCAACTATAATTCAGTATTATACATTTAATAACAAAAACAAATGATAGGCACAAAGGTAGCATAGGTGAGGGAGTGACTAATTTCATGACATGTGGGGAATGCGAGCCTAAGAAAAAGTTTTGGCGGGGCGTGGTGGCTCACGCCTATAATCCCAGCACTCCGGGAGGCGACGCGGGCAGATCACTTGAGGTCAGGAGTTTGAAACCAGGCTGGCCAACATGATGAAACCCCGTCTCTACTAAAAATACAAAAATTAGCCAGGCGTGGTACCAAGTGCCTGTAATCTCAGCTACTGGGGAGGCTGAAGCAGGATAATTGCTTTAACCTGGGAGGTGGAGGTTGCAGTGAGCCGAGATCGAGTTATTGCACTCCAGCCTAGGCGAAGAAGCAAGACTCTGACTCAAAAACACAAACAAAAAACAAACAGAAAAAAGGGCCAGGCGCAGTGGCTCACGCCTGTTATCCCAGCACTTTTGGAGGCGGAGATGGGTGGATCATGAGGTCAGACGTTCAGCACCAGCCTGGTCAACATGGTGAAACCCCACCTCTGCTAAAAATACAAAAATTAGCTGGGCGTGGTGGTGCATGCCTGTAATCCCAGCTACTGAGGAGACTGAGGCAGAAGAATTGCTTTAACCTGGGAGGTGGAGGTTGTGGTGAGCTGAGATCTCGCCATTGCACTCCAGCCTGGGTGATAGAGAAAAGTTTCACCCTGCAGTGAGGCCCATCTGGGGGGGGTATTTGAAACACCAACAGGAGTGTAAGAAAAGAAAGCCCATGAAGTAGATACTACTAAGTGACTACCGAATACTGATTGACAACACAGAAAAGAAACATAAGGAGGTGCAGAATTCCCTTTGTTTTTCTTTCATTCTCTGTGTTTCTTTCTCTTCTCTTTCTTCTTTTTCTCCCTTTCTTTCCACAGGTCTCATTCTGTCACCCAGGCTGAAGTATAGTGGCACTATCATTTAGTTCCCTGCAGCCTCAAACTCCAGGGCTGTAGGGTCCAGCCCTACTAGAGTCGTGGGGTGTCCCCTATCTCTGTGCTGAGGTGCTGGATCCGAGACATAAGGAGACAGGACACCAAAGAACTGGATAAAGGCAGCTGGGCTCAGGGCCAACATCACTTACAAGCGGAGATAGGCGAGGCCCTGAGTGTCCAGGCACGTCTGTATTTATTAGGTATAGGTTAGGGGGAAGGGTAGTGAGTGAGGTCATCTTAAGGATAGTGAGAGGCTCAAGACAATTACGTGTGCGATAAGCAAAGGGTCCACCCCCATTAGGTCACCAAGAGAAGGAGGTGGTCAGTGTGCAGCAAGGGGTCCATCCCTAAGGAGGTGGGCAGTGCGCAGTAAAGAGGGTGCAGTGTGCAAAGTCTCTTATCTAGGGGCAGGCTACTTCTAAGAATTCCTATAGGAAGATGCTCTGAGTTAGCATAATAGCAACAGAGCTGACAGAGTATACAGCCACCTGCAGGCTGCTACTAAGGATTTCTACAGGAAGATGCTTTGAGTCAACACAGTAGCGAGAGAGCTGACATGGTGTACAGTCACCCAGGTGCGATTATATCAGAGAGGTTTTAAGCCCTCAGACGTACGCGGGGTTGCCAGCCTTAGATCAGCTTTCTGCAAGAACTGGACACAAGATACTACAACTTCCTTTCAGGAGGAGTGACTCTTGCTTCAAGCCTGCCATACAGCAGGTATCTTTATGATACTAACGCTGCCACCTGGGCCGACCTGCCATGTAGCGCATGCCCTTTCAGGCAGGGGCACTACCGCCTGGGTTATTGATTCTTGTCCTGGTGTGGCTGTTTTCACCCCATGCTCTACAACATGTCTGCTCTAGGCATTCCTCTGACTGCAAACTAAGATATAATTATATAAAAATATTATATATAATAAATGAGGAGTAAGATATTCTTCAGGCACTAATTGTGCTGGAGGTCTGCTTAGCTCTCCTTCCTTGGTGCCCAGAGGAGGGGTTACCCACAAGGACTCAAGTCATCTTCCTGCCTCAGCCTCCCAAGGAGCTGGACGTACAGGTATGCACCACCACGCCTGGCTAATGTAAAAAATTTTTTTTGCAGAGAAGGGTCTGGCTATGTTACCCAAGCTAGTCTCTAACTCTTGGGCTCAAGCGATCCTTCTGCTCCGCAAAGTGCTGGGATTACAGGTGTGAGTTGCTGTGCCTGGCCATTCCCTTAATTTTAAAGTAGGCAGCAAAGAGATTTGTTGAAAAATTGGGTGAAGAGGTAGAGAATTCCTTTTACTCAAATCATAAACATTGCAGAAATATAAAACCAAGTCCTTTATAATTCCCACTCCAGGAAAGACCAATGTTGTCATATTGGCATAGATTCTTCCAGGATATGTATTCATAACTAATATTGTTTTCTATAGAAATGAAATATCCCTGCATATACTGGAGGTGGTAGAGGAAAGTGATGGAGTGCTCTGACTCTGGCAATCTGGTGTCACCTAAGCTGGAATGCAGGGTCCACCACTTCCTAGTTCCATCACCTTCAGAGGTTATCTTCATCTGTGAAAAATGGCACCATAACTGTACCAATTGTTAATTGAGATTTTAAATGTCTGAGAGTATATTTTGTGCATGGGAAGGAACTCATAAAGCTGCCTGCATCTCAGTTGGTATTTATTACAGCAGTAAATTTTAAGCCTAGTTGTTATTAAGCATTTAACAACATTTCTCAAATTTGTGTATAAATCTATCAATTTATTAATTATTATTATTATTTTTCGAGACAAAGTCTTGCTCTATTGCCCAGGCTGGAATGCAGTGGCCTGATCTCAGCTCATTGCAACCTCTGCCTTCCAGGTTCAGCAATTCTCTTGCCTCAGCCTCCAAAGTAGCTGGGATTACAGGCACACACCACTATGCCCAGCTAATTTTTTGGTATTTTTTTGGTAGAGATGGGGTTTCACCATGTTGGCCAGGCTGGTCTCAAACGCCTGACCTCATGAGCCACTGCACCTGGCCCTATCTATTTATTTACTTATTTGAGATGGAGTTTTGCTCTTCGCCCAGGCTGGAGTAAAGTAGTGTGATCTTGGCTCACTGTGACCTCCACCCGCTGTGTTCAACTGATTCTCCTGCCTCAGCCTCCCGAGTAGCTGGGATCATAGGCACCTGCCACCACACCTGCCTAATTTTTATATTTTTAGTAGAGATGGGGTTTTACCATGTCGGCCAGGCTGGTCTCAAACTCCTGACTTCAGATGATCCATCCACCTTGGCTCCCAAAGTGCTGCGATTACAGAAATGAGCGAGGGGTGCCCCGCCTATCAATTTATTTTAAAATAAAACCTTTTCACTTGTATTTTGATTAATGTTCAGTGAGCTTATTAATTTAATCTGACATATTAAATTTCCTATTTAAACACTATTTATAAAAGTAATAGAATTTTTTTAAGCACTGTAAACTTATGAAACCATACAATTTAACAAATCAGATTCTCTTACATATTTCAACACCGTTTATAAATTTCATTAATTAAATTCCCTCAAATATGTCAAATTCACACATTGCTGTATCTGATGGTCTCAGGTACTTCATACCCCTACCAAGGCAGGTTGACACTGTACTCCAAATCACCTCGGCCCATTCTCAGCCGAGTCCTGACCACTTATAAACTGAGTATTCCTGTAGGAGTCCTCCTGAGCACCGAAAGGATATTGGTTAGGAGCATAGGCTCCCGGCCAGACTGCTGAGGTTTAAATTGTGGCTCTGCTGCAACTTTGGGCAAATCATGTAACTCTTTGTGCCTTTATTTTGCCATCTGAAAATGGGGAGGCTGAGCGTGGTGGCTCATGCCGTCAATCCCAGCACTTTGGGAGGCCAAGGCAGGCAGATCACTTGAGGTCAGGAGTTTGAGACCAGCCCAACTAACATGGTGAAACCCCATCTGTACTAAGAAAAAAAAAAAAATTAGCTGGGCCAGCTACTCGGAAGGCTGAGGCAGGAGAATCACTTGAACCCGGGAGGCAGAGGTTGCAGTGAACCGAGATCGCACCACTGCACTTCAGCCTGAGCAACAGAGCGAGACTCCATTTCAAAAAAAAAAAAAAAAACAAAATAAAATAAAATGAAAATGGGTAGCAGCTGTATGTACCTCATAGAGTTATTGTGAGCCTTACCTGAATTAGTGCATGCAAAACACTTAAATGCCTGGCAGGTAGTAATCACTCAATAAATATTACAGTATGAGTGAAAATTTAGTAAGTCAAATTCTCCCAGGCATCTTCGCAGCATAAAAACCAAACCTATACTTGAAATCCAATTCATGTAACAGATTAAAATATTCACTATACCTCTAACTGGTCAAATCCTATTTCCATTAAAAAACAGTATAAAATGTTGGATCTTTTCCAGCCTGTGAGATTCTCTGAAACATCTCAAACACAGAGAATGCATACACAAGCATCACAGTGAGGTGAACATTTGTAATTACATCTTGGTGAATATAATTTATACAAGGTATCATTAAAACTATATTAATTTCTTCATGGTTATCTGGAGTGGCAGACACTATCCAATGAAGGGGAACAGATGAATTTTGGGGTGGTCAATCCAATGTTGTTTTCAGGACTGTCAGTCAACAATTTGAAATTGAGGTTCTAGATTTAGAGGTATTAAAGTTTCCAGATGGGGGTGCGGAGGAATGGGGGAGGCACATCTCCCGGGAATTCCACAGAGGCTACCAGTTAAGAAGCTGAGTCCTTGTAATAGCTGGACTCTGTCTGCCGTTTAGTGGGAGCTCAAAGCCCATCCCTTTCAGCTGTGATTCATTTTCACAACCAAGGACATTCCCTATCAACCAATGTCCCTTGGTTGTGAAAGGACATTTCACAACCAAGGACATTACCAATTTTACCTTTTTACCTAATTTTTGTGATAACCCCTTTAAATGTTGCCCTGCTTGATTTGAGAGGATGGAATTTAACACTTTCCCACTGAAGAGTTCAGCTAATCTCTTTGCTTATTAAAGTTAAATTCTTCAGCTCCTTTATATTTTACTTTCTCACCTGTCTAATATACAGACGAATAAGATAGAATTGTGATAAGCTAGCATTAGGAGAAAGACCTAACGTTGATGACGGGGTGATGGATGCAGCAAACCACCATGGCACGTGTATAACTATGTAACAAACACGCACATTCTGCACATGTACCCCAGAAATTAAAGTATAAAGAAAGGAATTGTGATAAGCTTTAAATGACATTTTATAAATTATAATTCTGATAAATAGTAAGTGCTCAATGAATATTAACTACTACTGTTACCGTTGTAATTACGTTACCTTTTCCAGCTTTTTTCTTTTCTTTTTAAGAGACAAGGTCTCGCTCTGGCACCCAGAGCACTCAGGCAGTGGTGCAAACATAGCTCACTGTAGCATTGACCACCCAGGCTCAAGTGATCCTCTCACCTCAGTCCTGAAAGTAGCTGGGACCACAGTTGCACATCATCACGCCCAGCTAATTTTGTATTTTTTGTAGAGACAGGGGTTTTGCCATGTTGTCCAGGCTGGTCTTGAACTCCTGAGCTCAAGCCATCTGACTGCCTCGGCCTTCCAAAGTGCTGGGATTACAGGTGTAAGCTACTGCACTGTACCCGGCTATTTTCTTTTTAATTAAAAATATATTTTTTTCAATCCTGCTTCTTCTGTATAGGTTGCCTATTTTAGCGGCCATGTAGTAGTCCACTGGATGTACCATAATTTACTTAACCTAAACCTTTTTTATTGGCATGTATGTTTTCAATTTTTAAAATAATTATATACAGTATTATGACACGCTAGTACATGTATCTTTGGGTATTTGTACAAGAATACTTTTTTTTTTTAAGACAGGCTTTTGCTCTGCCACCCAGGCTGGAGTGTAGTGGCAAGATTTTGGTTCACTTGTAATCTCGACATCCCTGGCTCAATTCATCCTCCCACCTCAGTCTCTCAAGTAGCTGGGACTACAGGTGCGCATGACCACACCTGGGTAGGTTTTATATTTTTTGTAGAGACAGGGTTTCACCATGTGGCCCAGGCTGGTCTCAAACTCCTATGCTCAAGCAATCCTCATGCCTCAGCTTCCCAAAGTGCTGGGACTACAGGCATGAGCCACCGCACCTGGCCAGGTTAAATTTCTAAAAGCAGACTTGTGTCAAAAGCCATGTACACTTAAACAGTGATAAGTATTGCCAAATAATCCTCCAACTTAGCAATTTACACTAGCCTCAACAGTGCACTAAAGAGATGATAAAGAGCCTGACTAGAATTCCTCACAAGGGCAGAGAAAGCCATTACAGGCAGAGAAAATCATACAACCCAAGTTACTGAATTGCTTTGGGAAAAGTCACAGTTTACATCTAGCCTCATTCCCCCTCTCAAATCATGTAACTGTATGTGAGCCAGGGACTTAGTGAAGTCATAAGATCTGTAGCTTTAGATTTATAAAAGTGGGGAACATACCATACATATCGCTTTGTGATCTTTTATTTGTATTTATTTATGTTTTGAGACGGAGTCTTGCTCTGTCACCCAGGCTGGAGTGCAGTGGCACGATCTTAGCTCATTGCAACCTCCATCTCCTGGGTTCAAGCAATTTTCCCACCTCAGCCTCCCTAGTAACTGGGACTACAGGCACATGCCACCATGCCTGGCTAATTTTATGTATTCTTGGTAGAGACAGAGTTTCGCCATGTTGGCCAGGCTGGTCTCGAACTCCTGACCTCAAGTGATCCACCCACCTCAGCCTCCCAAAGTGCTGAGATTATAGCCATGAGCCACCATGCCTGGCCTGTGATCTGTTTTTATTTTTTTACATTTTAAAACAAGTAGGCAACTTTTTATATCAATAGACTTCTATATTATTGTTAATGGCTGCAGAATACTTTCTATGAATCTACAATAGTTTATTTTTTTGCTTTCTTTTTCTTTTAGATTATTTGACAGAAAACACAAATATTCTTGTAGCTAAATATTTGCTTGCATCCTTGATCATTTTTCCAGGATAAATCCCCAGAAGTGAAATCACTGGGTCAACAGATAAATGCAGTTTTAGAGCTTTGGTTCATATTACAAATTACCCTCCAGAAAGATTGCTTCTTTTTTTTTTTGAGACCGAGTTTTACTCTTGTTGCCCAGGCTGAAGTGCAATGGCATGATCTCGGCTCACTGCAACCTCTGCCTCCCAGGTTCAAACATTCTCCTGCCTCAGCCTCCCAAGTAGCTGGGATTACAGGTGCCTGCCACCACACCCAGCTAATTTTTATATTTTTAGTACCGACAGGGTTTCATCATGTTGGCCAGGCTGGTCTCAAACTCCTGACCTCAGGTGATCACCCAACTTGGCCTCCCAAAGTGCAGGGATTACAGGCGTGAGCCACTGTGCCCGGCTGGCTAATTATTATTAATACTATTTTATTGAATGGAAGTGCCATAATTTATCCACCCCCATATTGGAAAATTGAGCTGTCTCTATTTTTTTAAAATTACAAACAGTATTTTTTTTTTTTTTTTTTTTTTTGAGACAGTCTCACTCAATTGCCCAGGCTGCTAGAGTGTAGTGGCACGATCTCAGCTCACCGCAACTTTCACCTCCTGGGTTCAAGCGATGCTCCTGCCTCAACCTCTCAAGTAGCTGTAATTACAGGCACGTGCCACCACACCTGGCTAATTTTTGTATTTTTAGTAGAGATGGGTTTTCACCATGTTTGCCAGGCTAGTAGTCCCTAACTTTTGACCTCAACTGATCTGCCCACTTCGGCCTCCCAAAGTGCTGGAATTACAGGTGTGAGCCATGTGCCTGGCCTAAAATGACAAACAGTACTTCAGTGAACATCTTTGTGCATATATTTTTATACTTATGTGGGTGTTCTCACAGAATGTATTCCTAGAAGTAGAATTACCAGGTCAAAGGGAAGGAATATTTTAAAATTTAGTAGATATTATTAAAAAGCCTTCTAATAAAGTTTTACCACTGTACATTTCTGCCTACAGTGTATGAATACGTATTTCCCCTGTGAGTTTGTAATTAAGTTAAACTTAATTGGAAACATATGTCAAATTCCATTTCTTTCAAGGAATGGTAGGACTTTCAACAAATGAGTATAATATATTTGCTATCCTTTGATCACACATTCAAAACCAATCATTATGAATGTAAAAAGAAAACTGCATAACAGACCCATAGGGAAAATTAATGTTTTGACTTGCAGCTTGTCAGAGACCGATGTTTTCATAACAGTTTATTTCAGTCTCTATTGAGATGGTTTGTTTCAAGACAAGCCTGGGGCACAAAGTGAGACCGTGTCTCTACAAAAAATTAGCTGGGCATGGTGGTACACCTGTAGTCTTAGCTACTTGGTGGGCTGAAGCAAGAGGATTAAGCCCAGGAGCTGGAGGCTACAGTGAGCTACGACTGCACCGCAGCACTCCATCCTGGGTGACAAGCTATAAATAAATGAATAGAGATGGTTTGTCATAAAGCTCATCATAATTGAAATGAGAAAAATCATATTTAATAGTTTTTTTGGCATAACGTATATTAAAATATGAAACATGATAAAAATAAGTTATATACATTTCTTTTTTTATTTTTTTAAGAAGGAGTCTTGGTCTGTCACCCAGGCTGGAGTACAGTGGTGTGATCTTGGCTCACTGCAACCTCTGCCTTCTGAGTTCAAGCAATTCTCCTGTCTCAGCCTCCTGAGTAGTTGAGACTACAGGTGCATGCCTCCACATCCAGCTAATTTTTGTATTTTTAGTAGAAACGGGGTTTCACCATGTTGGTCAGGCTGGTCTCAAACTCCTGACCTCAGGTGATCCACCTGCCTCGGCCTCCCAAAGTGCTGGTATTACAGGCGTCAGCCACCATGCCAAGGCAGTTTTCTTTCTTTATTACTTTTGGGGTACAGATATTAATAATTATGATCATGTCCTTTAAAATAATAAGCAATGCTGGGCATGGTGGCTCATGCCTGTCATCCTGGCTACTTGGGAGGCTGAAGCAGGAGGATTGCTTGAGGCCAGGAGTTCAAGAGCACCCTAGGCAACATAGTGAAACCTTGTCTCTAAAAAAACTGAAAAAAAAGCACTACTTTGTATTTCTACAAATAATTTACACTTACCAGAAAGGAAATAAAACCACGGATTCCAGTAAATTCTCACTGGATATCGTTTAAATATGTTAGCCTAAATTACCACTTATGCTTAAGAGATGTTTGCCCTGATTTAATATGCAAAAGACCAGTTGTCCCTCAGTCAAAATGCAGATTTGAACTGCTTTATGGTAAAACACTGTGTTCATTTCCTGTTGCTGCTAGAACAAATTACCAGAAGCTTAGTGACTTAAACAACACAGACTTCTTAACTTACAGTTCTGGAGTCAGAAATGCAAAGTGGTCTTGCTAGGCTGAGATCAGGTTGTTAGTAGTGGGCTGCATGCCTTTCAGGAGGCTCCGGGGGTGAATCCGTTTCCTTGCATTTCTCAGGTTCCAGAGGCTGCCTGCATTCCTTGGCTCAGGGTCTCTTCCTCTGGCATTCCTCTCCACCCTAACCCCAGCTTCTGTTGTCACATCTCCCTGAACTCTGACTCTCCTGCCTCCCTCTTTCACTTAAAAGAACGCTTGTTATTATATTGGGCCCACCTGGAAGATCCAGGGTCATTTCCTCATCTCAAGATTCTTAACTGAATTCCATCTGCAAACTCCCTTTTTCCATGTAAGGTAACATATTCACAGATTTCAGAATTAGAACACGAACATCTTCAAACAGTTATTATTCTGTCTGTTGTGGACACTAGTTCTAAAATTTCTAATAATGAAATCAAAGTTGGAGTTATATCTCTGCAAAGGGATGGAGAAAGAATTCTTATTTCACTATACTTTAGACCTTGGCCAAAAGCTAACAGCAGTCGAAGACAAACTCTTTAGCTACTTGTTTTCTTAGAATTTGGGAAGTTTTGAAATCTAAAGGGTTCTGAATACCTTCTAAGATTTCACTCTATATTATATATAATCTCATCTATCTGTGCTATGCTAGACCCCTATTAACTTTAACCAGGATCACACCAGGTTCAAGAGGCTAAAGAAGAGACCCAGAATCAGCAAACGAGACGTAGGATTTTATTTGGGGGGAAGTTACATACAGGGACAGTCCAGCAGTGGCTGGCTGGACAGAAGAACTGTAACCACTTGCAAAAGGCATGCAGTGAATATAGCACCCTCCCTCAGCACCCTCCCCCCAGCAACTTCCACGTGGCAACCCACCCTTCCTTCCTTCCTTCTTTTTCTTTTTTTTTTTTTTTTTTTTGAGACAGAGTCTTGCTCTGTTGCCTAGGCTGGAGTGCAGTGGCACGATCTCAGCTCACTGCAACCTTCACTTCCTGGATTCAAGCAATTCTCCTGCCTCAGCCTCCCAAGTAGCTGGGATTGCAGGCACCTGCCACCACACCCGGCTAATTCTTGTATTTTTAGTAGAGATGGGGTTTCACTGTATTGGCTAGGCTGATCTTGAACTCCTGACCTCAAGTGATCCACCTGCCTCGGGCTCCCAAAGTGCTAGGATTATAGGCGTGAGCCACTGCGCCTGGCCGGCAACCCTCATTTCTTGTTATTGCTGCTGCCAGGTGCATCTGCCATTCAGGGTATGCTTAAGTTAAATTATTGCTGTCAGGTGCATCTGCCAGAAGGTCATTCTCAGGGTATGTGCAAGTTAAGTTATTGCTGTCAGGTGCATCTACCGTACAATCCAGAACATGGCAACACTGCTGAAGCCTAGGAAGTGCCTGCACACACACGTAAGCTGTCTCCAGTAGCCAAAACAGCTGACAAAAAGATATTGAGAGCCTGTGTTTCACTCGTAGGAAACCCTTAGACCACACAGTGATTCCACCACTTCACATGTAGTTCTAATAGTTTGGCCCTTGACATATAGTTCTAACAAGCTTAGTTATCTCATTTTCAATCCTTGGCTGATTTGAAGTAGAAAATTAGGAAGGCAAGAAGGGAAGTTCTAGGCAGATAAATTGACAGACCTAAAAAGACTTGAAGATTCTAGTCAATAATGTGCCTCATTTATATGATATAGTCAAGTGCAATAAACTTATACTAAATCTGTGCATTTAAGTCAAAAAAGGAAGGTGGGAAAGAAGAGGTGCTTTAGGTAAAATTTATAATTCTCAAACCTTTGACCAATCACTATCTCTCTGGGCTTTTCCTTATTCACATAAAAAAAGAAATATTTAGATTATTTAATGTCTAGGCTCCTGTTTACTGTAGAATTCTATGATTTTAGGTGACAACAAATAGCTTGCCAGCAAGGAGTCAATCAGGAGTATTGTGATATGAACTTTTTTTTTTTTGAGACAGTGTCTCATTCTGTTGCCCAGGCTGGAGTGCAGTGGTGTGATCACGGCTCACCGCAGCCGCAACCTCCTGGCCCCAGGTGATGATCCTCCCATCTCAGCCTCCTGGGTAGCTGGGACTACAGGTTTCATTTTTTTAAAATGCCTGGCTAATTTTTAAAAATTTTTTGTAGAGACAGGATCTTGCCATGTTGCCCAGGCTGGTCTCAAAGTCCTGGGCTCAAGGGATCCTCCTGTCTGTTTCTCCCGCAATGTTGGTATTATTGGGATGAGCCACTAAGCCTGGCTTTTGGACTATTTGTTAAAAATTTTATTTGCTACTACCACCACCACTACTCTAGTGCTTTACCAGCACTTAAATACCTCCGATGTCTGGGATGATTAGGAGTGAGGCAGACAGGGTAAACACTTCAATCATGTCAGAAGCATCGTTTTTCATAACCAGAATAATAACAAATATTTATGATGATTTAATCTAAACAGCAATTAATAAACAGCTCTTTTGTATGCCAGGCACTGTGTCAGGTGCTAAGTCTTCATGAGAAATAAATGTATTTTTATACATTTCAGGAGACAGGTGGAAAGCAATTTGGCAGCAACTACATTAAAACTTTTAAAATATGTAAATATTTTGATCCAGAATTCTTACTCCCAGAAGTTGTCCATGTTTTTGCTGGATGACTGCGAGTGCCCAAAGATATCTTTTCAAACATGCTTACTTCTGCGTTGTTTGTAAGAGAAAAACACTGGAAATGACCTAAACGTCCAACAGTAGAATGAGACCTACATATACCAATGTGAAAAGATGCCCAACAAGTACTGCTAGATGACAAAAGAAAGTTAGTTGTAAGACTGTATTTTTATTTTGTTTATATATAGAGTATTCGTATGCAATATCTGGAGGCATATACAATTCCTTTTTCCTTTCCTTTCCTTTCCTTCCCTTTCCTTTCCCTTTCTTTTCCTCTCCTTACCTTTCCTTTCCTTTCCTTTCCTTTCCTCTTTTTTTAAGATAGGGTCTGGCTTTGTTGCCCAGACTGGAGTGCAGTGGCACAATCTCAGCTCACTGCAACCTCTGCCGCCTTGGTTCAAGCGATCTTCCCACCTCAGCCTCCCGAGTAGCTGGAATTACAGGTGCACACTATCATGTCTGGCTAATTTTTGCATTTTTAGTAGAGACAGGGTTTTACCATGTTGCCCAGGCTGGTCTCGAACCCCTGGACTCAAATGATCCTTCTGCCTCAGCCTGTTAAAGTACTGGGATGACAGGCATGAACCACCCCACTGGCCAACAAACTATTAACAAGGGGCAGGATTATGGAGATTTTTCTATTTTTTAAAATAATGTTCATTTAAAAGTAATAAATGCATTACACAAGAAAAATAACAAAGGTAAAAACAAAAAGAATTAATACAAAATGAAAGGCAAGACATTAAATAAGACATTTTACAAATATGTTCATGGGGAATTATTGAAAATTTATTGAAAACAACACGTTTTCCAAGAATTCAGAATGGATAAGTGGTTCCACCTGCAGTTTTCTGACTGAGCAGCTGGATGCTATGTTCTTTCACTCGGTTACCCCCCTCTTTATCCTGGTTGATTTCCAGCTTTCAATAAAGCTTTTCACCTGACGCAGGATAATAGCGAGTGCATGTGTCCTGGTTTGTTTACCACGAGTCTCTCAGAGGAAATCATGTGCATCTGTCTGTTTACTTTTCCGTGGAACCTAGAAGGTCACCTCTAAAAATAATCTTGCTCGGTGTTAGAGCCTCTGCGACACAGAGGCCCTTCCATGCTCTCCACAGTTAGTGCCCTAAGCCAGGCATATCCAGTTCCCAAATGACTCAGATCAGAGAAGGAGGGGGAAGGCAGCTGCCAGCTAAGATGTCCAGCTACTGATTTCATTTAAGAACAGATACAGAGGAAGCCCCAAAATGGGACACACTCATGGCCGCCTTTCTAGATCAGTGATGTTGAACTTTCAAATATGTTTATTAGCTTTTTGTATTTCTTCTTTTGTGAATTTTCAAAGGAAATATTAGGAGAATTTCTGAGCCAGAGCCCATGCTATGGCTATTTGATTTTGCAGTAGACAAATTTGGGTGCCTATCCACTGCCTCCTTTGGCCCTGAAGCTCTTGTTGAAACAGGTGGGTCTGAGGAACTGTGCTTATGCCTGAGGAACACTCTCCATTTGCCCCTGACATCTGCCTCACTATTCCCAGATTGAACCTTTTATTATCCCATGCTGGGCTGGGACTACATTATCGAAGGCCTTAAAAGCCAGCCTGCGGAGGTTGAACAAGGGAGTAGGATGTTGAGAGTTCTGCTTTAAGAGATTAACCCAGCATCAGTGTAAGAGACATGAGAGAGAAACGTGAGTAGAGAAAGAGATCAAGAAATTAGAAGTTTTTTAGAAGTTAGAAGTCTTCTGTCAGCTGGGTGCAGTGGCTCACGCCTGTAATCCCAGCACTCTGAGAGGCCGAGGCGGGTGGATCACCTGAGATCAGGAGTTTGAGACCAGCCTGGCCAACATAGTGAAACCTCGTCTCTACTAAAAATACAAAAATTAGCTGGGCAAGGTAGTGGGTGCCTGTAATCCCAGTTATTCAGGAGGTTGAGGCAGGAGAATCACTTGAACCTAGGAGGCGGAGGTTTCAGTGAGCCAAGATTGTGCTGTTGCATTCTAGCCTGGGCTGCAGAGTAAGACTCCATCTCAAAAAAAAAAAAAAAAAAAAAAAAAAAGTTTTTGTCAGCTGCTCTGCCTGTGTAGTAGCCATTGTTTTATTCCTTTACTTTCCTAATAAACTTGCCTTCACTTAAAAAAAAAAAGAAGCCTGTTGTCCAAGTCAGAAATAATGAAAGCCTGAACTAAAGCCATGAGCAGGAGAGAAGTAAATAGAAAGACAAGAATTGAAGAAGCGCATCTATAAAATTGTACAGCTGATTGGATCCAGGATGTAAAGGAGTTCCATAGGTCCCAGAAGATTCCAAGATACGTGCTAGGAAATTGGTAGCGCTGCTGTGGAGGACATGTCCCACGCTGGGCTCTACGTCGTCCTCTTCTGCCTCTTCAGGGGTCTCATGCCAACAACTGTTTTGTCATCTATCTTCAATTATTTACTGCCATTGATTCCTTTCCATTTAGGCCTATTTAAGAATCTCCACATTTTAGAAACAAACCAAAACAAACCAAAATAAACCTTCCCTCTTGAGAGGAAGAATAGACTACTATTGTCCTTATCGTAGAAGTAGGGAGTCAAGAGACACTATCCATGATTAATAGAATGAAAAAGGGAGCTTAAGTAGGTTGCAAAGAGGGCCAGTGGAGACACTGAGAATGGGAGATACAACCACTTTGGAGGAGAGGGGAAGAGAGGAGCGTAAGTGAACTAAATTCTCATCCAGTGTATCAGGAGCTTAACAGAGAACGTCTGAGGCTGATAAATCAAGAAATAGACCTCCAGCGATCTGGAGGTTACTACAGCACGGAAGCAATTCAAAGTGCTTGCCTCTTCTCTTGGGAAAGGGTGGCTCAGGACTGTTGCTTTTTTGAACCATTTGCATGTATTTCTTTGATGAAAATTTTAAAGTTTTTTTTTCCTTTTTTTTTTAATGTATCAAAAAAACCTTTATTACTTTGATAGTAGCGTCTTATGCTTCCTCGCCAGATGGTTTTGGAGCAGGTGCTCCCTGGGACAGCACTTTTTGACCCTTCCGAGCTTTCAGAAGAGGTCCAGCCTTCTGGCCTGTGGCTTTCTGGGCAGGAACCTTCTGGGATGGAGCCTTCTTGCCCTCAGTGGTCATCTTTTTTGCTGGAACTTTAGAGCAGGTGCTTTTCTGGTAGAAGCTTTCAGGAGAGCCGCCTTAAGAAGCTTTCTAAACTGATTATTTTTTATTTTTTGAGACAGAGTATCACTCTTGCCGCCCAGGCTGGAGTACAATGGCACAATCTCGGCTACTGCAACCTCTGCCTCCTGGTTCAAGCGATTCTCCTGCCTCAGCCTCCCGAATAGCTGGGATTACAGGCCTGCACCACCATGCCCAGCAAATTTTGGTATTTTTAGTAGAAATGGAGTTTCGCCATGTTGGCCAGGGTGGTCTCGAACTCCTGACCTCACATGATCCGCCCGCCTTGGCCTTCCAAAGTGCTGGGATTACAGGCGTGAGCCACCACGCTTCTAATTTAATTGCTGATTATTCTTTTCCTCATTTTATTTGCCTTCATGGCTTTAAAACAAATTAAAGTCTGTCATCTTGGCTTTCCTTTCTCTGGCTTCAATCTTCTTGGCATCGTGTGGCTACTCATTTTGCACTGAGGTCTACCTGCTGGCAGGCTTGTTGGACATACCTTTGGTGGGCACTATGTGGGAACTTGAGGATGAAGTCAGTGAGCTGCATGCGTTTGAAAGACATGGCCTATCTCCTTACCTGAGGGCAAGGTCCATCAATCAGAGCCCTGTTTTCATCAGTTACATCTACAACTGCGACAACTTTCCAGCATAAGGTCCAGAGGAGACATAGGCCAACTGGCAAACCTCCAGGAAGTGCCTGAACACCATGACGGCGGCGTTGGCAAGAAGGAAGTTTTCTTTTTTTTAGCGTAATGGGGAGAGAAGCCTTTAAAAAGCCTCCCTAAATTCACATCTCCTTATGGCTACCATTTTTTCTCTCTCTTCCTTGAAATATATTCTTTAATATCATAATAATATTAGTAGCTAACACTTACTAAGTTATTGTTATGTGCCAGGCATTGGCACGTAACATTCATTCATCAAATCATTTAATCTTTGAAGTGAGCTTATTGCAACTAGACATCTTTAATGAATTGTCTATTCTCACCATCCTCATTTGCTCACCATCCAATCTCTTCTCAGCCTACTACAAACTGGCTTTTGCCATCCAAACTCCACTTAGACTATCAAGGGCACGGATGACCTCCCTATTGTTGAAACTGGTTACACTTACAGTGGCTTTGGTTACACTTGCGGGGTGTGTGTGTGTGTGTGTATGTGTGTGTGTTTTCTACCTTCTGACTTCCTCACAGTTCTCCTCTAAGGTCTTTCTTCTGCTGCCCACCTCCTAAATGTTGATATTCCTCAAAGTTCCTGCTCCAGCCTTCATGTCCTCTCACTACCTGTCTCTTTGGATCATTTATATATTCCCATTGCTCAAGTTGCCACTGATGACACTCAGACCTCTGTGTCTATCCCAAACAGTTCTTTCTCCTGAGTTGTTAACCCATATATCACTGTCTATCCTGATCTGGTGTCCCACTGGCACCTCAACTCAACAAGTCCTCAGTGAAATGCATCCTCATCCCCTGACACCTGCCCTTCATCTTGTGTCCCTTTCTCAGTGACTCCACTACCATCCACACAATTGCCCAGCCTGCAAATGTAAGTCCTTAGCCGCCCTGCACATCTAGTCAGCCACCAAGTCCTGTGCTGTCATCATCCTGCATAGCTCTCTAGTCCTCTTCATCCAGGGGGCCTCTCCCTTCTTTTGCGCCATCATCATCCTCTCTCATCTGGACTAAGCCAGTGGCTTGCTCAGTGTCTTTCCACCCACAGTCAGCCCCTCCAGTCCATTCTCCACATGCAGCCAGAGTGATTCTTTCTCATATGCAAACCTGCACCTGCCCCTCCTCCACTTAAAAGCACTGAATGATTTCTTGCACCTTCAGTCTACACTCTAGAGGGCCTCTGCTTACCTCTTTCCCAGGCTCCTTCTGCACTGGCTCCTGCCATGCTAAAACCACGTGCAGCCTCCCAGCTCTTTCTCTCCTGTTTGCAGCCATTTGCCCTCACTGCTCACCACTTCCTCCTACCCTGTTCTCTTCCTGTATAATTCCTACCGGTCCTTCTTGATTCAGTATCGATGTCGCTTCTCTGGCGGAGTTTTCCTGACCCCAAGACCCTATCCCAGCACTTCCACACTACTGTATTTATCCATATCTTCTCTGTCACTGAACTGCCAATCTTTTGAAGACAGACGGTATGTAATCCATCCTGGCACAGAGCTTCAATCTATTAAATGAATCATGGGAGGCAGATGTATGGATTGGAAAGAGCATGGAGTCTGAATTCAGGCAGACCTGGATTTGGGTTTCTGTTTTATTTATATGTATTTATTTTTTGAGATGGAGTCTCGCTCTGTTGCCCAGGCTGGAGTGCAGTGGCACGAACTCAGCTCACTGCAACTTCCGCCTCCTGGGTTCAAGCGATTCTCCTGCCTCAGCCTCCCAAGTAGTTGGGATTACAGGCCTGCACCACTATGCCCAGTTAGTTTTTTTTATTTTTCATAGAGACGGGGTTTCACCATGTTAGCCATGCTGGTCTCGAACTCCTGACCTCAGGTGATCCACCCATCTCGGCCTCCCAAAGTGCTGGGATTACAAGCATGAGCCACCATGCCTGGCCCTGGATTTAGGTTTTCTTCCTCTTCTGGGTCTTGTCTTTTCCAGGTGTAAACTGGAGACTGGTGTTCCTTCCTCCCAGAGTCACTGTGAAGGTTAAGTGAAGTTCCTGGCACAGGAAGGGCATACGGGCGCTTGTAGCTACTTGTGTGTTCTCTTCCCCCTACTCACAGCAAGTGGGAACTTTAGTGGTTTGAAGGCAGTAAGTATGAATTTAGAGGTAGGTCATGCAGGGGGCGAGGCCAGTGGGGGAGCTGTGAATTGGGCCTGATGTGGGAGCTGGAGGTGCAGGTTTTGAGTTGTCAGTTTAGGGGCCCTGAACTGAGGCTTTGGAGTAAATGAGATTTCCCAAGTGAGACTGGCTTCGGGGAAGGCTCAGACCTAGGGAGCAGTAAAAAGATCAGCCTTCGAAAAGGCAGGGGGGAGGAGAAGGCCTGGGTGGCAGAGACAGCCAGGATGAGGAGGGGGAGAAATAACAGCTTACACACTGCCAAGAGGTGGAGGAGAAAGTACCCGTGGGTTTGGACTGAATGAGGTCATTGATGTCCTTGGAAAGAGGATGTAGGTGATAGTTTTGTGTGGTTAATCATTTGTTCTAGGTCACAGAAGAAAGAGGGGGGGGCCGTGTAGGACTCAGAGTTCCAGAGCAAAAGCCATCTGAACCGATAAGCAGGAAAGGAAGAGCTGAAGAGAGCAGCGGCATAAATGCCCTGAAAACTAACAACCACAGGGCTCACAGGGGCATCCCGGCACCCACACACCGGGCCCTCCCCAGTCCCTCCCCATCCCCCACTGACTCCTGATCCCTCCCAAGGATACCAAGGAATAACCTGGCCCAGGTAGCAGGAGGATGCTGGGGAGGGGATCTACAAAAGCAAACTCTTCTGTAGAAGAGTTTGGGGTTTTTGTTTGATAATAACCTTTCATTATTTTCTGTGTCAGGCCTTGTAATCATTACCTCATGCACTCCTCACAACATTCCGTTAAAATATTATCGTCTGTTTTACTAATGAGAAACCCAAGGCTCAGAGAAGTTAATTAGCCCGTTGGAAGCCAAATGACTGGCAAATGATGAGCTAAGATGAACCTGGGATCTCTGTGACTCCAGAGCTCCTGCTGTTAACTGCTTTGCTGGGGGAGGGTGTCGGGGAGCAGATGGAGGAAGGGCTTCAGAAGCCTTAGTCTGGGACTCCAGGGAGAGGCATGGGAAGGCCTAGGGGAAGTTGAGGAACCTGTCTGTGTACATAACTAACTTCCAACTCTGCAGGGCCAAGGCTGGAACCATCTAGTGTGGCACAGTCCCAGAGCACTTTTTGTACCGCTGGAATGTTCTCTATGCTGTCTGACATGGTGCCACTAGCCACTGGGGCCACTGAGAACTTGAAATGTGTCTGCTGTGACCAAGGAATAGAATTTTAAATTGTACGCATTTTAATTAGTTTAAATTCAAATTTGAAAACTGATACTGGATTTAGTTATTGGAAAAAATTAAGTATATTTTGAACAACTTGGTGTATAAAACTAATTTTTCAATTTTAATTTTATGAAGTCTAAATACAGATAAAATATTTCTTTTCCTTTTTTTATTTTTTGAGATGGAGTCTTGCTCTGTCACGCAGGCAGGAGTTGAGTGGCATGATCTCGGCTCACTGCAACCTCTGCCTCCCAGGTTCAAGTGATTCTCCTGCCTCAGCCTCCCAAGGACTGGGATTATAGGCGCCCACTACTCCTGGCTAATTTTTGTATTTTTAGTAGAGATGGGGTTTCACCTTTTTGGCCAGGCTGGTCTTGAACTCCTGACCTCAAGTGATCTGCCCACCTCAGCCTCCCAAAGTGCTGAAATTACAGGCGTGAGCCACTGCACCTGGCCAGATCAAGTATTTCTGATGAGATTTAGCATCTGAATTGAGATTTGCTGTAAGTGTAAAATATACTAGTGTTCAAAGACTTATGAAAAAGAACATCAACTAGTTCATTAATAATTTTTAATTGACCACCTGTTGAAGTAATATTTTTGATATACTATATTAAGTAAACGTATTATTAAAATTAGTTTCATTTGTTTTTAGAAAAAAAATGTTTAAATATGGCTACCAGAAAAATTTTAATGAAATATGTGGCTTGAATTATATTTCTTTTGGATGGTCTTGACCCAGAGGCAGAGTCCTGGTACTAACAGAAGTTCCACTTAGTGGTGGTGTTAGAGAGGCCTTTCCCCACCTTTTACTACTCTTTTTTTTTTTAAGACAGGGTCTTGTTCTGTCACCCAAGCTGCAGTAAAGTGGTGTGATCTTGGCTCACTGCAACCTCTGCCTCCAGGGCTCAAGCAATCCTTTCACCTCAGCCTCCCCAGTAGCTGGGACCACAGGCGTGAGCCACCATGCCTGGTCAATTTTTGTATTTTTTGTAGAGATGGAGTTTCACTATGTTTCTCAGGCCAGTCTTGAACTCCCGGCCTCAAGTGATCCTCCCACCTTGGCCTCCCAAAGTGCTGGGATTACAGGCATAAGCCACCTTGACTGGCCTCAGAGTTTAATTTTAAAAGAGAGCAGAGGTCATGTGGATGCTTCACATAAAGGAGTGACTCACTGACATTGGCTTTCAGTCCTCTGGGAGGGAAGGATTTGGCTTTCCAGGAGTCTCTATTGAGAGCTAGCTGTTGGTAGGTATCCCCCCTGTGTACCTTACTTCTTAGTCTATCTTTACTTCTTAGATTTCTAGGATTGTCCCAATTTATATGTTCTGACCATGTAACTACTCATACTTGTCCAATCTTGAATCCCAGTATAAGCTTCCAAAATGTGCATATGTAGGGAATGACCAGTTCTGCTTCTGTATCATGCTGCTCTCCTTATTTCTGAGAATGATCTTTCAACCCTCAGCAGGGGTTGCAAGACACCTGCAGCTGCAAATCTGTCTTGCTCATGCCACAAAACAGAGATGACATCACTGAGTGAGAAACTAAAACACTGAAGATGGCACATTTCCAAAGTTTCTGCTCTCCAAAGCCCCCATTATAAGGTCATGTGCTAAAATACCTTAGGTAGCCTTGATCTAGAGCAAACTAGCCTCAGTCTCTTTATATGTAAATTGGGAGAAATAACAGAGACAGAGTAGACTCATATTGTTACTTGGAGGACTAAATGAATTCATGTATGTAAAGTGCTTAGCCTATTGTCTAGAACATAATAAACCATCAACTCACTCTACGTTAACTATTGATATAAAATAGATGTAGGATACTTATAAATGTGTGTCAGAACTCATTTGGTCACATGTGATAGACACCTGATTCCAATTACAATGTTTATTGGAAACATACCAGACTAAAAAGGTTAGAACAATCAGACCCAGGAGAGCTGGGTACAGCTGGACCTCAGAGCTCCGACACTGCAGGCACTTTCTGTCTCCTCTCTGCCTGTCTGTGTCTGTTGGTTTCTTTCTCATTCACTGCAGATGGGCTTCCTCATATGGCCAGAAACCAACTCCTGAGCCTATCTCTTGCAACTTCCTGCACTAGAGAGATGTTCTTCTCAGCTATAGCTTAAAATACAACAAAAGTCAGGGGAAGGACTATGTGTGGCCTAGCTTGGGCATCCATCCTTACACAAGTTCAACTTTGACCATGGGAACCAGGACATATAAGAGCATGATTGCTCCTGTTGGAGATCCCGTGGTTGGGATTGGGGATTTGGATAACAAGTTCTCAAACATAAGGGAGGGTGCTGAGTGGCCCCTTGCCATGCTCAGTCATTGGCTGGGACTGCAGGGGTGGGAAAAGCATGGCCTCAGCTCAACAGATCTCTATTGAGATCTCTCTATTGGTGCAGCCAGTCTTAAAGGTGCTGCAACTGGAGGCTGTGAGCTGACTGCTCTCCTTGCAGCTGATCATTCAGTTCTTTCTTGAAGGGAAATGCAAACAGTGCACCTATCTGTGGTTGCCATGAGCCACCCCTTGTTTCAATTGATGAGGGCTCTGCCCTCATGATCTAACCACCTCCCAAAGGCCCCATCCCCTAACACCATCACCTTGGGGGTTAGGGTTTCAACATAGGAATTTGGGAGAAGTCCATGATTTGGGGTCACAGGTAGCCTCTGTCTCTGCTACCATGGCCACTCCTTCACATGCCCATTGTGCCCATTCCAATGACAAAGCTTGTACCCACACACTGAGCTGACCCACCCGTAAACCAAGCATGGGCTTTTCTTCCTCAGTCAGTTGGTCACGATGTTCCCCAGGACCACAGGTGTAAGCTGAGGTAGGGACACTAGTGCCCTTACCAGGCCCAGATGTCCCCAGTCAAGTTATACTGGGATTACCCCAAATTATCGACCTTGCAGCCAGGGGGAGGAAGTGGGCACAGCTTCGCAGGGGGTACCGGTTGCCTGTAGGGGAGAAGCCTCTGCAGTGTCTTTCTGCACAGGGAGGGGGTGGGCCACCTATGCAGATTCTGGGTGCACCAGGGAGTCTGCAGATATGCGTTCTTTCAGGTCATCCACCCAGATTTTCCCATCCTATGTTTCAGGGCCCCAGATTTTCTCAACCAGGGCACAACAGACCTGACTTGACCAAGCATTCAACCATTTTGGGGAACTTTGACCCTGAATCTCAGATCCTAGTTTGTTCCTCAGCTGTGCTAACTCTTTCACCCTATAAACTACTGAAGAGACCCTCTGGTACTCACACTTAGCCATAACTGTTTGTAGACTGCCCTCTGTTTGCAATGCTTCCTCTGTAGCAGGGATTCCTAACTCGTGGGCCACGGACTCATGGGCTGCACAGAAGGAGGTGGATGGCAGGCGAGTGATCGTTACCACCTGAGCTCCGCCTCCTGTCAGGTCATCAGCATTAGATTCTCACAGGAGTCCAAACCCTATTGTGAACTGCGCATGTGAGGGATCTAGGCTGCGCATTCCTTATGAGAATCTAATGCCTGATGATCTGTCACTGTCTCCCATCACCCCAGATGGGACCATCTAGTTGCAGGCAAACAAGCTCAGGGCTCCCACTGAGTCTACATTATGGTGAGTTGTATCATTAATTCATTATACATTACAATGTAATAATAATATAAATAAAGTGCCTAATAAATGTAATGCACTTGAATCGTCCTGAAACCATCCCCTACCCCACCCCAGTCTGTGGAAGAATGGTCTTCCACAAAACTGGTCCCTGGTGCCAGAAAGGTGGGGGACGGCTGTTGTGTAGGATGTCAATGCAGCTTTTGAGCAATCAGCTCACTCCATTGTTCCCGTGTGAGGTGCCTCCCCCTCCCCCAGGTCTCCATGCTTTCCAGGGCTTGAATCCTCTCACCAGCCAGTGTATTCTCCACTGGGATGTCACTCTCAAGTCACTACTGATGGTATTTTTAGCAAATGGGCTAGCCCTTGTGACTGGGACTATCCCTGCCCACATACCACTTGGGATGCGGTTCTCCTTGCCAGCTGGGAGGCACGCAGTTCAGTCCCCAAACGGAGCTTGTTGTTTCCGACTGCCTTCAGGACCAGCTGTGCTGATGGGTCCTTAGGGAAGCAGACATCAAGGCAAAGTTAGAAGGGGGAGAGATTCATTGTGGGTAATATCTGGTAAAGGACAAGAGGGAAAAGGAGCGGGAGTAGTCTAGGAAAGTCTCTAGGCCATGGTGCAGGTCTGACACCTGTAAAGGCAGAGAAAGGAAGGAGGGTTGAGCAGGAAGCGCCTTAGGCTGAGGTGTAGCTCTGAGAAAATCCTAGAGGGGTCCCTCGCTGGGCTGTGCTCAGACACTGGCTGGGAGCTTTCTGGGAAGAAAAGTCTGTGGTGTGTAGGGACTAGAAGGAGGCAGGAGAGGGGTTTTGGTAATGATATGTTTCTTAATCTGGGTTTTTATGTGTGTGTTCATTTTATAAATTTTTATCAAGTTCATTTCTGACATGAGAAATTCATGTGTGCTATATTTCAATCTTTTAAAAATCATGAGTTTCTGCCTTTGGCTTCCAAATAGCCTTAATAAACAACCTTAATTAGGATTTTAAAACTCATACCCTAGGTGGGATAGTCTTATATTGAAAAAACAAATTGGTGGCCAGGTGTGGTGGCTCACTTGTGTAATCCCAGCACTCTGTGAGGCTGAGGCAGGTGGGTCACCTGAGGTCAGGAGTTTGAGACCCACCTGGCCAACATGATGAAAATACAAAAAATTAGCTGGACATGGTGGCACATGCCTGTAATCCCAGCTACTGGGAGGCTGAGGCAGGAGAATCACTTGAACCCAGGAGGCAGAGGTTGCAGTGAGCCGAGATCACGCCACTGCACTGCAGCCTGGGTGACAGAGCAAGACTCCATTTCAAAACAACAACAACAAAAAAACAAATTGGTAATATACCCAGAGGGTCTTAGAAATATATAAACCAATTTCTAGAAATGTATTATATAGAATAAACCACACAATGTATAAAGTCTTAAGTAAAAAGATGTTCATTATTACACTCTTTATAGTAGTGAACATTTGGAAATGTCATATGTTTGCATCAGTACAGAAACTGCCGAATAAATCATGGAATGTAATACAATTGGATACAATGAAACAGTTAAAAATAATGAGGTGAGAATCTATATTTCATGGCATGGGAGTATGTTCATGATACAACATTAATAAATGAAAAGAAAGCACAAATATATGCTTAATATGATCCATTTTACCAAAAATGTTTATTTTATTTTTATTTATTTATTTTTTTAAAGACGGGGTTTCACCATGTTGGTCAGGCTGGTCTTGAACTCCCGACCTCAGGTGATCCACCCGCCTTGGCCTCCAAAGTGCTTGGATTACAGGCGTGAGCCACCACGCCCGGCCCAAAAATGTTTTTAAAAGCATGTTTTTGTAGTTAGAAGAAAGATTGAGTATTCTACATAAAATATTAATAGTGCTTATCTTTGGACAGTATATTAAAATGATTATTTTAAAAAATCTTTTTAATGTTTAATGTTTGTTTTTTTATGATGAAACTTTAATTCAGATGCTCCCCAACTTACAATGGGGTTGTATCCTGATAAACCCATCATATGCTGAAAAAGTGGAAAATGCATTTAAGACACCTAACCCAGGCCAGGCGCAATGGCTCACGCTTGCACTTTGGGAGGCTGAGGCGGGAGGATCATGAGGTCAGGAGTTAGAGTCCAGCCTGGCCAACATAGTGAAATCCCATCTTTACTAAAAATACAAAAATTAGCCGGGTGTGGTGGTGTTTGCCCGTAGTCCCGGCTACTTGGGAGGCTGAGGCAGGAGAATCCCTTGAACCTGGGAGGTAGAGGTTGCAGTGAGCCAAGCTCTCGCCTGGGCAACGGAGCAAGACTCCATCTCAAAAAAAAAAAGACACCTAACCTCCGAAATATCATAGCTTAGACTAGCCTACCTTATACATGCTCAGATCACTTACATTAACCTACGGTTGGGTGCAACCTCTGGCAACACAGCACTCAGGGTATTAGGTGCCCTCACGATGGTGTGGCTCATCGAGAGCTGTGGCTCATTTGCCACCCTCCAGCATCGAGAGAATATTGGACTGCACATTGCTATCCTGGGAAAAGATCAAAGCCCAAAATTCCAAGTATTGTTTCTCCAGAATGCAGATTGCTTTTGCACCATTGTAAAGTCAAAAAATCATAAGTCGGATCATCATAAGTTGAGGATTGTCTTTTCTAGTCAGAGCCCTTCCCCTCCAGAACTATTTTAAAAAAATAAACACATTGGTCTCTCTCTCTCTTTCCATATAGATATGGAGAAATTATATATATATATATTAAAAAAAAATTTTTTTAGACAGGGTCTCACTCTGTCACCCAGGCTGAAGTGCAGTGGCATGATTATGGCTCACTGCAGCCTCAACATCCTGGGCTCAGGTGATCCTCCCACCTCAGCCTCTGCAGCAGCTGGGACTATAGGCACATGCCACCATGCTGGCTAATTTTTGCATTTTTTGTAGAGACAGAGTTTCACCATGTTGCCTAGGCTGGTCTCGAACTTCTGGCTCAAGCAATCTGCCTGTCTCAGCTTCCCAAAGTGCTGGGATTACAAGAGTGAACCACTGTGTCTGGCCTGGTCTATATTTTTAAATGTGTAATTGATCTAACCCTCAAGGTTTATCTTGAGCATCTACAAAGAGCAGAACTTTGTGCTAGGACTTTATGCGGATTTTTTTTTTAAAGGAGACTGAGAGAATGTCCTTTACTTTGAGAAGTTTATTTTCTTTTTAGCGACTTAAGATTAGACACACACAGAATTAGAGAATTATTCAGCTGATAATAATTATTCAGTTGATAATAATAATAACCAGGTTATGAGATATTTTAGGGTAGGGAATCAAAGCTTACTCATCGATGTCTACCCATAGACTTTCACATTACCTAGAATATGAGATAGAAATTCCATTTGTGTTAGTTGGCCAAAAAGGAATTAATTAATGAATAATAAATGAATGAAAAAATAAACACTGGAGGAGTCACTGATATGCCTAATGATATTTTAACCAGCTTACACTTTTGTATCTAAGTAATATATTGCCTTTCACTTAAAATACAAAAGGGTAAGCTAGTTAAAATAACAATAGTCAAGACTTAGTAAAACATTTTTTTTTCCTTGACTTATCATCACTCTGAAAATGCCACTGGAGGATTTTTTCCACCCCTACAACTCTGGGCTCCACCTGGCTGAAGGGGCTGGTATGGGGAGTGCACTCTTGCCAAGGGATGCAGTGAATACAGGCTATGGCTGCTGCCTTTGGAGTCCTCGGAGCGTCCTATGGATACTTTGGAGTCCTTGTGTCCAGGGGCCAGGAGGCAAGCAGAGGAGTCACCATCTTGGTAGAGGTCATTGTCCCTGATTAGCAGGTAGAGGCAGGGCTCCTGTTACATAGTGGGGGATGAGTTCAGGGTATTTGGAACCAGGGAGTATTATGGGCTGGATACAGAATTGGCAATGTTAGTCGCAATCATGTTTCAGCCGCCATCTACAAGATGATGACTTCTGAATCCTTAACTCTTTCATGAGTTTCAGGCAAATATTTTAAATAGCAAACTTGATGATGACACCTGGATGTTACAAAAGGGCAACAATACAGTCACAGTTGAGCTCATTTTTTCTACTAGCCTGTTCCTCCTTCTCCTGCTAATGCCACTCATGCCAGAATCTTAAGAGTCATCCTAGATTTTATGTTTTCCCTCAGTCTTCACTTTCGATTTGTTGCTAAATCTTGTTAGCTCAATCTTCCGTAGCTTTGGAATTTGATTTTTCCTCCCATCTGGGCTCCTTCCCTCCAGCCACACTTCCTTACCATCCATCTTTATTATCATTCTCAAAATGATCTTTCCAGAATGAAATTTAATCATGCTTCTTTTCCTTAGATTGTCTAATACCGCCTCGGGGCTGCAGGTTAAAGCCCACACTCCTTGGTTAGCCTGGCTTTTATCTGTCATGATCCCGTCCTGTTGCCTTGCTTATCTTCTGCCTGCAGTGCTAAAGCTCCTAGTGATGGGGATTGCATTCTCCACATCTTTGTAGTTCCAGTGCCCAACACAGTTTTGGGAACTTAATAGAGATTTTCTAAATAAATGAACAAGAAGATAAGACCTGAAATGGGCTTTTAAGATTGAGCTGGAAGGATAAAATCTAGATAGAGATCCATTCTGTGTCCTTCAAACAATTATTGAGCTTATTAATGGAAGAGATTCCTTGTCACTTAATATTTTTATCTCCATGGGCTGCCAAGTGCTTGGTACATGGTGGGCATTCAATACACTTTGGATTCATTGATAAATAAACCAACAAATGGTAGTGTATTGTATTCAGCCAAGCAAACTTTTTTGGGGGGGGGGAGGGGGTAATGTAATGCTTAATTAATTATAGAGCAATGAATTTGAGGAAGAGATGAAAACTTCATTCTTTTTGAAGGGGCCACTATGCTGGCCAGATACCTGAGCAAACAGGCCAGGCCTCCAGGCAATTACATCAAGCACATTTCTTATTGCCCAGAATGTGGATTTGCTATTGGAGAAGACACCTGTCTTCCTGAGGTCAGTGGCTCCAGCATTAGATTTATTAACTGTAACCAGATCTGGCTACAGATGCTGCCAAAACAGGGATATCCCAAGGTGCTATTACTGGATGCTAATTTTGGATAAATACCTCCTTGATGCTTTAAGTCTTTCAAAATGAAGATTGCATGCTCTAGTAAATTATAAACATGATTGAAGTTTCCATTTTCAGTGAATAGTTAAACTCATGTTTTTTGTAGTTAGGATATGCAATGGACATGCTGGCATTTTTATACTTATATTGAGGTTCAGAATAAAGTATTTTACAAGGTCCCGGGAACTTGTTTGCAAAGTAAAGTGTTCTGAAAAGTTACCCTGTTACAATATGATCACTCCCTTTGGAGAACTTGCAAGTAAATTTAGTTAGTTAAAGCCTCTGCCAGCATGCTTCTAGAACAGAGAATAAAAAGGACATCTCCAGTTGCCAGTTGCTTTTATCTGTTGCTTCTCCTGATCCCTATTTGAAGAAATTCCATTTTGCTGCAGGTTCACATCTCTGAGTTATCTTACCCCTGGACTTTCCCCAACGGTTAGTCTCTTGAGCTTGTGAGGAACTCAGTGTTCATGATATAGTGACTTGCACTCAAAATACAATAGGGTAAGCTGGTTAAAATATCAATAATCAAGACTTTGCAAAGTTTTTTTTTGTCCTTAATAGGAAGGGCATTAATCGACCGTATTAGTTAAATGGGGACACTAAATCTTAATATTCTTCCATTGTTAAACTAAACTGTGGCCAAATGCTTTCTACTATCATGCCAACATGAAATGATTTCTTTTTTGAGACGGAGTTTCACTCTTGTTGCCCAGGCTGGAGTGCAATGGCATCATCTTGGCTCACTGCAACCTCTGCCTTCGGTTCAAGTGATTCTCCTGCCTCAGCCTCCTTAGTAGCTGGGATTACAGGCATGTGCCAGCACGCCCAGCTAATTTTTGTATTTTTAGTAGAGACAGGGTTTCTCCATGTTGGTCAGGTTGGTCTTGAACTCCTGACATCAGGTGATCTGCCCACCTTGGCCTCCCAAAGTGCTGGGATTACAGGTGTGAGCCACCGCACCTGGCCAAAATGACTTTTTTGCTTTCAGCTTAACTAGCTAGAAACTTCAACAAAGCTTAAGTCTTAAAGTGAGATGGTTTCCTTTTGACCTGATGGGGCAGAGAATGAAGAGATGAAAAGGAAGGAGGCCAATTTTATTCATCCAGGTGACCAAGAGGATTGGAGCTTTAGGGAAAGATTTCCCCAGAGATGATAGGGTGCCATTTACAGTTCTCTAAAAAAATTACAAGGCAATTTGACTTTTAATGCTTTTGTAATCTTAATGTAGTGGCTTTTTATAGCCCTGAGCTGTGTGCATCCCAATGTCAAAGTGGGTTTCTATAGATCATCCTTTCCTGCTGTTTCCGAAATGATTTCTTTCTTAATTATTTGCAGACTTAGGATTTCATCTGAGAACAATGTGAAATGCCTCTGACTAGTTGTGAGCAAAGCCGGTCACCTGATGCCTTCAAAGTTAGTCAAGAGCAAAGGCAGCCTGGTTGGAGTCTGGCACCTTGGAATATTGAGGAGGCAGGCACAGAGTAGCCTGATGGTTAAAGCCTTAGCTCTGGAATCTGGTGAGCTGGGTTTTGCATCTGGGGCACACTATTCACTAACTGTGAGACTTGCACAATTTGGTTAGACTCTCATCTGTGGGAAGGGAACAACAGCAGCACCTATTGAGTGTAACAGTGCCCAGCAGATAGTAAATGATTGTTAAATCTTACTAACTAAAAAGGGCTGGGCATGGTGGGTCACGCATGTAATCCCGGAACTTTGGGAGGCCAAGTCAGGCGGATCACGAGATCAGGAGATCAAAACCATCCTAGCCAACATGATGAAACCCCGTCTCTACTAAAATACAAAAATTAGTTGGGCGTGGTGGCATGCGCCTGTAGTCCCAGTAGTCCCAGCCACTCAGGAGGCTGAGGCAGGGGAATTGCTTGAACCTGGGAAGTGGATGTTGCAGTAAGCTGAGATTGCGCCACTGTACTCCAGCCTGGCAACAGAGTGAGACTCCGTCTCAAAAAAAAAAAAAAAAGAAAAGAAAAGAAAACAAACACTGAGCATTGGCAGCAGTGGAACATTTTCTGTAGTAGGCCCTGTGGCTAAAACAATGTATTAGATACTTGTTTCACCCTTCCCTGGCTGGTTGGAGAGAAAGGATATATCCACACGTATGTTTATGTAAACATATATAAGTGACATGGCACGTGTGTGAGAGGACGAGGAGTCAAGGAAGGCCTGTCAAGGAGACAGACAGGAGCTTGGCCTTAGAGGAGAAGCAGGAGCCAGATGAGCTGACCACAGCCAGAGGACATGCTCAGGGCTGTCACAGTTGCATAAATGTCAGCCTCATTGAACATTTCAGGTACCTAAATGGCTAAGAATTCATGGGGCAGGAAGAGGGGGAGGACTTAAAAAGTCATTGACTGTCTCCTCCTCCTCTTCTTCTTCTTCTCCTTCTTCTCCTTCTCCTCCTTCTCTTTCTCCTTCCTCCTCTCCCTCTTCCTCTTCTTCCTCTTCCTCTTTTATTTGTTTATTTTGAGACAGTCTTGCTCTTTCTCCCAGGCTGGAGTGCAGTGGCGTGATCTCAGCTCACTTCAACCTCTGTCTCCTAGGTTCAAGCGATTCTCATGCCTCAGCCTCCTGAGTAGCACATGTCAGCATGCTCAGCTAATTTTTTGTATTTTTTAGTAGAGAGGGTTTCACCATGTTGGCCAGGCTGGTCTCAAACTCCTGACCTCACGTGATCCACCTGCTTTGGCCTCCCAAATTGCTGGGATTACAGGTGTGAGCTACTGTGCCTCACCTCTTATTACTTTGCTGAGATAGGGTCTCACTCTGTCACACAGGCTGGAGTGCAGTGTGTGATCATGGCTTACTGCAGCCTCAACTGCCTAGGCTCAAGCAATTCTCTCACATCAGCCTCTTGAGTAGCTAGGACTACAGATGTGTGTCACAACCCTGGCAATTAAAAACATTAAAAAAAAAAAATTCACAGCCCAGCTATAAAGTTTCCTGATAAAAAACATTTTTTTTAATACAGAGAAAGTGTCTCACTATGTTGCCCAGGCTGGTCTTGAACTCCTGGCCTCAAGCAATCCTTCCACCTCACCTTCCCAAAGTGCTGGGATTACAAGTATGAGCCACCACACCTGGTGACTGATTGTGTGTGTGTGTGTGTGTGTGTGTGTGTGTGTGTTTGAGATGGAGTTTTGCTCTTATTGCCCAGGCTGGAGTGCAGTGGCACGATCTTGGCTCACTACAACCTCTGCCTCCCAGGTTCAAGCGATTCTCCTGCCTCAGCCTCCCAAGTAGCTGGGATTACAGGCATGCACCACCATGCCCAGCTAATTTTGTATTTTAAGTAAAGATGGGGTTTCGCCATGTTGGACAGGCTGGTTTTGAGGTCCTGACCTCAAGTGATCCACCTGCCTCGGCCTCCCAAAGTGCTGGGATTACAGGCGTAAGCCACTGCGCCTGGCCGTGATTAATGTTTTATCTTAACTGAATATTTTCAGTTTGGTCATTCGAAACCAAAAATTTGTTGCTGTTTAAAAATACTTACTTTCTTTAACTGAACTAAATATGTTGTCAAATGCAGAACAGAAATAATCTGCTACAACAAAATCAAAAACTATTGATGCACCTATATGTGTCTAGTTTTCTTTAGGAATAATGTAAATAGATATGATCCTTGGCTTTAAGATTCAATCAAAACTCTGAGCCATCCAAGTTTATATATACTTTAATAAATCACACTTAAGGAAAGGTGTGTGGTTCAACGTAGTCCAAGGGAAATGTGATAGTAATTTCAAGCAGGTTGGTAGCAATGAAGAAAGGGAGAAGTGTATATATTCAAGATCTTCTTAGTCTATTTTATATATAACATATTGTGAGGACAAGCTAGTCGGTAACATTTTCCAACTGACTCTTCTCTATGGACAGTAAAGGTATTTGGTGCTCTATTGTAACCAGAAACTGTATCAAAAGTTAGTAAAAAAAATAAAAATAAAAACCTCAAAACACTGACATAATATGGGTAGAACTACTATATTGTCTCCTTTGGAATCCTCCTCATTCATTTATTCAAACATTAAAATGTTTCCTGCTGTGTGCCACGTGCGATGTGTTAGAACTGTACGTACAAAATAGTTTTGTTTCCTGCTGTCATGGAGAAAGACAGATAATAAACAAGTAAGCAAGTAGATCTCTATATAATTACACATTGATCTATTTACTCACTTATGAAATAATTATTGAGCACATATTATGTGGGTTTGGGAATACAATAAAGGACAAAAATAGACTTGTCCCTCACTTCATAGCATTTACTGTCTGAGGGAAGAGATGACCTACTCAAGGAGCCATGCTAGAGAAGGTACAGTTGCACCTGTGTTAAGAGCTGTGAAGGAGTATATAACAAGGTAATGTGATCTCACGAGGAGGTCAAGGGAGGCTTCCCTGAGGACATTGAGAATCAATGGAGAACTGAAGGATGAGGAAGAGTTAGCTAGGCAAAGGGAGGGAGAAGAGAGCATAACGGACAGAGGGAACAGCATGTGGCAAAGGACGTGGCAAAGGCCATGTTATGTCCTAGAGGCTGCAAGACAGTTAGTGTGGCTGGAAGAGGAAGATGAACTTGTGAAGGAGACAGAGAGGCAGCAGCAGGAGGTGAACGGGAGGAGGTGGTTTCAAGAAGAAGGACACGGACAGCAGAGTCAGAGGTTAATACGAGAGCTGAAAAATGTCCCCTGGATTTCACAACATGTAGGTCCTTGGTGAGCTCAGTGGAATGACCGGCCAAAAGCCAGAATGGCATGTCTTGAGAGTGAATGGAAGGTGAGGAAATGTAGGGATCAAGGGCATTGATTAGGAGTTGCGTTGGCCACATGTAATGAAACCTGCTGAAGACAGCTTAACTATATTGGGTTATTTCTCTCACATAACAAGAATGACAGAGGTTGACAGTTCAGGCTGGTGCAGTGGCTCCACAATGTCATCAATGTTCTAGAATCCTTCATCTTTCTGCACTGTCATCCTTAGTATTGGCTTTTTTTTTTTCCATTGTGAGTGAAAGAAGGCTACTAATTCTCATATCAGTGTTTCAGATAGGAAAAAGGAAGAAACATCAAGGGGGAAAGGTCTGGTGCCATTTTAGGAAAGCAAACATTTGCTATAAATTCCCAGATGACTTCAGCTCACAAATCACTGGCCGTAACTGTGTCACATGGCCACTCCCAGCTGCAAGGGAGGCTGGGAAATGTAGCTCTTTAGCTGGACCCATTGCTGCTCCCCTCCCACAAATCTGTTTTTGTTAGAAAGAAGGGGAGGTGGATTTGGGGAAGGTAACTACAGCAGCTACACAGCAAATACAAATCACACATTCAAAAAGTGTGTCCATAAAGGGAAGGAGAGAGATGAGATGATCTTTGGAAGGGGATGTGGGACTGAGAGACTTCTTTAAAAATGGGTATGAGGCTGGGTGTGGTGGCTCTTGCTTGTAATCCCAGCACTTTGGGAGGCCAAGGTGGGTGGAGTTTGAGACCAGCCTGGCCAACATGGTGAAATCCTGTCTCTACTAAAAATACAAAAATTAGGTGGCATTGTGGTGGGCGCCTGTAATCTCAGCTACTTGGGAGGCTGAGGCAGGAGAATCACTTGAATCTAGGAGGTGGAGGTTACAGTGAGCCGAGATAGCACCATTGCACTCCAGCCTGGGCAACAAGAGTGAGACTGTCTCAAAAAATAAATAACAAATAAATAAAAATAAAAATGGGAATGACTTGAATGTGTTGAGAGCTCAATTCAGAGGACCTAATCAAGGTAGGTGGGGGAGAGATTGAATGTACAAGAGCAGAAAAAGATAACTGATAAAGTAGTGCTTCTTAGAAGCAGGGAGGTAATGGACTCCAAATCAGGAAGAAGGGGTTAACATTAAAGAGCAATCAGTATAAATTCTCTATTGTAACAACAGGAAGGAGGAAAGGTAGGCTTATATGTTTTATATTGAGAAGATGGGGCTTCTATTTCCTCTACAACGTAGGAGGTGAGGTTAGCTGTTGCCAGTGAGAGGGTAAGAGGGGGTGGTCAGAGATTTGAGAAGTTAAAGTTGGAAATCACTGGTGTGGAGAGTGATGAGTCATTTGATCTGAGACATTTAGCAGCAGACATTTCTATGATGGTAATGATATGAACTGTCATATTTCCCAAGTGGACCAGTGACTAACATGAAAGGTCTTTAAAAGTACCTAATGGATGGAATCAAACACTTACTGAACATAATGAATTTTCCATGCTCTACCTAATAAAAGCCTAATTGTTCATGTTCCTGTTGAATGAAAGAGATTTTCTCTACACTACTCAGGGAAGAAAAGTTTAGTAATCTTCAACTGCTAGAGAAATGTATTCATGGATACTAAAGTATTATGCAAAAATGAAAAGTCAGAAAATCCAGGGACAAGCTGTACCACACATACAAAATCCTTGGATTTTTGAGAAATGGGGAAAAGTTGAAGAATTATGTATTTGTGTGTGAAGGGCACAAATCTAAGGAAAAATTGGAATAGAGCAAAATTACAATAATCATATATTCTGGAACACTTTCATAAAGCCAAAATTATCTTTCAGTACTTTTTTGGTCCATCAGGAATAGATCTGGAGTGTCTAAATTGGTGTGTGTGTATATAAATTACTGCATTTTCTTACATGCTAACAAATTCCAATTCAACCTGAACTTGACATGAGAAGTCTGAAAGTGCCTTATAATTAAAGCTTTAGGCATATTCAACTGCATCTTGAGGGGATACATTATTTGACTTTGTGGAAAGTTATGTCCCCTTGACAAAAATCTACTCTGCTTCATAAATTGAGAAATCCAGTTATCTGATTGTTTTAAATGAGTGGTATGAAGATTAAAAAGGGGTAAAGAGAAAAACAGAATCAATATTTAGCTTTTACTGACAGAATATAAAAAATGATTGTATTAGTCTCTTCTCGCATTGCTATAGAGAACTACCTGACACTGGTAATTTATAAAGAAAAGAGGTTCAGTTGGCTCATAGTTCGGCAGGCTGTACAGAAAGTAAAGGAAACTTACAATCATGGCGGAAGGCTAAGGGGAAGCAGGCATGTCTCACATGGCTGGAACAGGAGAGAGAGAAGAGGGAGGTGCTACACACTTATAAATAACCAGATCTCAGGCGTGGTGGCTCATGCCTGTAATCCCAGCACTTTGGGAGGCCCAGGCGGGTGGATTGCTTGAGGTCAGGAGTTCAAGACCAGCCTGGGCAAGATGTTAAAACCCGTCTCTATTTTTAAAAATACAAAGAACAACCAGATGTCGTGAGAGGTCACTCACTGTCATGAGAACAGCAAGGGGGAAGTGCCCCCCATGATCCAGTCACCTTCCATGAGGCCCCTCCTTCAACATCGGGGATTACAATTTGACCTGAGATTTGGGCAGTCATGTAAATCCAAACCATTATCAATAATGAACTTGTTTCCTTTAATTATTTTTTCAGAAGTAATCTTAGGTCACTTTTTCTTGTGCTACATTATTTTATAAGTATACATCATATATATATATATTTTTAAGATTGCACAATAATTTATTTGTTGAGAGCCTCCTCTCCCCGCCCTTCAGTCTCTAGGTCACTTTTTCCACTTGTAGATTTTGTGCACAAGCCCCAGAAAGATAGCTGGGGGCAGGGGTGCTGCGTACTGTTCAGTGAGACCCATAATGTGGTTGTAACTGTCTTCCTCATACTGTGAGAACACGGCCGGCAGATCCAGCTCCTCATATAATGCCTTCACCTGGGCCACCTTCTCAGCCACCTTCTGCCTGTAATTTTCCTTCAGGATCTGTAGTGTTCCGGAGTGGCCCGCTGCAGACACTGAACTACCAGCCAGCTGCATTTGTTGTCCTGGATGTCAGTGCCAACTTTGCCAGTCACACTGGGGTCCCTAAAGAGGTCAAGGTAATCATCCTGAATCTGAAAGAACTCTCCCATCTCCAGCAGGATCTTCTTGGCATTGGCATGCTCCTTCTCACCATCAATTCCCGCCATGTACATGGCTGCAGCTACAGGAAGGTAGAAGGAGTAGAAAGCCATCTTGTACTTGACAATAGATTTGTACCTCTTTTCAGTGAATCTTTCCGAGATCTGCATTGCCCTGGGGGGCTGTGATGAGGTCCAGGGTCTGCCCAATCTCAGTCTGACAGGAACTCTGCAGGAAGAGCTCAATCAGGTTCAGGTAAGAGGGCTGCTCCCGGCAGTAGAGCTTCAGCAGGCAGTAGATACATGCTTCCAGAAGATAGCATCAATGGCATCCAAACCCACACCTGGCTTCTGATACCAGCAGATCTGTCCCTGGCAGGTGAGGGATGAATCCATGATGTCATCTGCTACCAGGAAGAAAGCTTGCAGCAGTTCCACACACCAGCCCACAGTCAGAGCCCGCTGGAGACTATCAGCATGCTGTTTCCTTGGCTCTACCAGGTCCCGGAACACTACCAGCACCATCAAACCCCGGTGATACTTGCCTCCAATGGCATTGTACTCCAGGACCTCCCTGAGCCGGGCAACAGCATCTCCTGTTCTGCGTACCCCATCTCATTCTCAGTCAGCACCCTAACGATCTGGGAGAAGTGCTGAATGAAATCCTGCTTTCTTGGGCATAAACAACTGATTTCTGGTCTCCATTCATTCTGAGGGAGGAGCAAAGGGCTCTGTTCCTGGATGTGGGTTCCTGCTCCACATCTTACATTTTTAAAGAATGTTTAAATTTTAATGTAACTGCTCCCCCATTGCTACTAAGGCAGATGCAGTAAGAAATCACTGGAAAAAGGCAGGGTTCAGTTATTCTATAGCTCAAGCCCAAGCAACATGGAAAATCAGAAGGGAAAATGCATGCAATAAATGCTAGAATTAAAAAAAAAATGGCTTTGTATTCTGCTATCTAAATGCTCTATCTATGAAAGACTTACCCCCTCCCCATCTTAATAGAGTAATTGCTACTTAGTTTCTATCATCTAAAATATTGATACCCAATTGGAACCCAGTCCATGAAAATGGACTTTTTAAAGACCCCGACTTCAAAAGATTCTTTTGCCAAATGTATTTGTTGCATTTGATAGTGACACATAACATTCTCTTCTTCTGCTGCTAGAAATGGAATTTTATCTAGATTTAATTTGTAATTTTAACCAATTCTATCATTATAAGTTTCCATTTGCAGCATTAAAAGCAAATTCTACTTCTGATTATATTTCAAAAGGTCAGAGCCTTCTCTTAATGTGTTTTTCTATTTGTTGGTCTCCTTGTTTCACATGTTTGTTGTCAAATGGTATGTCTGACAATGTCTCTTCAGTTAAGTACTTTTCCTAATAACTGATCATGACAATACATGTGGCCACAGGATTCATACTACTACAATGTTAGACCAGATTCATCTAAGTAGTGGGGTGTTGTAGCTTTGCCCAACTGAGTAAATATCTGGCCTCTTGTTAGGTGTTGCTACAATCACAAAAGTAGGACTTTATGGCAGTTCCATTCCTAGTTGGACAGATGAAGGATTTATCCCTGAAACAACTGGCAAATAATTTGAGGAAAATCTATCCATATATGTGAAACTATAGTGGATATCTACCTATTGCTTTTGCCTATCTAACCTCGATTCCTGCCTCTTCTACTGACAGCACACTGATAGTCCCTGGGGAATCCATCCCTTCCCACTCTTGATCCATTTGGCTTGGATGGGGCTATCCCACTCCTTAGATCCAGGATGAATGTGCAGTTCATGCCTGGCTCATCTTTGCATTTCATCCACTTGACAATAGTGATTGGCTTCAAGATGAAAACATGACTCAATAGAATCCAGTCAGAACTCATCCCAAGACTTGCTGGAATTATTTGAAAAGCAAAACTCTCTGTCTTCTGGGGTTATTAAGCTAGAAGGGTACAATTCTGGAGCCACTGGTAGACATCTTGTCTCTATCTATAGAAAGCCTGCTTGCAAGTGAAGCCCAGGATTTTATAACAAGCAAAACGGACTCAAATATAAAGGACACAAACAATCTGCTATCAGGAAATATGTTGTCATGTGCCTTTCCTCAGGAATATATTAAAGAATGGGCCGGCCGGGTGCAGTGGCTCACGCCTGTAATCCCAGCACTTTGGGAGGCCGAGGCGGGTGGATCACCTGAGGTTGGGAGTTGGAGACCAACCTGACCAACATGGAGAAACCCCGTCTTTAAAAAAAAAAAAAAAATTACATACACAATTACTTACAGAACTAAGACAAATGAGCATAGAAAGAGAGAGTATAGCATGTAATGGCTACATGCTCTGTTTAGTGTAGTTAAAGAACAGATGCTTTTAAGCAAGGGAAATGGAGACAGCATAGGCAAAAAAATTAGCTGTTTTCAGTAAACACATCAGTGGTGGTACTGTTAGTGTTGCTAACAGCATCGAAACTATGAGTTATTCTAATTCTCTCATTCCCTGTGTTCTTGAGAATCAGGATTCTTGGTGTAAAAGAAAGAAGATATAAATGTGATAAAGAAGAAGGTAAGTAAAAATGCTGAATTTGAATTGGAAGTGTGTGCCTGCACAAATTTATGAGATGCTTTATCTTTAAAAACTAGATACACATTTCCAAGTCCTGTCTACTGAAAAGGCCTAAAAATATTGATCACTTTAGAAGCAATAAGCATCCCTAGCACCTAGATTATTGTCTTGAAATACCATCTCTCATACTGGTTGGGAAATGGCCTCTAACCTGATCCCCTAAGAGCCCTACTGCTGCCCAGTCCCTCTAGAGATCCTCAAGAAACACACACTAAAACATTAATACATAGTACTGTAGGGGGGCTTCAAGACCTTTCTCCAGCCCTGTGGCTGGTGTCCATTCTGACTAGTTGGCTTCCCATACCCACAGCCATGCCCCTTCCAGCTGAATATCTTCCCACCCCCATCATGAACATCATGAACTTACCTTTGTCATGCAGCATGCTAGGATATTCATTGCAGTGTCAGTCACTTCTTCTGTAATCTGTCTTTTGAAAACAAATTTTCTTCTAGAGAAGTCAAAGAGTGGCTGGGTGCAGTGGCTTATGCATGTAATTCCCACACTTTGGGAGGCCAAGGCAGGAGAACTGCTTGAGTCTAGAAGTTTGAAACCAGCCAGGGCAACATACTGAGCCCCTGTCTCTAAAAAAAAAAAAAAAAAAAAATTTAAAAAAATTAGCTGGGTGTGGTGGTGTGTGCCTGTAGTCCCACCTATTTGGGAGGTTGAGGTGGGTGGATTGTTTGAGCTGGGGAGGTCAAGGCTGCAGTGAACCATGATTGCATCACTACATTCCAGCCTGAGAGACAGAGGAAGACCCTGTCTCAAATATATATATGATATAATCATATATGTAATGATATACGATACAAAATGTTTTTATTATATGTAATATATACATTATATATTATATATTTTATTATATATAAATATGTATTTTATTATATATAGTTATATGTAATAAAAATTTCTTCTGAACCAGTTTTGTGGAAAAAAAGAAAACAAAAAATAAATAAATCAAATTAAAAGTTAAAAGAGTGGAAAAACCCAAATCGCTTCCTTATGTCTTCTTTTTTTATTTTTTGTAGAGACAGGAGTCTCACTATTTTGCCCTGGCTGGTCTCAAACTCTTGGCTCAAACAATCCGCCCACCTCAGCCTCCCAAAGTGCTGAGATAACAGAAGTGAGCCAAAGGGCCAGGTCAAGATGGGGTTTGAGGCTGTACCCAATTTAATTCCACAGGCAATCCATCAATTACAGTCTATACATTCCTTCAAAAAACAAAGTAAAATATTTCAAGTTAAATTCTGACCCTTTTCTAAAGTCTCAAAGGATTTTAAAAGTAGACAGGATTTAAATGTATGTTTTGTCCACGTGTGGTGGTGGCTCATGCCTGTAATCCCAGCACTTTGGGAGACTGAGGCAAGTGGATCACCTGAGGTCAGGAGTTCAAGACCAGCCTGGCCAGCATGGTGAAAACCTGTCTCTGCTAAAAATACAAAAATTAGCCGGGTGTGGCGCCTGTGATCCCAGCTGCTCCGGAGGCTGAGGCAGGAGAATTGCTTAAGCCCATGAGATGGAGGTTGCAGTGAGGCGAGATGGCGTAACTGCACTCCAGCCTGGCTGACAAAGCGAGACTCTGTCTCAAAAAATAAATTAATAAAATAAATGTTTTTATCATTTTTTCCTCCTGGTTATCGTTGGTGGATGTCAAATCACCAGTGCTCTGAAATTGGTTTAATATGATCTGATAGCACTATTTGTTCCCCCATACTCCTTTTTCTATGGTCATTTACTCTAAAGCATAATTTCATAGATTAAGATTTACTGAGTTGTATTTTGAGCCAGTTGGCAAATCATTAATTTTAATATATCCAGTTATAGAATTAGCATTTCAATTTTTTTTTGTAATTGCTACTTCAAACTTTTTGGATCTTGACACTCACTTTCCTAGTAAAAAGCTGTTTAACAATTTGATGAATTTTTAATTAAAAATTCCTATATCCTATTTACAAGAGACACAAATAGAACAAAATGCCAGCTGGGGGCGGTGGCTCATGCCTGTAACCCCATCACTTTGGGAGGCCGAAGTGGGCAATCACCTGAGGTCAGGAGTTCAAGACCAGCCTGGCCAACATGATGAAACCACATCTCTACTAAAAATACAAAAACTAGCGGGGCATGGTGGCACCTGCCTATAATCCAGTCCCAGCTACTTGGGAGGCTGAGGCAGTAGAATCACTTGAACCTGGGAGGCAGAGGCTGCAGTGAGCAGATTGCGCCATTGCACTCCAGCCTGGGTGACAGAGCGAAACTCCATCTCAAAAAAAAAAGTCAGGGAAAAAGTTAAAAATAAAGGGATGGAAAAAGATTCAGTAGGAAAATACTAACAAAAAGGCAGATATAGCACTTTTATACTCATTATTCTACTTGGATAATATTCAATATAGCAGCACTGCAGTATCATCCATATATAGTTGTTTTATGGAGTAAGTAATCTGAGAAAAAAACAGGTAACAGAGATGATTTTCTAAGCCCACTGTATGACCCTTGCTTTACCCCACCCCATTGCCTATTGCATCCCCCACAATTCAATAGGCTCCCAGTTCCAGTTTCCCAGTATTTTTACATCCACGTCCAGTGGACTCTGGACACATCCCTTCAAGTCTTTCCTTCAAAATCTAGCACTGAATAAAACCAACTACACCTGCAACTGGGGCTCAACGCGCCTCAAAGTCAACACCTTAATCTTCGCCTATGCCCAGTGACACCTTGGCTAGGCGTTGGCCCCCTGCAAGCCTGCCCACATCAACTCCAGCTGGATTCCGTCACAGACCTGAACTCAGGCTGAATCTCCATTTAGTGAGAGGCTTTTCAGGATCCTGAGTCTCCGGCCCAGTCTGTTGAGACCTCCAGCCCTGAACTCTGGACTCAGCACTTGGGCTCTGAGCTTTTTCTCCTCTGTGCATGATTTAAGAGCCCACCCAACTGTCGTAGTTCTTCCTCCTTTCCCCCTCAACTCCAAACAATTACATTTATACCCAGGCTTACTTTTCCTAAATACATATTATGCTGAATGTTACCCTCTTATTCTGTGCTAGGCACTCGATCACCAACTCTGGTTTTTTTTAAAGTAAGTTTTGACTATGATCCACAGTAAAAAAAAAAAAATATATATATATATATATATATATATATTTACATTGTGACAAGGTATAAGGTTTTCCCTAAATAATACTTAATCCCTTACCATGTGGCAATGCAATCTGATATTTTCTTTTTTATTCTATTTTTAAAACTCAGCCATTAAATCGATTTCTTTAACCACTAAGGGGTCAAGACCCTCAGTTTGAAAACACTTGATCTAGAGAGACTCCTCCGTCCCCCTAACACTTTGTTGGTATATTGTTGATCAGAACCAGGTCAGATAATATGAAAGCATATCTAAAGCAATCACTGCCTTGTTTCCTGGATTTCCTAAGGAGCCATCCTTACCTATAGGACAATAGTCCCCAGGGTGTAAAAGATGTACTTTCAGTACTATTGTTGTTGGAAATGGTGGATTCTTATTTAAAGCCTTCTAGAAAACATTCACAATTTGAAATCTTGTTAAAGACCGCAGGATTGAAAGTGAGGCAACCCAAGTCCTTGTCTCAACCTGCCACTGATCACTGGGAGATAAATCACCCAGCCTCTCTGAACTAAAGGGTCTCAATCTAGAGGATTGTATATAAATCTGATGATTCATTCACTCATTCATTTGATCATTCATTTGACAAATGCTTCAGTAACTATGTATTAGGAAGGTAGAGACCTGGCTGTCACTGTTCATCTGACAATTCAAGCTGGAGGAGCCCCAAATTTATCACCCATTGTATGTCATAATACGCCCGGGTTCTTCATCAAATTCGTGATTCATCATTCACCACAGGGGAATAAGCTACTTCCTATAAGCACAGTATCCAGAAAAATTATGTTCATTTATATAAACCATTTAATAAAAATCTAAGATGTTTAAATACTACATTGTACCTAATTTCGTTAATGGTTTAATTAATTCTAACAGAAGCCTACTTTTATTTAAATTTTATGAATTCTTATGCAAGTTTAATTTAAAATGTCCAAAATGTGATTTTTGCTCTAATTGGCTCTACTTTTTTTTGGAGGGGACAGAGTCTTGCTCTGTCGCCCAGGCTGGAGTGCAGTGGTGTGATCTCAGCTCACTGCAACCTCTGCCTCCTAGATTCAAGCAATTCTCATGCTTTAGCCTCCCGAGTACCGGGATTATGGGCGTGGGCCACCAAGCCTGGCTAATTCTTGTGTTTTTATGGAGATTTACCATGTTGGCCAGGCTGGTCTCGAACCCCTGGCCTCAAGTGATCCACCTGCCTCAACCTCCCAAATATTTTATTTTCTTCTCCACCATTTGTTAACTCCTTTAGTTGAACTGTAACACCAGATGAGTTCTCACAGTAAGTGGTAAGAATATTACCAAAAGTCATTTCTACAGCAACATAGGCAGTGATAGCTTAACTTTACACAAAAGAGATTGTGAATTACGTAAACTATTACACAAAACCCAGATCAGATGTATCCCCCAATCCCCAATTTAGCATTATCACAAAAATATCCACACCCACTCCAGTGCCACTTGATGGGAGGGTAAGTGTGATGGAGGAGGAGCCAGAGTGACCAGACCACAGTCTTAATTGATTGCCAATTTTACAAAGACTCACGGCTGTGTGAACACATCATGAGGGACCCCCACTCCCAAGCTTTGGAAGGAGCTTGGACAAGTCAAGGGGCCTAAGCTTTACTAGCTTCATGGTAAATCTGCTCCTACACATATCATTTATTGAATGAAGGAGTGAATATGGTGAGGCAATAGTCAGCATGGCTCCAGAGCTAAATGAATCTGTGTTTGATTTTTAATTCCACCATTTACTAGCGTTAGTAAATGACTTAATTTCTCTGTGCCTCAGTTTTTCAATCTGTGAAAAGGGGATAATAATATTTATCACATATGGCTGTTCTGACTTATTAAAAGATGTAATGTATAAAGTATGTTAAAAAAAAAAAAAGAGCAATATTGGCGGGGCACGGTGGCTCACACCTGTAACCATAATCCCAGCATTTTGGGAAGCTGAGGCAGGCAGATCATGAGGTCAAGAGATTGAGACCATCCTGGCCAACATGATAAAACCCTATCTCTATTAAAAATACAAAAATTAGCTGGGTATGGTGGCACTTGCCTGTAGTCCCAGCTACTCGGTTGCAGTGAGCGGAGATCTCGGGCCACTGAACTCCAGCCTGGCGACAGAGCAAGACTCTGTCTTGAAAAAAAAAAGATAAATACTTATGTGAAGATGATGATGATGATTGTGCTGTATCAAATATGATAAATTCTCAAGGGTTGTTGAGGGGTTTAATAGTTTTTGATGCTATAATAAATGTTCTCAGACAACTGTGACTTTTGAGTTCCTTTGACTTGGATTTTGTTTCCAAAATTTTTCAAGATTATGCAATAATATCTGGCAGAAAAATGACTTAAAGAAGTTTTTAGACTAGGCACAGTGGCTATACCTGTAATTCCAGCACTTTGGGAGGCTGAGGCAGGAGGATCACTTGAGGCCAGGAGTTCAAGAACAGCCTTGGGCAGCATAGCAAGACCTTGTCCCTTAAAAAAAAAAAAAAAAAAGCCAGGTATGGTGGTGTGCACCTGTAGTCCAGCTATTCTGGAGGCTTAGGTGAGAGAATCACCTTAGCCCAGGAAGCTGAGGCTGCAGTGAGCCATGATCATGCCACTTGCACTCTAGCCTGGGCAACAGAGTGAGACCCTGCCTGCCCCGCCCCCATTAAAAAATATTCTATTTTGAGCAGAAAAGTAGCACAAACAAACAAGGAGTCAAGGTAGAAAAAATGGCAAAACTTCAGGAAATATTTTCATATTCCCAAGATCCAGCAATATTAACTACAGTTGACCCTGGAACAATGAGAGACTTCGGACAACAACCCCCAGCACAGTTGATAATCTTTGTATAACTTTTGACTCTCCCAAAGTTTAACTATTAATAGCCTACTGTTAACCAGAAGCCTTATGTATAACACAGTTAACAAAAATTTTGTATGTGGGCTGGGCGCAGTGGCTCAAGCCTGTAATCCCAGCACTTTGGGAGGCCGAGATGGGTGGATTACGAGGTCAGGAGTTCAAGACCAGCCTGGCCAACATGGTGAAACCCCATCTCTATTTATCTTTAAAAAAAAAAAAAAATTTGTATGTGATACGCATTATATACTGTCTTCTTACAATAAAGTAAGCTAGAGAAAAGAAAATATTAAGAAAATCATAAGGTGGCTGGGCGTGGTGGCTCACACCTGTAGGCCGAAGGGGGTGGATCACTTGAGAGCAGGTGTTTGAGACCAGCCTGGTCAACATGGTGAAATCCCATCTCTACTAAATATACAAAACTTAGCTGGGCATGGTGGCACACATCTGTAATCCCAGCTACTTGGGTGGCTGAGGCAGGAGAATAGCTTGAACCCAGAAGGCAGAAGCTGCACTGAGTTGAGATCTCGCCACTGCACTCCAGCCTGGGCAATGGATCTAGACTCCACCTCCTGCCCACAAAAAAGAAAAGAAAATTATAAGGAAGAGAAAATATATTTGCTATTTATTAAGTGGAAGTGGATCTTCATAAAGGTCTTCATCCTTGTCATTTTTATGTTGAGTGGGCTGAGACGAGGAAGAGGAGGAATTGGTCTTGCTGTCTCAGCGGTGGCAGTTCTGAGTTTTTTCAAATTGTTGCAAATCTTCAAAAAAGTTTCCAATATGTTGATTGAAAGAAATCTGCATACAAGTAGACCAGCACAGTTCCAACCTGTGCTGTTCAAGTGCCAACTGTAAGTTTCATGCTATTGTCAAGTAATTCCAAGGTCTGTGATTTCCCTTAGCTTCATCTCTGCTCTGTGGCCTCCTATCCATCTTGTATCAATCAGAGTCCTTTGCGCAATGTTAGCTCTAATTTCCATGAATTTTTCTATTCTATGTCCTTTTGTAAAACCTTCCTTTGTTTTGCATAACTAAAAGTTACAGTAGCAGGAAAAGCTTAGGATGGGAGAAACATCCTGCCGCCACTTCTTGGCTCTGTGTAGAGTGGCTCCCTCACTTCCCTACCAGAGTTTTGCTAGTGTTTGGAAGTGGCCAGATGCTAGACGTAGGCATCTCAGAGTGCTAGCAGCCCCCAACTGCTTGCTAATCAGTCCAGATACTCCGCGCCCTGCCCCAAAAAGTTTTTTAGAAGGGAGAGTGGTAGATGTTCCTTTTATATATATATATAAATATATATATATATATATATATAATTTATTATAAATATATCATATTTATTATATTATAAAACTTTTATTTATAGACTATAAATTACTACATATGTAGTATATATATTTCAGTGTCCAGTAGATAAATACATTTGCTGTTCTGAGAAACTGAAGAAGTGACATTTACTATTAATGTTCTGTTTCTAGAAGCAGAGATAAAAATCTCTGCTTTGGAGAAAAGTTGCCAATAAAACCCACGAAATGCAAATGACACACAGGAATCCATCAATTGTTCTTGGAGACAACTGTGAAGACAACTGCAGGCAGTTGTAAGGCATCTGAAGGTTTAAAATGTTCAGCCTTCCATTCAGGGATATATATTAGTAGCATCATTAGCAGGACTATGCACTTTTAGAGTGAGAGACTTGTAAATTTTTTTTTTTTTTTGTGCTTTTCTAATTGCCAGTGTAGGCTGGAGTGTCTTTGAAAGTAATGGTTCTTGGAAGACGTAGATGTATTTTTGTTAAAGCATTTGCTCACAGGAGATTTAAGACTAGACCGTAGGCAGGATTATGTGTAGGTCTGAACTAGTCTTCCTCCTGTGCTAGGAGAAAAGCTCCTTCCTCCTATGCTAGTGAAAAGGACTTAGACTGGTTTGGCGGGGTGCTGTGCAGAAGATACTGCAGCGTGGGGTAAGAGTGCAGCATCCCACACGTGCCATCATTTGAGACTGAGTAATTGGCTTTGGAAATATTATTTTGGCCATATGGAGCCAGACTGTGTTTGAGAGTATCCTAAATACATAACGAACTATCAAAACCCAATAAGAAGAAGATTTGCCACCCAAATTTTTACAAAATGGGCAAAAGAATTGAAAAAACTTTTTTAAAATTCCTATATGCTGGGATGAAAAACATTTTATAGAGAAAATATAGAGATGGCCAATAAACACATGAAAAGATACTCTACACCATTAGTCATTAGGTGATTGTAAATTTAAATTACAATAAAATTCTATCACACTTATTAGAATGGCTAAAATGAAAACTGACCATATTAAGTATTAAGAAGGCTACAGACTAACTGGTACTTTTGTACATGGCTAGTGGGAATGTAAAATGATAAAACTACTTTGGAAAACTTGGCAGTTTCTTAAAAATCAGATATATATCTACCACATGACCCAGCCATTCTACTTCCAGGTATTCACCCAGGAGAAATGAAAGCATGAGCCATATAAATAATGGCTTATACACCAATGTTCATAGCAGCTTTATTTGTAATGGCCCAAAGCTGAAAACAATTCAAATGTCTCTTGACAGTTGAACAGATAAGCAAATTATGGCATATCCATAAAATTGGATGCTAGTTAGTATTGAAAAGAAATGAACTATCTTTAAAACATTTTTGTAGAGACAAGATCTCCCTGTATTGCCCAGGCTAGTTGCAAACTTCTGGCCTCAAGGAATCCTCTTGCCTCAGCCTCTCAAAGTTCTGGGAGTACAGGCGTGAGCCACCATGCCCAGCCAGGAATGAACTATTGACAGATGTAATCACATGAATGAGTCTCAAAATAACTAGGCTGAGTGAAAAAAACACAGACAAAATGAGTATATACCATCTAATTCCATTTATAGAAAATTATGGAAAATGCAAATTAATCTATGTTGAAAGAAAGCAGATCAGTGGTTGCCTGGAGATGGAGGTGAGGGCAAGAGAGAGGGGTTACTAAGAGGTATGAAAAAACTTTTGAGGGTGAAGAATGTGTACATTATCTTGATTTTGTGATGTTATCTCAGGCTACACTGAACATAAGTCAAAATATTTCAAACTGTACACTTTAAATATATGCTTGTTTAAGGCTGAGCATGGTGGCTCATGTCTCTATTATTTATTTATTTACTGAGACAGAGTCAGAATCTCATTCTGTCACCCAGGCTGGAGTGCAGTGGCTCAATCTCTGCTCACTGCAACCTCTGCCTCCCAGGTACAAGTGATTCTACTGCCTCAGCCTCCTGAGTAGCTGGGACTACAGGTTCCTGCCACCATACCAGGCTAACTTGTGTGTTTTTAGTAGAGATCGTGTTTCACCATGTTGGCCAGGCTGGTCTCGAACTCCTGACCTCAGGTGATCCACCTGCCTTGGCCTCCCAAAGTGCTGGGATTATAGGTGTGAGTCACCACGCCCAGCCGGCTCACACCTCTAAGACTTTGAGAGGCTGAGGTAGGAGAATTGTTTCAGCCCAGCAGTTGAAGACCACCCTAGGCAACAAAGTGAAACTCTGTCTCTACAAAAACATCGAAAAATTATCCAGGCACCATGGTGCATACCTATGGTCCCAGCTACGTGAGAGACTGAGGCAGGAGGATCACTTGAGCCCTGGAAGTGGTGGCTGCAGTGAGCCATGTTGGTGCCACTGTACGCCAGCCTGGGTGACACAGCAAAAGCCTGTTTCAAAAAAAAAAGAAGTGCTGTTTATTATATTTCAATAATACATGAGTAGGTAACATGTTCAGAGGTCCCAAGGATCTGTCTCTTACTTCAACAGTGTTTGGATGGAACAGACCTGGGTACTCATAAATAAATAAATAAAATTTAAAAAGGATATCCAAGTAAAGCTGTTAAAAATAGCATATTTCCCTTTGGGAGGCTGAGGTGGGCAGATTGCCTGAGGTCAAGAGTTCATGACCAGCCTAGCCAACATGGTGAAACCCCATCTCTACTAAAAATAAGAAAGCTAGCCGGGCGTCATGGCACATGCCTTTAATCCCAGCTACTCCAGAGACTGAGGCAGGAGAATCCCTTGAACCTGGGAGGTGGAGGTTGCATTGAACTGAGATTGCACCACTGCACTCCAGTCTGGGTGACAGAGCGAGACTCCATCTCAAAAACAAACAAACGAAAACTATATAGTGTTATTTCCAACTTCACTTTCTCACAAAAAATTTTTTTTTTTTGGCCTGGCATGGTGGTTCGTGTCCGTAATCCCAGCACTTTAGGAGGCTGAGGCAGGAGGATCAGTTAGGGCCAAGAGTTTGAGACAAGCCTGGGCAACACAGAAAAACCTTGTCTCTACAAAATATATGTTTTTTAATGTTTTAAGGTTTTGTTATTTTTTTTGTGTTTTTACGTCTAACATATACAGTATTCACTTTCCTCTTAACCAGATCCTATAAAAGCCCACAGCCACTTCAATGCCTCCATAGACAAAGAGAAAGTAAAGAAGTGGAAGAAGCAGAAGTCTTAACTGATCGCTGTTAAAGTATTGAAATCTCGGGGGGAGGCCAAGGACAGAGGATTGCTTAGCCCAGGAGTTTGAGACCAGCCTAAGCAACACAAAAAGGCTCTGTCTTTATAAAAAAATAATTTAACAAAATTAATGGAGTATAGGTGCAGGTGAGCCTGTAGTGTCAGCTGCTCGGGAGGTTGAGGCAGGAGGATCACTTGAGCCCAGGAGTTCCAGGCTTCAGTGAGCTTTGATTACACCACTGCACTTCAGCCTGGGTGACAGAGCAAGACCCACTCTCTAAAAAGAGTAAGAAAAAAGAAAATATTTACAAATTTTACAAAAACATATGCTCATTTATATACACAGCAAGGGCTTTTTCCAGGGTCTTGGAGGAGGCCTTCGTGAGTGCGGGACGGATGCAGACTACCTCCTAAGCATTCCCCTGGGTTTGGCGGAGGCAGGGACGAGGGTATAGACCCAGCAGTGGAATGGACTCCTCAGCTCCATGGGCTCAGAGCTGCAGTTTGGACATTAAGCTGCATGGCCTTGTTCTGAGGTCACAAGCTAGTGAGGCCCCAGTATGTATCCATGGGATGTATCCATTACACAAGGAACGGGGCAAGTTTTGAAAGGTCAGTGGCACCATCGTCTGCAGTTTATGCATGATCACCAACACAGACCTGCCCCGTCCCTCAGGAGATGGGCTCATGTGCTCAGGCAAGGAGCGTTAAGACAAGACGCATGGATTCTATTACTGTGCTGCTGTGGCTACTATCCGCTGATTTGCGATTTGAGGCAGATCACATAATCTCTAGGTGTTGGTTTCAACACTAGTAAAATGAGAATCACAAGAATTACCTATTTGTGGGTAACTACTTTCCATGGAAATAATTTGAATCCTTGTTCTGAAATTTGGCTGAGCTCTTCCATTATCTAAAGTTCCTCTTGCAGCTGGAGAAATAATCAAGTGAAAGAAGATTAGATGGCACGGGCAGGGGACCGCAGGTGGAGGAGCCGCTAGTGCTCTCCGCGCCAGCCCGAGGAGAACTCACTGAGCCTTGGAAGGAGCCTATGCAAGTGAGGGTCCTGAAGCTTACACCTTGTTTGCTTCAAGTAAAATCTGCCTCTGTCTGAAAGCCTTCTATTATAATTTTTTAACATTTTTTGAAATTACTATTTATTGGGTCCTTGCTTTGTGCCAGTCACATATATGCATGTCAGTTTTTCTCAACTTTAGAAACACATGGAAAGCTTTTAAAAATATACCAACCTAAAACCAATTGAAATCAAATCTCTGGGGGTGGGGCTTCAGTAGCTGTAGTTTTTAAGAGCCCGCAGATGATTCTAATGTGCAATCAGAGTTGAAACTCTCAGGTCACTATGCTACTTTACATGTTAGCTTCTTAAATCCTTACACAAACCTGGAAAATAGGTCTCTTATCCATATTCAAGTATATAAATAAACTGAGGTTCACAGAGGTTTACTCAAGAGGAAATCACAGAGTCATAATTCAAACTCACACTAGTTTGACTTCACAGGCTGTTTTGCTATACCAGTTCCTGTTTTGCTATGTGCCTCTTGGAGAAAGAACAAACTTTTTCATTCAAAGGCAAAATGCAGTAATAAACAAAATATCATGACATTTTCATGGCAAATGTGACCTCCTTATTTTTTTTTTTTTTCAGACAGAGTTTTGCTCTGTTTCCCAGGCTAGAGTGCAATGGCAAGATCTTGGATCACTGCAACCTCTGCCTCTCAGGTACAAGCGATTCTCCTGTCTCAGCCTCCCAAGTAGCTCGGATTACAGGCATGTGCCACCACACCTGGCTAATTTTTTTTTTTTTGTATTCAGTAGAGATAGGATTTCACCATGTTAGTCAGGCTGGTAGTGAACACCTGACCTCAAGCTCCACCCACCTCGGCCTCCCAAAGTGCTGGGATTACAGGCGTGTCCCATAGTGCCCAGCCAAGAAAAAAGAAGATATGGGATTTAGGAACTAATGTTGAGGGTGAGATGAGGTAGGCTTGAGGCCCTGTATTCCATGTGACTTCTAACTACCTGGTATCCAGGAGATCCAAGGCTGTATCAACCATTGTGGAAGACACTGTGATAATTCCTCAAAGACCTAAAAACAGAAATACCATTCAACCCGGCAATCCCATTATTGAGTATATACCCAAAGGAATATAACTCTATTATATAGTTCTATTATAAAGACACATGCACACAGATGTTCATTGTAGCACTATTCACAATAGCAAAGACATGGAATCAACCTAAATGCTTATCAATGGTAGACTGGATAAGAAAATGTGGTGCATATACACCCTGCAATACTATGCAGCCATAAAAAAGAATGAGATTATGTACTTTGCAGGAACATAGATGGAGCTCGAGGCCATCATCCTTACAACCTAATACAGGAACAGAAAACCAAATACCACATGTTCTCACTTATAAGTGGGAGCTAAATAATAAGAACACAGTGACACATAGAGAGGAACAACACACACTGGAGCCTATTGGAGAGTGGAGGCTGGGAGGAGGAAGAGGATCAGGAAATAACTAATGGATACTAGGCTTAATATCCGGCTGATGGGCTGGGCGCGGTGGCTCAAGCCTGTAATCCCAGCACTTTGGGAGGCCGAGGCGGGCGGATCACAAGGTCGAGATCAAGACCATCCTGGCCAACATGGTGAAACCCCGTCTCTACTAAAAATACAAAAATTAGCTGGGCGTCGTGGCATGCACCTGTAGTCCCAGCTACTCGGGAGGCTGAGGCAGGAGAATTGCTTGAACCCGGGAGGCGGAAGTTGCAGTGAGCCGAGATTATGCCACTGCACTCCAGCTTGGCGCCTGGTGACAGAGTGAGGCTCTGTCTAAAAAAAAAAAAAAAAATCTGGCTGATGAAATAATCTGCACAACAAATCTCCGTGGAGGGGCGTGTAATGCCAGCACTTTGGGAAACTGAGGCAGGAGGATCACTTGAGGCAAGGAGTTCAAAACCAGACTGGCCAACATGGCGAAACGCCGTTTCTACTAAAAATACAAAAAATTAGCCGGGCATGATGGCGCATCCCTGTAGTTCCAGGTACTAGGGAGGCTGAGGCACAAGAATCTCTTGAACCCAGGAGGTAGACTTTGCAGTGAGCCGAGATGGCACCACTGCACTCCAGCCTGGGCGACAGAGTGAGACTGTGTCAAAACACACACATGCACACACACACACACACACACACCCCCCATGACATAAGTTTACTGATTTAATAAACCTGCACATGTACCCCTGAACTTACAAGTTAAAAATAAATGGTAAAAGAAAAAAGGAATGAATGTGTCTATGTGTTATGTTTTTTCTGTTGTTCTTCTTGTCTGTACATCATTCCTATTTCTACTTCTTTTTTCTTTTTTTTTTTTGAGACAAGGTCTCACTCTGTCACCCATGCTGAAGCACAGTGGCATGATCATGGCTCACTGCAGCCTCTACCTCCTGGGTTCAGGCGATCCTCCTGCCTTAGCCAGAGTAGCTGGGACCACAAGTGCATGCCACTATGCCCAGCTGATTTTTTTTATTATTTGTAGAGACAAGGTCTCACTGTGCTGCCCAGGCTAGTCCTGAACTCTTGGGCTCAAGCGATCCTCCTACCTCAGCCTCTCAAAGTGCTGGGATTGCAGGCATGAACTACTGTACCCAGTCCATTCCTATGTCTTTTGAAGAATGTATCCTCCTTTTCTCCAACATGTGCTTCTGGTGGGGTTATCAAATAAACCCAGGCCCCATGACCACATGTATGGACAGTTGACCCAAGCCCAACCAAACAGGAATATCTTATTTTCGTGGCCATATTTACTAATACAAAACAGAATAGGTAACCCAACATGGTCCAATAAGTCTCTTTCTATAGGAATGAATGAAGTCAACACATGGATAAGCTGAGCCAGAGTTGTGGAGGATGAGGGGATGTAGATAGACAAAGAGAAACCTGGAAGGCAATTGCATTTGAGCCACTAGGTATGGCAGCCAAGTTCACTTTTTAACTTTCCAGGGACATAGGTCAAACAATTCCCTTTTGTGCTTAAGCTTATCTGAGCTAGGATTCTATAACTTACAACTAGAAGAGTCCTGACTAAATATAATGTCTAAAGAAAGACTATTTCAACTTTGAGGAGGATTGGTCAGCATTGCAAGCTTACATCTCTGAAAGGCAGTGAATCTTCAGTATTGTCCAGGAGAATGGCTGTCACAGACATAATCCTATAATGGAAATGGAATCACTAAGTCCTTAAGATTAGCCAGCTAATTTCCCTTGATCTAGTTCCCAGTGCACCAAGAAGCCTCTGATTATAAATTGTCTTCATAGGTAGAACTGCCTTGAAAGAGAGTAAGCAATGAACGAGAATATCCAGTATACTCGATACTTGTTTTGTTAATTGTTAAGCAGTAAGTTGTCAATGCCCTAAAATGAGATCACTTTGGTGAATGTTAATATTGAATTTTCTGAACCTAGAAAGGCCTCAAGCCAACATAATCTAGTGGTTAAAATATCGATTCTAGCACCAGACTGCTTGGATTTGAATCACAGCTCTGCTACTAACTGCGTAATTTGGGTTAAGTTATTTAACCTACCTGTTCCTTATTTTCTCATCTATAAAATGGGACTATAATAGTACCTCATAGGGTTGTTAGAATTATATGAGTTAATACCTATAAAGAAACTAAAACATAGTGAATACTATATAAGTACTTGAAAAAAATAAAATAAATGTACTAAGGTGAGTAGGAGACCTGGAATGTGGTATCCACTCCAGGGAGACTGTATTGAGAGTACCTCTCCAAAACACGAAGAAGTTTAGGACCTGTTTCAATTACTTAGAACCTATTTCTATATACATAAATATTTTTCATATTATTTCTAAGTGATGGGCTAAATTCTAAACTTCTAGAGGACAGGAACTGTGCCATACTCATCTTTATGTTTCTAATACCTGGGACTTACTTGATAGGCCCAAAGAGACAGAAAGTACCCTGTTCATGGAATCCAAAGATGTGGGTTGAATCTTCACTATACTGCCTACTATTTTTCCTGGATCAATTTGGTTAACCTCTCTGACCCTTGTTTCCTGCAGTGGCAGTAAAATGAGAATAATAATACCTCTCTCAATTATTGTGAGGATGAAAGAAGATAATAATTTAGAGAAGTATCTGGGATGTTGTACATGTTCAATCAATATGGGTTTCCTTCCAATGCTAAAGTTTATAGTTATATAAATATTTTTCGTATTATTTAAGTAAAGAAGAATACATTCCTTTAAGCATTCTATGACAAAGTATCTTTGCAAAGCTTATAAGGTCAACTGTTAGCATCACGACGATAATTATTTAAGAAATACCTAAAAGACTGGGTATGGTGGTTCATGCCTGTAATTCCAGCACTTTGGGAGGCCGAGATGGGTGGATTACCTGAGGCCAGCAGTTCGAGACCAGACTGGCCAACATGGTGAAACCCCCTCTTTACTAAAAATACAAAAATTAGCTGGGCATGGTGCTGGGCACCTGTAATCCCAGGTACTTGGGAGGCTGAGGCAGGAGAATAACTTGAACCCAGGAGGCGAGGCTGCAGTCAGCTGAGATCACAACATTGCACTCCAGCCGGGGCGACAGAGCAAAAAGCTGTCTCAAAAAGAAAATACATAAAAGATAAATGTATGAGTTTTTTAGGGAAATCATTTCACTTTCTGAATCCTTGGCCAGAACTTTTAACTTTAAATGAGATAAGATCAGGTGAGATACTGGTTGGTGTACTAGTCACTAAAAATCTTCCTTACAGGGAATAGGAAAATAAATTCAAATGTATTCACTTCTTTATACATTCAAAATCTATTTTGATGAGCATCTATTATGAGCTAGGCATTTTGATAGAAATTAACTACTCATTTTCTATGTTGAATCTGCAATGAACATAATTTGCATCTTCTTTAGCTTTAGTTCTTAACAGATGACATGTTCAAATTTCTTCAGTTGCTGATTACTCATTCATTCTTTCATTCATTCAATATCTATTGAGATCTGTTTTATACCAGTCACTCTGCTAGATGCTGGGGACATAATAGCAAACAGACAGATAAGGCCCCAGCCATCTGAGCTTAAATTTTCATTGCAGGAGGGGAAGGCAAAGAAGTAAAATAATTATAAACCGCCATGAGTACAAGAAGGGACACAAAAAGGAAGAAAGATGTACAATCACAGAGGAGGGGGCAAGGAAGCTTCCATCGGGGTGCTTAGGGAAGGTCCTAAGGGCAGGGATCATCCCGGTTCAATCCTCTGCGAGGGGCACACAGAACATGCCTGGAATACTAGGCACTGAATAAATGAATAAGGAGATAACACATAAGCGAAATCCAAGATTGGCAACCATTCAAAGAGAAGAGCATTCCAGGCAGAGAAACAGCACGTACAAAGCCTCTCAAGTAGAAAAGAACTTGGAATGTTTGAGTACTTGAAACAGACCAGTGTGCCTGGAGCAAAGTGATCAAGGAGGGACAAGAGTAGGAAAAGATGAGGTTGGAAAAATTGACAGGGACCAGCCAGATTATGCCAGGCCTCAGAAGCAATGGTAAGGAGTTCGTAGTTTCTATAATTTAAAAAAATATACACAGAATAATTCTAGTAACATGGGTATAACTAGAGGGAAATATATTCACTAACCAAGACACTACAGATGTTCCTTTTTTTTCTTTTCAAGTTAATCAACCTCTTTATTTGAAGACAAGGCAAAATACATATAAATATTTGCCTTTCACTTCTAGTTCACAGATTTGGCTTTTTTTTTACTTTTATTTTAAGTTCAGAGGTACACGTGCAGGTTTGTTACATAGGTAAACTGTGTCATGGGAGTTTGTTATACAGATTATTTCATCACCCATGTATTAAGACTAGTACCTCATTAGTTTTTTTTCCTGATCCTCTTCCTCCTTCCACCCTCCACCCTTTAATAGGCCCCAGTGTACGTTGTTCCCCTTTATGTGTCCATGCGTTCTCATAGATGCTCCTTGATTTATAATAGGTGTAAGTCCAATAAAACCATCTTAAGTTGGAAATATTGTAAGTCGAAAATGCATTTAATACACTTAACCTACCAAACATCATAGCTTAGCCTAGCCTACCTTAAATATGCACAAAACACTTACAATAGCCCAACATTACATTAGTTGGGCAAAATCATCTAACACAAAGCCTATTTTATAATAAAGTACTGAATATCTCACATAACTTACTGAATAATGCGCTGAAAGTGAAAAACAGAATGGCTCTATGGGTACCTGAAGTATGGTTTCAACTGCATATGTACTGCTTTCGCACCACTGTAAAGTTGAAAAATCGCAAGTTGAACCATTGTAAGTTGAGGACCGTCTGTATATTTCTATGACTGGTGACTGAAGTTGACAAGAGAAGGATCATGAAGATGTACTTGATGGAACTCCAGGCATGTTAGCATAGTTCTTAGTAGGTCTTAAAATGGGAATAAAACTCAAGGCTTTATTCTGAGAAATTCTTCAAGTCTCTTTGTTAAATTGACATCAGCACTAGAGAAGTACACAATATCTGCATAGATTTAAACAACTTTTATCACAAATTATTCATAGTCAAACTGCTTCTTATTACCTCCTGCTCTGCCAGTTTAGTCCAAACCACCATCATGGCTTGCCTGAATCATTGCAATAGCCTCACAATTGGTATTCCACTTCTACCCACGGCCCCCTCACTCGATTTTTTACCCAGTGAAATGATACTTTCAAAATGCAAGAGATCATGTTCATTTTCTGTTTAAATCTCTTCTGTGGTTTCCCATTCTATTCAGGATGAAATAAGCCCTTCTATGATGTATCTCTCCACCACAATCTCCACTCACTCTGATCTCACTTCCCATAGCTTTCCACTTGTTCACCCTACTCTATCCACAATAGCATCCTTGCTATTCCTCAGTTATGCCAAGCACACCCACCTCAGTATCTTTGTACTTCTAATGTTTTCTAAACATTCATAGGTAATGCCCTAACTTCCTTAATAGCTAGGTTTTTCTTAACTACCCCCATATAAAATAAATTTTCTCATCTCTCTCTCTGTCCCCTCATCCTGATTTTTAAAACACATTTTAGCTGCCTCAGGACATCTTCGAATATCTTGATTTATTATTCTTCACAGCATTATTTCAAAATGTTTCATTTTAAAATGATTGTAGACTCATATGTAGTTGTAAGAAATTATACAAAGATTCTGTGTACTCTTTACTCAGTTTCCCACAATGGTCAAATTTTACAAAACTGTAGTAAACTATCATGACTAAGATATTGACATTGCTACGGTCAAGATACAGAGTATTTCCACAGTTCCACTACCCCAGGATCTTCATGCAGCCCTTTATAGCCACACCCACTTCCCTTTGACCCTCACCCCCTCCTTAACCCCTGACAACCACTAATCTGTTCTCTATTTCTATTGTCTAGTTACTTCAAGAATGTTATATAGCCCAGGCACGGTGGCTCACTCCTGTAATCCCAGCACTTTGAGAACCCGAAGCGGGCAGATCACTCAAGGTCAGGAGTTCAAGACCAGCCTGGCCAACATGGTGAAACCCCATCTCTGCTAAAAATACAAAAATTAGCCTGGCATGGTGGTGCGTGCCTATAATCCCAGCTACTCGGGAGGTTGAGGCAGGTGAATGGCTTGAACTCCGGAGGCAGAGGTTGCAGTGAGCAGAGATCACGCCACCGCATGCCAGCCTGGGTGACAGAGTGAGATCCATCTCAAAACAATAACAATAACAACAACAACACAGATTCTTGGGCTCCATTGATTCAGTAGGTCTGGGGTAAGGGCCGAGAATCTGAATTTCTGACTAGCTCCCTGATGACGTTGATGCTGGTGGTTCATGAACCACACTTTGAAAATCACTGTCTTAGAACATTTTAAAATTTCCCTCCTCAACTTCATCTGCCTGATTTATTACTTAACCTTTAGTCCTTCTCTCAGTCCAATACATGGTGTTCCATGGCACACTATACTTACCTTATCACATCACCTATCACACTGTATTGTAAGATCTTATTAATAAGTGTTCTTGCTCACCAGACTGTATCCTCAACACCTAGCACAGAGTCTGGCACAGAATAGGCACTCAATTTATATAATAACTGAATATATTCCTTAATTTTGACATTTTAATAGACTCAGCTGAAGCAGCATCTGTATAGCCACAGGATATTTAGAAGGAAATGCTCCTATATGCTAGAAATAAAAAATGGAAACATCAAGGCAAGGATCTCTTGATTGATAGGTTTAAGGAAAAACACGTCAAGGTTTTTTTAAGATTTGCCAGGAAGTTTTTGTGTTTATTGCAATTCATTTCAACCAGAACACCATACTGAAATAATAATGGACAAAAAAGGTCAAGAATGCAAGTTGATTTAAAAAAAAAAAACAACTCGCATGATCTGCACATGTACTCCAGAACCTAAAGTACAATTAAAAAAAAAAAAAAAAAAAAAAAAAAATATATATATATATATATATACATTTGGTTCTGTGCAGAAAGGTGGGACAATTTGAATTGGGGAAGGTGCAGGGGTCAAGGTCTTAGGTAGATTTAAAAATTTTCTGATTGGCAATTGACTGAAAGAGTTATTATCAGTAGTAAGGAATGTCTGGGTTATGTTAAGATGCTATGGAGACCAAAATTTTATCATGCAGATGAAGCTTCCAGATAGCAGGCTTAAGAGAGAACAGACTGTAAATGTTTCTTATCAGACGTAAGGTCTGTGTTAATGTTCATACTGGAGGGTACAAGGAGGCATGTCCAACCCCTACTTCCCATCCTGGCTTGAACCAGTCTTTCAGGTTAAATTTTAGAGTGTCCTGGTGGAGGAGGAAGTCCATTCAGATGGTCGTCAGGGGATCTCGGAATTTTATTTTTGGCTTACATTCTGGCCTTATAATTTTATTTTTGTTTTTAGTTGTTGGACTATCGCCAGTCCTAAAAAACAAGGAAATGGAATAAAGTAGACTTAGGACTCAAATATTCAAAGTTGTAGCTTTAGGCAAAAATTATCTTTTTTTTTTTTTTTTTTTTGATACAGAGTCTCACTCTGTTGCCTAGGCTGGAGTGCAGTGTCGAGGTCTCAGCTCACTGCAATCTCTGCCTCCTAGGTGCAAGTGATTCCCCCTGCCTCAGCCTCCCAAGTAGCTGGGACTGTGGGTGCCGGCCACCACGCCGGGCTAATTTTTTGTATTTAGTAGAGACAAGGTTTCACCATGTTGGCCAGGATGATCTCGATCTCCTGACCTCATGGTCGACCTGCCTCAGCCTCCCAGAGTGCCGGGATTGCAGGCGTGAGTCACGGCACCCTGCCAAATTATCTTTAAATATAAAAGAATACACTGCCAGCTGGGCATGGTGGCTTACTCCTGTGGTCCCAGCATTTTGGGAGGCCGAGGCCGGCGGATCATGAGGTAGGGAGTTCGAGGCCAGCCTGTTCAATATGGTGAAACCCCATCTCTAATAAAAAGGCAAAGATTGGTGGGGCATGGTGGTGTGCACCTGTAATTCCAGCTGCTCAGGAGGCTGATGTGGGGGGAATTGCTTGCACCTGGGAGGTGGAGGCTGTGGTAGGCTGAGGTTGCACCACTGCACTCCAGCCTGGGTGACACAGTGAGACTCCGTCTAAAAAAAAAAAAAAGGAAAAAAAAAACTTGACCCATTATTTTTTCGATAACTCCTTCAAAGTCTATATTCTGTTCTTCTAAAAGGGCACGCTTGCCGGGCATGGTGGCTCATGCCTGTAATCCCAGCACTGTGGTAGGCTGAAGCGAGTAGATCATCTGAGGTCAGGAGTTTGAGACCAGACTGGCCACGTTGGTGAAATCCCATCTTTATGAAAAATACAAAAATGTGCTGGGCGTGGTGGTGGGTGCCTGTAATCCCAGCTACTTGGGAGGCTGAGGCAGGAGAATCGCTTGAACCTGGGAGGCGGAGGCTGCAGTGAGCCAAGATTGTGCTATTGCACTCCAGCCTGGGAAACAGAGCAAGACTCTGGTCTCAAAAAAAAAAAAAAAAAAAAAAAGGCGCACTCTTTGCCTTCAGACTAAACACCCCAAACCACAAGACTATCTAACACAGCCAAGTCTTAGCATTAACAACTCTTTGACTCAGACCTGGCCAGATGTTGAAATCTGAACATATTTTCTTGTAGAGGTCTACAAACCATTGTCTAAAATTCCAAAATAAAAAAAACTATAGAAACCTGAAGTTTTTCATAAGTTTGTGGCAAACTCATTTAGCAGCAAAATCTGACCTGAACAGGTATCTATTTCTAGCCTTTGTTTATCCTACTTAGGGTTAATACTGATGCATTTTTTGCATGCATATTTCTGTTTGATTACAAGACGATACTCCAGATCCTACTGGGCTGTTACAGAATATATGAGATATGCATTATATTCCTGTCTAAAATCCTGACAACTCTGAATTCTGAAGCACATCTGGCAAGAAAGAATTTGGATACAGGATTATGTGCCTATGCTAAGAGATATGAATTTCTCTTAATCTCTATTTTTTATCTACTCTATTCCCAATATTTATCCAAATTATACCCTCTGTTACCTTGTTTTGTATGTGAAAATTGGTCTTGAAAGTAGTTTTCTTCATTTTATCTATTTTAATATCAGTTAAATGTGCTGGAAATTCAATGTTTCTATTCATATGTTAGACTTTCTTTTTAAATCAGGTTATAGGAAACTCTATACTTCTTTGGGATCCTTGTGGCTCACTTCTATCAGATGAATCATCGTCATCCTCATATGAATCATCGCCAGAACAATTCAAAGTATAGAACTAAAAAATATATCTAGTGGATAACATTATTTTGGAATGTATTTGGAAGATTAATGTCACATTTATAAGCCATTGACATTTGGCAGTTTCAACAGGTGAAAACCAAATTTTTGCAGATAAAGATGTGAAGGGGGCAATGACAAACTCAAATTATTGTAAAGAGAAAAGAAAAAAGCCACCCACCTAAAAGATATTTAGGAATGAACTGAACAAGAAATGTATGGATCTATATGACGAAAATGCTAGTGGAAAACTTTAAAAGAAAACTTGGGTAAACGGAGGACCACATGTTTTCAGGTGGCAGTTTCACAACAAAGAGAAGTCATTCAGGTGAGCTTAAGTTGAAAGTGGGGTCTATTTGTTATTGAATGAGCTTAAGTTGAAAGCAGGGTCTATTTGTTGTTGTTGTTTGTTTGAGACGGAGTCTTGCTCTGTCTCCCAGGCTGGAGTGCAGTGGTGCGATCTTGGCTCACTGCAACCTCCGCCTCCCAGGTTCAAGCAACTCTCCTGCCTCAGCCTCCCGAGTAGCTGGGATTACAGGTGCCCCCACCATGCCCAGTTAATTTTTGTATTTTTAGTAGAGACAGGATTTCACCATGTTGGCCAGACTGGTCTCAAACTCCTGACCTGAGGTGATCCACCTGCCTCAGCCTCCCAAAGTGCTGGGATTACAGTCATGAGCCACCACATCTGGTGGAAGAGGGGTCTATTTGAAGGAGGAGGGAGACCTTGTGGGATCCCTAAGAGTAGATAGGGCAGTAGAGACTTAGTAGTGGCAAGCCAGAACGTGGAAACCCCAGAACCCTGGGCAGGTAATCCATCATCTCCCTCTAGGGCCACAGGACTTCATACTGTTTATCTGTGAATCTGCTTCTTTCTGCAGCCTTGCTTTCTCTGTACTATATACATGTGGATCAAACATCTCTCCCTCCTTTTCCCTTGTGTCATCATTTTCTAGGTCAAGAGACCAGTTAAAACCACGTAACTGCACATTTCCAGGAAAGAGAATCTGATTGGACTAGCTTGAATCAGTTTTCTACCCACCTCTAGTCCAATCAGCTAGGGCAAGGGAGAAGCGGGTTAACAAAGGATAAGGATGCCAAATGGGATGTGGGGGAGTGGTGGAGGCAAACTGACTGGCATGTGCATTATAGATGAGCAGTTCCATATTGTGGAGAGGCAATACAAGAGCACAGGCTCTGGGGTCAAACTGCCTGGGTTTGACTTTTGACCTTGTCACTTATTAGCAGATTGACTTTGGACAAATTATTCTACTTCTTTATGCCTCAGTTACCCCATCTGTAAAATGAGGGTGATTAATAGAGTTGTGTGGATTACATAACACAAATAAAGCACTTTGTAGAAACTATGTAAGTATTCATTACTTTTAAAAAGATATCCGTTTCCCCTAAATAAATCAATAAAAGTACTGCAATCACAATCAAAATTACAATTCTTTTTTAATTTGACAAAGTTTAAAGTTACCACGGAAGAAATAATATATCTCTGGAGAGGATGGCAGGGATATCCTCTGCCATCCTGGGAACAGCACACAGATTTATCCGCTGTTGGTAATGTTCTAGGTTAGGTTGAGGTTGGCTTCATATTATTACGCTTTTAAACTTACATATATTATAAAATTATATTTTATGCATATTAAATATATTTTTAAAGACGATTCTTAAAGACTAGTAAGCAGAGATTTATACAATCAGAAATTTTAAAATAATCTAAAGGTATGTTAAAACAGTATTACTGCCCAGTAACAGATAAACCAATGAAGCAGAAAAAGTACATATGGACATTTAGTACAGTCATCCCTTGCTATCTGTGTACGACCGGTTCCAGGAACCCCCATGGATAACAAAATCTGAGGATGATCAAGTCCATTACATAAGATGCAGTATTTGCATATAACCTATGCACATCCATCCTCCCGTATACTTTAAATCACTCTAGATTACTTATAATCTAGAGTGATTACACTCTACATTACCTAATATAATGTAAATGCTATGCAGATACTTGTTATAGTGTACTGTTTACATGATAATGACAAGAAAAAAAGTCTGTACCTGTTCAGTACAGATGCAACCATGCCTTTTGTTCCCCCGGATTATTTTCAATCCAAGGTTGGTTGAATGCATGGATGCAGAATCCACAGATAAAGAGGGCCAACTGCATTTTATAAAGGTACCATTTTAAATCAGTAGGGGAAAACTGAGTATTCAACATATGGTATGGGGCAACCAGCAAGTCATTTAGAAAAAGAAAAAATTAAACTAGAGTCTTCCCTTGCTCCTTATAAACTTCAGATGCAGTAAATATTGAATTATTATTATTATTATTTTGAGACGGAGTTTCGCTCTTGTTGCCCAGGCTGGAGTGCAATGGTGCAATCTTGTCTCACGGCAATCTCGGCCTCCCAGGTTCAAGCGATTCTCCCGCCTCAGCCTCCCGAGTAGATGGGATTACAGGCATGCACCACCATGCCCGGCAAATTCTGTATTTTTTAGTAGACAGGGTTTCTCCATGTTGGTCAGGCTGGTCTCAAACTCCCGACCTCAAGTGATCCGCCCACCTCAGCCACCTAAAGTGCTGGGATTACAGGCGTGAGCCACCTTCCCCAGAGAAGTAATATGTTTATTTATTTATTTATTTATTTGAGACACAATCTCGCTGGGTCGCCCAGGCTGGAGTGCAATCTCAGCTCACTGCAACCTCCGCCTTCTGGGTTCCAGCAATTCTCTGACTCACCCTCCTGAGTAGATGGGATTACAGGCACCCACCACCATGTCCGGTTAACTTTTGTATTTTAAGAAGGGACAGCATTTCACCATCTTGGCCAGGCTGGTCTTGAACTCCTGACCTTGTGATCCACCCGCCTCGGCCTCCCAAAGTGCTGGGATTACAGGCGTGAGCCACCACCCCCGCCCGGAGAATTATTTTTTTAAAACCCTAAAAATGCTAGAAGAAAATAAAGGTAAGCATGACATCAAAGCTAGAAACAAAAGAAATGACTCATTAGATATACCTACAAAAAAATCAAAAACTTCCTTCAGTTAGAAAAAAAAAAAAGAAAAAAGAAAACAGGCAATATTAAAAGATGAATTTAAAAAACAGGAAAAATATCTGTAAATATCTCAGTTAAAGGTTAGTATTTCTAATATACAAAAAGCACCTGCAATTTCTAAAATGTGAATACTTCATTTTAAAAATAGGCAGAAGTCACGAACTCGCAACTCCCAAAAATAGAGCCAATAATTATATGAAAGATGTTCAGTTTTACATGTAGGCAACAAAATGCAAATTAAAACAAGAGTCTTTTTAAAAGAGATTATAAAGATCACAAAGATTGACAATATCTGAGATTACCAAGGAGATGCAGACAGGATATTCGTGTTCTCATACTGTTAATGGAAAAGTAGTAAATAAATACGTTTCTAGGGAAGAGCCTGGTAACATCGTCTAGAATCTTATAAACCTGCATTTTCCTTGATCCAGTAATTTTATTTATATGAATTTATTGTAAGAAAATAATCAGGGACCTGTACAGATTTACATATAATAATATTCATTTAAGATTGTAGAAGTGAAAAAGCTGAAAATAGCTGAAAAGTCCAACAACTTAGGGAATGGCTGAACAAATTATGACATCCACACAGCCATTAAAAATGATTCTGTAGGCTGGACCCGGTGGTTCATGCCTGCAATTGCAGCACTTGAGGAAGCTGAGGTGAGAGGATAACTTGAGGCCAGGAGTTCAAGACCAGCCTGGGCAACAGGGCAAGACATTTTTAAATTTTTCTCAAAAAAAAAAAGAAAAAAGTAAGCGATATTTTAATTTACCTGCAAAGACATTACTGGGAAATAACTTGCTTACATTTTCTATTTTAAAAAAACCAACCGCCGGGCCGGGGGGGGGGGGCCTGGGCGGCAACCACCGCGCGGGAGGCCAGGCCCGCCCCCCCGCGCCCGCGGGCCCGGGCGGGCGGGGGGCCCCCGGGGGAGGGGGGGAAGCTCGAGAGAAAAAAAAAAAAAGGAAAAAAAAAGGAAAAAACCAAACACCTTTACGTGTATTATGAAAACTCTAAATTTATGTAGCAATATGTTAATAGTAATATCCATGGTGGCGAGAATGACAGTTTAAGTTTCTTTTACAAACATTTATATACTATTGAACTACTGATCCTGTTACGGGGAGCAGGTATTTTTTTAAAAGCACTGTTCTTCTTACAATCAGGAAATAAAGGACACTATTACTTCGCTGGGGGGAGACGGGCACTGGGAGGACACCACGCCGGCGAGGGCAGGTCAACACAGGGCTCGCTGACGCCCCGGGTCGCCCGCGCCTCGCCCCGCAGCTCTCCGAAGAGCCCAGCGACCGGAAACATGCCACGCCGGGCCTCGGGAATTCTGGGCATCGGACGGACAGCTCGCGACCTCACAAGGAGGAAAACGGTCACCTTCTGAAAGAAACACGAACTCCTTTTTCCTGTATCAGAACATTTCTCATTCACCTGAGAGCGGCGTTTCCATCCTTAGGTGTTGGGGGGAGGCTGGAGGTGGGCGGGGTAACAGTTTTCTCTTGGAAACGAAAAACAGCCAGCTCACACAGGCGAGGCTTGGAGTCCGCCCCGCGGACAGCCGTTTCTATGGGTGACGACATGTGGCAACGCGCCTAAGGAAACGTCGGCGAGGGGGGACTATTGTGTTCTTAAAATCGTCCTGAAAGGAGGACGGAAGTTCAGCGGAGCCGGGGGCGTAGAGGCAAGGCACGATCTGATTGGCCTGCGGCGGCGCAACGGCAGGGCGCAGGCGGAAGTGCGCGCGTGCGCAGAGGGGACCCCGCGCGTCGGCGCTTCTCTCACGCCCTTGCAGGTGCGCAGGTCTCTAAACTGGGCGGAGCAAGGGGAGTGATGTGTGCCTTCCGTAAGGACGCGCGTAAATCCTCACCCATAAGTAACCCGCCGCCGTAGTCAAACGAGGCCTTCCTCCAAGACCAAGCCCTTGGCGGGTGTGGCACTGCGGAAGCCGAGGAGGGGGAAGGGCGGCCCGGCAGAAAGTTCGGGTCAGCTGCCGGCCCTTCCCGGCTTAGCCTAGGGTGGGGTGGGATCGACTCCGCGGAACATCCCGGGTAAATACCTCGCGGAACCGCGAAACCGCTGAGGGACTGTTGGGTGGAGAGGCCTTGGAGACGGACAGGCTGTCTTTCCTCGTGAGGGTGATCGACCGGCTTACTTCGAAACCGGATAGACCTGACAGCTGTGTCTGGGGTGAAGGTTGATGACCAGTTATTGAACGAATAGCAGAGACATTTGCGTAGGAGTGTTGATGCGAGTTGTTGTTGTTTTTTTTTTTTTTTTTGGAGACGGATTCTCGCTCTGTTACCCAGACTGGAGTGCAGTGATGCGATCTCGGCCCACCACAGCCTCCGCCTCCTGGGTTCAAGCGATTCTCCTGCATTTGCCTCCCGGGTACCTGAAACTGCAGGCACGCGCCACCATGCCCAGCTAATTTTTGTATTTTTAGTAGTCGGGGTTTCGCTGTGTTGGCCAGTTTGGTCTCGAACTTTAGACCTCGTGATCCAAACGCCTTGGCCTCCCAAAGTGCCAGGATTACAGGCATGAGCCACTGGGCCCGGTTTTTTGTTTTGTTTTGTTTGAGATGGAGTCTCGCTGTCTCCCAGGTCGGAGTGCAATGGCGCGATTTTGGCTTACTCCAACCTGCCTCCCGGGTTCAAGCGATTCTCCTGCCTCAGCAGCCTGAGTAGCTGGGACTACAGGAGCGCGCCACCACGCCCAGCTAGTTTTTGTATTTTTAGTAGAGACGGTTTCGTCGTGTTGTCCAGGCTAGTCTAGAACTCCTGACCTCAGGTGATCTGCCCGCCTCAGCCTCCCAAAGTGCTAGGATTACAGGCGTGAGCCACCACGCCTGGCCTGATGTGAGATTTTTTAAAGTCTTTGTAATTTATCTGTGAAAAACCTTGATTTGTTAGGATATTAAAAACAATTGTGAATGATGTAAACTTCATTCTGTTCCGTTTGCCTAATTATCTAACTTTATGGTGATTAGTAACTGCTGTAAAAGTCTAACATTTGGAGTCCCAGAGAGTAGACAAGAATGACCACATTTTGGTAAAGTAACACCTTCACTGGAGACCTGGAAACCGGGTAAGGCTTCCAGGTCAAAGATTTCCAGACTAAGTGGAAAATCATGTTTAAAAGAAAAATAATATGTTCATGTATGAAATTCTTAAGGCTTAAGGACCTGTTTGACTTGAAATAAATTACATAATTCAGTAATGGAAACTTTGTGTTAGGTAATATTGACCCACTGGCCACCATTATTATAGTTTTTAAATCCTCTTAATTGTAGATACTAGAGTCTTTTACTATTTGATTCTTAGAGGGAATTTTGTTTTAGATGAAATGCAAAATTGCAAAAAGGCAAGTTTAAATATAATTACATACTCTATATTTTAAGGAAGAGACAAATTGAAAATGTACACTTTTTTCCTAAAAAGTTTTAAAATAATTAGATGTTTAGGCAGGCACATTAAAAAATACAGATAAAAAAGGAGCAAAAAATCATCACTAATCCACTGGTCAGAGTTAACTGCTGTTAACATTTTAGTGTTTTCTTTCTGTTGTTTTTTCCTATCATATATCTTACAAATATTGAATCACTATAAACAATGTGTTTTTTAGAGGAACATAAATCAACCTGTGGCTTTAGCTGGGAAGTAGGACTATTGAGACTGGGTGATTTATGAAGAAAGAGGTTTAATTGGCTCATGGTTCTGCAGGTTTCACAGGAAGCATGATGCTGGTATCTGCTCAGCTTCTGGGGAGGCCTCAGGGAGCTTTTACTTGTGGTGAAAAGTGAAGAGGGGAGCAGGCATGTTACCGTCAAAAGCACAAAGAAGAGGGAGTAGCAGGGCGGGGAGTTCCATACACTTAACCAGATCTCGTGAGTTCTCACTATTGCAAATATAGCACCAAACCATGAGGAATCCACTTCCATGACCAGACACCTCCCACCAGGCCCCACCTCCAATATGTGGATTACATCTCAACATGAGATTTGCATGGGGACAAATACCCAAACTATATCAGGTACATTATGACATTAAAAATCCCCTGACTCAAATTAGCTCTAAAGCTTCCTTTACCTCTGGTCTTGTGTGAGTGTGTGTGTGTGATGGAGTCTCACTCTGTTGCCCAGGCTGGAGTGTAGTGGCGCAATCTTGGCTCACTGCACCCTCTGCCACCCACGTTCAAGCGATTCTCCTGCCTCAGCCTCCTGAGTTGCTGGGATTACAGGTGAGGGCCACCACGCCTGGCGAATTTTTTTATCTTTAGTAGAGATGGGGTTTCACCATCTTGGCCAGGTTGATTTTGAACTCCTGACCTTGTGATCCACCTGCCTCAGCCTCCCAAAGTGCTGGGATTACAGGCATGAGCCACTGTGCCCTGCCACCTCTGCTCTTTTTAGTTAAATAAGCATCTATCTATCTATCTATCTATCATCTATCTATCTATGTATTCTTTTTTGTTTATGCTCATTTGAATTTAGTTTCTGCTATTTACAACATAAGGATTTCTTAAGGGCATAGTCCTGTGGCAGAGAATACTAGTTGACCCTCAAAATAATTCTTCCTCTTTCAATGGTGACAATCCTCAATTTTTAGGTGGGTATAACTGCCCAGAATATAAATACATCTCCAAGCCCTTTGGCAAGGTGTACCCTTGTGACTATGTTTTGGCCAAAAAGATAAAAGCAGAAATACTATGTACGGCTTTCAGGAAGTGTCCTTAAAAGAGGAACTGTGTGCTTTCTCCTTTACCCTTCCTTCTTCCTGAGATGGCTGGAGCTATGTTACAACCATTTTGGATCATGAGAGAATTAGGAAGAAGTTAAGGTCATGCAAGGCAGAGCATCAGAAAGAAGAAACTGGGTTCCTGACACAATGAAGCACCATAACCACCTTGGAGCGCTTACTTGCTACGAGAAAAACAGACATATATGATGTAAGCTACTGTTATTTTGGGGTGCCGGGAACTCCCGACCAGCAAGAGGATTCCAACCTGAGTGGGGGGGTGTGCAGGAAGAAAGGTAGATAGAAAGAGGGGGTCAGGAGGGTTGGGGAGTCAGTGCTCCAACCAACAACTTTATTTTTCAGCAGTTCAGCATATATACATTTTCTAGCTATCAGTATTACAATGAATAGATAAATCATGCATTCTTCAAACATTCCTTTACATCAGTGTAACAATAGGCAATTACATTGTGTGCTTTTAGCAGGAAATGTACCATAGTAAATACCATCTGTGCTCACAAAAGGTTAATGATTATATAGGGTGCTCACTAACATAATTACACTTCTACATCGTGTCTTGTGCAAGCAATCCGTCTTAAGTTATCTTTTAATTTAGTTCTCCTTTCATCTAGGATATCTGGTCTCTAGTTACTCATTCCCGGAGACTCTGTGTCTCGGGCTCACCCCCCATATTGTGAAACTCGCTTTGCAAGATTTCACACGGGAGGACATTGGGGTTTTCTTTTTTCATCATTCAAAGCTGAGCCAAATACTAGCTAACACTAAACCTTATATATGTTTCATTGTGTACTTTATTTTATTTAAAAAAAATTTTTTTTAGACAGGGTTTCAGTCTGTCACCCAGGCTAGAGTGTAGTGACACGATCACAGCTCACTGCAGCCTCAACCTCCCAGACTCAAGCAATCCTCCTGCCTCAGTCTTCTAAGTAGCTGGGACTACAGGTGCATACCACCATGCCCGGTTACTTTTTTTTTTTTTGTAGAGACAGGGTTTCACCATGTTACCCAGGCTGGTCTCTAACTCCTGAGCTCAAGCAATCTGCTCGCCTCAGCCTCCCAAAGTGATGGGATTACAGACGTGAGCCAACGCACCTGGCCTCATGATGTAATTTCTTGCAAGTCAAACTCTACCATGTAACATGAATCACAAATGAATCCCACTCCAAAGTTCTGAATTATTCCAGTTTTTATGTGACATTTTTGATGGGATAAATGAGCATTAGAAGCAAATGTGCTGTATTGCAAGAGAAACACAAAAAATGGGAGGATGAACATAAATGTATCTTTTTCTAATGTATTGAATGTGGGAGTCTTAAACCTTCCAATTATTAAAAGGGTCAATGATGGCTTCAATAATTTAAATTATAATGTTAATATTTGGGCCTGGAAATGTCTTTTAAAATTATTTATATTCAATCAGCTTTAAAATATTATAAAGCTAGAAAACTGTAATTCAAATTATCTTCTTGTAACATCTCTGCTTTAGGAAGTCTCTAGTGCCAAGTAAGATGGAGTGAGCAAATCCCAACCTATCTCTCCTACTGAATGTAGCTATTAACCTGGAAAAAGTGCATGGCTCCCAAACTTGAGGACTCTGAAAAGTAAATCTAAACAGAAAGGTTGGAGAAGAAGGCATGAAAATGAAGTACCACTGAACATGCAGAGAGCTTACCATTTTTTCCCCTCTGATGTCCTTAATCTGGAATCGGTGCAACCCAAAAACCCTGAAGTGCAAATCAATGTGGACAGAAAGAACTCCAGGAGAAGGCTTCTAGATCTGGCTTGAGGAGTGGGAAAAGAGTTTCCTAATGTACAAAGTAGGGGAAATCTCATGTGCTTTGTTTTTTTCTTTTTTTTTCTCCATTCTCTAGCACCCAAATCTCAAGTAACCCTATAAGAGCAGAAGTGAAAGTGACAGTAATGGTAAGAGGAGGCAGCAGGTGCCTAAAACTTTGAGAAAAAGAGAACTTTCCTCTATGATCAGAGGAGCTATGCTCCCCAAACTCAGAGTAGGGCAAATGACAAACCCCCATTGCTTTCCTTTTTTATCTTTGTCCTCCCACTGCTTGGCTCCAGACATAAGCATAGTCATGGGAAGTGAACAGCAAAGTAGTGTATGTACTTGGCTGGGCACAGTGGCTCATTCCTGTAATCCCAGCACTTTGGGAGGCTGAGGTGGAAGGATCACTTGAGCCCATGAGTTCGAGATCAGCCTGGGCAACACAGTGAGACACTGTCTCTACAAAAAACACAAAAATTAGTTGGATGTGGTGGTGCATGCCTGTAGTCCCAGCTACTCAGGAGGCTGAGTTGGGAGGATCTCTTGAGCCCAGGAACTCAAGGCTGCAGTGAGCTGAGATTACACACCTTAGCCCGGGTGACAGAGAGAGACTCTGTCTCAAAAAATAAAAAATAAAACCCTAGTTTTCTGATCAGAGAACTACAAAAGGGAGCCCCAAGGGATTGGGATAAAACAAGGAAATTGAGTAGAGGAAGGAGCAAAAGTTTATGATTTCTGGGTTAACTCCCACGCTGTACTTGTGTGGATCTGATACTCACCATTGCACCACAGGCTGTGAGAACTGAGCTACAGTTCCTGCCCCAGACCTCGACTGACCACTGGGTGGAGAACATTCAGGACTGATCCAAATGACACTGCAAAGACTTTGAAAACAGAACTGATATTAAAATTACAACCTAGAGAAGCCTAATTGGAGTTTACACTCTAGTCCCAACCTGATTGTTTATGGCTAACACAAAAATATCAACATTCACTCCAGGATTTAAACAAGACCTCTAGTCTCGTAGCATAATATTCAAAATATCCAGGATACAATCTAAAATTACTCACCATTTAAGAAACCAGAAAAATCTAAACTGGAAAAGATCACTGACAGACACTAAGATGACACAGATATTGGCATTATCTGACAAAGACATTAAAGTAACTATTGTTTGAAACTTCACAGATATGAATGTCCATATTCCTCTCCGCACTTGGGAAGTTTTTAGCCATTTCTTTAAGATATTTGCCCCCTTTCTCTTTTCCCTCTTAAACTCCCCTAATGCATACATTGGTTCTCTTGATGTTGTCCCATAAATCCTGTACACTTAATTTTTTTTCCTGACTAGATAATCTTATATTACCAGTCTTCAAACTCAGATGCTTGCCTCTGCTTGATCAATTTTGTTGAAGCTCCCTCTTGCATTTCATTTAATTCATTGTATTCTCCAGATCCAGAACTTTTAATTGGTTTTAAAAATGATTTCTACTTAATAAACTTCTCATTTTATTCAAATAAAAAAATAAAATAACTATTAAAAAATATTATGAGAACATCCTTGAAACAAATGAAAACATAAAAAAGAAAGTCTTGGCAAATCTTTTCTTTTTCTTTTTTTTTTTTTTTGAGACAGAATTTCACTCTTGTTGCCCAAGCTGGAGTGTAATGGCATGGTCTCAGCTCACTGCAACCTCTGCCTCTTGGGTTCAAGCAATTCTCCTGCCTCAGCCTCCAAGTAGCTGGGATTACAGGCACCTGCCACCATGTCCAGCTAATTTTTGTATTTTTAGTAGAGATGGGGTTTTACCATGTTGGCCAGGCTGGTCTCAAATTCCTGATCGCAGGTGATCTGCCTGCCTCAGCCTCCCAAAGTGCTGGGATTCCTGGCATGAGCTACCGCCCCCAGCCAAGATTTCCTATTTCTATTGTATTCAGCTCTTCCATTGAGAACTGAAAAATACAATAGCCAAAATTTAAAACCCTGATGGGCTCAGGACAGAATAGAGATGGCAGAAGAAAGAGTCAGTGACCTAGAAGGTACATAATAGAAATTACTGATCTGAACAACAGAGAGAATAAAAGATTAAAAAAATAGAGAACAGATCCTTGGGTATCTGCAGGATAGTACTAAAACGCCTCATGTATATTATTAGAGTCCCAGAGAGGGGAAAGACTGTGATGTAGAGAAATGTGTTTGGCTGGGTGTGGTGGCTCATGCATGTAATCCCAGCACTTTGGGAGGCCGAGGTGGGTGAATCACCTGAGGTTGGGAGTTCAAGACCAGCCTGGCCAACATAAACCCCATCTCTACTAAAAACACAAAAATTAGCTTGGTGTGATGGCACATATCATTAACCCCAGCTACTCGGGAGGCCGAGGCAGGAGAATCACTTGAACCTGGGAAACAGAGGTTGCAGTGAGCCATGATCACACCACTCTACTCTAGCCTGGGCGACAGTGAGACTCTGTCTCAAAAAAAAAAAAAAAAAAAAGAAAAAAGAAAAAAAAGGTGTTTGAAGAAATAATGCTTGATAACTTCTCAAATTTGTTGAAAGGTGTAAACATACAGATTCAAGAATCTTAACAACCCTAAAGGATAAACGCAAAGAAATCCATGCTCAGACACATCATAATCAAACTGCTGGATAACTAAACACACAAAAAAACCTTTCTTTTTTTAAGAGACAAGCCCTCACTCTGTTGCTCAGGCTCATTGCAGCCTCAACCTCCTAGGCTCAAGAGACACTCCAGCCAGAGCTTCTTTAGCAGCTAGGACTACAGGTGCATGCCATCATGCCTGGCTAATTTTGTACTTTTTTTTTTTTTTTTTTTTTTTTAGAGAGAGAGATTCTCACTCTGCTGCACAGGCTGGTCTCAAACTCCTGGGCTCAAGTAATCCTCCCACCTCAGTTTCCTAAAGTGCTGGAATTACAGGTGTGAGCTACTGTACCTGGCCCCCCCAAAAACCTCTTGAAAGAGACTTTTTCCAGGAATCTAGAGGGAAAAAAATGCATTACATAGGGGAGCAGTGATTCCAATGATGATGGATTTTTTTTGTAAGAAATCCTGGCCGGTGTGGTGGCTCATGCCTGTAATCCCAGCACTTTTGGAGGCTGAGGCAGATGGATCACTTTAGGTCAGGAGTTCGTGACCAGCCTGACCAGCTGGCCATAATGAAACCCTGTCTCTACTAGAAATACAAAAATTAGCTGTACATGGTGGTGCATGTCTATAGTCCCAGCTACTTGGGAGGCTGACATGGGAGAATCACTTGAACCCAGAGGCCAAGTTTGCAGTGAGCCAACATTGCCCCACTACCCTTCAGCTGGGGCAACAGAATAAGACCCTGCCTCAAAAATAATAATAATAATAATAATAAAGACCAACAGAAATGGTAAATATATAGGTAAATTTAATGAATTATTCTTCTACGCTTGTTCTTTAAAGTATGTTTGATGGTTGCAAGCAAAAATTATAACTATGTCTGATAGGGTTTTCAGTGATTACAGATGCCATACATAAGACAGCAGCAATAAGATATGGAAGGGGACTATACAGTGGTAACGTTTTCAAATCTTGCTTATAGTGGTAATATATTAATTTTAAGTAGACATTGAAAAGTTATACATGTTGTAATCCCTGAGCAATCATTTAAAAATTGGACAAAGACATGTGGTAAAAATGACAATAGATACATTAAAATGGAATACTAGGCTGGGCGTGGTGGCTTACGCCTACAATCCCAGCACTTTGAGAGGTCAAGATGGGCAGATCACCTGAAGTCAGGAGTTTGAGACCAGCCTGGCCAACATGGTGAAACCCCATCTCTTTTAAAAATACAAGATTAGCCAGGTGTGGTGGCACACACTTGTAATCCCAGCTACTCAGGAGGCTGAGTGTGGGAAGTAGAAAAGTTCCTTTCTAAAGTTTCCTTTCTTGTTAAAAAAATAAGTGTGATAATAACTTTGTTAAGCCCTATCCTATGTAGCTGTTAGACACGCCATGCTTACAGGCACGTAGTACATTCTGTGTCCTTCTATTTTAACCAAGATATCTGTGCTGGACATGCTCACAGGCATGTCCCAGGTTTCCATTGCTTTTACCTGTTTAGAAAAGTTTGAAGTTATTAGCAAATTAGGTTTTAGTTTAGATTGTGAGGTCTGGCTGCAGCCAACGGAGATTAGATGCAGCAGTAAGGATGACCCCAAATGCATAAGGGATACACTTGTGTGTTTTCCAGTATTGGAAAACTGTTATATTTCAGCAAAGAATACTACTCAGGAATTGAAAAGGTACAGACACTCATATATGCGACATGGATTAATCTCAAAAAACAGTGCACTGAGCAAAATAAGCTGAGAGCAAAAAGGTACGTACTGTATGATTCCATTTATATGAAGTTCTAGAATAGTCTAGGAGATGGAACTGAGCATAGAGATCTTTCTGGGATGACAGAAATGTTCTATATCTTAATAGGGTATTATTTCATGGGTGTACATATTTTTCAGGATTCATCTAACTATACATTTTAGATCTGCCTGGTGAAGTGGCTCAAGCGTGTAATCCCAGCACTTTGGGAGGCTGAGGCGGGTAGATCACGAGGTCAGGAGATCAAGACCATCCTCGCCAACATGGTGAAACCTCGTCTCTACTAAAAATACAAAAATTAGCTGGGCGTGGTGGCGTACACCTGTAATCCCAGCTACTCAAGAGGCTGAGGCAGGAGAATTGCTTGAACCTGGGAGGAGGACGTTGCAGTGAGCCAAGATCTTGCCATTGCACTCCAACCTGGGCAACAAAAGCGAAACTCCCTCTCCCAAAAAGAAAAAAGAAGAGAGAAAAATCTTAACAGCCCAAGGAAGGAAAACTACATGATTATGTAAACTGATATGTAATTACCAATTGTGTATCAATTGAGAAAAATTGAAAAAAGTGAATGCCAATTTATGATTGAAAGAAAATAAAACCTCTCAGCAGACTAGGGATAGAAGGGACTTCCCTCAACATGATAGAGAGTATCTTCAAAAAAGCCTTCAACTAACATTATCCTTAGTGATGAAGGGCTAAATGCTTTCCCCCTAAGATTAGGAACAAGGCACAGCTGTCTACTCTTACCACTCCTACTCAGCATGGTTATGGAAGTCCTAGCCAGTTAGCAAGAAAAGGAAAGAAAAGGCACACAAATTAAAAAGAAGGGGAAAAGAAAGAAAACCTTTCTCTATTTGCAGATGACATGGTTATTTACAAAGAAAATTCTAAATAATCTGTCAAAAAAAAAGCTAGGACAAATTAAGTGAGTTTAGCAAGGTTGCAGATACAAGTTCAACATACAACAATCAATTGCATTTCTTTATATATTAACTTTTCTAATATAAAATTTTTAAATGTTTAATTGTTTTTTAAAGCCAGGGTCTCACTCTGTCGCCCAGGATGGAGTGCAGTGGTACAATCATAGCTCACTGCAGTCTCCAACTCCTGGGCTCAAGTGATCCTCCCACCTCAGACTCCCAAGTAGCTGGGACTACAGGCATTCACAACCAAGCCTGGCTAATTTTTTAATTTTTTGTAGAGACAGGATCTGGTTATATTGCCCAGGCTTGTTTTAAACTCCTGGCCTCAAGTGCTACCACCTCGGCCTCCCAAAGTGCTGGGATTACAGGCGTGAGCTTGAGGCCAGGGGTTCAAGGCTAGCCTGGGCAACACAGCAAGACTGTCTCTACAAAAAAATTAAGTACTAAAAATTAAAATAGTTTTTAAAAGGAAAATTCTAGGAGAATCAGTGAATACGATTCCAACCTGAGGGACAAGGGTAATACAACAGAAGAGATTTTGAGACAGATAGTTTTTAGGTTTAGGAGTAGGCCAGAGACGTAATAACAAAGACGTCCATCTGGGTAACGTAGGGAGCAGCCAGGCACTGAAAGACAACGGGAAACAAGCAAATCTCTGGGTAAAGTACTGGCAAGATTTACAAGGCTGCAGTTCAAGCCAGGCTCCGGGCCCAGCAAGGTGCCAGAATTGGAATCCAGTAACAAGGATTGAAAGTCAGACTAGTCCTTGAAGGAAAGCGACAGACTGGCTCATTGTTCTTGAATGTGTACAGGGTCTAAGTTCATCTCCAGGATGGAAAGGACTGTTGTGAATCCCTCACTAGTGCAGAGAGAGAGAGCAGTATACCTCCAGGGTTGTCTTGGAGGTGGGGAATGGAGGATTGGGATGGTTTTCATTGTAAAATGTGCCGTGAACAAAGAAATGCCTCCATAACATGAATGTTATTGAGTAGCCGAGTTGTGATGCAGAATGTCATGTTTCTGAGATTTCTCATGGACAATCAATACCGTCTGTATTAGTCAGGATCCAGGAAACAGACAGCACCTTCAAACTGGGTGAGGAGAGTTTATTAAAGGAGCTAATTATAAAGGCAAGGTTTAGACAAAATAAGGGGGATGTAGGCCAGGTGTGGTGGCTCACACCTGTAATCCCAGTAGTTTGGGAGGCCAAGTTGGGAGTCCAGGAGTTCAAGACCAGCCTGGGCAACATGGTGAAACCCTGTCTCTACAAAAAATACAAAAATGAGCTGGGCCTGGTGGTGCGTGCCTGTGGCCTCAGATACTCAGGAGGTGGAGGCGGCAGGATGGCTTGAGCCCAGGAAGTGGAGGCTGCAGTGAGCTGAGATCTCGCCACTGTACTCCAGCCTGGGTAGGCCCTGTCCCAAAAAAAAAAAAAAAAAGAAAAGAAAAAGAAAAAAGAGTAGGGAAATGCTATAGTATCCTAGGGCTCTTAACAGTAGAGAGCTATTTTTTCTTATGCTTGAAGGGGAGTGGGGGATGGTTGCTAAACCCTTGAGGGAGAACTGGGTTGTGTGAGCCCCTGACAGGAGCCATAGCTTTTGCTAGAGGGAAAGCCAACCTGTGGCTATGTGGCAGTTGAGGAGCCAGGGAAATAAGCACCCCTTCCTGACTCTGTCCCCCAACTTCTTGTCAGGACCAGCACCCCTCCACATGTGCTGAACCCATAAGGCAAGGGAGCCCAGTGATGCAGTCCAGATGGGTCTGCCTGTCAGGCACAGAGCAGGCTAAAAAAGGCTAGAGAGTGAATCTGAAGGGAAAAACAGAAGACTATCTACGATGTGCACATTGTTATTAAGTTTACTCAGAGAGGGTGTCCAGGCCTGAGTATTTTGGCTTTCTCATCTGTTTTTGCCTCTGTTACTATATCTTGGATTTTAGGCTTACCTTTCTTTTGGGCCTATGGCCCTCTGTCCACTAAATTCACACACTCCCTGGGAGGATCAGAGCTGAATCATCTCTGAGCCCCTATGTCGCTATTAATTCCAATTGAAGCCAGAAAAGGAAGGCCGGGACAGGAGAGGATAACTGGGACAAAGTGCATAACTGGAGCTCTTACTCCTCTGAGTATGGTGCCGGTTATTTAGTTGAGGGACAGGCAGCCCTACAGTGCCCTGTGAGTAAACAGAAGCGCAGCCCTAGGAGGCAGCCCTCCCCTGACTGGAGGAAGGGAATGAGCATGAAGCAAACCTCTCAGAGGGGGTTCTTATCACTCTGCCGGATTCTGCCCAAATAAGTAAAGGCTTCATTCTGATTTCCATGGGAGCATAACTACCAGAAAATAATGAAAACTGGCCCCATGGAAGGAATACTCTGTTGGCAGCTTTCCGCTGCTTTTTTGACGATCACCTTCTTGCTTTTTAAGTTTTTGCCACTGGCAGAATGAGATATGGTTCTTTTTTGCAGGAAAAAGAACCATACATTTTGTTGTAGAGAGTTGGTCTATAAAGAAGATGTGTTACACTTAAATTGCCTTCTATGAATGCATTCTTTCATTAACATGAAAAATGTACAGTTGAGGCTGGGCGCAGTGATTCATGCTGGTAATCTCAGCACTTTGGGAGGCTGAGGCAGGCCAATCGTTTGTGCTCAGGAGTTCAAGACCAGCCTAGGTGAACAAAAAAAATTAGCCAGACATAGTGGTGGGCACCTTTAGTCCCAGCTACTCAGGAGGCTGAGGTGGGAGAATCGCTTGAGCCTGGGAGGTGGAGGTTGCAGTGCGCCAAAGGTTGCAAAGAGCCGAGCTTGCACCAGTGCACTCCAGCCTGGGTGACAGAGCTAGACCCTGATTCAAAAAAAAGGAATAGTTGTTATGATTGTGGAACACGCAGTGCAAGTGAAATGTAACTTCTTTATAATAGCCTGTGTGCACATTTTAAATGAAAAGTATGTATGGCTTTTGTAATTATTTTCTTTTTTTCTATGTTATGTTTATTCTGATTATACTTATTGAAATGTAAAAATAAAAATCAGCAATTGATGTTACAATACATGAGTATCTAAGGAAAATCTGGTGGTGTTTCTGATGCCTCTTGAACATTTCAAGACGTTTGAATAGACGTCTATGAATTTTCATTTACAAAGTTAGATTATTATTCCAAAAATAGATTAGAAAAAGATAGTTTTCAAAATACAGTATTTCCAGTGATTTTAAGTTTCTGGGTGAGTTTTTACAGTGCTTGAGCAAAGAATACATTATGCAAGTCATAAAGGTTTACAGCATTAGAAAGTAAGTGAAAACATTTTCATCTTATTACTTCTATATATGTGTTTTAAACTAACTGTCCTTATTTGATTAGTCATATTTGGAATCAAAATTTAGACAGCTCATTGCTAGACAACAAATGTAGACTGGAGGCCTTTTTGGTACAGCTGAATGACATCAGAGCAGATTATTTTATCTATAGACTAACCAAAAACAGCAACACCACCCTTTCCACGCTGAGTTTATTTGTTTTTGTTTTTTTTTTTTTGGCAGGGTCTTGTTCTGTTGCCCAGGCTGGAGTACAGTGGCACCATGTTGGCTCGCTGCATCCTCTCCCCCGGGTTCAAGCCATTCTCTTGCCTCAGCCTCCTGAGTAGCTAGGATTACAGGTGTGAGCCACTGCACCTGGTCCAGGCTGAGCTTTTTTTTTTTTTTTTTGAGACAGAGTCTCACTCTGTCGCCAGGCACCAGGCTGGAGTGCAGTGGTGCGATCTCAGCTCACTGCAACGTTTGCCTCCCAGGTTCAAGCAATTCTCCTGCCTCAGCCTCCCAAGTAGCTGGGACTACAGGTGCGCACCACCATGCCCAGTTAATTTTGGTATTTTTTAGTAGAGACGAAGTTTCACCATGTTGGCCTCCGAACATGGTCTGGATCTCTTGACCTCATGATCTACCCGCTTCGGCCTCCGAAAGTGCTGGGATTACAGGCGTGAGCCACCGCGCCCAACCCAGGCTGAGCTTTTAATTCTTACCCTTTTCTATACTAGCAAAGAGGCAACAAAGGTATTTTATCTGTTGATGTTAAAGTATGATTCAAGAAATATTCAAACTTCCCTTTATATTATCTCTACATATTAATAAAATATCTGAAATTAATAGCAGATATTGCAATTTGTAAAAGCATCAAATATTATGTCTTTACTTTGGTGATTTTAAATTATAGTTTTCCTGAATACTCAAATATTTAGCACAGATAGCTCCCTGGAGATGACAAAATGCAGCTTAAACACAATTCAACTCCTTTATTCTCGAGCGTGTGTGCTCTGTTTCCATGGAAATTACATGTTGACCAGGAATTGTAAAAATACTATATGCAAACATGTCTTAGAAGCAAATCCTTTTAGAGAATAATGGTGATTTGAGTCACTCCATTAAAATTCTTCAAATAATAGAAAATAAAACTGTATTTTTCTTCAGCAGAGACCCTTCTGCAATTTCCCTTAGCTCAATATATTAATCTAATAGCATTGGAGATTATAGGGACTTTAATTTACCTTTTGATGAGAGTAAAATTTAATCTTAATGATTTAGGTAAATTTATTCATCCAAAAAAGATTAAGAACTTAGTCTGAGCAAGGTGTTGTTCGGGGTGCTCAAAGGAACAGAGAGCCATATACCAGTGCCATAATGGTGTAAAGTGGGATGACTGCGGTAAAGCTGATGATCAATGTGCTCTGGGAGTGTGGAGGAGGGAGAAAGATAAAGGAGGTCTTCTTGCATGACATGGCATGCATTTGAACTGGGTCTTGAAAATGAGAACCTGAGGCCGGGAGTGGAGGCTCACATCTGTAATCCCAGCACTTTGGGAGGCTGAAGTGGATGGATCACTTGAGGTCAGGAGTTCGAGACCATCCTGGCCAACACGGAGAAACCCCATGTCTTCTAAAAATACAAAAATTGCCAGGCATAGTGGCGCACACCTATAATTCCAGCTACTTGGGAGGCAGAGGTACAAGAATCACTTGAACCTGGGAGGTGGCATCTGCAGTAAGCCGAGATCACCCCACTGCACTCTAGCCTGGGCATCGGAGTGAGACTCTGTCTCAAAAAAAAAAAAAAAGAGAACTTGAGTAGAAGATGCTTCCTGATGAGATAAACCATCTGAGCAAAGGCACAGAGGTGGGAAAACCAAGGGTTCGTTTGAGGAATGGTGAGAAATCCAACTGGCTGATGTGTAAAGGACACTGTGGAAGATAAGATGAAAAGGTAGGCCGTGGCCAGGCCTTGAATGCCATGCTAATTTGGATATGATGCTCAAGAGCAGTAGTGTTCAATTAAGGGATTATAATCTGGACTGTCAGCAACTGAATGTTAAATGATGAGAAAGTAGCTGGGCACGGTGACTCACACCTGTAATCCTAGCACTTTGGGAGGCTGAGGTGGGTGGATCACCTGAGGTCAGGAGTTCGAGGCCAGCCTGGCCATCATGGTGAAACCCCATCTTAAAAAAAAAAAAGAAAGAAAGAAAGAAATGATGAGAAAGTAAGGGAAGGAAGTAGACCAGTACATTGAGTAGAGTATTTCTGTGTACTCTTCCTCCCTTTTAGGGAGGAAGAGCATAGAGAAATACCTTGAAGGACTAGCCACCTTGAAAAATGGTTTATTTGAGACATATGGCGGTTTAAAAATATGTCCACAAATTTTTACAAATTCCTTTCTGCAAAAGGCAGTGATGAATTCTGCTCCTTTGAATGTGGGCTGAATGTAGCAACTCACTTCTAGCAAATAGAATGAGGTAGAAGTGACAGCGGGCCATTTCTGAGACTAGGTCATAAAAGGCACTGGGACTTCCTTGTTGCTTGCTTTCTCAGCTCACTCGCTCTGGGGAAGCCAGCTGCCATGCTGAGGATACTCAACCTTGGAAGTGGATTCTCCAGCCCCAGCGAAGCCTTCTGATGATGAGGGCCCTGGTTGACATCTTGACTGCAACTCTGTGAATGACCCACAGCTGGAACCACCAGAAGCTAAGCTGGTCTCCTATTCCTGACCTACAGAAACTGTGAGATCATGTGTTTGTTGTTGGATCTACTAAACTTTGAGGTAATTTGTGACACGGTAATAGATAACTAATGAAGGAAGTTGGAAAAGGAGAGTCTTTTTTTTTTTTTTTAGCCAGTGTTTCTCTCTTGTTGCCCAGGCTGGAATGCAGTGGCGCGATCTTGGCTCACTGCAACCTCCACCTCCTGGGTTCAAGCAATTCTGCTGCCTCAGCCTCCCAAGTAGCTGGGATTACACGTGCAAAACACCACATCTGGATTATTTTTGTATTTTTAGTAGAGATGGGATTTCACCGTGTTGGCCAGGCTGATCTCAAATTCCTGACCTCAGGTGATCCACCTGCCTCAGTCTCCCAAAGTGCTGGGATTACAGGCGTGAGCCACTTCACCCAGCCGGAAAAGGAGTGTCTTAAACATGCCTGTGGATAGAGAAGGAGCCAGAGGAGACCAAGAGTGAAGATCACACAAGGAGAGGGGAAATCATAGTTAGGTCAAATTCTGGAGGACTTTTCTAGGGATAGGATCATCAGTTAAGGGTGAAGTTATTTTTGGAAAGGAAGGGTGAGGATCAGGAAAATTTTTAGATTGGAAGGATGGAAGGTGATATCAAGTTTTTGGTTCCTTCATCAGAGGAGGAGATCAGGTCATCTGCTGAGATAAAGGAACCTCTGGGATCAAGAGCCAAGAGAGCAGGAAAAATTGGAAGAGCTACTGTGCGATATCATGTAGACAATCAGATAAAGCAAAGAACACAATTCCCTCCAGCTAGGCTTAGCACCCTGGGAGAGCAAGCTGAGAAAGCAGACGGGTGGGGATTGATAAGACAGACATGAAAGATCAAATGGGCAGAGGATTCTGAGATGCTAATGTAATTAAAGTGACTGGGCATGAAGTCTAGATAGGGCACAAGGGCATGTGAAATCATAAGAGGAGTAATGAATTGAGACTATAAAAGGATGGAACTTCCACAGCAACTATAATCTATATAACACATCTTACATTTTATTCATAAACTCCCTTAGCATCAAGTAACTTTTTTAGTGTGTATGCCTAGTTGCCCCAGTGAGATAATAAACTCAGGGTAATGACCCGAGTTTACACATTTTATACCCTCTTAGAAGCTAGCACTTTGCTTCATAAGGATTCATATATTTGTTGAATCAATGAATAAAATCATTCTAGCACTGTGTGTGTGTTCTACTGTTTTTTTTCTTCCTTCACAGTAAGTATCTGATTGAAGCTAAAGATCTGCTCCTGTTAGATAGTCAAAGTATTCCATCCTTGTCTCTAAGAGCCGGGGTTTCTGGGTGTTTTTAAGAAGTATTATATAATTATTAAAAAAAAAAGAACAATACTCGATTAACTAAAGACAATAAGGCTAATTATGCCTATGTGAAACAACCTTGAAATAAACCTTTGGTGATTTCTTTTCAATCCGACAAAAAAAAAAAAAAAAAAAAAAAAACCAGAATACAAGCGAAAAGGTTTAGAGGAAAATAAGAGACCAGCTTGTCTCTTACTTCCTGGAAAATTAGGGGAAGTGGAGGCCTCTATTTAGAGGAATTTAAAGAAGCTTAGATCTGCAATGGGGGCTCTGAGAGGGGTCTCTGGTTTTTGAAGATTATTAGTACAAATGGCTCCTTAGCCTGAGTGGACATCTACGTATCTTTTACCTGGCACACTCTTCTATCATTGCTTCCCTGGAAAAAGTAGACCTGCTGAAGTCTATTAAGAAAAAATTGAGGCCAGGAACAATGGCTCATATCTGTAAAAGTTTGGGAGGCCAAGGCAAATGGATCACCTGAGATTGGGAGTTCAAGGCCAGCTTGACCAACATGGAGAAACCCCGTCTCTACTAAAAATACAAAAGTAGCCGGGCGTGTGATGGCAGGTGCCTGTAGTTTCAGCTACTCGGGAGGCTAAGGCAGGAGAATCGTTTGAACCCGGGCGATGGAGGTTGTGGTGAGCCAGAATTGTGCCATTGCCCTCCAGCCTTGGCAACAAGAGTAAAACTCTGTCAAGAGAGGAAAGAAGGAAAGAAAGAGAGAAAAGAGAAAGAGAAAGGAAGGGAAGGAAGGAAAGAAAAGAAAGAGAGAGAAAGAAAAAGAAAGAGAAAGGGAAGGAAGGAAAGAAAAAGAAGGAAAGAAGGAAAGAAAGAGAAAGGAAGGAAGGAAGAAAAGGAAGAAAGGAAGGGAAGGAAAGAAAGAAAGAAAAGAAAGAAGGGCTGATACCAACGGTGGCAAGTTTAGTTTTCATACACTTACTATGATTGAGGCAAAGATGGAAATCATTTGATTATTAAAAAGAAACAGAATTTAGCCACAGTCAGATGCTGATTTTCCTCATTGAAAAGGAAAAAATCAATAAAAGAACACATATAAAGCACTGGGACTAAATTACCAAAAATTGTACCTGAAACTGAGGTGTAATGAGAAATTGTATGCCGTGCACGGTACCTCACGCCTATAATCTCAGCACTTCGGGAAGCCAAGGCAGGAAGATCATTTGAGCTCAGGAGTGGGAGATTAGCCTGGGCAACATGGCGAAAACCTGTCTCTACAAAAAATACAAAAACTAGCCGGGCATGGTGGCATGTGCCTGTAATCCCAGCTACTTGAGAGACTGAGTGGGAGGATGGCTGGAGCCCAGCTGGAGGTTGCAGTGAGCCGAGATCATGTCACTGCTCTTCAGCCTGGGCAACAGAGTCTCAAAAACCCTGTTTTTTTTTTTTTTAAATAGTTGAACCCTCAAGGCTACTCCCAAACACAATACCTTAATCACATTCAAGAGAATAATGCTTTTTGCATGTTGGCACAACAGAGATTTCCATAATTTAACTTTAGACAGCTGTTCTCTTTTCATTAGTTGAGTAGGCCAAATATAAAAGAGTTTGTTTATACAAACATTTTACAAGAAGTTGTGAAATCACGACACTGTGTTGTATGATCGATAAGGTCTTTACGAATTTATTTTGAAGCACAAAAGACTACACAGGTGGATGTCACAATGGACAACTTCTTTTCCTCAGTGCCTCCATCCAATCCATAGAAAAGTGGTGTGTTCAGCAAACCTGGATATTTCCATAGAGATGCAGGGCAGAAAATGCCAGGATAAATTTTACAAATCAACTAAACTGATAGTGCCATAGGTAAGAATGTAGAAATGAAAATTATATATTTCTCAAGTCTCATACCAAATCCAAATGATGCTGTTAAGTACTTTAAAGACATCCCACTGGAAAACAGATCAAGGTTTTATTTGCCTTCTTCCAATTAGAAAGATTGCTGCTTCATTCTGTACGTTGGTCCCCAGAGAGCTTACAATGGTGAGAGCATGGAAGGCAAAAGAAATACTCATCATCTGGAAAGCAACTCAAAGCAGATGTTGTGCAACAGAGCTCAGGCAAAGTCACAGCATCATAGATGAAGGAGCAGGCTTTACTGGGAAACTTACAAGGTGAGGGTCTGCAAGAGAAGGCATGGGGCATGTGCTGGGGTCAGGGCTGTTACAGTAGGTAGCTAGTGAGGTATGCGCAGGGCAGGAGAGGGCTCCCCTCACACACACACCAGGAGTGTCCCCCAACCATCAGGTGATGGTCAGGCAGTTGTTAACTGTCTCTCTAAAGTAATAATTGGTCGCAGCTGCCACCAGGGAAAGGCAGTCTCCTAACAGCCAGAAAATGCTTGGCCAGGCATGGTGGCTGTAACCCCAGCTACTCGGGAGGCTGAGGCAGGAGAATCGCTTGAATCTGAGGCAGAGGTTGCAGTGAGCTGAGATGGTGTCACTGCACTCCAGCCTGAGCAACAGAGCAAGACTTCGTCTCAAAAAAAAAAAAAAAAAAAAAAAGGAAAGAAAAGAAAGTGCCTGAAGGCTGGGCATGGTGACTCATGCCTATAATCCCAGAACTTTGGGAGGCTGAGGCGAATGGATCATTTGAGTCCAGGAGTTTAAGATCAGATGGGCAACATGGCAAAATCCTGTCTCTACAAAAAATACAAAAATTAGCCGGATATGGGGGTCACAGGCATAAAATTCCAGCTACTCAGGAGGCTGAGGTGGGAGTATCACTTGAGTCTGGGAGGCCAAGGTTACAGTGAGCTGAGATGGCACCATTGCCCTCCAGCCTGGGTGACAGAGTGAGACCCTGACAAAACAAGAAAGAAGGGAAGGAAGGAAGGGAGAGAGGGAGGGAGGGAGGAAAACAGCTGAAACTGGTGATCAGCAGCTTCCCGATAAGATCTCAGGAGTGCGGAGAAGTAATAAGACCCTGGAAGCATGCCAACACATAAAAACCCCAAGTCAAGAGTTTAAATAGTGCACTTGGCCTCTCAAGTCGCCCGCTTGGCCCTCTTCCAAGTGTGCTTTCCTTCCTTTCGTTCCTGCTCTAAAGCTTACTAAAGTTTCACTCCTGCACTAAAACTTGCCACAATCTCTCCTTCGGCCTTATGCCCCTCATTTGAATTCTTTCTTCTGATTAGGCAAGAACTGAGGCCGCTGCAGACCTGCAGGGGATAACTGCCACCGCTAAGGTGTTCTGTTGGACATGGTGTTCTGTGGGGCAGGTTATAGCGAGCATTCCAGAAGGCACATCCCTTCCTTTTTGTTCTCTCTTCTAAAAGACCAAAATGTGGACATCCTTATCTGTGGGGTCCACATAGACAATGTGCCATCAAGCTGTCTGGATGTAGACGCCAACTGTCAGGAGTTATCTGAGAAGGCCAGTTGCCTCTTATCTGGAAGTCTTGGGTGCCCGTTGGAAGTTGCAGCCCCTCCACTGGGGGAGGGAGAAAGTCATGGGAAGCTAAGTTTGGAAGAAATAGGAAGGCACTGGGTTACAGCTCTTTCACAGCCCTGGAAGCCCAGAGTCACCTCCGGGGATCATCTTCAGACTCTCCTGTTTCACCACTGGCACTGGTCAGGGGCATCATCTTTTAATATAAAAAGCCATAAAAGGGCCCAGTGCGATGGCTTACACCTGTAATCCCAGCACTTTGGGAGGCCGAGGCAGGAGGGAATCACTTGAGCTCAGGAGTGGGAGATGAGCCTGGGCAACATGGCCAGATCCCCATCTGTATAAAAAATATATTTCTATGAGCATTTTAAGACTCTTTCTTGTTTGCAGCTCCTAGGACCTTTTATTTTACGCTAGTGTAAGCAAAAAAAAATTTTTTTTATAAAGATGGGGCTTCACCATGATGGCCAGGCTGGTCTTGAACTCCTGACCTCAGGTGATCCACCCACCTCGGCCTCCCAAAGTGCTAGAATTACAGGAGTGAGCCACTGTGCCCGGCCAATTTAAATATTTTTTAAGTTGGCAGTTAAAATCACGAGGTCAGGAGTTCGAGACCAGCCTGGCCAATATGGTGAAACCCCCATCTCTACTAAAAATACAAAAATTAGCTGGGCGTGGTGGCTCATGCCTGTAGTCCTAGCTGCTGGGGAGGCCGAAGCAGGAGAATCGCTTGAACCCGGGAGGCGGAGGTTGCAGTTAGCCGAGATCGTGCCACTGCACTACAGCCTGGGCGACAGAGCGAGACTCCGTCTCACACACACAAACACACAAAAAAGAATTTTATGTGCCGTTTAGTTCTCTTTGGAGGCTACCACTAACTGATTGCCACCTGCTGGAGAAGAGAAGAAGTGTAGCCGGCCGCCGGCCGCCTTGTGGGCCTCTGCCGCCGCTTCCGCAGCCCGAAATCATCCCGCCGTCCAAGGCACCGCCCGGGTGCCCCAGGTGAAGGCGGAGAAACGGTGTGTGCGGTGGGTTCGGCCAGAGGCGGGTCCCCACCCTTCCCATTCCTGTGGAGTGTGGTGTGTGCCCCCTGCACCCATCCCTTTACTGTAGGGGTGGGCACCCCCCGCGAGCTGCAAAACAGCAGGCGGACTCCCCCTCCTGGAGAGAAGCCGAGGAAGTGCAATGGTAAGAGGAGCAGCGGCCACACCTGCTGCTGTGAGGATCTGAGCAGGGTTTATTATTATTATTATTTATTATACTTTAAATTCTAGGATACATGTGCAGAACGTGCAGGTTTGTTACATAGGTATACATGTGCCATGGTGGTTTACTGCACCCATTAATCTGTCATCCACATCAGGTATTTCTCCTAATGCTCTCCCTCCTCTAACCCCCAACCCCAACAGGCCCCAGTGTGTGATGTTCCCCTCCCTCCCTGTGCCCGTGTGTTCTTATTGTTCAACTCCAGCTTATGAGTGAGAACATGCGGTGTTTGGCTTTCTGTTCTTGTGTTAGTTTGCTGAGAATGATGGTTTCCAGCTTCATCCATGTCCCTGCAAAAGACATGAACTCATCCTTTTTAATGGCTGCTGTTTTTGTGTTTGTTTGTTTTTTGAGATGAAGTCTCTATCTCCCAGGCTGGAGTGCAGTGACACAATCTCAGCTCACTGCAAACTCCGCCTCCCAGGTTCAAGTGATTCTCCTGCCTCAGCCTCCTGAGTAGCTGGGATTACAGGCATGCGCCACCATGCCTGGCTAATTTCTTTCTTTCTTTTTTTTTTTTTTGGAGAGGCAGGGTCTTACTCTGTTGCCCAGGCTGGTCTTGAACTCCTGGCCTCAAGTGATCCGCCGCAGTAGGCAGTTCACTTGAGGTCAGGAGTTCGAGTTCAGCCTGGCCAACATGGCAAAACCCTGTCTCTACTAAAAATACAAAAATTAGCCGGGCGTGGTGGCGTGCACCTGTAATCCCCGCTACTGGAGAGGCTAAGGCAGGAGAATCACTTGAACCCGGGAGGCGGAGGTTGCAGTGAGCCAAGATTGTACCACTGCACTCCAGCCTGGGCAACAGGGCAAGATCCATCTCAAAAAAAAAAAGAAAAGGAAAAAAGAAATCAGTTGCAATCTGGAAGGATGGTTAGAACCATTCTTTTGAGGGAGTGATCACTACTTAAAAACATGCATGTTGAAGTTCTGTTTAAAAACTCACATTATTTTTAGTCCCAGTTTAAGAGTGTAGCATTACTTTACGATGAACGGCCTTCAGATGTGGCAGGGATTGCAGGTACCCCCTATTATTCTGTCACTGTCACTATGAGATGTTCATTTTAAACACCTAGTGAAGGGAAAATTAATTATGCTTTAAAATCAGATAAAACATTAATGGCCTTGAAATTTTAATACTAATTCTCAGTTTTTAGTTTTCACACAGATGAAACTTTCTTATTTAGAAGTAAACCTAGGGAAAGATTTAATGAGTAATTGATATTAAAAAGTTGAAATCACATGTATGCTCTAATTTTTTCACTTGAAAGCAATTTTGCTTTCCACGTCTTTTTATTTGAAAGAATTGAGTCTCACATTTGTCAGATAAATTACTGCCTACATTATCTAAGATGATTTTCACATTCTTGTGTGGAAATCAAATTTCAAGAGGTTGTAGAATTAACTTAGAAGTGACAACAGTGTGTTCTTTCTTCCAGGAGAGCTTGCTAATTGACGTTGAAGCCTGAAATGTCCTCCTGAAAACACTTAAAATTCATTAGGTAACAAAAGCCCAGAGGACAGAAATGAAGCAAAGCAAGTTAGTTCTTGAAATGAAACTCTAGAAAATCCCAACTTGAGAAAATAAAGAGGCAGAGGAAAAAAAACTAGAAAAAGAAAAAAAAATTACAAAATAAAAGGCACTTATGAAAGAAAGCAGATTTTTAAAATTATTTATTTAGTTTTTTTAATCATAAGCATTTCGTAGATTGTACGATGGTTTTGAAATTGTAAAAATATGTCTGTTTGTTGCATGTCTCTTCTCTCACTGCTTGAAAATGTAAACAAGAACAAGACCTCCCCTTGCCTGTATCTTACCTGTGCAGGATTACAAGCTCAGGTGGCAACTGGGCCGATCCCAGAAGAGGCTGTGCAAAGTGGGGGGAGGCAAAGATGGCCTCAGCATTCTTTCCTTCTTGTGTGACATTTCCTTTGCAATGTGACTTTGACTTCCTTGCCATCAAGAAGTGGAATGTGTCTCTTCACCCTTCGAATCTGGCCTGGCACCTGAGACTTGCTTTGATCAAAAGAATGCAGTAGGAGTGGCACTGTGGGCCCCAGGAAGCTTCACAGCTTCCACTTTTATCCCTGTGGAACACCCAGTCTAGCCTGGTGGAGGAGGACCGGGCATTGAAACTACCTGAGCCAACCCATCTGAGGCCTTTTAAATCGGCCAGCTGACAGCTAGCATCTACCATTTACCATTGGAGGGCATCTTAAATCTTCCAGCCCCAGTCAAGCCACCATATTATTGTAGCCACTGAGTGAGCCCAGGCAAGATCAGCAGATTTGTCACCCAGTTGAGTCCAGCCCAAGTTGTTGACCCACAGAATCATGAGCAAAAATAATGGCCGTTGTAAACCACTACACTTTGGAGGTGGTTTATTATGCAGCAAAAACTAAATTATACAGGAGGTTATCCCGGGAAGCACAAGTGAGGAAATAAGGGAAGTAAGACAGAGAAAGGAGGAGAGTTAATAAGGGGTGCTCTAAGGAGCAGGTTATTACTATGGGCAATTGAAGCTAAATCCTGCTGGATACCTTCTGAGGACTCCTGTAGAAGGCATCTCAGCACGGTCTCGCCACGGAAAGAGAAGCTGGGTTACTCACCCAATAATTCCTTACCCTACGCCTCACTGGCCGAGGGTTCCCTGGGGGATTTAGGTCCCCAGCACTTCTGATCTGCCGTGCAGCCAAGCTAAACAAGGTCCCTGGCATTGGAGAGATCTCAGAGGCAGGGAAGTAGAGGGATGAGGGTGAACTTGAGGTGGAAGCCATCAGTACACATGGGAACTATCCACCCTGGTCACAAATAAACACAGAGGTAGGCCAGGAGGATGCAGGACAGGACATCGCAGCACCTGCTAATCCCCAAACCCATTTCTTCCCAAATCTTCCCCAATTCAATAAGTGGCAACACCATCCTCCAATTGCTCCCCACGGAAACTTCATCCTTGGATGCATTAATCTCTCTCACACTCCACATTCAAATCCTTTCAGTGTTACCTTTGAAATATATCCAGAATCCAAATATTTCTATCTCCTCCACTACAATTCTGGTCCAAGACACCAGCGACTCTCACTTGGATTATTGCAACCACCTATGTATTATTATTATAATTTTTTTTTTGAGATAGAGTCTCACTCTGTTGCCAGGCTGGGGTGCAGTGGCACGATCTTGGCTCACTGCAACCTCTGTGACCCAGGTTCAAGCAATTCTCCTGCCTCAGTCTCCCAAGTAGCTGGGACTACAGGCACACACCACCATGCCCAGCTAATTTTTGTATTTTTAGTAGAGACGGGGTTTCACCATGTTGGCCAGGATGGTCTTGATCTCTTGACCTTGTGATTCGCCCGCCTCGGCCTCCCAAAGTGCTGGGATTACAGGCGTGAGCCACAACGCTTAGCCTATGAATTATTTTTTATGAGGCAGGGTCTTGCTCTGTCACCCAGACTGGAGTGCAGTGATGAGATCATGGCTCACTGCAGCCTCGACTTCCTAGGCTCAAGCATCCTCTCACCTCAGCTTCCCAAGTAGCTGGGACTACAGGTATGCACTCAGCTCACTGCAACCTGTCTCCCAGGTTCAAGTGATTCTCCTGTCTCAGCCTCCCGAGTAGCTGGGATTACAGGCATGCTCCACCATGCCCGGCTAATTTTCATATTTTTAAAAGAGGCAGGTTTCACCATGTTGGCCAGGTTGGTCTCAAACTCCTGACCTCAAGTGATCTGCCCGCCTCAGCCTCCCTAAGTGCTGGGATTACAGGCGTGAGCCATCATGCCCGGCCTAAATTTATTTTTTTTAGAAATGGGGTCTCACTATGTTGCTCAGGCTGGTCTTGAACTCTTGGGCTCAAGCAATCCTCCTGCCTCAGTCTCCCAAAGTGCTGGGATTATAGGTGTGAACCACTGTGCCTGGCCCAGAGTGACCATTCAAAACCCAAGTCCCTCCTTAGTTTTCAACCCTCCCAGAGCTCCCTATCTCACTCGGAATAAAATACAAGATCTTTACTGTGTCTTAGAAGGCCCCAGAGAATCTGCTGTTTTTCTGACTTCACATATTGGAACTCTCCCCATCACTCACTGCTCTGACCTCACTGGTTTCCCTGTAATTCAAAATCCCAGGTTCACTTCTACCACAGGCCCAGGGTACTTGCTGTTCCTCTAAGATGCCTCCCCAGTTAACCACAGACCTACAGCCCTAACTTCCTTCTGGCCTTGACTCAACTGTCCGCTTATTAGAGAGGCCTTCCTGACTCTAACTAGGCAGACTCTCCCTCAGTCACTCTTAACCCCCTTACCTTGCTTTATTTTTCTTTATTAATCAACTGACATTATTTTCCATACTGCCAATCCTCCCCCAACTAGAATGTAAGTTTTAGGAGACTAGGGACTCCCTGTCTTTTTTGTTTGCTGATGTATTCTTAGTACCTAGATTAAGCTTTTGTTAATTTAATGAATTAGTATGTATTGTGGGACAGTCTGATGATTTCACATGGATTATTTACAAGTTAGCTCTCTGGTTGAAATAAAATAATTAAAAGCCTCCAATAAAACATTCCATACTTTAGGCTGGTTGTAATGGCTCACGCCTGTAATCCCAGCACTTTGGGAGGCCGAGGCAGGCGGATCACCTGAGGTCAGGAGTTTGAGACCAGCCTGGCCAACATGGTGAAATCTCATCTGTACTAAAAACACAAAAATTAGCCAGGCATAGTGGTGGGCACCTGTACTCCCAGCTACTCAGGAGGCTGAGGCAGAAGAATCACTTTAACCTGGGAGGCAGAGGTTGCAGTGAGCCGAGATCGCGCCATTGCACTCCAGCCTGGACAAAAAGAGCCAGACTCCATTTCAAAAAAAACAAAAAACAAAAAAACAACAACAAAAATTCCATACTTTATTTTTTATTTTTATTTTTACTATTTATTGAGGCAGAGTCTCGCTCCATTGCCAGGAGCGAGTGCAGTAGCGTAATCTCGGCTTACTGCAACCTCCGCCTCCCGGTTTCAAGCAATTCTCCTGCCTCAGCCTCCCGAGTAGCTAGGACTACAGGCACGCGCCACCACGCCCAGCTAATTTTTGTATTTTTAGTAGAGACGGGGTTTCACCATGTTGGCCAGGATGGTCTCAATCTCTTGACCTCGTGATCCGCCCGCCTCAGCCTCCCACAGTGCTGGGATTACAGGCGTGAGCCACCGTGCCCGGCCAAAAATTCCATACTTTAAAGAAGAATAGTCTTGTGTTATGTTCTTATGAAGATTAAAGTAACAATCTCAGAAAAAAAGTTATTCTAGGCAGTGGCTCATTCCTGTAATCCCAGCACTTTGGGAGACTGAGGATCACTTAAGCCCAGGAGTTCAAGACCAGCCTGGGAAACACAGGGAGACCCCATCTCTACAAGTAATTTTAAAAATTAGCCAGATGTGCTGGTGTGCACCTGTGGTCCCAGCTATTTGGGAGGCTGAGATGGGAGGATCGCTGGAGCCCAGGAGGTTGAGGCTGCAGTTAGCTTCGATTGTGCCACTGCACTCCGGTCGGGGTGACACAGCGAGACCCTGTCTCGCAAAAAAAAAAAAAAAAAAAGGGAAAAGAAGAAAGTTACTCTGATAGCTATATTGTTGAGATGTTTGCTGAAACATAGTGTGCTTGATTATTATGGATTTATGAATTAGTCATTAATTCAAAAACATGGATTAAACTCATCCTGTATACCGGGCTCTGGGCAGTCCTGGGGATAGAAAATTGAAAGATAAAGTCCAGCCCTCACGGATACGACATCACAACAATTATGACCAAGCCTGAGGGATTCCGAGCTAGCAGTTTGTTTGAGGTGCCTGGCAGTCAGGGCTGCTGGAGGGAGCAGTGGGAGGGAAAATACACAGGCCCCCTCAGAGTCAGTTGGGGGACTAAGGGGAGCTTCACCAAGACAAGGGGCATGAGGTTTGAGGGTGGCTGGAATGTCACCTACCAGTGAGAAAATTATTGCCTCAGAAATGGATTGGAATTCTGTATGTAAATTCTGTTCATCTAGAACTTATCCCCATTTTCTCTGAGTTCCTAGGTTGCTGATAGTTTGCTCTTTGAATTTTTTTGCTTCTTATTAGTTTTGTTGGATCTTTTGACTACTTTCTGCTCACTCCTGAACTACAGAATGCTTTGATCAAAGATATTATTGTATAATTGAAATGCTTGCTATAACATGAGTTGAGATGCAGTAGTTGTAATACTGTTATACAGTTATGCTCAGACAACGGTTAGCACTGTTACATTCTGTATCACTGCTTCTCTTCCTTTCCTCTGCTTGAGAGGAGTTTGAGACAAGCCAGGGCAACATGATGAAACCCTGTCTCTCCAAAAAACACAAAATGAGCCAGACTTGATGATGTGCACCTGTAGTCGCAGTTTCTCGGGAGGCAGAGGTGGAAGGATCGCTTGAGCCTAGGAGGTCGAGGCTGCCGTGAGCCATGATTACACCACTGCACTCCAGCCTGGGCAAGAGGGCAAGACAGGAAAAAATAAATGCATGTTTGTTCAATATGCATCATCGGATCCCTTTCATGAATATTCATAGCTCCTCCTACAACCTGTTGAATACGTATACTTGGCCAACTTCAGTATAAATCCCTTCCCAGCCTCTTCTCCTTCAAAGAGTTTGCTTTCAGTTTTTCAGCTAGAGGCTGAATCCCCTTCTTAAGAAATAAAGTTCTCCTTTCCAAGAGATCTCATGATTTTTCAGTTGACAGTCTCTAGCACTCTGAAGAGTGAGTGATCAGCTCCATTTATCCAAATCGGTCACCACCTGTGGGTGTGCAGCTATTCCTTGATTTCTGGGGGTCCACAAAGAAGGAGCTGTGCCCATCAGATGACCAGGGGAAGCCCTGAGTCAATTCTCCTACATAGATCTTAAGACCCCACACCTTCCATACGATCAAGATTTTTCCTCCTCTAGGGATATATATGGATTAACAAATTACAGCTGTAAATTACTGTTCTCTAGTAAGTCACACCAGTATCTAGGTGGACCTTTCTCAGAGAGATTCCATATAATTACAAAGTTAGGTAGAAAATCTGTGTCCAAACGCCATGCCAGTATGCTGTATGATGGCTTGGAGAGCAGGAAAGAAACTGCTCATGGAATCAGCCTCAAGGGAAAGGACAACTTATGACTAATGTCGTGGTGGCCAATTGTTCTGCCCCAGGAAAGCTCCTACAAAGGGCCAGAAGCCTCTCCTACCTGAGCAAAGTGTTTGCTATTTACTGGCAAAATCCTCTGTGTCCACCCTGAAAGATGTGTCTTTTTTTTTTTTTTTTTGAGGTGGAGTCCCGCCCTGTCATGCAGGCTAGAGTACTATGACACTATCTCGGACACTGCAACCTTCGCCTCCCGGGTTAAAGCGATTCTCTTGCCTCAGCCTCCCAAGTAACTGGGTTTATAGGCATGTGCTACCATGCCCAGATAATTTTTGTATTTTTAGTAGAGATGGGGTTTCACCAGGTTGGCCAGGCTGGGCTGGAATTCCTGACCTCAAGTGATCTGCCCACCTCGGCCTCCCAAAGTGCTGGAATTACAGGTGTGAGCCACCGCACCCAGCTGCTCTCCCTATTTTTTGCCCCTCCTTCTCCACTATATCTCCTTTTACCCAAAGCAAACCAATCCTCCCAACAAAAATAATTGAAAGCCTATCTTCTTTTTTCTGTGTCTTGCATTCTTGCATATTTTGCATCCTTAGGCTTCTACGGAAAATCAATGTCTTTTCCTGAGTTACTGCTGGCTCTGCAGAGAGGACTCCCAAACTCAAGTCTTGCTTGCTTCCCCTCCAGCCCCACACCCACACAGCCTGAGAGGAGGCAAGCTTGGATCTTTGGGTGGCAGTGAGACCTCCATTGACACTGGCTTTCTCTCAGAGCATAAACTCGAACATACCTCCATGCTGAGGATTCATTTCTTCTGAAACCCCACATCTGAGCTATGCATAGAAGTTTTACTCCTGTGAACACATTTTTTTCACTTTATTTATTACCTTACATTCACCCTCCCACTGCCTGGGTCACATTAGCGCTCTGACCTTGACTGATAGCAAAGTCATCCCTTCATCTCTTGCCCAAATCTACAAGTATTATCTCAACACTGGGGGCAATGGTGGGTTGAGGAGTTCGGGTTTATTCTCTCTCTACCCTGCCCTACCGTAAAGTCAGGGTTTATTTATTTATTTATTTATTTATTATTTTTATTTTTACATCAGACAGATGGTACATCTCTTCATGGTGCAATCTGCTGAACTATGCAACCATCATAGTAAAAGTGAGGGTTTTTAAAATTGAGACAGGGTCTCGCCCTGTTGCCCAGGCTGGAGTATGGTGGTAATCAATCTCTGCTTGCTGCAGCTTCGACCTCCTGGGCTCATGAACTCCTCCACCTCAATCTCCTGAATAGCTAGGACCACAGACACACACCACTAGGTGTGGCTAATTTTTCTATTTTTTGTAGAGAACGGGGTGGGGAGTCCTGCTATGTTGCTCAGGCTGGAATCAAACTCCTGAACATGATCCTCCCACCTCGGCCTCCTGAAGTGCTAGGATTACAGGAATGAGCCACGGCACCAGCCTGCGTGTACTTCTTCACTTGGAGCAAGTGGCCCTTCATTCTCTGCCCTACTTGCCTCGGCAATCACATGCCTACAGTCACTCTTCACTCTAGCCACACTGGCTGCATCGGCCAGAGAGGAAGCAGGGAAAGCAGGCGGGAGTCAGGCACAGAGGCCCCAAGCAGGCATTTTCCAAGTGGGGTCACACAACCGGGGTGGGAGGGGAGCAACATGCCCCATTTGCTGCAGAAAGAAACTGCAATTGCCAGGCACTGTAGCTCATGCCCAGCACTCTGGGAAGCCGAGGTGGGAGGATCATGAGGTCAGGAGTTTGAGACTAGCCTGGCCAACGGTGAAACCCCGTCTCTACTAAAAAAATAAAATAATAGTAATACAAAAATTAGCCAGGCATGGTGGCAGGTGCCTGTAGTCCCAGCTACTCAGGAGGCTGAGGCAGGAGAATCACTTGAACCCGGGAGGTGGAGGTTGCAGTGAGCCGAGATCGCGCCATTGCACTCCCAGCCTGGGTAACAACAACAAAAAAAGAAACTGCAATTAGAAACTGAAATAGGTAGAACATTTATGCTAACTTTATCGAAAAAGAAACAAAGCTTTACCAAGATTTAATATGTGGATTGTCACTGGCTGCTCACGTGATCCGGTCTGCAGACAGCTGAGTGCCACGCTGGGACAGGGCCCTTCGCTTTCGTTCCCATGGAACTTGCCCATGCCCCTCAGGTCGTTTGTGCCCTGGTAGTCGCTTCACAGATCATATTAGCAGCTTTCCAAAACCAATCCTCACAAAAACAGACAAGCAGCTTTAAAAGAAAATCCTGCAGAGAAACCTCAGACTGAGGATAAGACTATTAACACAGCACAAGGAAACAAGAAAATGCAAGAATGCTTCCCTGTGCCTGGTACAAGTTCTTAATTAGCCACATTTAGAGGAAAAACAATGGTGAGCTAATCAATTCTTACTTTGGACTAAGTCAACAAATTCAAAATTATCAAGAAGATTATTGAAATAAGGATTTACATTCACTATAATTAACAACAAACCTCACCATATGTGAATACTGGATTCTGAGCACTAAGCCTGGTGGGGTCTCTTTCTCGAGTGACAGACATTCAAGGCCAGCACTGAGATACACTCAGCTTAGGACAAATCCTTCAAGTTGCTTCATCACAAAGTGTTAAACCAACATTTTCAAAAACAAAGAAACATAGGCCAGGTGCAGTGGCTCATGCCTGTAATCCCAACACTTTGGGAGGCCAAGGCAGGAGGGTGGTTTGAGTTAGGAGTCCAAGACCAGCATGGGCAACACAGTAAGACCCTGTCTCTATAAAAAATTTTTAAAAATTAGCCAGGTGCAGTGGCTTGCATTTGTGGTCCCAGCTATTCAGGAGGCTGAGGTGGGAGGATTGCTTGAACCCAGGAGGTTGAGGCTGCAGTGATTCCACCACTACACTCCAGCCTGGGTGACAGAGCAAGACCCTGTCTCAAACAAACAACAGAACCCAAACCAAGAAGCATATGTTTCCCGGACCTAGAAACAATGACACCTAGTACAAATGAGCATACATAACATTCAGATCCTAATTTCTTTTTTTCCTTTTTTTTTTTTTTTTGAGATGGAGTCTCACTCTGTTGCCCAGGCTGCAGTACAGTGGTGCAATCTCAGCTCACTGCATCCGACTCTCGGGTTCAAGAGATTCTCCTGCCTCAGCCTCCCGAGTAACTGGGATTATAGGTGCCCACCACCACGCCCAGCTAATTTTTGTATTTTCAATAGAGACATCGTCACATCCTGTTGGCCAGGCTGGTCTCAAACTCCTGGCCTCAAGTGATCCAACCGCCTCAGCCTCCCAAAGTGCTGGGATTACAGGCGTGAGCCACGGTGCCAGACTGGATCCTAATTTTTGAACATCATTTTCCATTACAAGGTTTCAGGGTCTGTCAAATAAATGGCCAATGCCAGGGCTGGGGCAGAGAAAGTACAAGATGGTCCTTTTTCTTCTTGTTCCAGAAAGTAAGAAAGTACACAAAGACTGATGGAGAGATGTAAATAAACACACAAACCAGCTTATAGGGGCTCCCACTGGCCAAACTGAGGACAATTTGAGCATAATTTAAAAATTTTAATGACGGTAACACATTATAACACATTGAATAAATGAAGAATTTGTGCATCATGGTGATATCTCACATAAAAGAGAATGGGAAGCTCTTCTTTACAGAGACTATCAGCTAAGAAAATATAATATAATTAGAAAATAACCATTTTGCAACCCCCAGCATAATAACTTATTCAGGTGAAGACCATCAGGGAATATGAAAACTATTAGGTAAAATGTGCTGGGGAACAGGATGTTCACACTATGCCAAGTATCCCCCCGACGCTACCAGGTTCCTTAAGCATCAAGAAATACCGGTGCCTTTACTATGGAGAGAATTGATGGATAGCCTTTTAACTAAGTGATCAAATTCAGTATTCATAATAAGGCAACAAAGTGACATTCTGTGCCTCCTCACTTAATGTCATGCAAAGTACACAAATTAGCTAGGTAGTATTTCTGCCCACAATGTTAACCAGAATCCAATCAACGTAAACAATTAGAGAAATCTAAATTATATGCCAGGCTACAGATGACTGGCCTGGACTCTTACAAAGTAACAATGAAACAGAAGACAAAAAAAACAAAAAAAAAAAAAAACAAAAACGGCAGAGAGCTGTTTAGACAAAAGGAGACTAAAGATCTATCAAAATTCAATGCACTCAGCGCTCTGGGAAGCCAAGGTGGGTGGATCACTTGATCCCTGGAGTTCAAGACCAGCCTGGGCAACATGGCAAAACCTGGTCTGAGCAAAAAAATAGAAAAATTAGCTGGGCATGGTGGTGGTGCTTGCCTGTAGTCCCAGCTACTCAGGAGGCTGAGGCAGGAGAATAGCTTGAACCCAGGAGGCAGAGTGTGCAGTGAGCTGAGATTGTGCCACTGCACTTTAGTCTGGGTGACAGAGCAAGACAAGGAAGGAAGGAAGGAAGGAAGGGAGAAAGGAAGGAAGGAAGGAAGGTAGGAAGGAAGGAAGGAGAAAGAGAGGAGAAAGAAAGAGAAAGAAAGAAAGAAAAGAGAGAGAGAGAAAGAAAAAGAAAGAAAGAAAAAGGAAGGAAAGAAAGAAAGAAAAGAAGGAAGGAAGGAAAGAAGGAAGGAAGGAAAGAGAAGTCCTGGAAATGTGGTGATGAGCAAGGAATAACAAAAAAAAATTAATTGTACATTAATGTCATTGACATTATCTTTAGTGGACTCCTCTGTATTAGTGAACATTTTTAAAACGCACTGACTTTGTCAGGTTTCCTCCTGTCCTATTTTGATTCCTCTGTTTGTTTCCCATGAAGCGTTGCAGTTCCTTAACCACACACTCTCTTGGCATGGTTTTCAGGAACATAACTTCTAGGGTTAGCAAAAGGATGCTGCCTTTTTTTTTTCCCATCCATCTGAGCATTACTATAGTGGAACAAGATAACTTTTTTCCTAACAAAGTATGCCATCTTCTTTTTATTAAACACTCAAGATGAAATGAATACCGTTATTTGTTTGAGAAAGCTCCTTTATGATTTTTTTCTATTATACAGTGTTAATGTCTTGTTTTACATTTTTTCCTCATAGAGGATATTTTTTGTCTTGGAAAAAGTGAGCATTCTTCTGAGAGAAGTAAATGACAAACCCCACTGTACATCACACATACATGTAGCTGGTGGAAATTCAGAAATGTTACTTCATACAGTGTATTTAATGATGGGTTGGGTATACCTCTTGAATTAGGAATTGTGTTCTGCTGCATTTAATAGAAACCCCCTTTCTGCCCATGGCCACTGCTGCAGAAGCATCGTTAAAGTCTGTCTTCCCACTGCTGTCATGTCTAAGTCAGTCTCCTAAAGAGCTGAGCAGCTGTGGCAGCTCTTCACTGGAGGGTTGAGCTTTGATATGACTGATGAGACTCTGAGGAGTCATTCTGAGCAATGGGGAATGCTCACAGACTGTGTGGTCATGAGAGATTCCAACACCAAGTGCTCCAGGGTCTTTGGGTTTGTCACCTATGCCACTGTGGAAGAGATGGATGCAGCCGTGAATGCAAGGCTGCACAAGGTGGATGGGAAAACTGTGGAACCAAGAGGGCTGTCTCAAGAGAAGGTTCTCAAGACCAGGTGCCCACTCAACTGTGAAAAAGGTACTTGTTGCTGGCGTTAAAGAAGACACTGAAGAACATCAGCCAAGAGACAGTAGGATAAATGTGAACACTGCTAGATTACTGGTATGAAGGGGTTATTCCTTTTTGTATGTGTGATGATGGTACTGGAGCTGTGTAACGGGCAAGTTTTTTTTTTTTTATCATTTAAAGATCTATACTGAAATATTTCTACATGAAATATGTGATTTGCTTCAAAACAACTAGGGGCTAGAGAGTGGTAAAATAGAAGAAATAAACTTAATTGTGAGTTGATAATTCTTGACATTAGGTGATGGGCACATCTAGAAGATATAACTAGAAAATACCTTCCTACAAAGCTAAAGCCTCATTTATATTTTTCTTTAACATATATAGTGTTGAAAAGGAAGAAACAACAAAATGAAGTCTCTCTTTCATCACCTACCCCCAGGCTCTTAGAGGCAAACTCTATTGCCATTTTTATATTCTGATGTATCTTTTCAGAGTTAGATATAAGTATGATATAAGCATGCATTTTATGCCTTGACCTTTAATAGTTATATACCAATTTTTTCCTTCTCAATTTTTTATCTCTTGAGATTTATAATTTGCCAAAGACCAGTCTTAGCTGTTACAAAAATGAAAAAAAAAAAGTAGACATCTAAATATTAGTATATCTGCTTTCTTAACTAGAAAATTTTATAAACCATAGTTTTATTTTTCATTTATTCAATCTATATTAGTTGTAAAATAGAATCTAAATATCTTTTTTTTTGAGACAGGATCTCGCTCTGTTGCCCAGGCTGATCTCAAGTGATTCTCCCACCTCAGCTTTCCAAAGTGCTGAGATTACAGGTGTAGGCCACTACATCTAGCCTGAATATTGTAATTTTTTTTTTTTTTTTGAGACAGAGTCTTGCTCTGTTGCCCAGGCTGGAGTGCAGTGGCACAAGCTCAGCTCACTGCAACCTCTGTCTTCCAGGTTCCAGCGATTCTCCTACCTCAGCCTCCCAAGCAGCTGGGATTACAAGCGCCCACCACCACACCTGGCTAATTTTTCTATTTTTTGTAGAGACAGGGTTTCGCCATGTTGGTCAGGCTGGTCTCAAACTTCTGACCTCAACCGATCTGCCTGCCTCAGCCTCCCAAAGTGCTGGGATTATAGGTGTGAGCCACTGTGCCTGGCAGAATATTGGCATTTTTAAGTAAAAATTTAAAAACACACTGTATACTGTGACCTTGATTATTTCCTCCCTTAAAAACAAAGTTGCTATAATATAAGTTATTCCTGACCAGGCACAGTGGCTCACGCCTGTAATCTTAACACTTTGAGAAGCCAAGGCAGGAGGATCACTTGGGCCCAGGAGTTTGAGACCAGACTGGCAACACAGTGAGACATTGTCTCAAAAAAAAAAAATTAATTAAATTTAAAATTTAAAAAGGTTATTCCTATAACTTTTCTAACAATACAGGTAAGTTAGCCAACCACAGGCCACATCAGGACCACATATAAGTGACAATAAATGAGACTACCTAAAGCATTTAGGACAAAGTAATAACTTTGACACTATAATATTATAGTCCAAGTCTTGTCAAATTGACAAAAACTTCATTTCACAAGAACGTCTTCCCTTCTAAACAATCACTAAAACACACATATACACATATGTGATGGTTGAGAAGGGCATACATTTTTCTTTAAAGCAGTAAGGTAATTTTTATAAAGTTAATTTTTTTTTTTCCGAGATGAAGTTTTCACTCTTGTTGCCCAGGCTGGAGTGCAGTGGCACTATCTTGGCTCACTGCAACCTCCACCTCCCAGGTTCAAGTGATTCTCCTGCCTCAGCCTCCCAAGTGGCTGGGATTACAGGCATGCGCCACCACACCCAGCTAATTTTTTTGTACTTTTAGTAGAGATGGGGTTTTACCATGTTGGCCAGGCTGGTCTCAAACTCCTGACCTCAGGTGATCCGCCTGCCTTGGCCTCCCAAAGTGCTGGGATTACTGGTGTGAGCCACCACGCCCGGCCTGAAGTTAATGGCTTTTTATTGCCTAGGTGCAAATGTTGAAATCTTTGCTATTCTCAAGTGACTAGAATTAACTTGAGAAATAATAACATAAAGGTATGCTTATTTGTTTTATTGTGTAGATTAAATCAACAGAGTAAAAGAATAATTGTTACTGCGCCGCTGCACTCCAGCCTGGGGGATAGAGTGAGACTCTGTCTCAAAAAAAAAAAATAATAATTGCTAAATTTTCCATCATATATATATTTTATTTTTGAGTCGAGGTCTCACTTTGTTACCTAGGTTGGAGTGCAGTGGCGAGATCACGGCTCACTGCAGCCTCAACCAGCTGGGCTCAAGCAATCCTCCCACCTTAGCTTCCCAAGTATCGGGACTACTCAGTACATGGCACCATGCCTGGCTAACTTTTGTATTTTTTGTAGAGACAGGGTTTCACCATGTTGCCCAGACTGATTTGGAGCTCCAGATCTCAAGTGAGCCACCCTCCTCTGCCTCCAAAAGTGCTAGGCATGAGCCACCGTGTCCAGCCTTCCATCATATATATAGGGGGTGTGTGTGTGTGTGTGTGTGTGTGTGTGTGTGTGTGTAAAATAACTTAATCCTCCAATAAGTCCCCAGGCCATTTCTTCTGCAGGAATAAGTATGAAGTCATAGGGTATCCAGTAATATTAAGAAAGGAAAAAAAGAGCATAGCCTTCTTCTTGATGTTAGGTTAATCTTGTATAAAGGAAAATCCCATAAGTGAAAAGAATTATGGAGCCAATTCAGATGATACAAATGTACAAAATTTTCAGTTACCTAACACCTGAAAACATGTTTGATTCAACCAATTGACTTCTGACCATCACTGTGTAATGCAACCTGCTAAAGTAATCTTTCAGCTGTCAATTTGATGGCTTTCTTAAGAAAACAGTGATATGCATAGAATGATTTGAAGTTGTCCGTCTCTCTCTCTCTCTTTTCTAACTTTGGCTCTGTGTTTACCGGATCATGTCTAACAAAGTGCTTTAAAAGTGATTTCTAACAAAATAATATTTAAATCACAGTATATCTCATTTAAGTAAAAGTATTTTAAGTCAATAGCTTCCTCAGGAACATTCTGTCTTCTGACACCATCATTTGAATATCACAGTTTGCAAAGAGATTTTCCATTCATGATTTCATCCAGTCCTTCCTACAGCCACCCAAGATAGGTAAAATTCCCATTTTTTTTTAAGGTAAGAAAACAAGATTGGTCTTGAAGCCAAGTGTTTCATGACCAAAGCCCACACTCTCCCCATGAAACTGAGAAGGACAGGCTGTGGAGTGAATCCTTGAAAGCAAGCAATGTTTTAAGTACTATTACAATTTGTAGATTGTGTTTCACTGGCTCCCAATGAGCTAGGAGGGAAATGTTTTTAATCCCATGTGTACTCATTCTGAAGTTGCTGTAAGTATATAAAAACCATATTCATCTGTACAGTCATTCAAACCTTTATTAAGTACCTACCGTATGTACACTCCTGCGCCAAATATTAAGGGAATACAAAGATGAATTTGTAAATGGTGCCAATTCCCAAGGAGCTTACAATTTAATAAAAGTGAAAAGTAATTTAACATGAACTGTAGGAAGGAAATTACAAGTAAACATTTGCCCCTGATGAAGAAAAATAACCTTACTTTTCAATTTAAAACACAAATTGCCAGTTGGGAAACACTGTTATTACATACACCTAGATGAGTTCATCCTTTTACAATGATGTTGATTGTTTTTAGAAAAGAAAACGTCTTATGCTGTATCAGCTTTATGATTGGCTTCAAATTTTCTTTTTCTTTTTTTTTTTCACATTGGACATTTGTACAATGGCTTCAAATTTTAAAACAAAAATTTGCTTAAAGAAAATTATAGATTCATAAAATCAGATTAACATTGTACACAGAGAGGCAAAGTGTGTTTGCAACAATACGTAAAAAGTTGAACACAACTGTGTCTAGCAGTAAAGAGTTAAATCTGAATTACTTTGGATACTTGCCTTAGCCAAGTTATTATGCACAATTTCATCATATATAAAACAGGAATACTTGCCCCTAATTTAGATTATAACTCACACATGCCATAATTACTTCCATCTGTAATAATGCAAAGGTTTAAAAAGCTAGTATAAAAACTTTCCTAATAATTTACGTATCAAAAATAATTTGGACTAGAACTAAGGATTAAAAGAAAAAGAGATGATGGTGTAGACAATTTAACAGTAAACTTTCAGTGCAAAAATAAAATTTGTAACTATTTTTTTCTATACTTTTAAAAATGGCTCAGAATAGCAAAATAATTTCAAGGATTTATTCTGTGAAATGTATTTTAGAGAAAAAGAATGGGCAAATAGTATAATTAAAAATACTTATTGATTCACACTTTCCAGAAATTTTTAAAAAGTAAATCACCGAAGACCAATATTTCTGCTTTCAATACTAAGCCATGTTTTCTACTAAAAGTAATGAAACAATGTATATTTTTATAACAGTTTGTGACAGCTGTGATTCTCACTTTTAAAAAATACAAAATCATAGTTGCAAACAGATTGTATATAATGATTTTTAAAACCGAATAGGCAAAGCCTTACTCTAATTGATCAAATGACCAATCAGCTGGATTCAGGCTTTTCAGGCTACAGATGACTTTGCTCAACAGCCCTGCACATATCAGAGGTGTCCCCATAGATGTTCTAAACACAAATGCAGCTGCTGACACCCTGACGCTGCAAACAGCAGCAAGGGCATAGAGGGGAGACCTTAATGATTCAGTGTGATTCTTCAACAGATTTCTCTTCCCCACTCTCTTCATCACCTTCACCTTTTTCCTTGTAAGAATCCTGGCTGTTGTTATCAATAAAATAATTTTCTTCCTGATTTTCTCTCTCTTCTATTTTTTCTTCTTCATTAAAGCTAGGGGAAGAAATTTATCAGTCTTTCAAAGGAAAAATGAGTTGGTTTAAAGGTAAAAAAAACCCTCTGCAAGTATGCCACCGTGTAGCCAGTCTTCCTCAAGTGTATGAGTTCCAATCTGTTATCAAGAAAACTCGAAAAAAAAAATAGAAAATGCTATAAAAGTGCCATCTGAGACTGGGCATATTGGCTCATGCCTGTAATCCCTGCACTTTGGGAGGGTGAGGCCTGGCCAGCATTTAGTAGAGACCAGCCTGTCTCTACTAAAAATACAAAAATTAGCCAGGCCTGGTGGCAGGCACCTGTAATCCCAGCTACTCGGGAGGCTGAAACAGGAGAATCACCTGAACCCAGGAGGTGGAGGTGCAGTGAGCAGAGATTTCGCCATTGTACTCTCCAGCCTGGGGCAACAAAGAGCAAAACTCTGTCTCAAAAAAAAAAAAAAAAAGGCAATTGAGAAATTTAATATTCCTGAAAACTAATTTATCTATTTGTTTATTTATTATTGTTTTTTGAGATGGAGTTTTGCTCTTGTTGCCAAGGCTGGAGTGCAATGGTTCGATCTCGGCTCACTGCAATCTCCGCCTCCCAGGTTCAAGTGATTCTTCTGCCTCGGCCTCCCAAGTAGCTGGGATTACAGGCATGCGCCACTACACCTGGCTAATTTTTGCATTTTTTAGTAGAGGCAGGGTTTCTCCATGTTGGTCAGGCTGGTCTAGAACTCCCAACCTCAGGTGATCCGCCCACCTCGGCCTCCCAAAGTGCTAGAATTACAGGTGTGAGCTACCGTGCCCTGCTGAAAACTAATTTACTTCAAAATTTGAGTGATTGATTCTTTAAACATCATTTGAAAGCATGCTATTATTTTTGTTACTTATGTCAGTAAGAAATCTAAGTTATTCTGCTTTAAAAAAATACTTCACAGCCGGGAGCAGTGGCTCACGCCTGTAATCCTAGCACTGTGGGAGGCTGAGGTGGGCAGATCATGAGGTCAGGAGTTCAAGACCAGATTGGCCAACACGGTGAAACCCAGTCTCTTAAAAAATAAATAAATAAATAAAAAATACTTCACCATGAGAATGTGAACGTGTCACACATGTTAAAATATCAATACGCTTTAAAACAGTTCACAGGTCTTTTACTACTGGATAAAAGATTTTTTTACAACAATATAGAACAAAAATATACACATAGTACAAAACTGTATGCTTTCCTGCAGGTAAGAATTTTTTCAAAGGTAAACCATTGAGACATATTATATATGTTACCTTTCTTTGTCTTCGGTGACACTTTTCGTCTCTTGATTGTTGAAGTACTCAAGTACTTTTCCACTTTGGCCTTTCTTTGAAACAAACTCATCAGATATTCCTAGTGCTTTTAGGGTAACAGAATAATGCTTTTCTGCTGCCATTCTTGCATTTTTCTATAGGAAAGACAAACCTTTTTAGATGAGAACAGAAGACTTTAAATTTTCATTAAAAATGTATGGAGTAAAAGCACCAGTGATAATTAAGTTCGGCAGTCACGGTTGAAAATCTGAATACTCTATGACCAACAATTACACTCCTAGGAATATACCCAGAGAAGCTCCCATATATGTGTCCCAGGGGGAGGACATGTACAAGAATGTTCAGGATAGTACTGTGCTTCAATAACCCCAAACTGGAAATCACCCAAATATCTATTAGCAGCAGAATGGATAAATAAATTGTGGTCTATTCGTACAGCATAGTAAAAATAAAGCAATGAAAATGAATGAACGACAGTTATATACCACAACATGGATGGATCTCACAAATATAATAGTGGGCAAAAGAAGCAAAACACTAACAAGCACATATTGTATGATCTATATAAAGTTCAGAAATGGGCATAACAACTATATTGTTTGAGGATAGCTACACACACTGTAAAACTGCAAGGAAAAACAAGGAAGTGCTTATCTTGAAAGTTAGAATGGTGCTTACCTCATGGGGAGAGGTAGAGGGCTGTGATCTGCAAGGGCACACAGGGTTTTTGGGGTGCTGGCAAGGGTCTATTTGTTAACACGGGTGGTGGGCACATAAGATTGATCTATAATTATTTTTTATATTGTACCTAGGTTTTGTATACTTTATAACTGTATAAAGGTATCTGAAAAAAATGATTTCATGCAATAATTGTCAGAGGATTTTTTTTTTTTTTTGTTTTGTTTTTTTGAGACAGGGTCTTGCTCTGTCATCCAGGCTGGAGTGCAGTGGTGTGATCACAACTCACTGCAGCCTCAACCTCCTGGGCTCAAGTAATCCTTCCACCTCAGCCTCCAGAGTAGCTAGGACCACAGGCATGTGCCACGATACCCAGATAATTTTTGTATTTTTTGTAGGATGGGGTTTCACCATGTTGTCCAGGATGGTCTCAAACCCCTGGGCTCAAGCAATTCACCCGCCTTAGCCTCTCAAAGTGCTGGGATTACAGGTGTGAGCCATGGCGCCTAGCCAAATTCTTATATTTTATGTATCTACTATAATTTTTACTCTTTATAGCCATATCCCCCAATCCATTAAAGATGATAAAAGCATCAGTGTTGTAATCTTTACTCCGTGGAGGAAGCAAGGGATATAACAAAAGAATACGAATTTAGAACTGGGTTCAAATTTATAGATTGTCACTTCTTGGCCTTGAGATATGTTGGAATTGTGATAACGCTCTCATACCTGGGGCAAGTTGGAAGTCATCACAGTTCCAGAGACGGCAGGCTTTATGGAGCCACAAGGTGACTGGGTTCACACTAGTGCCTCGGCTTTAGTCTGTTTTAGCTCCCATGAGTGCTGTAAGAGGGCCAAAAATTGCTCTCTGGACCTCCAACTGAAGCAAGGTGACTAGGAATGACCCAGTTCCAATGTACCAATGGCATTCATACTGGGAAGGGTGTGGAAGAGCACCAAGTCTAACCCCCATATTTAATCCATAAAGAAACCAAGTCTCCCCCCAGCCCCTGCCTCAGAGGTGAAATGGTTTGATTAAGGTCACAAGGCTAGTGAGTGGTAGAACCAAGTCCCTTTTTTTTTTTTTTTTTTTTTTTTGAGACAGAGTCTTGTTCTGTCACCAGGCGCCAGGCTGGAGTGCAGTGGTACAATCTCGGTGCACTGCAATCTCCGCCTCCTGGGTTCAAGCAATTCTCCTGCCTCAGCCTCCCGAGTAGCTGGGACTACAGGCACACGCCACCACGCCCAGCTAATTTTTATGTTTTTTAGTAGAGATGGGGTTTCACCATGTTGGCCAGGATGGTCTCGATCTCTTGACCTTGTGATCCGCCTGCCTCGGCCTCCCAAAGTGCTGGGATTACAGGCGTGAGCCACCTCACCCGGCAGAACCAAGTCTCTTAACCATTTCCTGGGTCTTTTCTATTACATCATGCTGCTTTCTCTAAGTGGTAGTTGTGGTCCTAGAATTTGAAGGTGACCTAAAGCCTGACTTGAGCAACGTAATTGTCAGCTATTTGTCAAATCTAGTATAATGAGGGACCACAGAGTCTAGTGTTACACAGGAAAACCCGAAATAGCAAGGACTGATTACAATGGATAAAACTATCACCAGTGCATTTCCTCATACTCTGGAAAACTGAAAAAGCAGCACTCAAACTGCTGCTAAAATGCACTCACTGTGAATAACAACAATATTTTTTAGAAAAGTAAGTAAAAATCCATCTAGAGTCTGTGAATATCAGCAGAGAAGCCTTGGGGAACTGAAAGGAAGCACAAAATAAGAAATAAGAACTATACCCCAAGGACGACAGGGAAGAATAAAGAAACCCCAAACCCAGCTCTGAATGCATTACGAACAGTATATTCTGACTTAAGCAAATTGAATATATAAGACATTAAGAAGACACTAGTCAAAATTTGTGCCAGTAAGCCTTCGTCCAACTCTGGTTTAAAATTCAATTTAACATCTTCTCAGTTAATTAATCCTGTGATTTCCAAGAAACAGGACAACATGGTTTATTCTATAAAGAATCACCTGCTTATTGTGTCACGGAATCACCCAGCAGCAGCAAGACCACAATTAACTCCTATAAATAGGCAAAGCATATAGCTGCAAGCAAATTTATTAAATACCAGCTGTTAATCAGCAGCAATAGTCCCAGCAAATAGACTACAGAAAAAAATATACTAAAAAAAAAAAAAAAAAAAAGCAATGGTGATTCACTGCCACAGTAACTCTGTATATAGAATTAATTACCTTTTTTTACATCAGATTAAATAATGTATAATTGTTCCTAACTGGAACAAATATTCCCCCTGAATCTCACCATGTAAAAGAACTATAAAGACTATGAAGTAAAAGGAACAGTTAAGGCCAGGCATGGTGGTTCACGCCTGTAATCCCAACACTTTGGGAGGCTGAGGCGGGTGGTTCACCTGAGGTCAGGAGTTCGAGACCAGCCTGGCCAACATCGAGAAACTCCATCTCTACTAAAAATACAAAAATTAGCCAGGCATGGTAGTGGGCACCTGTAATCCCAGTTACTCAGGAGGCTGAGGCAGGAGAATCGCTTGAACCCAGGAGGCAGAGGCTGCAGTGATCCAAGATCACACCACTGCACTCCAGCCTGGGTGACAAGAGTGAGACTCCGTCTCAAAAAAAACAGTTAAAATAACTGTATGGTTATTTTATTCTATTATCAGAGACACTGCAAAAAAAGATTAGCTTTGTTTCTTCCAGAAACAAAAACAAATGATGATGAAAGTCTGTCTGTAATCAGTACCCTAGTTAGAAGGGAAAAAATATTTATTTTTTTATAACCAGAAGTTTAGTTTATAGTAGTTCTGTCATTTATTTAATAACTACTAACCCTGGCCAGGCGTAGTGGCTCATGCCTGTAATTCCAACACTTTGGGAGGCCGTGGCAGGTGGATCACTTGAGGTCAGGAGTCCGAGACCAGCCTGACCAACATGGTGAAACCCCCTGTCTACTAAAAATACAAAATTAGCCGGGCATAGTGGTACATGCCTGTAATCCCAGCTACTTGGGAGGCTGAGGCAGGCTTGAACCCAGGAAGTGAAAGCTGCAGTGAGCTGAGATCGCGCCACTGCACTCCAGCCTGGGCAACAAGAACAAAATTGGGTCTCAAAAAAAAAAAATTACTAGACCTTTCCTCTTTTCTTTCCAGCCCACTTTTCCCCTTAAGAAGAAAAAGAAAAGTAAAAAAAAAAAAAAAATGAACACTTATTCTGTAACAAGCCTTCACGGGAGGCATGAGGTGTATGGGGAAAGTGTTTTGGGTGAAGGGAACATCATATATGAGAGCCAAAAGTGGGAGAAGAAATGTAAGCTGTAAAACTAACCTATGCTTTTAATACTTAAATTTTTTTGTGGGTTTAATTTCATATATACCATTTATTTTTGCCCACATTTTCCCTGGTGCTTAGAAATGGTGAGAATTCACAGCATGACAAAACCACTTATTAGTGCAGAAACTCATCACTAATTCGTCATTGCTGTATGTATTCGGTCTGGGTTAACCCCAGAAAGACAATGTAAGGTCATCATCTGGATAATTTGATAAAATCCTTCCATTTTGGTCCAACAAATGCTTCTTAACATCTCCACTGTGCCAGTTTAGGTGCTAGGTGCTGGGAATACAAAGATTTGACTACCACCCTTAAAACTGATTAGCTTGAAGGAAAGAGAGACCATTCCACAGGTGATTTCCACACAATGTGGTAAGTGCAAAGATAGACACGTGCACAGGCTAATACAAGAACATAGGGGGGAAAAAAGGCACCCAATCCAACCTGGGGAAACAATGCAAGAAGTGATTATACCATAATACTTGAACAAATAGGAGTTGGGTAAACATAGGAAGAGGCTCTAAGGATGTCAAGAAAACAGCATGAATAAAAACTTCCGGTTTGTTGTCTAGTAGCCTGGAATGGCCTGAAAGTAAAGGGTATGCATGGGGGGAGGAGGCAAGTGTTGTGCGGAGGCGGCATGGGCAGAGGTAGGCAGACTAAAGAGGTTAACAGTCATAGAGGAGTCCGTATACCATGCCAAGATTCATGGATTTATCTTCTGGGAGGGAGCAGGACAGCTTAGGGTTAAGGGTTTAGAAGCAGACCAACTTGGGTTCCAATCCTAGTTCTACCACTTACTAACTATACACCTTATGAGTGACTTCCCTTCTTTGAGCTTCAGTTTCTTCACCTGTAATTTAGGGATACCTATGTTATAGTACAATTTGAGAAGTTAATGAGAAGACCCCTTGATATCATTCACTGAAAATGAGAATAAATAGAATTGGTGAGAATAGATGACTGCCCCTATTATAAAGGCTTATTAATTGTCCACCCAGGGTTAACATTTTAGTAGAGGAATGGAAATGGCAAGGTGAAGATATAATGAATGGTTCTGCAAAGAGCAAGGCAGAAAAATCAATCAAATGATTATGATTCAGATAGGAAATAATAAAGGTTCCACCTGGCATTTCACCAACAAGGATGGTGAAGGGCAGATCCAAAAATTATTTAGGAAGAAAACTTGACAGGTCTCTCAATCACCAACTGAATGCGGAGGAACTGGGTGCACACAGATATGAAGATGAGAACAGTAGACCAGGCGCAGTGGCTCACACATGTAATCCCAGCACTTTGGGAGGCTGAGGTGGGAGGCCTCACTTGAGGCTAGGAGTTCAGGACCAGCCTGGCCAACATGGTAAAACTCTGTCTCTATTAAAAATACAAAAATTGGGCTAGGCGTGATGGCTCATGCCTGTAATCCCCGCACTTTGGGAGGCTGAGGCGGGCAGATCACCTAAGGTCGAGAGTTCGAGATGAGCCTGACCAACACGGAGAAATCCCGTCTCTGAAAAAAAGTAATAAAAAATAAAATAAAATAAAAAATACAAAAAGTAGCTGGGTGTGGTGGTGCATACCTGTAATCCCACCTACTCAGGAGGCTAAGGCAGGAGAATCACTTGAACCTGGGAGGCAGAGGTTGCAGTGAGCCGAGATCACACCACTGCACTCCAGCCTGGGTGACAGAGTGGGACCCTGTCTCAAAAAAATTTTTGTAAAAAGTGAGAACAGTAGACACTGGTCTCCAACTCTTGGCCTCAAAGGATCCTCCCACCTCAGTTTCCCAAAGTCTTGGGATTACAGGGTGTGAGGCACTGACCTAATTTTTCTAATATAAAGATATTTCTGAGACAAACACCACTATAATAAATCATTGCTGTATGTATTCAATATTGGTCTTCCCAAATAATACTTCATTCTTTCTTGTTTTATAGTATCATCCATAAGAATTCCTTTAACGTTTTATTTACTTTCCTTTTTTTTTCTAGACCTGTTGGAACATGCCTCACAGGTCACTAACACAAATATTAGTATTTCCAGGTTACACCTGGCTCCCTGGAATTGAGGTTAATAGAAAAAAAGAATGTATCAATCTGACTTCCCCCCAACCTACAAAACAATCATATTCACAATTTTGTCTCAACACACATCTGTTTTTACTGCAATTGTGTGTCTTGGATGACTACATTTGTCTGTCTTGTTTCTATCCAACTTTAAGGGTCTCAAGGGACTTCCTGACATTCAAAAAGCATTTATTGAGAAGGGGGTAGGAAAACAATATGATAAAAGAATCACATGAAGACAGCCATATCTGGGTTTGAATCCTGTTCCCCTTCTTCTTGTTGTATCATCTAAGCCTCAAGATGTCCCTCATCCGTGAAATAAGAACCTCAAAGGACCAATATAAAGATCAGTTAAAATAATGCATGTAAAGCGCTTAGCTGAGCGCTTGCCTTTCAGCAACCTCTCAAAAAACATTAGCAATCAGTCCATGTGTATACACAGAGCTTCCAAATAGCTTTGTAGTCTCCCTCTTAAATGCAAACAGACAACCAAAGATTATCTGAGGAAAGCTTCTAATATGAAAGACAAGAGGCTAAAAAAGAGAAAAAGGAACTTGAAGGAAACCGAGACAATACCACCAGTATGCTCAGGTGATAGGCTGGGTGTGATGGCTCACACCTGGAATCCTAGCACTTTGAAAGAGGATTTCTTGAGCCCAGGAGCTTAAGACTAGCATGGGCAACATAGTAAGACCCCTGTCTTTGCAAAAAAATTAAAAAATTAGGCCGGTGGTGTATGCCTGTAGTCATAACTACCTGGAAGGCTGAGGTGGGAAGATTGCCTGAGCCCAAGAGGTTGGCTGAGGTTGCAGTGAGCTGAGATCATGCCACTGCACTCCAGACTGGGACAGAGTAAGACCCTGTCTCAAAAAAAGAAAAAAGAAAAAAGGTACTGCACTCATGAAAAATTAAAGGAATTTTTAATAAATGCGAAGCATTCTGGAAATTGTGTCATGATTTTTCATTAGGTAAGTTAAAAATACAGAGTTGGAAGAAAAATTTGAGGAAATCTTCCAGAACTAGAATAAAAAAACAATGATTTTAAAAGAAATACAAGAAACGTAGATTAATCCAGAAGGTTTAAATCCCCCCCCCCCCCCCCCGGCCCGGGGGGGGGCCGGGGAGAGCCCCCCCCCCCCCCCCGGGCGGGGGGGGGCGGGGGGCGGGGGGGGGGGGGGGGGGGGGGGGGGGGGGAAAAGAGGGGGATCTAACAATCCCAGTATAATAGTGAAAAAGGTCCCAAGATGTCGCTTATGCCAGAGGCCTAGAGCAGGGGTCCCTATCATGAACTAGGTACAGGTCTGTGGCCTGTTAGGAATCAGGCTGCACAGCAGGAAGTGAGCAGGGGGAGGGTGAGCATTACCACCTGAGCTCCGCCTCCTACAGTGTTAGATTCTCATAGGAGCGTGAACCCTATCATCAACTACTTACGAAAGGCATCTAGGTTGTATGCTCCTTATGAGACTCTAATGCCTGATGATGTGAGGAGGAACAGTTTCATCCTAAAATGATCCATTCCCCCACCCCTCCACCCCACCTCATACAACCCTGGTTAGTGGAAAAATGGTCTTCCATGAAACCAGTCTCTGGTGCCAAAAAGGTTGAGGACTGCTGGCCTAGAGAGAAACCATTCCAATGTGGAGCCCAACATGTGTGTGCTGGATCCAGCAGAGGAAAGGAACTGATGAATTACCAATGTGTTTAACTGTTTGAGGGGGATTTTCGAGAGCTAACAGAAAGGTTTAATATATAATAATGATGATACATACATTGTCGGGGGAATGAGGGAAGGTGTGGGGAGGACCAAACAAAATTAGTAATTACTAATGAAAGGAAACATTTTTAAAAAGGAAATGTGATGATAACACTATAGGGCTCAGCTGCTAACATTGTTTTACTAAGTCATGACAATGAATTCTGATCTGTGATAGAGCTGACTGGGAAACAGAAAGATGGAAGGATGCGGAAAGAGAAGATACGTGTGCTTCAGAGAGGACGCGGTAAAACAGCTAAATCCTCACCTACCAAGTCAATAAGCTAGTAGATAGAGTCTGTAATCAAAAAGATCAAATAACAGTTGAAAAAATGTTACTGAACAATAAAATACCACTTTGTACCCACTAGGAAGGCTATATAAAAAGACAGACAAAAGCTAGGTGCAGTGGTTCACACCTGTAATCCCATCAACTTGGAAGGTGGAGGTGGGAGGATCACTTGAGGCCAGGAGTTCAAGACCAGCCTGGGCAATACAGCGAGACCCCGTCGCTACATAAAATAAAATTAGCTGGACATGATGGCATGGGCCTTTGTCCCAGCTACTGTGGATGCTGAGGCAGGAGGATTCTTTGAGCCCAGAAGTTCAGGGTTACAGTGAGCTATGACTGCACCACTGCATTGGCCTGGGCAACAGAGTGAGATCCTGTCTCCAAAAATAATTAAAAAAAAAAAATCCAGACAGACAATAACAAGTGCTGGTGCTATTCACAACAGCAAAGACACAGTATCAATCCAGCCCATCAACAGTGGATTGAATACAGAAAATACATTACACATACACCATGAAACACTACACAGCCATAAAAAGAATGAAATCATGTCCTTTGCAACAACATGGATGCAGCTGGAAGCCATTATCCAAAGTGAATTAAAGCAGAAACAGAAAACCAAACACCACATGTTCTCACTTACAAGTGGGAACTAAACATTGGGTACACATGGAAACAGAGATGGGAACAATAAACACTGGAGACAGAAAAGGGAGAAGGGAGAGAGGAGGACTAGGGTTGAAAAACTACCTATTGGATACTATGCTCTCTACCTGGGTGATGAGTTCAATGATACCGCAAACCCCAGGTCACAGAATATATCCTTTTTTTTCTTTTGAGATGGAACTTCACTCTTGTTGCTCAGGCTGGAGTGCAATGAATCTCAGCTCACTGCAACCTCCACCTCCCAGGTTCAAGCGGTTCTCCTGCCTCAGCCTCCCGAGTAGCTGGGATTACAGAGGCACACCACCACGCCTGGCTAATTTTTGTATTTTTAGTAGAGAGGACTTTTCACCATGTTGGTCAGGATGGTCTCGAACCCCTTATCTCAGGTCATCCACCCACCTCGGCCTCCCAAAGTGCTGGCTGGGATTACAGGCATGAGCCACCATGCCCGGCATACCCTTGTAGCAAACCTGTACATGTACCCCTTGAATTTAAAATAAAAATTTAAAGAGGAAAAATAAATAAATAAGAAAAACCCAGAAGCAGTGTAAAAAGCAAAAACAAAAAGCTTGCAGTCCAAAACTGGAGATAAGTCTTTGGGCCAAAAGCCAATCACTTTATGCTTATAATGTAGAACAGCTTAAAATGACTTTTCCCCCTAAAGCTGAAATGAAGATGTTAAAAAAATCCATCCCTTAAAATGAAAGGCATCATATAAAATTATATCTAAATCAGTGAGCAAAAAGATTACATAACTTTGAGAGACTAATGTGCAGATTCACCCACAATACATGTCCACTGTCCTCAATGAGTCACTGACAAGTACAGTTCTGTAACTATGCTCAACTGTTAGATGTAAATTATCCAATTATCTACTGTCCAATTACAACAGCTTCAAATTCACAACATAGCATCTGTAACCTCCAGTGATTCTGTCAATTGTTAAGCCATGTCACCCATTCAGATGCCTCCTCTATGGGATAAAGGATAAGATGACCTAAAATTGACAAATCTCCCTTAAGGGAAAGATTGTAAAACTCGGTATAAACTTAGTAAAATCAGGGTCCACTGTCCGTAAGACTAGTTTATTTTCCCTATAGAAAGGAAGTTCTTTTAGTAATTGCAGAGAAGATTGAATTACAGAGTCACTTAAAAAAAAAAAACAAAACTGGTAGAAATAACTGATTCAATTTGCCATTTTGTTTCATTTTTTTAATTCTTCAAAGACCTCCAAGTGATATAATGAAGCCTCATCTTAATATCTGACCAAGTTTGTACTGAAAAAAGACCAGCCATTAAAAAACAGCTTGCAAAATTATTTTATAAACTAAATGGCATGTTATCTATCAAGCTTATGTGCTTCATCAAAACGATTCAATGTTCAGATTATTTTTTTGAGATGGGGTCTTGCTACATTGCCCAGGTTAGACTAAAACCCTTAGGCACAAGCAATCCGCCCACCTCAGCCTCCCAAGTAGCTGGGACTACAGGTGCACACCACCACACCTGGCTAAATGCTCAGATTTAAGCAAAATTACTTACTGGCTGATGTGATGAAGCCAACACAGACAATAATGTATCTCAACAGTTATATAACACAGAAGAAAAATGGACTGTAAATTTAGGAGCCAAGAGCTGTAAAAAAAAAAAAAAAAAAAAAGCTCTTAAATTCCAATAAACACAACCTGAGCGACTCTTTCAAATAGTAGTGGCCTCTTTTTTAACTTTTCTTCTCTTTCTTCTAGTTCTCGTCGGTATTCTCTCATCCTTTCCTTTTCACTCTTTCTAAAATTAAATAAAAGTAATGGAATTTTAAAAGATCATCTAAGAAATAAGAACTTACATATATAACATTTAACTTATCAACTTGTACAAAGTCAATAAAAAAAAAAGAAGTAACATTTAGCTTAGCTTAGCTGACAAATCAGAAATTATGAGCACAGTTCACAGTTTACCTCGATTCCTCTTCTATACTGGTTAATTCTCATGGAATGCAGAATAAAATTCTAGGTTCTGAGATCACACATATTATGCTCTAGGAATAGTCTGGACACTTTGATTTCTAAAATCCTCAAGGCATAAATATATTAAGGGGCTTCAAACTGACCTGAAGAGATGAATGAAAGCCCTCTTGGCTCATTTATAAGCATATAAATCCAAGAAAATTTTGAAACAAATTAGCTATCTTCTCTGTAAGGAATTTCTTTTGAAAACAAGACCTTGTTCTTTATTATTATTATTTGTTGTTGTTATTTTTGTTTGTTTGTTTTGAAATGGAGTCTCGTTCTGTTTCTCAGACTGGCACAGTGGCACGATCTCAGCTCACTACAACATCCACTTCCTGGGTTCAAGCAATGATCGTGCCTCGGCCTCCCGAGTAGCTGGGATTACAGGTGTGCACCACCACACCTGGCTAGTATTTTGTATTTTTAGTAGAGATGAGGGTTTCACCATGTTGGCCAGGCTGGTCTCAAACTCCTGACCTCAGGTGATCTACCTGTCTCGGCCTCTCAAAGTGCTGGGATTATAGGCATGAACCACCACCCCCAGCCTATTATTTCTGAGACAGGTTCTCACTCTGTTGCCCAGGCTGGAGTGCAGTGGCTCAATCATGGCTCACTGCAGCTTTGACTTCCTGGGCTCAAGTGATCCTCCTACCTCAAACTCTCGAGTAGGTGGGACTACAGGCACATGCCACCACACCTGCCTAGTTTTTTTAAATTTTTTTGTAGAGATGGGGGTCTCACTGTGTTTACCAGGCTGGTCTCAAACTCCTGGCTTCTAGCAATCTTCTTGCCTTGGACTCCCAAGGTGCTAGGATTACAGATGTGAGCCATGGCATCCAGCCTTTGCTGTTATTTTTTTACCCTAAATAAGATCTCCCAAAGGCTAGTGGCAAAGTTAATTCAGTGGGAGCAAGTCAAGGGAGAAATAAAGAGCATAGGAATATAACGTAAAGAGAAACAGGAACCAAAATACATAAATTTACCATAAGTGTTCTCACTGTTTGGGCAAGATCCTATAATAAATTAAACTATGGTATTTTCTTTATGTAAGATGTAATTGCCACCAAAATAATAACATTTAATGGATTGGGGGAAAATAATTATATTTTTAAATGACAATTAGACTTAATTATATACAAGTTAGTGGTATGAAAAAGCCATTGGCAGGGCCTGGTGGCTCATGCTTGTAATTCCAGCACTTTGGGAGGCCGAGGCAGGTGTATCACCTGAGGTCAGGTGTTCAAGACCAGCCTGGACAACGTGGCGAAACCCCATCTCTATTAAAAATACAAAAATTAGCTGGGTGTGGTGGCGAGCACCTATAATCCCAGCTACTCCAGAGGCTGAGGCAGGAGAATCACTTGTACTCAGGAGGCAGAGGTTGCAGCGAGCCGAGATCAGCCACGCACTCCAGCCTGGGTGACGGAGTGAGACTCTGTCTCAAAAAAAGAGAAAAAAGGAAAGAAAAAAAGAAAAAGCTACTAATAGGTTACTTTCTAAGGGTAAGTAATCTATTTCTAAGAAACGTTATGCTCAAGTTATCAAATTAAGCTCCCTTTATCACTAGATTAATGCTAAATTACAAAAGAATACTCATTGTAATTAAAAGCACATATGTATATTTAGAAATCAGACTAAAAAGTAATAAGTCATATTACTTACCTGGCTTTGGGGGAGATATTTTCCTACTTAAACATCAACATTTTTATGTGCAACATCTGGAACACTGGTTTTCAAACTTTGTACTGCGTAATTCTAGTAAAGGGGTTCTAGGGATTCTGTGAATATCTTTATTTTTTATTTTTTTTAATTTTTATTTCCAGTAATGGCTATAAGCAAAAATACCTTTATTTTTATATTGAAACTAACAAAATGCAACACATACTACTAAACATTAACATATGTGCTAATGAACACATCACATAATAGATGTTTAACGTCAGTGTGTTAATTTGTGCTATCAGACCTCATGCAAACCTTAGAACAAAGTTCTTTGACATATCTGTTTACTGCAATCAAAAATAATACAAAGAACAAGATCAGATACTAGTATAAGATTATAGCTATTAACTAAGGCCACAATAGATGTTTTTATTCATCAACATAGCTTCACGGTTCTCACCATGAAGGTGAATATATATATGTTGGTTCTCACCATGAGGTGAGTGTGTGTGTGCTAAACGTAAGTAACTGATGGCAATTTAAATCCATAAATTGAAACACAAATGCCATTTTCAATCTGCTCATATTTTACTATCTACTGATAAAAAAAAAAAAAGTTTGAAAACCAGTGGTCTGGAGGTTCAAGATTTTTTCATGATACCTGAGATATTTTACTCTGGATTTAGATATCTGAGCTAAACTTTGATGTGAGTCATAAGCCTTAGCCCGGGTTGTCAGGAGTTTCTGCAATTCTTTCATTCTTTGCTTCTGTTTAGTTAGGATCCGATTTCTCTCTTCTTCCAACATTTTCTTTTCCTCAAGTGATCTCCTGAGGGTAACAAACTAAGGCTTAATCCACTTTAAGCCAATGAGAATGTTGTTTAGCAAAGATTTAACATGGGATAATTCAAAATTTGAAAAAGGCAACCTTTTGAAAAGGATCTGACTTATAAAACTAGAAATCTTAAGACTAATATTTTCTAATCCCCCAAAATTTATAAAATGAAAAATACATTCATTTCTTAGAATACCCTCTGATGATATATCCTCTATTGTATCTTATAAATACAATAATAATTTCTATGTATTTTCAAATTCACAAACATACATTCCATAGAGCTGCATACACTCATCTGGCAACCATGAGTCATTCAGTCCTGTGTCTTAGTTACCTACCTTATGGCTTGTTCTCGTTTTCTGGAAGATACTGTGGGCACTGGAGGGTTGCAGGTACAAGGCACAGGCTTCACACCTGCACATCTTACTGGTGACTTATGCCTTGGAGACAAATAAGGCCAACGTGTTTCTTTTAAATTTTCTTCATCTGCTTTGATGTCTGCCAAAATTTTTTCTCTTTAGTAGATGCATGTGGAGATGCATGAAGATCAAATGGTTTACACACCGTTAAGAGTTTTGGAGACTCGTGTTCTGAGAGGTGTTTCTGATATCTCTCAGGAAGGGCCTCAAAATCAGGAGTCCGGCACCTAGCCTTGTGTTTACACTTCAACTTTACAGCCTGTTCAGGACACCTGGTGTTCCTGTGTCCGCAAGCTGACCTACGAGGCAGACAAGATGAATTCTGTAAACGCTCCTGGGCTCTCAGCTGCGTCCTAAGGTTTCGATAGAGCTCTTCTTCTTTTAACTTGTCCTTGGTAGCTGAACCATAAGTAGATCGAGGAATGGGTCTGGCTTTAAATCGATTTGTTTTCTTTTTAGACTTAAAAAAGTCTCTCAGCTGCTTTTCCTGGGCTGCTCGCTTCTGTTCCTCCCTCGCTATAAATTTAAATGGCTTTTGTGAGGCCAAAAGAGCTTCTTTGTTTTTCTCCTTCAGAGACCTTCTCCGTTCTTCTTTTTGCTTGATTAAATCATGGTAAAGGGGGGACAAAGACAAATGCAGGAACTGGATTGGCTCGGAATTTCTTCTTACATTCTGGATCCTCTTCTTGCTTTTTGAGCATTTTATGTGCCATTTCGATATCTGATTTAGATTTCATGGACTCTTCTTTTTTCTTCTGTTCTCTTATCATCATTTGAAAAGGCTCTGGTACTGTAATCGTGGGCACCCATTCTTTTCGTTTCTTCCTTGCTTTTTCAGCTGCTTGGAAGCCAGTATCTTTACAGCGAATATAATCTTCAACACAAAAATCTGTCCACATATTGTGGATGAGCTCCTTAGCATAGGTCATCATTCTATCTTTCTTAGGATACTCTTTTTCTAAGTTGGGTAACTCCTCTTCAGAGGAGGACACATACAAGGAGGAAGACTGGCCTAAATCAGGCTCTGAAAATGATGTCATTAATGAGACAGGGTGATAGGAGTTCTTTTCTGATACAGATCTAAATGAGAAGAAAAACTAGGTTATACCTTCAGTTGTATGTGACCAAATATAAAAATTAAGAGTGACATAATTTCTTTTTTTATCCCCCCTGAGATGGAGTCTGGCTCTGTCACCCAGGCTGGAGTGCAGTGGTGTGATCTCAGCTCACTGCAACCACCACTTCCCAGATTCAAGCGATTCTCTTGCCTCACCTCCCGAGTAGTTGGGACTACAGGTGTGCCCAACATGCCCAGCTAATTTTTTGTATTTTTAGTAGAGACGGGGTTTCACCATGCTAGCCAGGATGGTCTCAATCTCCTGATCTCATAATCCGCCACCTCGGCCTCCCAAAGTGCTGGAATTACAGGTGTGATCCACTGCACTCGGCCAAGAATTACACATTTTCTAAGATCAGGGTATAATCAGAGGAGAGAAGCTGGACAGGGCTTGTAAAAATCATCTCTTTTATTTGGAATAGAGCTGGGAGATACCCATAAATTATCTGGTTTGACTCCTTCATCTTACAGAAAAGGAACCTGAGATGGCAGAGGCTCTTTGTGTCTGACCTCTATTAAATTCTCCCCAAGCTTTCCAGAGTCACTGTCCTGAAGCATATATCTGATCATGTCACTCCCCTGCTTGAAACTTTTTGGTAATTCCTCACTGCTATGAAGTCAAGCTTCTCCCCTGCTTGAAACTTTTTGATAATTCCTCACTGCTATGAAGATTACAAGCCCTTCAAGACTCTATGCCTATCTTTTCAGTCTTACCCCTCCACTGGCTACCCCAGTCCCCATTCTGCATTTATATGTAGTCCTGTGAAGTTCCTCACAATGATTTCTTATGCCATCTTGCCTGTGCATATACGGTTTCTGCTGCCTAGAAGGCCACTATTTATTCCTCCTCCAAGACTGAACTCAGATGTAATACTTTAGTGGAAAAGTCTGGCCTGCATCCCTCCGAAAGCCTGGCATGATCAACTGCTTCTTCCTCTGTAACACTCTGTTACATCATGCTGTAATGTAATTTCTGATTCTCAGCTAGTCTCTAAGTTCCTTGAGGGCATCTTGTTTTTGACTCCTTAGTGCCCAGGCATAATCTGGCACACAGAAGACATGCAAGCATCGCTGACTGACTAGATGTGTAAGTCTCAGAGCAGGTAAGTTCACAGCCGAAATCGGTCTTGAAATTGCAGATTATTTTGAAAACATAAATCAGATTCATGTCTCTTAGTCCAGAACTCTTTGTACTAAATCATTAATGAGCTCCTGTTAATCCATATATTAAAAAGAGCTTTTAAAATTAAACTTTTATCTTTATCATTTAAAATGGCTCAGACTAAGTTCTGTTTGTTTTGTTTGTTTTTTATCATTTGAATGGCCCAGACTGAGTATTTTGATACATGCCCTCAGTTCTATAGGTAGGTCAGAGATAAAAGACCAAATGTCCATCAAATGACCCTCAAACCAAAAGGTCTCCTAGTAAGCTGATAAGCCATTAAACATTTTGAATAAAATCCTACTTCCATATAGCATTAAGAGTACAAAAGGATATTTAAGAGAAAATATTCTGAAATAACTTTGTTCTGCCCTTTTAAGTATACATTTTATTTTATAGCCCACAAATAACACTGAGTTACAAACTTACCTGGAAGAGTCACTAAGAGAGTCTTCCCTGATAACCAATGGCTGAACTTCCTTTAAATTTAATTTATCCTGGTACATTTTCTCTAATTTTGCCATAGTTTCTATGTGGGCAGCCTTCAACTCTTCTAATTTCTTGAAATACTCCTCGTTAGAGTGGTAAATACCAGAAAAGTTCACAAAGTCGTCAGAGCTTCTCGGTGCATGTTCATCCACCCCAGAAAAGTTGGTGTTAAAATCGGCCTGGTAGGGAGAAAACACCTGTTATATGGTAACTGGAACTGAAAGATAAATTAAGCTGTCACTGATCCAAAATGATGCTTCTTAAAGAGACCACCTGGTTAGGTTATACATTACTTATAAGCTATGCACATAGAATGAATTATAGGTTACCTGTGGACTATGTACATTTTCCCCAATGATATTTTAAGAATAAGAGGGAGCAAGACCAAACTGTCAGAAAATAAATATTATTTAATCCATTTGAAAAAGGATGATTAGATTCCCAGATCAAGCAACAAAAGGTATAACAGGATAGAAACCAACCACCCTTTACAAAGTATTTCTCTAAGGAGCCTCCTGAGTTGTAAGTTTTAACTAAGATGAAGAGGAACACAGTTCTTCCTGCTGCAAACCAGGCAACCACAGCCCAGTGCCCTCCTTCCAGCTGCGCTCCTGCAGTGTGGCTCCAAGGACTGCCAGTTGAGAGAAGGCAGGGAAATAGAGGGAATGGGGGCAGGGACAACGTTCTCAGTGGCTTATCAAGGAGGCAGGGGGAAGCCCTCCTCACAGTGGGGCAAGACCTTGGGAGGGAGTAAGAGGATGTGGGAGGGGACAGGAAGGACTTTCAGGGTAGCCACTCCTGTGGGCACAAAGACAGTAGCTCCCATGGGTGACAGGGACTTTGGAATGACAACAGAGCAAAGAAGAAAAAATGGTATAATTATTCAACACACAGGTCATGTCTAGAAGGGTCTCACTGGCTTTTTTTCCTCACTGCCTTTACATACCTTGCAGTCCTTTTTTTTTTTTTTTAGACAGCGTCTCACTCTGTAACCTGGGCTGGAGTGCAGTGGTGTGATCTTGGCTCACTGCAACTTCCACATTCTCCTGCCTCAGCCTCCCAGGTAGCTGGGATTACAAGCACCCACCACCACACCCAGCTAATTTTTGTATTTTTAGTGGAGATGGGGTTTCACCATGTTGGCCAGGCTAGTCTCAAACTCCTGACCTCAGGTGATCCACTCACCTCAGCCTCTCAAAGTGCTGGGATTACAGGTGTGAGCCACCATGCCCCACCCTTTCAGTTCTTTTTATCAAAGCAACTAAAGAAATAAAACCTCATTGTCTCTATAAATATAAAATTTTTAATATGCTCTCAGTTGAGAAACAGTTGAAATTATTTATGATACTATGCATAAAAGGCTGCCAACCATGGTTTTAAATTTAATCTACTGTCTGGAACAGACTCAAAATGAAAAAATTTGCTATAGAAAATTATAGATCCAATCTGATAAGACTCTAGAAAATAAATCTGTTTCACTTCTCTCAAAAGGAAAATTCAGAAGAGTCAATTATAAATAGTAGTTATAGATATGGTGTTTTTGTTTCCTATTGGAGGCTTCTAAGAAGATATGGTGTTTTTTTTAATGGGTTAAAATCAGGGTACAAGAGGACAACATTGTACTACTTGGGGTAACTTAGAGAAAACAAATTTTTAAAAATCAGTCTTCAATTAGAAATGATACACAGAAATTTGCTACCAACAACTCTATAAATCAGAGAACTGCTTTACGTATGTCAAACAATTCAATTAAGATAATTCTCTGGTATCTTCTGCTGTTTCTGCATGTGCTTCTCACCAAAAACTTCTTATCTGTGGGATGACTACTTTGTGAATTTCCTTGGTCATTAAATATTTGGGGGCCATCCTGCAATCACTAGCTGCTAAAAGGTACATCATATTTTTTTAAATTCTACCTTTGAGGCCAGGCATGGTGGTTCACATCTATAATCTCAGCACTTTGGGAGGCCGAGGTGGGTGGATCACTTGAGGTCAGGAGTTCAAGACCAGCCTGGCCAACATGGTGAAACCCTATCTCTACTAAAAATACAAAAAATTAGCCAGGTGTGGTGGTGCGTGCCTGTAGCCTCGGCTACTCGGGAGGCTGAGGCAGGAAGATCACTTGAACCCAGGAGGTGGAGGTTGCAATGAGCCAAGATCATATCACAGCACTCCAGTTTGGGTGACAGAGAAAGACTCTGTCTCACTAAAAAAGGAAAACACAAATTCTACCTTTAAGAAGTTTCCAGTTAGCTTAGGAAAGGACATGTACATAAATAATTGACAGCTGACTTAGAATGAAACAGAACTTCTGATTCCTGCCCACAAGCTACTTCCAGCTAAGCAGGGAGACAGATGTATGTCACAATGTCAGACACTATGAGACAAAGGCACAGTTCACAGAGGTAAGCCAGACTGGAGACATATGGCTGGATGAGGACAAAGTTTGCCAGATCAGGGAGACAGTGAAAAATAAATAAATCCAAGGCATAGTGCTAGAACATCCATCACCAGTAAACAGGTGGATAAATAAATATGTCTGGACACCTGGTGAGAAACCTGGGCTGGAGAGCAGATACAGGAGCCACCAATTCACACAGTGCAGGTGCAGGTGCAGCCTTGGATATGGAGGAGGCTGCCTGGAAGGAGTGTGGGCAATGAGATGAGGGACCTGAGAATGGAGATGTTGGAGAACACCAACATTTAAACAAGCAGTGAGAGGAGGACTAATAAGGTAGAAAGTGGTATGAGAGAGTCAAAGACCAACTGATGAGGGTCTTTGGAGCTTCTGATTGAGTATTCTGACACCACATCTGTAATTTTTCTCCGAAGCCATGAGAACATTCCAAACTAAAAATTATTTAACTCTCACCCAACCCTTTCACCTTTAAGGGTCATAAGGGGGCTGAAACCAGGTAACCAGTGATCAGGAGCCAGTGGTAGACAGGAAATGGAGGAAGCTTTTATTTGGCTTGAGTTTGGAAGATAGGGGAAGACTTCCTGGAGGAGCTGATATTTGAGATGAGTCATAAAGAATGGAGGCCAAGTGTGGTAGCTCGCATCTGTAATCCCAGCATTTTGGGAGGCTGCAGTGTAAGGACTCTTGAGGCCAGGAGTTCCATACCAGCCTGGGAAACACAGTGAGACACCATCTCTACAAAATGTTTTTTAAAAATTAAGGCCGGGCGTGGTGGCTCACGCCTGTAATCCAAGCACTTTGGAGGCCAAGGCGGGCGGATCACCTGAGGTTGGGAGTTCAAGACCAGCCTGACCAACATGGTGAAACCCTGTCTTAAAAAATAAAAAATAAATAAAAATAAAAATAAAATAAAATAAAATAAAAACTAGCTGGATGTGGTGGCTGAGGTGGAAGGATCACTTGAGCCCAGGAGGTTGAGGCTGCAGTGAGCCATGAGTGCACTACTGCACAGCAACCTGGGCAACAGAGTGTAAGACTTTGTCTCAAAAAAAAAAAAGAAGGCCAGGCACAGTGGCTCATGCCAGTAATCCCAGCACTTTGGGAGGCCGAGGTGGGTGGATCACTTGAGCTCAGGAGTTCAAGACCAGCCTGGGCAACATGGTAAAACCCCACCTCTACTAAAAATACAAAAATTAGCCAGTCCTGGTGGCATGTGCCTGTAGTTCCAGCTACTCAGGAGGCAGAGGCAGGAGAATTGCTTGAACCTGGGGGGCAGAGATTGCAGTCAGCTGAGATCAACCACTGCACTCCAACAACCTGGGCAACCAAGCGAAACTCTGTCTCAAAAAAAAAAAAAAAGAAGGAAAAAAGAAGAAATCTATAGGATCACAGAGTATTTACGGGAAAGAGGGGGAAAAAGTACCCTAGACAAAGGAAATGGTATTAGCAAATGCGCAGGCTGGGGTTGGGAAGGCTGTGCACAGCAGAGAGCAAGGTGCACATGGCTGCCGGATAAAGGAGAGGAAAATGCATAAAGCAATCTTGAGAAACAAACCTAGAAAGGGAGGTTAGGGCAAGCAAGAAGGGTTTCCATCTCCTGTCTACCACTGGCTCCTGATTACTGGTCACCTGGTTGCAGCCCCCTTATGACCCTTCAAAGATGAAAGGGTTGGGTGGAAGTTAAATAACTTTTAGTTTGGAGTGTTTTCGTGGCTTAGGAGAAAGATTTCCGATGTGATGTCAGAATACTCATTCAAGCCTGGGCTCTGCATTTAGCAGTGTGTTGTGGGCATGAACTTCTTGAACATCAGCTTTAAGATACATAAAGTAGGTATGCCAGGTGTTAAACTAGTGTCTTTCAGCTCCAGTGCCACCCTTCTCGACTCTGCTTTGCGATGCCAGAAGCTGGAACTCTGCAAACCACACTTCCGCTTTGCCAGTGCTCCTCATCAGACTCTGCCAAAAGTAAAGTTAGAGGGAGACAAAAGGCTAGAGGAGAAAGATGGAACTTACTCCTTCCTGTTAAACCTGTCTGTTTCCTGTCTGCTTGTGTCAGCCCAGCAACAGTTCTTCATTTGGCAGCAGCAGCTCATTTTAGTAGCAGTGTCTGAATCCAGTTTGTAGTTTGCACTCAAAAAATCAACAGAATTGGCCAGGCGTGGTGGTTCACACGTGTAATCCCAGCACTTTGAGAGGCCAAGGGAGGTGGATCACTTGAGGTCAGGAGTTTGAGACCAATCTGGCCAACATGGTGAAACCCCGTCTCTACTAAAAACACAAAACTTAGCTGGGCATGGTGGCACATGCCTGTAATCCCAGCTACTCAGGAGGCTGAGGCAGGAGAATCAGTTGAACCCAGGAGGCAGAGGTTGCAGCGAGCTGAGATTGCACCACTGCACTCCAGCCTGAGTGACGGAGTGAGACTCCATCTCAAAAAAAAAAAAAAAAAAGAAAGAAAGATCCACGGAATTACTTCAAGGCCTTTGCACTTGTTGTTCCCTCTCCTTAGGATACTTTTCCTCCAGATATCCACATGGCCCACTTGCTCACTCCTTCAGGTCTTTATGCAAATGTCATCTTCTCAACAAGGTCTTCACTGACTATCCTACTTAAAATGACAACTTCTCCCCAGACTCACTGTCAGCCCCCTTGTCTGTCTTATTTTTCCCAGAAGTACTCATCACCACTGATGTTCTATATATCTCTACTTGACTGTGTATTATATGCCTGTCCCTACCAAAAAGTAAACATTACATAGGCAAGAATTTGCCGGGTGTGGTGGCTTAGGTCTGTAATCCCAGCACTTTGGTAGGCTGGGGCAGGTGGATTGAGTGAGCCCAGGAGTTTGAGACTAGCCTGGGTAACATGTCAAGGCCTCATCTCTACAAAAAATACAAAAAATTAGCTTGGTAAGGCAGTGTGCACCTATAGTCCCAGATACTTACGGGCTGAGGTGAAAGGATCACCTGAGCCCAGGAGGTGGGGGCTACAGTGAGCTATGACAGAGCCACTGCACTCCAGCCTGGGTAACAGTGTGAGACCCTGTCTCAAAAAAACAAAACAAAACAAAAACAAAGGCAAGGCTTTGTCTGCTTTGTTCAAAGTTGTGTCTCCAGTGTCTAGAAAAGTACCTCGCTAATGGCGAGTTGTGCAAGAAATATTTGCTGAATGAATGTACGGTTAAAAAGAAATTTCTACCATGGGAAGAGGGCAGTTACTTCCTCACAAAGGAATGAACCATGCAAAGAAATGCTGGCTGCTCTAAAGAGCTATATTCCATGGCCGGGCACGGTGGCTCATACCTGCCATCCTAGTGTTTTGGGAGGCAGGTGGATCACGAGGTCAGGAGATCAAGACCATCCTGGCCAACACGGTGAAACCCTGTCTCTACTAAAATATAAAAAATTAGCCAGGCGTGGTGGCACTTGCCTGTAGTCCCAGCTACTTGGGTGGCTGAGACAGGGAAACTGCTTGAACCCAGGAGGCAGAAGTTGCAGTTAGCCAACATTGCGCCACTGCACTCCAGCCTGGCGACAGTGCAAGACTCCGTCTCAAAAAATAATAATAATAATTAGAGGCAGGGCGTAATGGCTCACGCCTGTAATCCGAGCACTTTGGGAGGCCGAGGTGGGCGGATCACCTGCGGTCAGGAGTTTGAGACCAGCCTGACCAATATGGTGAAACCCAATCTCTTAAAAAATAATAATAATAATAGCTCTCTTCCCTTTTTGCGGCCATCATCTAAGTGGGAGCTGCCAAAATGAATTTCAATCCCTTTGTGACTTCCGACCGAAGCAAGAATCGCAAAAGGCATTTCAATGCACCTTCCCACATTCGCAGGAAGATTATGTCCTCCCCTTTTTCCAAAGAGCTGAGACAGAAGTACAACGTGCGATCCAAGCCCATCCGAAAGGATGATGAAGTTCAGGTTGTATGAGGACACTATAAAGGTCAGCAGATTGGCAAAGTAGTCCAGGTTTACAGGAAGAGATATGTAATCTACATTGAACGGGTGCAGCGGGAAAAGGCTAATGGCACAACTGTCCACGCAGGCATTCACCCCAGCAAGGTGGTTATCACTAGGCTAAAACTGGACAAAGACTGCAAAAAGATCCTTGAGCGGAAAGCCAAATCCCGCCAAGTAGGAAAGGAAAAGGGCAAAGACAAGGAAGAAACAATTGAGAAGATGCAAGAATAAAGTAATCTTATATACAAGCTTTGATTAAAACTTGAAACGAGGAAAAAAATAATAATAATAATAATAATAATAAAGAGCTATATTCCACTGAGTATTAAGCAAATGTTCCAAAAACTATAATTAAAACAGGGAGGGTATTCCAAAGAATTGTTTTTAGGCAAAAGAATCTATGTGCTCTCATTCATTCTTTTTTTTTTTTCTGCTGGAACAGACAAATGCTGCATTGCTGTTCCATCATTCATTCTTTTAGAATATCTCTTAAAATTATAGCAGTCATTTACACAAAAAGGATCACATTTATTTGAACTTGGAAGAACCGTTTGAAAAATATATACAAAGATGAGTAGCTCCTGAAGAGATGTGGCAGGTCTGATACATTATACTTATGTACTGATTTTGCACTGTATCCATTCTATTTTCAGCTTATACTATTAACACTAGCTGGAACTTTTCAGATAAACTGATCTCACAGTGTTTAACCTAAAACAGATGAATAGCTAGTAAATGACCTCCAATTCTAATTTAATCTTTAATTGTCTCCACTGAGAAAATATTTAGTATACAAAACAATCTAGGCCGTAGACATTATTTTTCCAAGAGCCTAAAATAGCACCCTCTCCCTTTAATCGTCTTTTTGTGGAATATGGTAAATGCAGCCACCAGATTAGAGGATAATCTTCCCTAGATTGGCTTGACCCATTTAGATAATGAATCCTTCCAGCACCTGTTGCTTTATTAGTAATCAGCACCCATGAAGAATTATTTGTGCTGTAGCCTATATAGTTTCATCTGCAATCTGTAATTTTTATTTGAAAAATACAAGTGTATTTCAAAATTGATATGTATTCTATTCAGGCCGTTTTTCTAGCTCACACATATATTTTAATATACAGTACATATGTAAATATAGATTATACATATAGAGAGAGGGAGATAGTTCTGCAAATTGCTTTTTTTTCTTATAATTTATTGGGGTTTACCCATATTAGTACATGTAGATCTGTCTCATTCTTTGCAAATTCAATGAAAAATTTTTTTTCAAATATTACAGATTATAGATGAAACTACATAGGCTACAGCACAAATAATGTAAATGGCATTACATTTCATGCAGCTGTTCAAATAGCTAGGACTATAGGCATGCACCACCACGCCCACTAACTTTTTAAAATTTTATATAGAGACAAGGACTCACTATGTTGCCCAGGCTGGTCTTGCACTCCTGGGCTCAACTGATCCTTGTGTCTCAGCCTCCCAAAGTGCCGGGATTACAGGCGTGAGCCACTGTGCCCAGCCTGTGTCTAATGGACTCTTGACCTGCCTGCCACCTCTAGTGTTCCTTCAGGAAAGAAGATGGCTCTCCCACTCCCCCAGCAGTGCTGCTGCTGCCCACCTCTCCCTTGCTTCTCCAACAGCCCACAGATAACCCTGACTTATATTTAAGAAAAGAGAAACCATGGCCAGGCACAGTGGCTCATGCCTATAATCCCAGCACTTTGGGAGGCCAAGGCAGGCAGATCACTTGAGGTCAGAAGCGAGACCAATCTTGCCAACATGGCGAAAACCCATCTCTACTAAAAGTACAAAAATTAGCCAGGCATGGTGGCAGGCACCTGTAATCCCAGCTACTCGAGAGGTTGAGGCAAGAGATCACTTGAACCCAGGAAGCAAAGGTTGCAGTGAGCTGAGACTGTGCCGCTGCACTCCAGCCTGGGCGAAGAGCGAGACTCTGTCTTAAAAAACAAAAACAAAAACCATCAAAGGGAAGCTCCTCATCTTCCCATCTACAAACTGATATCCTTTTGTGCCCCATTTCTCCTTCCCTCCTGTTTCAAGGATGAACTGCCCCTTCTCTTAGCAGCATTTGACACTTTTCCTCATCATTAAAAACATGAATGTGGAACCTCCACATACTTGCGATATTCATTCTACCACTGTAGCTGCTCCTCAATCTCTTTCAATCTCCTTTGCCCCCTTTTTCTCCTGATATTTAACTGGACCGTTAAACATTGAGGTTCTTAGGAGTTCTATACTAGGCCCCTTCTTTGTCTGCACTCTCTCCCTAGGGGAGCTCAGCCACTCCCCTTGTTTTAAAAAGGCTGAAAACTCCCAGATACAAATCTCCAGCCCAGACCCCAGACAAATACAGTTTCCTGGACCCAACTTCTTCCTAGACATTGCCATTTGGGAGTTTCACAGGCATCTCAAATTTACGATGTTCAAAACAGAAACACTGATTCCCATCCACCCCCTCAAACCTGTTCCTCCCACAGTTATCCCCAATTCAGTAAATGGCATTACATTTTATGCAGCTGTTCAAAACCTGGGAATGAGCATCCTTGATTTCTTACTCTCTCGGCCCTCATATCCAATCCAATAGTAAGTCCTATCCATTCTAGAGAAATCTATGTCTTGCCATCATGACAGGACTCTAAGTCCAACCCTCTGCCTCTGGCACCTGAATTACTGCAAGTCTCCTAACCAATATCCTTACTTCTGCTTTGTCAAACCTTCTAATCATTCTCTATGAAGCCGTCACAGTGATTTTTAAAAAATATAAATAGAGGCTGGGTGCAGTGGATCACGCCTGTAATCCCAACACTTAGGGAGGCCGAGGCGGGCAGATCACAAGGTCAGGAGATCGAGACCATCCCAGCCAACATGGTGAAACCTCCGTCTCTACTAAAATACAAAAAATTAGCTGCGCATGGTGGTGTGCGCCTGTAATCCCCGCTACTTGAGAGGCTGAGGTGCCTGGAATCCCCTGTAATCGCTTGAACCAGAGAGGTAGATATTGCAGTGAGCCGAGATGGTGCCACTGCACTCCAGCCGGGCAACAGAGCAAGACTCCACAATCTAAAAAAAAAAATTATATATATATATAAACACACTATCTCTTAAAAGCCTGTAGCAATCTCCCACTAACAGGAGGGAATAAAACCTAAACCCCTTACTCTGGTCTACTAGGCTCTGAATGGTCAGGCCCCACTCACTTCTCTAATCTCATCTCCTTCCTCTCTCTTTCTCTCTCTCTTCCTGTTCCGCTGGCTTTCTTTCAGATCCTTAATCACCAGATTAATCACAAAGCTGTTTTTCCTCCTATCTTAGGGCCTCTGCATATGCTGTTCCATCTGCCTGGGACATTCTTCCCATTCCCACACTTCAAATGGCTGCTCTTTGTCATCCATCCAGACATGGACTTAAACATTAACAACTTGTTTAAATAGGTTCCCTCCTTACAGCCATAAAAGAGAATGAAATCTTGTCCTTTGCAGACACATGGATGGAGCTGTAGGCCATAATCTTAAACAAATTAACACAGGAACAGAAAACCAAATATCGCATGTTCTCATAAGTGGGAGGTAAACAATGACTACACATGGACATAAACATGGAAACAAGACACTGCAGACTACCACCAGGTGGGGGAGGGAGGAGGGCAGCACACTTTGAAAAACTACCTATTGGGTACTATGCTCACTAGCTGGATGCAATATATCCATGTAACAAACCTGCACATGCACTCCTGTATCTAAAATAAAAGCTAAATTAAATATATGTATGTGTGTGTGTGTGTGTGTGTGTGTGTATCAACATCGAAGCCAGACACAGTGACTCACGCCTATATTCCCAGCACTTTTGGGAGGCCAAGAGGGGTGTATCACTTGAGCCCAGAAGTTCAAGACCAGTCTAGGCAACATGGCAAAACTCTGTCTCTACAAAAAATATAAAAATTAGCATGGTGGCATTCGCCTGTAGTCCCAGCTACTCAGAAGGTTAAGGTGGGGGACTGATTGAGCCTGGGGGGTTGAGGCTGCAGCGAGCTGTGATTGCAACACTGCACTCCAGCCTGGAAAACAGAGCAAAACCCTGTGTCAAAAAAAGAATAAATAAATAAATAAATAAAAGTGGAGTCAGAGGAAAAAAAATAGGTTCTTTCTTATTTGTTTTTAATCATCATAGGCTATTAATTTCTTTCCCAACATTTCCCATCTTATAGTTATATGTCTGTTTGTTTTTAATTATCTAATTTTCCTCACCAGACTGAAAATTCTGTGAGGATGTGACCTATACCTGTTTCATTCACCACTGAATACTTAATGACTAGCACCTAATAAATGTTCAATATTTGTTAGAAAGATAAGGTTGCCCCATTAGGAGTGAGATTTTATTTTTATTTATTTATTTATTTTTGAGACAGAGTTTCGCTCTTGTTGCCCAGGCTAGAGTGCTATGGCACAATCTTGGCTCACTGCAACCTCTGCCTCCTGGGTTCAAGCGATTCTCCTGTCTCAGCCTCCTGAGTAGCTGTGATTACAGGTGCATGCCACTACATCTGGCTAATTTTTATATTTTTAGTAAAGATGGGGTTTCATCATATTGGTCAGGCTGGTCTCGAACTCCTGACCTCAGGTGATCCACCCACCTCAACCTCACAAAGTGTTGGGATTACAGGCATGAGCCACTGCACCGGCCTGAGATTTTATTTTTTATTTTTATTTATTTTTTTTGAGATGCAGTTTCACTCTGTCACCCAGGCTGGAGTGCAGTGGCATGATCTCGGCTCACTGCAACCTCACCTCCTGGGTTCAAGCAATTCTTCTGCCTCAGCACCCCCTAGTATCTGGGATTACAGGTGTGTGCCACCACACCCGGATAATTTTTGTATTTTTAGTAGAGATAGGGTTTTACCATGTTGGCCAGGTTGGTCTCGAACTCCTGACCTCAGGTGATCCACTTGCCTCAGTCTCCCAAAGTGCTGGGATTACAGGCATGAGGCACCATGCCTGGCCAGGAGTGAGATTTTAATTGCGAATTATAGAATATTGCTTTACCTGTATCATCATCAGTCATATAACAGGATATGTGGACCGACATCTCTGACTAAGGCTAGATTCAAGGAACAGGCATCAGTGCCCAATATGGGCACTGCAAGGGGTGTGTGTGTGTGTGTGTGTGTGTGTGTGTGTGCCGCAGGGGGAGGGTACACGGGGATGGTGCAGGGGTGGGAGGGTGAAGGGAGGAAGGGAGGGTGGGGTGGGTGGTCTGGTTTTGGCAAAACCAAAGAGCTGAAAGAGGCCTATTGTGATGGGTGGTTCTCAAATCTATCTTGTGGGGTAGGTATAATATTTGACTTGACTACATTTTATAGATGATAAGGTTAAGGCAAATTAACCTTTAAAAATCGAGATGGAGACCCAAGCCAACCAGTGTAGAAAGCAAAGCCTATTTCTTGCACTCTTCCTGCCTTTTTAGTGCGTCTTTCCCCATCCCTGTGCCCCATGGCCATCAGGTCCACTGTGGCAGCTGACCCACCTTTACTTTTGGATCCCTCATGTGGGATGTCTCTACTAAAAATTGTCTCAGAACAGTAACAAATTCTTAAGACCTGGCTTCCCAGGCTGGCTGCAGTGGCTCATACCTGTGATCCCAGCACTTTGGGAGACCGAGACGGGTGGATCACTTGAGGTCAGGAGTTCGAAGATCAGCCTGGCCAACATGGTGAAACTCCGTCTCTACTAAAAATACAAAAATTAGCACGTGGCACGTGCCTGTAATCCCACCTATTGGGGAGGATGAGGCAGGAGAACTGCTTGAACCCAGGAGGCGGAGATTGCAGTGAGCCAAGATCGTGCCATTATATTCCAGCCTGGGTAGAGAAGCAAGACTCCAACTCAAAAAAAAAAAAAAAGACTTGGCTTCCTTTTGTTTTTTGTAGGATTCTGTCCTTTCCATACTAGATTATCGTATAAACTGATCTGTCCTAAGTTAATAACAGTTTCTAATACAAATTTGTAGTTTAACAGGGCACTGTGGAAGTATATCTGCAACTTAGAAATGACTGACTCCTTTATCACAGCAAGCCAAAGTAGAGTTTAATCTTTGGGAAGGCACCCAAATGACATTCCCACTGGCAACTGTCATAATTATTACTCGTTTATATAGATTGCTCTTTAGAGGAGACACACATTCTTTCATTTGGTTCTCATAACAGCTGAGATGGGAAAAGGAGACAATTATTATAGTTCTTTTACAGATAAGGAAACTGAGATTTAAAGAAGTTATGTCCTAACATCACCTAGCAAGCAGCACAGAATGGATCCTAATACAGAAAACTCTTAAATCCTTTTTCTCAGCCAGGCGCAGCAGCTCACGCCTGTAATCCCAGCATTTTGGGAGGCTGAGGTGGGTGGATTGCCTGAGCTCAGGAGTTCAAGACCAGCCTGGGCAACATGGTAAAACCCCGTCTCTACTAAAAAAAAAAAAAAAAAAAAAAATACGGCCGGGCGTGGTGGCTCACGCCTGTAATCCCAGCACTTTGGGAGGCCAAGGTGGGTGGATCACGAGGTCAAGAGATCGAGACCATCCTGGCCAACATGGTGAAACCCCATCTCTACTAAAAAAATACAAAAATCAGCTGGGCATGGTGGTGCACGCCTGTAGTCCCAGCTACTTGGGAGGCTGAGGCAGGAGAATTGCTTAAACCCGGGAGGCGGAGTTTGCAGTGAGCCGAGATCGCGCCACTGCACTGCAGCCTGGCGCCTGGCAACAGAACGAGACTCTATCTCAAAAAAAAAAAAAAAAAAAAAAAAAAATTAGCCAGGTATGGTGGTGTGCACCTGTAGTCCCAGTTGTTCAGGAGGCTGAAGCAAGAGAATTGCTTGAACCCGGGAGGCGAGGCTGCAGTGAGCTGAGACCACACCACTGCACTCCAGCCTGGGCAACAGAGCGAGACTCCATTTCAAAAAACAAAAAAAAAATCCTTTTTCTCCATCATGTTGCCTACTGAAAATTGTGCTGAGGGATAGCTTTATCATGAACAAAACTGGCCCTAGCACTCTGAGTCTGGTTCATGTTCAGGGTCTAATCTGCCTTACTCTGGATAACTTCAAGTAGTTTGTCTGTTGGTGAAAGATTCGCCATAAAAGGTGTTGCTAAAGATTTTCTCATTTAACAATTTTACTGTAGATAAAAGAGATTAAAATTCCAAAATATCCAGTGATTTCAATTAGTCCTCAATCATAAGTTTTGCGTCCGAGAAGCTTTGGACACACGGTATTGAGAAACTTTTTCTATCTGCAGATTGCTAGCCAAATTCAAGATTCCATCTTTAAAGTGAATAGAGCAGATGGCAGACCCTGCCCTCCACCTGCTGGACTGGTGTTCACAACAGATTTAACATTGAAAACTGATCAGTGAAAAGTCTGACCCTGAAGAGCCGTTTAGGAAAGACTGAAACCTCAGTGATTTGCTTCTCCGAATGCTTATCTGTATCTGATCTAGCCAGTGAACTCGTGATCGTTTTAAACATGCATCTCTAGAGCATTGTGTTGAGATTCACTTATAACCAGGATCTTAAGGTAATAACGAAATATACCTGACAGAACAGTTTTCCTCAAATTACAAAAAAAGGGGGGGCGGGCGGGAAGAAATATCCATTCCCGAGATGCTGGAGAGTAGAGAGTAAAATTCTGTACTTTGCACTCGCCAGAATAGAGTAACATAAATGTTGTCTAGCAAATTTTTACAACAAACTCTGGTGAAAATTAAAACACTTTTCAACGCCTCGATTTAGAGTATTTTTTGTGAGCGTAAAGAAGGGGATGGGCCAGGACCACCGACTAGGGAGTATGTGCACAGGGCCTCGCGTTTACCAGCCTGCCCTCAGCTGGGCGGGGACCCAGACAGCCCTCAGCCTGCCCCCAGCCCACGCGAGGTCCCAGTCCATGTCCCGCCCCTCCATTACCGACGCCCCCCGCGGGCTGCGCCACTTTCTCCTTTTCTTCGTCCTCTGAGATCGCTGTCGCTGCCGCCAGGGCCTGTAAGGGGTCTTCGCGTTCGTACTGGGCGACCCGCGCCCCAGTAATGGGATTGACCGGGACCTGGAGACTGGAGGCCGCCAGTTTCGCCGCTTGGTGGGAGGCGGCCATCACCCCGCCTCCGAGGCCTGAGCGCCTGCGCTGGCCCGGGGCGGGAAAGCAGGCGCGGCCCCTGGCGACCCTGCGGAGGCTTGCTAGGGAGGGCGGTTGCTAGGGCGCCGTAGCTGGGGACGCTACAGGAGGCGCGAGGGACCAAAAGTCACGCATAAACTTCGCAGGCTGCCAGAGACCCGAGTCGGGCGCTCACTGGATCGTGGCACCAAGTACCGAGTCTGTTTGCTGGTTCCGAAGGTTGGCAGGCTGAACAGGGCATTCATTCCACTGCTTTGCGTCTAACCGCCTAAACGCAGACTTCTCACATTATACAATGAAACAACTGCTTTTGTGAAGAAACGAGCGCTTTTTTATTAACTGCAATAACATGTTAGAAGGAAACGGTTAATGGAAGAGATGACGGCGGCGGCGGAAGAGGAAAGCAGAGCGTGTTATTGGGTGGCATTCTCAGAAGAGTGGCAAGGGTGGCGTCCCACTACCTAACATGGCTCTCCTGGGAGCCAGAGAGTGGGGAAGGAGGAAGGTACATTCTACTCTGATTGACTTGAGGGCTAGCAGGAATCCACCAATCAGAAAGAGGCTCCCAGTTGTCCCTTTCGCGTTTTTCTTGGCCTGACCAATAAAAGCCCAGAGTTGAGTGGCGCCTGGCCTTCCCACTAGTGAGTGACAGTGCAGGTAGTGTAAACCTGATGTTTGCTTTGGGTTCGTCAGCTTGAGAGTGACAGGATTGAATGGCGCGAGTGCCCAAGAGTCACCACAGACACACCCATCTCCCTCATCCCTATTTCTCTTCCCACTAGGGATTTGGGCGCATCAAATGGCGCCTTCCCTCTGCACCACGTGGCAATAAAGCCAAACCTCAAAATAGCGGACGTGGTGCAGTCTCAGACTGCTGCTCCCTAAGCCCCTGCTTACAGAGGCGAGGCTGCCGCTCCCTCTCTCCCCCCTCCCTATACTTTACCCTCCTCCCGCTCCCCAGCTCTACGACCGGCCACCTCCGGTCACTATTTTCCTTGTTATACGTTGCACGTCGTCGAGAACCTAAAGGTCTGAGCCCTTTACCAAACCTTCTTTGTTCTCCTGTCTGGATGTGAGCACCTACAAGATCTCCCACGTCCCCACTTTCTTCAGGCTAGCCTTTGTTTTGGCTGAGCATTTGCTTCCCATGCTGAAACAGATGCTGGCTGGGTTCTAAGCAGAAGCCAGAGCCAGAACCTTGAGATATGGACCGCCACGTGTGGCCAAGTGTCCAGGGGAGCAATTTCCAGTCAGTTACGGCAGCCAGTTTTGTGGCTGCACTTGCCTGTCTTGGGATTTGGTGTAAGCCAGATCCCAAAACAGCAAGGCAGGTCCACATGCTGAAGCACTGCAAACGGAAAATTAGAATAAAATAAAACACTAAAATAATAGGAATTAGTGAGTGTGGAAAACATGTTGTGTGTGTATGTAGAAAAGCAGGAAAGTTTCAGTTCACCAGCAGTATTCTAAAATTGCAGGTATCTAATAACATAAATAATAACATAGATCAAAGCATGTAGAGCACAGGCCAGGCGCTGTGGCTCATGCCTGTAATCCCAGCATTTTGGGAGGCTGAGGCTAGTGGATCACCTGAGGTCGGGAGTTCGAGACCAGCCTGGCCAACATGGTGAAACCCTTGTCTTTACTAAAAATACAAAAATTAGCCAGGCATAGTGGCAGGCACCTGTAATCCCAGCTACCTGGGAGACTGAGGCAGGAGAATCGCTTGAACTCGGGAGGCGGAGATTGTGAGCCAAGATCACACCCAGGCTGATCACTTGAGGTTGGGAGTTGGCGACCAGCCTGACCAACTTAGAGAAACCCCATCTCTACTAAAAATACAAAATTAGCCAGTCGTGGTGGTGCATGCTTGTAATCCCTGTTACTTGGGAGGCTGAGACAAGAGAATCACTTGAACCCACGAGGCGGAGTTTGCGGTGAGCCCATTGCACTCCAGCCTGAGCAACAGGAGCGAAACTCAGTCTTAAAAAAAAAAAAGTATATAGAGCAGAATGGACAGATCTATAGGAAGAAAATGACATCTTACGGTATCATAGGAAGAATTGTTTTTGTACTTTGGTATTGCGATGTAACATATACAGTGAAATGAATAGATTTTTTTTTTTTTTTTGAGACAGAATTTTGCTCTGTTGCCCAGGTTGAAATGCAGTGGCACGATCTCGGCTCACCGCAACCTCCGCCTCCTCGGTTCAAGCGTTTCTCCTGCCCCAGCCACCTGAGTAGCTGGGATTACAGGCACCCTCCACCACGCCCAGCTAATTTTTGTATTTTTAGTAGACGCGGGGTTTCCATCATGTTGGTCAGGCTGGTCTCAAACTCCTGACCTCAGGTGATCCACGCACCTCAGCCTCCCAAAGTGCTGGGATTACAGGCGTGAGCCACCGCGCCAGGCCTAATGTTTGTATGTATGTATGTATGTATGTATTTATTGAGATGGAGTCTCACTTCATTGCCCAGGCTGGAGTGCAATGGTGTGATCTTGGCTCACTGTAACCTCCGCCTCCTAGGTTCAAGCAATGCTCCTGCCTCAGCCTCCCAAGTAGCTGGGATTACAGCCACAAGCCACCATACCCCAATAAATTTTATAATAACCTTAATCTGTCTCTCTCTCTCCCTCTCTCTCTCTCTTTCTCCTTCTCTCTTACACTTCTGCCCACACAGTCAGTTATTAACCATATACCTGCATACCCCTGGCTGACTCCAGCCATAGCACCTTTAGGAACACCTCCAGTGTTCCATCTGAAAATGTGCTTTTTGCAGAGAGCTCTAGCCAATGATTGAAACAGTAAGGTCAGTCAGGGCTGACCATTTCTATTCATTCTGGCACTCCTCTAGAGCAATCTGTGTTGGAGTTCTCTTATGAGATGACTAAGGTTTTCTTAGAGCTACATTGTACTTCGAATCTCCTCTACCCAATTATTCTTCCTTCCACCTCTCCTTTCTAAGGTGCCATATCTTGGCCTGAAGACTTTCCTAGACCTCTTCATTTTTCACAAGAATTTTCTCCAATAAATCTCTTGCACTTCTTAACTCCTTGGTGTCTGCTTCCTGGAGGTACCAAACTGACTGGCCAAAGAAAAGGAAACAATGCAAATGTCCATCAACAGATGAATAGGTAAGTAAGCAGATCAATTTAAGAAAGTAACAGAGACAATGTTGACAGGGCAGATAAAATTTAAGAGTATACCTTGTCTGTAACCATTACATTATGGACAGTGCAAAAATTGAGGAAAATTCTTCCAGTATTGGAAAACTATTATGTTTCAGCAAAGACTATTTAGGAATTAAAAAGGCACAGACATATATGCAACATGGATTAATCTCAAAAAACAGTACGCTGAGCAAAATAAGCTGAGAGCAAAAAGGTACGTACTTGTATTATTCCACTTATATGAAGTTCTAGAATAGTCTAGGAGATGGAACTGGGCATAAGAGATCTTTCTGGGATGACAGAAATGTTCTAAATCTTAATAGGGTATTATTTCATGAGTGTACATATTTGTCAGGATTCATCTAACTATACATTTTAGATCTGCCTGGCGAGGTGGTTCATGCCTATAATCCTAGCACTTTGGGAGGCCAAAGCGGGTGGATCACCTGAGGTCGGGAGTTCAAGACCAGCCTGGCCAACGTGGTGAAACCCCGTCTCTACTAAAAGTACAAAAATTAGGCCAGGCTCGGTGGCTCACGCCTGTAATCCCATCACCTGGGGAGGCTGAGGCTGGCGGATCACGAGGTCAGGAGTTCGAGACCTTCCTGGCCAACATGAAGAAACCCCATCTCTACTAAAAGTATGAAAATTAGCTGGGCGTGGTGGCAGGCGTCTGTAATCCCAGCTACTCAGGAGGCTAAAGCAGGAGAATCGCTTGAACCTGGGAGGTGGAGGTTGTAGTGAGCCAGGATCGAGCCACTGCACTCCAGCCAGGCAATAAAGCAAGACTCCATCTTAAAAAAAAATTTATTGATAAGGAATTATAGCACATGAATTATAAATAATGAAATATACGATACTTTTTACTGTAAATTCCTCATAGACTATTGCTTCTCTTAGGATACTTTCACTGGTTTTTGCTGAACTCTTCTATCTGTGGCCAACTTATGATTGCAATTGATTAACAACCTAGTTCAACTGAATGTTGGTTAATATTTTTATTTTTATTTATGATTAAGATGAGAGTGACATATCCAAGATATAGATTACAGTTTCACTTGTCAATGTTATGAGCAACTTCTTTGCTAAAATAAATAATATTTTCTAACACTGGAATAATTTTTCTTAATTTTTTCTGCTAGTCACAATGTAAAGGCTGAACTTTTTTTTTTTTTTTTTTGAGACGGAGTTTCGCTCTTGTTGCCCAGGCTAGAGTGTAATGGCACGATCTTGGCTCACTGCAACCTCCGGTTCCCAGGTTCAAGTGATTCTCCTGCCTCAGCCTCCCAACTAGCTGGAACTACAGGCACGTGCCACCATGCCTGGCATATTTTGTATTTTTAGTAGAGGCGGGGTTTCACCATATTGGCCAGGCTGGTCTAGAAATCCCAAACTCAGGTGATCTGTCCGCCTTGGCCTCCCAAAGTGCTGGGATTATAGGTGTGAGCCACTGCGCCCAGCCAACTTAGACATTAATAAAAGAAAAACAACTAGAAAAGCCTTTTTAGTTGGGAAACTTAAAACTCTTCAAAAAACAATTCATGAGTTACAGAAAAACTCATGGCAGAAATTATATAGAGAGTCAAATAATAACAAAAATATAATGTGTCAAAATGTCTTAAATGTAAAATTGTGCAGCCACTTTTAAAAAGTTTAGGCTTTCTCTCTCCCACAGTCCCTCATGTTTTTCCTTTCCATCTCGGGCCTGGCAGTATGGCTTCCACAAAGAAGGATGGCAAGAAGATGGGCTGTTCTGCCATCAACAAGGTAGTGACCCAAGAGTACACTTGGGTCACTAGCTCATATCCATGGAATGGGCTTTAAGAAGCATGTCCTGTGGACATTCAAAGAGATTTAGAAATTTGCCACGGAGATGGGCGCTCCAGATGTATGTACTGATACCAGGCTTAACAAAGCTATCAGGGTCGAAGGAATAAGGAATGTCCCACATCATGTACATGTGAGATTGTTTAGAAACTGTAACAAGGATGAAAATTCACCAAAAAGCTCTGGATGAGAACTAACTGCCAATCATCATATATGTCAAATAAAGCTATAAAACTGCTAAACAATTTTTGACGGTTCCTCTGAAAGTTGAGCATACAATTACTATATGACTCACTCCTAGGTACGTGCCCAAGATAATTGAAAACATGTTCACACAAAAACTTGTGCAGTGTGAAAGAAAATGAAGTAACTAAGGTGAAGGCTTTCTAAAGTGGAGTTAGGAGATTGCTAGGGGATTGCATTCATGCCTGCTAAAAAGTCAAACCACAAAATAGACTTGCAGGAACAACTGAAGTCAGTAACTGCCAGCCTTCATCATCTCTCAGCGGTAAGTACCCTAATTAGCCAACCAATCAGAATGGGTTTGTGATTTAGGATTTCTGCCCAGCCAGTGAACTGCCTCTGAAAACTTCCTGTGGGAATCCCCCTATTTTTAAAAAACACTCTTGTGTGCTTGCTTTATTAGACACTGTTCAGGGCTGCTCTGATTCAGTGTATGTGAATAGCAATTATTTGTTTCCTAAATAAATTGAATGCTATTTTCTTTGACCTCTGTGTCTCAATCTGCTTTTTTTTTTTGTCGCCCACGCTGGGATGCAGTGGCACGATCTCAGCCCAACGTCTGCCTCCCAGCTCAATCCTCAATCCTTATTAAATAAAGATTGAGCCACTACACCCAGCTTATTATTATTATTATTATTAATGTATTTTTTTTTGGTAGGGTTTCACTTATATTGCCCAGGCTGGTCTTGGGCTCAAGCAATTCACCCTCCTCAGCCTCCCAAAGTGCTGGGATTACTTTGAGCCAACACACCCAGCCTTGATCTTTTTAGTTAACACAAATGTTCACTGCAGCATTAATAGGAGCCAAAAGATGGAAACACTTCACGTGTCCTTCAACTGTTGAATGAATAAACAAAATGTGGTGTATCCATACAATGAAATGTTACTGAGTTATAAAAAGGAATGAACTTGGTTGGGTATGGTGGCTCACACCTGTAATCCCAGCACTTTGGGAGGCCGAGGCAGGTGGATCACAAGGTCAGGAGTTCGAGACCAGCCTGACCAACATGGTGAAACCCCATCTCTACTAAAATTAAAAAAAAAATTAGCCAGGCATGTTGGCGCATGCCTGTTATCCCAGCTACTCAGGAGGGTGAGGCAAGAGAACTGCTTGAACCCGGGAGGCGGAGGTTGCAGTGAGCCGAGATCGTGCCATTGTACTCCAGCCTGGGCAACAGAGTGAGACTCTGTCTCAAAAAAAAAAAAAAAAAAAAAGGAATGAACTTGGCTGTATTCCCGCTTCCCCCAACAAGTGGGCTTTCCCTCTGGTCCAGGAGGCACAGTGCACTTTGGGTTAGGCAGCAATCTCAGAGCTCAGAAGCAAAATTACCTTCCAAGACACAAAACAAGATCATTGGTTTAGCAACAAACAGATGCCACTGAAGGAGCTGAAATTTGCAGGATGCCTAGGAGCACAAGAAGAACCAGCGGCAGAACAAGAGCCAATAGAGACCGAAAATGAAGCTGAATATAACCTTGATGACATAAAAAAGCACCTGTGTGAAAAGGCCCTGAGATCAAATGGGGAAGGCTCAAATGTTCCCAGTCTTAGATGGAAATGTTTTTTGTTGTGGAAATTTTATTTGGTTTGTATGCAATTCACTTCAAAATTGCAAAATTGTGTTTGAGTTTTAGACTATAACATTTATTGTAATAATTGCTATGTTGAAGTTCACCATATTAAAAAAAAAAAAGATGCAAGTGTTTACATTGAAAAAAAAAAAAGGCATGACCTTCTGATACATGCTCCAAGGTGGATGAACCTTGAAATATAATGCAAAGTAAAAGGTGCCAGACACAAAAGGCCACATATTGTATGATTTCATTTATATGAAACGTTCAGGCTAGTAAAGTTCACAAAGACAGAAAGTATTTAGTGGTTGCCAGGGGCTGAAGAGAAAGGAAATGAGGTATGATTGTTAAAGGGAATGGAGTGTCTGTGTGGGAAGATGAAAACGTTCTGGAATTAGATAGTGGTGATGGCAGTTGTACAACTCTATGAGCATACTAAAAACCACTAAATTGTATACTTAAAAAAAAAAAACCTTAAAAAAAATGTTTTGTTGGCTGGGTGTGGCAGCTCCTGTAATCCCAGAAGTTTGGGAAGCTGAGGCGGGCAGATCACTTAAGGTCAGGAGTTTGAAACCAGCCTGGCCAACATGGCGAAACCCTGTCTCTACTAAAAATACAAAAAAACAATTAGCTGGACATGATGGCATGTACCTATAATCCCAGTTACTAGGGAGGCTGAGGCAGAATTACTTGAACCTGGAGGCAGAGGTTGCAGTGAGCTGAAATCATGCCACTGCACTCCAGCCTGGGTGAAAGAGTGAGACTCCATCTAAAGAAAAAAAAAAAAGTGTTTTGTCTTTTGACAGTTTGACTAGGAGGTATCTAATATGGATCTCTTTAAGTTTGTTGAGCTTCTTGGATGAGCAGATTCATATTTTTCATCAAATTCAGGGAGTTTAAAATACTAATTCGGCCCCCTTTTCTCTCTCATTTATTCTGGGACTCTCATTATGAGTATGTTGGAACACTTAATGGGGTCCCCACAGGTTTCTGAGGCTTTGATCATTTTTCTTCATTCTTTTTTCTTCCTGTTCCTCAGGCCTCATCATTCGGTCATCTCAGTTGACCTACCTCCAAGTGTGCTGATTCTCTTCTGCAAGTTCAAATCTGCTGAGTGCCTTCAGTGAATTTTTTATGTCAGTTATTGTACTTTTCAACTTCAGAAGTTTTGTTTTTTAAATTATAATTTCTATTTCTTTATAGACATTCTCTATTTTGAAAGACATCATTCTCATAAAGAATTTGGTTAGATCTTTAACCCTGGTTTCCTTTAGTTCTTTGAACATATTTATAGTAGCAGATTTAAAATCTCTGTCAAATGCATAGCATCTGGCTTCCTCAGACAGTTTATATTGACCATTTCCCCCCATATATGAGCCATACTCTCGTTTCTTTACATGGCTCATAATTTTTGCTAAAAACTAGACATCTTGAACATGCCAGCCCCAGATGTTCCCAGTTAAATGCAGCCACATAAGTGATCTCAGAAGAACTGTCCATCTGTGTGCAGGTGCCCCATAAAAGCATATGAAATAATATTGTTTAAATCCACTAAGTCTGAGGGAGGAGTTGGTTATACATTAATAGATCACGGATATACCATTCTACTGTATAGACATTGAATTGTTTCCAGCTTTTCACTATTACAAAAAAACTTTTTTAAGTTACCCCTTGCAAACTGATGGGACAACTATATGTTTTTATCCGTGCTCCGGAGATCCTTATGGGATCAGGCTGAGGCCAGATTCCAGGGGAAATCTTAAGATTGCTTCACTTCTTCCCCTGTCTTGTGCTGCTTCTCTCCCTTTTAGATTTCTCTTGATTTCACTTCCTTAATACATTACACAGAGGAGAGAAAGTTACATGGAAAGTAATGGCTATTTTAAAAATAGAGATTTTGGTTACACTGGGATATGGGTGCATTGGCTCATGCCTGCAATCCTAGCACTTTGGGAGGACAAGGCAGGAAGGAATATAGCTTGAGCCCAGGGGTTCAAGACCAGCCTTGGCAACATAGACACCAGCTCAAAAAAAAAAAAAGAAGTGGCCATGGGCACAAGCCCACACAATTTACTGGTCTTACCATGTTCCCCACCACTCTGATACAGCTGGTTTTAAAGAACAGTGGAATGACCTCTTAAAGACTCAGTTACAGCGCCAACACTTTGCAGGGCTGGGATGTTCTCCAGAAGGCTGTATACTCTGAATTAGCACCCAATATACAGTGTCTAGGAATTGAGAGGTAGAAATGGGAGTGGCACCATTCACTACTACACCCAGTGACCCACTAACACAATTTTTGCTTCCTGTTCTTGTGACTTTGTGCTCTGCTGGTCTAGACGTCTTAGTTCTAGAGGGAGGAATGCTTCCACCAGGAGTCATAACAAAGATTCCACTGAAATGCAGAGTTAAATTGGCCACTTGGCCACGTTTGGCTCCTTATGCACCTTTGAATAAACATGTGGAGGGAGTTGCAGTGCTGGTTGTGGTGACTGATGCTGACTACCAAGGGGAAACTGAACTACTTCTCCACAATAGAGGAAAGGAAGAGCATGTCTGGAATACAAGACACCCTTAGGGTGTCTCTTAGTACTACCATGCTCTGTGATTACGGTCAATGGAAAATAATAACCGCTCAATTAAGGTAGAACCCAGACCCTTCAGAATGATTTGGATCACCCCACCGAGTAAAGAACCACTGCTAGTTGAGGTGCTTGCTGAAGACAAAGGGAAAACAGATAATGTAATAGAAGGTAGTTATCAATACCAGCTATAGCCAAAATCACGTTACAGAAACCTGTAATTGTCATGAGTAGTTCCTCATTTGTCATTAGTATGGATGTATGTGTATATATATCTATATGTCTTTCCTCTCATTATTTCATTATCCTGTAATAATGTAATATTTTTTTGTATCACAGTATTTTGGTTATGGGATAGCAAGAAGAGTAAAACTTCACTCAGTGGCTTTAACTCCTCTTCTGTGGAAGGAGTTAGTGGGTTTTTGGTCCTACACAGGATAGTTGTATCATGTCAGCTGGATGTATGATCATGTTATTGCTTTATTTGAAGGTTTAAGTATGGTTTAAGAAGATATATATGATGGCCAAGTTGACAGTGGGTGGATTTATGATGCTTAATGTGTCAACTTAACCTGGCCAAGGGATGATATTTGGTTAAAACATTTCTGGGAGTGTCTGTGAATGTGTTTCTGAAGGAGATTAACATTTCAATTGGTCGACTTAATAAAGCAGCTAGCCCTCCCCAGTGTTGGTGAGCATCATCCAATCTGTTGAGAGGCTGAGAAAAAAGTGGCTGGGTGTGGTGACTCACCTGTGGTCAGGAGTTCAAGACCGGCCTGGGCAACATGGTGAAACCCTTTGGTGGCATGTGCCTGTAATTCCAGCTACTCAGGAGGCCGAGGCACGAGAATCACTTGAACCCGGGAGGCAGAGGTTGCAATGAGCTGAGATTGTGCCATTGCATTCCACCCTGGGCAACAGAGCAAAACTCTGTCTCAAAAAAAAAAAAAAAAAAAGAGAAAGAAAAGAAAGAAAAGGTGAAGAAAAGCTGAACTTGTTCTCTGACTGCTGAGCAGGGACACATCGACACTCTGAGCTCCTAGTTCTTACGCCTTCAGATCTGGACTAGAAATCTACACCGTCTTTCTGGCTTTCAGGTCTTTGAACTACACCACTAACTTTCCTAGGTCTCCAGTTTGCAGATGGCAGATTGTGGAATTTCTTGGCCTCCATAATTATATGATCCAATACCGCATTATAAATCTTTCTAGAGACATAGTTATCTATATCCTATTGGTTGTTTCTCTGGAGAACCTTAATGCAGATGTGCTACAACATATACTGCATCCCCTATGAAATATTCTTGTTAAAAGTTTAATCTGAATCTAAGCCTCTTTAATTTTTTATTTTACAGGAAACAGAGGAATAAGAAAGGGAATCCAGATGAGAGATACATAATAGGCTAGGACTCATCAAAAAAACTAATGCCATTAAAATGCCATTAGAGACTTTTAAGACATAACTAAATGCCATGTATACACACCAAATGTATCTTGGTTTAAACACAAGTTAGAAAGACACTCTAATGAGGGCATGGTGGCTCACGACTGTAATCCCAGTGCTTTTGGGAGGCTGAAGCAGGCAGATCACCTGAGTTCAGGAGTTCGAGACCAGCCTGGTCAACACGGTGAAACTCCATCTCTACTAAAAAATACAAACATTAGCCAGGAGTGGTGGCAGGTGCCTGTAATCTCAGCTACTTGGGAGGCTGAGGCAGGAGAATCGCTTGAACCCAGGAAGCGGAGGTTGCAGTGAGCCGAGATGATACCATTGCACTCCAGCCTGGGCAATAAGAGCAAAACTCCGTCTCAAAAAAAAGGCTCTAGAGCAAGCTTGTCTAACTAGCGGCCCATGAGCTGCATGCAGCCCAGCGCAAATTCGTACTTCCTTAAAACATGAGGTTTTTTTTTTTCCCCAAGGGTTCTGAATCTGATTTATTAGACAGCACAGAAATAACAGGTTTAGGTTCTATTACAAAAAGAGCTCAAACTGTTCATACACAGCAACTGGGCTTGCTAGGGGACAGAAGGGGGAATTCTTCAGACTACTGTACAGAAACACAAAGACTCCTCATCCTAAACAAAGCATTAAGGTACACAGACAAATTTCTTGTAAGACAAAAGAGAGAAATCCACAGTAACTCTAACACATCCCTTAAGGAATAAGCATGTATTTGTAGGAAGCAAACAAAGCTTTTCATAGAGAAACCACTTTCACAGGATGATTAGGTGGACTTGGGTTTTGTTTCTGCGTCTGTCACTTGGCGAATGAAGATACCATCTTCAGGATGTTCTGTCATCCATTTCATACATATATGATGATGCTATTGCCAAGCGTAGTCCCATCATTACTGAAGGCAAGTGATACGATGCTCGTGGGGTACTGATGGAATTGGCACAATCGCTTTTTGTTAAACGGATCCCAAATATTTACAAAGCCATCAGAACCACCTGTGGCAAATGTATTGTGGATATTGTGAAAAGAAATGGCATTGACTGGGTAAATCTGCTCCATATTATTTCCTTTTAGTCTGTGACATTTGAAGGCATACTTCTTCTGTACCTCAGGGCTTGGGTCCAAATACTCAACTGTCACTCGGCCTTTGATGGAACTTAATACATAACCCTGCTTGTTTGGAAACGCTCATATGCAGCGAGTCTGGTATTTCAGGCTGGACTCCCTGCGCTGCTGCATGTAACCCATGTTCCGTAAGTCTCACACCAACACTGCGGCCTACTGTTCCCACAATCAGCCGGTCTCCAGACACTGAGAGGGTATACCTTTTCAGGCTGAGAGAAGGTCCCGACATTACAAAGAGTTCTGGGTTCCCACAATTTAACTGTCTGTTCCCAACTTCCAGTAACCATCAGTTCACTTCTGGACAGTATTCAACACATCTGATAGGAGCATCATGGGTCCCAACAAGATTTTCTTGATCAGTGTTCAAATCATGCATTTTCAACTGGTGATCTAGTCCTCCACTCCAGGCATGCGTTGGATCGTAGCCTTAGTCCAAGACCGCGCCAGTGTGCTGGTACTTGCACTGCATGGAGTTGGCCAGCACATCGTAGAGGTGCACGGACGTGTCCCAGGAAGAGACAAGCAGGAACTGGGAGGTGTTGGGGCTGAACTTCACCGAGGAGATGCCATCCTCGTGTGGCTGGTTCAGCTTGAACTCGTTAGAACCGGTCATCTTGGGCTCCCTTAAGAAGCAAGGTTTCCACCGCTAGCCACTCGCTGTCACCGCCGCTGTTGTATTAGTGCATTTTATAGTGTGGCCCAAGACAATAATTATTCTTCCAATGTGGCCCAGGGAAGCCAAAAGATTGGACACCCCTGCTCTAGAAACTGTCAGAAAAGTCTGAACATGGTTTGGGTGTTGGACATTACAGAATTGTTTTCTTACAATTTTTTTCCTTTTTCTTCTTGAGATGGATATATTTATTTTATAACCATTTAATATGTGTAAAACTTATTTTTATTAGATTCTCTTTGTGCTAACGTTTTTAGGTGTTGTCTCCCTAACCACATTTCCTCCTCAAGCCCTGTGGTTTCCACTGCACAACTTTGCATACTGCGCTGACTTCTATTAACGTTACAGTTCTGACTATATAACGAAGTGTCAATTAACAGTTTAATCTAAGTGGGGGGGCAATACAATGTTCATACTACTCTTAAAACTTTCCCACATATTTGAAATTTTTTGTCATAAAAAGTTGAGGGTGAGGATTAAATAGCAATCAAGAAAAACAGCATACTGCCCCTTAGGGTAGAGTCATACTGTTTTTGCTCTTCATTAAAAAGTATCCCTCTTAAATGTTTAACAGAACACATTTCCCTTTCATTGCCTTAGAATTAACCGTATCAAACCTCTTCTTGAGAGCTTTCTTATTTGCTCAATTTCCCAAGATAGAGCTGGCAGATTATATTGTAAGCTGTTGTAAAACCCAAGTTAGCTCTAAACGGGGTAGTGGTTTTATTTATACCAAAACCAACTGAACAGAACCAGTGACAGGAACACACTTAGCTTAGAATAATACTCAAGAATGCTGCTATAGAAACCATCTGTACTATTTAAGTATAACATAAGACACAAAAAACATTGTGCTGTTAGGCTGGGCATGGTGGCTCACGCCTGTAATCCTAGCACTTTGGGAACCCAAGGCGAGGATAGCTTGAGCCCAGGAATCCAATGCCAGCCTGGATTACACAGTGAGACCTTGTCTCAACAAAAAAAAAAAAAAACAAAAATTAGCCAGGCATGGTGGTGTACACCTGTATTCCCAGCTACTAGGGAGGCCGAGGTGGGAGGATCACTTGAGCCTTGGAAGGGTGAGGCTGCAGTGAGCCACAGTTGTGCCACTAGGCACTCCAGCCTGGGCGACAGAGCAAGACCATGTCTCAAAACATAGAACAAAAAAACTTTGCTGCTATCTGGGTGCAGTGGCATGGCCTAGTAGTGCTAGTTACTTGGAAGGCTGTGGCAGGATAACTTGAGTCCAGGAGTTCAAAGTTATAGTGAGCCATGATATTTTCCCATGAAGAGACACCACACTCCTGCCTAGGCAACATGGCAAGACACTGCCACTGAAAAACATCTTGTGCTGAATAACTGACAAATGTTTAAATGTAAATATGGCTTAAGTATTTTGACATGATTTTAGAATATACCTGATTCAACTGTTTTATGGCAGCTAGAATTGACATTTCACACATGCTCTTATCAAAATGAGGTATAAACTGAAGTACTAAATTCCAGACAATACAGAAATCTTTATCTAAATATATTAAACTTACATTTGGCAAGTTAGTTAACTATTAGTTCTGTGATGAACACAAAAGGAGCTTCAGACTGTTTGGCGGAAATCCTTTCTCCACAATGCCAAAGAGGGGCCCAGGTGCTTTCATGACACTCCTTGTGAAATACCCAACGGGATGGTAGCTGAAATACCAGATTGTGTAGGCCAAATTTGTGATTTGAGTAAAGGTTTGGCCTTTATTCAAAGGCATGAAAGCTTTTTACAAAGGGAGTGCTTAGCTAAGTGCCTTTAATCCCAGGGGTTTGGGAGAGGCAAGACTGTTTAGGCCAGGAGTTCGAGACCACCCTGGGCACCACAGCGAGATCCCATCTCTGAAAATAAATAAATAAAATAGCAGGGGAATGGTGGCACACACCTGTAGCTGTAGCTATTCAAAAGAAAAAAGCACGATTCTTTATTCTTAGCTTGAGTCCAGGAATTCAAGGCTGCAGTAAGCTATGATCAGACCACTGCAAGCCACCCTGGGTGACAAGAGCGTTTCTATAAAAAAAATAAAAATAAAAAGATCGCTAGGCTTCAATGTGTGCAAAATAAATAGATTGGAAGGTGGCTAAAGAAAGCGCAGACTAGTTACAGATTTGACACTATTCATGCTGAGATGACACTGATTCTTGGATCAGGACAATGACAGTATGTTTAAAGCCACTGAAACAAGACATTAGTTAAGAATTCAAATTGGGAGAGAAAAAAAAGAATCCCTTTTGTATAAGATATGCTACATGTATGTATACACTTTTACTTGTAGAAGGAATCCAACACAGCAGTCATTAATACTGGGAAAAGGAATTAGGATAGGCTAAAGGAAGGCTTTCATTTTTCATAACTTTTTTTTTTTTAATCGGGTAGCCTCCCAAGCCAGAGTAAGCTGAGAGAGGTGTCACTTGTATCATTTACTTTTAAGACAGCATATATATTAATACATATTACACTTTGGTAGTTTTTTAATGTCTATCAGTGATTAGCACATTGGGTCATCTTTTTACTCAACATGTAAACTCACTTTTTGTGCTTCTTTTATAGGTTTTTGAAAAGCATCAGAAATAAGAGTATTGTGAGAAGATAAATCAATCTGCCTTTTGAAACCAAGTATTTAATATTTTCATTAAATTGTTTCAATACAGTTTCAACCAAGTGCCAACTGGAAGATCAAGCCCAGGAATTCAGAGGAAATAATCTTCCAAACAAGGAACACCAAGGCAATCTGCTTCCACTCCAGCTGCAATACTGGTGGCCATAATGGTGCTGGTCAGTTACCAGATTATCGAGTGTTTACCTGATAAGAGAAAAACTTAGGTTTCAAAACTTGTAATGACAAAATTTTAAGGCTTGAAAATGTTTAAGGCAATAAAATAAAATTCTCCCCATTTTTACAGGTGAGGAAAAACTGTATTAAGTATGAACTGCTGTCATCGTGATGACTAGCAAATATTTAACAAAAGTAAAAACTTCAAAAAATAATGGCCGGGTGCGGTGGTTTATGCCTGTAATCCCAGCACTTTGGGAGGTCGAGGTGAGTGATCACCTGAGGTCAGTAGTTTGAGACCAGCCTTGCCAACATGGTGAAACCCCATCTCTACTAAAAATACAAAAATTAGCTCCGTGTGGTGGCAGGCACCTGTAATCCCAGCTAGTCAGGAGGTTGAGACAGGAGAATTGCTTGAACCCAGGAGGTGGAGGTTGCAGTGAGCCAAGATTGTGCCATTGCATTCCAGCCTGGGCGACAAAGCAAAACTCTATCTCAAAAACAAACAAACAAAAACAACAACCAAAAAAACTTTTCAAAATATATGCCTTTTTGACCCCCCAAGAAAATATGCAACCTGGAAATACTTACCACATCATCAATTTTCAGAATGCTCCGAACAGTTTCAGTTGCAAGGGTCAGAGCACTGACTGACACCAACAGAGGCTGGACAACCAGTTCCTCCAAAATGTTGGAAATACCACCCTGCAAATCAAATCAGCACAAGCTGCTTTTAGTGTTTGTAATAATATACACCAGCAGCCATATGGTTACCAGTGAACCTCAAGATCTTATCAAATCTAGTTTTCCCTTTGTGTAGGCATGTTAGAATATGATACTCTACTAAACTCTTCTCTACACTGTGGGTTGTATTTCAACTAAAATTTGGAAAAACTGAATTAATGCTGTAGTCACCCAATCCTAACTCAAAAACTTCTTCTAAGTATCGCTTTTTTTAAATATCAGCAAAAGTAGCCAAATGATCAGTCATTAAAAATTGTATCTTTAATGCTTAAATCATCTCTGAATTTTAATTCTGAATTAGGCCAACCCTGGTCTACTCTAGAGTCTATTTCCCACCTTAAATTCTTCATTGCACCATCCTACTTCCCTTTACCCTGGGATTGCTCCTGATGGCCTGTAACAGGCATCCTTGCCTCCAGTCTTCCCTTCTTCAAATATTTTCATATCCTTAGCCTCTTGCTCAAAGAAATTTTTAGTGGATCCCAACTATGGGAAGAAAAAAAAAATGTCTGGCTCAATAATTAAGGGCCTCCTCACTCTAGTGATAGGTTTTTTGTTTGTTTGTTTGTTTTTTGAGACAGAGTCTGGCTCTGTTGCCCAGGTTGGATGCAACGGCACAGTCTTGGCTCACTGAAACCTCCACCTACCGGGTTCAAGCCATTCTCCTGCCTCAGCATCCCAAGTAGCTGAGATTACAGGCATCTGCCACTGAGCCTGGCTATTTTTTTTGTATTTTTAGTAGAGATGGGTTTTGCCATCTTGGCCAGACTGGTCTCAAACACCTGACCTCAGGTGATCTGCCTCAGGTGGCCTCCCAAAGTGCTGGGATTACAGGCATGAGCCACTGTGCTTGGCCTATTAATTGCTTTTATCTGATCTTTCCAACCTAAAGCCCACCATACCACTAACAAATAGCCCCAGCTGTACCCATGTGAAGAACTGCTTGGTCCTTCTCACCTGAAAAACTACTGCTTACCCATCTGGAATTTCCTCATCCCCTACCAACCAAAAGTGCATCTTCATAAAGCCTTCCCTAAACAAACAGTTCCATCCTTTGGAGTTCTGTACCATACAGAAAGTATCATGTTGGATTGTCAGTTCTTTCCCATCATGTAATATTTGTCTCCTCAATAAAACATTAATAAAAATTGGTATTATTACTATGTGATAACTTTACACAATTACACTAGCCCATGCTAACTAGGGCAATGATTTTTTAATACAGTCTTTACTATATGCCAAGTATTTATCTAAGAGCTTGTTAACTAGAAATACATTTAATTCTTACAACAGGCCTATGAGGGAACTATTAATCATCTCTGTTTTTACGACCGAGGAAACAGGACAGACTAAGTAACTCACTAAAATCTAGTCAGTAAGTGGCAGATTTAATGAACAAATAATACTCCCCCCCGCCTAAGGTGTCATCATCTTCCTTCTCACTCAATGCACAGTTTAATTACCCTGCAGCAGGCCTCGTATTTAAATTCAAGATGATGCTTTCATTACAAAGCTTTCCATTTAAAAGATGACTATAAAGCTTATATTAATCAATATTTTCTATATTAGAGATTAAATCATTACCTTTCTGACATTAATGCCTGCAGTTTTTTCTCCCTGGGCATGCCGGTTTCTTAGTTCTGTAACTGTAGAAATGGGATTCAGGCCGGCATTTTCAGCTAGTGTAGATGGAATGACCTCCATAGCATCTGCAAAAGCACGAACACAGTAGGATTCCATACCACTCAGTGTTCGTGAATATTCAGTTAATCGTAAGGCCAACTCTATTTCTGGAGCACCACCTCCTGCAATAAGAGCCCTGAAATTCACAAATATATTTTTAGCTTATTTTATCCAACAGAAAGTTATTTTTAATAATTCACTATCTTAAAAAAATAGAATATATTAGTTTTAATGTTTAAAACGTTAAATAACGTAACAATGGCATTACCTCTTCTTCACTAAACAGCGAATAACACAAAGCGCATCATGAATGGAGCGCTCAGCTTCCTCAATCACCAGTTTGTTAGAACCACGAACAACAATTGTAACTGTTTTTTCCAGGGCTGGCACAGCCTGTAATCTTCATTAAATAAATTCCAAATTAAGTATCTAAGGATTAAAAAAAAACTCACATCCAAAACCTAAGCAAATAAAAATTTAAGTATAATACTGTTACCTTGAGCAGTTTGCCAGAACCATTTAAATTGACCTCCTCAGCTAACTCAGCAGAACCCAGCATGTCAGCAGTAAATTGGTCAATATGAGCAACTGGTTTGGTTCCAATTGTCTGAAAAAATAGTCAAATCCACAAATTAAGGCAACATTTATCGGACTATTAGATATTTTCCACAAATACAGATGTTAATGTTTTACCTTACAAATAAATTCAATGTCTTCTCTTTCAATATCCTTAATCACCATTATCTTCATTTTGTTCAGAAAGTGTAATGCAAGATCACTAAGAGCATCTCTAAAATACAAAATCAGTCATTATGTCAATGCTAGGTTAAAAGAAAACTTTTGCTCTTCAAATCCTTTAAGGTTTTAATAACTGTTTTTTAAATGGCTCATCCTATTATTTGTGAAAAAAATGCTTTAGTTTACTAAGTTCACAAGCTCAAAATTAAGATTTCCAATTCTACTGGAAATTTTAGTACAATTTCAGTATTAAAATGTACTCTGTCCTCAATGACACTGTAACACACACAAAAGATAACTAGGCCACTATTATTTCCCCATTTATTTATTTATTTTGACTTTTTTTTTTTTGAGACAGAGTCTCGATCTGTAGCCCAGGCTGGAGTGCAGTGGTGCAATCCTGGCTCACTGCAACCTTCGTCTTCTGGGTTCAAGCGATTGTCCTACCTCAGCCTCCTGAGCAGCTGGGACTACGGGCATGTGCCACCACACCTGGCTAATTTTTTCTAGTTTTAGTAGAGATGGGTTTCAATTGTGTTAGCCAGGGTGGTCTCGATCTCCTGACCCTGTAATCCACCCACCTCGGTCTCCCAAAGTGCTGGGATCGCAGACGTGAGTCACTGTGCCTGGCCTTTATTTTGACTTTTTTTGAGACGTAGTTTCGCTCGTTGCCCACTGGAGTACAATGGCACAGTCTCGGCTCATAGCAAACAAACTCCGCCTCCCAGGTTAAAGTGATTCTCCTGTCTTAGCCTCCCAAGTAGCTAGGATTACAAGTGCATGCCACCATGCCCAGCTAATTTTTGTGTTTTTAGTAGAGATGGGGTTTCACCATGTTGGCCAGGCTAGTCTTGAACTCCCAACCACAGGTGATCCACCCACCTTGGCCTTCCAAACTGCTGGGATTACAGGCATGAGCAACTGTACCCAGCACACGTATTTATTTTTAATAGAGATAGGGTCTCCCTATGTTGCCCAGGCTGGTCTCAAACTCAGGGCTCAAGTGATCCTGCCACTTCGGCCCCACAAAGTGCTGGGATTAGCGTGAGCCACTGTGCCTGGCCTTATTTTTCATAATAAATGAGCACATCTTGGTAACTAAAAGCTTATTAATACTTTATGAATTTAGTAAGTATTAATTCAGACTCCACAAATTTACACTTCCCCATGAACTACTGGGAATAATCTAACAACTCTGTGATACTAGAAAGGGAAGTATTACTAGTATCCCTGCTACAAAGATAAGCAAACTGAGTTTGGGGGACAATTTACTCAAGGTCAGTAGCTATTGTATGACTGGGATTAGAACCAAGTCTTCTGACTCTTCAATCAAAGACCATATAAAATGAACACCCACAGTATATTCTGGCATTATTAATGGAGTAAATGGGAATGTGTCTATTAGAAAAAAATACGGGCCGGGCTTGATGACTCACGCCTGTAATCCCAGCACTTTGGGAGGCTGAGGCAGGCTGAACACACGAGGTCACGAGTTCAAGACCAGCCTAACCAAAATGCCTACTAAAAATATAAAAATTAGCCGGGTGTGGTGGCACACATGTGTAATCCCAGCTACTCTGGAGATTAAGGCAGAAGAATCGCTTGAACCCAGAAGACAGAGGTTGCAGTGAGCAGAGATAGAACCACTGCACTCCAGCCTGGGAGATAGAGCAAGACTGTCTCAGAAAAAAAAAAAGGAAAAAAAAAAAGAGAAAAAAAAAGTGATTTGTTCAAACTCTGGAAAATTCTTTTCATCTATGGACTATGCACAAAGCATTCCCTGGAAAACAACCTCTACATGACAAGGCAAGCCGATTGCATATACCTTTAAATAAATTCCACTTTCAGCTAATTAATTCTGCAACAAACTTGGCTTTTAAAAAAGCAAGTCTTGATGTTTAGGACCTTGGTCTAGGAAAGATTATATATCCCACACCTGAAAGGGAAGATAACCCACTTTTTATCAAAAGGTATTAATGCTTTTCTAGCTTGTAACTACAAGGAAAAATAATAATGCTGCCAAAAATAAAAAATAAAAAAGGCAAATTTCTGGTGGTTTACCCAACTCAAATGTTTCTTTAAAAATTGCTATTAGAAGTGTAGTTTAGGCTGGGTGCAGTCGCTCACTCCTGTAATCCCAGTACTTTGGGAGGCTGAGGCGGGCAGATCACGAAGTCAACAAACTGAGACCAGCCTGGCCAACATGGTAAAACCCCATCCCTACTAAAAATACAAAAATTATCTGGGTGTAGTGGCGCGCACCTGTAGTCCCAGCTACCCAGGAGGCTGAGGCAGCAGAATCGCTTTAACCCAGAAGACAGAGGTTGCAGTGAGCCAAAATCACACCACTGCACTCCAGCCTGGCACAGAGTGAGACTCCGTTTCAAAACAAACAAGCAAACAAACAAATAAACAAAAAACAAAAACTGTAGGCTTTCTTGGCCCTGTTCCTTAAGGGCTCCACCCTGAAGCCAATAATCTAATTAAGAAACAAGTTTTAAAAAAGCCAAAACACAACTTTCTGGCATTTACTTAGCTAAGAAAATTACATCTATATTGTTTTACATTTACAAGTCATATAATTGTTGAAAGTGCTTTTCCCAGATGCCTCTGAACTTTTACTTAAACCATTTTTTCCCTTGGTCTGAGCAAATGATGGTACAATATTTAAGCCTAACACTTTATCTCTGTGCTTTTAAAATAAAAATTCTCCCATTTCATTTCATCTAAGAGTTGTCCCTTAGGAAATAAAAATTTAGAGTAAATGCTTAAATCAAATATTTTATCAGAAAAAATCCTGCTAGTGGAGATCCAAAATCATTTATCATTAAGAGATGAACAAAATAAATAGCCCCATACCTTAGAATAGACTTCTGTATAAGAAGGACATTACATCCTGTTTTTTTAATTTGCTTCACTAAATTTAAAATATAGGCTCTCTCTTCTCGAAGCACTCGATCCATCTGGGCATAGTCAGAAACCACTATTTGATTATCCATCTGTTCAGAAAAAGAACATTATAATTTGCATTGTAAGATATTTTAAGTTTAAACGTAGATGACTTTTAAGTGAAAACACTATGTACTGTAGAAATTCAACCAAAATTATGCCAAGCAATAAATTATACAGACATGCATAGAAAAGAGTCTGGAAAGATACATGCCCCAAACTTGGGTCTTTTACTTTCAACTAATACATTGCTGTCTTACTTTTTTGCAAGTACTTTTTTATAACCAAAAAATGTAAAATGATTATCCTAGTTTAGTTGTTTTTAAAAGATGGGGTCCCTCTTTAATCTGTGTGAATTTGTAAATCAACAATGATGACAATGAAAACATGGGGTCTCACTATGTTCCCCAGGCTAGAGTGCAGGGGCTATTCACAAGTGATGGAATAGCACACTGCAGTCTCAAACTCCTAGGTTCAAGCAATTTTTCTGCTTAAACCTCCCAAGCAGCTGGGACTACAATCAGCTAGCTTTCAATTTCAATATTTAAACTAAGGATATAGACTTGTCACTTGTAGTACCAACAACTTCTGTTTTTGTCTCAATTCTAGTAATTCTTTTGAAATCTATGCTTTAAATCACTAGCAGTATTCTCTGTTTTTAAAAAACAAATGCCTGAATTATTAAAAAGGTAAACACAAACGGAACCAATTTCATTTGGATTCTACTTACATCAGTTTTGGGAGCAGATAAGCAAAACTGAATAAGCCCAATCTTGGCCTTTTCAACTCTCGTTATGCCGGAATTTGACACTTTTTGGGTGAGAACCAGCCCTTCCACCAACTCACAGTCATCAATTGTCCCACTAAGAAAGAGAAAACAAGGAGGTGTAGTAGTTAAGAGGGAGTGGAAATCTGTACATTTTCTTAGCAGATTAAAAGTCATCAGTTCAATAAAATGTGCTAACAAATAACATTTGTTACTGCCCCATTTCTGGATCTCTTTGATCCACTGTCTTACTATCATAAGATAATATAAACAAAATCTTGAGATTCCCATACTAATACAAGTTCTCATGAAAACAAAACCAAAAAGAGAAAAGAGAGCTTTGTCACTTTCACCTGGGTGTTTTTAACTTATTTATTTTTGGCAATCTTATGCTCATTTTCAACTTTTTATTTAAGTTGTAATTAGAGATACTTACCCAAGCTTCTTAACTATTTTAATATCTCTAAGATCTACACTGGTGGCTGTCGCTGGGTCAATCACTTTCATCACTGCGTTTACACTCATTGGAGAAAGCAGACTTGAATACTGAGAAACAACCTAGAATTATTTAAAAAAACAAAAAAAGGTTACCTTCACAGTAGAAGTTAAGTCTTAATTTTTCAATGACAAAGATACTTAAGAAGTGCTCTAACAATTTCTGCAGTGGGGTGTGGGTGGGGAAGAGGTAAACACACATGAGAAGATAGCCCATAAACTGTCTTTTCCATTCAGGTTGTCACCAGGGGTACAAAATAAAAACATGTATGTTTGCTTTTTTCTTTTATTAATATAGTAGCTTAGACTGTAGAATATCAAAGTTTTACTGGAAATCCAAAAAGCATAATGTGAATATTTCCTATCTAAAATCAATGTATAATGAGGCATTAAATGTTAGGTACGTACATTCCTGATGAGGGGGTTCATAAAAATTGCTAACGTTTATCAATCATTTAATATATGCCAGGCAGTGGTCTTAGAACTTTACATATTTACTCATTCAATCTTCTCTGAAAAACTGAAACCGAGAGGTTAAGTCATTTGGCCAAACTAACAGCTTAGTTAAGTGGTGAAGTCAGCACTGAAAAAACACAAGCAATCTAGACTCAATGACTAATGCTTGTAATCATTATGCTATACTAACTATATTAGTTCTGGGAACATCCAACAGTATCACTTAGTGTCTCTAACATTGAAACAAAATGAATCTATGGACTTAATACCACTTTTTTTTTTTTTTTTGAGATGGGGTCTCACTCTGCTGCCAGGCTGGAGTGCAGTGGCTCGATCTGGGCTCACTGCAACCTCCGCCTCCCAGGTTTAAGCAATTCTCCTGCCTCAGCCTTCTGAGTAGCTGGGACTACAGGTGTCTGCCACCACGCCCAGCTTATTTTTATATCTTTAGTAGAAATGGGGTTTCATCATGTTGGCCAGGATGGTCTCGATCTCTAGCCTCATGATCTGCCCTCCTTGGCCTCCCAAAGTGCTGGGATTACAGGCGTGAGCCACTGTGCCCGGCCCAATACTGCTTTTTTTATTTTTTATTTTAAAGGAAAAAGGATTAGCGGGAGGGAGGGATAAACAGGACATTACAGAAAACAAGTGACATGAATTCCAAAGAAATTTAAAAGTACAACACTGCTTTAAGTTTGGTAACTAAGAAAAGCAGCATATACATTAGTTAAGGGATGGACCACGATGGGCAGCCTGTCCTGGGTTCAAATCTCAGCTCTTTCTGTTAGTGGTCCTCAGATAACTTACTTCTCTAGATCTACTCTTTTATTCTATAAAATGGGGATATGACTACCTGAAGGTCTTGAAGAGGGTAATAAATGTAAAAAACTTATCACAATGCCCACCATATTAAGTATTCAATAAAAATCAGCTATACTACTAGTGATCCTACGGCAGTCTTTCTGATTTGGTAGATGAAGAGGTTTCTAACAGGCAAATTAAAATATCTAGCTTTATCAAAACACTGTTACAATGCACTGGAAATGGATATAGTATACATTAAATATTCTAACTCCTTTGTTAGCCTCATGGCTCATTTCTTCTCATAATCTTACTTAAACCAATACAGTTATACAGATTATAATAGTTATCTAGTCAATCTTAAGACTTAGTTTTTATGTATTGTATAGCATCAAGGATCATAGAATAACACACTTTAATTTGACAACTATCCATTAGTGCTTGTCTCACCTTTGAGTTCAATGAAGTGGTTGCACTATTTAACAAGGTTTCTCTGTCACTCAGTTCCACAGGTCGAGACATGTCAGTCAAGATTTCAATTCCCTTTTCCAGGGCCTTCTGGAATGACTCGGAAATGATGGTTGGATGAATCCCTGTCATTTGTGAAAGCCTAGTTATCTAATTATAACAGGTAAACTACACATTTCACATGACTTAAAAATTTTCTACTTTTACTAATGTCAAAGCAAGCACAAATTTAACTATTCTTAATTACAAAAGTATGCTTCAGTTGTAAAAATAATGGCTTGAATAACCTGCTAACTATGGCTAATAATTTACTTCCATCTAATTTAAATATATCAATTACATACTTAAAATCCAAATTTTATACTTTTCTTTCTTTCTGAGACGGGGTCTCACTCTGTCACCCAGGCTGGAGTGCAGTGGCCTGATCTCTGCTCACTACAGCATCCACCTCCCAGGCTCAAGCGATCCTCCTACCGAGTAACTGGGGCTACAGACACACGCCATCACACCTGGCTATTTTTTTTTTAATAGAGACAGGGTTTTACCATGTTACCCAGTTTGGTCTCAAACTCCTTGGGCTCGACTAATCTGCCAGCCTCAACCTCCCGAAGTGCTGGGATGACAAGTATGAGTCATCACACCTGGCCGATACTTTTCAAAATATCACAAGTCTACATAATAAGTAGAGTAAGTGATTGGAAAGTCACTACTATGATTAAACACCATTTACCAAAGCAAGGACAATCCTGACTTTCTCTCCCAAATCATCTTTCCTAAGAGTCTAAGATTGGTAATATTACTACCACTCATTTTTGAATGGCAAAATTTGATTGATTTCCATTCAAAAAAGGAGCCCAGCAAATTATCAGAAGCCAAACCAAATTTTCTTCTAATTACTATCACAAATATAGCAAAATCTAAAACTTTAAAAATTCTTGGTAAAAAGATTAGTTTTTCCAAATCAAATCTTAAATCCCATATTACTTACAAATAACTTGGCTTTTCCTAAAGATTGTTCTTTTAAACTTTTCTTTATTCAGTAATAAAGCACATCCTACCCACCTTTCTGAAGAAGCTTGGTACAAGAATCTAAGAGAGAGCCAGCAATGATGACTACTGATGTGGTACCATCTCCTGCTTCTATATCTTGAGCCTTAGACAGCTCCACCAGCTAAGTGAACAGAACATGCCAAGTTGTGCAATGAGAAATGAGAGAGTCCAGTTAACACCTAATTCAAATGATCACACCAGTATCACAAACAGAATTTGAGGATTCAGCATAATTCCTGATTTCTGATTTGTTGTCGACCTTGGGTTTCATTTAAAATTAAAGACTAATACATGATCTCCAGTTCAGATTGTGGGTTGTAATCTCCCCCTGCCCTGGTACTCAGAAGTTCTAATTAGAAAGCAAAAATGCTGTATCAGGAATACTCTATAGATTTGGAAGCTAAGAAACGGGGCATTCCAGATGAGACTAGAGCATCAAACTTTTTTTTTTTTTTTTTGAGACAGTGTCTCACTCTGTCACCCAGGCTGAAGCACAGCAGTGTAATCATGGCTCATGGCAGCCTCCACCTCCTGGGCTCAAGCGATACTCCTCAGTCTCCCGAGTACCTAAGACTATAGGTGTGTGCTAACATATCTGGCTATTTTAAAAAACAATTTTTGTTTTATAGAGATGGGGTCCCATTATGTTGCCTAGAATGGTCTCAAACTCCTGGGCTCAAGCAATCCTCCTGCTTTCAACCTCCAAAGGGTTGAGATTACAGGCATGAACCATCATATCCAGCCTCAGAGTATCAATTTAAGAGTCTTTTGCCAGGTTTATTTGAATAGACTCCTTGTAATCATAATCTGATTCATTTAGAAAGCCATCTTTACATAACTAAAGGGATTTTTTTGATAAAAATTTTTTTCTTTTTGAGACGGAGTTTAGCTCTTGTTGCCCAGGCTGGAGTGCAATGGTGTGATCTCAGCTCACTGCAACCTCCACCTCCCAGGTTCAAGCGATTCTCCTGCCTCAGTCTCCCAAGTAGCTGGGCTTACAGGCATGCACCACCACACCCAGCTAATTTTTGTATATTTTTTTAGTAGAGATGCGGTTTCGCCATGTTGGTCAAGCTGGTCTCAAACTTCTGACCTCGTCATCCACCCATCTTGGCCTCCCTAAGTGCTGGGATTACAGGCGTGAGCCACCGGTTGATAATTTATTTCTAATGCATTTGTTTTTGCTCATATGACTTGACACTAGAATTATTTTGATATTTAGTTGAACCATTATTTTTAATAAATGCCTGCAAATTTAGACATGATTTATTTTACACACAATTATTTTGTTCTCTCTTCCATTACCTATTGAATAATTTGTACTAAACGAGTAGCACAGTCCGGGCGCAGTGGCTCACGCCTGTAATCCCAGCACTTTGGGAGGCCAAGGCGGGTGGATCATGAGGTCAAGAGATCAAGACCTGGCCAATATAATAGAGTGAAACGCCATCTCTATTAAAATACAAAAATCAGCCGGGCATGGTGGTACGCACGTATAGTTCCAGCTACTTGGGAGGCTGAGGCAGGAGAATTGCTCGAAGCTGGGAGGTGGAGGTTGCAGTAAGCCGAGATGGCGCCACTGCACTCCAGCCTGGAGCCTGGTGAAAGAGCAAGACTCTGTTCAAAAAAAAAAAAAAAAAAAAAAGTAGCATTTATTTTTTCAATCTCCTCATTCCTCAAGTGTATGCCCTGTTTCCATAGACAAGTATACGGTAAAAGAAGTCAAATAATTACTCTGTTTCCAGTAGATTATTCTTAGACAATGAATTTTCTTCTGTGGACATGATAAATTGTTATGTACCATATCCTAATACAGTGATCATTTGAGAGGAAAAATAATTCATTTCCACGGACAAGTATAAGGTGACTTGTGTTTTTTCTTTTCTTTTTTTTAGACAAGGTCTTGCTCTGTCACCCAGGCTGGAGTGCAGTGGCACAATCACAGCTCACTGCAACCTCTTCCCCTGGGCTCAAGCGATTCTCCCACCTCAGTCTCCTGAGTAGCTGAGACCACAGGAGCGCACCACCACACCCAGCTATTATTTTTTGCATTTTCAGTAGAGACAAGGTCTTGCCATGTTGGCCAAGCTGGTCTCAAACTCCTGAGCTCAAGCAATCTTACCACCTTGGCCTCCCAAAGTGCTGGGATTAAAGGTATGAGTCACTGTGCCCAGCTGTTCTGGGGTTTTACTGTCACCCAGGATGGAGTGTAGTTGTGTGATTAGAGCTCACTGCAGCCACAAACTCTTGGGCTCAAGCAATCCTACCACGTCAGCCTCTGGAGTGGCTGGGACTAAAGGCATGTACCACCATGCCTGGTTTGATTTGTGTTTCATCATCACGTCACACCAAAAAGCACAATGTTAGGCACACAATGTATCCTAAAAATATGACTGCTTAGCATAAAAAGTGTTCATCATGCTTAAATATCATGTGATCAAACAAATAAATTTAACTGCTTACCAAATATCAAATACACTTTAAAAAAAAAAGCCTCATCTAAAATTATACTTACCATTCTGGCTGCTGGATGTAATACTTGCATTTGTTTCAGAATGGTAGCACCATCATTTGTAATAGTTACATCACCTTTTCCATCTTGAATCTAGAAAAAATTTTAAGTTATATTTCAATGTGACACCTTAACAGTTTTACTAAACTTTTATATTTCAAAATAGAGAAGTTAATTTCTATCTGCGTGGTACTTAATTTTGAATTTTCTTCCCTTACATTAGCAAGATAATTTAAGAATATGCAGTAACAGTCCAACTTTACAAAATAAAAAACTGGCTTTGTTGCAGAGTAATCTAAAAGTGAAAAAATGTAGACCACACACACACACACACACACACACACACACACACAAGAGGAAAGACATTACAAAGAAGCACCTGCTACTTTTAATAATTTCTCATTAATTGGAAACATGATTTCTACCATAGATGCCCTAAAGGAGCACCATGCAATGCACTGAACACATTTCCTATAGACAACACAAGAAACTTTTTTCCTTTTTTTGTCCTACAAAAAAGACAATGGCATTTCCAGGAAGGACTGATTTTCGAATATCCAGAGAGGAGAATAATCTGCATATCATCCAGATAATCCTCCATATTGTCGTATCTCCCAGAGACCCACATTACCATACAAAGTTATATCCATAAAGGACACTAAACTGAAGCCCTAACACCTGTATTCATACTTTCCACTTAACTACATAATAGATTACTATGTTTGGGTATGCACCCTCATTGTTCAAAAAGCATTAAACAAAATAGGAATTTTAGTTTAGTCCTCCTGACTCTGAAACACTCTCTCCTTCTGCTCAACTCCAGTTACCCAATGCTTTTTGCTTTTTAAACAGCACATCTAACTCTCCATCAAGATCTTGTAATGTGAACATCAGTGCTCAATTAGCATTCAACAACACAATTCTTTACCATTTTATCCATTCCTTTTGGTCCAAGGCTTGTTCTAATAGCATCAGCAACCGCTGCAGATGGGGGAAAAAAAAAAAAGAAATTAGGACTTTTTTTTTTTTAAGAGACAGGGTCTTACTATGCTGCCCAATGGCCTCAAACTCCTGGGCTCAAAGAACCCTCCTGCCTCAGCTTCCCGGAATAGCTGGGAGTACGGGAAATCAAGGCTCCTTAAAGAACAGAGTATTTTTCCTCTCAAATGATCGTTGTGTTCTTATTAGGATATGGTGTATAACAAATCGCCATGCTCACAGAAGAAAATTCATTGCCTAAAAATAATCTACAGAGTAATTTTTTACGTCTTTTAAATTATAATGTGTCACTTTATTGTTAGTGAACGTACACAGTATTAATATTTGTAATCAGATTATGGCAGAATACATTGTGAGGATTAATCTCATCTTCCTTTAGATGTCAAAATAGTACAATCTAGTTAGGGGCTCTGAGAATTGGTATTTCCTAGATTCCTTAAAACAGGACAAGCAGCAACAGGACTGTCTAGATCTAAGATACTGATGGATGAGTATCCTTTTTCCAAAATGATTAGGATCAGAATGTTTTGAATGTTGGAGTATTTCAAATTAGGAATGCTCAATTTACATGTAATTCACTTATTTGTTTACTCTGTCTAGTGTGTAATCTCTGAGAGCAAAGACTTTTGTTTTGTTCACTAATGTGAACATGATATATAGGTGGCCTACACAGCAAAAATTAACACCACCGCCGAAAGGACAAACCACAATGGAAATGCTATAGAGCAAGATACTCTTTTTAAGACACCAACAAGGCCGGGCGCAGTGGCTCATGCCTGTAATCCCAGCACTTTGGGAGGCTGAGGCAGGCAGACCACCTGAGGTCAGAAGTTCAAGACCAGCCTGGACAACATGGCGAAACTCCGTCTCTACTGAAAATACAAAAATCAGCCAGGCATGGTGGCGGGCATCTGTACTCCCAGATACACAGGAGGCTGAGGCAGGAGAATTGCTTGAACCCAGGAGGCGGACGTTTTAGTGAGTGGAGATCATGCCACTGCACTCCAGCCTGGGAGACAGAGTGATACTCCATCTCAACAAACAAACCTAACAAAAACCAACACTCTCACATCAAAGCTTTTGGTCTTCATCAGTATGTTATAAAACATCTGGCCGAGGACGGTGGCTGATGCCTGTAATCGCAGCACTTTGGGAGGCCGAAGTGGGCGATTACTTGAGGCTAGCAGTTCAAGATATAAGGGGGTCAGGGGGTCATCTTCACGAATAATATAGGTGGCCTTTCCTTCCCACATGCACACCCTCCTCTGTTGTTTCATTTCTCAGTCCACTTTTGTTTCAAAGGTCACTAAATTTCCCACTTCTTGTTTGTTGAATATCAGCCATATTATAAACCCTCTTGGCCCCAAAATTTATCTTTCAATATTCTGTTCATAACCTGATAAATTTAAGCTTCAACTATGGTCCCTAGACAATTAATCCTACGAGCCTTCGTTTCCAGGTATATTATCTCCTGAACTTCCAAATGACTCCTAAATCTGGCCATTCTGACCTTTCCAAGTCATTAGGCTCAAGTTACTTTTTTCTTCCATCCAGCCTACCTATCTTAGCACCATCATATTCCCAGTTACTTGGGCTGATGACTGCAAATACTTGTAAGGTGTACTTTATATACATGGGTCTTTATATGCTTTCTTCCTGAATCCTCACAGCAACCCTACACGTTGGCTACAAAGAAATGATCCCTAGCTGAGGGAGATTAAGCCAAATACTATCCAGGACGTCAGGCCTTTAATATCTGATCCCAACCTACCTTTCTAATCTCGCCTCTTCTGTAAACATAGTATTCTCCAACCCAAAATAAATACTATACTCAATATACACTCTGGCAAGATCTCTAAGCCTCTGTCCTGACTTTTCCTTCCAGACTTTTCTGTCAACTCGATTTATTTTAATCTTAACTCTAAAACGCAAACATCCTCCTCCTCAATTTTATAGGTAAGAAATCTTTGGCACAGAGATTATACGTCACTTAAGACGTGAAGTAATGGAAGGAGAATCAAACGCTGCTCTTCCTGATTTCCAACGTGTGCCACACGCTTCTACAAAAAAACAATTGTTTCTTGATTTGCCTGTATCTGACTGCACATGCAGAGACGACAAATAAAGCACATAACTTTCCGCAACTATTTCCAAACAAGATACTTATGTCGGTTCCTACATCCCAGTACAATGAGCCACGCCCCAATTTAGACGCAGAGAGTTCACCCAATTCGTCTCAACAGTGGTGCCAACTGAAATTTATTTGATATCTCTTTAAATAACAGTAAGAAAGCTGAAACATACTGTGCATTCTACCAGCTCCCATAGGCAGATAAACGACAGCCCTTAAGCGTCGGATCCCTAGGAAAGGCTGCATGCAATCCTCGGCATTTTAAACTGCTTTTGGCTCCAATATAAAAGATGCACAATGCAGAATGACACACTATAGGACACTAAGAGGCAAAATGAGTCAAGCCCAAAGACCTCCATACTCCAGGTTGGCAATCATCGGCAGAAAAACAGAAATAAGAATCTCTCCACTGGACTGCTTCTACTGGGAGGACAAGAGGAGATCACCCGAAGGCATGGGAAATGAGCCAAACCCGCGCAAGAGAGCGCAGAGCACGACCCCTCGGCGCCGCCGGTCGGGCCGTGAGAGTGATACCTTTGGCGGCGGAAATGTTGCTGAAGCGGATCTGGGCTGGCTTATCGCGGTCCTGATAGGCGCCCTTCCCGCGGCCGCCGGTAGCGCCGGCAGGCGCCCCACTCCGGGGTGCCACATTCTCAGGCATGGCAAACTCAGCTGGGTCTGCGTGGGCTCGAGAAGGACGGATGGACCCGGATTCTGGCCGGCCACAAAGTAACGGTAAGCGCCTACCGCCTTCACGAAGCTTCCAGAAAGCGATGCCGGTGTCGGGAAAAAGCGGAGGCGGAGAAAGGGGCCTTCTTTGCGTCAGGGCGTTGGCGTGACGTAGGAGGCTGTCTGCTGCGCGCCGGGTGAGGTGGATGAGTACGGGGTGCTCCGGGCTGGTGAGGAGCTCCGGGCTGGCGAGGTTGTCCGCCCGGGGCGCTGGAATGAGGAGCACCGGGGGCGCCTTTACGTGAGGCAGCAATGACAACGCGCGATTTTAAAGGCGAGTGCTGAGGACACCCGCATTTCCTCATTGCACTTTACACGGCTGTGAGGTCCCCTCCCTTTTTCTCTTTTCTTTTTTTTTTTCAGACGGAGTCTCTCTTGCTGCCCGGGCTGGAGTGCGGTGGCTCATTTCGGCTCACTGCAACCTCAGCCTCCTGGGTTCAAGCTGTTCTCCTGCCTCAGCCTTCCGAGTAGCTGCGATCACAGGCATACGCCACCACCCCCAGCTGATTTTTGTATTTTTAGTAGAAACGGGATTTTACTATGTTAGCCAGGCTGGTCTCGAACTCCTAACGTCAGGTGATTCACCAGCCTCGGCCTCCCAAAGTGCTGGATTACAAGCGTGAGCCACTGCGACCGACTCTTTTTTTTTAAAACCAGGATCTCACTCTGTTTGCCCAGGCTGGAGTGCAGTGGCGTGATCTCGGTTCACTGCAGCCTCGATCTCCGGGGCTCAAGCGATCCTCCTGCCACAGCCTCCCAAATAGCCGGGACTACAGGTGCCCGCCACCATGCCCAGCTAATTTTTGTATTTGTTGTAGAGACGGGGTTTCGCCGTGTTGCCCAGGCTGGTCTCGACCTCCTTGGCCTCCCAGCCCGACCTGAGGCCCCCTCCTTTCACCTCGACTGGACCTGTGCGCGCCATGGGGTGGGCGCCAAATTACTCCCTAAGGGTTGTGGCTGAGACTGTTTTTGCCCGGCCACATAGACATGAATTTTATGCAGTTTTGTTCATTTTGAAAGGGAGTCGGAAAAGGGAGATTTGGAATGAGTGGAGGTTTTCCTTTGCTTTAGGTGTCCAGATTGGTTGTCTCATATTGGTTGATACTGGGTGGTAGAGGTTTGACAGACTGCCAAAATCAGGTCTATTTACCACCACCCACTTGTCTGCACTAGAGTCTCCTGCATAACATAGCCACTGACTCTTAGGGAGCGTAAATATTAACAATCATTTAATTACTTTGTCGGCTAAGCACAGTGCTAAACCTTTACATGTTTTATCTCATTTAGTCCTCAGAATAATCCTTTACTTAGAAGGTTAGGGAACTGGAGCCCAAAGAAAGAACTGAACTCCAAGGTAAACTAGTCAGTAGGTAGAAGCAGTATTTCAATGCAGAACAAGGACCAGAAGCCATGAGCTAAACTGCTGGTCTCCTATTACCGCTATATTTCAGTAGGGAAGTTTTATGAGATGAGGTTCGTTAAATATTCACTCGAAATTATTAAGCGCCTGCAAAGTGACAGATGCCTGTGGTAGGTTCAGAAACAAATGTTCAAAAGTACTTAATCTTGTAATCATAAGGGGCTGTTGTTTTTTTTAACACACATTTAGGATATCAGCAATAGGGGCCAGGCATGGTAGCTCACGCCCTTCCTTAATCCCAGCACTTTGGAAGGCTGAGATGAGTGGATTACTTAAGGTCAGGAGTTCGAGACCAGCCTGGCCAACATGGCGAAACCCCGTCTCTACTAAAAATCAAAAAATTAACCAGGGGTGTAATCCCAGCTATTCAGGAGGCTGAGGCAGGAGAATCGCTTGAACCCGGGAAGTGGAGGTTGCAGTGAGCCAAGATCATGCCACCGCACTCTAGCCTGGGTGACAGAGTGAGATCTTGTCTCTAAACATTATATATATAAGCACTAGGAAATGAAGATCGATAAACCTCTGAGGCCAACTTTTCCTCAGAGGACCAGAATACTCCCAAGTAGCACATAAACATTCAATGGTTATTTGTTGGCCGGGCACGGTGGCTCACGCCTGTAATCCCAGCACTTTGGGAGGCCAAGGCGGGCGGATCACGAGGTCAAGAGATGGAGACCATCCTGGCCAACATGGTGAAACCCTGTCTCTACTAAAAATACAAAAAATTAGCTGGGCATGGTGGCGGGCACCTGTAGTCGAAGCTACTCAGGAGGCTGGGCAGGAGAATCGCTTGAACCCGGGAGGCAGAGGTTGCAGTGAGCCACCAATGCACTACAGCCTGGTGATAGAGCAAGGCTCTGCCTCAAAAAACAAAACAAAACAAAAAAAAGTTCTATGGTTATTTGTTTAGACAACTGATGTAATATGTTGGAAACAAGTGGGTGATGACGGACATAAATTAATTTTGGGGTGGAAAATACTGGATTTGAGTTTATTAATAGCTCTACTACTTACTAGTTATGTGATCTAAGAAAAGCCACTTAAATCCATTGGGTCTCATTATCCTCATCTGTAAGATAGGATGGTTGAACTAGATGATCCCTAGGGGTTTATTAAACTCTACAAGTTCTATCAGTATAAGGAGTCGACCTGTCAGCCACGAAGGACAGAGAAGAATTTGGAAGATGCCATTATTAACTTCTTGGGACAGTCTTCAAGTTTTGAGACATGCTTTAAGTATCCAGAGTGTTTCAAGTCATAAACGTTTTTCTTTCCTGTGAAATTAGAATTATTTTTGTTACTGGGATTAGGCAATAAAGAAATGCTGAATATTGGCTTTCATGAAAGTGTTAATGTACATTATTTCTCCATTAGAATGAGATTTTAACAAATATTAAAACATAAACACTTGTGTAGAGTTCTTTATATAAGGAAAGCGCTGTTGCTAATGAAGTATAAAAATATTTTAAAAATACTTTCCTATATTTAAAAAATACTTTCCTATCAGATCCAAGCAGACGTAAGGCTTATGTGGGAATGGCCTTATACAATTTCCTTAAAAATTTGTGAAATAGGTTTTACAAAACAATAATACTTTGTAAGCCATCCAAATGAAGGTTCTCTCTACAATGAATAGCCCACCATGTCCTAGACACCCAATAATATGACTGACCCAGGCACTGGTTAGGGTTAGAAAAGAAGTGAGGGTTGTATGTATCTTCTCTCTCTTAGGTTTTACTCCAAAGATAATGTTATTTTGTATTTTTCTCTGCATTAGTTTATTATTGAGACCACCATTAAGCACTATTTTCCTAAGCAATACTGTTTGCATCATTTTTTTTTTTTTTTTTAAGTCAGAGTCTTGCTCTGTCACCCAAGCTAGAGTGCAGTGGTGTGATCTTGGCTCACTGCAACCTCTGCTGCTTCCCAGGTTCAAGCAATTCTCCTGCCTCAGTTTCCCAGGTAGCTGGGATTACAGGTGCCTGCCACCACGCCTGGCCACTTTTTGTATTTTTAGTAGAGATGGGGTTTCACCATATTGTCCAGGCTGGTGTCTTTGGCATGTGGCACATGCCTGTAGTCCCAGGTACTTGGGAGGCTGAGGCAGGAGAATCGCTTGAACCCAGGGCACAGAGGTTGCAGTAAGCCGAGATCACACCACTGCACTCCAGCCTGGGTGACACAGGGAGACTCTGTCTCAACCAAAAAAAAAAAAAAAAAGACCAGGTGCAGTGCCTCACACCTGTAATCCCAGCACTTTGGGAGGCCGAGGTGGGCAGATCATGAAGTCAGGAGTTCCAGATCAGCCTGGCCAAAAGCACCAGCCTAGACAATATGGTGGCAGATTTTGCCTCTTCTACACATACATGTGAGTTAAATAATGATAGCAATTTTTTTTGTTGTTGTTGTTTTTGAGACGGAGTCTCTCTCTGTTGCCCAGGCTGAAGTGCAGTGGCATGATCCCAGATCACTGCAACCTCAACCTCCCTGCCTCAAGGTATCCTGCCTCAGCCTCCTGCATAGATGGGACTATAGACGTGTGCCACCCCACCCATCTAATTTTTGTATTTTTAGTAGAGACAGGGTTTTACCATGTTGGTCAGGCTGGTCTCGAACTTCTGACCTCAAGTGATCCATTTGCCTTGGCCTCCCAAAGTGCTGGGATTACAGCCGTGAGCCACTGCACCTGGCCTTTATTTTCACCTGCTCCTAAAAGAGTAATGTATTTCTTGTGAAGGTTTTAGAGCTGGGAGTACTCAGGAGTTCTTAGTCATGTTAGAAGAAAAACCAAACTCTGTAAAATATTTTAGACATTTATTCTGAGCCAATATGACTGCCCACAGCCTGGGAAAAAAAACAAACCCAAGCAGCCTTTAGCAAGTGGTCCTGAGGGGGGTCAGATTACAGTTTGGTTTTATGCATATCAGGGAGGCAGGAGTTACAGGCAAAGATGTAAGTCAATACATGGAAGGTATACATTGGTTCAGTCCAAGAAGCCAGGATATGCTGAAGCCGGGATTTGCAGATTGTAGGTGGATTCAGAGATTGTTTAATTTGTAATTGGTTAAAGTCGTAAGGCTCTGTCTAAAACTTGGAGTCAGAAGAAAGAAATGTTTAAGTTAAAATAAGGATGCTATGTAAGAGTTAGCCACAATATATTGCCTCAAAATGACCTGTTCAGCAAGACTGATGGCCTACAGGCATGACTTAACCCTTGCCTTGCATGGCCTTCTGTCTTGTTTATAATATGGTATCTTATTGCCACAGAGTCTTAGGATCCCTATTTTAACATTAATGTTGGTCAGTAGTTGTGTCTAAATTCTAAAAGGAAGGAGGTAGAAGGATGAATGTCCAACCTCCCTTCCAATTATGGCTGGAAACACAATTTTTCAGGTTTCTCTTGGGTCCCCTTGGCCAAGAGGAGGTCTGTTCACTCGGTGGGAAGCTTAGGATTTTATTTTTAGTTTACAGTCAGGACCCATGGAAAACTAGGAGGTTTATAGAAAGACTTCTGAGGGGGTAAATTAACCCATGAATATTGTAGGCTACATTTGGTGTGTGTTTGTATTTTGGGGGAGAAAGTGTCTGAGGCTTTTATCAGATTCCGAAAGCATCTACGTGATATAAAAAAGTTTAAGATTCCTATTCAGTGGATGTGGAAAATAAAAATTTTAAATTAAAACACCTTTTTTTTTTTTGAGACAGAGTCTTACTCTGTCACCCAGGCTGGAGTGCAGTGGTATGATCTCAGCCCACTGCAACCTCCGCCTCCTGGGTTCAAGTGATTCTCCTGTCTCAGTCTCCCGAGTAGCTGGTATTACAGGTGCACACCACCATGGCCGGCTAATTTTTGTATTTTTAGTAGAGGCAGGATTTCACCATGTTGGCCAGGCTGGTCTCGAACTCCTGACTTCAGGTGATCCATCTGTCTTGGCCTACCAAAGTGCTGGGATTACAGCCATGAGCCACTGTGCCCAACCAAAACACATTTTTTTTTTTAAAAAGCCAGATTCCTGGCTTTTCTCTGTAATGTAGAATACAGATGTCCTGTAAAGCTTTCATGAAAAGAATTTTACTGCTGGGCATGGTGGCTCATACCTGTAATCCCAGCACTTTGGGAGGCCAAGGTGGGTGGATCACCTGAGGCCAGGAGTTCAAGACCAGCCTGGCCAAGATGGTGAAATCTCTACTAAAAATACAAAAATTAGCCAGGCATGGTGGTGTGTGCCTGGAATCTCAGTTACCTGGGAGGCTGATGCACGAGAAATTGCTTGAACCCAAGTGGTAGAGGCTGCAGTGAGCAGAGATCCCGCCACTATACTCCAGCCTGGTGACAGAGTGAGACTCTGTCCCCCTACAAAAAGGAATTTTATTTTAGGACATACTACTTATTTAATATTTTTATTAAATAACTTTTTATTACAACAGTATTGCATTTACACTGAAGATATTTAGAAAAATCAGGTAAGCAGAGAGCCATCCTCAGTTACTAAGTATATACTATAACTTCAGTTAAGTATATACTATAACCATGTTGATGAATAACCTTCCAGACTTTTTCTATGTAGGTTGACAGATTTGAATATATAAACTTGGGGGAAGTATTTGCATGTAGGTAACAACTATTAATATTTCTATTCATAAAGAGCTCTTAGAAATCACTGAAGTGACAGAAACCCCTATGGAAAATGGACAAGGAAATAGGAAGAAATACAAGCAGCCAATAAATATAGTAAAAAGGTGTTCACTTTCAAAATTTAAGAAATGCAAATTAAAACAGTAAGATAATATTCTTCATGTATCATATGGCAAAGGTTATTAAGAATAATTTAGCCGGGTGCAGTGGTATATGCCAGTAGTCCCAGCTACTTAGGCTGAGATGGGAGGATAACTTGGGCCTGGGAGGTTGAGGCTGCAATGAACCAAGATCATGCCACTGCACTTCAGCCTGGGCAACAGATTGAGACTCTGTCTCAAAAATTAAATTAAAAAAAAAACAGTGTTAGTAAGGTTTCATAGAAATAAATAGGTGCAGCCTTTCTGGTGGGTAATTTGTAACTTAATGTGTTTAATAGTGCTGTTTGTTTCTGCTTGCCGCCCTTTCAGTTATGCTTTTTCTTTTCACCAACCATTCTCTGCAACTTCTGTAGGTACATGTAAAACAATCTATAGTTTGTCTCTAAGTTTGGTTTACTTGAAGCCGTGGAAGCAACTCTGAATTTGCCTTTTAGGAAATTATTTTAGGAAAAGAAATATATTTTTTCTATTATAAAGAACACCTCTGGCCAGGCATGGTGGCTCATGCCTGTAATCCCAGTACTTTGTGGGGCTGAGGTGGGCAGATCACTTGAGGTCAGGAATTTGAGACCAGCCTGGCCAACATGGTGAAACCCCATTTCTACGAAAAATACAAAAAGTAGCTGGGCATGGTGGCGCGTGCCTGTAATCCCAGCTACTTGGGAGGCTGAGGCAGGAGAATCACTTGAACTTGGGAGGTGGAGGTTGTAGTGAGCTGAGATTATCCCACTGCACTTCAGCCCAGGCAACAGAGTGAAAATTTGTCTCAAAAAGAAAAAAATAAAACAACAAAAAACCAAAACATCTTTACTGGATAAACATTAATTAAAGCAGTCTAGATGAGTAGATTCTCAACAGTGTGGCACTGCCTTGAAAGTGGCATTTCAGTCATCACTTTGTTTTTTTTGAGACAGAGTTTTGCTCTTGTCCCCCAGGCTGGAGTGCAGTGGCAGGATCTCTGCTCACTGCAACCTCTGCTTCCTGGGGTTTAAGTGATTCTCCTGCCTCAGCCTCTCAAGTAGCTGGGACTACAGCCATGTGCTACCATGAAATACCATGAAAAATAATTTTTGTATTTTCAGTAGAGATGGGGTTTCACCATGTTGGCCAGGCTGGTCTTGATCTCCCAACCTCAGGTGATCCACCCACCTCGGCCTCCCAAAGAGCTGGGATTACACGTGAGCCACTGCGCCTGACCTCAGTTGTCACTTTGAAGGAAGAGTAGGAATGGCATAGGTGTGAGAGAGAGGTCAGAGATATAAGACATCTTCCCATGCAGGGTACATTTATAAAGGTGAAAACATGTTTGTTATTAGCTAAGCCTAAAATCAAACTCCATTTTATATAGAAACATAATGTCTTTTTAGTTTAGCATTAGTATATACAGAACATTCCAGCTTTGTAATGACTGTAGAGTGAGGGGAAGAATGTTTTTTGTTGTAAACTTTACAACTGTTTTTCACATTTCAGAGCATCATTTTTACCAGAAGCAACTGTTCTCACTCTGGAGTTGCCAATACCACACACCTGTATCAATTTGCATTTGTAGAAGTCACAGGTGGTTCTACATAAAGATGTAAAGATACATTCATCTAGCTACTTTATGTGTATTTTTGTCAACTAATATAGGTGTAAACATACTATAAGTTATTTTCCTTTTAGTTTTATGCTAAATTACAATTAGGTTATTGAATTGAGATAGTCACATACTGTGAAACTAATCTTTTAAAGTGTACAATTCAGTGGGTTTTAATATATTCACAAAGTTGTGCAACCATCACCACTATCCACTTCCAGAATGTTTTCATCATGCCCCAAGGAAACTCTCTACCTATGAACAGTCACTTCCCATTCGCCTCTCCTTGAGATTCTGGCAACTATTACATTACTTTCAGTCTCCATCAATTTGTCTATCCTGGACATTTCATATAAATGAGATGTCCAATATTTGGCCTTTTATGTCTGGTTTCTTTTACTTACCCCGCTTTTAAGTCTCATTCATGTTGTAGCAGGCATGAGTACTTTATTCCATTTTTATGGCTGAATAATATATTGATTTTTTAAAATTATGTGGGTGGGAAGTTATATTATCTACGCATTTTATTTCAGGATAGTAAAGGAGGTGTTAACAAAATATTTGTAATATAAAAGAACATTGGATCAGAGCTACTGATCTAGCTGGAAAGACAAGACAGGTGTATATAAAAAGGCAATTAACAACCCAAACAAAAACATCATGCAATCAGGAGACAGCTACATGTTCTAGGACAAAGGATGATAGGTAAAGATTAGGCAGAGATTAAATCTGAGTGATCGATCCTATTCAGTTAATGAGTTGGCAAAGCCTGGAATGAGATAAAGCCATCCAAAAGTTAAACTGCCAACCTTATAGGATGCTACCCCATCTTCAGTAATTTCCACTGAGAGATCTTTCTTTCCAGTAGGCTCTGCAGTGATGAAGCGGATCAGCGGAAGCAAAGTGATCCTACTGGAACCAAACGGATATTTCCGTGGAGGAGTCCTAAGGGGATGGATTTTGCAGAGCAAAGCTGTAAGCTGCCAACTCTGACCTCTGGGGAAGCCTTTCCTCCACGTTCCCCGTGGTGCTTTTGCACAGGCTATTTAGGCACATCTCGGCCGCCGTGGCGGGGCAAGGCTCGGCTGTTGCGGGGGCGGGGCCTTCGCAGAGCATGGCGGCTGGCGAGCTTGAGGGCGGCAAGCCCTTGAGCGGGCTGCTGAATGCGCTGGCGCAGGAGACGTTCCACGGGTACCCCGGCATCACAGAGGAGCTGCTGAGGAGTCAGCTGTATCCGGAGGTGCCACCCGAGGAGTTCCGCCCCTTTCTGGCAAAGATGAGGGGGATTCTTAAGGTACTGCTCTTCCCCGTAGTCTCCGGCTTGGAGCACAGACCCTTTACTGCTGGCTTCAGACTCGCTCCACTCGCCTTCCCCCGTCCTCTTATGCTGAAAGGCCCTAACTTCACAGACCTCTACTCCGTGGGCTCCACATTGCGCTCCTTCAGATTATCTCGCTCCGTCGCCCCTTCTCACTTTCCTAAGGGTGACGTTTTTCTGCAGAAGTTCCCAGCCCCCTGGTAGGACTGACTGACACTCGGGGGTTTTTCCTTCAAGACATCTCGTCTTCTCTGTCTCTTGGTAACAGTCGAGTTTCCTCAGCAGATCTGTGGACTCTGGAATTTTTAAAATTAAGAGTTTTAGGTCACCAGCTTTCCCGGGTTGTGGAAGTTGGGGAGCGTTAAAGTGAGCCAGTGTCTGCCGGATAAGGGGGTGGCTTAGCCCGGGTGACATCTATCAGGCAGTCCACTGCATGGTTAAGAGAGCGTATTTACCAGCTTGAAGCCAAAGTATAGACTAGACCATCCGATAGCAATATATGAGCCAAGAAGGTGAAATTAATTTAATAATATATCTTATTTAACCCAGAATATCCAAAGTGTTATCACTTCACATGTAATCAGTATACAGAATCTTGACAAGATTTTGTTCCTTTTTTCACTAAGTCTTTGAAATCCAATATTTTACACTTAAAGCACATATCTCGGACTAGCCACATTTCAAGTGCTCAGTAGTCCCATGTGGCTAATGACCATAGTATTGGACAATTCTGTTTAGACCGAGGACTAGTTATAGGAATGAATCTAGTGTCAGTGTACTCTAGAGACAGATTGTAAAAAAAATTACTGACTTTTGTAGGTCTTCTATGTGTTAGGAACCCTGTACTCAGATGTGTTACATGTTGCGTCATTTGTTTCTTGAAAAAAAAAAACCTTATATAGTGGACACCCATTGTAAAGATTTAAGAAACAGTCTCAGGGAATCTAAACAGCCTAAAATTACATTTTGATTAAAGTCAATGTTGAAATTTAATCCATTATCCTTTTGAATTTACTATTTTTTTCAAGACTATTTATGCTTTAAAAAGGCACTTCTGTATTTTTAAAACTGATTTTTGCCTAAAGGATTTGAATCCAGAAAAAAAGCAAATGAAAACAAGTATTTCACATGGTAAATAGATTGTCTCATGCAAATGTAAGGAGTATCTCAGGTGTAAGATTACTACATTCTAAGTAGTCTTAGCTCATATAAATCATAAACCATTGGTGAATGCTTCCTATTTCTTTTAAATTTTAGTTTTTGAGCAGCCTGAGAGAGTTTCCTAGAAAATTTGACATCTGGGTTTTTGAGGTGTTTGGTCCTCTATAGGGATGAGGCCTATATCTCTTCTTCTGCAGGTTAAGAGAGACAACAGCACATGTGTAGGTAATGCCTTAGTATCTCCAAATGCTGGGGGCTACTCTCTCTGGGTGGACCACATTTTGATTGATTGGCTTTGTTATGAGATAAAACAGCAGGGTCCTCAGAGAAGAGTTTGCCTGAAAACTATTTCTCCTGTTTTCCTTTTTCTTGAGACGGAGTTTTGCTCTTCTTGCCCAGGCTGGAGAGCAATGATGTAATCTTGGCTTACTACAGCCCCCGCCTCATGGGTTCAAGTGATTCTCCTGCCTCAGCGTCCTGTGTAGCTGAGATTACAGGTGTTCGCCACCCTTCCCGGCTAATTTTTGTATTTTTAGTAGAGACGGGGTTTCACCATGTTGGCCAGGCTGGTCTTGAACTCCTGACCTCAGGTGATCTGCCCACCTTGGCCTCCCAAAGTGCTGGGATTACAGGCATGAACCACTGCATCCTGCCTTATTTTGTTTTAAATTGCTGAATAATATACAGGATATGTGAAGTATTCTGAGTGGTTCTGTATTGTGGAGCTGGCATGGCTCTCTTGGTGTTGGGAGTAGGCAGCAGAAGATTTGCAAGTACCTGGCAGCACAACCTCTGCATAGCTGATTAGTCTGAGGAACTAAGGGACATGCCTTGGATTGTTTTACTTAGGGCTGAAACCGTGGGCTCAGGATGACATCCAGTTCCAATCTTTATTTAACTTAAAGGCAATGCTGAGGGCTAAATGTCTCTAATTCTTATGGAAATGTAGAAAACAAACATGATTTTTGTTTTTATTTATTTATTTATTTTTGAGATGGAGTTTCACTCTCTTGCCCAGGCTGGAGTGCAATGGCACGATCTGGGCTCACTGTAACCTTCACCTCCCGGGTTCAAGCGATTCTCCTGCCTCAGCCTCCCAAGTAGCTGGGATTACAGGTGACGGCTACTACTCCAGGCTAATTTTGTATTTTTAGTAGAGATGGGGTTTCTCCATGTTGATTGGGCTTGTCTGGAACTCCTGACCTCAGGTGATCCGCCTGCCTCGGCCTGGAATTATAGGCGTGAGCCACTGTGCCCAGCACAGACATGATTTTTAAACTGAAAGGCTTTGCAGATAGAATATCAGCAGTAAGAGGGGAACATAAATAAGCATGATACAAGGATGCGATTGTATTTGTAAATAGAATTGTGAGTAAACACCTGAAGATAGATTAAGAGGTATCAGTTCTTTCTGGCAGGCTTCTTGGAGATGCCATTTTTGCTGCTGTAGCGTATTTTAGACTGAGATGAAGGGTAGCCATATAGAGCATTCTGAGTTAAGAACATAGCATGGGTGGATCAGGAAAAAAGCAGGCTCAGGAAAATAGTCCAGTTTGATCATAGTATAGAGGTAACCAATATGGAATATTGGTGGAGGAGGCAAGAGAAAAATGAAACAACTTTTTATTCCTATAATCCTGCTAACTTTTATTCCTGCTCTCTCTCTTTCTTTTTTTTTTGAGACAGAGTTTTGCTCTTGCCCACGCTGGAGTGCAATGGTGCAATCTTGGGCTCAACACAACCTCTGCCTCCTAGGTTCAAGTGATTCTCCTGCCTCAGCCTCCTGAGTAGCTGGGATTATAGGCATGCACCAACACGCCCAGCTAAGTTTTTTGTATTTTTAGTAGAGACGGGGTTTCTCCATGTTGGTCTCGAACTCCCGACCTCGGGTGATCCGCCTCCCTCAGCCTCCCAAAGTGCTGGCATTATGGGCGTGAGCCACCAAGCCCGGCTATTCCTACTCTTAAGCAGGATGTACATTTTTACATATAAATGACAACAGAGTTCATATTTTCAATTATCTGTATAATATCATGGTCCATGAAGAAAGTGAAAATGAAGGGTGACAACAGGGTAGAAGGAAAAGAAGGAAGGAGGGGACGCGTAGCTCCCAACAGGGGATACAGTGGACACACATATTAACAGCCTCCTTATTGCCAGCTGCCTGGCAATATATTTCATAGGCCATGTTTCAGGTTCAGGTGCTCCCTGAGCTGTAGACCTTCCCTCTGACTTTCATGTTGTGTGCCAACGTGTTATGTACTGATTCCTGGCATTTGTACTGGTCCTATTTTCTGCTTAGAATGGACCCCTCCTACCCTACTTGACTGGGACATTGACCTCTCTAACTTTGGCTATTAATCACAAAATGGCAAACCTTTCGTCTGCTCATAGATATGTGAAGCTGGCCATTCACTTGCTCTAGTTTTTATTTTTGGGTAGACCCTAAGGAGCAATGAAGTCAATAAATTGAGAATGGTGTGTTTATTTACAGAGATGACATCCTGTATATGAATATTCTTGTTTTGCTAAACACTGCCTTTTTTTTTTTTTTTTTTGAGATCAAGTCTCACTCTGTTGCCCAGGCTGGAATGTAGTGGCACGATCTCAGCTCACTGCAATCTCTGCCTCCTGGGTTTAAGCAATTCTGCCTCAGCCTCAGGAGTGGCTGAGATTACAGACACCTGTCACCATGCCCAGCTAATTTTTGTATTTTTAGTAGAGACAGAGTTATACCATGTTGGCCAGGCTGGTCTTGAACTCCTGACCTCAAGCGATCCACCCACTTCGGCCTCCCAAAGTGTTGGGATTACAGGTGTGAGCCACGGTGCCTGGGCCAACACTGCCATTTTAATCTACTTCTTTTGCTAACATTATAATTCAACTTCTTAAAGGTATGCGTTTGCATGATCTTTATTGCTATTGCTGTTAACCTTGTGGATATGCTCAATTCTAGTAAATCCCAGATTACAAGAATTAAAGAGCATAATCTAACTATGAAGATGAATCACCTTCTACATTTTAGTCTGTATTCACTACTGCCCTCTGGTGATGATTTTGTATTTCCTCATTGGAACTTTAAACAATTTTTTTTTTTTTTGAGGCGGAGTCTCTGATGCTCAGGCTGGAGTGCAGTGGCACGATCTCAGTTCACTGCAACCTCTGCCTCCTGTGTTAAAGTGATTCTCTTTCCTCAGCCTCCTGAGTAGCTGGGACTACAGGTGTGCACCACCACGCCTGGCTAATTTTTGTATTTTTTAGTAGTAATGGGGTTTTGCCATATTGGACAGGCTGGTCTTGAACCCCTGACCTCGTGATCCACCCACCTCGGCCTCCCAAAGTGCTGGGATTACAAGAGTGAGCCACCGCACCCATCCTAAACAAAATATTTTAATGAAAATTCTCATTTTTTGTTGTCTATTGCTAATTTGTATATTCTGGTACTCAGTTACATCAGTCAAATGGTAATTTATCCAGGCCAGGCTCAGTGGCTCATGCCTGTAATCCCAGCACTTTGCGAGGCCAAGGCAGGTGGATCACCTGAGGTCAGGAGTTTGAGACCAGCCTGGCCAATATGACGAAACCCTGTCTCTACTAAAAATACAAAAATTAGCTGGACGTGGTGGTGGGTGCCTATAATCGCAGCTACTTGTGAGGCTGAGGCAGGAGAATGACTTGAACCCGGAAGGCAGAGGTTGCAGTGAGCCGAGATTGTGTGCTATACTCTAGCTTGGGCAACAAGAGCAAAACTCCATTATTGATTTACTTAGAGACAGGGTCTTACTATGTCGCCCAGGCAGAAACGCAGTGGCACAGTCATAACTCACTGTAGCCTCGAACTCCTGACCACAAGTGATTGTCCTGCTTCAGTCTCCTAAAGTGCTGGGATTACAAGCATGAGCCATCCTGCCTAGATCCTATTTTAGAAGCTAGAAATACTTGTAACAGTGTATAGTGGCCTTCCTGTTCCACTCCTACCCTCTACAGTCTGTCCTCTGAATAGGTACCAGTATCCTTTAAAAAAGTACATTATGGCCGGGCGTGGTGGCTCACGCCTGTAATCCTAGCACTTTGGGAGGCTGAGGTGGGTGGATCACCTGAGGTCAGGAGTTCAAAACCAGCCTGGCCATCATGGTGAAACCCCATCTTAAAAAAATACATATATAATATATTTTTTAAAATAATAAAATTAAAGATGTAAAAAATTTTTTTTAATTAGAAAAAAAAAGTACATTATGCCTCCTTACTTTTCTGCTGTCAACCATCTCATGTTCCTGACTTCACATCAAATTTAGAATAAAATTCAGTCTTTTTGCCCTAGGCCACAAGTCCTTACATGATCTTACCCTTACTCACTTCTCTGATCTAATTTTCTCATTTCCAGCAATCTAATCTTGTCCTTATTTAAACATGTCAAGTATTTTTCCTGTAGATATTCATATGGCTTGTTCATTTGTTTAATTCGTCTTCTACCTGAAAGTTATTTCCTATGAATTCTTTCCTGAATTATGTTATAAAGACCTTCATCCTTCCTTCCTCTTTCTTTTTACCTGGCTTTACTTTTTCTTCATACTTAATATTACCTGAAATTATATTATGTATTTATCAGCTTATTGTTAACTATTCTATTAGAATTTAAGTATTAAGAGGCAGGACTTTAATATTGTTTCTTCTTTATTCCTTATTCCTAATACTGTGTCTGGCATGTGGTAGGCACTTAGTAAAAATTTGTAGAATAAGTGAATGAATTGAGAATGTTTAAATGTGGAGGTTGCTATTACAAATATAGGCATAGAGAGAAAAGCTATATGACTTACTATATGAGGAAAGCTAGGAAATGTAGTACTGTAAATCAGGGGTCAGCAAACTATGTCCTGTGGGACTAATCTGGCATGCTACCTATCTTTAGAAATACCAGGTTTATTGTTACATGACAACAGGCTCATTCATTTACAGCTTGTCTGTAGCATGTTAGCCACTCTAATAACAGAGTTGAATGTCTGTGTTAGAGGTCATGTGAACTTCAAAGCCTGAAATATTTACCATCTGAATGTTTACAGAAAAAGTTTGCTGACCCAAGTGGTGGCACAGGCCTGTAGAAGCAGCTACTCTGGAGGCTGTGGTGAGAGGATTGCTTCAGCCCAGGAACTCAAGGCTATAGTGCAGTGTGGTCATGCTTGTGCATAGCCATTGCACTCCAGTCTAGGCAACAGAGGGAGACGCCATCTGTAAAAATTAAAAGAAAAAAGTGTGCTAGCCTCTGCCCCAAACTTCTGTTTTCAAACTCATAATGTTTATTGTATTATTTGGAAATAATATATGTTTTGAAGTTGTTTACTTGATAAATATGTAAAAACTGGAAATGGGGACTGTTTGCTCTTTGGTACCTTTGAAGCATTTTATTAGCTTGTTCTTTAGACTGCTGAGATCTGTAGTAAATTAAAAACAACCTCCAGCCTGGTCAACATAGTGAAACCCTATCTCTACTAAAAATACAAAAATTAGTTGGGCATGGTGGCCTGCGCCTGTAGTCTCAGCTATTCGGGGGGCTGAGACAGTAGAATCGCTTGAACCAGGGAGGTGGAGGTTGTGGTGAGTTAGCAGAGATTGAGCCAACTGCGCTCCAGCCTGGGCAACAGAGTGAGACTCCATCTCAAAAAAAAAAAAAAAAGACCTAATGTTTCTGTAGTTCTAAGTATGTGTTCTTAGTAAGGCATAGACAGAATTTTAATTTGGAAATTTTGTTCATATTCAAAAGGCATAAATTTTATATATGCTAATGTAGTATACAATATCATAAAATTTAATGTGAACCTGAAAAATCAAGTGAAAACTATCAATGTTATGAAAGAAGATATCAGGCAGTCCATGTCTTTTAGCGCTAAAAAAAAAAAAAAGAAAAAAGAGAAGATAATTTACGCCAGGTATGGTGCTCACGCCTGTAATCCCAGGACTTTGGGAGGCTAAGGTGGGCAGATCACTTGAGGTAAGGAGTTTGAGACCAGCCTGGCCAACATGGTGAAACCTCATCACTACTAAAAATGCAAAAATTAGCAGGGCGTGGTGGCATGTGCCTGTAATCCCAGGTACTTGGGAGGCTGAGGCAGGAGAATCGCTTGAACCTGGGAGACGGAGGTTGCGGTGAGCCGAGATTGCGCCACTGCACTTCAGCCTGAGAACTTCAGCAACAGAGTGAGACTCTGTCTCAAAACAAACAAAAAGCAGTAATAAGAATGATAATAGTAAAAGATTATAAGAAATAATTGAGGCTGGGTGAGGTGACTGATGCCTGTATCCCAGCACTTTGTTTTTGTTTTCTGTTTGTTTTTGTTTTTGTTTTGAGACAGAGTCTTACTCTGTTGCCCAGGCTGGAGTGCAGTGGCGTGATCTCAACTCACTGCAACCTCCGCATCCTGGGTTCAAGTGATTCGCATATCTCAGCCACCCGAGTGGCTGGGATTACAGGTGTGCGCCACCACGCCTGGCTAATTTTTGTACTTTTCGTAGAGACAGAGTTTCAGGCTGGTCTCGAACTCCTGGCCTCAAGTGAGCCACCCACTTGAGCCTCATGTTTGGGATTATAGGTGTAAGCCACCACACCACACCTGAATTCTCCCTCCCCTCCCCCTCTGCCCTTACCCCTCCCCCCTCCCCCTCTCCTCCTCTTCCCTTCCTCTTTTTTTTTTGCGATGGAGTTTCGTTCTTGATGTCAGCTCACTGCAACCTCTGCCGCCCCCAGGTTCAAGCAATACCTTATCCTGCTGAGTGGTTGGGATTACAAGTGTGTGCCACCATGCCTGGGTAAGTTTTGTATTCTTAGTAGAGACAGGGTTTCACCATGTTGGTCAGGTTGGCCTCCAACTCCTGACCTCATGTGATCCACCTGCCTTGGCCTCCCTAAGTGCTGGGGTTACGGGCATGAGCCACTGCACCTGGCCCTCTTCTGGCCTTATAATTGAATTTTTCATTTGATCACATTTTAAATTTCCAAGAATTAACTTCTCACAAGAACAATATACTAGTATGTTTAACCAGCAATTTCTTCTTTCAAACACAAGGTGGAGTATACTGTACATAACTTTCTGCATTTTGCTTTTTAAATTTTATTTATTAAAGATAAGGTCAAGCTCTGTTGATGAGGCTGGAGTCCAGTGGCCTGATCATAGTTCACTGTAGCCTTGACCTCTGGGGCTCAAGTGATCTTCCTACCTCAGCCCCCTGAGTAGCTAGGACTACAGGCGTGTGCCACCATGCCTGGCTAATTTTTAAATTTTTATTTTTAGCAGTGGGGTCCCCCTATGTTGTCCAGGCTGGTTTTGAACTTCTGGGCTCAAGTGATCTATCCACCTCGGCCTCCCAAAGTGCTGGGATAACAGGTGTAAGCCACTATGCCTGGCCTGTATTTAGCTTTTTAAAATTTTTTTTGTCTCAACTGTGATTTTTAAATACAGTATTAGGAATTTAGTCCATTTGTACCCAGCACTCGAAGCTGTTTTTAGAGGCTTTTGATAAACATTATATTGCGAAGACATTTTGGGGTGTGATGTAAATTGTGCAAAGGTTAAATGCCTACAGAGGAACATACACCTTAATATTTTAAATATTCCAGTAGTTTGATGTTTTGCATATTGTAGTATGTATTATTTTAAAAGCACAATTTGATCCTACTTGCTAAATACCTGGAAAAATTTTATGGAGAGCATTTGCAGTAAAAACAGAAGCTTAGAAGTGCATCTGGGGCTGGGTACAGAGGCTTACGCTTGTAATCCCAGCACTTTGGAGGGCAAGGTGGGTGGATCACTTGAGGTCAGGAGTTTGAGACCAGCCTGGCCAACATGGTGAAACCCTGTCTCTACTAAGAATACAAAAAAATTAGCCAGGTGTGGTGGTGAGCACCTGTAATCCCAGTTGCTGGGGAGGCTGAGGCAGGAGAATCGCTTGAACCCGGGAGGCGGAGGTTGCAGTGAGCAGAGATTGTGTCAGTGTGCTCTAGCCTTGGCAACAGAGCCAGACTTCATCTCAAAAAAAGAAAAAAGTACATTTGGTAGTTTACAAAATGGCTGAAGTTCACTATGCATAAGTGGTGAGTTTTTTTAAATTAAAAAATGACATTATTAACGAATGGTATTAATATCACGTATTATCTTTTGATAGTTTAGAGTCAATTTAAGAAGAAACTTTGCTCATATGTTTTGAATAGCATACATTAATAAGAAGTTAACTTGAATGTAAAATAATGGATGTGTATGGGCGCAGTGGATCATGCCTGTAATCTCAGCACTTTGGGAGGTGGAGGCGGGTGGATCATGAGGTCAGGAGATCGAGACCATCCTAGCTAGCACTGTGAAACCCCGTCTGTACTAACAATACAAAAAATTAGCTGGGTGTGGTGGCATGTCCCTGTAGTCCCAGCTACTCAGGATGCTGAGGCAAGAGAATTGCTTGAACTCGGGAAGTGGTGGAAGTTGCAGTGAACTGAGATCACGCCACTGCACTCCAGCCTGGGTTACAGAGTGAGACTCCGTCTCAGAAAAATAAAATTAAAAAAAAAAAAGTAAAATAATGGATGTAAAATATATAGTCTTAAAAGTGTTTATGTTAGTAAACAGAAGAGACTGTTAACTTTTGACTTCTTAGGTCTGTTAGGTTTCATTTGTCTTCTGTCTACATCCTTAACTATAAGCAGTAATTCTGTTTTTCTCCTGTAGGTGGCAGTGGAATATTGGCTTGCCAATGCACTGATAAAATATGCTAGAACAACATCATGTTGAAGTGTTCTTTCTCTGGAATGTTCTAGTTCAGAAAATGCTCAAAAGTTGACTACTCAACAATATAAATTTCTTATCCAAAAAGATATCTAAATATTTGACTTGATATTTGGAATTTAGAAATACCATTTTCTGGAAAATTTAAAGCTCTATAAACAGATTCCTTTACATTCTCTAGTTTTTGAGCAACTAAGTTTTGCTAATTTCACTGAACATTTTTGAAAATTTAGATGATAATACATGAGGTAAATTCCTCATTCTGTGAAGAATAGACAAATGACTGATGTTACTTTTTTATGTCACTGGACATCACATGATAAAGCAGCAATTGCAGATTACCTGGGTGGGAGTTGTAGAGTATTTTAATAGACTCAGGTGACCTGTAATGAGGCCAAATGTTCTGTAAATCTTTTTTCCTTTTTCTTAGTTTAGGGCCAAACTCATATTAGTTAATCTATTTTTGGTTTTCCTTTTCTCAAAGCAACCACTCTGGGCCTGGAAACTTGGGTTCAAAGAGTGGCTGGGTAAGGAGATTTTATTTTATTTTATTTTATTTATTTATTTTTTGTCTTTTTGTTTATTCCTTTTTGTGGAGAACGGGGTCTCACTGTATTGCCCAGGCAGGTCTCGAACTCCTGGGCTCAAGCTATCCTCCCGCCTCTGCCTCCCTAAGAGCTGGGATTACAGGTGTGAGCCACAGCGCCCGGCGGGTAAGGAGATTTTAAAGGAAATGTTTATCTTTGATTTACCTATTAAATATATACTAAACTCCTAATATGCTGGACCTTGCTCTGTACACAATGTCACTGTGCCTATCTTAAAGAATCTTATATGATAAATGCCTTGAGAAAGTATAAATGATGCTGTCTGGTGGAGTGGATCCTTACACTGCAGAATATGAAAAAAAAAATCATGCTTTTTTTTTTTGTCTTAATAAAACCCTCACATTTTTAGCTCCATCTTAATTTAGAATGTAGTTTTTATAAATTTTGACTTCTATTATGGTTCATCTTTGACAAAAATTTATGTTTCAACTTAAATGTTTAAAACAATATTTTTAGAAATTTGGAGATGGTTTCTGTTACCTGTACTTTATTTATAAGATTAACTTTTTTTTTTGAGACGGAGTTTCGCTCTTGTTGCCTAGGGTGGAGTGCAATGATGTGATCTTGGCTCGCTGCAACCTCCACCTCCCGGGTTCAAGCCCCCCTGAGTAGCTGGGATTACAGGCATGCAACACCGGCCAGGCTAATTTTGTATTTTTAGTAGAGATGAGGTTTTTCTATGTTGGTCAGGCGTGTCTCGAACTCCCGACCTCAGGTGATCTGCCTGCCTCGGCCTCCCAAAGTGCTGGGATTGCAGGCATGGCCCTATAAGATTAACTTTTAACATCTTTATATACCAGTATCGCATTGTCTCTGAAAGATATTGTTGTGGACATTATTCCCTGTTGTGGCATGTGATGGTGGTACAGGTCTCTTTCCCAGTTTTCTAGAGACCTATTTCTAAATAAAGAAGCTACCATTTTTGAAATTCTTAGATTTTTATTATGTTTATCCTGGACATATATTGCTTTCTTAAGACATAATCAGATCATTTATAATTTATTTAAAATGCATCTATTTAATTCAGGTGAACACTTACTGAGTACATACTATGTGTCAGACCCTGTGTCTGTCACTGGAAACACAGGGGGTGGGTAAATAAGAATACGCATATAAAGGAATGAAGGCATAAGAAAGAAGGCAGAAGAAAGAAGGCAAATATATTCAGTTTTTACGTATTTTCCTCCTCCCCTTCACCTTGGTAATCTTTTTTGATCCCATAAATCAGTGACAGACATTTACCTGGGATAATGAATCTGATATCATTAGCATCTTTAGCTTTTTATGTGAAAACTAATAAATTTTACAATGAAAGTGATGTGTTAACTTTATGGGTTTTGTTTGTTTATTTTGTTTTTGAGACGGAGTCTCACTGTGCCACCCAGGCTGGAGTGCAGTGGTACAATCTCAGCTCACTGCAGCCTCCGTCTCCCAGGTTCAAGTGATTTTTGTACCTCCCAAGAAGCTGGGATTACAGGCCTTTGCCACGACACCCAGCTAAATTTTGTATTTTTAGTAGAAACAGGGTTTCACTGTGTTGGCTAGGCTGGTCTCCAACTTGAGACCTTAGGGGATCTGCCCACTTCGGTCTCCCAGAGTGCTGGGATTACAGGCTTGAACCGGTGTGCCGGCCAACATACGAATTTTAAAATAAATTTGGTGTTTAGAACAGCATGTCCCAGGGTATTATTTTTGTCATCCAGATTTACTTTCTCTATAGAGAATTCCACAATAGGGGGTCTCACTGCCATGCATACATCTAATTTACTTTGTCTTAGATTCTCTTTAAAGTCAATAGTGGCTTTTCAGGTAGCTTTCTAGAAAGGACATTTAAGTTTAACTGGATTTTTAAAAACTTGTTATTGGATTGCAATTTCTGCCTCCTGGCTTCAAGCAATTCTCCTGCCTCAGCCTCCCAAGTAGCTGGGATTACAGGCATGAGCCACCATGCCCAGCCAATTTTATATTTTTTTTGTAGAGATGGGATTATACTGTGTTGGGCAGGCTGGGCTCAAACTCCTGACCTCAGGTGATTCACCCATCTCAGCCTCTTAAAATGCTGGGATTACAGGCTTGAGTGACCATGCCTGGCCTAGGATTGTGGCAGTTTTATTATGAAAATATAAAAATTTGTGAGTTTTAGTTCTTCCCCCTTATGTAACTTTATGCAACTTGAAATTGATTAAGCAAATGTGAAGTAATTCCACAGATACTATTAGTTGTAATTACTTTTTATTTTTTGAGATGGAGTCTTACTCTGTTGCCTAGGCTGGAGTGCCGTGGCGCAATCTTGGCTTACTGCAACCTCCGCCTCCCTGGTTCAAGGGATTCTCCTTTCTCAGCCTCTCGAGTAGCTGGGATTACAAGCGCCCGTCACCATACCCAGCTAATTTTTTGTATTTTTAGTAGAGCTGAGGTTTCACTATGTTAGCCAGGCTGGTCTCGAATTCTTAACCTTGTGATCTGCCTGCCTTGGCCTCCCAAAGTGCTGGGATTACAGGTGTGAGCCACCGCACCTGGCCTGTTGTTATTACTTTAAAAGACCCTATACAGGCTTCTGGCCAAGAGTGTACGTACAGTATTTAGGAGAAAGATAAGAAAGGGGGATATAGATCTGTTTAGAGGAAAACAATTAAGTTGATTATTCATAGAACCACCATTGACTTTGCTTTGCATGGTTTCTGGGTTAGCATGTAAATTTGTTCCGGAGTGACTAAAATTGTAGATCTTTTTGTTGAATAACAGTGTAATTTAATGTAATCCTAATGTAATGTTCTGTAATTAGAATTTGGTAATGTGGAAGGCAGCAAATTGCTTTCAAGATATCTAGCCTTAAGAGATTTTGTTGAAGCAAATACTAAGCTGTTCTTTCAGGCATTCAGAATATTAAGATTTGGAAGCTTATGTGATTAGTGGACTCAAAAACAAACTGCCACTTTTTATGGAATAGCAAGATTTTAAAATTACAAATCTTTAATATTTTGTTAGATTAGGCATAGCCATTAATTTTCTTCTAAGTAGGTAAACTAAACGATGGATGATGCAGAATTGTATTCCTTTTAGTCAAGTGATGAAAGAAATACTGAGTGTTTAATTCATTCCTATATACATTAAACTATGTGCAAAGTATTATGCTAAGTATTGAGGGGAATATACAGATGAGGAAAACACTGTGTATTTCTCAAGGAGCCTGTAGTTCACTAGGGGAGATGAACATGTAGCTAAATGATGAGAATTGAAAGCAAAATAAAAGCCTAATGAATGAGTTGTAATAGGATATTATAGTTACTAGGATGTAACAGTTACTAGAATATAACAGCTTTTAAGTTAGGACTAGGAAGTATTTCCACAAGCAGAATAAGGAGTTCTATATGGGAAGAACAATATTAAGACATGTAAGTATGGAAATGTGTGTTGAGTTCAAGGATACCAAGTTCAGTGTGAACTATGTGAAATAAGATGGTAAAGTGGACCTGATAGTCAAGAATGCTATACTAACACATTTGGACTTTATTTTGTGGGGGAGCAAGGAGCCAGTGAAAAAGTTTTAACTGGGCAAGTGACATAAACTCAGAATGATATTTAGAAAGATGATTTTTGTGTGTTGTGTGTGTGAGACAAGATCTGGCTCTATTGCCCAGGCTGGAGAGCAGTGTGGTGCAATCTCGGCTCACTGCAACTTCCTCCTCCTGGCTCAAGCCATCCTCCTGCCTCAGCTTCCTGAGTAGTTGGGACCACAGGTGCGTACCAGCACACCCAGTGAATTTTTGTATTTTTTGTAGAGATGGGGTTTCTCCATGTTGCTCAGGCTGGTCTTGAACTCGTGTGCTCAGGCCATCCAGCTGCCTTGGCCTCCCAAAGTGCTGGAATTATAGGTGTGAGCCATGATGCCTAGTCTAGAAAGATAGTTTCCTGAGTAGTGTGAATCATGAACTGTTTCAGTGTAGCTGCCAAACCATGTCACTCTGCAGTGTTTCAGGTGGGTTTACTTACTGGTGAGGAGACCATATCAAGCCACCTGCTTTTACCCCTTGTAAGGTTTGATTAAATTTCTGATTTCCTTAGCCAGCTATACAGAATCTCTCTCTGAGGGGGAAGTGGATAGGAGAAAATGCGAACACATTTCAACTTGGATTCTTTTGGCCCACAGTGCTACTCTGCCTGCAAAGCTTAATTTTTGCTACACAGTAACTCTTTTTTGGGGAGGTGGGTACAGGGACAGGGTCATGCTCTGCCAGCCAGGCTGGATCATGCTGGAGCATGATCATGGTTCACTGCAGTCTCGACCTCCTGGGCTCAAGTGATCCTCCCACCTCAGCCTCCCAAGTAGCTGGAACCACAGGCATGCACACCACCACACCTGGCTAATTTTTTTTTTTTTTTTTTTTGTAGAGACAGGTTCTTTCTATGTTGCCTAGGCTGTTCTTGAACTCCTGCCTGTAATCCCAAAGTGCTAGGATTATAGGTATGAACCACTGTGCCTGTCCTTGCCATCCTTTCATGCAGACTCACATCGCCATGCCAGATTGAGAAGTGTTTAAAACACCTGACCTGCCAAATGTATGTCAGTAGGTCTTCATTTTTGTCTAGGGGAAGAAAGCAGATCTCACTGTTCAGGTGTCTGCCTCAGCTTTCTAGTATTTTAGGAAGCATTGGTTTCCTTTACTATTTTTGTTGGTTTTTAAAGTTGGGGTAATCTTGAAAATTATGATCTTGTTATGATTTCTGCTTATGCTGTAATGACACTGAAGTTGCTTAGAAGGATCAAAATTAATCAGTTTGAATTTCATCACTTCCTGTTGGCACTCAGCTCTGACTATCAGTAAATGACAAAATAGTTACATGAATGCAGTGGAAGGAAGCAGAGCAATAGATATAATCCACAAGATGGGAGATTGATCCTAAATTGTCAGGCTGATTTTTCTGCAATCCAAAATACTGAATTTTAATTTTTTTAAAAGAGGAACCTGTCTTAGGATGAATTTTTATTGTAGTATATTTTCTTTTGCTTTTATTTCCTATCCTATTGTGAATTTATATGTGTCGATGGCAAATTCACTTAACACAATAAGGGGTATAAATCTGAAAGTCATGGGCCTGATTAGCCAGTGGTTTGGATCAAGTTCTAATTGGGGCATACCATTAGAATTGCTTTTAGTTTCTCCTGTGCCTTAGTCAGCTTGGGCTGGCATAACAAAATACCAAAGATTGGTTGGCTTAAAAAACAGAAATTTATTTCTCACAGTTCTAGAGGCTGGGAAATCTAAGATCAAGGTACTGGCAAGGTAGGTTTCATTCTGAGGCTATTCTGAGGCCTTATCTTTTGGCTTGCTGTGTGTGGCCATGCATGGAGAGACAGAAAGAGCTCTCTGATATCCCTTCTTATGAGGGCCCTAACCTTATAACCTCATCTAACACTAATTACCTCCCAAAGGCCCTGTCTCCAAGTATTATCACATTGGGGGTTATGACTTCAATGTAAGAATTTAGAGTGGAGGGGGACACTTTAAATGTGTAACACACTACAGTCTGACTCCATGATAATAAATTGTTTTAATACCATGTTTGAAGATGAAATCTTTATGCTTGCTACTTAGTTTGTATATAAATTTCTTGCTGTGAGAAACTAATAGTCATCAGCATCTTTTAGCCAATGTGTTTACATTTTTCAGATTCAAATATTCAAAATCTGTAGAATGTTTTCATTCTGAAGCCTACCAGATCCAAATTGTTCTTTGCACGGAGAAAGCAAGCAGTAAACAGAACAGGATCTGGACATATTTTGTGCCGGCTTATTCCTATCTTTTGGCTGTGCTAAAGAGACAGGTAACAATGTCAGATTCTGGGAAACAACTTTGTCCTCTGCTTCCTTTTAAAAAATAAGACGAGACTGAAGTATCTCTTGCACTTATTTGTTTTTCTTAATATGAAAACTGATACATTTTCTTTTTTTTTTTTTTGAGACAGGGCCTTGCTCTGTCACCCAGACTGGAGTGCAGTGGCTCGAAGGTGGCTCACTGTAGCCTTGACCTTCTGGGCTCAAGCAGTCCTCCTACCTCAGCCTCCTGAGTAGCTAGAACTACAGGCACACACCGTCACATCCGGCTAATTTTTTGTAGAAATAGGGTTTCACCATGTTACCCAGGTTGGTCTCAAATTCCTGGACTTACCTCAGGCTTCCAATGTGGTAGGATTACAGGTGTGAGCCACTGCACCCAGCCAGTAAACTTAATTTTCTTCGTAGTAGTGAAGATCATTAAAAAACATTACTGTTAGTTTTAAAAATAATGTGAATAGGTTTTTTTTTTTGTTTGTTTCTTTTCATTTTTTTGAGACAGAAACTTATTCAGTTGCACAGGCTGGAGTGGAGTGGCGCAATCTCAGCCCACTGCAACCTCTGCCTCCTGGGTTCCCGAGTAGCTAGGACCACAGGTGTGTGCTACCACACCTACTAATTTTTGTATTTTTAGTAGAGATGGGGCTTTACCTCATTGACCAGGCTGGTCTCAAACTCCTGACTTCAAGTGATCTGCTTGCCTTGACCTCCCAAAGTGCTGTGATAGAGGCATGAGCCACTGTACCTGGCTGGTTTTTTTTTTTTCTTTTTTTTTTTTAAAATTAAAACAGTCTTGCTCTGTTGCCCAGGCTGGAGTGCAGTGATGTGATCTTGGTTCACTGCAACCTGTACCTCCACCTCCTTCTTTCAAACAATTCTTGTGCCTCAGCGACCTAAGTAGCTGGGATTACAGGCATGTGCTACCACACCCAGCTAATTTTTATATTTTTAGTTGAGATGGGGTTTTGCCATGTTGGCCAGGCTGGTCTTGAACCATACTTGGCCAGATCTTATTTTTAAGAGCAGTTTTAGGTTCACATCAAAATTGAGCAGAAAGTATGAAGAGTTCCCATACACTCTCTGTCCGTAGACACACATGACTGCCTCACTATCAACATCTGATGCCAGAGTGGTACATTTATTACAATAGGTGAACCTATATTGACACATCATTACCTCCCAGAGTTCATAATTTAAATTAGGGTTCATTCTTTGTGTTGTACATTCTATGGGTTTTGACAGATGTACAATGTACGTGTGTTCACCATCATAGTATACAAAATAGTTTCACTGCCTTGAAAATCTGCTTCTGTTCATTCCTTCCTCCTCTTCTCCCTCACCGGCAACTGCTTTTCTGTATACTGTTTTCATAGTTTTGCCTTTCCTAGAATTTTATATTATTCGAATTTTGTGGTATGTAGCCTTTTCAGATTGCCTCTTCCACTTAGTAATATACATTTAAGATATCTCCGTGGCTTTTCCTGCCTTGATACTCATTTCTGTTTTTTTTTTTTTTGAGACGGAGTGTCCCTCTCTCACCCTGGGTGGTGTGTAGTAGTGTGATCTTGGCTCACTGCCATCTTCGCTTCCCAGGTTCAAGTGTTTCTCTTGCCTCAGCCTCCCGAGTAGCTGGAATTACAGGTGCCCACCACCATGTTCAGCTAATTTTTGTATTAATAGAGACAGGGTTTTACCATATTGGCCAGGCTGGTCTTGAACTCCTGACCTTGTGATCTACCCAGCTTCGGCCTCCCAAAGTGCTGGGATTACAGGTGTGAGCCACTGTCCCTGGCCAGCTCATTTCTTTTTAGCGTTAGATAATACTCCATTATCTGCTATGTCACAGTTTATCCATTTACCTACTGAAGGGCATCTTGGTTGCTTCCAAGTTTTGACAGTTATGACTATAACTGCTGCAGACATCCAAATGCATAGTACAAATATGTGTAGTTTTGTGTAAAACTACTAAACTGTCTTCCAAAGTGGCTGTGCAATTTTTGCATTTCTTCCAGCAATGAATGTGAGTTACTATTGCTCCACATCCTTGCCAACATTTGGTGTACCAGCATTCTAGATTTTGGCTGTTCTAATCAGTACATTGGTGTTACTTTTTGACTTGGTGACCTATTTCTTAAAATCCTAGAAATTACTTGATTGTGTGTATTATTTATTAATATTTTTCAGGACAGACAATATATCTACCCACAACAGAATCTTAATTGTAAGTGCCAAATAGTCTTAGGTTATTACGTGTCTAAATATATAGCTTTAAAGTATATCTGTACTGATTACACGTATGTTCATAAATTATTATGGTATGGGCTGGGCACAGTGGCTCACACCTGTAATCCCAGCACTTTGGGAGGCTGGGGCAGGTGGATCACTTGAGGTCAGGGGTTTGAGACCAGCTGGCCAGCATGGTGAAACCCAGTCTCTACTAAAACTACGAAAATTAGCCGGGCATGGTGGCGGACACCTGTAATCCCAGTTGCTTTGGAGGCTGAGGGAGGAGAATTGCTTGAACCCAGAAGGCAAAGGTTGCAGTAAGCTGAGAATGCACCACTGCCCTCTAACCTGGGCAACAGTGAGACTCTGTCTCAGAAAATGAAAAAAAAACTCGTGTTATGCATATTGACAAGAGCTGGAAGGGAACTAGAATGATTGTGAGGATACCTTTTGTTTTCATTAGAGTTATAGTATTTGTGATAAAGGAAAATTTGCGTAGTTTACTTTTTGGGATATATCGTAAACATTTAATATTGTAGTTGATTTTAGTTATAATCCAGGCCATTTGTGAAGTCTTTAGACTTTTGATTTTGTTAGACACACATTTATAAAGTACTTTCTTGGCTGGGTGTGGTGGCTCATGCCTGTAATCCCTGCACTTTGGGAGGCTGAGGCAAGAGGATCAGTTGAGTCCTGGAGTTCAAGACCAGTTTGGGCAACATAGTGAGACCCCATGTCTACAAAAAATTAAAGTTAGCTTGTTGTGGTGATGCATGCCTATAGTCCCAGCTACTCAGGAGGCTGAAGTGGGAGGATTGCTTGTGTCTGGGAAGTCAAGGCTGCAGTGACTATGCCACCGCACTCCAGCCTGAGCGACAGAATGAGACCCTGTTTCAAAAAACAAAACAACAATAACAAAAAAGTGTTTTCTTAGGCTTGATTATGTTTTACTATGTGTTTGACTGTATTCTGAAAATATGGTAATTTGAGAAGAAATTTAATGTGAGCTACCTTGGATATATTAATGTTTTAAATATATTAAAATATATATTAAAATGTATTTTAAATTTAAATATCTATTTTAATTTAATTTTTAATTTTAATTTAAATATATATTTAAAACATTAATGATGCCTAAAATACCATTATACCATACCCATGAGTCCATAAATGGGGTTGTTGTTAAATGACTTCTTGCCTTAACATTCTTTTTCTTTCTTTCCTCTCCTTTCCTTTTCCTTTCCCTTTTGTTCCCCGTTCCCTTCTCCTTCTTTTCTTTTGTTTCTTTGTCTGGATCTTTCCCTTTTTTCTTTTCTTTTGTATCTTTGTCTGGATCTTTACATTTTTCTTTTGTTTCTTTGTCTGGATCTTGCTGTGTTGCCCAAGCTGGGTGCAGTGGCTATTAATCAGGCATGATCATAGTGCACTACATCCTCAAACTCCTGGGCTCAAGTGAGCCATCTGCATCAGCCTCCCAAGTAGTTTAAAATTCTTAAATTCCAATCTTAGATGTATTTTTTTAGGTTCCTTTGAAATTTGGCAGAAGCTCTCCTGGATTGTATTTTTCTTTAAACAAAAAAGAATAGGACCTGAAAACACATCTTTCTCATGTCAGTGGTGTACTAGATTATGTTGCAAGGGCAAAGGACCACTGATTCAGAAATTTAAAATTAGCTAGGCATAATGGCATGTGCCTGTAATCTCATTGTAGGGGGAGAAAACATAATTTCTTCTTTTCCTTTTTTATTCTTTGTTGAGATAATCTCCTGAACACAAATTAAAAGCAAAACAAGCAGAAGTTTATTAATGCATGCCATACCCCTCATGTGGGAGAGGACTAAATTCAAAAGTATAATATTTCTCTCTCAAGGCAGTGGCTTAAGGGCCTTGCTTAAATAGTATTTTAGCAGAGCCGTAAATCCTATGTAGTGACAAGACAAAGGAGAGTATCTTCAGGCTTCCAAAAGGCAGGAAAATGTGGGAAGGTAAATTTGTGGGAAGAGTAAAGTCTGCACCTGGATCCTCTGGTGTACTGTTTCTGAGCTCTGTTACTGAACTGATAAGCAAGTGTTGTAAAGGGGTCTACTTTAGGTGGGAAAGGATAAGAGGAGGGTAAGAGTGTGCCCTGTGTTTCAACCATTTTTAGCTCAGTAATGTCCATTATTTTAGAGAGGAATATTTTGGTTGTCTTTGCCAGCTATTCAGGAGGCTAAGGTTGGGGGATTGCTCGAGCCCAGGAGTTTGAGACCAATCTGGGCAACATAGTGAGACTCTGTTTTTTTAAAAAAAAATAATGATAAACATTCTGCTATTACAAGAATTGCATTTAGCTGAGTTCCTGATGCCAACTAAATAAAATGAAAAAAGTTTAAAAATTAAAAAAAGAACTGCATTGCAGGAAGGAGGAGAGTACTTACTAGTTAGAGGGTATTACCACCCCATGTCCTTAGAACACCAAAATTATATTTCTTCTTTATAAGACGTGTGTGTGTGTGTGTGTGTGTGTGTGTGTGTGTGTGTGTGGTAGGGTAGATGGATTGTCTAATCAGCAGGAGGAAGGGTTCTCACTACCTTCAGGTAGAAAGAGAATATTTCTTTGTTGTTTTTTTTGTTTTTGAGATGGAGTTTTGCTCTTGTTGCCCGGGCTGGAGGGCAGTGGCGTGATCTCGGCTCATTGCAACCTCCGCCTTCTGGGTTCAAGCAATTCTTCTGCTTCAGCCTCCTAAGTAGCTGGAATTACAGGTGCCTACCATCACACCCAGCTACTTTTTTATATTTTTAGTGGAGATGGGGTTTCACCATGTTGGTCTTGAACTCTTGACTTCAGGTGAACCACCTGGCTCAGACTCCCAAAGTGCTAGAATTACTGGTGTGAGGCACCACACTTGGCCAAGAATATTTCTTGAATCTCAGGTAGAGGACATGAGATCTCATGATACTCAGCCCTGGAGAAAGGGCAGAGATGGAGCCAGTACTCTGAAGTATTAGCAGACTTCAAAAAGGCTACTTGTTAGGCTGTTGATAACAAACATTTGAAAGGGAACATTGTTTTTGCCCAGTAAAACGTTATGAATTATTTGTTTCTTTTTCTCTAACCACTGAAATAAAATGTTGCTTTATTATGAAGGACCTAATTTCTTCATATAAATCAGAGCATTCCAAAGTTTGCTACAGAGACTATCAGTTCCTCAAGTTATTTTTTTGAAAGAAAACATTTAGTGGTAACTAAGATGCATATTATACGCATACTATATTCATTTCTTGGAAATGGGCATTAACATATTAAAGATATTAAGAGATTCTGCAGTAGAGAAACCTGTTTAACTTTCTTTGACTCAAGGTTTCTCAAACTTAATCCATGAAACCTTTCTTCCTTTTTTCTCCCTATACAGCACCCATAATATTTTTCTGTGGAACAAGTGGTCTGTAATAATTAATACATACATAGTTCTTAATATATGCCAGCCACTGTTTTAAGTGCTTTACATATATTATTAGTTGATCTTTTTTGCTAAGCCGCGTATCTTCTTTTTTTCTTCTACCCCAAGCACTGGTACATCACAAACTGTCATCCTTGGAATAAGAGGCAGTGTAGTACAGAAACTTGAGAACCCAGACTGGGAGCTAGGCTGACTAGATTAGAATCCCAGCTATGCTACTTAAAACTTGTCATCTTGAGCAAGTGACTTAATCTTGCTAGGCCTCGGTTTTCTAAAGATTGGAACAACTTTTTGGTTATTGTTAGTATGTTCAAACATAAGAAAAATAGAGAATATTATACCCTTCACCTAGGTTAATACATGTTAGTATTGTGCTGTATTTGTTTAAAAAATTTTTTTTTCTCTTTTGCTGGAATATTTTTAAGTGTATATCATGATATTTCACTTTAATTTTTTTTGAGACGGAGCCTTGCTCTGTCGCTCAGGCTGGAGTGTGGTGGTGTGATCTCGGCTCACTGCAACCTCTGCTTCCTGGATTCAAGCGATTGTCCTGCCTCAGCCTCTCGAATAGCTGGGGTTATAGGTGCCCGCCACTACGCCCATCTGATATTTGTATTTTTAGTAGAGATGGGGTTTCACCATGTTGGCCAGTCTGGTCTTGAACTCTTAACCTCTAGTGATCTGTCCCCCTCAGCTTCCCAAAGTACTGGGATTACAGGTGTGAGCCACCATGCCTGACCTCACTTTAATTTTATTGATAGTCTGTGTCTCTAAACCATGTAACCACAATATGATAATACAACCAATAAAATCGACAGTAATTTTTGAATATTCAGAATTTCCCTGATTGTCCTCAGAAGTGTCCTTTTTTGCTGGTTTATTTAGACCAGGATCTGTTCACAGGCCACATATTGTATTTGATTGTTATATCTGGAAGGAAACATAAAAGGAAAGATGAAGTTGAAGGAGCCATCTTGGGATTTTAGTGAAAAAGGACAGCATAGATTCCTGTAGAGATTGAGGGGCTGGAAGAAGGATTTGGAGTTTTGAGAGACTAGAAAATATAAGGACTAAATATAGTTAGAGATGGATAAATAGATGCCAGGTGGCTTTGATGGATATGAAAGCCCAGCAACAGAAGCATAGGAAGTTAACAGTGGACATGGCCCTAATCAAATGATCAAACTCAGCATTGTCAATATTAGACAAACTGACAAGCCGGGGGGGATGCCCAGGAAAAGCACAATAGACCAGGGTAAGATTTGTTACGCAGATTTAAGATTGTACGTTCTCTACTGGTAAGAGTTTCTAGTGATTTGGAGACACTTTTCTTTTCCTGATATCCTTACAAATGAAGATTTCCTTTAGAGATGTAAATTTCTCTTACAAAAGGATAATTTATACTCTTGTTTTCAGAGCTGTTTCTCACAGTTACCAGTACAAAATAATCCTTATGCCAGAGACGCGTATTTTGGGGTGTCATATTCTGGTCTCCTACAGTCATATTTTGGGGTGACATATTTTGATTTCTTGTAAATATAAAAAGTCTGGAGTTTAGAAAAGCTCAAGATTTGGGAGTTGTCATGATAACCATGATAGTGTTGTTAAAAATGTATTGTTCAAAAAAGAGACAAATCGTGACTATGCTAGAGCTACAGAAGTAAAGACGTGCTAACGAATTGAGGCATCCAGGCAGATGTAACCTGTTCAAAGGAAAACACAAATTTATATGGAATAAAGTAATGGAGGTGAATTGGAAACTGGTTTTGTTACAGAAAAGGGATCCTGATCCAGACCCCAAGAGAGGGTTCTTGGATCTTGTGCAAGAAGAAATTCAGGGCTAGTTCATATAAAAAAGTGAAAGCAAATTAGGAAAGTAAAAGAATAAAAAAATGGCTACTCTGTAGACAGAGCAGCCCCGAGGGCTGCTGGTTACCCATTTTTTTTCTCCCCACCCCCTGATTACCCATTTTTATGGTTATTTCTTGATGATATGCTAAACAAGGGGTGGATTATTCATGCCTTCCCTTTTTAGACCACATAGGGTAACTTCCTGATGTTGCCCTGGCATCTGGGCACTGGTGGGAGTGTACAGACGACCAGAGGTCACTCTTGTGGCCACCATCTTGGTTTTAGTGGGTTTTAGCCAGCTTTTTACTGCAACTTGTTTTATCAGCAAGGTCTTTATAACCTGTATTTTGTGCGGACCTCCTATCTCATCCTGTGGCTTAGAATGCCTTAACCGGCTGGTAATGGAGCCCAGTAGGTTTCAACCTCATTTTATCCACTCCTGTTCAAGATGGAGTTGTTCTGTTTGACACACCTCTGACAGTTTCCCCCTTCCCCCACTCCCTGAGGGAGAAGGGGGTGTTGTCAATTAAGTTACTATGTGACAGGACAGAATTTACATATCTATCAGTTATCTGTCTACAAATTGCAGGCCCGCTCTGTGGTTCATGCCTGTAATCCCAGCACTTTGGGAGGCCAAGGTGATAGGATGCTTGAGCTCAGGAGTTCAGGACCAGCTTGGGTGACATGGTGAAACACCATCTCTACAAAAATTACAAAAATTAACTGATCGTGGTGACACATGCCTTATAGTTCTAGCTACTTGAGAGGCTGAGGTAACAGGATTGCTTGAACCCAGAAAGTTGAACCTGCAGTGAGCTGTAATCATGTCACTGTACTCCTATCTGGGTGACAGTGAGACTGTATTTCAAAAAACCTACTTTAGTTTAAAAATAATTTTTTTAAATTAAAAACATTGCAAATAATTGCTAAATAGCTAAAAAAAAAACCATGAACAGGAGTAGAATCTAATAACCTAGAAGTGTGTGTTGTAGTCAGCAGTCCCCAACTTTTTGGCATCAGGGACTGGTTTTGTGGAAGATAATTTTTCCCTGGACCTGGGGGCAGGGGGATGGTTTTGGGATGATCCAAGTGCATTATTTTTATTGTGCACTTTATTTCTCTTATTATTACATTGTAATATATAATGAAATAATCATACAACTCAATCATAGAGTAGAATCAGTGGGATCCCTGAGCTTGTTTTCCTGCAACTGGATGGTCCCATCTAGGGATGATTGGAGACAGTAACAGATTATCAGATTCTCAGAAGGAGCGCACAACCTAGATCCTTCACATGCTCCAGTTCACGATATGGTTTGCCCTATCAATGCTGCCACTGACAGGAGGAGGAGCTTGGACAGTAATATGAGAGATGGGGAACAGCTATACTTTTTTTGTTTTTAAGATGGAGTCTCGCTCTTGTTATCCAGGCTGTAGTGCAATGGCAAGATCGTGGCTCATTGCAGCCTCTACCTCCTGGGCTCAAGCGATTCTCCTTCCTCAGCCTCCGGAGTAGCTGGGATTACAGGCACCTGCCACCATGCCTGCCTAATTTTTTTTTTTTTTTTTTTGAGACAAAGTCTCCCTCTACGGCCCAGACTGGAGTGCAGTGGTGCAATCTTGGCTCACTGCAACCTCTGCCTCCTAGGTTCAAGCAATTCTCCTGCCTTAGCCTCCCGAGTACCTGGGACTACAGGCACATGCTACCACGCCCAGCTAGTTTTTGTATTTTTAGCAGAGACAGGGTTTCACCATATTGGCCAGGCTGGTTTCAAACTCCTGACAGGGTTTACCGTATTGGCCAGGCTGGTTTCAAACTCCTGACCTCGTGATCTGCCCGCCTCAGCCTCCCAAAGTGCTGGGATTACAGGCATGAGCTACCACACCTGGCCAATTTTTGTATTTTTAGTAGAGATGGTGTTTCATCATATTGGCTAGGCTGGTCTCGAATTCCTGAACTCAAGTGATCCACCCACCTAGGTCTCCCAAAGTGCTGGAATTACAGGCATGAGCCACTGCACCTGGCGGGAGCAGCTATAAATACAGATGAAGCTTCGTTTGCATGTCCATCACTCACCTCCTGCTGTGCAGCCCAGTTCCTAACAGGCCACAGACCTGTTACCAGTACAGTACCAGTCTGTGTCCCGGGGGTTGGGGACCCCTGCTGTAGAGGATACATATGATATTTTGTGTTTATTTAATCTGTAATCCAATCCAGTGCTAGAGATGTTCTTATTTCCTTATAGGTAATAACAAAACTAAGGCTTGGAATAGGTAAATGACTTGCCACAGACCTTTCTTAACAAGTGGAAAGAGTCGGTACTTAAACACGGGTTATTTTGACTCCTTAATCTAGTCTTAGTTACTCATACAGATATAAGAAAGTTACTGTGTAGGTAAAGACAAGGAAATAACGATAACTTCCTGAGCTGAGTTCTAAAGGAGTTGATAATGTGGAAGTTGTAGAGGATAATTGTAGATCTTCCACATCTCAATGCCTGGGCTTATGCTGCTTCCTCTTCCCAGCCAGAGGAAGCAGCAGAAGCCCAGACATTGAGTTGTAGAAGATCATGGGAGGCCAGGTGCTATGGCTCATACTGGTAATTTCCGCATTTTGGGAGGCCAAAGTGGGCAGATTGCTTGAGCTTAGGAGTTTCAGACCAGTCTGGGCAACGTGACAAGAATCCCATCTCTACTAAAAATACAAAAAACATTGCTGGACATGGTGGTACATGCCTGTAGTCCCAACTACTCAGGAGGCTGAAGTGGTAGGATTGCTAGAGCCTGGGGGCTAGAGGGAGAAATGAGCTGAGATTGAACCACTGTACTCCAGCCTGGGTGACAGAGCGAGACCCTGTCTCAAAAAAGATTATGAGATATTTGGGAAACAATGAGTAAAAAGGAATGTTAGAAGCCCCCATCTGCCCACTTATAAGAATACATTCTGTTGATGACTGAACATGGAGTTTGGAGGCCACCTAACATCATTCTGATGAATTTGCGACTTTTAGAAAGCAGTTTGTTATTTGGAAAATAATAGGTTTTAGGAGGCAAGAACGACTTTAGTTAAAAGTCCTAGTACTGGCTCAGCATGGTGGCTCATGCCTGTAATCCCAGCACTTTGGGAGGCCGAGGCAGGTGGATCACCTGAGGTCAGGAGTTCGAGACCAGCCTGTCCAATGTGGTAAAACCCCATCTCTACTAAAAATACAAAAACTAACCAGGCAGGGACCTGTAATCACAGCTACTCAGGAGGCTGAGGCAGGAGAATCGCTTGAACCTGGGGGGCAGAGGTTGCAGTGAGTCGAGATTGTGTCATTGCACTCCAGCCTGGGTGACATAGCGAGACTTCATTTGAAAAAAAAAATCTTAGTATTACAGTATTACTCCTTGAGCCCAGGAGTTTGAGACCAGCCTGGGCAACATGGGCAAAATGCCATCTCTACAAAAAATACAAAAATTAACTGAGCATGGTGACACACGCCTGTAGTCCTAGCTACTTAGGTGGTTTAGGTGGGAGGATCGCTTCAACCTGGGAACCTGGTAGGTTGAGGTTGCAGTGAACTGTGTGCCACTGCCCTCTAGCCTGGGTGACAGAGTGAGACCCTGTCTCCAAAGGAAAAAACAAAAACAAACAAGATATAAAACTCCTCAGTAGTGCTTGACATATAATTTGTATTTAGTAATTGTTAGTGTTGAGCTAAAATAAGAAGCTGAGGCAGAATTAATAGAGAGTTTATTTGGCCAAGCTTGAGTATTGCAACCAGGAGCATAGATTTAAATTGCTGTGAATATATACTCCAATTAGCAGCAGTTAAAAGTGGATTTTTCAAGGGAAACAAAGGGGGGATAGGAAGTGGGCCAATTCAGAGTTGTCTGTCAGAAATTCTCATTGGTTTGTGGAAATAACATTGATTAGTGATTGTCCATACATTGTTAAGCTATAGGGTGTGGGTTATATTGAAGGTATGTATGGCATTATTAGGTTAATTTATAGCTACTTGTGGCAATAGCAAGCAGTTTCAAGAGATGGCTACATAGCTCAAGGGGGAAGTAAGACATGCTTGCTGTTTCATTTTAATGTCTCTCTGGGCCTCATAATTTAAAAGGACTCACATTTCTCAAATAAAGTTCTTTTCTCAGTATTACTATTTTAAAATCCTGCTATGTGGTAAAGTGTTAGTTACATTATTCTTTCAGGAAAATTATTTACATTAGGGATATGTATTTAGATCCACTGACGGAATATATTACAAGAGTACTGGACAGCTTAAAGGCGATGCCAATTGTAGAGTTAGTGTTTTTAAAATTAAACATACTGATTTGTGTAAGTAATGTAGAAGTAAGACTGTCCCCTTTATAAGGTTAGATTTTAGTTATTTGTCTTTGAGAGCCATAACCAGCTACAGTGGCATATACTTTCAGACACAGTGATGATAATCTGTCAAAAGATAAAATTACAATTAATTTAAAGGGCATAAGAAAAATAGAATCTTGGAACCCCAAACTCGCTGTACAAAAGGGAAAGTTAAACTTGGGATCTGAGTCATCAATACAATTTTCCTTTTGTTGTCAAATTGATAGCTATACTATCACAACCCCATGTCATAGCCTCATTTCTCTACTCTCTTTTCATGTTTATCTTATGTAAAATGTAGATTTACTGAGCTCGAGACAATATGTAGTTGGCTTTTTCTTATACTTCCTTTCTTCTTGTGTAAAATGTAGATTTTTCTGAGGCTACTTGGAGCTTCACAAGAATGTAACCATCTGCCTCATTGCCTACCTGTTCTTCCTTTTATTTCCCCCATCCTGCTTGCTCTTTCCTCTTTAAATACCAAATTTCACAAAACCTTCTTTGGAAAAAGCATAGGTCACAGATGTTCCTATGGTTTGTTTTTCCCCTGGGCACATCCTCAACCTTGGCTAAATAAACCTCTAATCTCTTGAGACCTGCCTCCATCACTTTTTGCTTAGCAGTCTCAGTTGTGTATTTGTAATTCTAGAATTGGGCAACACTTCATTCAATAAAATAGAGTAAATGTTTCCATGAGTTGAGCAGAGGGAGTTGATTTTATAGGCAGAAAGGGCTGAATAAAGCAGAAACAAAGAATACAAAGCAGATTGGTCATTTCAAAAAGTTGTTTTCCTCGTAAGGCACGGATGAGGAGATAGAACAATAGAAAAATGACTGACTAACATTAGGTTACTTCAGGCTGTAAGTATTGTGTAGGGATTGAAGCAAAGGGAACTCCATTCTCATGCTACTTGAAGACTGAAACTGGCCTGTTGGAGTAATTGGCTGTTATGGCTCTGTTCTTGTTCCTTGGGAAGGTCAGATAACAATGTAGTTTTAGTTGTGGTGATGTGAACGTTAGCATGGGTGACTCCATTTTGATTTTTAGTGTTGTCTGTTGGGACCTAGTGCAGTAGCTTAGTCCAAAACAGGGGCCTTCTGTAATTTTTTCTTAAAGACCAGTGTGATAGTAACCTTTTGTGATTTTTAATTAACAAAACCTATAAGAAGCTAAGTAATATAAAGCAAGGAGCTATTTATTTATTTACTTATTTTGAGATAGTTTCCCTCTGTTGCCCAGGCTGGAGTGCTGTGGTATGATCTCGGCTCACTACAACCTCCGCCTCCTGGGTTTGCAATTCTCGTGCCTCAGCCATCTGAATAGCTGGGATTACAGGTGTATGCTACCACGCCTGGCTAATTTTTGTATTTTTAGTAGAGACAGGGTTTCACTGATCTCAAACTCCTGGACTCAAGTGATCCACCCGCCTCAGCCTCCTAAAGTGCTGGGATTACAGGCGTGAACCACAGTGCCTGGCCCAGGAAGCTATTTAATATCTATTTTCAGTATCCTAAGGAGCTAAGCATACATTTTTTAGTTTTGGAAAAGGAATTTGTCACATATTTTAAGGAATTTTAAGGAATACGATCTTTATAGGATCCAGGACACACTACCCCAAAATGTTGTACCTTGACATATTTTTTTTTATTTTTAAGGCCAGTCAAGTGAAGCAGTGGGAATGGAGAAGGAGCAAATAAATTTGTAAATGGTTGTGATAAGCTATAAGCCAGCCTTGAATATTTTTTAAGCTGAAGGCATTTGAGAAAATAGCAAAAGCAGGAAAATCTCTCTTACCTTCTCCTGCCTACTCCCCCTGAAGCAGGTCATAAAAACCTTGGAAGGATTTTCTGACCTCCAGAAGCAGGTCCCAAGATCCTCATCTGAGATGTCAATCTTAAAAAAAGGATAATAGAGAAAAATGTCTGTACATGTTGGGTTTACTTAGGAGTAGAAATAACGATTATAACCTGGAATGCATGGAATGGCAAGCCACCAGTGCATTCCATGAGGGGAAGGGTAAGGGAAGCTTTTATTAGCAAAAGAGATTTACATAAGCTGCTTAGGAACAGAGTTCATTGGTTCCAGAGGTTCAAAGCCACAGTTGTTATCAGTTCATTGGTGGAGATGCCCTTACTGGGCAAGTGTTCTTCTGAAAACATTTTATCTGAATTACATGTCCGAGATAAGAACTGTTTCCAGTTCATTAATTATTGGAATTACTGCAGTCCTAAAGAATGTCTAGTGATAAACCTTATCAAAGCAGGAGATGTGTGAAGGACACAGAACGACTTTTAGAAAGTCCTTGGAAACTGTTCTTGTCTCACAAGCATGGGCCTCCTCTTCTTTGGGTGTTCCTGGCTCTATTTTGTCTGGGTCTAGCAAAAGTTAATTTCATCTTGCTATCTGCAACTTTCACAGAGAGGTGCCCTTCTTATACCTGGAAGAAAGGAACATCTCTACCTCTGAAGACAAATAGACACCAAGAAAAGTCTCAGCAAATAGGCCTAGATAAATTTCCCCTAGTTTATTACCATTAGACCATACCCTTTTTGCCCTATCATATTTCTCCACGACTCTCCTTTCTTCATCAAACCTAGCATAAAAATATTCTGGTTTAACTGTTTCTTCAGATCTACATTCCTTTTTTAAATTTAATTTAATTTTATTATTTTTTCTTTCTTCTTAAATCTACATTCCTTATGAAACCTCCTGTGTCATATAAAATTTACATTTGTAAGGCCAGGTGCACTGGCTCACACCTGTAATCCCAGCACTTTGGGAGCCCAAGGCAGGAGGATCACTTGAGCCCAGCAGTTCAAGACCAGCCTGAGCAACATAATGAGACCTGGTCTTTACCAAAAAAATTAGTTGGATATGGTGGTGCGTGTCGGTAGTCTCAGCTCCTCTGGAGGCTAAGATGGGAGGATCACTTGAACCTGGGAAGTCAAGGCTGTAGTGAGCTAGTGAGCTGTGATTACACCACTGAACTTCAGCTTGGGTGACAGAGTGAGACCCTGTCTCAAAAAAAAAAATTGTATGCTTTTATTTTGTTCACCTGTTTTTTATCATAAGAGACTCAGCTGTAACCCTAAGATGGGGGAGGGAAGATACTTTTCTCCCCTATAACCTTTTCTGTATAATTATGCCCAGATGTTATGAAAAGTCCAGGTGACTGCTATTGAGGTTTAGGGAAAACAGAAATTCTCTGAGAGGGGGAAGCCAGCCAACTGCCAGGACGGTCTGTCTTTGGATGGCAGAACTTGTAAAGTGACCAGGATTCTGCTGATAAACCTCTTTTGCCCTGGCATCCAGAACTGATTAGTCTAAGAGAATGATCCAAAGAGACTACTAAGACAGGGTATGGTGGCTCACGCCTGTAATACCAGCACTTTGGTAGGCCGAGGCAGGCGGATCACAAGGTCAGTAGTTCAAGATTAGCCTGGGCAACATGGTGAAACCCCATCTCTACTAAAAATACAAAAAAATGCTGGGTGGGGTGGCATATGACTCCTGAGTAATCCCAGCTACTCACGAGGCTGAGGCAGGAGAATTTCTTGAACCCAGGAGGTGGAGGTCGTAGTGATCCAAGATAACGCCACTCTAGCCTGGATAACAGAGCAAGATTCTGTCTTGGAAAAAAATAAAATAAAATAAAATAAAAAATAAAAAAACAGGAGACTTCTAAGAGACTATTGGATAAGCCAGAGGGTTGTTATTTTTCTTTCTTTTTTTTTTTCATGTTGTTTGAGCTCCCCCTATCCATTCATCAGAATTGTTTGTATCCATTATTTAAGATACCTTTTTAAAATGTTAAGTCACTTGGAATTCTAAGAAAATAGTTGGAAGGTTGCTTGATAGGCATGGAATGGGAGCATGAGGCAGTGTGTGTCTTTGGAGTCTTGGAGGAACAAACAAGTTTCAGATATGATAAGTGTTAAGTTAATTAGGTTCACACTGCCTAGTTATGCTAACTCAGACTGAAGCTGTGAGATTTCTCAGTGACTCAGCCAGTTATATAAGTTCAAATTCATGGCTTATTGTGACCGTCAAATATGTAATTAACATTCAGTGTACATACAGACGGTAATTAAAGGAGGATAGGCCAGGTGTGGGGGGCTTGCGCCTGTAATCCCAGCACTTTGGGAGGCCAAGGCGGGCGGATCATTTGAGGTTAGGAGTTCGAGACCAGCCTGGCCAACGTAGGGAAATCTCATCTCTACAAAAAATGTAAAAATTAGCTAGGCATGGTGGTACGTGCCTTTAGTCCCAGCCATTCAGGAGGTTGAGGTGAGAGAATTGCTTGAACTCAGGAGGCGGAGGTTGCATTGAGCCGAGATCATGCCACTGCACTCCAGCGTGGACGACAGAGTGAGACCCTGTCTCAAAAAAGTAAAAATAAAAATAAAATAAGGGAGGGTAATGGACCACAGAGAATGAACCACATTGGGAAACCAATATGCTGACAGACAAGTTAAATGGATCTGGAAGTCCTTTGCATGCTGGTCACGTATTAGGGTTGCTGCTTCTCTTTGGCAAAGCCTCCAGTGGCAGCCGCCAAAGTTGGAGGAAGCCCTTAGAGTTCTCATGAACAGAGCCTCCAAAGGGTCTTGGACCCTTCGTAGCCTTATTCTTGCTGCTTTTATGATCTTCCACAGATGGGTCTATTCTTCATTATCTCAGCCATGTTTCACTTTTTATGAGTTTAGTTCGGGTGTTGGTTGGTAATGGGCAACAGCAGGTGCTATCTTATGACCTCAATCCATTACCTATATGTTTATGACTTTGAGGGGGTGAACAGCTTTACTCTGGGCTCAATCCTACTTGACATGAGTGACTTCATTTTGAGACATTCAGATCACAAATTATGATGTATCAGTAAGGATATTGGACACTTGGTTGACGATTGGGTAAAATTCCAGATGGCTTAGTGAAAAATGTTAGTTTCAGTTAGAAAAGACAGCTTTGAGGAATTAGAATTTTGAGAAGATAGGTACCAAAGGAACTTTGCATTCGAGGATGGTAGTTGCAGGATTTCTATCCCAGTTGTGTGCCTCTGAGACTTTGAAAGACTCCATGGTCTTTGTTGTTGCTGTTGTTTGAGACATGGTCTTGCTCTGTCTCCAAGCCTGGAGTACAGTGGTATGTTCTCGGCTCACTGCAGCCTCTATCTCCTAGGCTCAGTCGACCCTCCCGCTTTGGCCTCCCAAAGTGCTGGAATTACAGCCATGAGCCACCATGCCTGGCCAACTCCATGGTCTTTATCATCAAGCTGAGTGCCTTGAAAAATTTTGAGTACTTAAGCATTTGCTAAATGAATAACTAAACATTTTAACTTATGTTGTTATTGTTGTTGTTGAGATGGAGTCTTGCGCTGTCGCCTGGGCTGGAGTGCAGTGGCGTAATCTCGGCTCATGCAACCTCCGCCTCCCAGGTTCAAGCGATTCTCCTTGCCTCAGCCTCCCAAGTAGCTCAGATTACAGGTGCCTGCCACCATACCTGGCTAATTTTTTTGTTTTTCGTAGAGACGGGGTTTCACTGTGTTGGCCAGGCTGGTCTCAAACTCCTGACCTTGTGATTCACCTTCCTCGGCCTCCCAAAGTGTTGGGATTACAGGCGTGAGCCACTGTGTCTGGACTATTCTTCCCTGTCTGCTTACATTTTTAATTATTCTCTAACAGTAATGTCTAAATCTACAAAGTTCTTTGGATAAAATGTATACAAAAGGCACAAGTGGATTTCTAAAGTCAGTACTTCCATTCATGACATTTCCTTGCTGTTATTTCAGTTGTCTGAATTGCCAAGAGATTCAGATACCACTTATGTTTTATAGGCTTCTCAATAGTAAAACAGGCAGCTACATTCTGTGCTTGGAGCTCAAATTAGAGAGGTAAATAAAAGAACCATTGGCTTTATATTCTCCCCCACACCCCCCAGTTCTTGGTTCACCGTAGACATGGCAGAGGTTGGCACTACATCTAAGGGGCAAAGAACAAGTGAATACGTGCTGTGGTTTGAATGTGTTCTCCAGATTTCATATGTTGGAAACTTAATCCCCAAATTTATATATTGATTGGTGGTGGGGTCTTTGGGAGGTAATTAGGATTAGAAAAGGTCAGGGTGAGAAGGGGATAATTCCCTGGACCCCCTCGCTGGATTTGTGACACAGGTGTGGCAGCCGACCACAGCATGCTCAAACCCCTTGCATGAGGGAGCATGCGAGGGAGTGTAGGAACCAGAGCGAATGAATGCTGGAAGCAGCCGGTTGCACCTCTCTGGTGGGAGCAGGCTCTGTGTGGACCCTGCAGCAGCATCCAGCCGTGTTGCAACCAGTGCTTTTTTAGCTCTGCTGTCCAGGGATGACTAAGTGTCAGCTCGGTGGAGGGTCAGAGTGGCAGCCCCTGCATTCTTGGCACCTGGGTTCTTGTCTGGCATCCAGGAAGAATCAGGTCACACAAACAGATTAAAGGGTAGTATATGTGGAGGATTTAACTGGGCCATGGAAGTGGCTCTTAGTAGATGGGGAGTTGGAAAGGGGATTGTGCAGAAAGAAGTTGATGTTTCCCTGAAGCCTGGCCATCTCTGGCTGGGCCTTTCTCCAAAGCTGCACATCTGAAATTAGTCACATCTATCCATAGTCTCTGACGCTCAGTTTCTTCTCTGCTTGCCGCTCAGCTGCTTGTATCCCCAGTGCTTAGCCGCTTGTATCCCCATTGCTCAGCTGTTTGTATCCCTGATGCTCAGCCGCTTATATCCTCAATGCTAAGATGCTTTGAGCATCTCAGATGCTTATATCCTCAATGCTGAGATGCTGAGTTGCTCTGCCAGCTGAAGTGTTTTTATCAGGGTGATTTGCAGGGGCAGAGGATAAGGGTGTGGCAAGCCAAAAAGGCAACATTTGGGCGGAAAAACGGGGTCAGCTGTTTTCACTTAGTGCCACGGTTCCAGGCTTAAGGGTAGTGTTTAGCTTGGAGCCCAGCCCTTCTGTATCAACGTGGGGGTGAGCCATGATGGTACTGGTGACTTTTAAGAAGAGAAAGAGAGACCTGAGCTGCCATGCTTTTGACCTCTTCCCATGTGTGATACTCTCTGCCATGATATTACATAGTAAGAAGGCCCTCACCAGGTACAGCTCCTCAACCTTGGACTTTGTAGCTTTGAAAACTATAAGCCAAATACCCAGTCTTGGGTATTTAGTTTTAGTAAAAGAAAGTGAACAAAACAACAAGCAACTTTTGTTTTTCTTTTCTTTTTTTTTTTTTTTTTGGAGACAGAGTCTCACTCCATCACCAGGCGCCAGGCTGGAGTGCAGTGGCGCGACTTTGGCTCACTGCAACCTCTGCCACCCGGGTTCAAGCAATTCTCTTGCCTCAGCCTCCTGAGTAGCTGGGACTACAGGCACGCGCCACCGCGCCCAGCTAATTTTTTTTGTATTTTTAGTAGAGACGGGGTTTCACCATGTTGGCCAGGATGGTCTCGATCTCTTGACCTCGTGATCCGCCTGCCTCAGCCTCCCAAAGTGCTGGGATTACAGGCGTGAGCCACCGTGCCCAGCCTGTTTTTCTTTTTTCGTATAATCTAAAATACCTAAATCCAGTTTAAGCATCAACAACTATACATGTTTAAATACAAAATGAATTTGAGATAGGAGTGTATGTCAGTGGGTTGTGGGAGACTGTGAGGGGTAGTATAGAATGAAAAGTTCTAGTTATTAGTGTCTCTTGAGTGGGACAGTTGGGACAGCTGTCCTGGAAGGGCATGGGGGTGGTTTTTCATAAAGAATGAACCATGGGATGTCCACAGTAAATGAGTTTTACCTCAGGCTTGAAGGAAAATGAATTTAGAGCTTTGAATGCTCCTCTAGGGTATCAAAATGAAGGAAGAAACTTGAAGTAAAACTTATTTTTGTCTTTTAAAAGGCTTAATGAGTGGCGCTGCATGATGGCTCCTACCTGTAATCCCAGCACTTGAGGAGACAAAGGTGGGAAGGTCACTTGATCCCAGGAGTTTGAGACCAGCCTGAGCGATATAGGGAGACCCTGCCTCAAAAAAAATTTTTTTTATGAAGGCTTAACAAGTTCAAGTTATGGAATGAAAATTTCAATTAATTGAATGGTAGGCTGTCATGAAAACAAAAAAGAGAATTTCAGTTAAGAAAGGGGTGTGAAATTGAGAGGTAAACAAAAAGGGAAGGGGGCTAGTTAGTACAGCAGTCACTGGTTTGTCTGTGAAGAGAGGGAAAACTGTTTTTCTCTCAAACCTCATCAGTTCTTTTCTTTTTTCTTTAAATTGAGACAGGGTCTTGTTGTGTTGTCCAGGCTGGTCTCATACTGCTAGGCTCAAGCAATCCTCCTGCCTTGGCCTCCTGAAGTGCTGAGATTACAGGCATGAGCTACTGTACCTGGCCACCTCATAAATTCTTAATTGGAATAGACTCCTGTAACAAAAGACAGATTAACAAGAGAAAAACAAGGTTATTTCCTGGAGCAGACCATGGAAGATGTGGGTGTTCAGTGAACTTCCTGCGTGGCCAAAATGGTTGTATTAATAAGTTCTTTTAGTTTATATCAGGTCATCCAGCTTCAGCTTGTAGGGCTTTAGGACAAGAGAAACTAGAGTCTCAATAAGGATCTGGGCAGTCAGATTTTAGTTCTTAGTGACTTCAAGTCAGAAGGGTGGGAGAAAAATGGAAAACATTAATTACTGACAAGATATGCAAGACAGCAGGCTCTAGTTTACAGAGTGGTGAAAGATAGCTCAGAGACAAATAACAGAACTATGGTCTGATAACCCAGTAGGGTAGATGATAATTTTCTATTGAAATGTAAAATTTCTGGCCAGGTGTAGTGGCTAATGCCTGTAATCCCAGCACTTTGGGAGGCTTAGGCTGGTGGATCACTTGAGGTCAGGAGTTGAGACCAGCCTGGCCAACATGGTGAAACCCCGTCTCTACAAAAATACAAAAATTAGCCGGGCATGATGTTGGGTGCCTGTAATCCTAGCTACTTGGGAGGCTGAGGCAGGAAAATTGCTTGAACCTGGGAGGCAGAAGTTGTAGTGAGCCAAGATCATACCACTGCATTCCAGCCCGGGCGACTGAGCAAGACTCTGTCTCAAAAAAAAAAAAAAAAAAAAAAAAAGAAATGTAAAATTTCTCTGTTTAGTCATCCTCAGTTTGATCAAAGGTAAAAGAACACTCTTGTTTACACAAATCTAATCTCATTAAATTTGGTGTAACCATTTATATAAGTGCAGTAAGAATGATAATTGGACATATGCTTGATCTTAGGTTATCAGTTTTTTTTTCTTTTGAGACAGAGTCTCACTGTGTTGCCCAGGCCAGAGTGTAGTGAAGTGATCTCGGCTTACTACAGCCTCCTTCTCCTGGGTTCAAGTGATTCTCCCACCTCAGCCTCCTGAGTAACTGGGATTACAGGCATGTGCTACCATGCCCAGCTAATTTTTTGTATTTTAGTAGAGATAGGGTTTCACCATATTGCCCAGGCTAGTCTCAAACTCCTGACCTCAGGGGGATCTGCCAGCCTTGGCCTCCCAACGTGCTGAGCCATTGTACTCAGCAGCCCAGTTTTTTTTTTTTTTTTGTTTTAATTTTCATTCCCGTTTTACAGATGAGGGTTATCAGTTTTGATGTACCTATCAGTTTCTCTAGAAGAGTTTTGGACATTTTCACTTAGTCCAACGGTATGATTTCAAAGTTATTTAAGCAATGCCATGAGGAACCTGTACCTCAGAGTACCTGTATAATTCTTTCCTTGGGTCTCTGAGGCAGTCACTTATGTTGAATAGGAAGCATTCCAGCTTGTAGCTGATTGTGAGCTTTCAGGGAAGCATGTGAATACAAGAGTAATTATATGTGAATGACAAAAGACCTAAAATGGTCATGGTTAAAGATTTTATTCGAGTTAATTACCAAAATAATGGAGTTGACAGGAAATTTAGTTGTTTCTGTGCCATACAACATTTTAAAATAATAATTGGAATTATGATTGATAACATTATATCAGAATATATTATGGACAGTGAGTGCATTGACAAACTTCATATAGTTTTTTTTTTTTTGAGATGGAGTCTTGCTCTGTCACCAGGCTGGAGTGCAGGGGCGTGATCTCAGCTCACTGCAACCTCCGCCTCCCGTGTTCAAGTGATTCTCCTGCCTCAGTCTCCCGAGTAGCTGGGATTATAGGCGCACACCACACACCCAGCTAATTTTTGTATCTTTAGTAGAGATGGGATTTCACCTATTGGCCAGGATGGTCTTGATCTCCTGACCTTAGGTGATCCATTCACCTTGGCCTCCCAAAGTGCTGGGATTACAGGTGTGAGCCAACATACCTGACCCATATAGTTTTTTTTAAAAGGAGATGTGGTCTTGTCTTATTGCCCAGGATGGTCTCGAACTCCTGGGCTCAAGTGATCCTCCTGCCTTGGCCTCCCAAAGTGCTGGGGTTATAGGCATCAAACACCACACGGCCTTTTATACAGTTTTTGGAGTACTTATATTAATAACATTTTCTCATACAGACATGAACCCAAAATATGAGACAGGGTCTCAGTCAATTTAGAAGGTTTATTTTGCCAGGATTAAGGACGTGCCCATGACATAACCTCAGGAGGTCCTGATGACATGTGCCCAGGGTAGTCAGGGTACAGCTTGCTTTTATACAATTTAGGGAGACATAATACATCAGTCAATACATGTAAGATTTACATTGGTTCCATCTGGAAGGGTGGGGATAACTTGAAGTGGGGGCTTCCAGGTCATACGTAGATTTAAACATACTTAAATTGGCAATTGGTTGAAAGATTTATTGTCAGTAGAAAGGAATGTCTGGGTTAAGATAAGGGGTTGTAGACACCAAGGGTTTTTTTTTTTTTTTTTTTGAGACGGAGCCTCACTCTTGCCAGGCTAGAGTGCAGTGGCATGATCTCAGCTTACTGCAACCTCTGCCTCCTGGGTTCAAGCGATTCTCCTGCCTCAGTCTCCTGAGTAGCTGGGATTACAGGCGTGTATCACCATGCCCAGCTAATTTTTGTATTTTTAGTCGAGGTGGGGTTTCACCATGTTGGCCTCCCAAAGTGCTGGGATTACAGGCGTGAGTCACCATGCCTGGCTGACACCAGGGTTTTATCCTGCAGATGAAGCCTCCAGGTAGCAGACTTTAGAGAAAATAGATTGTGAATATTTCTTATCAGACTGAAGGTCTGCATTAATGTTAATGCTGGAGGGGTATGATGATTACCCCCCACTTCCCTTCATGGCCTTAACTAGCTTTCTGGTTATGGAGTACCCAGGCCAAGGAGAAAGTGCATTCAAATGGTTGTGGGAGCCTTTGAGTTTTCCCCCTTCTGGCCAAGATTTGCCAAAGGTAACATTTTAATTTTGTCCCATAGTGTTGCTGGGGTGGCATGGCTGCCTGCGCCTGGTTCATCCTGTCCTTGAGTGGGACTCTCTATGGCGGAGGGCCTTAGAGGAAACAAGACTTAGAGTCAATTAATTATTCTAAGCCAGATAGGAATAGACCTGGACAGGCATTCATTACCCCTTAAAATTATTATTAATTTTGTTTTTTAAGTAGAATGTCAACAAACAAAAAGCCAAAGGGTTTTTTTAAGTGTTAATTTTCATTAAAATTAATGAAAAAAGCTGACTTATTTTTAACTTCTGTGTTATGCATTGAGCTATGTAATCTTCGTTTTAGTTACAGACTTTAGCAATTAGCTGTACAAAACATAAACATTGTTCTAAAAAAATAAAAAAATATATATATATCTGCACAACTCATAGCTGGGAGTATTATACCCAGGAGGCTTCGTCACAAGGTATCATTATCCTCTCTGTAATTATTTTCTTCTTTTACCAGCTGTCCAGGCATCTTTGTACCCACCCTTGACTTGAAGGATCTGACCTTGACCTAATTGTATTCCTCAAAACTCGCCCTTACACTCCCATGTGACAGTCCCTGGGCCTAGAGGGAGGGTGCTAGTGTAGTCTTAGCAGCAAGGCATTTGCAGTGAAAAAAAAGATTGGGCCCAATGGGATTGTTACAGGTAGTTAGTTAGGCATAAGCTGGGCAGGAGAGGGCTCTTCCTTACTCACTAGAATGTCAGGTGATGGTTCGGCAATTATTACATTGCCTGTCTAAAAATGATAATTTGGCAGCTCCAAGGAGAGGCCATTTCCTGATGGTCCATACCTGTTAACATCAAAATATTAACTGAATGCAGGCCCCACGGAGGTACAACTTCCTGGGCATGCGTGTTAGAGACCAAAAAAAAAAAAGAAAAGAAAAGAAAATGGTGAAGTATGATCTTCTGGAGGCACACTCCACCGGAAAAGGGAAGTAAGCCTCAGATGGCCATGTTTATAACTCCCTAAACACATTGCGTGTGTTCAGTTCCAAAGGATAGGAAAACACTGGGCATGTGGAAAGCCCACCCTAAAGGAAGAAACATGGGAAAGAGGCGAGCTTATAAAAGTCCTAGGGACATGGTTAAACAGGACACTTGACCTTTTCTCTTTAACCTTCACATGCCCACTTGGGTCTCATCCAAGCACATGTTCCTTGCTTTCCTGTTCTAAGGCCTTTTCAAATAAACTTCCATTCCTACTGTGGAACTTGCCTTGGTCTCTTTTTTGCTTTATGTCCCTCAGTCAAATTCTTTCCGAAGAGGCAAGGACTGAAGTTGCCGTGGACCTGTACATATTCGCCGCCAGTAACTCACATCTCTTCTACCGGTAACAGGATGCCAAATAAGAGAGATTGGCATCTCTGGTTTTGAGAATACCATAATTTTGGTTTCCTTGTAAGTAAGGAGAAATAAATAACGTTAATATTTTGACAATAAATAGAGTATTTGTATGTCAGAACAGAAAAGAGAACCTCTTCCATTAGGGTACCAACTAAAGATATGAAGAAAAATTATAATCTAGTACTCTCTAGAGGATTACTGTAGCCAAGAAATAATTCATAATTAGTCTACTCTCAAACAGGAGTTAGTATCAAGTGTTATACTTTTCCTTTGAAACAATTTCTCTCTCTGAATTTCCTTTTCTATTGAAGAGAAATGATAGTAAGATCAATTTGTGTGCAAATTAAATTTTAGATTTATTATACTTTAATTATTCACATAAAGTACAGCAAGAATTGATTGGCTACATAGGCCCCTTTCAAGTTGACTTTGCTGGAACTTTACCTAAAAATATGCAATTTTAGTCAAAGTCTTGGTAAAATAACCAGTGTCTCCAATTATTTTGTTCTAAAAGACTCTTACTGAACTTTATAACTATATTGTCATAAAATCACAATTTGAATTTTGGCTAACTCAGAGAGAGAGGTAAGTTTGTTTGCAAATCATCCTTCACCCAAATGCTCTAAACTATAAATAACTATAAAAAAAAGTTTTTTGGACTGTTCTTTAACCAGAGCAGCACCCTTCCAAGCAAGATGTTTGTTCACCTTGGAACTGCCATTCACAAGCCAAATAGCTCATGAGAGCAATTAGGCACTGTAAAATCTAGCAGCTCCTCACATAGTTAGCATCAGTCCTAGGGGAAAAAGAGGGTTCTTACTTATGAGTATCTCCTTCTTGTATTCCCAGGTAGCAAGATCCTATGCAAACCATTTTAATTTTATCATGGAACTCTTTTGAACACCTTTATTTCCATTAGCATAGGGGTAGCTTCAGCTAACATTCCGTAGCAAGGCAGTAAATGCCCCTCCAGTAGAAATTCTGTAGTCCAGTAGTTGTTATTGGGAAGTGCTCACAGTTTTTTGCCGTAAGTCCCAATAAGTGTTCCACAGAAGGCTACAAAGTGGAGGATTTGTCCCATCTAGCACTCCAGCTTCTCTCTGATATTTTGTGGGCTCAGGCAATCTTTCTAGCTCCCATTTAGTAAGTCCAGTTAACATTTCTGAAAGAGCAGATTTACCTGCCTTCAGTTTTGTAGTACTATATAGGGGAAATCATCCCCCAGTCAGATACAGTACCCATTTTCATAAGACATTCAGGTGAGAAGAGTCACAACTACCTTACATAAAGTCTGTTTAAACATCTCAGATTTTACAATTCTGTTAGCCTGTATGTTTTTATGTTCTGGTCCCAGGAACTTTTCTACCCCAAGACCATTTTACCTTTTCTCATAAAAAAAAGGGTTTGGGTTCCCAACAGGGAGTGGAGTCAAGGGACTCAAGCCTTTTTGTCAAATTTTTTATCTTAATTTGCCTCAGCATTGCCCCAGACAATGTCAGCTTTCTCATGATAACCTTTGCCTTCTGATTTAAAAAAATTTTTTTTTCCAATCTAGGGCAAATAGTGAATAACCATCTAAAAATTTCTGTCACTCTTCTGGAGTGAATTCTTTGACTCTCTTTTTCCTTTCCCATTTTTTTGTTAATTACCCCAATTTTTTTCTTTTCTTTTTTTTTTTTGAGATGAAGTCTCACTCTGTTCCCCAGGCTGGAGTGTGGTGGCATGACCTTGGCTCACCATGACCTCCAACTCCTGGGTTTGAGCGATTCTTCTGCCTCAGCCTCTTGAGTAGCTGGGATTACAGGCACACGCCACCATACCCAGCTAATTTTTGTATTTTTAGTAGAGATGGGGTTTCACCATGATCGCCCTCCTCGGCCTCCCAAAGTGCTGGGATTACAGGTGTGAGCCACTGTGCCCGGCTGAGCTAGCTCCTATTAGTCCGATAAGCTCTTACTTTTCTTTGATTAGAGCTCTTTCACACAGTTTAATAGTGAAATATCACTTCCATGTGACACAAATAAACATACAGATATAATAGACATGCAGACAAAAGCAGATGTGGAAGATTTTTCATTGCCTGTTTTTAAAATTTTTCCCCTTTATGGCCGGATGCAGTGGCTCATGCCTGTGATCCCAGCACTTTTGGGAGGTGGAGGCAGGTAGATCACTTCAGTCCAGGAGTTCGAGACCAGCCTGGGTGAAATGCAAAACTTCCTCTCTACTAAAAGTGCAAAAGTTAGGCGGGTATAATGGTATGCACCTGTAATCCTAACTACTTGGGAGGCCGAGGTATGAGAATTACTTGAACCTGGGAGGAGGAGGTTGCACTGGGCCGAGATTGTGCCACTGCACTCCAGACTGAGTGACCGAGTGAGACTTGGTCTTAAAAAAAAAAAAAAAAACAGGTTTAGGCTGGGCACAGTGGCTTGTGCCTTTAATCCCAGCGCTTTGGGAGGCCGAGGCGGGCGGATCACGAGGTCGGGAGATAGACCATCCTGGCCAACATGGTGAAACCCTGTATTAGCTGGGTGTGGTGGTGTGCGCTTGTAATCCTAGCTACTTGGGAGGCTGAGGCAGGAGAATTGCTTCAACCCAGAAGGCGGAGGTTACAGTGAGCTGAGATCGAGCCACTGCACTCCAGCCTGGTGACAGAGTGAGACTCCGTCTCAAAAAAAAAAAAAAAGATTTAGCTGTTTTCATTAAACCAACAATAATAATGTCTTATTTTATTAAAAATTACATAAGCAAAGATCATTCTTTTGGGGGCTTGGTTTATAGTTTAATAACCCTTTTGCCAAATTTTGATACCTTATAGTATTTGGCAAGGATAAGTATGGAATCCTTTGATCAATAAATGCAAACAAAAATGTGTGCTAACAATTCTTAAGACATTTCTAATATTACTTCACCAATAATTTCTAAGCTTGCTGACTAAAGATTTTACTTAAGTCACATGAATTTGAAAACTATTTAGGCTTATTTAATTTATGAGTACTTTTTTTTTTTTTTTTTTTTTTGATATGAAGTCTTGCTGTCTTTCATAGGCTGGAGGGCAGTGGCATGATCTTGGCTCATTGCAATCTCCACCTCCCAGGTTCAAGTGATTCTCATGCCTCAGTCTCTGAAGTAGCTGGGATTACAGGCGCACACCATCACACATGGCTAACTTTTGTGTTTTTAGTACAGGCAGGGTTTCACCACGTTGACCAGGCTGGTCTTGAACTTCTGACCTCAAGTGATCTGCCCGCCTTGGCCTCCCAAAGTGCTGGGATTACAGGCAGGAACCACTGTGTCCAGCTATTAATTTATGAGTACTGTTTACCTTTAAGCCAGTCTGGTACCTTGTGGCCAAAAACACAAAACAAAATATGTGTACATATACCTAAACACACATGTATACACTCCTACAAAGTTCCTATAGTTTATGCTTCAGAACTCTAGCCATGAGATATTAATACAGACTTAACCACTTTGCAACAATAGCAAAAATAAATGTTTGGATGCAAACAGTGGATTTTATCTCAGAAAAGTAACAACAGCCTAAAGCAGGCTGAAAAAGAAAGCAGAGAGATAGAGAACTTAGGAATTTTATAGTTGCAGGTTCACCTTCGGGCTCTAAATTTTTCTTGATGTAATTTGCCCATCAGTTTAAATTGTGCACAAGAACAGACCTCTAATGTGTAACCAGCTGCAGTATTAGAAAACCTGGCATGCCCCTCCATTACACAACCACTTGCAAGTAGAGGGGTCATAAAAGCAAACAGGGTGCCTGAGAGAGGTCATTATCCTTGTGTTTTTTCATTCCTAGATTATTTGTGTTCCACATTTTTTTCTTAAAAGGAGGAACTGAGCTGTGCCTTAAGGTTTAGTGGAGTGGGTAAAAGTGTGCTGGTTGTGAGTGGGACTCCATAGTGTGTCACCGCTGAGTCATTTCTGTCCTTTTATGTGTCTCAGTTTCTCTTTGTGGAGGTCCAGCACCACTGGGAGGACTCAAAGTAAGGAATGAGCCTGTGTGCAGTGGCTTATGCCTGTAATCCCAACACTTTGGGAGACCCAGGCGGATGGATCACTTGAGGTCAGGAGTTCGAGACCGGCCTGGCCAATATGGTGAAACCCCATCTCTACTGAAAACACAAAAATTAGAGGGGCATGGTGGCATGCACCTGTAATCCCAGCTACTTGGGAGGCTGGGACAGGAGAATGGCTTGAACTCTGAAGGTGGAGCTTGCAGTGGGCCAGGATCATGCCATTGCATTCCAGCCTGAGCATCGCAGTGAGACTCCATCAAAAAAAAAAAAAAAAGGAATGACCAGCTCCTATATGTGCTTAATGGGCAAGAATTTTTTTAAGCTAATTTTGTTGGGAGTTCCCTGTAGGGCTGCTGCATGTTGTAGGAGGTCAACCCCCCAGACACTTCCACTTGGCCCTGAGTCACCCAGGGGCACATTTTGGTTGGAAAGAGCAAAATGCTCTTTCTCTTGGAACTGAGGAAACTCAATCTCTCATTTATCTATGAAAATGACAGTTCAGTTCCTCACACAAATGTGCACACAAGCCAATCGAGATTAATTTCAGGAGGAAAGGCAATGGAGAAGACTCTTTAGAATGCACCTCTGGGCCAGGTGGTGGCTCATGCCTGTAATCCTAGCACTTTGGGAGGCTGAGGCAGTTGGATCACTTGAGCTCAGGAGTTCAAGACCAGCCTGGCCAACATAGCAAGACCCTGTCTCTACAAAAAGTACAAAAATTAGCTGAGTGTAATGTCACACATCTGTAGTCCCAGTTACTCTGGAGGCTAATGAGGAGGATCTCTGGAGCCTGGGAAGTTGAGGCTGCAGTGAGTAATGATGGTACCACAGGACTCCAGCTTGGGCAACAGAGCAAGACTTTGTTTTGAAAGAAAAAAAAAAAAGAATGCACTTCTGCACTAGAATTGGGATCCTAGACAACAACTTCCTAGGAGCTCAGCTAAACCAGCTAAGACTACTCCTGTAAACTGTTCTCAGCCACTCCTAACTTTGTAACTCTCATCTGCCATTACACATGCCAAAGCCAAGTCCTCTCATGGTACAAGGTAATTTCTGGTACCTCCAAAAGTCAAAGAGGTCAGGGAGTGCAATACAGGAAGGCAGAACTGTAGACCAGAAGAATCTGCCCATTACTCTTGAAACTCCATAAGAAAACAGGACATCCCAAAAAGGGGCAAGTGGTGCCTTTGTTTTGAGTTCTTTAAGGTGTTCGAGTCATTAGAAGACTTCTTTAGATTTTTTTTTGGTAGTGAAGATTGTGAAGGGGAAGGAGGAGTAGGGTGGAAGACAAGACAGGAAGCAAACAGAAACCATGCACGTGGTTTTGTTTTGTTTTTCCTTTTTGCAGCTGCAAGGAATTTTATTGCAAGGCAATTCAGAGACCTTGTTTCCCATAATTTGGAATTCTTATTGGGATTTGGCCAAGTCAAGTAGAGTAGGAGTTGGTCAAACCCCGTGGGGAGAAAGACCAGAACAACAACAGCAATAGCAACAACAATAAAAACTCAGCAGTATGATTACTGAGTGCTCTGATGGTAAGGAGAAATTAAGACCAGCTGATTGTTAATTGTAACTTTTGTCAAATGAAAGCCCAGTTCAGCTACTTACCTAGGAATGGGTCTCAGGTTGAAGACTGCTCTGTACTGTCCTAGAAGCAGGGAAAAACTCAAACTCACCTTCCCTGTTGTAAGTGAGCTCAAACTCTAGAAAGGAGTTACCTGCCTTCCATCATCACGGAAGCAGGAAAACTTGCCTTCTTGTTGGAGCAAGTAAAACTTCAGAAAAAGGAGATGTACAACAAAATAAACTTTAGATCTTGACCAAGTTCTGGGAGATCAGTGATTCTCTGGCGTGGGGCTTCCCAGGCCTCAGCCAGTTATCTTGTTGGTTTGAGCAGTAAAGATAGCGCAAAGCTGGTACCAAGCATCAGTAGGTGATTTGTTAAAAGTCAGGGGCACTTCCACTCAGAAGCCCTTTCAGGTTGCCAATTGTGAACCCAAAATATCTGAAACAAGGTCTCAGTCAATTTAGAAGGTTTATTTTGCCAGGGTTAATGATGCACCCATGACATAACCTCAGGAGGTCCTGATGACATGTGCCCAGGGTAGTCAGGGTACAGCTTGCTTTTATACAATTTAGGGAGACATAACACTTCAGTCAATACATGTAAGATTTACACTGGTTTCATGTGGAAGGGTGGGACAACTTGAAGTGAGGACTTTCAGTTCATAGGCACATTTAAACACATTCTCATTGGCAGTTGGTTCAAACAGTTATTGTCAGAAAGGAATGTCTGGGTTAAGATAAGGGATTGTGGAGAGCAAGGTTTTATAGATTGTAAATGTTTCTTAGCAGACTTAAGGTCTGCATTAATGTTAATGCTGAAGAGGTAAGATGAGGCATGTCTTATCCCCCTCTTCCCTTCATGGCCTGAACCAGTCTTCCTGGTTAATTTTTAGAGTGCCGTGGCCAAGGAAGCAGTACATTCAGATGGTTGTGGGAGCCTTTGAATTTTATTTTTGATTTACACAGATGTAACTTAGAGAAAGTTAAGCATCACTCCAACAATGTTTCCCATGCATTTTAACATATCAAATAAACCTAATTCGAAAAATTTAATCAGAGGTAAGTTCAGGAAAACCTAGTTATTTTTAGTATCTCTCTTTTAAAAGATGAAAAAACAAACCCTTTGAGATTTTCCAGGGACACTCTGGAAAAATCTCAGTTTGAGATCAAGATTGTATTTAGGATTTGATTTTGAGAAGGCAAAATGTCAAAAGGTTTGAATATTTGATTAAACAGGATCCCAAGCCACTTTTCTAAAAGAAGACTTGGTTCTCTTAAATAAGGATATTATAAAGCACTGGAAATTACTCCAATAAGACACAGAATCTTTGTTTCCTAGGCAGATTACTTGAAAAGTAAAGAAAAATCTGTTATACAGTCTCTCATAAACAGCAGACTAGTAGTCCAAGAAATTTTGTCCCTTGAGAGAGAAAACTGAAGTCTAGTTTTACATCAGTATACTATTGATATTAAAGCTTATTTTAAAACCTCATAAATAAACCCATTCAGTCTTAGCCAGCTTGACCATATAAAATATGTTTTTTTCCCTTCACATTTCCTTTACAACTTCATATATTCCTTCAGGTTTCTGTCCCTTCCTCTTTCTCATTCTGGAACAACCTTTCAACAACCTCTTAAGCAACTACAAAAACATATTTTGCATTCCTTGAATACTTTTCATGCAGAGTTGTTTCCCTTCACACTTATTGCTTATAGTAGTTTTGTTAACATATATAAATTATTTTTAACAATAGTCTTTATTTTACAGGGAAATCTAGGAAGTAGACAGTTGTGAATTGCCTGTCACATACCAGCATTTTTTTTTTAGCAGATTAGTAAATTTTATGAATACAGCATCTCACATGTTCTAGAAATATAAGCTTCTTCATAATAAACTTCTTAATGTGGTAAAAAGTAGATGTTTACTAAGAGACCCAAATATCTTTTAGTTCCTCTGTAAAAATAAGTAGCAAAAGCGTATATAATTTAAACTTATGTTTAGTAATTGTTTCAGTATTTTATTTCACTTAGATATTCAATGAATACCTGTCACTTAGTGTAACTTAAAGTTTCAAATTACCAAACAGATTTTGAAAATGACTTTTTTTTTTTAACACCCTTTGAGCAAATAATTTTTTCTTTTAAAAAAATTTGTACCTTTTTTTTTTTGAGATGGGATGCTGTGTGTTGTCCAGGCTGTTCTCAGAATTCCTCGGCTCAGGCAAACCTCCTGCCTCAGCCTTCTCAGGTAGCTGGGATTATAGGCATGCACCAGGGCTCATCTTTTTTTTTTCTTTCTTTTTTTTTGAAACGGAGTCTCATTCTGTTGCCAGGCTAGAGTGCAGTGGCGCATCTCGGCTCACTTCAACTTCCGTCTCCATATTCAAGCGATTCTCCTGCCTCAGCCTTCCGAGTAGCTGGGACTACAGGTGCTTGCCACCACGCCCAGCTAATTTTTGTACTTTTAGTAGAGATAGGTTTTCACCATGTTGGTCAGGTTGGTCTCAATTTTTTTGACTTCGTGATCCGCCCACCTTAGCCTCTCAAAGTGCTGGGATTACAGGTGTGAGGCACTGTGCCAGGCTCAGGGCCCGTCTTTTAAGACTTAACGAAACACAATTATTGTTGAAATATTTTTGTCAGAACAGAGACTCAATTTGATTAAAATCACATCTGTAAATTTATGATCTTAAACATCTAATAAATATATTAGCTTATTTTATGAGTAAGCCCAATAAATATATAAATATAAATACAAATAAAATATAAAGTATACATATAAAAATAAAATAAAATGTATGTCTGCATTATACTTAATGCAGAAAACTGAAGACATTGAAGACATATCTGTTTTAATAAATCAACAATATTATTTTTGTTGTTTTTTTGTCACCCAGTCTGGATTGCAGTGCTGCAATCACCGCTTACTGCAGCTTTGACCTCCTAGGCGCAAGCAATCCTCCCAACTTTGCCTCCCAAGTAGCTGGGACTACAAGTGTGCGCATAACGGCTGGCTAATAAATCAAATATATATATATATATTTTTTTATTTTTTTTATTTTTTATTTTTATTTTTTTTTATTTTATTAAGACGAAGTCTCGCTCTGTAGCCCAGGCTGGAGTGCAGTGATGTGATCTTGGCTCAATGCAGCCTCTGCCTCCTGGGTCCCAGTTCAAGCAGTTCGCCTACCTTAGCCTCCCAAGTAGCTGGGATTACAGGCATGAGGCACCATGCCCAGCTAATTTTTGTGATTTTTAGTAGAGATGGGGTTTCACCATGTTGGCCAGTCTGGTCTTGAACTTCCAACCTCGTGATCTGCCTGCTTGGCCTCCCAAAGTGCTGGGATTACAGGCGTGAGCCACTGTGCCCGGCCCAATCAACAATATTAAACTAGTTTTTTTTTTTCTTTTTCCTGTATCCTTCAGGCATTAACTCTAAAACCACATGAATTTGAAAAATGTTTGGGTTAGTTTCCTATATTTTTTAGAGTTTGGGGAATACTTAATTTATATAAACACTTATTTTTCTCTAAGCCAATTATTTAGAATGAAGGTCTTTTAGTAATTGGGTAATACCATCTGGAGATAGGAAAATATCACATATACATAATATATATACACATATACAGACAGAAGTAGAGATTATTATGACTTTCACTCTAAAAATTTATCTTGAGCCAGGCATAAATACAGTGATACAGAATTCACTAGATTATAAATGTAAGAGTTTGTTCTTGTCTTTGCTTCATTTTTTTTTCCATCTAAATTACGTTTCCGGTAAATAGAACAAGTAGTTCAATATGAGGGCTGAAGCTTTTTACCAATATTTTTGGAGGAGACTTTTAAGACTTTGTTTTGTCTTGTTGTATTTATGGAGGATGTAGACTAAATTCTGTTCCCATTTATCCTTTTGAGCCCCAGGTGGTTGCTTTCAAGGTCCTTGAGTCCCCTTCAAGATCTCCCAAAGGAAGGAGCAGGATGCCTAAAATTCCAGTGACTATAGGGACGTGAGGAGGTAGAGTGGGAAGGGATGGGTCTCAGAGGAGCCAGCTTGGAAGATGTTTAAGTTTTCTTAAAGAAGCCATTGAAGTGCTAGACACAGTGTCTTTGCACCTATAATCCCAGTTACTGAGGAGGTAGAGGTGGGAGGATCACTTGAGTCCAAACCCAGAAGTTCAAAACCAGCCTGGCCAGCATAGTAAGACCTGTCTCTTAAAGCAAAATTTAAAAAATGAGCCATTGAAGTTCTAAATTATGCTTTGTAAAGTTATGCCAACAAGAAAGGAAGGGAAAGAGCTAATGCTGCAGTGGCAGAGCATACACTCAGCAGGGTTTTGACAAGGAGGGGTTTCAGTTGACTGAGAAGTTCCCATGAAAAGAGCAGGATCAAATGTAGAGAACAGAGAAGCCTTGAAATAAAGAGCCAGGGAGAACTTCTAGCCTAAGAGGAGTACAGAAAGGCCTTAAAACCAAAGCTGGGAAGAAGAGCTCTAGCCCAACAAGTTCCTTCCAAACAAAGAAGCCTTAGATTCTAACCCAGCTTCAGAGAGCACAGTCATTCAAAATGTGACTGAAATTATGTCTTTTTATGGCTTACTGATGGATGCAATAGGTGTTCCCAAAAAATATGCAGAAGATGGAGCCTATGATCCAAAGTCACTCTCAAAGATATCCAAAGAGAATACTGTTTGTCAATCCCAGATCAAGGCAGATTCAGTTAAAAGAAAAAAAAGAATGGTGTTTGTGAACACTTGTGTTTGTGACCTCCAATAAAAGTGAGATACTTTCGACACTGGGTAGGTGATGCTGAAATGGGATTTCTCAGTACTAGCAAGGCAGCAAGGAAAGAGATGACACAGACCCTTATGGACTGAGATCTTTTATTTACACTCACTTGAGAGGTGGCATGGTCCAGTATCGCAGGCCCCCAGGCTGCTGGCTGCCTGCCTGCAGGCATAGACCCACTGGCAGGTAGAAAACCAGTAACAGTCATTCTGTTATTGGATCCAAGCCAAGGTCTCAGGACATAAAATGAAACAAAACAAGACACTATGGCTATCCCTGAGAAAGAAAGGATCTGTTATAAGAGTACTTGAACCAAGAGTCACAATACCCAAATAACTAGTTCCTAAAGTGTTTTCTCCTATAAATCTAAATTTTGGAAAAGGAAAGCAGAGGCTGTTAACATCCTTGCTCAGCTGGACCCCAAGATCTAGGGTCTGATAGGTAAAACGTTTATTTTTGCTTGCTGGGTCATAGGTCCTGGGATCTCAGTTGCAGTTCCCAGAACAAGCAGGGAATCCTAACCATCCCAACCTCACTGACAAATCTGTTGGGAGGAAAACTTTCCCCTCCTCCAACTTGGGTTTAGTTGTTGGGGACCTGCACATTATCTGATAATAAGCAGGTTAATAGAAGAAAAGACAGGGTTTATTTATGTGTGTCTTGGGAATGCTCAGTGATGAGTAATTCATTCAATAGCCAGAGATAAAAGGTTTCTACAGTAGTTCCCCATTATCCATAGGGGATGTGTTCCAAGACCCCAGTGGATGACTAAAACTGTTGACAGTGCTGAACCCTGGCCAAGGAATGCCAGGGTCACTTTTTCGCTTAAAGGAAGCGCTTGATGACTTCTCTTTGGCATATTCGAGTTGCCAGCATCACTATTCTTGGGCTTTGGGACCATTATTAAGTAAAACAAAGGTTACTTTAACACAGGCACTACAACACTGAAATAATTGATCTGATAACTGAGAAAGCTACTAAGTGACCTTGGGTAGCATATACAGCATGGCTACCCAGACCAAAGGGATGATTCATATCCAGGCCAGGAAGGAGTGGGGAGGGCACAAGACTTCATCACACTGCTCAGATTGATGCTCATTTTAAAACTTGTGAATTCTTTCTGGAATTTTCCAATTAATATTTTAATGTTTTCAGTTCTTCATTGATCATGGGAAACTGAAATCAGGGAAAGCAAAACTGCAGATAAGTTTACCAACTTCAAATGAAGGAGAGGGATTTAGGGCTTCAATTGGAAGGTGTAGATGGTTCTGTTGGCCTTTTTGCTGCCAGTGGCAATGGGCAGACTGTCTCTGTGGCAACCGAATTCACTGGAAACTCCTGTGGAGAGAGGGTTAATGACAGCTGGGTGTTCCAGAGGGAAGTTGGATTAGGGAAGTTCAGGTAATGTTTCTTTCTGTGGCCGAGCACAGTGGCTCACACCTGTAATCCCAGCACTTTGGGAGGTGGAGGCGGGTGGACACTTGAGGCCAGGAGTTCGAGACCAGCCTGGCCAACATGGTGAAACGCTGTCTCGACTAAAAGTACAAAAATTAGACAGGCATGGTGGCGCATGCCTGTAGTCCCAGCTACTTGGAAGGCTGAGGTACAAGAATCACTTGAACCTGGGAAGTAGAGATTGCAATGAGCCAATAACACGCCACTGCACTCCAGCCTGGGTGACACAACCAGACTCTGTTTTAAAAAAAAAAATTCTTTCTGCTTCTTCAGTTCAAATTGCTTTTATTTTTAAAATAATCTTTATACCGACTCTGTGAGTCCAAGTAGGTCCCCTCAATATTGAAAGCTTTCTAAAATATATTAAAACTCTTACCTGGGACCTTCATTATTTTAACAGCTTTGTTGCTGTATAATGGGCATATTGTAAATTGTACATATTTAAAGCATACAATTTGATAAAGAGACATATGAATGTACCCATGAAACTGTCAACATAATAGTGAACATGTCTGTTACTCTCAGAAGTTTCTCCATTGTCCCTTAAAAAATTTCTTCTGTTTCTCCCCAAACCCTCTCTTTCAGGAAACCAGTGATCTTTTTTGTCACTATAGATTCCTTTACATATTCTGGAGTTTTATATAAATGGAATCATAAAATAGTCTTTCTTGGTCTAGCCACCTTCCCTCAGCATAATTATTCTTGAGATTCATTCATGTTGCTTGTATCAATAGTTTTTTTTTATTATTGCTGAGTTTGTTGGATGCTATAATAAGGCTGATATGACTGTTTGTGTATGTCTTTGTGAAACTGCCTTGGCAAAGTTGTAACAGTAAAATAAGTTTGACATGGTTGACTCTGTCTTACTTCTAACCTTGAAGCTATCTTTGCTCATTCCTGGGTATAGGGTCAAGCTGACCGTGCTCAGGGACTGAAAACCACCTTTGTAAGACTAATGAAAGGCCACAAGATTAGGATTATGGGAGGGATCTGAATTCTGCTAAAATATAAGCATAGTTTTTTTTTTTTCTGAATAGCAAATAGTTTATTGGTAAGTACACGGTTTCAATGGGAGTAATAAATTCACATGAACAGGAGACAGTAATCAAGTCAAAAAAATAAATGCTTACTAATCATTAGAAAATCTGTGCCATTAGGGCTGGCACATAAAAATCCAAAATCACCCCAGAGGCCAAATCTTAAAGAAGATTCGTCCTCTTATTAGTCCATATGGAATAGGTCCATAGTACCTGGAATCTGTAGAATTCTATAGATTATCACCTTCTAACCAAACATGACCCATTGGCAACGTAGGTCTGCTCTATAATTCATTCAATTTTTAGGGAATTTGCAGGGCTTCCAGAAAAAAAAAAATAAAGCATGTCTCAAAGCGTATGTGGGCGATCCCTATTTCAGGAATCCTCCGGCCCAAAGTAACCTGAAGACCCTCGGCATAGTTTTTATAATCCTTTACTGCTCAGGAGTCCTGTGGCCAGAGGTGACAGGATTTGTGGCTTTCCCAAGTGCTCCTGTAGATAGTATCACTAATGTAGAACCTAAGATTGGTCTTTTGAGATTTTTTTCAAACTTTCTAGCCACTGACTCACCCCCACCCAGAACCGTGACTTTTGACTCAGCTGTTCCTGTGGCCCCACCTAGAGGCAGACTCAGCACATAAGGAACGTTTTCCATACATCTATGATTTCATCCCTAACCAGTCAGCAACACTCATTCTCTAGCCTCCTGCCCACCAAATTTTCCATAAAAACTCTACCTAGTTTCTGAGTTCTTGGAGAGATGGATTTAAGTGATAACTCCAGTTACCCTGTGTGGCTGGCCAGGCATTAAATTCTTAACTGCACTGCTGCAGTCTCAGTGAATTAATTAATTTTATCTGTGCAGTGGGCAGGAATGACTCACTGGATGATCATGTTTCTATGTATGTATGCTTTCATTTTTCTTAAGTAAATACCTAGGAATGAAATGGTTGAATCATATTGGAAGCGTATATTCAACTTTTAAAGAAACTGATAAACTGCACTGGTGATGGTGATAACTACACCATTTTTCATTTCTACCAACAGTTCATAATAGTTTCAGTTATTTGACATCCTTTCCAACACTTGAAAAATACTGGGTTACTTTATTATTATTATTATTTTTCGAGGTGGAGTCTTGTTCTGTTGCCCAGGCTATAGGGCAGTGGCATGATCTTGGCTCACTGAAACCTCTACCTCCTGGGTTCAAGCTCCTGCCTCAGTCTTCTGAGTAGCTGGGATTACAGGGGGTGCACCACCAAGCCTGGCTGATTTTTGTATTTTTAGTGAAAACAGGGTTTCACCATGTTGGCCAGGCTGATCTCGAACTCCTGACCTCAGGTGATTTGCCAGCCTTGGCCTCCCAACGTGCTGGGATTACAGGTGTGAGCCACCATGCCCAGCCTACTTTCTTATATTTTTTAGAGTTTCAGGATTATTTAATTTATATAAGCATTTCTTTTTATTATTTTCTTTTATTTTTTTGAGATGGGGTCTTGCTCTGTCACCCAGGCTGGAGTACAGTGGTGCGATCTCTGCTCACTTCAACCTCTGCCTTTCTGGTTCAAGCAATTCTCCTGCCTCAGCCTCTTGAGTAGCTGGGACTACAGGCACACACTGCCACCACCCCGCCCCACTAATTTCTTTTGTATTTTAGTAGAGACGGGGTTTCCTGTGTTGCCCAGGCTGGTCTCGAACTCCTGAGCTCAGGCAATCTGCCTGCCTCGGCCTCCCAAAGTGCTGGGATTATAGGCATGAGCCACCGCGCCCGGCCATAACATTTTTTTAAGAGATGTGGTCTCATTTGTTGCCCAGGAATGCAGTGGGGTGTTTATAGCTCATTGCAGCCTTGAACTCCCACCTCAGCCTCCCAAGAAGCAGGGATTACAGGTGTAGGTTTTATGACCTGCTTCATAGGAGACTTTGGGGGTGGTTTGTGAGAGTGGTCTTTCTGCTTCTGTTTTCTAAAATGCCTACATGACATATTTTGGAGTGGCACTTTCTGGACCCCATCAATTCCATAAAACTACATAGCTTTATAACTGTAAAACATTGCCATTTAATTTGAGTAAAGTCCTATATTTTCTGTATAAATACAGAATTTTCAGTCTTTTTCGAGACTGTAGTTTTCGTTTTTTTGCCAAACTGCAGTTGTTGGATTGACCCCATTGCTGGTTAAATTGGAATCTGCAGAAATTAATGTTAGCCATAAAATCTTTGTCTCCTTTTTTTCCATTAAAAAACATTATGTGGCAATAGTCTGTAAAATCTTTGTCTTAAAACAAAAGACAAAGCAACCAGAGGAAACTTAAAGGAAAAGGGCATGCCACCTGCCAGTGTTTTACTGAGTTTCTTTGACATTAAAAAAAAAATAAGCAAGCCATTCTTTCTATTTTAGGAATTTGAGTTTATTGTTAAATCCCTTTTCTAATAAACCCAAATCTTTTCTTCATTCCTGTCAAGAGTTATAAATAAAGGTTTGCCAAGCATTATCTGCCCTTGGCAAAACAGAGAACTGCTCATGGAATAACCCTAAGTGAGGGAAAGAAGAGAAAAAAAATGTTCCTTGAGTACCCACAATGTCCTTGGTACTATTACATGCTTTAGAGTATCTTCTCATTTAAATCTTGTGACTGTCATTTAAGATTAGTATTATTAGCTGCATTTGAAAATGGAAGAAATGAAGGCTCATTTTAAGTTGAGGTGTACATATGCAGGTTTGTTATCTAGGTAAACTTGTGTTATGGGGATTTGTTGTACAGATTATTTCATCACCCAGGTATTAAGCCTAGTACCCATTAGTTATTCTTCCTGATGTCTTGCTCCTTCCACCCTCTACCCTCTGATAGGCTCCAGCATGTATTATTCCCCTCTTTGTGTCCATGAACCCCGTTTTCTATATTGTGTTTTCAAATGCTTGGAAAAATTTGAACAAAGCAAATGCAGACCAGTAGGTGTTTGCTGTTGAGAGTGCCTTCAAGTAGTTTCATTGGTAGATGCAAGCTTTTCTAGTTGGTTGCTTTGATGAAACTGGGAGGGCATCTAAAACCTGAATCTTTTTCCCCCTCATGACTAGTGCTTATACAGAACACATATTTCTTTGTGGTTTTTTTTTTTCTTTTTGAAGCCTTTTGGAGCAGTGAGGGAATCTTACTTTCTTTTCCATGGAAAAGACAATTAAATGTGTATACACACGTATGCACATGCATATGTACCTACATCAGCTGAGTAGCAACAAAATTAAATTGCTTAAAATTATGAAGCTTATACTGTAGTATAAACATACCGATCCATAACAAACACATTTATAACCATTTTGGTGAAAGATTAGATATCCAAAATTACATTATCCTGCCAAAATAATTTCCATTTTAACAATTTTTTTCTGGTCTTTGTTAATACATATGTTATTTTTATTTTATTTTATTTTATTTTTTGAAACAGAGTCTCACTCCATCACCCAGACTGGAGTGCAGTGGCATGATCCTGGCTCACTGCAACCTCTGCCTCCCAGGCCCAAGCGATTCTCCTTCCTCAGCCTCCCAAGTAGCTGGGATCCACGCCACTACCACCCAGCTAATTTTTATATTTTTAGTAGAGATGAGGTTTTACCATGTTGGCCAGGCTGGTCTCAAATGATCCACCCTCTTGGCTTCCCAAAGTGCTGGGATTATAGGTGTGAACTACCTCGCCCAGCCATATACATTTATTTTTGTTTAGTACACAGTCATTATATATGAATCATCTGATTTTTATACTCATATATAGATAATTCTATCATAGATTTTTCTGGGAACAGACCTTGTTTTCATTATCCTGCTTTCAGAATGTGTTAGATCATAAAGGTTTGGTTTTAGAAATTTATGTATTTTTATGTTTCTATAGTTTTAGTAATTTTTTTAGAGAAAACTTTTTTCATAGTATTTATTTATAATTACTTCAATATTGTATTGCCATACCATATTGTTTAGTACACAGTTGGATTGTTTCTAGACTTTCTTGTAGATAATACTTAAGTTAGTGCTTTTGTACAGTTTTTGCATCTGTTTAATTATTTATTAGGGCCTTTTCTCAGAAGTGGGGTTATTAGATTTAAGGCTGTGAACATGATTGTATTTTGTCGTGTTGCTTTCCATGCAGATTTTTCACTTCATACTTAACTCATTTTACTAATTTTACTGGTGTTGGTTAGCATTGTTTTTTTCCTTTCTCTTTGAGTTATAAATGGTGACTTAAGAGTGTTTACATCTCCTTTTGTTTTATTACTGTTTAAGATTGTTTTACCATGTGGTTATTGTTTGTACATTCTCTCATGTGAATTGTCTTTTCATATCATTTGCTTATGTATGTATGTATGGAAATCTTGATGTCTTATATAAAAATTATATTAGCCTTTTTTGGGGTAATTTTTAAAGATTCTCAGGAAAGGAAATAATGCTAGGGCAAGGAAAGGAAGGTCCATGTTCAATGGAAACCTTAATAGTACATATAACTATGAATATTGGAGAAAGAAAATTTTTATTTTTAGGAAATAATACATGAGTAACAGGGATAAAAGGGGAGGCAATTTAATATTTATTGAAAGCCTGGTTTTAAACCTTAGGGCAGTCATTTTATAAATGTAATTTTATTTAATTTTTACAAGACTACTAGCTAGATATTTTCCCATTTTACAAATAAGTAAACTGAGACAGAAAAATTAAGCAGCTTTCCAAAGACACACATCTTGTTCATAAAAGCTTTGTTATTGAATTGGCTAATTTCTTCATGGCTGTAACATATTACCCATAATCCACACAATTTAAATCTGGAAACTCATGTCCTTTAATTCTGAGCAATATTTTTGTATAATTTATTGGATAATTTCCTCCCTACCATTTTTTTCCCGTTCTAATTTTGAAACTTCTATTATTCATAGTTGGGCCTTCTTGCTTGATTTTTTTTAAATTTTCTTCCTCTTCTTCTTTCTCCTATTTTTATCTTTTTGCCTTTTTGGCTATCATTCTGGAAATTTTCTCAACTATGCTGCTGTGTAATTTTTCATTTCTGCTATTTTATTAATTTCCAGATATTAATTTCTCATTTGTCTTTAATGTTCTTTTAAAAAAATAGGGAGTTGGTACTTGTTATGTAGGTGGTCTCTTGTTTATTTCTGATAATGTTAATTATAGGTCATATTTTGAATTTTAAAAAACTGCTTGAATTGTTTGTTCCTGTGAATTTCTATTTTTTCCCTATTTATTTTGTTCTCTTTCATGTTGGAAGCTTTCTTCAAATATTTAGCGCTTCTTTACTGTCATTTATATTTAAGAGCAATGCACTAAGAGGCCGATCAGAAGCCATGTGAGTATGGGCGTAGCTTAAGGCCTACTGAACTTAGTCATATGATGCTGAGGTATATATATACCTTACAGTCAGTGTCTGTTAAGTTGATTTTCCTAGTCAGATTGCTCCTCAGAAATTTTTTATTACTCCTGCTTGGAAGTTCAGCTGCCAGTGTTCTTGGAGCCTGTTGTAGAATAAAGAATGCGGTTGGCCTTTGCCCCTGGTTCCTGGGACAGAGGCTTTAAATCCTTGGAATTTCTTGAGTGATAGGAGTGTCTTTATTATTGACACTAGGCCCCTCAGATCAAACTTGATAGTTTTTGCAAACCGGGTGACTGATTGTGAGTCCCTAGATAGTTTATGCTAACAAATGACACAGGATGGGGATTGGTAACTCCAGAAAGACCATGTGATTAAGGGGTTGGGGCTTTCACCCATGCAATATCACCCTGACCTCCAAGGATGACAAGGGAGACTGGATGGAGATGGAGTTAAGTCATGTGACCAGTTATTCATTCATTCATACCTCCGTAATGAAACCCCAATAAGATCTCTGGACACTCAAGTCTGGGTGAGTTTCCCTGGTGAACAGTATTCTGTGTATATTGTTACTGCATCTGTGTGCCAGGTGGGTGATTTGTCCTGACTCCACAGGGAAAGACCACAGAAGCTTCACATTTGGGCTGCTCCCAGACCTTGCCCTAGGTGTTCTCTTATTTTGACTAGTCCTGATGTATGTCCTTTTTGCTATAATAAAACTATAATTGGGCTAGGCATGGTGGCTCATGCCTGTAATCCCAACACTTTGGGAGTCCAAGGCACCTGGATCACTTGAGATCAGGAGCGTGAGACCATCCTGGCCAACATGGTGAAACCCCATCTCTACTACAAATACAAAATTAACTGGGGATGGTAGCGTGCGCCTGTAATCCAGCTACTTGGGAAGCTGAGGCAGGAGAATCACTTGAACTTGGGAGGTGGAGGTTGCAGTGAGCCAAGATCACACCACTGTACTCTAGCCTGGGTGACAGAGTGAGACCATCTCAAATACCACACATACACACACACACACACACACACACCCAGCACTTTCCTGAGTTTTATGAGTTGTTCCACCAAATTATTGAAACTGAGGGGCTAGTGGGAACCCCTGAATTTATAGCCAGTTGTTTTGAGATGGAGTGTTGCTCTGCCGTCTGAGTTGGAGCGCAATAGCGTGGTCTTGGCTCACAGCAACCTCTGCCACCTGGGTTCAAGCAATTCTTGAGCATGCCACCATGCCCAGTTAGTTTTTGTATTTTTAGTAGAGATGTGGTATCACCATATTGGTCAGGCTGGTTTCGAACTCCTGACCTCATGTGATCTGCCCACCATGGCCTCCCAAAGTGCTAGGATTATAGGTGTGAACCACTATGCCCGGCCTAGCCAGTTGTTTAGAAATGAAGGTGGCTTGGGAACTCTCAAGCTTGTGATTAGTGTCAGAAATGGCATCCTCTTTTGCAGGATTATACCCTTAACTTGTAAAGTTTGGCCTAAGTTTGGGTAGTTTGTATCAGAATTGCATTGCAGAGTCAAAAGGGCACCCTGTCATCAGCATGTAGAATTGCACTTTACCTACCAGTTTTCAGAATGAGTCTGTTTCTCCCAGTTGTACCTAAGATCCTTGAGACCAGAGCCCTCTGCTTCACTTTCCAGAATGGAAAATTACAGTTTTCCACCAGGGTTGGTGATGGGATGGTGGCTGGGCCAGTAAGCCGATTTTCAACCTCTTCTTCAGTTTCCAGCCTGTGTTCCAAAATCTATGAGATTTTTGACCTGTTTCCCTACTTTCAGTTGGAAGTAGCTAGTGTTTCCCATTTCTTACTTCTCTGGAGTTACCCAGTGGGAATTGCTTGCCTCTCAGCTGAACCATAGCAATTGTCTCACTTAAAAGTTGCAACAGTTTGTTACTGTTTTCTATTCTTTCTCTCATTTTTTATATTTTTCTATTGATTTTTTTTTTTTTTTTTTTTTTTTGAGATAGGGTTTTGCTCTGTTGCCCCTGTTGCCTAGACTGGAGTACAGTGGTGTGATCATGGCTCACTGCAGCCTTGACCTCTTGGACTCTAGCAATCCTCCCATATCATCCTCCCTAGTAACTGGGACTACAGGCATGCAACCACCATGCCTAGCTAATTTTTTGTAGAGATGGGTTTCGCCATGTTGCGCAGGCTAGTCTCACATGCCGAGGCTTAAGCAGTCCACCACTCTTGGCCTCCCAAAGTGCTGGGCCACTACACCTGGTCTTATATTTTTCATTTTTGTGTTTGTGATAAAGAATTGAGAGATTGAGCAGTTTTTCTGTACCCTTTATTACTGACTTTTATGTTTTTAGCTAGTTGACTTTAGAGTGTTTAAGATCTATGTAAATATTCTGTTGATATTTAGAATAGCGGTGGCTGGATGCTATTCATTTTGCTGTACGTGAGTTATAATTAAAAATTTTGAAATTACTGTGATCAGGTTTTTACTAATATGGAAGCATAAACATAAAAATAAACTTTTATGTGAAATATTTTGAAATATTTTTTAATTTTGTAATTTCAAGATGGCAATTTCTGATAAAACATGTTATTTATTAGAGGAGACTGTTTAGATTAACAGTGTGATCTGTCTGCTAGGCCTAGATACCAAATAGGACTTTCACAAAAACCAGAGCTAAAACTACTTCAACAGAGAAAGTCATAGATGTCATCTGTAGGCCTCCCCTCTAGACTGTAAGCACAGGGAGAGTGGGTGTCTCAGCATGGTATAGGGCTTTGTGGATGCTTAGTAAAAATTTGGTGATCATGACCAGCTCTTTCTAATCTGTATGAAACCTTGTACATGATCAAGAGAAACCTTAAGCAGTCAGAGTTAGGGATAAAGGTTTAAAATGTACCAGAGTGGTTACCAAATGCTGCAAGGGCTGGAGTTAACAAAGGCAAGATAAATCTCAGGGGCAGGATTTGGAGCCTTGAAGTTTAGCTACCCTTCTCATATGGAGATTCTCCCTCAGTTGCCTTTTTTAAAGATAGTATTTTGTTAAGTTTTTGCTTTAAAGATAAAAACATTTTTAAGGATTTTCAGACATACATAAAAGTATTACTGATAGTATCAAGGCTTGATTTCATTAATGATGCAAGTAGGTTCTAAAAAGCTGCGTTGAATATGCTGGGAAGTTGGCTAGGTTTATAGCTAAACATACCTGCTAGTACACATGATTCAAATTTATATCTGAGTAGAATGGTCATTTTTCTGTACATCAGAGCTGTTCTCAATTGCTTGAGACTGTTTTGAAATTGTGAATATTCAATCTTCAGTTGTCATAGATGTTCTTTTACATGCTGTGGATATATTTAACCAGAGACTACACCAAATCTAATACACTGTGTATTCATTTTTTCCCATTCCCACCTATTGCCAGATTTTGGGCTTGATGTACTATTAAACTATCTGGCCTTATAGGCCATTACAGCATCCAGAAAACTGTAAAGTTCCTTGCATGATGATTATTACATAGTAGGTGCACATGAAGTCATTGAGCTTTGGAAGCCATCTGGTGGTGTTCTGGGTGAGTCTGTCCTTGGCCAGATTTTACTTATGAAACCAAATAAGTTTCTCATTTCCTTAATGTGCAAATTTGTTAAATTAGCATGCAGAATATGGCAGTAATACCCAATTGAAACGCCAGTTGGTTGTATATTAAATGTAATAATAGGAAATATGAATTTGCCTTTTAAATTTATTTCACTTCTATTTTTAGTGTGAAATGAAACAAATGAAACAAAATTGTACTTCATGTATAAAGCCTCCAGTAATGTCTCAGGTCATCAGATAAATAGAAGCTTTATTATTTTATCACAGAGGGCGAAAACAGGACTAACTACACAGATTTGTGAGAAATGAAGTTGCCTGTCTACTCCATAGCTCTTCTTTTGGCTACAGTTTCCTTCTTTTGGAATTTTCAAATTGTTAAATTATGTAAATTGGGAAATTTAAAAGATTAGATCATTTTTTTGTTTCCATCTAAGAAGACCAGACATACACAACAGTGGTTTTTAAAAATTTAGTGTCAACTTAAAGCATTTTCCTTTCTCTTCCATGAAGGGCAGTCACATTTTTTCTCTTTTCTTATTTTTAGTAACTTTTATCTTCCTGACTTCCATAGCTAGCATCTTCTTGGTGTCCTTTTTCTCTTATTCAAATGTAACCAGGATTTTTATTCTAGTGGAGATGGGGCCAGTTGATGAGGTCTAATATGAAACGAGTGTTTTAACTTTCAAATGCAGAAGACCTAAATTGCAAAGATAGCAGAACCTTCCAGACTGTCTACCCTCATAGAGTGCTTCTTACATTTAAGAAGCAGTCTGTTGAGGACCAGTTTTGTTTTTAAAAAAATGTTCAATTCCTTACCAAAAATACATAAAAACATACATTCTGATTATTTTATTAGGTTAATTGACATAAAAGTAGTCGCTTTGCCACAAAAGTTTCTAGATGTTTACTTTCAGTTTCTATAATTACCTCATGGTGGATTGGTAGTGAAGTTTGTGGTCTGGCACTGATATGTAGACCATACTTTGAGTAGCATTGCTCTAGATTTTCTAGCAAATCAGGAAAGCCAAGGGTGTTGAGCTCTTGGTTATATAACCACATTGAAAGCTCTTCAAAGGCAGGTCCATGTGCTGTTCATCTTATTTGAGGGATTGGGATAGGGCCTGATACATAGTAGGCAGGTGGTGGAAAGTATAATTTAGGCCACAGACTATAAGCTGATAATAAGTGGGGTCTTAAAGCTGAATGGGCTAGTACAAATTCTGCAAATATTCCAAAGTATGGATTGTGAAACAGTTATAGTAATTGAGGCGGGTTTCCATATCAGAGTATCATCTTTTTCTTTGCTTTAAAAAATTTCTAATAAAGTACGTTCAATCCTGAATGTCAGTTGAGAACTGGCTCTCATCACTGGCTTTCATAATAATGTTAAAGGTTTTGCTCTATTTTAAGAAAATAGGCTGGGTGTGGTGGCTCACGCCTATAATCCCAGCACTTTGAAAGACTGAGGCAGGCAGATCTTCTGAGATCATGAGTTCAAGACCAGCCTGGCCAACACGGGCTGGCCCATCTCTACTAAAAATACAGAAATTAGCTGGGCATGGTGGCATGCTCCTGTAATCCCGGCTACTTGGGAGGCTGAGGTAGGAGAATTGCTTGAACCCAGAGGCAGAGGTGCAGTGAGCCCAGATTGTGCCACTGCACTCCAGCCTGGGTGACATAGTGAGACTCCATCTAAAAAAAAAAAAAGAAAAAGAAAACAAAAAGCTGAGTGATGCCAAAGATAGTCTATAGGGGAAAATAAAATTTAGGAGATTTGGTAAGATTGAACCATTTGGAATTACCATACTTGTAAGTCCAAAACTGTTGAATACTGTCATATTTATGTGGCTCAACCTATAGATAGAGCAACATGGAATGTAATTACTTGGGGGCACATACAGCTAATATAGCAAATTCCCTTTGCTTAATTTTGGAGTAATTGAAGCCCAGCAAAATACATTTGAAATAGTAAAACCATATTATAACTATTTGTACAGTAAATCACATTTCACTAATTTACTGAAGGTGAAAACAAAGGACAAAATCAGTTTGCTTCTCTTTTTTCTTTTTGTTTTTCTATATCTACTTATAGTTTTGGACCATTTTCCTTTTTTTTGGTGGTGGGGGTGAGGGTATCACTCTGTTGCTGGACTGGAGTGCGGTAGCATAATCTTGGCTCACTGTAGCCTCGACCTTCTGGGTTCAAGCGATCCTCCCACCTCAGCGTTTCCAATAGCTGTGAACACAGGTGCGTACCACTACACCTGCCTAATTTTTGTATTTTTTTTTGTACAGTTGAGGTTTCTCCATGTTGTCCAGGCTGGTTTCAAATTCCTGAGCTCAAGCAATCTGCCTGCCACTGCCTCCAAAAATGCTGGGATTACAGGTGTGAGCCACCATGCCTGGCCTCAGTTTTTACTTAAAATAATGGCATAAGCAATTTGAGATTCGATTCTCAGTAAGGGTAACCAATTTCAAGGGAAATCTTTAGTCTTTTTTCTTTTTAAAGACAGGATCTTGCTGTGTCATCCAGGGTAGATTGCAGTGGGTATTCATAGGCATAGTCATGGCACACTGTGGCCTTGAACTCCTGGGCTCAAGTGATTCTCCTGCCTCAGCTTCCTGAGTAGCTGGGACTACAGGCGCACACCGCCACTTCTGGCTCTGATATGTAGGTTTTCTTTTTGTTTTTTGTTTTTTTTTCCAAAGAAAATGGAAGAGCTTTATAAAATACTTCCTTACCTAAACTGTTTTGGACAGTTTCACTTGCTTTAGATCATTATATAATTTTTATTCTGTAGGCTATAGAAATACAACTAAGTTTTTTTGACCTGGCATTTGATCTTTAATTGTATAAATTTATATTTTTCAAGGAAAAAATTCTGATGGAATAAATCAGGATTTAAGACTCATTATTAACAACTTAAAATCACCAGAGGCAAATTGCTTTTACTTTATCAGTGTCTTAATTGTGCTCTCAACTTGGCAGTGTTGTATATTTTATAGGCTCCACTAAAGAACACATCTGCACATTATGACATAGCACATTCTTGGGACCTTGACAGAACTGTTGACAAGTACAGATTTGTTTTTGGTTACTATGAGTATTTTCTGTGGTAATTGAACTGTTGTTAATTCTTGGTAGCTTTATATGCTTGTCAGTCTGTTTTCTTCATAAGTGCTGATTAATTTAAATCTGTGTGATGTGTTTCAGTTCACTTACTTGATGAAAATTGAAGAAGTGCATAACTTTCTGATATTCTTAATTACTGGTTCCCATTAAGTGACTGGAGAAGTAAATATTTATGTCTCATGTATTATCTTACTGAATTTCCAGTCATTCTTTCTTCCTCGCAGTAAGTTAGTCACTGAAGAAATACCTATCCTTTATTTAAACAACTCTCTTGGTACAATCTAGCAATATGTTTTTTCTTGCGGTGTTAAAAACCTCACATGTAAGTGGAAAAAGAGTTATTTCCAAGCAGAATGAGAATAATGATAATGCTGGGTGTGGTGGCTCACACCTGTAATCCCAGCACTTTGGGAGGCTGAGGCTGGTAGATCACCTGAAGTCAGGAGTTTGAGACCAGACTGGCCAACATGATGAAACCCCGTCTAGTAAAAATACAAAAAATTAGCCAGGTGTAGTGGTGGGCACCTGTAATCCTAGTTACTTGGGAGGCTGAGGTAGGAGAATCACTTGAACCCAGGAGGTAGAGGTTGCAGTGGGCCCAGATGGCACCACTTCACTCCAGCCTGGGCAACAAGAGTGAAACTCTGTCTCAAAAAAAAAAAAAAAAAAAAAAAAAAGAATAATGGTAAATCTGTTACCTGTGGATAAGAGTTTTCTGCATTTTAAAAATAGTATTAAAAAGGATATACAGTTTTCCCTTGGTATCTGTGGGGGAATTAGTTCTAGGAACTCCAAAATCCCCAGATGCTCAAGTCTCTGATATAAAATAGTGTAGTATTTGCATATAACCTACATATAGTCTCCCATATACTTGAAATCATCTCTGGATTATTTATAATATCTAAAACAATAAATGCTATGTAAATACTTGTTACACTGTATTGTTTAGGGAATAATGATAAGAAAAAAGGTTGATACATGTTCATTGTAGACATTGTCTGAGTAGAAAATTCTCATTAAAGAAAGTTTGGGGAATGATGAAAAATGAAGAAAATAAAAATGATCTCTATACTGCTGCTACTATTTTTCTTCCTCTTTTGTATGGAGGTGGGAAGCAAGAAGCCTCAGATCGTTTTTGCTTATTTTAATATATTATAGACCTGTACAGAATAATTTCAAATAATTTATGTAGATAATTTGCCTCCAAGGAGGTGGTGCATAATTCCCTATTCTTAAGGGTGGGTTGTGTGTAATGACTTCCTTGTAGGAAGTAGGGTACAGAAAGGGGGGAAAAAAGCAATTTTACAGCAGAAAAACCTGACAGGCACTACCTCAGCTAGGTGATCAAAATTAACATTAACAACCACAAGTCATGTTGATAGCACATACCCTTGATATGGTGGGACAAGAATGGCACTTTATCTCTGCGTTCTGTCTCCCCAAAACACATACCTTAGTCTAACCAGGAGGCAAACATCAGGCAAATCTCAACTGAGGGACCTTCTACAAAATACCTGGTCAGCACTCCTCAAAACTGTCATGAATTAAGTGCTTATCAATCTCATGCATAATTTTGCATATTTGTTACATATGTGTTTATAGTATTTTTCATCTTACAAAAATTTTTTTTTATATGAAAAGATGTTCAACATCATTGATCATCAGAGAAATGCAAATCAAAACTACAGTGAGATACCATCTTACCCCAGTTAAAATGTCTTATATCCAAAAGACAGGCAATAACAAATTCTGGTGAAGATACAGAGAAAGAGAACCCTTGTACACTGTTAGTGGGAAGGTAAATTAGTACAGCTACTGCAGAAAGAGTTTGGAAGTTCCTCAAAAAACTAAAAATAGAGCTAGCATATAGTCCAGCAATCCCACTGCTAGATCTATACCCAAAAGAAAGAAAATCAGGATATCAAAGAGATACCTGCACTCCCAGGTTTATTGCAGCACTCGTCACAACAGCCAGGATCTGGAAGCAACCTAAGTGTCCATCAACAGACAAATGGATATAGAAAACATGGCGCTTATACACAACAGAGTACTATTCAGCTATAAAAAAGAATGAGCTCCGGGGCTGTGTGTGGTGGCTGACACCTGTAATCCCACCACTTTGGGAAGCCCAGGTGGGTGCATCACCTGAGGTTAGGAGTTCAAGACCAGCCTGGCCAACATGGTGAAGCACCATCTCTATTAAAAATGCAAAAAACTGGCCGGGTGTGGTGGCGGGTGCCTGTAATCCCAGCTCCTTGGGAGGCTGAGGCAGAAGAATCACTTTTTTTTTTTTAAGAGAGAGAGAGAAACAGGAGAAGGAGAGAGAAAGAAACAGCTAACTCTCACACTGAGTGAGATAATCCAGAAGAGATGGAATCCAGGAGAAGAAAGCAGCTTCCACACTGAGTGGAAGGGAATAGAGAGAGATGTTTAGGAGGGGAAGACTGGCTTCCACGAAGGCTGAAGTGGGCGAATCACGAGGTCAGGAGATCGAGACCATCCTGGCCAACATGGTGAAACCCCGTCTCTACTAAAAATACAAAAAAATTAGCTGGGCATGGTGGCACATGCCTGTAGTCCCAGCTACTTGGGAGGCTGAGGCAGGAGAATTGCTTGAACACAGGAGGTGGAGATTGCAGTGAGCCAAGATTGCGCCACTGCACTACAGCCTGGGTGACAGTGCGAGACTCCATCTCAAAAAAAAAAGAAATGCTACTGATTTTTATATGTTAATTTTGTATCATGCAACTTTACTGAATATATCAGTTCTGTTGTTTTTTTTTGGTAGAGTAGGTTTTTCCAAATACAAGATCATATCATCTGCAAACAAGGACAGTGTGACTTCTTCCTTTCCAGTTTGGATGTCCTTTATTTCTTTCTCTTGTCTGATTGCTTTAGCCAGGACTTTCAGTATTATGTTGAATAACTGTGGTGAAAGTGAGCATATTTGTGGTGTTCCACATCTTAGAGGAAAAGTCTTTTAGTTTGCCTCCATTCAGTATGATACTAGCTATGGGTCTGTCATATATGGCTTTTATTATATTAAGATATGTTCTTTCTATCCTTTTTTTTTCCAGTTAGCACTAGCCATCTAATCCCCAGTTTTTTGACAGTTTTCATCATGAAGGGATGTTGAATTTTATCAAATGCTTTTTCAGCATCAATTTAAAATGATCATATTTTTTTATCCTTCATTATGTTGATGTGATGTTTCACATTCGATTGATTTGTGTATTTTTAACCAATACACAAATCAATCAATGTGAAACATCACATTCCTGGGATAAATCCCACTTGGTCATGATGAATGATCTTAAGGTATTATTGAATTCGGCTTACTAGTATTTTGTTGAGGATGGTTGCATCCATGTTCATCAGAGATATTGGCATGTAGGTTTCTTTTTAAAATTTTTTAATGTATCTTTGTTTTTGGTATCAGGGTAATACTGGCCCTCGTAGAATAAATTTGGAAGTATTTTCACTTCCTCTATTTTTTGGAATAGTTTGAGTAGGATTGGTATTAGTTCTTCTTTAAACGTTGGTAAAGCTAGCAGCAAAGCCCTCAGGTCCTGGACTCTTTGCTGGGAGACTTTTTATCATGGCTCTTAATGCATGCTGATCTTGTTACTTGTTATGAGTCTGTTCAGGTTTTGGATTTCTTCATTTATTGAATCTTGTTTGGTTGTATATATCGAGGAATTTATCCATTTCTTCTAGATTGTCCAATTTATTGGCATATTAATTGTTCACACTAGCCTCTAATGATCCTTCAGTATCTTTGGTATCAGTTATAATGTTTCTTTTTTATCTCTGATTTTATTTATTTGAATCATTCGTTTTCTTAAATTGGCTAAAGTTTTGTCAATCCTGTTTATCTTTTCAAAAAAAACTGATTTTGTTGATCTTTGGTATAGTTTTCTTCATTTCCATTTCATTTATTTTTGCTCTGATCTTTATTATTCTTTTGCTTCTACTGACTTTGGGTTTGGTTTGCTCTTGCTTTTCTAATTCTTTAAGATGCATCATTAGTTGTTTATTTGAAGTTTTTCCTCTTTTTGACATGGGCGCTTACAACTATAAACTTTCTCCTTAGTACTGCTTTCACTGTAGCCCATAGGTTTTGGTTTGTTGTTGTTGTTTCTTGAGACGGAGTCTCGCTGTTTCGACCAGGCTGGAGTGCAGTGGCGTGATCGTGGCTCACTATAACCTTCACCTCCCAGGTTCAAGTGATTCATCCACTTCAGCCTCCTGAGTGACTGGGATTACAGGCCTGTGCCACCACACCTGGCTAAGTTTTGTATTTGTAGTAGAGACAGGGTTTCACCATGTTGGCCAGGTTGGTCTCGAACTCCTGACCTCAGGTGATCCACCCACTTTAGCTTCCCAAAGTGCCGGGATTACAGGTGTGAGCCACCACGCTCAACCTGTTGTTTTTTCATTATTGTTTGTTTCAAGAAATTTTAAATTTTCTTCTTAATCTCTCTCTTGATCCAGTGGTCATTCAGCAGCATATTGTTTTCCATATGTTTGTATAGTTTCCAAAGTTCCTCTTATTACTGATTTCTAGTTTTATTTCATTGTGGTTTAAGAAGATACTTGATATTATTTCAATTTTTGAATGTATTTTAGACTTAGCTTGTAGCCTAACATATGATCTGTCCTGGAGAATGATTCATGTGCTGAGGAAAAGAGTATATATTCTGTAACCATTGGATGAAATGTTCTGTAAAATCTGTTAGGTCCATTTGGTCTGTAGTGCAGATGAAGTCAAATGTTTCTTTGTTGAGTTTTGGCTAGATGATCTGATGCTGAAAGTGGGATGTTGAAGTTTCCAACTATTATTGTATTGGGATATGTCTCTTTAGCTCTAATAATATTTGCTTTATATATCTGGGTGCTCCAGTGTCAGGTGCATATTTAAAATTGTTTTATAGTTTTGCTGAACTGGCTTTTTTATCATATAATGACCTTTTTTGTCTCTTGTAGTTTTATCTTGAAATTTATTTTGTCTAAGTATAGCTACTTCTGCCCATTTTGGTTTCTGTTTGCCTAGAATATCTTTTCCTATTCCTTTATTTTCAGCCTATGTTTGTCTTTATAGGTGAAGTGTGTTTCTTTTAGGCTATAGATCATTGGATCTTGTTTTTTCATCTATTCAGCCACTCTGTGTCTTTTGATTGAGAGTTTAGTTCGTTACATTTAATGTTACTATTGATAAGTAAGAACTTAACTTCTATCATTTTGTTATTTGTTTTCTAGTTTTGTGGTCTTCTCTCCCTTCTTTTCTTCTTTCTCTTCTTCTTTTTAGTGAAAGTGATTTTCTTTGGTGGTAAGTTTTAATATCTTTTTTTGTGTGTGTATTTCTTATGTCACAGTTTTTAGATTTGAGGTTACCATGAGCTTGCAAATAATATCTTATATCCCAATATTTTAAACTGATGACGACTTAACGTTTATAGCATACATAAACAAGCAAAAAGAAAACTAATAAAAACTCTGTACTTTAACTTCATCTCTCTCCCTGCTTTTTAACTGTTTTTTGTTTCTATTTTCTATTTTATTGTTCTGTCTTGTAGTTACTGTTTTTGATCAGTTCATCTTTTAGTCTTTCTACTCACAATGTGAGTAATTTACATACCCCAATACAGTATTATAATATTCTGTGTTTTTTCATATACCTACTATTACCAGTCAATTTTATACCTTCAGATGATTTCTTGCTCATTAACATCCTTTCCTTTCAGATTGACAACTCCCTTTAGCATTTCTTACAGGACAGCTCTGGTGAAATCCCACAGCTTTTGTTTGTCTTGGAAAATCTATTTTCTCTTCATGTTTGGTGGATATTTTCTCCAGATAAACTATTCTGATATAAAGATTTTTTTGTTTTTTTTTTTTTCCTTCAGCCTTTAAATATGCCAATTTCACCTGGCATGATATTGTAAGCGTTCTACTGAGAAGCCTGCTGCCAGACATATTGGAGCTCTATTGCATGTTACTTTGTTTTCTTTTCTGCTTTTCTTTTTCTTTTCTTTTGCTGCTTTTAGGATTCTTTATCCTTGACCATCAGGAGTGTATTTATTAAATGCCTTGAGGTAGCCTTCTTTGTGTTAAATCTGCTTGATGTTCTATAACCTTCTTCTTTTAGAATATTGATGTCTTTCTCTAGGTTGGGATGTTGTCTGCTATTATCCCTTTGAATAAACTTTCTAGATTTACGTCTGCTTACCTCCTTTTTAAGGCCAATAACTCTTAGAGTTGCGCTTTTGAAGTTATTTTCTAAATCTTGTAGGCGTGCTTGATTCTTTTTTTCTTTTTTTTTAGAAATATATTCAATTAGATTTTTATTTATTTATTTATTTATTTATTTTTAAAGATGGGGTTTCACATGTTGATCAGGCTGATCTTGAACTCCTGACCTCAGGTGATCCGCCCGCCTTGGCCTCCAAAGTGCTTGGATTACAGGCGTGAGCCACCATGCCCGGCCTCTTTTTTCTTTTCTTTCTTTTTTTTTTTTTTTTTTGGAGAGAGAATCTGGCTCTGTCGCCCAGGCTGTAGTACATTGGCATGATCTCAGCTTACTGCAACCTCTGCCTCCTGGGTTCAAGCAATTCTCATGCCTTAGGCTCCCAAGTATCTGGGACTACAGGCATGTGCCACCATGCCTGGCTAATTTTTTGTATTTGTAGTAGAGATGGGGTTTCACCATGTTGCCCAGGCTGGTTTTGAACTCCAGAGCTCAGGCAATCCGCCCGCCTTGGCCTCCCAAAGTGCTAGGATTACAGGCGAGAGCTACCGTGCTCAACCTCCTTTTCTTTTCTCTTTTGTTTCCTTTGACTGTGTATTTTCAAATAGCCTGTCTTCAGGCTCACTAATTCTTTCTTTTGCTTGATCAAGTCTTTTAAGATTCTTTGATCCATTCTTCATTATGTCAATTGCATGTTTAAGCTCCATAATTTCCTTTTGATTCTTTTTATTTCCATTTTGTTGTTAAATTTATCTGAAAGAATTTTGAATTATTTCTCTATGTTCTCTTGAATTTCTTCAGGTTTCCTCAAAACAGCTGTTTTGAATTTTCTGTCTTAAGGATCACATATCTCTCTCTCTCCGTGATTGGCCCATGGTGCTTTATTTAGTTCATTTTGGGAGGTCGTGTTTTCCTGTATGGTCTTGATGCTTATGGATGCTTGTTAGTATCTAGGCATTAAAGAAGTAGATTTTTATTACAGTCTTCACCATCTAGTACATCTTTTTACTTGTCTTCTTTGAGAAGGCTTTGTAGGTATTTAAAAGGACAGGGGTGTTGTGATCTAAGTTGTATCTGCATTAAGGGACACCCCAGGTCCAACATCATTGAAGTTCTTGTGGACTTGTAGAGGTACCACCTTCGTGGTCTTAGATAAGATCTGGAAGAATTCTCTGTGTTGCCAGGCAGAAACTCTTGTTCTTTTCCCTTTTTCCCAAACAGAGTCTCTTTCTCTGTGCTGGACTGCCTGCAGTTGAGGGATGAGTGACACAAGGACCCCTGTGGCCACTACCTCTGGCACTGTGCTGGGTCAGACCTGAAGTCGGCATGGCACTGGGTCTTGCCCAAGGCCCACTGTAACCACTACCTGGCTACCGCTCAAGGCCTTGGGCTCTACAGTCAGCAGATGGTGAAGCCAGACAGGCTTGTGTCCTTCCATTCAGGGAGGTGAGTTCTCCTGAGCCCTGGTAGGTTCTAGAGATGCTGTCTGGGAGCCAGGGCCTGGAGTTGTAAACCTTAGGAATCTACCTGGTGCTCTGTTCTGCTGCAGCTAAGCTGGCACCAAAACCACAAGACAAAGTCTTTCCCACTCTTTCCTCCTCTTCTCCCAGGCAGAAGAGCCTCTCACTGTGAGGGCCACCACTATAGGCCCATAGGAAGTACTGCCAGTGTTCACTTAAGGCCCAATGGCTTTTCATTCAGCTTGTGGTGAATGCTTCCAGACCTGCGACTCACCCTTCCAGGCAGTGGGCTCCTTTCTGGCCCAGGATAGGTCCAGAAACGCCATCTAAGAGCCAAGTCCTGAAATTGAGGACCCCAGGTCTGTTTGCTGCTCTTCCCCCACTGGGGTACAGGTGGTACCTAAGCTGGAAGATAAAGTCCCTTTATTTTTTCCCTCTTCTTTCTCAAGCAGGAGCCTCTCCTCATAGCCATGATAGCTGGGAATATAGTAGGTCATGCCTGAAGCCAGCATGTTTCACGGTCTTACTCAAGGCCCACAACATGTTCTGTCTGGTTACCACTGCTAATTATTCAGGGCTGAAAGACTCTTTAATCAGCAGGTGATGAATCCCGCCAGGAGTGGATCCTTCCCTTCATGGCAGCCAGTTCCCATCTGGCCCAGGGTTTGTCTAAAAATGTCCAGGAGCTAGGGCTTGGAGTGGGGGGCTTCACGACTCTGCTTGGTGTACTGTCCTACTTTGGCTGAGCTGGTGTCCAGGTTGCAAAACAAAGTCTTTACTCTTTTCTCTCTCCTCTCCTCAAGTGGAAGGAAGGAGTCTCTTTTGGAGCTGTGAATTGTGCTGCCTGGGGTTGGCAGAGGGGTGATGCAGGCACTCCCTCAGCTATCCCAGCTGGTGTCTCACTAGGTCATGTGTCCCCTGAGTCCACAGGCTCTAATCCCAGCACAGCTTTTCAACTGTCGTATAAGTTTCAGTCCTTGTGGCCTTGAGTGCCTTTTGTTTATTGAGGACTCCAGAGCTCTTTAACCTTCTGTGGTGAGGGTTTCCAAACTGAAGTTCTGACTTCTGCAATGGGCAATCCCACTCTGGCTAGAGCTGATCTAAATGCACCCTCTGTGGACATTGGCTGAGTTCTGCCTGGTGTTGGCAGTACCGAGTTCCATGTAAGGTTCCACAAATGCTGCACTCTCCCTCCCGCAAATGCACAGATTCTCTCAATTGCTACTGGCAAATAGGGGAAGGGTGGTGTCGGAAATGAAGGGCCTTTCCTACCCAATTCAGTTTGTTTGTTCTGCAGTGTGAAGTTAAAACCAGGTATAATGATCACTCACCTGATTTTTGGTTCTTGTGAAGGTGCTTTTTTATGTAGATAGTTGTCATATTTGGTGTTGTGACAGGCAGGACAATTGGTGGAGGCTTCTGTTTGGCCATCTTGTTCGGCCTCCCAGGGCCTAGACTGGTACATTTGTTAAACAGTGGATGAACCAAGATTGGCACATGATTACTACTCAAAGTCTGTAATTTATCTTAGGGTTCACGCTTGATATTGTAACTTCTATGGGTTTTGATGTATGTATAAGGACATGCATCTGCCAAATACAGCATCTGCCATGTAGTATCATACAGAGCGGTTTCACTGTCCAGAAATCTCTGGGATCCACCTGTTCATCCCTCCGTTTACCCGCCCCCAAACCCTGGTAACTATTGATTTTTTTTTTTTTTTTTTTTTTTGAGATAGAGCCTTACTCTGTTACCCAGGCTGGAGTGCAGTGGCACGATTTTGGCTCACTATAATCTCCACCTTCTGGGTTCAAGTGATTCTTCTGCCTTAGCCTCCTGAGTGGCTGGGATTACAGGTGTATGCCACCATGCCCAGCTAATTTTTTGTAGTGTTTTCTTTTTAATAGAGATTAGGTTTCACCATGTTGGCCAGGCTGGTCTCGAACTCCTGACCTCAAGTGATCCACCCACCTCAGCCTCCCAAAGTGCTGGGATTATAGGCGTGAGCCACCACAAGCAGGCAATTGATCTTTTCACTCTCTTCCACAGTTTTGCTGTCCCTTCAACATGTATTTATAGAGCACCTACCATGTGTCAGTCAGTTTTGTAGACCTCAGGGATTGAATATTAAATAGGAGGACAATGACCTTTGGAACAAGATACAGGCCTGGCAGTTACCCTGCATTATAATAAATACCACTAGTTTACTAGGCAGTCTCAGAAAGAAGCTCCTGTCTCAAATTTGGGAGTTAAGGAAAGACTTCATGTAAAAAGTAAGATCTGTGTCAAAAGCCTGAAGAAAGAGGTGGTGTCAACAAGGTAAGGGGATAAAGGAATAGCAACTAAGATTTTCTAGGCAGAGAGAGCAGCATAGGCAAAGGCCAAGAGGAAAGAGATAGAATGCACACTTAGGAGCTAGAAGGAGTTCAGTAGAGATGGTAGGAAGAACAAATGATTGGAAGATTGTAAGAGGTAGGGGGGATATGAAGAGAAATGAAACTAGAGACGGGGAGAAGGTGCCTGACTATGATTCGCCTTGTAAACAATATTGAAGAATTAGAATTTAAATGTAGAAGTCAGAGAAGTTCTTATGTATTTTTTTTCCTTAAATTAAGCCTTTATTTAGAGATAATTATAGTTTAACATGGAGTTGCAAGAAATAATACACAGACTGGGCACACTGCCTCACATCTGTAATCCCAGCATTTGGGGAAGCTGAGGTGGAAGGATTGCTTCAGTCCAGGAGTTCAAGATCAGCCTGGGCAACATAGTGAGCCCCTGTGTATTAGTCAGTTTTCATGCTGCTGATAAAGACATACCTGAGACTGGACAATTTACAAAAGAAAGAGGTTTATTGAACTTATAGTTCCATGTAGCTGGGTAGGGCTCACAATCATGGCAGAAGGTGAAAGGCATGTCTTACATGGTGGCAGACAAGAGAAGAGCTTGTGTAGGGAAACTCCCATTTTTAAACCATCAAATCTTGGGAGACTTACTCACTATCATGAGAACAGCACAAGAAAGACCCGCCCCCATGAATCAGTTATCATCCACTAGGTCCCTCCCACAACACATGGGGATAATGGGAGCTATAAGATGAGATTTGGGTGGGGACACAGAGCCAAACGATATCACTCTGTCTTTACAAAAAAAAAAAAGATTAGCCAGGCATGGTGGTACACGCCTGTAGTCCCAGCTACTCGGAAGACTGAGGTGGGAGGATTGTTCGAGCCCAGGAGGGCAAGGCTGTAGTGAGCCGTGATCATGCCACCGCACTCCAGCCTGGGTGAGAGAGTAAGATCCTGTCTCAAAAGAAAAAAGAAGTCATAAAATACATTTTCAGTTTTCATTCACATTCTTCTTTTTCTTTAGTATCCTAGCCTAATTTTTTTTTGGCGAGGGGGAGCTCTGAGCCCCTTGCTAATTTGCTAGGCTAGATTTGGCAAACAGAAATTAGCACCCTGAATTATTTTCTACTCTTATCTGAATGAAGTTTATGGTTTGTGAATATATGTGAGAGAATTTTGTAAAGCAAGAAGTTGGGGAGCTTTAAATAATTCTGGACTTAATGTTGATCTGCAATACTTAGAATTTTTTATTTTTTTAAAAGTTATTGTTACAGTATGAATGCTTGTTGGAATATGAATTCTACTTCAACGTGTTAGATGCTGTATTTGCAGAGATACATAGACACTGCCCTCAAAGTTAAGACTGTGTAGGGTCAAATAGACTTTTTAACATAATTTCATTTCATTGAGGTAAGTGCAGGGATAGAGATATTAGGGCATTTTTGGAAAAGAAAGGGGCACGTACTAGGAGAGAAGGAGTATTGAGGAAGACATACTTGAACTGAGTCTTGAATGGTGAATAGAAATTAATCTGGTGAAGCTGATGATAGGACATTTCAGAACATTTTGAATAGCACGAACAGAGGCACGTAGAAAGAAGCAGCATGTTGAGATTGTTAGTTGGGGGAATTACAAACAGGTTAGTGCTGTTTGAGTGTCTAAGTGCAGGAGGCAGGAGGTTGTAAAATAGACACTAAAAGATAAGCCAGGAACTGTTGTGTTGAGTTTGAACTTGATGGTCAGTAGTTCTCAAGCATATCTAGCCCAGTGTTTCTTTTTTATAGTAAATGTTTTCTAATTATAATTAACACATAATTTCTAATATGTCATAAATGTAATACAAAGGAAAAGTGTAAGAAATCTAAAAAACATAATTTGAAATATATATTTTAAAATATAAATGTTTAACCATTATTTCATTAGAACATGTAATGAATTTATAAGATGCTTGTACCTGAATATAGAATTACTGTGAATGCACAGCAACAAATGCAGGTTTATAAAATGTGTTATATTGGTAGCTAAGATATTTTAAATGGTATTGTCACTGGTAATGAGATTTTTTTTCTTTTTCTTTTTTTTTTTTTTGAGATGGAGTTTTGCTCTTGTTGTCTAGGCTGGAGTGCAATGGTATGATCTTGGCTCATCGCAACCTCTGCCTCCCGGCTTCAAGCGATTCTCCTGCTGCAGTCTCCTGAGTAGCTGGGATTACAGACATGCGCCACCACGCCTGGCTAATTTTTGTATTTTTAGTAGAGATGGGGTTTCTCCATGTTGGTCAGGCTGGTCTTGAACTCCCAACCTCAGGTGATCTGCCCACCTTGGCCCTCCCAAAGTGCAGGCATGAGCCACCACGCCCAGCCTGAGATTTTTCTTTCTTTCTTTCTTTTTTTTCATGTAACAAGAACCTAGTTTTAGCTGAGAGATTTTTCAAAATACTTAACATCCTGTTTGTAAAGTTCTGACCAAGTGAAAGTACAAGTTGTATTAATTGCATTCCTGGACAATTTGGTGTTTACTAAAACCAAGAAAAAATACTTTTTAAATGTAAAACAAAATAATTTTTAGGCTCAAGTAGTTATAAACAGGTCTTTCCACACAGAGTCAGATGGGACATTGCAAAGTCACGTGAGAGACAGGTCTGTTTGTCCTGTGGGATGTTCTTTGTCAGGGATCTGTAAACTTCAGGCCACGGTTCACACTGACTGTTTTTATATAACCATGAGCTAAGAATAGTTTTTATATTTTTAAACAGTTGTACACAAAAGGGAAGAATATGCAATAGATGGTTACACCTTTTACAGAAAGCTTGCCAACTCCTGTTTCTTTGGCATTGTAGGATACCAAGCATCCCTAGCTCCTGCTCACTAGATGCCAGCAGCACTCCCTCCATCCAATCACCGTGAAACCAAATGTAGCCTCCACTATTTCTCAGGTGCCTTTGGGAGGGCAATACTACCTGGTTGAGAACTGCTGTTCTGGTTTATCAGTTCTCAATTTTTTATTCCTGTGCGACACATTTAACAGAGTCATACATGCATGATATATTTCCATGCAGAGTTCCTGTGTTTGTAATTTTCTTTTTTTCTTCCATTCAAAACAATTAAAATGAGGGAGGTAATTGTTTAACATAAGGATACCTTGAAAAACGCTCTGATTTATGCTTATAAAAATTTTTACAAACTTCAATACATATACTACTACTACTGCTAACTATGTTATGTACTACTTATCTTATACCTCATAGGAGAGTGCTTCACACCATCCTGCCTGACCACCACTGAAGCAAGTAATAGCCAGCCATGGGATAACTTTAAACATGCAAGTGCCAGCATCCTATATTGATATTTTAGATAGAAAACTTTGATGGTAGTATAGAAGATAGACTTGAGGGAGTCCATGTTTAGTTTAGGTACATGATAGTGAGGGCTTGTACCAGTTAGTAGGGACAGACCAGAGGGAACATATTATTAGAGAATTATTTCAGATGTAACAATCAGTAGAACTTGACAATTGAAAGTTACAGGCATTTGTTTTTCTTTCTTTTTTTTTTTTTTTTTTTTTTGAGACAGAGTCTCACTCTGTCTCCCGGGCTTCAGTGCAGGGGTGGGATCTCGGCTCACTGCAACCTCCGCCTCCTGGGTTCAAGTGATTCTCTTGTCTCAGCCTCCTGAGTAGCTGGGAGTATAGGCACGTGCCAGCACACCCTGCTAATTTTTTATATGTTTAGTAGAGATGGGGTTTCACTGTGTTAGCTGGGATGGTCTTGATCTCTTGACCTTGTGATCTACCTGTCTCGGCCTCCCAAAGTGCTAGGATTACAAGTGTGAGCCACTGTGCCTGGCCTCTTTTTTTTCATTTTCTTTTTTGAACTCATTTTACTGCCAGAGGCATTTGTTTTTAACACTTTCTTGCCTGCTAGAAATCACTTTTAAACAATACCAATGCCTAGACTTCACTCTATAATTCCTAGAAATCAGGATTCTGGGAAAATATCTCGGCACTGATATTTAAAATTGTACTTCAGGATTCTAATGTGCAGCCAGTGTTGAAAAATCACTGATTCAAGATGTGAAAAAGAGAGAATAATAAAGGATGAGTACCAGGCTGTCAGCTTAGGCTGCCAGTAGATGGAAGTGGCGTGCTGTGAACTGTATCTGTTTTATGGTAGCTATTCAAATATTTCTTAAATGAAAATTGATGACTTTGAACCCAAACCAAAATCAGTTTCTCATTTAATTTTTGATTGTTATAAATTAGGATGAGTTGACCCTAGTTCAAGATATTATTGACTGGAACCCAACCAAAATAATTTCTGTACCAGATGAAATTATATCAGAATGGAAATCTCTTGATATTATTTGAGAAAAACAGTGACAGACTGGACAAAGAAAATGTGGCACATACACCATGGAATACTATGCAACCATAAAAAACAATGAGTTTGTGTCCTTTGTAGGGACATGGATGAACCTGGAAACCATCATTCTCAGCAAACTGACACAAGAACAGAAAATCAAACACCGCATGTTCTCACTCATAGGCGGGTGTTGAACAAAGAGAACACTTGGAAACAAAGAGGGCAGCATCATACACTGGGGTCCATTGTGGGGGCTACGGGAGGGATAGTGGGAGGGAGGGTGGGGGGAGGGATAACGTGGGGAGAAATGTTAGGTATAGGTGATGGGGGGATGGTGGCAACAAAGCACCTTGCCATGAGTGTACCTATATAACAATCTTGCATGATCTGCACATGTACCCCAGAATCTAAAGTACAATAATAAAAAAAAAGAATTATACAAATCACCTGAGTTGTGGCATGATATGAAGTAAGGTGCCAATAGAAATAATTTGACTTAATTATAGTATATGATACAAGATAATAGTATGTCTTTTTTCTTTCTTTCTTTCTTTCTTTCTTTCTTTTTTTTTTTTTTTTTTTTTTGGTGGAGTCTCAGTCTGTTGCCCAGGCTGAAGTGCAGTGGTGCAATCTCGGCTCACTGCAACCTTTGCCTCCTGTCTCAGCCTCCCCAGTAGCTGGGATTACAGGTGCTCGCCACCACACTCAGCTAATTTTTGTATTGTTAGTAGAGATGGGGTTTTTCCATGTTGGCCAGACTGGTCTTGAACTCCTGACCACAGGTGATCTGCTTGCCTCAACCTCCCAAAGTGCTAGATTATAGGTGTGAGCCACTACAGCCAGCCTGTATTTGTACTGACTGACATAGCCAGAGGTTTGGGGTCCTGCTATCTGGTGAATAGGCAAATATTAAGTAAATGTTTATTGAATTACAATGTGAAATATTTTTAATGTACCAGCAAGTTGTAATATTTACCATACAATTTTTTATATTAATGAAGAAAGCTTGTTTTTCTTTCACCTCCAGTCTCACTTACTCTACCTGTATTCTACCTTATGTTGTCTACCTTTACATTCTTCTGTTCCCACTGCTACCACACTCTTTTAGTCAGGACTCTTGGTTCCAAAAGATAGGAATACAGCTTAAACTATCTTGAAAAGTTGATGGAATTTTGGGTTGTCTCTAGGTGGGAAGGATGCTGAGATAGCATTATAGAATTGCAGGAAGGCCTGCAGGAACCAGGACCTTAGGAACTATAAACAGGATATAACCTCATTAGAATCCACTCTCATCTCTCCTTGGCTTCATTCTATTTTCTTGCAGACAGGCTTTTGCCAAAAGGTCCAAGAAAATGCTGTCTGTAACCCTAGCCTCATGTCCTTCGTATACTATGACCCAAAAAGATAAGACCATTTCTCCTGCCCTAAATTGGGAAATTCATTTAGACAAGTCAGTGTGCCCAGAGAAAGGAGGATATTGTGATCTGTCTGGTTTAGAGCTTATGCCAGTCCGCATGGCCAGTAGCAGATAGGGGCAAAGCAAAGAAGAGGCGAGGGGAAGCTTACCCTGGGGACTAAGTTATTAACTGCTGCTGTCCTCTCCTAGGCTCTGTTGCCCTAGCCCTCTCATAATTTCCCACTGCAATCCAACTGCTTACTTAATGTTATCAGATTCAGCTAAAAAATTTTTTTTAATTAAAATAATTGTTTTAAAAAGATACAGAATTTTGCTGTGTTTTCCAGGCTGGTCTCAACCTCCAGGGCTTGCACAATCCTTCTGCCTCAGCCTCGGGAGAAGCTGGGACTACAGGCACATGACACCACACCTGACCAGATTCAGCGTTCTAAACCACATCTTGCATCATGATTTCCCAGTTGCCTAGCCTTTAGTGGCTCCTTATTGCCTGTATGTAACAATGTCTAAACTTAATACACTCTAATCTGGCTCTAGACTGCCTTGTCAATCTTATTTCTCAGTTTTTCTATTCACTGTTGAACTGAACTAGTTGACACTCTAAGTTCTAATAACACTTACGTATTCCTCACTCAGTCATCTAAACCTTAAGTAAAAAATTTGTGGTACCACTCTTCAAATCATTGTTTGATGTCTCAGGATCTCTGAAGGCTACTCGTTAGGTATCGGCATCTCTGTATCATTGTTGGCAGAATGTACCAGTTTACATTTTTTTCAGTGGTAGTGATACCGAATCTATTTCTCTATGTAGTCACTTGTGACAACTAATCAGAGGGAAACCTGGCTTAACAGTTGAGGCTTTGGGCCTGCACTTATCTCACAGAGCTTTCGGAAAAATCACTTGGCTGCTTGAAGCTTCAGTCTCCTTTTCTATAAATTGAGAATAAAGAGAACTATAATACTATTATCTACCTCACTGCCTTTGAAAATTGATTATGAGGGTTAAGTGAAGTAATACAGACATACCTTGGAAATACATGTGTTTGGTTCCAGGCGGCCACAATTAAGTGAATAATGCAATTAAGCAAGTCACATGTATTTTTTGGTTTCCTAGTACATTAAAGTTGTGTTTATACCATACCATACCATATCATACTATACTATATTAAGTGTGTAATAGCACTGTGTCTTTAAAAGCAATGTACATACCTTAATGTACATTAAGATACTTTATTACTATTCAAGAGACTGAAGTGAGAGGATCACTTGAGCCCAGGAGTTTGAGGCCGCAGTGAGCTATGATTGTGCCACTGCACTCCAGTCTGGGTAACAGAGTGAGACCCCATCCCCCGCCCACCAAAAAAACCCAAAAATTTTATTGCTAAAAAATGCTAATGATCATCTGAGCCTTCAGCAAGTCATATTCTTTTTGCTGGTGGCGGGTCTTGCCTTGATGTTTTGTTTTTTAAATACGTGTGTGTGTGTGTGTGTGTGTGTGTGTGTGTGTGTGTGTGTGTGTCAGAAGTGGGATTCGAATTGCCTTGATGTCAGTGGCTGCTTACTGATCAGAGTGGTGATCGCTGAAAGTTGGGGTGGCTGTGGCAGTTTCTTAAGACAACAAGGAGGTTGTTGCATCCATGGACCCTCCCTTTCATGAAAGATTTCTCTGTAGCATGCCATGCTGTTTGATAGCATTTTACCCACAGTAGGACCTCTTTAAAAACTGGAGCTAGTTCTCTCCAACCCTGCTGCTGCTTTATCAACTAAGTTTCTGTAATGTTCTAAGTCCTTTGTTGTCACTTCAGCAATGTTCACAGCATCTTTACTAGGATTATATACTATCTCAAAAAAAATTACTTTGTTTACTCATCCATAAGGAGTAACTTCTTTTTTTTTTTTTTTCTGAGACAGAGTCTCACCTCGTCACCTAGGCTGGAGTGCAGTGGGGCAATCTCGGCTCACTGCAGTCTCCGCCTCCAGGTTCAAGCAGTTTTCCTGCCTCAGCCTCTGAGTAGCTGGGAGTACAGGTGTGCACCACCATGCCCAGCTAATTTTTGTATATTTAGTAGAGATGGGGTTTCACCATGCTGGCCAGGCTGGTCTTGAACTCCTGACATCATGATCTGCCCGCCTTGGCCTCCCAAAGTGCTGGCATTTCAGGTATGAGCCACTGTGCCCAGCCAGGAATAACATCTTATCCATTCAAGTTTGATCATAAGATTGCAGCAATTCAATCACATCTTCAGATTTCACTTCTAATTCTGGTTCTCTTACTATTTTCACCACATAGGCATCTACTTCCTCCACTGAAGTCTTGGACCCTTCCAAGTCATCCATGAGGGAATGGAATCAACTTCTTCCAAACTCCTGTTAAAGTTGATATTTTGACATTCTTCTATGAATCATGAATGTTCTTAATGGCATCTACAATGGTGAATCCTTTCCTGAAGGTTTTCAGTTTTATTCTTTCGGGATCTATTAATCACTGCCTGTGGCACCTATAGCCTTACAAAATGTGTTTCATTCTTTCTTTTTTTTTCTTTTTAGACAGGGTCTTGCTGTGTCACCCAGGCAGGAGTGCAGTGGTGCCATCTAGGCTTATTCAGCCTTGATCCCCCTGTGCTCAAAGCAATCTTTCTACCTCAGCCTCCTAAGTAGCTGGGACTACAGATGCGTACCACCCTGCCTGGCTAATTTTTTTTGTATTTTTTTTGTAAAGATGTGGTCTCGCCATGTTGCCCAGAATGGTCTTGAACTCCCAGGCTCAAGCAGTCTGCCCACCTTGACGTCCCAAAGTGCTAAGATTATAGGTGTGAGCCATTACGCCTGGTCACAGAATGTATTAAAAACAAAAAAACAAAAAACTAAAAAACTTGACGGTCAAAATGACTTCTTGATCCATGGACTGCAGAATGGATGCTGTGTTAGCAGTCATGAAAATAACATCTCCATGTACATCTCCATCAGAGCTCTTGAGTGACTGTGTGCATTGTCAGTGAGCAGTAATATTTTGAAAGGAATCTTTTCTCTGAGCAGTAGGTTTCCACAGTGGGCTTAAAACCATGGTGTAAACAGATGTGCTGTCATCTAGGCTTTGTTGTTCCATTTATAGAGCACAGGCAGAATAGATTTTAATAACATTTTTAAGGGCTCTAGGGTTTTCTGAATGGTAAATTAACATTGGCTTCAACTTCAAGTCACCAGATGCATTAGCCCCTAACAAGAGAGTCAGCCTGTCCTTTGAAGCTAGGCATTAACTTCTCTATAGCTGTGAAAGTCCTATTCTATTTTGTGAGAGCTCACACATAAAAAAGAAAAAGTTCTAGATCGTATCTTTTCCCAATATATGGCTATTTCATCTATATTGAAAATTTTTTGTTTAGTGTAACCACCTTCATCAAATAGCTAGATCTTCTGGATAACTTGCTGCAGTTTCTACATCAGCACCTGCTGCTTTGTGTTAATGGAGACAACTTCTTTCCTTAAACCACATGAACTAACCTTGCTTCAAACTTTTCTTCTGTAAGCTCTCTTACCTCTCTCAACTTAGATATAATTAAAGAGAGTTAGGGCCTTGCCCTCGATTAGGTTTTGGCTAATGGGAATGTTATGGCTGGTTTGATCTTCTGTCCAAACCACCAAAACCTTATCCATATCAGCAATAAGGCTGTTATGCTTCTCCTCCCCTCCCCTCCTTTCCCCTCCCCTCCCTTCCCCTCCTTTCTTTTTGAGATGGAGTCAAAAAACCCCCAGGCTGAGGCTGCAGTGCAGTTGTGTGATCTTGGCTCACTGCAACCTCCGCCTCCTGGGTTCATGCAATTCTCCTGCCTCAGCCTGCCAAGTAGCTGGGATTACAGGCATGCGCTACCATGCCCAGCTAATTTTTGTATTTTTAGTCGAGACGGGGTTTCACCATGTTGGCCAGGCTGGTCTTGAACTCCTGACCTCAAGTCATCTGCCCGCCTTGGCCTCCCAAAGTGCTGGGATTACAGGTGTGAACCACTGCACCCGGCTCTGTTTTACTCTCTTGTCATTTGTGTGTGCAGTAGAGTAGCACTTTTAATTTCTTTAAAGAACTAATCCTTGGCATTCACAACTTGGCTATCTGGCACAGGAGGCCTAGCTTTCAGCCTATCTTGGCTTCCTCACTAAGCTTAAACATTTCTAGCTTTTGATTTAAAATGAGATATATGTTACTCTCACTTGAATACTTAGAGGCCATTATAGGGTTATTCACTGGCCTAATGTCAATATTGTTGTGTCTCATAAGGAGGCCTGCAGACAGGGAAAGAGATGGAATGGCCAGTGGTTGGAGCAGTCAGAACACAAACATTTATCATTTAGTTTCTCTGTCTTCTATGGGCATGGTTCGTGGCACCCTGAAAGAATTCCAATAGTAATATCTAAGGTCTCTGATCATAGATCACCATAACAGATATAAATAATAGTGAAAAAGTTTGAAATATGAGAATTCCCATAATGTGACACAGAGACACAAGGTGAACATATGCTATTGGAAAAATGGCAACAGTAGACTTGCTTAGTATAGGGTTGCCACAGACCTTCACTTTGTAAAAAATGCAGTATTTGTGAAGCGTAATAAAGTGATGTGCAATAAAATGAAGTACGCCTGTAGATGTGAAAATGCTAAAGAGTACTGTGCAAATTTAAGGCGTGTTACTATGCTTGAGCTTATATTTAGTTACTATGTCTTCTTGGATGCTAGAATAGAGTACCCAGATTCAATGGCAATTACATTTTGAAAATTTATGGGGAGGTATAAAGTAGAATATAATTTCACAGTAGTATTACTGTGAATGAGCTGTTTGACTGAAGATGGGCTTCAAAGCTAAGATAATATGTTCACTTAACAAAATTTACTTAGTGCTGCATATGGATAAGGTGTTATACAGTTGTAGTATATTAAACCAAGCCTGGCTCTAAGGCACTATGAAATTATGTAAGATTTCATCAGACAACCAATTAATTTTATTCTTTTGTGTTATTGTTATTGTTATTTTAGAGACAGGGTCTTGCTATGTTGCCCAGGCTAGACTTGAACTCCTGGGCTCCAGCTGTCCTCCTGCCTCAGCTTCCCAAGTAGCTGGGACTACAGGCACGCACCACCATACCTGACTTGTTTTATGACTTCAAAAAATTTTTCATTTTATCTCCCTGCCATAGAACTGGATATTTAAAAATTATATTCTTGTTACTGATACAAAATTGAGTGACACAGAATATTTAACAGTAGCTTTTCTGATATTTGATGTTTCTAAAGGGAGCATTTTGTGCTTATAAAGAGCTTATTCTCATTACTGTCCACCCCCTCCCCATACCCCCCTTTTTTTTTTTTTTTTTGAGTGCAGAGTCTTGCTCTGTCACCTAGGCTAGAGTGTAGTGGTACAATCTGAGCTCACTGCTACCTCTGCCTTTTAGGTTCAAGTGATTCTCCTGCCTCAGCCGCCTGAGTAGCTGGGACTACACGTGTGTGTAACCACACAGGCCAATTTTATATTTTTGGTAGAGATGGGGTTTCACCGTGTTGGCCAGGCTGATCTTGAATTCCTGACCTCAAGTGATCTTCCTGCCTCAGCTTCCCAAAGTGCTGGAATTACAGGTGTGAGCCACTGTGCTTGGCCTCCTTAGTGTACCTTGATGACTTTTTATGAAAGTTTATTTCAGTGATTTTTTTTTTTTTTTTTTGAGACAGGGTTTCTGTCACCTGGGCTGGAATGCAGTGGTGCAATCTTGGCTCACAGCAACCTCTGCCTCCTAGTTCAAGTGATTCTCGTGCCTCAGTCTCCTGAGTAGCTGGGATTACGGGCATGCACCACCATGCCTGGCTAATTTTTGTATTTGAGACGGGGTTTTACCACGTTGGCCAGGCTGGTCTTGAACTCCTGACTTAAGTGATCTCATCTTGACCTCTCAAAGTGCTGAGTTTACAGGTGTGAACCTCTGTGTCTGGCCTGTTTCAGTGATTTAAGAGAACTCAAAATATGATCCTTAGTTAAGAAGCTATCTCTTTCTAGTTACCTACTAAATCTAAATTTGTTGCTTTTCCTGTCATCTTTATAGTCTATTGCGTCTGCAGACATGGATTTCAACCAGCTGGAGGCATACTTGACTGCTCAAACCAAAAAGCAAGGTGGGATCACATCTGACCAGGCTGCTGTCATTTCTAAATTCTGGAAGAGCCACAAGACAAAAATCCGTGAGAGCCTCATGAACCAGAGCCGCTGGAATAGCGGGCTTCGGGGCCTGAGCTGGAGAGTTGATGGCAAGTCTCAGTCAAGGCACTCAGCTCAAATACACATGCCTGTTGCCATTATAGAGCTGGAATTAGGCAAGTATGGACAGGTAAGTTCAATTTAATTTTCCTTTGTAAACTATATTTTTCATTACATGTTAGCTTATACATTCAGACTGATTTTATATAATAACAGCAACAGGAAAAGACGCTGTTTCCTAGAATCTCTTTCAGAGGTAGTATCATCTGAAAATTTGGATACTCTCACTTGTGGACAGAGTCTAGAAACTAGCCTCAGGGTCCTGGCAGCTGTCTCAGAAGAACAGAATGGTCCAATAATGTGATTGCTTAGAAGCTGGCCACTGCTACATTTGGTTAGATCTCAATATCCTTGGCATTTGGTCAGAATTTCCAAGACAATAATAGAGATAATAAATGGAGACCAAGAATTCAGATTAAACAACACAGTCTCATCCAGTCATCTTTAATAATCAATCAGGTATAGGAGGCAATGTATCTTAATTTACATTAATACATTGTTCCTAAAGACCCCGAAATGTGCAATCTCTGTTCTTGAGCTCACAAATAATTCTCAGTTTAATCTTATGTACAGAGCAGTGCTTCTTTTCCCAACAGTTTCAGCAGTCATTATAGCAGATAATTTTAATGTTTATATGGTTTTTCTTGAAGTCATTCAGTTTGTGTTCCAGAGACTGCCAGCTCAGACTTTTAATGATCTGGCTTATGTCTTTTGGGGGAAGAAAAGAAACTGGCAATTAGGAAGAGAAAACCCAGGTCACTGAATTAGCTAATCACATTTATTTTCAGATAAATAATCAAGTAAGTGCTTCTATTATATCCTACAATAGAAATTTATTTCTTCTTAATGAGAGTATTTTGAGCTGTCAGATTTTCTTACACTTTTTTTTTAGTTTCTTTAGATTTTTCAGTGTTTGCATTTCTGTACTGACTTTAATTTTAATTTACCCCCCCGGCGGGGGCGGCCGCCGGGGGGCCCCCACCCAAAAACCCCCCCCGCCGGGGGGGGGGGGGGGCCCCGAAAAGGTAATTCAGGCTGGGTGTGGTGGCTCATGCCTGTAATCCCAGCACTTTGGGAGGCCAAGGTGGGTGAATCACCTGAGGTCAGAAGTTTGAGACCAGCCAACATGGTGAAACCCCATCTCTACTAAAAATACAAAAATTAGTCAGGTGTGGTGGCAGGTGCCTATAATCCCAGCTACTCAGAAGGCTGAGGCCGGAGAATCGCTTGAACCTGGGAGGCAGAGATTGCAGTGAGCCGAGATTGAGCCACTGCACTCCAGTCTGGGAGACAAGAGTGAGACTCCATCTCAAAAAAAAAAAAAAAGATTAAAACTTTTTGTTTTTTAGCTGGGCGTGGTGGTTCATGTCTGTAATCCCAGCACTTTGGGAGGCCAAGGCAGGTGGATCATTTAAGGTTAGGAGTTCAAGACCAGCCTGGCCAACATGGTAATACCCCATCTCTTCTACTAAAAATACCAAAAAAAAAAAAAAAAAAATTGCTGGGCATGGTGTCAGGCACCTATATTCCCAATTACTCAGGAGCCTGAGGCAGGAGAATCGCTTGAGCCTGGGAAGCGGAGGTTACAGTGAGCAGGGATCATGCCACTGCACTCCAGCCCAGGTGGGAGACTCTGTCTCAAAAACAAATAAATAAATAAAGTTTGGAGTACCTTTTATTCAGTATTATAAAATAGTGCTACTTGTACTTGTTGAGTAGTTTGTCTGATCCTAAAGTCAGTTCTCTTGCCGATATGGTGGCTCACATCTGTAATCATCTGTAATCTCAGCACTTTGGGAGCTGGGGCAGGTAGATCACCTGAGGTCAGGAGTTCGAGACCAGCCTGGCCAACGTGGGGAAACCCCGTGTCTACTAAAAGTACACAAATTAGCTGAGTGTGGTGGTGGACACCTACTCAGGAGGCTGAGGTAGGAGAATCGCTTGACCCCAGGAGACAGAAGTTGCTGTGAGCCGAGATGGCACTACCGCACTCCAGCCTGGGCAACAGTGAGACTCTGTCTCAAAAAAACAAAACAAAACAAAACAAAACAAAAAACAAAAAACTAAAGTCTGTTCTCTTGACCATTATGTTATGTAACAGATATTTTTATACACACACACACACCCAACAGATTAGAAAAGTGTAGTAAGTATACTTGCATATCTAAGTTTTACCAGCCATTTGTGTCAGCTGTTGATTTTTTATCTTGCCAGTAGTGCTTATTTCATTTTGTCTATATTTAACATATGGGCAGGAATATGAAAACATATGTGTCTATTTCAAGACTCCTAGAAAGCTATGATATTATTTTGTTAATACTATCATAGTTTTGTAGGTTACAAGTTGCTGTGATCCCAGCACTTTGGGAGGCTGATTAGCCGAGCGTGGTGGTGCACGCCTGTAGTCCCAGCTACCCAGGAGTCTAAGGCACGAGAATCACTTGAGCCCGGAAGGTGAAGGTTGCAGTAAGATCAGATCCCTGCACTTTAGCTTGGGTGACAGAGTGAGACTCTTTATCAAAAAAAAAAAAGTGTAAAAGCATGGCAATGATTTCATGGATGTGTACACTTTATTATGTGCAGTTTATTGTACATCACATACTTCACAGTAGTAAAGAAATGGTAAATAGTAGTAAAGTATTAAAGAAATGGTCACAGTGAAAATGATATTGTACTTTAATACATAAAATCCTTTTTATTACAAATATATGAAGTCAAGAAAAGTTGTAAAGAATAAAGTAAACAATAATAAAACCTAGAACAGCAGTAAAATATATAGCCCACATCCTGCAGGAAATGTTTTTGTGAGAACTGGATCCTTGGTTAGTACTTATGCCAGCTTCTAGGTCAGTGTTATTTATGAAATACTTTACTAAATCAGGTTCCCAATTTTTAGAACACCTATAGGCACCCACATCAAGTTGTTTTCCTACTGCTGACATTGGATGAGCTTGTGAGAATTAATGATCCTAGGATATCAAGAAGTTGCTTCCAAGAAGGGTGACCAGGTTTTTGTTGAACTCTGGTGTGTTTGTATGTCTGTGTGTGTATCCAGGGCAACTAAAATACTGTCTTTAGTTCATGTCATTTTAAAGCAGTAGTTCTCAACCATGGTCACACATAAGAATCACATTCAGAGCTTTAAAAATTTTAATGCTCAGGCCATACCCCAGACCAATTACATAAGAATCTGTGGAGATTTAACATAAGTTTCATTATTGTTTAAAGCTCCCCCAATGATTTCAGTATTCAGAGTTGAGAACCAATGTGTGAAAGGTAGCCAGAATAATTGGATTTGATGTGTTAATAGAACTTGGTATCATATTTTTACAACAAGAATTCAGTATATGTTGGCATATTGCTTCCACTTGACATAATTTGTAGAGTGCTTGAGATTACTCATTCAGGAACTAGTAAAGGTGGGTTTCTTTTGTTTTCCCCCACTTCCCATTTAAATTTCTCTCTCCTGCTCACTTTGTCTGTATTACTTTTCTTTGGTCTAAAAAGTGCTTTTGAAAATCAGCAGCTCAGTACATACATAAACTTGTTTTCTAAACCACAATATGTATTGTAATAGCCTTTGGGATATAAGGAAGCCAAAGTAATAGAGAACTAACTAAGGCAGTATACCTTTATGGAAATCTGAAAAGCTAGAGAAAATGAATAGGAACTAGTGACCCAATTACTTTGCTTGTAATGAATGTTTTTTCCAACAGAAGTAAAAATTTTGCAAAAATAAAACATGATTCCATTGTAAAAACATGCAGAAAGCTTTAAGGTGAATATTTTATGTCCAAAAGATGAACATCAAGTGCTTTACTTGTGAGACTGAAATCCTGTCATATGTGGCCATAAATCACTGTGGGATCCAAGCCATGAGGACTGTTGGAATCTAGCATATGTCTTTAGAAAAATGTTGTATTTGCTCACCTAACACCATTGTTGTGTTTTTCTTTCTTGGAACTTTAGAAGAGATTACAATAAAAGTGTTTTCTTTTTTTAAACACTAACTGGGGAGAAGGGATAGTAATTTATACCTTTAGTGGAATCTCATTTATGCTTATTTCTTTTTTTTAAGATTGAATTTGGGTATTTTATAAAGATGTATTGGGTTTTCTTTTGTGACTTCTTGTTCTCCAAGACCGAAAGGACATTTTGTGAGGAAACATTTAGACTCAGCCTCGGTACTGAACCATTTAGTACTGAATTGTTCTTGCACATACATTTTAAGATGCCCCGAATGTAGAGATTATAAAACATAAAGCTGTTTTCTTTATTGTGTTTTATTTTTTAATGGCAAATGTTACTGTCTTTTCTCAAGTAAGTTTTAGTTCAAGCACTTCTCTAGTTTGGGGTTGAGTTTTCAGCAGACCTACAGAGGAAGACATGTTTATCTTTTCTAATCTAGTTGTTTTTTTCTAACCAACTCATATGCTCACTCCTGTCATTTATAAGCAATTAGTTGAGGGGGGATATGCACTGGTTATACTTTACAGAATCAAATAGGTTGGGCTGTGTATTAAAAACCGAGCAATTTTGTCTGAAACATAGATAAACCCCTAATCTCAAGGGAAGTTACTCATTTATTTTTAATTGCTAAAATTCCTTTTGAAGGACACTAAATTTACTCATGCACTGCATAATGACATTTCAGTCAGTGATGGATCACATATAGGATAGTGGTCCCATAAGATGATAATATTGTATTTTAAAGGTACCTTTTCTATATTTAGATATGTTTAGTTACACAAATATAATACTTATCATTGTGTTGTAGTTGCCTGCAGTGTTCAGTACAGTAACACACTGTACAGGTTTATAGCCTAGAACCAATAGGCTATACCATATAGCCTACGTATATAGCAGGCTACACCATCTAGGTTTGTGTAAGTAGACTCTATCATGTTCACACAATGAATAGCCTAATGGCACATTTCTCAGAATGTATTCCCATCGTTAAGCTATGCATAACTATGCACTGATCTCCTTTTGTAATTCTAGCTAGTAAAAGGAGTAATAATCTGCTAAAATCTATAATTAATAATTCGTTTATGGCTGGGCGCAGTGGCTTACACCTGTAATACCGGCACTTTGAGAGGTTGAGGGAGGCAGATTACTTGAGCCCCAGGAGTTTGCGACCAGCTTGGTCAACATGGTGAGACCCTGTCTCTAGAAAAAATATGAAAATCAGCCAGACATGGTACTGCATGCCTGTAATCCAAGCTACTCGGGAGGGTGAGGATCCCTGTGTCCAGGAGATTGAAGCTGCAGTGAGCTGTGATTGCGCCACTACTCTCCAGCCTGAGTGACAGAGTGAGAGCGAGACCCTGTCTCTAAATAAACAAATAAATAAAATCAATTTATATGGATCTTGGTCATGTACCATTGTAGCTTCACAAGGCTGAGGAATGTCACCACTGCTGTCTGCTTTGTGTCGTAAGGGAAGCAGCAAAGTTGCATGCACACACACACACACACACACAAAAACACACATATATATATACACCTGTGTATGTGTATAAATACATGGAGAGATGTAAGAGTTAGGGATTAAATAAAGTGCCATTTTATTTTTATCATCATTCAGTCACCATTTTGAGATCATGTTGCCTTACTCCAAATAGCTACCAAAGGGAACTTAGACATCGTGTTTGGTTATATATGCTGTAATGCAAGCAATACAAATTTGGTTCTGATAATTCTTATATTTAAGGTTGATTTTTACTTTTAATAATGTACTAGAGGAAAGCCTCCAAAGAAATTAGTGAAACTAGTTTTCTGATAGACATTCAACCATCCTTTGTTGGTAGGGGTTGATAAAATTTAACAGCTTGAGGATACTTAAATCAGTTTAGAATACATCTTTATTTTTATTTATTTATTTATTTAGAGACAGAGTCTCCTTCTGTCACCCAGGCTGGGGTGCAGTGGTGTGCTCTTGGCTCACTGCAGCCTCCACCTCCTGGGCTCAAGCGATTCTCCTGCCTCAGCCTCCCGAGTAGCTGGCACTACAGGCATGCACCACCACACCCAGCTAACTTTTGCATTTTTTGTAGAGACAGAGTTTTACTGTGTTGGCTAGGCTGGTCTCGAACTCTTGACCTTGAGTGATATGCGCGCCTTGGCCTCCCAAAGTATTGGGATTACAGGTGTGAGTTACCGTGCCAGGCCTAGAATACTTGAAAACAGATAAAGGAATTTCCCATTTCATATTTTATATCAGATATAGAACATGGAATTTATTTAAACTTTAATTCTGAATGAGTCAACTCTTTTTGTAGCTCTAAGAAGTGTTCTATAATAGTTTGTGTTCTAAAGTTATGGTCCTAAACTTACAGTTGAATTTAAAGGTATAATTTATAGAAGGCAATGCTTAAAACATAGAAAAAAGAAAGAATAAGACTGGGCATGATGGCTCATGCCTGTAATCCCAGTGCTTTGAGTGGCTGAGGCCGGCGGATCACCTGAGGTCAGGAGTTCGAGACCAGCCTGGCCAACTTGGTAAAATCCTGTTTGTACTAAAAGTATAAAAGTTAACCGGGCATAGTGGCACATGCCTATAGTCCCAGCTACTTGGGAGGCTGAAGTAGGAGAATCTTGTGGTGAGACAAAATCATACCACTGCACTCCACTTTGGGCAACAGAGTGAGACTGTCTCAGAAAAAAAAAAAAAAAAAAATGAAAGAAAGAAAAATAAATTTTGTTTCCCTAGAAAGTTGTTGTAATTTTTGCTTTCACACACTTGTTAAAAAAAATATGAAAATCCAAAACTTACCATTAAAATTCAAACTAACTCTGAATTAGCTATTTACAAAAATACTTTGTGGAGAAGGGAATGCTTTACCAAAAAAAAAAAAAAGCTAAGAAAAACCTTTTTTTACATTACTAGTTATAATGAATAGTGAAAGTACTATTCTAGTGAATTCTAGTGAACTGACTAGTGAAATACTTGTAGTAACTAGTGAAAGAAAATGTTAAGTTTAATGCTTTTTAGTTTTGAAAACATTAAAATCAGAAGTATTCAGTTATTGATAACTTGCCAGTTGAAAAGTAGACATTTTTGGGAATGTTTTACATAAAAATCGTAATAAGTGGTATTTAATATTTTTGATATATTGAAGATTAGACTGGTGTACTGTTAATGGAGTACTTATTTTTCTTAGCCAAGTCTTTCCTTAAAAATTTATATAATGTTTTTACATTTATTCTCATCTTAGTCTTGAGATGTTAGTTACTTGATCCATAATTAGCGTTTTACATACTTGAATTACCTTGTCCTTGAAATATTTGTCTTCCAGAATACCACATTTGCCTGATTTTCCTGCTAGCCTTCTAGCTCTTTTTTTTTTCTTTTAAAATCTCTTTTACCTCTTTCTTCTAATTCTCACAACATCTCAATGTTGGTCTACCCTTGGGCTCTGTCCTTGATCCTCTTTTTTCCTTTTTTACAACTCACTTCCTAGTTGATCTCATGTAGTTCCGTGCATTTAAATACCATCTATGTTATAATAACTCCCAAGTTTACATCTCCAAACTGGATTTCTCCCCTAAATTTCAGATATATATTTATGACATACTTGAGATCTTCACTTCAATGTGTAAAAGGTATCAAAAATTGAATATGCCCAAAACTATGTTCCTCATATGTTCCCAGAACCTGTTCCTCCTGCATTTTTTTCTCATCTCAGTTAGTGGCACCTCCATTCTTCCAGTTCATATCTTTCTGTTTTCTTATACTCACATCTGTTCCACCATCAAATCTTGCTGAGTCTATTTTAAAATATGTCTAAAATTTGAACACTTCTCACCACCCCCAACTACTTTGTTTAGGTCATCATCACCTCTCTCCTAGATTATAACATCCTCCGTTATAACTGATGTCTCTGCTTCTGCTTTTCAGTCTGTTTTCAACACACAGCATCCAGGATGACTCTGTTAATGCGTAAGCCAGAAATATATTCATGGCTTCCCAACTCACTCCAGTGGCTTTCTATGTTAGTCAGATTAATAGTTCTCTCCCTTACTTTGTCTACTCTAGCTAGACCCACTGGCCTTGTTGGTAATTTCTGGAACATGCCAGGGATCTTCAGGACCTTTATACTTGCTCTTGCCTCTCTCTCAATTTGTCTTACTCTAGATATGGCTAGCCTTTTCACTTCCTTAAAGTCTTTTTTTTAAAAAAATCACCTTCTCATTAGGTCTTCACCAGCTACCTCTCTAAAAGAGTTCTCCACATCCTGCTTTATGTTTTTCATTTACAGTTTACAGTATATAATATGATAAACTATTTAAAGTGTACAATTTAATTAATTTTGACTGGTGTACATGTCTGTGAAAACACCACAACAGTCAAGAACCAGAACATGTTTCCCACCCCCTAAATGGGGACTGTATCCCTTTACAGTCATCCACAATTTATGGACAACTGCTGGTCTGCCTTTTGTTTCTTTAGTTTTTTTCTTCTTGTCACTTACTACTACCTAACATACTATTTTACTTATTAATCTTGTCTGTGCTCCAGATTAGCATTTAAGAGGACAAAGACTTTTTTTATTGCTGTATCCTGAAAGTCTAGGACGCCACCCAGCACATGGTGTTCGCTTAATATTTCTTGAATAGATAAATCACATAATTCGCTATAAAGCATCTCCTATGTGTCAGACATTGCATAGGAGTTGAAGATGTTATCAGTGAACAATACAGACAAGTTCCTTATCTTATGGCGCTCACAATGAAAGAAAGTTAATTAGTATAAGAAATTATATCTGAGATGGAAGAGCCTTACTCAAGATGGAATGGCTATCTTTACCCAGGAAGTTGAGGAAGGCAGTTCTTAAGAGGTGACATTTACATATGATTTTTCTGATATCGTAAACTTTCTGATCCAGAGCTGAGAATCTTGAAACAAGAACAACAAAATAGTTGATACAGGCACAATGGATTCTCTAGAGTTTATGAACATATCTTTGCATTTAACACATAGATGTGTGGCTGGGTGTGGTGGCTCACGCCTGGAATCTTGGTACTGTGGGAGACCAAGACGGGTGGATCACTTGAGGTCAGGAGTTCGAGATCAGCCTGGCCAACATGGTGAAATTCCATCTCTACTAAAAAATACAAAAAAATTAGCTGGGTTTGGTGGCCTGTGCCTGTAGTCCCAGCTGCTTGGGAGGCTGAGGCACGAGAATCGCTTGAACCTGGGAGGCAGAGGTTGCAGTGAGCCAAGATTGTGCCATTGCACTCCAGCCTGGGTGAGAGAGTAAGACCTTTTCTCTCTCTCTCTCGCTCTCGCTCTCTCTCTCTCTCTCTCTCTCCACACACACACACACACACACACACACACGACCTTTGGCAGTGATTTAGTACAAGTCCCTGGTGATTGTCATTTTTTTCTCACTACCTCCTACAATGTTGGTTTTCCATTTTTTCAATTCAACTCACTGGCAGTAAGAAGTAGCAAGAGGTAAATTGGCAGAAAAGCTATTATAAGCAAAAGGAAGATTCCCTTAGCTAGTGATTCAAAGCATCACTGTATGTCAGACTCACCTGAGGAGCTTTAAAAAAAAAATTAAGATGCTCAGACCCCACCTCAAAATAAGGGGCTTTGTTTTGAGTAAAGGAAGATTTCTTTGAGGTGAGCTGAGCTTTGAATGACAAGAAGGAGACAGCCCCAGGAAGATCTGAGGAGCAAAATATAGGCAGAGGGGAGCAGCCAAGGCAAGAAATTAGCCTTGTTAAGAAGTTTTAGTGTAATGGGAATCCATTAGAGGGTTTTATAAAGATGTAAAGGTGAAGATGTGATGTGATCTGTGTTCTAATAGGATTACCTTGATTCACTTATGGAGAATGGATTACTGGGATCTCAGTACTGGGATACTGGGATATTGAGGGGATGGGAGAGGAGGGGATTACTCATTACTGGGATACTGAGATCCCTGGGGGGAGAATATCACTAAGGTTGGAATTGCTTTTTTGCACATTAAAAGCAATTCTCTTTTGCTTCAAAACCTCTATGTGATGGTAATTAGATGAAATGGGATTTCAAGGAGAAAACAAAATACAAAACAAAGAAAAGAAAAACTGTTATCCTTTATTCTCTTAATAAGATGAGGTATTCAGAAGCCAATGGAGCCAATATTAATATTCCACTCCAAAAAATAGTAGAAATGAATTTACGTGGACTTTTCACAATCTCCATTACACATTTCCATCTCTGTTTCTCATTTATGACAGTTCCCTTCTTTTAAAAGTGTTTTGTTTTTTTTTTTTTTTTAAATAATGCGTTCTGAAACTTGTTTGTCAAACCCAGGGATAACTAATAAAAATCATTATTGTAGGGGGAAAAAGTGAAAGCAGGAGGCCACTTACGGGGCTGTCACAGTGGTCCAGGAGAGAGAACAGCAAGGAAATAGAGGTAGTTTTAACAAAGTGAAGTGAGCAGGTAAAGGGTATGTTTTAAATATGGATGAGTTGCTTTGAGTTGACTTGGAAGGGATGTAGAGAATGAGAGAAAGTGAGGAATTGGGAATAACACCTTGTTTTCTCTTGTGAGACTATGTTAGCATAATTTGATAATTCTGGTCATTGTTAAACAGTCTTACTGCAATGTTGACTGTCTAATGTACAGCTTGAGTTTTTTGATAGCTATAAATTACCCCTTTCACTTGGGGGAAAAATATAAAAGAAATTATTTAACATTTGGCACTTAAGAAAATGTTGTTTGTGCTGAAGTAATTTTATTTTTAAAACTCTCAACTTACAAAGAAGATGCACTTGAGATTACTGAACATAAATTTTGTATAGGCTTTAAAAGAAAATCATTCTTATGATGTACCCTTTCTTATGTGTAATATACTCAATAAAATGATTTAAAGAGGAAGAGAGAAAAATGAATGTCTTTGCCAGCTCATTGGCCCTGTGAGAATAGGGCTTTGGCACTGCTGAAGTCCTCAGCCTCTGACTAGTAGCTTGCCAGCACGCAGCCCTGGTGTTGGACTTCTTTCAGCTGTTCAGGCTGTCTGTTTCTATTCTTGCGGACAGATGGGGTGCTTGAGAGGAAGCCAGAAAGCCAAGCCTTAAGAGGACTTGGAAGCAATTTTTGGATGTAAGTCCCTTGTCCTAAACTCAGGGTAACAGTGTATCCTGCCCAGCAATGTTGAACTGCCTGTGTTTGTCTAGTATGTGTGTACTGGCTGGTTGGCTCTGGGCTTCATTCCATGTATGCCACTTCTCTATTGCCAAGATAAATGTAGAAGGCCTCTGGCCCAAGCCCACCCATAGTACTTAAAAGAAAATTGTGGTAAAATATACATAACATAAGATTTTACCATTTTAACCATTTTTAAGTGTACAGTCCAGGGGTATTAAGTACAGATGGTTTTCTTTTTTAAGAGATGGCAGTCTTGCCACCCATGCTGGAGTACAGTGGCATGATCTTAGCTTACTGTAGCCTCGAAGTCCTAGGCTCAAGCAGTCCTCCTGCCTCTACCTCCCAAAGCACTGGGATTACAGATGAGCCACTGTATCTGACTTGTTCACAATGTTATACAACCATCACCACTATCTATTTCCAGATTTCTTTTTTCTTTATCCCAAACAGAAATTCAGTACACATTAAACAGTAACTCCTAATTTCTACCTCTCTTCAGCCCCTGGTAACCTCTTTTCTACTTTTTGTCTCTATGTCTTTGCCTATTTTAGGTACATCGTATAAATAGAACCATACAATATTTGTCCTTTTGTGTCTGGTTTATTTTACTCATAGGGTCTTCAAGTTTTATTCTTGAAGTTTTATCCATAGAGTACATAGGTAGTACATATCCAGGATTTCATTCCTTTTAAAGGTTGAATAATATTCCATTTTGTTTATATACTACATTTTGTTTATCCATTTATCTTTTGATGGATATTTGAGTTGTTTCCACCTTTTTGCTCTTGTGACTAATGCTGCTATGAATGTAGATGTACAAATATCTATTTCAGTCTCTGTTTTTAATTCTTTTGGGTATATACCTAGGAGTGGACTTGTTGGATCACACGGTAATTCTATCTTTTTAACTTTTTAAGGAACTGCCAAACTATTTTCTACAGCAGTTGCTCAATTTTATGTTTTTTTCCAGAAGTACATGAAGATTCCTATTTCTGTACATCCTCACTAACACTTGTTAGTTTCTGGGTTTTTTTTTTTTTTTTTTGATAGTTGTCATCCTAATGCATATAAAGTGGTGTCTCATTGTAGTTTGGAGTTGAATTCCTTAATGATTAGAGATGTTGAACATCTTTTTATGTGCTTATTGGATTTGCGCCCTCCCCCCCACTTTTTTTTGAGGTAGAGTTTCGCTCTGTCTCCTAGTCTAGAGTATAGTGGTGTAGTCTTGGCTCACTGCAGCCTCTGCCTCCTGAGTACAAGCGATTCTCTTGCTCAGCCTCCCGAGTAGCTGGGATTATAGGTGTGCACCACCACACCTGGCTAATTTTTGTATTTTTAGTAGAGTTGGGGTTTCACCACTTTTGGCCAGGCTGGTTTTGAACTCCTGACTTCAGGCGATCTGCCTGACTTGGCTTCCCAAAGTGCTGGGATTACAGGCATGAGCCACTACACCTGGCCAGGTTTGCCTGTTTTCAAAAATCTTTTTTATTTTTCTTTCTTTTTTTCTTTTTGTCTCTCTCTCTCTCTCTTTTTTTTGAGACAGGGTCTTGCTGTATTGCCCAAGCTAGAGTGCAATGGCACAATCTCAGCTCACTGCACCCTCTGCCTCCCAAGCTCCAGTGCTCTCCCACTTCAGCCACCTGAGTGGCTGGTATTACAGGTGCACGCTACCATGTCTGGCTAATTTTTTTGTAGAGACGGGGTTTTGCCATGTTGCCCAGGCTGGTCTTGAACTCCTGGGCTGAAGCAAGCCACCACCTCAGCCTTGCAAAGTACTGGGATTATAGGCATGAGCCACTGAACCCAGCCTCTTTTTATTTTTTTTCTACATCAAGCCCCTGAACCCATTTTTTCACTTTTATTATTTTGTTGTTGTTGCTGAGTTGTAGGAGTTTTAAAGAAATATATTCAGGATATCACATGTCAGATATATGGATTTGCAAATATTTTCTCCCAGTCTGAGTTTTCACTCCCCTCCAGATCATATCTTTTGATGCATAAAAGTTTTAAATTTTGATGTGGTCTCGTTTATTTTTCCTTTTGTTGCCAGTGCTTTTGGTATCTTATCCAAGAAGTCATTGCCAAATCCAATGTCATGAAACTTTTCCTCTATGTTTTCTACTAAGAGTTCTACAATTTTAGCTCTTAGGCTTACGTTTAATTTTTTCATATGATATGAGATCATTCTTAAATTTTTATATGGATTTTTAGAAAATGATTTATGCTACTAGGGAAAAAAAATAGGACTTCTGAATTTGAAGCTGATAAGTTGCAAATTTATCATGTTTGTGAACTTTCTAGATAACTGTGTAATTAATTAAACAGAGCTCTGTAGTATCACCCAAGACGTTAGTGAATGATAGACGCTAGGAACCAGCTCAGATTAACTGCCAAATAAGCTAAACTTTCTTTTTATTGCCAGAGTTATTAACCTAAGTGGATTATAAGTCAATAATAGAGGAAATATATCTTAACTTTAATAAGCCATTTTGTAGTCTTGTGGATACAGTACAAAGGCCTGAACTGAATTATGATAAACCTAGTGAATGCAACAGTGTGGATCACAAAATGAGTTTGATCTTTCATCCTGTGATACTGACCTCCCTCAACACACACACTTCCTTAGTCTAGAGAAACAGCCTAGTCTTCTAAGAATATCATTTAAAGGCTGGGTGCAGTGGCTTATGCCTGTTACTCTAACACTTCTAGAGACCAAGGCAGGCCGATCACTTGAGCTCAGGAGTTTGAGACCAGCCTGGGCAACATGGTGAAACCCTTTCGCTACAAAAAATAAAAAAAATTAGCAGGGCATGGTGGTGCACACCTGTAGTCCCAGCTACTTGGTAGGCTAAAGTGGGAGGGTTGCCCGGGGCCAAGAGTTTGAGGCTGCAGTGAGCTGTGATCATGCCACTGCACTGTAGCCTGGGTGACAGAGCGAGATCCTGTCTCCAAAAAAGGAAAAATGAAGTATCTCTTGGCCGTGTGGCTCTGTTCATGTAATTCTTTAAAAAAGATGATTTTAGTCCAGGCATGGTGGCTCATGCCTGTCATCCCAGCACTTTGGGAGGCCAAGGCAGCAGGATCGTTTGAGGCCAGGAGTTCAAGATCAGCCTGGGCAACACAGGAAGACCCCATCTCTACAAAAAAATTTTAAAGATTAACTGGGCATGGTGGCATGCACCTGTAGTCCCAGCTACTTGGGAGGCTGAGGTAGGAGGATTGCTGGAGCCTGGGAGATTGAGGCTGCAGTGAGCCATGATTGTACCTCTGCACTCCAGACTGTGTCAGAGCATGACCTATCTCAAAAAAAAAAAAAAAAAGTCTGACTTATGTGGAGGTAAGATCATGGGTAGCAGGTCCATACCCATCTTTTCAGGTACTTCTGTCTTCCCAACACATATATATTGACGAAAAGTGGATTCTTATTTTCCCTGCTTAGGTCACATGGCACATGGCTACCCATGAAGAAGTCACTGTTTATTAGAATTAGGGTAATTTAGGGAAGGTGTTAATTGACAGCTGATACCATAGGGAATAGGTGAGGAGCAGTTCACCAAAGGAATTAGGCATGGTGGACAAACAAAACCAATATGATACAAATGTACTTTTGTCAAAATAGAAAACTAACAGCAGTACTTTGTTACTAACTCCAGATTTTATTTCTATTTCAGCAGTTTTTCCATTCATATTCTCTTTCTGTTCCAGGATCAAATCCAAGCTACCACTAAATTGCTAACTTATGTCTTCTCAGGGTCATGTCAGATCACTGTTACAGTTTTTCATGAACATTATGGTATTTTCCAGCTTTATTGAGATATAATTGACAAATTCAAATTGTATATATTTAAGGTGTAAAACTTGATGTTTTGATATATATGTACATTGTTAAATAACCTTGACAGTCTTGAAGAACACTAGCCAAGTATCCTATAGCATGTCCTTTGCTTGTCTGTTGTTTTTCTCATGGTTAGACTGGTTTATAGGTGTCTTAGTGTGTTTTGTGCTGCTATAACAGAATACCTGAGCCTGGATAATTTATTGAGAACAGAAATTTATTTTCTCATAGTTCTGTAGGCTGCGAGTCCAAGATTGAAGTGCTAGTAGGTTTGGTGTTTGGTGAAGGCCTGGTCTCTACTTCCAAGAGGGTACCTTGAATACTGCATCCTCCAGAGGGGGAGAAACACTGTGTCCTCACATGGCAGAAGAATAGAAGAGAGCAAATCCACACCTACAAGTTCTTTTCATAATGGAATTAATCCATTCTTGAGTGGTACCCTCATGATCTAAACATCTCCCAAAAGGCCCTACTTCCCAACACTGCTGCACTAGGGTTTAAGTTTCCAACATATGAATTTTGGGGGACACATTCAGAGTAATGGATTTTGGGAAGGAATACAACAGAGATGAAGTAACTTTCTTGTCACACCATGTTAGGCAATAGATGCAATCCACATGTCATCACTGTTGATGTTATCCCTTACTACTTGGTTAAGGTAGCGTTTTATCAGATTTCTCCACTGAAAAGTTACTATTTTTCTCTCTCCCTACTCTATTCTTTGGAATTTGTGTTTTCATTATTGTTGAAACAAGTCAGTCCAGCCTACACTCAAGAGGAGGGGGAGATTGGCTCTACCTTTTGAAGGAAATGTCAGAGAATGTATTAACATATTCTAAGTCTCCATAATACACTCTTTGGCCACAGATTATTTATATTCATCCCACATGCAGAATATACTCACCCCCTCCTAATATTCTGCAAAATTCTCATTTATAGCATCAGCTTACAGTCCAGGATATTTTCATCTAAATTAGGTCCAGTTTTGGATCAGGCTCCTCAGGTGTATCCCTCCTCAGATGCATCATCTTGGATCTTACCATCTCCTCTGGTGTAGTTTCTTAACTTCAGCTCTTTGAGTACATTACTTCTCTATGTGAAGACCTGTGAAACTAAAGAGGCAAATTGCCCCACACATAACCAAGATTCAATGGTTGGGCATATCTATGATACCTCATGTAGACATTCTTGTTCAAACAGAGGGAAATGTTGGTACAAAGGTGTTGTTACTTCACACCATTTCTGAAGTTCAGCTGGGCACAGGTTGGTAATTCCTTTATTAAAATTCAGGTCTGGAAATAGTTCTTTATGGCTCTTAACTTGACCTTCTGGCTTTTGTTTCCACATTCTGAGTTTTCTTTTCTGTGAAAAGCAGGAAAGTAGGCTTTTTTTTTGACTGTGTAGATTGCTCTGTCCACTTCCAACCTGTACGTGTTTGGGAGTCCAAGGCTTTTCATTTTGTGCTGTTTCTGTCTCTTTCAGTTCAAATGAGCAGTGTTTCTGCCAATATAACTTTCATCAAAACCTTATGGGTGTCTGTTAATATTTGGGCTCACTTCATTAGATAGAAGTGACACCTAAAAATCTCTTTGAGATAAGCCATTCTCGTTCTTGAAATTCCGCTGAGGGGCAATAGCTCTTAGCTACTTAGAACCTCTACTCTTTGGCCGGGTGTGATGGCTCACGCCTGTAATCTTAGCACTTTGGGAGGCTGAGGCAGGCAGATCAAGAAGTTAGAAGTTCAAGACCAGCCTGACCAACATGGTAAAACCCTGTCTCTACTAAAAATACAAAAATTAGTCAGGCATGGTGGCATGTGCCTGTAATCCCAGCTACTTGGGAGGTTGAGGCAGGAGAATCGCTTGAATCCAGGAGGCGAAGGTTGCAGTGAGCTGAGATTGAGCTGTCTGTCTCCAGCCTGGGCAACGGATCGAGACTCAGTCTCAAACAACAAACAAACAAACAAAAACTCTACTTTTTGATTAAAATAATCTGCAAGTCACACCATTAAAATCTTTAGGAGGCCTTTTGTCTGACTGAATAGTACTCAGAGACGACATCTTAAATCTTATCAAGGTTGAATTTTGTAGCTGTGTTCTCAGCCTCATCTTTTATATCATGTTTTCTTAACAGTGCTTGGCATTTGAATTTTGCTGGGAAGCAATTTTTTATTTTAGTAATTTTTGCATGTGAGAGACAGGAAATCTTCAAAACCAGCAAGTTCTGGCTCCTTTTTGTTGAACTGCTCTTGAGATATTTATTAGGAATTTGGAAATTTGAGTCTGTGTTACAGTGGTGGAGACTTGGCAAAATGAGAGGTCTGGGAGTTTTGAGGATTTGTTCAGTGGAAGTTGAAGTGAAAAGATTATTGAGGAGCAGAAGGAAAGCTAAGGGTAGAGCACTGAGAAATGTGTATCTGTAATAAGCAAATGAAAAAGAGAGATGGAGTTGGAGGAGGTCAAAGACCAGTTGGAGAAATGGAAAGTACAGGATCAGAGAAGTACTGACAGTGGCTCTGCCTCCTCACTTTCTTAACATGGTTGTTTTGGTGGAAAGTTTTCCAGTTTCTCTTCATAATAAACTCTTTGAGTCAAACAAATTAATACCTTTTATATCTTAATGTTTATGTCATTAGCTTTTGTATTAAGCTGAAGAGTGAAAACACCACTACAGATGCAAAGTTGAAGGGCAAGACTGTATAACTTTGCCCTGTATAATCATAAAGAATGCCATGGGAAAGAATGCTTAAAGTCATACATGCTTTCAAAAATTGGTTTGTCTTTTTGTTGTTGAAGTTTCAGACTGTTTTAATATACTCCTGATGTTAAACTCTCAACAGATACTTGATTTGTGTTTTCTTTTGTAGAATGTCTTTTCACTTTCTTGATAATGCTCTTTGATGCACGGAAGTTTTTAATTTTTATAAACTCCAGTTTGTTCCTCTTGTTTATGCTTTGGTGTCAAATCTAAGAATCTGTTGCCAAATCTGATTCATGAAGATTTATCCCTATGTAGCTCTTAGGTTTAGATTGTTGATCCACTTGGAGTCCGTTTTTGTATAGGGAGTAAAGTAGGGATTAAACGAATTTTCTTGTTTTATTTTATTTTATTTATTTATTTATTTATTTATTTATTTATTTATTTATTTATTTATTTTTGAGATGGGAGTCTCACTCTTTCTCCCAGGCTGGAGTGCAGTGACTCAATCTTGGCTCATTGCATCCTCTGCTGCCCGGGTTCAGGGATTCTCCTGCTTCAGCTTCCTGACTAGCTGGCATTACAGGTACCTGCCACTCCACCCGGCTAATTTTTGTATTTTTAGTAGAAACAGGGTTTCACCATGTTGGCCAGGCTGGTCTCGAACTCTAGACCTTGTGATCCACCCACCTGGGCCTCCCAAAGTGCTGGGATTGCAGGCATGAGCCACCATGCCCGCCCTTGTTTTATTTATATTTTTTAAGAGTGTGGGAATCCCAACCAGTGAATAATGTCTGTTCTTCTACATTGAGGACAGATAGTATACAATCCAGGTTTTAGGAGATTTTCTATAATGTACCTTTTAACTCCTCTGTCCAAGAAAATTGTTTGACCCTAGTTCTTGGAATTTGTTTTGTTTTTGCTTCTTTTTTTTTTCTTTTGAAGTTTGATTATGAAGTAGGATAGTTCTAGAAATTGTAAGTTAGATATTTTAGCATGAGTCTTCTAATACTATTTACTGGCGCTTCTTTTTTTTTTTGCATGAAGCTGAGACCGGTGTATGTTGAGGCACTTGGTGAACAAACAAATCATAATGGTATTTTTAACAGTGTTTGAATGTTGTCTTTGGTATGTGTTTTAATTCTAGTTTCACCCCTTTTTTTTTGTTTTGGCCAAATCAGTAGCTGCATATTACTTTTTTTTAATTTAATTTAATTTATTTATTTTTGTGTTGCATTTTAGGTTTTGGGGTACATGTGAAGAACATGCAAGATTGGTGCATAGGTACACACATGGCAGTGTGATTTGCTGCCTTTTTTTTTTTTTTTTTTTTTTTGAGATAGAGCCTCGCACTGCCATCCGGTCTGGAGTGCAGTGGTGCGATCTCAGCTCACTGCAACCTCTGCCTCCTGGGTTCAAGTGATTTCTTGTTTCAGCCTCCTGAGTAGCTGAGATTACAGGCACCCACCACCACACTCGGCTAACTTTTTGTATTTTTAGTAGAGATGAGGTTTCACCATGTTGGTCAGGCTGGTCTCTAACTCCTGACCTTGTGATTTGCCCACCTTGGCCTCCCAAAGTGCTGGGATTACAGGCGTGAGCCACCGGGCCCTGGCCTATTGTGGAATTTATGTGGTAGAAAATTAGAAATAGCTGAATGCCCAATAATAGGGGAATGAAGGGGAAGGACAAGAGAATACTATACAATGGTTATATCTACCCTATAGAATACTCTACAGTCATTTTTTTAAAATCATGTTTTTACAGATCAATATTGGAAAGTGTTTATGAAATAATGTTCAGTAGAAGTAAAAGCAAGATACAGAATTGCATACATAGTATAATCTAAACTTTAAAAAATGTTAATTGTGATAAACTACATATAATACCATTAATAACATGTTGGTATATTCACAATGTTGTTCAACCATCATAATCCAAATTTAATAAATAAATATTTTGCATAGGAAAAAAATACCACAAGAAAATACATGAAAGGTGTTCACAATGATAATTTTGTTTTGTTTTGTTTTCTTTTTTGCTCCTTCTGTAACTCCACCTGGAGTGCAGTGGTGTGATCTCGGCTCACTGCAACCTCCGCCTCCCAGTTGCAAGTGATTGTCACACCTCAGTCTCCTGAGTAGCTGGGACTACAGGCGCATACCACCACGACAGCTATGTGTGTGTGTGTGTGTGTGTGTGTGTGTGTGTGTGTGTGTTTAGTAGAGATGAGTTTCACCACGTTGGCCTGACAGGTCTTGAACTCCTGACTTAAGTAATCGCTCGCTTTGGCCTCTCAAAGTGCTGGGATTACAGGTGTGAACCACTGCACCTGGCACATATCTGTAGTTTTTTCTACCCCTCAGTAGTTTCCTAATTTTCTGTAGTGAAAATCCGTTGCTTGTTTTTCTTTTTTCCTAAAAAGATATTCAGCTTAAGGTGGTTAGGGAATGATTGCATACATGAATAGTTGAAGCAAAAATGGCAAAATTTTAGCTAGTATTGAACTTAATGGTAGGTACATGAGTGTTCATTGTATTTTTCTCTTTTTTTTTGAGACCGAGTCTCACTCTATCACCCAGGCTAGAGTGCCATGGTGTGATCCTGGCTCACTGCAATCTCTGTCTCCCAGGTTTAGGTGATTCTCCTGCCTCAGCCTCCTGAGTAGCTGAGACCACAGGCGCACGCCACCACGCCTGGCTAATTTTTGTATTTTTAGTAGAGACAGGGTTTCACTGTGTTGGCCAGCATGGTCTGGAACTCCTGACCTTAGGTGATCTGCCCGTCTCAGCTTCCCAAAATGCTGGGATTACAGGCATGAGCCACCGCGCCTGGCCCCACTCTATTTTTCTTAAAAGAGTTCTGTTAGAGAAAATTTTATAACAATGTTTTATTTATCATTAGCTGATTATAGTGGCAAAAAGGAAAAAGTTTTAGAGCAGTCACACACACACACACACACACACACACACACACACACACACACACACACCCATTCCAAGCTTCAAAATAGTAATCTTTCTTCTTTCCTTTTCCCTGTCCCTGTCCCTTTCCCTTTCCCTCCCCTTCCCCCTTCTCTCCCCTTCTCTCCCTCCCTCCCTTCCTCCCTCTCTCTCTCTCTTTCTTCCTTCCTCTATTTTAATCTTTTTTATATTTATTTTCCTTATGTGTTTATTTTAAAATACCATACAAAGGGCTAGAGGGCTTGAATAATTCATTTTTGGCATGTGTCCAATAAAGTGCCCTACTGAGTTAGATTAATAATAAAAACATTAAGAAATTGAATGAAGTTAGAAATGAGCTTGTTGGTAATATTTCCAGGTACTTTCTTGGTTGTTGAACAATATTCTAAAAATGACCATTTTTTAAATGATTGTTTTTAGAATATTGAAAATGGTGAGATTGCCATTTTACTCAGATTTTCAAATTTATGAATAAACATGTATATTACTATTTTCTGATTATAAAATGCTCTTCATATTTGTTTTATTCTGTAATTGGCAATATTTAGGTGATGAAGTTGTAGAAGAAATCTGCTGTGTTTGGGCTTAAATCCGATGGAGGCACTATTTTATGGTAGTTCCCCTTTATCCTAGGGTAATCTTTCCAAGACCCCCAGTGAATGCCTGAATCCACAAGTAGTACCAAACCCTATATATACTGTTTTTTTCTATGCATACATGTCTATGATTAAGTTTAATTTATAAATTGGGTGCAGTAAAAAATTGGCAGCAATAATGATGAAACAGAACAATTATAGCAATATGCTATAATAGAAGTTATGTGAATGTGGTCTCTTTCTCTCAAAGTATTTTATTGTACTTTCGGGCCACAGTTGACTATGGGTAACCAAAACCACAGAAAGTAAAACCATGGGTAAACGGGGACTACTTTATTTTTTGTTTTTACTGTGCAAAAAGTAAAGCTAGACCTAGGATCTTCTTCAGTTAAAGGAAATGCTTACCAAGATTGTTAATGTGTTAATTGCAAGCCTGGTAAATTACATTATGATATATGTGATTATACTCTATAGAGTAATATACTATATATACATCCTTTGCTATTGATGGTTACATTCCAACAAAGTTAAACTGGAATTTTGTATTGAGTCTTTCCGGAGAAACTTTGAAGTTATTTATGAATATCTCCGAGTATCTTTTTTGGGACTTAAATAAATTAACAGTTACACAAGACCTTTTTGACCTAACTCGTCTCTTAAGAGTGTTCTTTGTTTATAGGCTTCTGTAAATATGTAATGTAATGTTACCTTATGTAATTAATGTAAGCTACCTTATTTTGAAAATTCAGAATATTTGCCGTATAAGATTTTTTTTTCTACATAAATTTATCTGATGCCATCGGACCTGCAGTTTCTTTTTCTCTCCACTCAGTTTTTAAAATTCAAAATATTTGGTACGCACAGGTAGTTAACAAGAAGCAATCGTTAATGCTATTATAAGTTCTGTCCTGTTCTATCTTTCTTAGCAAACTAGAATTTTCCTGTTTCCTGTGCAATCTTGATGCTTAAAAAAAAAAAGGCTGAGTGAGGTGGCTCATGCCTGTAATCCTATCACTTTGGGAGGCTGAGGCAGGTGGATCAGCTGAGGTCAGGAGTTCAAAACCATCCTGGCCAAGAACCCTGTCCCCACTAAAAATACAAAAATTAGCTGGGTATGATGGCACACAGCTGTAATCCCAGCTATTTGGGTGGCTGAGGCAGAAGAATGACTTGAATGAGGGAGGTGGAGGTTGCAGTGAGCCGAGATCGTGCCACTGCACTCTAGCCTGGAGGACAGAGCAAGACTCTGTCTCAAAAAAAAAAAAAAAAAAAAAAAAGAAAACAGGCTGGGTACAGTGGTTCACACCCCAGCACTTTGGGAGGCCTAGGCGGGAGGATTGCTGTAGGCCAGGAGTTCAGGACCATCCTGGGCAACATAGCACCTCTTCTCTACAAAAAATTTTTAAAAGGTTAGCTGAACATGGTGGTACACATCTGTAGTCCCAGCTACTGGGAAGACTTAATATCACTTAAGCCCAGAAGTTAGAGGCTGCAGTGAGCCCTGATTGTGCCACTGCATTCCAGCCTGGGGAACAGAGCAAGGCCCCATCTCTTTAAAAAACCAAACAAAAGGCTGGGCGCAGTGGCTCACGCCTGTAATCCAAGCACTTTGGAGGCCAAGGCAGGCGGATCACCTGAGGTCGGGAGTTCAAGACCAGCCTGACCAATATGGTGAAACCCCGTCTTAAAAAAAAAAAAAAAAAAAAAAACAAAAACAACCAAACTCAACCCCAAGGGCAGAAAGTAGAGAAGGATGCTAAGTCAATAATAAAAACAACTAATGTCATTTGTTTTCTGACAGGTAAGTAAATGATGAATAGGGATGCACCGTTTGTGTGTGTGTGTGTGTGTGTGTTTAATTATTTTGTTTGTTGAGTCAGAGTGTTGCTTTGTCACCCAGGCTGGAGTGTAGTTTCGCGATCTCGGCTCACTGCAACCGCCACCTCCGGGGTTCATGCCACTCATCCTCCTCAGTCTCCTGAGTATCTGGGATTAAGACAGGCACTACCATGCCTGGCTAATTTTTTTTTACAGTCTTTATAGAAATGGGGTTTCGCCCTGTTGGCCAGCCTGGTCTTGAACTCCTGACCTCAAGTGATCTGCCTGCCTTGGCCTCCCAAAGTGGTAGGATTATAGGCATGAGGTACTGTGCCTGGCTAGGATACACTGTTCTTTTTGGTTTTTTTTTTTGTTTTTTTTTGGATACACTGTTCTTATACCTACTTTGCACTTGGAGAAATGGGCATGGAGAGGTGAATTATCATACAACTAGTAGAAGGTAGAGTCAGAATTTAGACATAGGCCTGTCTGACTCTAGTCAGACTTGATATAAAACTCAGCAACCTATCCAGCTACCTGTTGCTGTGTGTATTAGGCCGTTCTTGCTTTGCTATAAATTCCTGAGACTGGGTACTTTATAAAGAAAAGAAGTTTAATTGGCTTATGGTTCTGCAGGCTGTACAGGAAGCGTGGCGCTAGCATTTGCTTGGCCTCTGGGGAGGCCTCAGGGAGTTTTTACTCATTGCAGAAGGCAGAGAAGAGCAGGCACTTCACATGGTGAGAGCAGGAGCAAGAGTAAAGAGTGGGTGGTGCCACACACTTTTAAGCAACCAGATATCTTAAGAACTCACTGTGGTGAGGACAGCACCTAGTCATGAAGGATCTGCCTCCTTGACCCAAATACCTCCCACCATGCCCTACCTCAAACATTGGAGATTACATGTTAACATGAGATTTGGATGGGGACAGATACCCAAACTCTTATCACTGTGTGATCAGTAATCTCTCTCACATTTAGCAGTTCCTCTCTTGGAACTATACCTTACCCTTGATACCAAAGCCACTGTATTCTTTAGGGAGATGACATTGTCACAAAAGGTATAGGGCAAAGATGGTAGATTCTGGATCCTAACATTCCTAGACTTAAATCCCACTTCTGATTGTAATCAGCCATGTCACCACACCATTATGATCCCCAGATTTCTCATTCCTAAGATTGTGTAGTAAAATATACTGTTAAAGATTGTTCTGAAAATAAAATATAATACAATGTGTATAAACATGTATGTTTATTCTTTCCAAAGCTTATTGAATATCATTGTAACTTATGATTCCTTTTTATTTTAATCATGATTCTTTTTTGGGTTTCTAATTTCATATTTTCTCTTTTGCTACTTATTTTGATATCACCTGGTTTTGTATATACTTGAATCCTTTTTGTATTTATGTAATGATAACTGTTATCTTAGTACTGTTAAGATATGTGAAATTTTTATTCACTTTTCTAAAAAAATCACTAGCCAAAAAGTATAAATTCCAATCATTGATATGGAATAGTCTGGCAGTTTCTTTCTTAATATTGTTTATTATATCTTGGCTAAGTTCTGAATTATGTGGACTATAGGTGTAGCATTCTACATTATAAGCTTGTGTTTCTCTTCTGGCTAGTATAAGAATCAAGAGCTGTAAGATTTTATAAAATCATGGTTCTAATATTTACTATCTCTGTAGTAATTTGATCTAATGAGTTGACTCTGTTTTACCTAATGTTCATAAGAGCATAGGCAATTATCCCACCAAGAATAATTGTTTTTAGTAACATGCCCTACATAGGACCGTTTTCACTCACAATTTTTGTTACACCTGTCATGTAGCTAAAAGTTAGTGGCAACACTGGCACACCTCTTTTAGAACCACATTGAATATGGGCATTGCTCTGCATATTTTGGAGACATTTAAATCTTTAGTATAATTTTGTGACAGAAAAGGACAGCAATGCCTGCAAGTCCCTATGCCTTAATTAATTAAATTTTTTTTTTTGAGGCAAGGTCTTGCTCTATCACCTAGGCTGGAGTACAGTAGTATGATTTCGGCTTACTGCAACTCCACCTCCCTGGCTCAAGCGATCCTCCTGCATCAGCCTCGTGAGTAGCTGGGACTAACCACACTTAGCTAATTTTTGTATTTTTTTGGAGAGACGATGTCTTGCTATGTTGCCCAGACTGGTCTCAGACTCTTAGGCTCAAGTGATCTGCCCACGTTGGCCTTCCAAAGTGCTGGAATTACAGCCATAAGCCACCGTGCCTGGCCTTCTATGCCTTATTTGAAAAATGGGTAGTAATAGCAACTAAATTTAGTTCCTAATTTTTATAATCCATGTTAGCCTGTTCAGTGCATTAAAGAAAACAGTGGAGTAGAAAGTCTTCTTCACTTCAGACTTGAGACTCAATGACTACTGTATTTACGAAGAATAGAGTAGCAACTAACTGCCACCATGGAGATTTCTGCTACCCAGATGACTTCGATGATTGTGGCTTTGTGTAAGAATCTTTGCAGAGAACACGTTGTCAGCATGATTACTCTGTCTTTAAGCTTCTGCATAGGTTTGCAGCAAGATCTTCTTTTTTCAATATGAAAGGAAAGTATGCTGTTTCTGAGAGAAGATAGATGACAGCTTTCTCTGAACTTTCACTGGGTAGGGGTGAATCTTGATATACTTTAATATTTTGTAATAATTTAGCGAAACATTACTTTTTTAAAAATTAGTTTTTAAAGCTTTATCCAAACTGTGACTATGTCTTTGTAATTCAAAAGCAGTACTGTTCTCCTTCTAACTGAAGATTTTGACAAAAACTAAACAGCTTTATCAACCAATTAAAAAAATCTGTCAGAATAATGATGCTGGCTGGGCATGGTGGCTCACGCCTATAATCCCAGCACTTTAGGAGGCCAAGGTGGGTGGATCACTTGAGCCCAGTAGTTTGAGACCAGCCTGGGCAACACAGTGGGACCCCTTCTCTACAAAAATTACAAAAATTAGCCAGATGTGGTGGTGTGTGCCTGTAGTCCTAGCTACTCAGGAGGCTAAGGTGGGAGGATCACTTGAGCCTGGGAGGTCATGATCCATGATTGTGCCACTGCACTCCAGCCTAGGTGACAGAGTGAGACCCTTTCTCCAAAAAAAGGGAAAATAAAAAGGATTAAAATAAGGATACTGGCTGGGCATGGTGGCTCACGACTGTAATCCCAGCACTTTGGGAGGCTGAGGCAAGCAGATCACGAGGTCAGGAGATCGAGACTATCCTGACTAACATGGTGAAACCCCGTGTCTACTAAAAATACAAAAAATTAGCTGGGCATGGTGGCACGCGCCTGTAGTCCCAGCTACTCAAGAGGCTGTGGCAGGAGAATCGCTTGAACTCAGGATGCAGAGGTTGCAGTGAGCCAAGATCGCACCACTGCATTCCAGCCTGGCGACAAAGCAAGACTACATTTAAAAAAAAAAAAAATGATGCTAATAAAACTATTGGATGGGTTTTTTTCCCCCAAAAGTGTGTTATATTCTAGACACTGGATGGATTGTAAAATTTAATATTACAGTTGTCTTTGGTGACTATTTGAATACATTTCATTAATGAGATATAGTCAAATTATTTTATCATAGTCACTTAAAATAATTTCTGATTTTGTTCTAAATGTATGAACACTTGCTTGATGAATACTTTATTTCAGTTATTTAAGTTCATTTTTATTGGGAGGGTACTGATGTCCTAAAAACTGCCAGTTTTTTTCTCCGGGCTGCTTTTATCTAATTGGTCTTTACTTACTAGTAGCATTCTGGTTGCCAGAAGATAGAGAAAATTGGCTTCACCATCAGTTTATGAGATAGGTAGGAAAATATGGTTCACTCTCCAAAGGCATGCTAGAATTTTCTTTAGCTACTATATGATTATTTTGTAGTAATTATAAATGGTTATAGATACAAGATTCATATATATGAGATACTGCTAGATATCCACTATACCTAAGAGTAGAAATTTTAATAATACTATGAGATGCACATATTGTTTTTTAAATTAGATAGCCAAATCTAATTGTTATGCTCTTTGGGCTCAGTTACCAATTGGTATCAAGGTTACAAGCCCAGGAATACAACAGGATACGTGTATGCATAAAGTTCACAAATTTAGATAAATCTAATTCTACTTTATTAGATTCTAATTTTGTCTTGATATATGGAGGCTTTTTTACCCCCTTTAAAATTTTTTATTATGGAAATTTAAAACAAAATAGAAAATAGCATAAAGAAAATAATGTAATATGCCTGTATTCCTGTTACCCCACTTTATCAGTTGTTAGCCCGTATCACTTCTTGTTTTCATCTATATTTCTTTGCCTATTGGATTATTTTGAAGAAAATTCCAAAAATCATTTAATCATTTCAAGAGAAACTTTATCTCTTTGCATATATAACCATGATATACTGACCATTATCACATAAAACAAAGTTAAACAGTTTCTTCTGTTCTGGATTTTGCTGATTGCATCCCCATGAAGTTCTGTAGCATGTTTCTCTGACCCCTGTATTTCCTTTAGATCTAGAAAAGGGTCTCTCAACTTCTCACTGTTGGAATTTTGTACTGGATAATTTTTTTATTGTAGAGGACTGTCCTGTGCATTGCAGAATGTGTGGAAACCAAGTCCTTCAGCCCCAGTGGTTTGCTAAAAAATTACTGACAAGAAGCAGATTGATTTATAGGAAAAAAATGGCATACACATTGCTTTAATGTGTATACACAGGAGCCTTCAAAACAATGACCCAAAGATAGAGGGAAATTGTCCATTGTATGCTTAGGTCCAACAAAGTATGGACAGCCATGTAGAAATATGATTGGACAAAAAGAGTATGATCTAATGCTAATTGACTTAATGGGGAAACCCAGCAAAACCTGTCCAGATTCTTCTTGGCTTCTCAGAGCATGCATTCCCTCCTTCTGGTTGTGGGCAGGGCCCTCTCTGGGATGGGGGTCTTATGGCCTACAGTCAAACAAGGTAGGTCAGTTCATTACTTTATGGCCAATTTTTACACAGGGTATTGTTAGGCTTTATGGTTGGCTTTTGAGGAAATGGGTTCTGGTTTCTATGACCCACCTTGGGGGGAATGGATTCTAGTTTCTGTGGCTGACCTCGGAGGAGAATGGGACTGAGATAGGAGGGCAGAAGTCAGAGAAAAACTTAGCTTCTGCAGCTGCTTCTGAAGCCTGCATTTTGGGGATTGTTTTCTGAGCTCCAGTAGATGTTTAGCAGCATCACAGCTCTCTAGCCACTAGTCAGCAGCACCCCCTCCACCAATTATGGCAACCAAAAGTGTTCCTGACATTGCCAAATGTCTCCTGGGGGCAAAAATTGCCCCCTGTTGGGAACTCTGCTAATCTAGAGGCTGATGAGATTTCAGGTTCAGTTTCTTGGCAAGAATTCTTCATATGTTGTTGTGGTATTTTCTGCCTTTCTAAACATCACTTTTTATCTCTTTTGTCATATACAGTCTCTTAACAGACTATATGCTTAAAATATTTGCTGAAGCTTTAGAAGCCTTAGTTTTAACATTTATTTGAGTATTTATATGATAATATCCAAAATATATTAGTTATTTTACTGTTTATTTTGAATTTTAGAAAAAACAATATATTTTACAATTTGGTAAAAATACAATGCGCTAGGTGACTGTGTAACTTGTAAAAATTTTTTCATTTATACCCCGCAGATTTGGATTTAAGTTTACAGTTTATAGTAACAAGTGCTTCTTGTTTTAGTATTAGTTTGATAAAATACCAATTCTTTTTAAAAGGGGTGATACTTAGTATCATTAAAAAGAATTTCAAATGATTATTAGGAGGGAGAATGCAGACAAAGTAAACCTTTGGGATTTTGTGCAACATCCTCTGAATTCTCCGCATTCTGGCCATATTGATCATTGCCTTACTACTCTTTAATCTCTCTTGGCAATTGACCTTAGTCTCCAGCCCCTTAATATTAGTTAACATTAGTTAGACACAACCAGCCCTGATTCTAGTGAACCAGCCTCTTTATAACAGAAGACAAAATGTAATTAAATCCTAAATAAATGATACTCTGTTTATTGAGTACTTTTTCTTTTTAAATTGTTTACTTAGAAATACAAATGCATTCAGTAGATACTGTTTTGTGTTTGATCCTTTAAGCACCCGACTGTTACTAAAGATCATACTTTTTCTATCCCATTAATTGGCTTGATTGAAGCTGTTAAGAAGCATAATAGGCATTGGTAGGATATAGACTAAAAATACTGCTTGTCTCTAACTGTGCTTCACCAGTGAAAGTTGCTGGTAATTAAAATTGATTAACTTATATCTGGTTTTTCATTTCACATTAAACTGAGGAGCCAGAGTTTCTGTCATCTTACATTAGGCTCATCTATTCTCTGGAGGCCTGTTGTTTATGGTAAAGTAAATTTTTTTTGATTACTTGTTTTCATGATGCTAGATTTGCATGAATTTCATTTTGAAGACCTGTACTTTGTGATTATCAGTGGCTTTTAAAATAAAAATAGTTTCACATCCTCAGGAGGGGATGGAATTTGATCTCCAATGAATCATATAGGGAGGGCTTGTATGGTGGGTTTCCAGTGATCTTTACTCAGATTATCTCTGTCTGATATCTCAGAGAACATCCACTATCACATTAACAACACTTAGTTGATTGTTGCTTCTGTGAAATGGTCTTTCTGCTACGTTGGTCTACCTTTCCTTTATATGCCTTTAGCACTTTAGTATGTATAACACAATCTAACACTTCATACAGTTTATTATTTCCCTAAATTTTTGAAAAGTTTTGAGTACAAAATTTTGTGTTATATATCTTGTAATGAACATGTAGAAAAGACTCAGGATATGCTTGTGATTGATTGTCAGGTAATTAAGAACTGTCCAGAATGTATGAATTTTGTAAATTTGCTCATAGGAAGAGTTATTTCAAATCTGACTGTGCCAGAAACCACTGACTCCTGACCAGGTGTGGTGGCACTTTGGGAAGCCAAGGCAGGAGGACCACGTGAGCCCAGATGGCCGAAATCACCCTGGGCAATGAAACAAGATCTAGTTTCTACAAAAAATGTAAAAAAAAAAAAAGGCCAAGTGTGGTAGCATGTGCCTGTAATTCTAGCTACTGAGGATGCTCAGGCAGGAGGATCACTTTAGCCCCAGAGTTCCAGGCTGCAGTGTTATGTTCATGCCACTGCACTCCAACATGGATGACAGAATGAGACCCTGTCTGTAAAAGAAAATAAAATTAAGGAAAAAAATCCTGCAAACCATTGACTCATGGAAATAAAATCCTATTCTGCTGTTCAAAGCTTCAGGCATGTTCTTTAAAATTGATAATTCTTTACTTTGGTGGAACCTAATTCACCCCTATAGATTTGCCCCTTGCTGCTGTTTTTCTATAGGTTTAGCTTCTTTAAAACAGGACATAAATAAATGTATGTTAGCTTACATCTTATGTTTAGATTTTTTAACTATTTATGACTTAGCTGTATTTGGTTACTATTTTTTACTAGAGTAGAAAAAATGACATTCATTTTACCAGACCTAATTTACTTCTCTTTTTCTTTGGAAACAGGAATATCTGGCATAAAGAGTAATATCCTACTAGAGATGAATGAGGAAACCATAGTTTTAAGATAATTTCTGCTGATACAGGATATGCTTTCATTATGCTTTTACTTACCTTTATCTTCAGTTAATGAACAAAGGCAATTCTGACATTTTTTAAAAAATAAAAATGTTGAATTAAGACAGCCTTGGAGAGAGAGCAGAAAAATATCTTTTTTAAAAGTTACTTCTTGGACACAGTGGCTCACACCTGTAATCCTAGCACTTCAGGAGTTTGAGGCAGGTGGATTGCTTGAGCCCAGGAGTTTGAGACCAGCCTGGGCAACACAGTGAGACTCTTGTCTCTAAAATTAAAAAAAAAAAATTAAGTTACTTCTTGAAGTACCTTAGATAGAAATAATTCAAGTATTTGTTTGATTTGCCCTGCTCTCAAGCTACTACTTTTAGTCGTTAAATTTTAATTCCAGGTTTCAGCTAGTGGATATATTAGATAGCACATTAGAGAGGGTGCAACCCATCAAATGGTGTGACTGCCCACCGTGTCCTCTACATTTATGATGAAAACTGAAGTTAAAAATGTAGGCTGGACCCAGTGGCTCATGCCTGTGATTTCAGCACTTTGGGAGAACAAGGCAGGAGGATTGCTTGAGGCCAGGAATTCAAGACCAGCCTGGCCACCATAGGGAGACCCCATTTCTACAAAAAAGTGAAAATATTAGCCAGGCTGGTGGTGTACACCTGTAGTGCCAGCTACTTGGGAGGCTGAGGTGGTAGGATCACTGGAGCTCAGGAGGTCAAGGCTGCAGTGACCCGGCCTGGGCAACAGAGCAAGACCCTGTCTCAAAAAAAAAATGTAAAAATGTATAAAAAGAGATTATGGATTTAGAAATTCAGCCTGGTGGGGTAGAAGTGTTACATAGGAGACTGTTTTAGTTTGGTTTTTTGTTTCCATTAATAGTCACACTCAGCTGGGCACGGTGGCTCACACCTATAATCCAGCACTTTGGGAGGCCGAGGCTGGTGGATCACCTTAGGTCAGGAGTTCGAGACCAGCCTGGCCAATGTGGTGACACCCCGTCTCTATTAAAAATAGAAAAATTAGCCAGACGTGGTGATAGGCACCTGTAATCCCAGGAGGCAGGAGACTCGCTTGAACCCAGGAGGCAGAGGTTGCAGTGAGCTGAGATTGCACCATTGCACTCAAGCCTGGGTAACAAGATCAAAACTCCATCTCAAAAAAAAAAAAAAAGTCACAACTCAATTATATCAAAGAATGTAGGATAATAGTAAAAGGGTACCTGTGGCCTGGAACCAAGCCTTGTTTGGTTACTCAGCCTCTCTTTGACCTTCTGTTTTCTTACCTCTGTCTGTCTCTCCATATCATCTTTTCCTTTTTTTTTCCTTCTTTCTGCATGCGCATTTTCAGCTTCTCCCTGCACACTCACTCCACTGCCCTCTTCCTCCCTTCAAACTTTTTTGCTTACTCCATCAATCTGCCATATGTATAATTCTGTCTTTTCAAACCCTGTTTCCCATCGCAACCTTTTAGTTTAACCTCTCACTAATAACTAACGAACTCTCTTTCAGTATTTTCCAAATGTTTTCAGATGCTCAGAGCTCAACTCATCATTTTATAAATGGGCCACATCTACCTTGATTAGGAAGTTGTTATAGTATAAAATACACAGTAAAATTGCCAGTCACTGTGTATATGGATCATTGGTAAGGTTTTCTTAATGTACAACATATCTGACATGCCTTTGCCCTTTGATCTCTAAGCAGAAACAGTTAAAAAAAAAAAAAGAAAAAAAAGTCTCATCCTGTGTTTCTGAATGCTAGACTGTGGGAGCTTCAGTTCAGACGCATATTGAAGAAAACCAAGTGATAAGTGAGGCTGGTAGCAGCATGAGGCTCAAGTTACTTGCTTCGTCATCATCATCTTTGCTCTCATGACAGCCAAAAACTGTTATCCAATGACTATTCTGTGTAAGACATAATCATTTCACATGTTTAATTCTTACATTTCCTCCTGTGAAGCATGATTTTAGTATCTGATTTAGATAAACATCTGTGCAGGTCAAAGCTTGCAGATCCACGCTACTACAGCACAAACCTCTGTAGCATAGGGCCTTGGCTAGAGTGGAGTAGACATTCACTATAAGTTTAACTGAATTGTGTTATTCTGTATACTGATATATATTTTTTTTTTTTTTTGAGACAGAGTCTCACTCTGTCACCAGGCTGGAATGTAGTGGCGCGATCTTGGCTCACTGCAGCCTTCACCTCCCAGTTACAAGGGATTCTCCTACCTCAGCCTCCTGAGTAGCTGGGACTTCAGGCATGTGCCACCATGCCCAGCTAATTTTTGTATTTTTAGTAGAGACAGAATTTCACCATGTTGGCCAGGATGGTCTCAATCTCTTGACCTCATGATCTGCCTGCCTTGGCCTCCCAAGGTGCTAGGATTACAGGCATGAGCCACCGTGCCGGGCCTGTATACTGACACTTAAAGAAAAAGATGACACCTCTTGTTTAATGGTTTCTTAGAAGTTTTCACAATATACTTATTTTCCCTTTATTTTAATACCTATTTGTTAGGCTAGAATTCAAAGCTCAACTGAAAACTGCTCAGGCGATTGAAATAAGTTGTTATTGATAGTGACCTCTGATTGGTGAGGATTCCCAGTTCTATGTTTGTGTGTTGAGAGAGAGCCTGTTTATGTGTATAAGCTGTAGCAATCAAGGTAGGATGGTTTTTTTGCCACAACTGGTGACTCATGCCTATAATCCCAGCACTTTGGGAGGCTTTGGCAAGTGGATTACTTGAGCCCAGGAGTTCAGGACCAGCTTGGCCAACATGGGGAAACACTGTCTTCAAAAAATACAAAAATTGGTCATGCGCAGTGGCTCATGCCTGTAAGCACTTTGGGAGGCCAAGGCGGCAGATCACCTGAGGTCAGGAGTTCGAGACCAGCCTGCCCAACGTGGCAAAACCACATCTTTACTAAAAATACAAAAAATTAGCCGGACGTGATGGTGGGCACCTATAATCCCAGCTACTTGGGAGTCTGAGGCAGGAGAAGTGCTTGAACCCAGGAGGCGGAGGTTGCACTGAGCCAAGATTGAGCCATTGCACTCCAGCCTGGGTGACAAGAGCAAAACTCCATCTCAGAAAAAAACAAAAATTAAGCTGGGCATGGTGGCGCATACCTGCAATTCCAACTACTTGGGAGGCTGAGGTGGGAGGATCTCTTGAGCCCAGAAGGTTATGGCTGTAGTGAGCTGTGATCATGCCACTGCACTCTAGCCTGTGCAACAGAGTAAGACTCTGTCTTGATTTGTTTTTTTTTAAAAAAAGGGGCCTGGCATGGTGGCTCACGCCAGTAATTGCAGCACTTTGCAGGGCTGAGATGGGGAGATCACCTGAGCCTCAGAAATTCACGACCAGCTTGGGCAACATCCTAAAACCCTGTCTCTACAAAAAAAATACAAAAAATTAGCCATGTATTGTGGTGTGCCCCTGTAGTCTCAGCTACCCAGGAGGCTGACATAGGAGGATGGCTGGATCCTGGGAGGTGGAGGCTATAGTGAGTTGAGATTACTCTACTGCACTCCAGCCTGGGTGACAGAGTGAGACTCTGTCTCAAAAAAAAAAAAAAGTTAGGATGGAAAAAAGGTGTAGGCGAGGTCAGGAGTTCGAGACCAGCCTGGCCAACATGGTGAAACCCCGTCTCTACTAAAAATACAAAAATTAGCCAGGCGTGGTGGTGGGCGCCTATAATCTCAGCTACTCAGGAGGCTGAGGCAGGAGAATAGCTTGAACCCAGGAGGTGGATGTTGCAGGGAGCTGAGATCGCGCCATTGTGCTCCAGCCTGGACAACAGACTGAGACTCCATCTCAAAAAAACAGAAAAAAGGTATAAAGATTTTTCTTCTTGAGTTAACAATGCTAAATTAATGTGGAATCTTTTCAAGTTTAGTCAACAAAGATAATTTTTTGCTATGATTGGTTGGTAAAATGAGTAACTTTCATAGTGACAAGTTACATAATAGTACTTTAAATCGTGTTTTATGGACATTCTTTTATCATATCCTTACAACAATACTGTGAAGTAAGTAGGGCAGCTGTTAGAAGTCCTTTTTTTAACAAATGAAAAGGCTGAGAAAAAAATTACTTACTTTTTAGCTCACATGGGTAACTTGTAGCATAGGCAAGGAGCAAACAAACTTGCAATCCAGTTTGCTATTCCTTTTGAAGACCATATAGTCTTTAAATTATTGTGGATTACAACCGCAGGGTATAGTGTTAGGTATAACAGCTAATTTATTGGCTGGTATGTCTTTGACAGTTAGAAAGAAGTGCAGCTAATAGTGGCTTCTCTGGAGCTGATGTAAGGGGTTTTGTTTTGTTTTGTTTTGTTTTGTTTGTTGTTGTTTCCTGACCTTATATGATTTAAACTTTGACATCAGTTCTGATGTTCCTCATGCTTTGTAGCCTCTCATTGGTGGCTGTATACATAGACTATTCATCACCTCCACTTTGGTTTTATTCTGAATTTGAGATTTATTATCAAAGATAAAGTAAGATTTACTTTCCATTTGACCCCTAGGATTAATAAACTTAATCTGCTTGTTGATTATTGCTCAAACTCTTGTGGTAGGACTCTTTAAAATAATACTTCTTTGTTGTTTTTATGAGCCATTTGTAGAAGAGTGATATGTAGTGGTTCATTGGGGTGACTGGGGGACAGGAATTTTTTGGTTGTACTTTGCATTCAAGTATATTTACTTATGCCTATAAATCAGGCATTATTGCCTCTCCCCTTTTTTTTTTTTTTTTTTTTTTTTTTTTTTGAGACGGAGTCTTGCTCTGTCACCAGGCTGGAGTGCAGTGGCGTGATCTTGGCTCACTGCATCTCAACCTTTGCCTCCTGGGATCAAGCGATTCTCATGCCTCAGCCTCCCGAATAACTGGGATTACAGGAACATGCCACCACGCCCAGCTAATTTTTGTATTTTTAGTAGAGACCGGGTTTTCCCATGTTGGCCAGGCTAGACTTGAACTTCTGACCTTGTGATCCACCCACCTCAGTCTCCCAAAGTGCTGGAATTACAGGTGTGAGCCACCGTGCCCAGCCTTCCTCTCCTTCTTTTTCAGATGTCAGTCCATCAACAGCGTATGCTCTTGACTATTTGCATTTCAAGAACCACTTGGAAACTTGGAAATAATCCTTTATTTTTGCTAGTCATGCCTCCATAATGTTCCAAGAGAGCTGGGCTGCTTTAGAGAGGCTTGTCTGGCTTTGCCTGCCCCCTGGCTCATTTAACTGTAATAGAATAGCTCACAAAATGCTCTCTGCATAAGATTTTATTTGAAGGAAGGTATCTATATTTAACTTTGGAAACAAATAGCTTAGCTAGAATTGTAAATGAGATTGTACTATTGCCAAAGAAATGGGATACACTCTGCCCAGCTCCTTCCCATTCCATCACACAGTGCGTAGGGGCAGTTTAATAATTAGTCAACTTTGTGGCCATAACCTTTGGAATGGTATGTATGGGATATAACTTTTATTTCCATTAATATATATTTATGATTATGAAAGTCTTAGATATGGTAGCTGTGAGATATCGTTGTATTGGTTATTAGTCTTATTCATATTTGGATTGGAACATGGATTTCCTAGGCAATTAGGGAGATAACTTTTAATGGTTTACATTTTGCTCCTCGGAATTATGATGTTACCCAGAAGTCTCAAAGCCCATCATGGGGGAAGAAGGAGCCAGCTCGAATATACACGGCTTCAGGCCTAATAGCTACTTTCATTGGAGGAGCTCCAATTTTATCTGTTAAATTAGTGGGGTTCTACAAAAAAATGAGTTTGAAAGAGGATTCTGGGGCTAAAATAAAATTTCAAACCACTAGATTAGTAGATAGATCGAGGAGTTAGAAGACCTACGTTCCAGTTTTGGCTGTCCCATTAACTAGTTTTGTAGTGTTAGATAAGTCACTTAACATATTTTTCTCAGTTTTTCACATATAAAATAGAACTAATTCTGTGTACCTCATAGAGTTGTCTTTGAATAGCGGTTTTAAAAACTGGTGAATCAGGCCGGGCGTGGTGCCTCATATCTGTAATCCCAGCATTTTGAGAGGCTGAGGCGGGCAGATCGCCTAAAGTCAGGAGTTCGAGACTAGCCTGGCCAACATGGTGAAATCCTTCTCTACTAAAAATACAAAACTAGTCAGGCATGGTGGCTTGCACCTGTAGTCCCAGCTACTCGGGAGGCTGAGGTAGGAGACTTGTTTGAACCTGGGAGGCAGAGGTTGTATTGAGCCGAGATGGCACCATTGCACCCCAGCTTGGGTGACAGAATGGGACTCTGTCTCAAAAACCACCCACCAACAACAACAACAGCAACAACAACAAATAAATCGACGAATCAAAATGTATTAAGTAATAAAGGTGTTTTTAATAATGGCAGCAATACCCCAATAACTGAGAAATCGAAGATGACTTTGAAATTTGTTGTAGAATTTATCATAATAACATCGCTTTCTTTTTCCACTTTTCTGCTATCTTGGCATGATTGTTTTCTTTTTATATTTTTATGTTTTTTGTTATTTTATTTTTTGTCTTTTATTTATTTATTTGAGACAGTCTTGCTCTGTTGCCCAGGCTGGAGTGCAGTGGCACAATCTTGGCTCACTGCAACCTCAGCCTCCTGGGTTCAAGCAAATTCTTGTGCTTCAGCTTTCCGAATAGCTGGGATTACAGGTGTGCATCACCATGTCTGGCTAATTTTTGTATTGTTAGTAGAGACAAGGTTTCACTATGTTGCCCAGCCTGGTCTCGAATTCCTGACTTCAAGTGATTTGCCTGCCTTAGCTTCCGAAAGTGCTAGGATTACAGGCATGAGCCATCACTCCCAGCCTGTTTTCTCTTTTTTTTTTTTTTTTTTTTTTGAGACAAAGTCTCGCTCTGTCGCCTAGGCTGGGATGCAGTGGTGCGATCTCGGCTCACTGCAGCCTCTGCCTCCTGGGTTCAAGCTGATTCTTCTGCTTTAGCCTTCTGAGCATCTGGGACTACAGGTGTGTGCCACTACGCCTGGCTAATTTTTTGTATTTTTTTAAATTAAGAGATGGGCTTTCACCATATTGGCCAGGTTGGTCTCAAACTCCTGACCTTGTGATCTGCCTGCCTCAGCCTCCCAAAGTGCTGAGATTACAGGCATGAGCCACCACGCCCATCCTCCTTATTTTTTTAATGTTAGATTTGTTGGCCACCTTCCTTAAAATTTCATTTCTAGTGAAAGACAGTTACTTTATGTATGCTCATATACACGACATATGTAGTTATGTGTGTGTATTTTGAAAAACTTATATTGATTTTCTTTCACGGGTTCTAAGAACATAAGTAGATAAATGAAACTTAATTTGGAGAAAACTATAATTTTCTCTGCCATTCCCAAGAGAAACCAAGTTCAGGATGCTTGCATTTATTTCCAGCCTTTGAAGGGCCAGAAAATTGTGCCTGAAAATTGGGTTAGCACATTTTCTGAATCTGACTGCTGTTAAGTTACTCTGTAGTTGGGTTGGATGCTATTTCCTTTCTTCTTTCCTTCAAGCAGAGAATATGCACTTCACATTTTTTAAGGAAACCATCCCTAGCTTGTATATTCATTTACATTCTACATCTTAGGAGGATTACAAGGTTACACATAAAGATAGGTCTTATTCAGAAAAGTCCTGGCAGCTGTCCAGCCTTAAAGAATAACAAGCCTGTGCTCTTCCCTTTTACCTGATGGAGTATCACTATGGCCTTTCTTTGAGGAGTTGATTAGCAAATGACTGAAAGAGAGGAAGTGAGAATAGCACCTTGTGGTTAGGTGGTACTGGCTGATTTTCTAGCTCTTGCACAGCATAAGACTCTTAAATATCAGGGGGGAGTAAGCTGCTCTTGCATCATACCACCAGGATTGGATAGCCCAAGTTGGAATTTCAAGCATTGCTGGCCAGTTTCTGGTAGGTAGTTATGGAAATATAGGAAAGCTCAGTTCTGTCTGACAAAGGAGCATAGCTGCTTATGGAATATTAAGTGTGAGATATGCCAGTTAGTATTTTCTATCCTTTGGAAGTTAACAAAATTAAATACCTGAAAAGAAGTGTTCTTTTTTCTTCCTTAAAGCTCTTTCTACTAAACACAAATATCCTCAGAACCAGGAATTCCATAGGAACTATGAAACCTAACTGGTCAGGTATTTTCTGGCATAGTAACATGTAGTTTTATTGCCCAAAGGCCCTCCTGGGAAAAATTTATATAGCTAGCAATCCCTTTAATAATCATAATGATAGCCGTTTGTTAAGAATACCTCTTGACTGGGCATGGTGGCTCATTCCTATAATCCCAGCACTTTGGGAGGCCAAGACTGGGGGGATTGCTTAAGGCCAGGAGTTTGAGATTAGCCTGATCAACATAGGGAGACCCTATCTCTACAAAAATTACAAAAATTAGCTGGGCATGGTGGCATGCACCTGTAGTTCCAGCTACTTGAGAGGCTGAGGTGGGAGGGTCACTTGAGCCTAGGAAGTTGAAGTAGTTAGCCATGATTGCATCACTGGCACTCCAGCCTAGGTGACAGGGTGAAACTCCATCTCAAAAAATAAAAAAATAAAACGAGTACCTCTTATGTGCCAGTTCTTAAAAAATATAAAAATATAAAATTATAAATAAATGAAGACCAAGATCATACAAGTTAGTAGCAGGTCTAGAGGGTTGAATACAATTCTGCCTGGTGTAAAACTCATTTTCTTTCCCTCTGTTCTTGCTCAGTGAAAAATCATTTATAAAATATATCTTTTACTTTTCAGAGTATAGTTTCCCTTTAAAACAATTTATGGCAAGGGAAACCTACTTGTATTTTTCATGATGAAATTAGACATAATATTCCTAAAAATGAAACCTAACAGACAAAATAGGAAGAAAATTAAGGTTGAAGTTCTTGGAATTATATATCACCAAGATCAATTTGCCTTGCCGAGGGTTTTTGTATACTCCTGACAGTTTACTTTTTGCTTGTGTCATAGTCTTTAGTACAGGAATTTTTCTTTGCCCCCTCCCCTCCTTTTTCTTGGAGACAGTCTTGCTCTGTCACCCAGGCTAGAATGCAGTGGCGTGATTACGGCTCACTGCAACTTCCGCCTTCTGGGTTCAAGTGATTCTTGTGCCTCAGCCTCTCAAGTAGCTGGGATTATAAGCATGCACCACCACACCTGGCTAATTTTTGTATTTTTAGTAGAGATGGGGTTTCTCCATGTTGGCCAGGCTGGTCTCAAACTCCTGGCCTCAAGTGACCCACCCACCTTGCCTCCCAAAGTGCCGGGGTAGTCACTATTTTTCTTGCCCATTGGTCACCATTTTCCTCTTCACACTGCTGTACTCTACCCCTAGAAGGTTATGAGGATCTTACCGGTCCATGCCACCAGAAACTTTGCTCTTCCTCCAGATATTCATGAGAATGCAATATTACATTTAGTCAGTAGATACCATCATCTAACATATGATACGTTTCAGACTGAAACTTCTTTAATTCATGGCTTTCGTTTATTTTAAATTAATCCATTTCTACTCTCTAGATTAAAAATTATGAATGTCTTGATTTGTGAATAATGAAAACTACTTGTAGTGTTTTTGCTCAATAAATTACATTTGTAAAGTTGATAGGTTTTATTTTGCCAGTTTTATTAATCGAGAAGTAATTATTGAGCTGTTTTTATTCATTTTGTTTGTTTTTTGAGATAGAGTCTCATTCTGTCACCCAGACTGGAGTGCAGTGATGCCATCACAGCTCACTGCAGACTTGACCTTCCAGGCTCAAGCAATCTTCCTACCTCAGCCTCCCGATTAGCTGGGTACACTTGGCCAATTGTTTCTGTATTTTATGTAGAGACGAGGTTTCTCCATGTTGCCCAGACTGGTCTTGAACTCCTTAACTCAAATCATCTGCCTGCCTTGTCCTCCCAAAGTGCTGGGACTACAAGCATGAGCCACCACACACCTGGCCTCTTTTATGCATTTTGTATGCTGCCATTGGGGAATGGTGCTACTGGTAAAAGCAACCCTTTGATGCAGATGAGATAGTAGGCCAGTTAAAGCCTTTGTCTCCAAAGGTATTTACAAGAAATTGAAATAATGTCTTTTATTTTTAAGGCCAAACAATACTTCAGACCTATTTTTCTGTGAAGTTTTAAACAGTTGAGAAGATTGTCAAGTATCCTCTAACTTTGGACGAAGGAACTCTGAGTCTGCAGTCTTTCACCCACTAAATACACATTATTTTATTCAAAGATGCCAAGCCCTGTCATCATCTTGAGATTTGTATATGAGTTATACTTTAGAAATACTAGGTAAGCCAGTGACACAAGATATAGCTTCGGGCAAAGGGAATAGTTTGTACCTTGGCCAGTTGGAGATTAAATAAGAATAGCAGTTACTGTTCACTGAAGATGTTCTACTTACTAATGGCTAGGGAGTCTAGGGGTATCTCTTTAAAATGTCAGACTTGAGTTCACTGCTATTTCATATTTCTTTGTTAGTTGCTCTCCCTTCAATCTTATAAGTCATTTTTCAGTCTCATAAGGAAGAAGGAAACGTCTTTAAATTTTTGTTGTTGTTGTTGCAGGTGTGAGCCACCAAGCCCAGCCAGGTCTTATTCCTTTTTGCATCATGGGTGCTTATGACAATATTAGATAGTGGTCCCAAATATAAACTTGTCACATTAATGGACAAACTGAGGGTCAAGTGTTATGAGAGGCAACTAATTCTAGGTAAGGATTGGCCTAACTGATTCTTTCCAGAATATTAGTTCCCTAAACTAAGAACTCCCCCTCTAAAATCTTGCTAACTGGCTTGACTGAGTAAAGACTGAAAGAATAGTAATGATGAATATGAAGAAACTTAGCTCTTCTGAGGGAGGATTCTTTATAAATTTACAAGATCAGTGGTAATTTGCTTTTTGATAACCGTGAGAACATTAAGCCATTTGTTTTTTAATTTATTGTGCTGGTGTTTTTGGTATGTATATTTCATTCTTTCTGATTAGGCTCCATATCTGTTTTTTCCTGATGCTGATGTCAGTTTATAATAGTCCTGCATCCCTCACTGTGGCATTGAGGAATATCTGTCATATTGTTTTTGGTATATTTTTGTTTTTCAGTGAGGTCAGGGAGAGGGGCAGTCCAAACATTTTCCACACAGAAATCATGATCCTCATGTAGTAAAGTTTTATACTTTGCTGTTTTTATGGCCTTCTTGCTGCTAATCTCCAGGTGGTGTTTTTGCCTTTTGGCTTCCCTCTTGTTTATGTTAAATATGTCAGTAATTGAATTTCGAAAATCTTGCAAACTTTGGCAGCCAATTTGTAATCCATTTGTTTATTGTTTTTCTTCATTATGATTAACCAAGACTAGATTTTACTTTGCATATTTACTTAAATTTGTGGCTTAACAGCCCTTCATTCTGTTCAACTAGTCTTTGTAACATTAGGTTGGAAGAGAGATGTCATTTTGAAGGAGACATCTTTATGTTATGTCTGATAACCTAATCTGCCTCCTGGTCTATCTCTTGTATTTGCTGTTTGTGTATTTATGTGTTCTGCCTTGATCCTTTTACTGATTTCTGTGTTGGCCTCTGTTTTTTAAGCTACCAATTTAAACTGGAAGTTAGGCACAGAATTTAGAATGTGAAAATTGTTAATATATTTTGTTTTTATGGTACCTTTCCTCCAAAAGAGCTTCCTGCTTTTGTAAGTTTCTTATGTGTCTTCTTGGCATCTTTGCAGAATAGATTAAAGGATTGGGATTAGTGTTTCTTTTTTTACATTTATTTTCTGAAGGGGTGAACCAAACATTGTGGACTAGCAGCCAGTGTCAAAGAAAAGTGAAAAGTTACATTAATGGGAAGCATTCCATTCATTTTCCCTTCACTTACCAAAGAAACAGGTGAGAATAAGATTCTATCATATGTATGTAGACTCTTCAACGATCAAGCTCCTGACTAAAAGAAAAAAAAAAGACCTATTTTCTTCCTGAATAAACTGTCAAAAAGCTTCTATCATCATATTTTTGTTAATTTGATCTGTGTTACAGACATTGGGGAACTAAGATTGTAATTGCCTGATAGGTTCTTCACCCCTGCTGGACAGACAAAAATCAATTCACTGAGACCACGGCATTGCAGTAGAGAAAGGGTTTAATTGACATGAGGCTGGCCATGTGGGAAAACCAGAGTTATCATTCATGTCAGTCTCTCCAAAGGCCTGCAGGTTGTGGGTTTTTTTGGACAATTTGGTGGATGGGGGGCTAGGGAATGGGTGCTGCTGATTGGTTAGGGATGAAGTCATAGGGGTGTGGAAAAACCGTCCTTATGTACTGAGTCTGCCTTTGGGTGGAGCTACAGGATCAGTTGAGCCGTGAATCATAGGTGTGGGTGAGATAGATCTGAAAAACATCTTTTAAAAAATCAATCTTAGATTCTATAGTAGTGATGGTATCTATAGGAGCACTTGGGGGAGGTTGCAAATCTTGTGACCTCTGGCCACATGGCTCCTGAGCAGTAAAGATTTATAGAAACTATACCTACATCTTATCTAAGTTCAGACCTCTCCCATAATCCTATTCTTGTGGCCTTTGATTAGTCTTACAAAGGCAGTTTTTGGTCCCTAAGCAAGGCAGGGGGTTTGTTTTAGACAGGGACTGTTATCATGCTTACTTTCTTTCTTTCTTTCTTTCTCTCTTTTTTTGTATTTTTAGTAGAGATGTAGAGATGGGGTTTCACCATGTTGCCCAGGCTGGTCTCAAACTCCTGACCTTAAGTGATCCACCTGCCTCAGCCTCCCAAAGTGCTGGGATTGCAGGTGTGAACCACCAAGCCTGGCCTCCTGTTGCTATTATCATCCTTACTTTCAAGTTAAATTGGTTTTTTGTTTGTTTTTTGGTTCTTTTCTTTTGAGATGGAGTCTCGCTCTATTGCCCAGGCTGGAGTGCAATGGCATGATCTCAGCTCACTGCACTCTCTGTCTCCCAGGTACAAGCAATTCTGCCTCAGCCTCCCAGGTAGCTGGGATTACAGGCGCCTGCCACCATGCCTGGCTAATTTTTGTATTTTTAGTAGAGATGGGTTTCACCATGTGGGCCAGGCTGGTCTTGAACTCCTGACCTCAGGTAATCCGCCTGCCTTGGCCTCCCAAAGTGCTGGGATTACAGGCATGAGCCACTGCGCCCAGCCTCAAGTTAAATTATAAATTTCTCCCAATGTTAGCTTGGCCTGTGTCCAGGAATGATCAAGGACAGCTTTGAGGTCAGAAACAAGATGGAGTCAACTATGTCAGATTTCCCTTACTGTCATAATTTTGCAAAGGCAGTTTCAAGATTATTAGTATTGTTTTTATAGTTAAAGAAATCGAGTCCTGGGTAAGTCATATAACTGTTCTAACTATCCTTCAGCAAGTGCTAAAAATACTTCCATCCTATAAAGGTAAAGAAAAGTAAAGAACTTAGTCTGGCTGTGAATAAGACAGGTGCTTGTATGTGCTATTCTGACCAATACAATTTATTATAGTGTGAACAAAAGTGCTAGGTAACCAAAAGTCAAGGTAAATGTGATTAGACAAACAGAAGAGTTCATGAAATTGTGACTTGAGATGGGTAGAGTTTATCCAGAGCCCTATGACTTGTAAGAGAATTGGGATTTGTGTACATCATAGTATTCATTATATACTACTACTTTCTGCCGAAAATTAAAATTAGTAGTGTAGAATGTACCGTGAAGCATTCATTGAAGAAGTTAAAGAGAAGAGCTTATGAATCCTATGCCTGCTGTGTTATTTTCTTGATCCTCTGAACACAGTTTATTTTCCTTGCAATGAATTTTGACAACATGATTCAAAGAATTTAGCAGATGGCAGTTTTGAGGAAAGAACAGATGCATTTCTTTTTTCTCTCTCCAATTTATGATTTATAAAGCAGTCACATGATTAAGTTGTTTAACTCTCTGCAATAGCTACAGCATTGGAGTAGGTGAACTAATACATGATTTACAAAGATAAGAATAGACAAATGAAGTTCTTCTGAAGCAAATAAAATGTTTGGTTTCTCTCTGGTATCTTTGGATGCAAAGTAATAGAGGTTATTCTTACCACCACCTCAAACGGCAGAAACAAGCCTGAGTTCCTTGCTTGAGAAAGAAGACATTAAGAAACATTTATTCAGTTTTGTTGGAGACCAAAAAGTATTCAGGAGAGTTACAGAGTTCTTACTCCCTTACAATCTGGTTGGGAAGACAGAAAGGAAGAACATAGCTTACGTCTGCATATTGCTAGTACTTTAAAATTTATGAGCACTTTTCTCATATGCAGTCATGTATCCCATAACTGTCTTTCAGTCAATGACAGACTGCCTATATGATGCTGGTTCCATAAGACTGTTATGGAGCTGAAAACTTCTTATTGCCTTGTGACATTGTAGCTGTTGTAATGTCATAATATAATTACTTTATTTGGTGTAGTCTTAGTGTAGAATGTTTATAAAGTATACAGTAGTGTACAGTAATATCCTAGGCCGTCACATTTCCTGACCACTCACAGACTCACCCAAGCGTCTTCTAGTTTTGCAAGCTCCATTCATAGTAAATGGTCTTTCTTTTTTTTTTTTTTTTTGAGACCGAGTCTCACTCTGTTGCCCAGGCTGAAGTGCAATGGCGAGGTCTTGGCTCACTACAGCCTCCACCTCCTGAGTTCATATGATTCTCCTGCCTCAGCCTTCCAAGTAGCCGGGACTACAGGCGTGTGCCACCACACCTGACTAATTTTTGTATTTTTAGTAGAGATGGGATTTCACTACGTTGGCCAGGCTGGTCTTGAACTCTTGACCTCGTGATTTCCTCACCTTGACCTCCCAAAATGCTGGGATTACAGGCATGAGTCACTGCACCTGGCCTACAGTTTATTTATCTTATTACCTGCTCACCTTAGATAGGCTCAGTATATCTCATGATAGACTTCTAGACTGACAAGAAATTAACTTATACTCTGGAGGGGTTTTTATTACTATTATTATTTTAAAACTCCATGTAACTTCTAAGCCATCTGAGATCTCTGAGGGTTCAGTAAACCATACGTACTTCTCTAATCTCAACTCATTATTTGTAGAAGCCATCATTTTTAAAGAAAAATTATAGAGTCATTTTATAAAGTTGTAAGAAATGTTATTGCTGTGCTGAAAATTAGTATTTTTTCATATATGCATCTAGTGACTGATGACAAACTTTCTTTTCATCTTTGGTCTTTGTCTTCTGATACTTTACTATTTCAAGTCTCTTGATAACTTTTTTTTGTTTTTTTGAGACAGAGTCTCGCTCTGTCACGAGGCTGGAGTGCAGTGGCGTAATCTTGGCTCACTGCAACCTCCGCCTCCCAGGTTCAAGCAATTCTCCTGCCTCAGCCTCCCAATAGCTGGGACTACAGGCACGCACCACCACGCCCAGCTAATTTTTTGTATTTTTAGTAGAGACAGGGTTTCACCACATTGGCCAGGATGGTCTCGATCTCTTGACCTCATGATCTACTTGCTTCGGCCTCCCCAAGTGCTGGTATTACAGGTGTGAACCTCCACGCCCGGCCGATAATTTTTTTAATTTGACAGATTTCTGAGGTAGATTACATAATGTATCCCATTGGTCAGTTAGCCCTGTTGCACTGTTGAGTGAGTGATTTCTGGATTTTCTTAGGTCTGACTCTTTGAGGAATGAATTTTTAAGCCTCCTATAGTTATATAATAATTGGTTCCATTGAGACCTCCTGGAATTGATTGAAAGCAACACTGTAAATAGTCCAAAGGTTGTAAAAGCTGTATGTTCAGTAAAGCATGTTAATGGTTTAGTAACCTCACATATTCTGTTCAGTTGTCAATGTGATTAGGCTTTATAGCAACTATTAGCATTCTGTGACTATGCCAAGGATGTAGCTCATTCACTAAGCTGACTCTTTATACAAACAGCTCTTCAGACCTTCCACATTATATTTGAGGAATAGTAATAAAAACTTCCTCATCTCCCTTCTCAGAGAATTTATCATCTACTCTTTCAGTCTTCTTCAATGAGATGACTCTACAGTTCACTGACAAGGAGTCTCTTAACCATCCTGTTTCTCCTTACCTGTTATATCGGTTGGGATTAAGTTCAGCTGCAAATAATAGAGAGCCAAATTAACAAAGGCTTTAAAAAGATAAAAGTTGGCTCAGTATGGTGTCTCATGCCTGTAGTCCCAGCATTTTGGGAAGCCAATACAGGTGGATCGCTTGAGCCCAGGAGTTTGAGACCAGCCTTGGCAACATGGTGAAACACCGTCTATACCAAAAATACAAAAATTAGCCAGTCTTATAACCCGGTCTTAAAATTAATTAATTAATTCAAATTAAAATTAAAAGATAGTTTATTTCCTTTCATGTAAAAGTCCAGATGTAGGCTCTGTTCCATGTATCTTCAGTCTCAGATTTTTCACCAGATTATTCCATTGTTCCTTGGGTATGATCTTTGTCCTTGTAGCCCAAGACACCATTATATCCACATCATAGGTAATAGGATGCAGGAAGGGTCAAAGAAGAAGGGATAAAGCTAACTATCTCCTGACATGAGCTATGTGTTAGCATAGTCACATAATCTCTCTTCTCTTTTTGAATTTCCATATATCGCTATAGAGTTTATTTTCTCACTAATCACTGCAGTTTCTTTATCATTTGAGCTAAAGGGGCAGCTAACTAGTTGTCATGTTTATGAAAGATTCTTCCAGTCTTCAAAGCGTCCTAGGTATAAAACCTAGGCTGACTTAAAAATATCATTCTTGCGCTGGATATGGTGGCTCATGCTTGTAATCTCATCACTTTGGGAGGTTAAGGCGGGTGGATCTCTTGAGCCCTAGAGACCAGCCTGGACAACATGGCAAAACTCCATCTCTACAAAACATACAAAAATTAACTGGGTGTGGTGGTGTGCACCCATAGTCCCAGCTACTCTGGAGGTTGAAGTGATCTTCCCACTTCAACCTCCACTGAGCCCAGGAGGTTGAGGCTGCAGTGAGCTGTGATCATACCACTGCACTCCAGTCTGGGTGACAGAGAGACCCTGTCTCAAAAACAAAATAAAATAAGTATCATTCTCAATACTTTTTATAATTCTGATGCCTATCTCACCCCCTGAATATATCAGAGTATTAAAATGTGAGTCACAAAATAATGAGAGGAAGATGAGTGTAGGAGCAGGATATTATCCTTAGAAACAGAACTTGGAACTTTGAGAAGCTGGGAATCTCTGGAAAATAAATGAAGACCAAGACCAGCTAATAGGAAATAATTTGCTTGTTTGTTTTTGGAGGTACTTTTCTTGATTTATTTATTTGTGAGTGTTTTTAGTGTCAAATTTTTATTAACAGGATTTTATGCAATGAAAAAAATAGGGCAGTACTTCCACCTTGCTTTCTTAGTGGATAGAAGAAACAATATTATTTCTCACTTTGACTGATCTACATACGTTTTTGAGGCTAATAAGCTGAGGTCTAAAGTTAGAACTGTAAGAAAAAGGAATAGAGGGAGTCAGTTCCTTCTTCTGAGGTGTTTAGATGAGCTCAAATTTAGGGCTGACTGACAGCAATGGGATTTTAGGGATGACTGAAATGATTGGATGGACTGTAATCATTCAACAGGACATTTGGAAACACATTTGGCCAAATTCTAAGGATCAGTGGCCATAGGTACCACATTGACGTCAAACCAGTTACCCCAGAGAAGGGTTTTATGCATGTGGTATTACAGTTGGCATAGGTACCTGGAGTATTAACATATGGCTGAATGTTTCATTTTATTTTTGTCAATTTAAAATGAGGCCTTAAAGCAACACCAAAAACAGACAAATGGGACTTCTGCACAGTGAAAAAAATAATCTGCAGAGTGAAGAGACAACCTGTTGAATGGAAGAAAATATTTGCAAATTATTCATCCAACAGAGGACTAACATCAAAAATATACAAAGAACTTAAACAACTGAAGAACAAAACCCAAATAATCCTACTAAAAAGTGGATAAAGGACATGAATAGACATTTTCTCAAAAGAAGACATACAAATGGCCAACAGGTATATGAAAAAGAATTGCTGAACGTTGCTAATTATCAAAGAAATGCAACTCTAAACCACAATGAGATATCATCTTACCCCAGAGTGGCTATTATTACAGAGACAAAATATGGCATATGTTGGCAAGGGTGCAGAGAAAAGGGACTCTTGAGCACTGTTGGTAAGAATGTAAATTAGCACAGCCTCCATGGAAGGTAGTACGAAGTTATCTCAAAGAACTAAAACTAGAACTACCATTTTACCCAGCAGTGCCACTACTGAGTATCTACCCCGCAAAAAAAGAAGCATATCAGGGCCAGGCATGGTGGCTCACACCTGTAATACCAGCACTTTGGGAGGCCAAGACTGGTGGATCACCTGAGTTCGAGAGTTGGAGACCAGCCTGGCCAACATGATGAAACCCCATCTCTACTAAAAATACAAAATTAGCCGAGCATGGTGGCACATACCTGTAATTCCTGCTACTTGGGAGGCTGAGGCAGGAGAATCACTTGAACCCTGGAGGCAGAGGTTGCAGTGACCTGAGATCACACCATTGCACTCCAGCCTGGGCAACAAGAGCAAAACTCTGTCTCAAAAAAAAAAAAAAAAAAAAGTATATCAAAAAGTTACTTGTACTCATATGTTTATCACAGCACTGTTCACAATAGCAAGGATATAGAATCAATCAAAGTGTGCACCAACAGATAAATGGATAAAGAAAATGTAGTACATATATACAATTAGATACTGTTTAGCCAGAAAGAAAAATGATATCATGTAAGGGACAGCTGACTAATGGTCATTTGCAGCAAGAAATGGAGGTCATTATGTTAAGTGAAACAAGCCAGGCACAGAAAGACAAATAGCACATGTTCTCACTTATAAATAGGTGCTGAAAAAATGTGTTCACATGGATATAGAGAGGTGGATAGATAATGGAGACTTGGAAGGGAAATGAAATGGTGGTGGAGGAGGGGAGGCTGATCAGAAATTGATTAATGGGTGCAATTTATGTTATTTGGGTGATGGATACCCTAAAAGCCATGACTTGACCACTGTGCAATCTATGTAGGTAACAAAATTGCACATGTACCCCATAAATTTGTACAAATAAAAAGGGGAAAAAATAGCTCATAGGAGCATGAACCATATTGAGAACTGCACATGCAGGGGATCTAGGTTGTATGCTCCTTATGAGAACCTAATGCCTGATGATCTGAGGTGGAGCTGAGACAGTGATGCTTGTCGGGGTCCAACCCACAGTCCATGACCCAGTGACAGATGAACAAATGCACTCAAACACCGATATTCAGTGAAAAAGCTGGCTTAGGGGTCCATGGTCACTCGTAGACACTTGAGGAGAGTGCTGTCAGGAGTTAGCAGCTGTACCCTGGCTTGCTGGCCTTCCCGGCCTTTATTCAGCATACGTTAAATGACAAAGGCTTTGTTTGAGTCAACACCATTAGAGAGTAACAAATAAAGGCCAGGTTCCGATGCCTAAAGCAACCGCCATTTGTGGGTAATAAACCTGGTTGTCCTCCCCCCAAGAGAGCCATCTGCTGGTGAATGATTAAAGGTTAGTTTTAGGACCACGTGAGTAAACAAGTTATTTAGATAAACTCCCTTACATTCCTTTGTTATTTACCCTTGCTCCTAGCTCAGAGTAAAGAGGATTAGGCTGCCTTCAGCTGTAACTCTGTCCTGAAGCCTTTGAAAAACCTTCTGGCTTTCCAAGAACGTTTGTGACTATTTTCTATAACTTTCTTTATAATTTCTCTTACAACTCTTCCTACCACCCTGAGTGAACTCCCACAGATGCTAGCACTGGTGAGTGGCTGCAAATACAGATTAACATTGGCAGAGAAATTAGACTGCACAAAAACCATAATCAGTTGCTTGCAGACTCATATCAAAACCCTATCAGTGAGTGGCAGGTGACAATTAAGCTGCATCTGGTGGCAGGCTTTATAGTAGCAAATGAGCTGCATCTGGTGGCAGGCTTTAAGTCAGAATCTGACATTTATTTTAGTCTGTGCATGACCTGCCCACTATTTTATTTGCCACCTCCATCTGGGCCTCTTTTCCCACATTGTGCACTTGTCTCACTGACAGTTTTGTCAGCCCGCAATCTAACCCTAGCCAAAATGAGTAAAAAGCAAGAATTTCTTTGAAAAGTAGGAAAGACCCAGTGATGAGACAGCAGAAGACTCTAAGACTGCCAACAAAAAGAAAGCTGCATTTAAAAGAAAATACCAAGAGTTCTACTTAAATTACAGATTCACATTCTCCAAGCCCACTTTGTATATATGGCAACCGGCTATCCAATGGAAACCATGAAACCTTCAAAATGGCTTTGCCAAATGGAGACCAAGCACCCTGCATTAAAAGACAAGCCTTTGGAGTTTTTCAAAAGAAAAAAACGAACACAAGCAACCACTTCAAATGTGTCTTCATTGAGAGCATCATTCTTAGTAGCGAACTGCATTGCTAAAGCTAAAAAGCCCTTTACTACTGGTGAAGAGTGATCCTACCTGCTGTTAAGGACATTTGTTTTAAACTTTTAGGAGAGGCTGCAGTTCAGAAGGTGGCACATGTTCCTCTTTCAGCTAGCACTATAAGTTGAATTGATGAAATAGAGGATATTGAGGCATGATTGTTAGAGAGGATTAATGAGTTACTGTGGCACTCGGTCCAGATTGATGAATCTACTGGTGTTGACAAGGCAACAGTGCTTGTTTTTGTGTGATATATTTTTCAGGAGGATGTGCATGATGATATGTTATGTACACTTTTGTTGCCAGCCAGCACTATAGCTGCAGAACTGTTAAAGTCTTTGAATAATTACCCATCAGGAAAACTGAATTGGTCATTTTGTGTTAGTATATGCACGGATGGAGTGGCTACCATGACTGGGCAGCTTTCTGGTTTCACTACTTGGCTTAAAGAGTTTGCTTCTGAATGTGAGTTTGTGTACTGTGTTATCTATAGAGAAAGGCTAGCTATCTGAAAAATGTCACCTGAACTTAACATTTTGCAGGATGTAATTAAAATTATGCACATTTAAGTACATGCCTTTACATGCTCACACAGCTCTGCGAGGAGATAGACGCAGAGAACATAGATCTTATGCACAGAAGTGAGGTAGCTTTCTAAAAGTCCATCACTGGCCAGAGTTTTTGAGTTATGAGAGCCACTCCAGAGATTTCTTTTAGAAGAACAGTCACCACTGGCAGCACATTTCAATGTCACAGAATGGGTTGCAAAACTTGCTTACTTGTGTGACATATTCAACCTGCTCAATGAACTCAATCTGTCACTTCAGAAGAGAATGATGAGTGTTTTTAAGTCTGCAGATAAAGTGGCTGCATTCAAAGCCAAACTGGAATTATGGGGCCATGAGTGAACGTTAGGATTTCTGACATGTTTCAAACATTTGCAGAGATTTTGAAGGAGACCAAGCCAGGGCCTTCTTTCTCCCAGCTGGTGCATGATCACCAATCTCAGCTTTCAAAAGAGTTTGAGCATTACTTCCCAACCACAGAAGACCCTTGAATTTCGAAGGAATGGATCTGTCACCCATTTGTGAATAAGCCAGGTGAATAGACTTTCTCCATGCCAGAAGAGAATCAACTGCTTGAGATTGCAAATGATGGAGGCCTTAAAAGTATGTTTGAGACAACTTCAAATCTCCATGCATTCTGGGTTAAAGTCAAAGTGGAATATCCTGAGATTGCCACAAATGCACGCAAAAGCCTGCTTCCATTTCTGACACTTTTTGTGAAGTAGAGTTTTCTGCAGTGACAGCAACCAAAACGAGATTGTTACAGAGTAGACTGGATATAAGCAACACACTTTGAGTGTCACTGTCTCCCATCACCCCCCATCCTGCAACTAGATGGGACCATCTAGTTACAGGAAAACAAGTTCAGGGCTGCCACTGCTTCTGTATTATGGTGAGTTGTGTAATTACTTCATTATATATTACAATGTGATCATAATAGAAATAAAGTGCACAATAAATATAGTGTGCTCGAATCATCCTGAAACCGGTTCCTGGTGCCAAAAAGGTTGGAGACCACTGACCTGGACTATATTTATAATCTTAGAGCCAAAAGCAATAATGTAATATCCATTATATGTGCCTATATATATATGTGTGTGTGTTATAATGTTAAACTACCTTGCATTCTTGGGATAAACTCTATTAGCTCAAGATTTATAATCTTTTTGCTATATTAATAGATTTGATTTGCTAATGTTTTGTTAATAGTGTGTTTATGAAGAATTTTGTTTAAAGCTTTTAATTTCTCTTTGAGCACTGCTTTAAAATTTAGCACAAAAATTTTCATATGTTGCATTTTATCATTCAGTTCAAAATATTTTATTTATTTTAAAGTTTTTTAAGTGATAGAATCCTACTCTGTTGCCCAGGCTAGAATGCAGTGGCATGATCATAGCTGACTACAATCTCAAACTCCTGGGTTTGAGCTATCCTCCTGCTTCAGCCTCCCAAGCAGCTGGGATTACAGGCATGCACCACCATATCTGGCTAATTTTTAATTTTTCTGTAGAGGCGAGTCTCCCTATGTTGCCCAAACTGGTCTCAAACTCCCAGGCTCAAGCGATTCTCCCACGTTGGGCCTCCCAAAGTGCTGGGATTACAGGCTTGAGCCACTGAACTCAGTCCAAAATATTTTCTAATTGACTTTATGGTTTCTTCTTGACCCATGGTTTATTTTGTTTTTATTTTTATTTTTTTCCAGACCCGGCGTGTGACATTTGAGCATGGTTTATTTTAAAATATTATGTTAAATTTCCAAATACTTGGGGTTCTTCTGGGTATCTTACTGATGCTTTCTGATTTAATTTCATTATGCTCAGAGAACATACTCTATATAAGTTTACAATAAATCTTTTGAGATTTGTTGAGACTTATCTTCTGACTTAGGTTTTGATCTGTATTGGTGAATAGACCATGCACACTTGAAAAGAATATATTTTGTGGAGTTGTTGGATGTAGTATTTTACAAATGTCAATTAGATTAAGTTGGTTAACATTGCTGTCCACATGATCTATGTTCATACTGATTCTTTTTTCATCTGTTATTTTGGTTACTATGAGAAGGTTATAGTTAGAGATTATTTTTATTTTTATTTTTATTTTTATTTTTATTTATTTTTTGAGAGAAGGGTCTCACTAGGTTGCCTAGGCTAGTCTCAAACTCCTACACTCACACAATCCTCTCACCTCAGCCTTCAAATTTTCTTCTTAACACCAGGTATGGTGGCTTATGTCTGTAATCCCAGTGCTGGGAGGCTGAGGTGGGAAGATTGCTTAAGCCCAGAAGTTTGAGACCAGGCTGGGCAACATAGGGAGACCCCATCTCTATAAAATAAAAAATAAAAAAACTAGCCAGGCATGATGGTGCACTCTTGTGGTCCCAGCTACTTCAGAGGCTGAGGTCGGAGGATTGTTTGTGCCTGGGAGGTCAAGGCTGTAGTGAGCCATCATCGTGCCACTACACTCAGCCTAGGTGACAGAGTAAAACCCTGTCTCAAAAAAAAGGGGGGGGAGTTGGCGTATTAAAAAACAACCAATTTTCTTCTTAAAGGTTGAAGCTTTATATCAGACATATATACATTTATGATCACATTTTTCTGTTAAATTATCTGTTTTATTATTTTTTTGGAGACAGGGTCTTACTCTGTCACCTAAACTGGAGTGCAGTAATGTGATCATGGCTCATTGCAGCCTCTACCTCCTGGGCTAAGGTATTCCTCTCACCTCAGCCTCCCTAGTAGCTGGGACCACAAGTGCAAGCCCTGGCACCTGGCTAATTAAAAAAAAAATGTTGTTTTCCTTTTTGTCTCATTATGTTCTAACTCCTGGTTTCCAACTCCTGGACTAAAGTGATCCTCCTGCCTTGGCCTCCCAAGGTGCTAGGTTTACAGGCATGAGCCACTATGCCTGTCTTGTTTCATCATTTTGAAATGTCACTCTTTATTTCTGGTAATACTCTATCTTGTTGGAGTCTATATATTAAAATAATATAGTCACTCTCCATTCTTTTCCCCTTAAACATTATGCCATAAGAAGTAACTTTTTTTTTTTTTTTTTGAGACAGAGTTTTGCTCTTGTTGCCCAGGCTGGAGTGCAATGGTGTGATCTTGGCTCACCGCAACCTCTTCTTCCTGGGTTCAAGTGATTCTCCTGCCTTAGCCTCCCAGGTAGCTGGAATTACAGGCGTGTGCCACCACACTCAGCTAATTTTTGTATTTTTACTAGAGACGGGGTTTCACCATGTTGGCCAGGATGGTCTCAATCTCTCGACCTTCATGATCTGTCCGCCTCAGCCTCCCAAAATGCTGGGATTACAGGCGTGAGCCATCACACCCAGCCAGAAGTAACTTTTTTAAAGGAGTTATGTTGCCCTGGCTGGAGTGCAGTGGCTGTTCACAGGTGTGATTATAACCCACTACAGCCTTGAACTCCTGGGCTCAAGAGATCTTCCTGCCTCAGCCACCAAAGTAGCTAGAACTATAGACGTATGCTACTGTACCCAGTTAGCCTTTTTATACTTACTGTTTTCATCAGATGTCTTTTTCCAGGCGGTTTCCAACTTGTCTTTGTATTTGAAGTGCATCTATTGTAGATAGTTCAGCATTGCTTTTAAAGTGGTTACTCCATTTTTGTTTAGTATGTTGATATGGTTGGATTTAGGTCTACTATTCTGCTTTCTGTTTTTATTCCTGTTTGTCCTTTTTTACTTCTTACAGCTTAACGAATTTTGTGGGAGGATTTCCATTTTAATTTCTCTCGGCTTTTTAGCTACATCTTTCTTTAAGGTTGCACTAGAGATTACAATATACATTCTTAATGTCTCACAGTATACTTAGAATTAAAACAATACCTGTTTGCCAGGGACAGTTGTTCATGCCTGTAATCCCAACACTTTGAGGGGCTTAGTTAGGCGGATTGCCTGCGCTCAGGAGTTCCAGACCAGCCTGGACAACATGGTGAAACCCTGTCTGTATGAACAATACAGAAACATTAGCCAGCTGTGGTGGCACATGACTTTAGTTCAAGCTACTTGGGTGGCTGAGGTGGGAGGATCGCTCAAGCCTGGGAGGTTGAGGCCGCAGTGAGCTGAGATCATACCACTGCACTCCAGCGTGGGTGACAGAGTGAGAACCTGTCTCCAATAAATAAATAAATAACACCATTTAATTTAAAATTCAAGAATTTTTACAACCACGTAATTTTGTTTATGATTTTTATGCAGTAGTTGTCATGGTTTTTTATGTTAATGTGTTAAATTCTGTATTTCAATATTGTAACTTTTGCTTTAAGTAGTCATATGTATTTTCAGTAAATGAGGAGAGAATAAAACATAGTTTTATATATTTAACCATATATTTATCAGTTCCACTGATCTTCACTTCTTTCTGAAGATCTGTTCTGCCATCTAGTTTTGTTTCCCATTAGCTTGAAGAATTTCCCTTAGCATTTCTTGTCATGCAGGTATGTTGGGCAGGGAGTTGGCTTAGTTTTTGCTTATTTGAAAATCTCTTTATTTCATCTTTATTCTAGATAGATATTTTTGCTGAATATGGAGTTTCAGCAAAACAACAGTTTTGTTTTTTGTCTTCAGCAAAAGACAGTTTTTGCTTTTCCCCTCCTTTTTCTTATGAGAGTCCAATTATGCAGATGTTAAATTTTTTTCTCCCTCTGTTGCCCAGGCTGGAATGCAGTGGCACAATCTTGGCTCACTGCAACCTCCGTCTCCTCGGTTTAAGTAATTCTCCTGTCTCAGCCTCCTGAGTAGCTGGGACTACAGGCACGTGCCACCATGTAGCTAATTTTTTGAATTTTTAGTAGAGAAGGAGTTTCACAGTGTTAGCCAGGATAGTCTCGATCTCCTGACCTCATGATCCACCCACCTCAGCCTCCCAAAGTGCTGGGATTACAGATGTGAGCTACTGCGCCTGCCAATGTTAAATTTTTAAATATTGTATCCCACATGTTTCTCAGGCTCTGTTTCTTTTCCCCAATCTTTCTTTTCAAACTGGATAATTTCTTTCCATTTATCTTTTAGTTTATTGACCCTTTTTGTCATCTCTAATCTGCTGTTTTAGCCTTTTAGGAAAATTTTTTTTTTTACCTCAAATATATTTTTTAGTTTTAAAACATCAATTTGGTTATAGTTTTTATTTCTGTTTTGAGATTTCCTACCTGTGTGTTAATTTTCAAACATCTTTTTTCTTTATATCCTTAATCATAGTTACCACTGTAGCTTTCTCTGCTAATTCCTACACCTAAATAATTTCAGGTTTGTTCTCCAACTGTTTCTTTTCCTTTTGAGTATGTGTCATATTTTCCTGTTTTCTCATATAGCTAATAATTGTGTATTGTTTACTGGACATTGGGAATGCTGCATTATAGATACTGTGGATTCTGTTATGATTCTCTGAGAAATGTTGGCTTGTTTGTGTTCAGAGGCAGCTAACTTGACTGAGTCTAACACCAACCCCTCTCTCACCTGCAGTGGGTACCTGCTGAAACTTCTGTTCAAATATTTTAGCTTTATCTGGGCTTTTTAGAATCTGTCCTATACATTCAGAGTTTACTTGTCAGCCAGAAACCTCAGTAGAGTTTATATGTATAGGGTGGGTTTGTGTGTGGCTGTTTTTCTTTAAAGGATTTCCTTTCCATTTCTGGCTGATATGCTACCTCAAATGCTGCACTCTTGTTTCCTCAAACCAGTAAGACTGCAGATTACTACCTGACCCAGCACTCACTGAAGCCTACCATTGGCAAAAAGCTGTTTAAAATTTTTAAAAGAGGGGTCAGTTAACTCTCCCAGCTGGTGCCATTTCTGAGTGTCAACTCTGCAGCAGTTTGTGTCTGCTGTTAGTTTTCAGTGCCTTCAGTTAATTTGTTCTTGTTTTGTTTTGTCCAGTTTTGTAATTCTCATTTGTGGGATGATAGGCTAAATATAAGGTACTCCATCATTAGTGAAAGTAGAACATTTTCTTTTGATGTTAAAAGAAAAAAAAGCCACCTAAAAGTGTTCTTGGAAAAGGGAATGGAGAAAGACGACTTCAGGAAATGCCTTAGAGTTCTCCTTGGGTATTCTAGACAACAGGGACATAGCTATCATTGATATTCTATATCCATTACTAAAAATTGGACATCAAAAAGCAACATGATTAATAGGGGAAATCTGATTGTGAGTGTCAAGAGACCTAAACTATAGTGTCAACTCTTGCATTAACCAGATTCCTGATTCTAACATTCATTTAACTTTTTCCTTTAAAAACTTAAGAAATAGGACCGTGCATGCAGTGGCTCACGCCTGTAATCCCAGCACTTTGGGAGGCCGAGGCAGGCAGATCATGAGATCAGGAGATCGAGACCATCCTGGCTAACAGGGTGAAACCCCATCTCTACTAAAAATACAAAAAATTAGCTGGGTGTGGTGGCACACTCCTATAGTTCCAACTACTCAAGAGGCTGAAAAAGGAGAATCGCTTGAACCCAGGAGGTGGAGGTTGTAGTGAGCCGAGATCGTGCCACTACACTCACTCCAGCCTGGGTGACAGAATGAGACTCCGTTAAAAACAAAACAAAACAAAACAAAACAAAACAAAAAACAACAAAAAAACAAAAACTTAAACAAATATCTTTCTTCATTTATATCTTAAGTTTTATCAGCATCTCTATATAGCTTTTCCTAGTATTAATATTATAGGAGGTGTTTTTTAAAAATGTCAGATGTTAGGCCAGACACAGTGGCTCACACTTGTAATCCTAGCAGTTTGGGAGGCCAAGGCAGGAGGGTTGCTTGAGAACAGGAGTTCATGACCAGTCTGGGCAACCTAGGGAGACCCTGTCTCTACAAAAAAAAATTAAATATAAGCAGGGTGTAGTGGTGTACGCTTGTGGTCTCAGCTACTAGGGATGCTGAGGTAGGAGGATCACGTGAGCTCAGGAAGTTGAGGCTTCAGTGAGCTGTGATTGCACTACTGCACTCCAGCCTGGGTGACAGAGTGAGACCCTGTGTTAGGTGCTGAAGTCTTTATTAGTGCAGGAAGGCCTAAAAAAAAAAAAGTTAGAGGCAATTTGTATTAGTATTTGAAACATCCTTTTGAGTCTATAGAATTTGAGTTAGAAAAACAACTCAGTGAAAAATAAAAAGCAGTACTTAATGGGAAATAGAGGCTACTAATTGAAGGAAAAAAATAGAACAATGTACTAGGTGCTTACATTTCCAAGATGTATGTATATACACACACACGTATATTTGCATACTGTTAGTAAAATTTATCTCTATGTTAATTAACTCAGTTTTTAGACAATTACTTGATTCTCATCAAAGGTTAACAGAGATACATTGCAGTTTTGGTTTTGGATTATTTTGGTCCTATGGAGCCTGTATGAGAATTGTTAAGGTCTTTAAACATTGTCCTGGCAGGGCACTGCTAGTAACACATCTGCTACTTGTAATATTGTGTCATCATCAACTAGTAGTAAAATAATACATTGCCCACCAACTGTACTCAATGCATAAGACACAGAGCAACAAGCCACAAAGCACACCTGTTTAACCAGCTGTTGTTGAGTAATGACAAACTATTAACACATCACACCTGGACCATTCCTGGATAATAAATTTACTCTAATTAAGATCTGTACGTTGAGTTGTTTTTCCATTAGCAAACATGCATTTGAATAGATCTCCTCTAGGTCTTTTTGTGTCTGGTGGCATGTGTTTATGAGGAAAAATGTCTAGATACTAAAATGGCTTAGAACTGACAAAGTTTTCAAATATACATGGTTCTTTACACTTCAATTTTTGTTTCTCATCGTGCTGTTTTTTTCCTGTTCTTACAACCCATATTCTATGGACTCAAAATGATGTTCATTTCAAATACTAAGATGCATCTAGCATTATAAAAATCTTTTTTTCAAAAAGAGTGAAGGAATGCCAGGAATGAGGAATTTAAGTCCTAAATACATATACTTTGGGGTGTGTAATATTTTACATATTCATGAGGTACATGTGATATTTTGTTAAAGCATAGAATGAGGTGTCCATCCCTTTGAGTATTTATTATTTCTGTGTGTTGGGAATAATTCAAGTCCTCTCTTCTAACTACTATGAAATATACAGTACATTGTTGTTAACTATAGTCACTCTGTTGTCCAAGGAGAGGAGAACTTAGAGCTTATACTTTTTATCTAACCGTATGTTTGTACCTAATAACCTTCCTCTTTTCATCTGCTCTCCCTGCCATACATGTATCCATCATATCATCTAGTATCATTATACTCTCTACCTTTATGAGATCAACTTTTTAAGCTCCCACATGTAAATAAGAATGTGCAACATTTGTCTTCCTGTGCCTGGCTTATTTTACTTAACATAATGACTTCCAGTTCCATCCATGTTACTGCATATGACATAATGTTCTTTTTTATGGCCTAATAGTATTTCATCATGTATGTATAGCACATTTTTAAAATCTGTTTATGGACACTTAGGTTGATTCCATATCCTTGCTATTGTGAATAATGCTGTGATAAATAAGTTGTAAATATTTTTGTGAGGAAATAATGACTGTTGGGTTGGCCCTGCTGAAGAGCTCTTGTAGATCATAATATTGAGCTAGGAGGCCACTGAAGACCATCTTGGAGCAAAAGAATACAGATATTTGAATCAACTGTTTACTGTGATGACCTCATTGGGTTGTTAAAGAGTTCCTAAGCTTAAGCCAGGCTCAGTGGCGTATGCCTGTTACCCCAGCACTTTGGGATGCTGAAGTGGGCAGGTCATGAGGTCAAGAGATGGAGACCATCCTGGCCAACACAGTGAAACCCCATCTCTACTAAAAATACAAAAATTAGCTGGGCATGATGGCACGTGCCTATAGTCCCAGCTACTTGGGAGGCTGAGGCAGGAGAATTGCTTGAACCTGGGAGGCAGAGGTTGCAGTGAGTTGAGATTGTGTCACCACACTCCAGCCTGGCAACAGAGCAAGAGTCTGTCTCAAAAAAAAAAAAGAAAAAAAAAGAAAAAAGAGTTCCTAAGCTTGAAACGATATGCCCCCAATTGCTGTGCTAAAGATAAAGATGAATTGCTCTGGTTCTTAAGAACTGTGAAGCATCTGAGTATGTACCCTACTTGCATGCTAACTAGTTAGTCTTCCATTGTTTTATGGATGTTGGCAGAAGTTAAGAGATTCCAGGGTCAACTCTGCAAGACTTTATCACCCACGGTAATAGCACTAGCCAAAACGTCAGCATTTGTGCCATTTGCCTGAGCCCCAGTTCTACCAAAGTGGTGCATAGAGGTTCAGGTGATACCTGCACATGCAGTTGGGTACATTATAGGACAGGAATCCTGACCCTGGTCAGGGATGTTATTATAGTAGTATCCATAAAACCATGGAAGACTAACTTGTTAGCATGAAAGTAGTAAGTAGTCCTGACCTCTGCTTTGGAGGATGACACTTGCTCTGTCTTCCAAGGCTATTCATTCTGCTAACATTATTGAAAACATAGATTGGAAGAAAGGCAATCTGTGCTTCTGGTCACAAAATTTGCAGAAATGTGAGAGACCTATAGAGAATTGTCTCAATGCTGTCTGATACGGTTTGGCTGTATCCTCAGCCAAATCTCATCTCGAATTATAATATCCATAATACCCACGTGTCAAGGGAGGGAGCCAGCGGGAGGTGATTGGATCATGGGAGTGATTTCCCCATGCTGTTCTCATGACAGCAAGTGAGTTCTCACAAGATCTGGTGATTTTATAAGGCAGCTTTCCCTGCTTATGCGCTCTCTTGCCTGCCACCATGTAAGACGGGTCTCTTCCCCTTGTGCCATGATTGTAAGTTTCCTGAGGCCTCCCCAGCCATGTGGAACCATGAGTCAATTAAGCCTCTTTTCTTTATAAACTACCCTTTCTCAGGTAATATCTTTATCACAGTGTGAGAATGGACTAATGCCTTTCTTTTAAGATTTTCTTTCAAAACATAATATCGCATAGATCAGCATGTATAGGACAAATCAGATAAATGTATTGGCTTTTGGCTTTCTTTTTTAAAACATCATTTGGCTAATACCGTGTATCTGTGTAGCACATTTAAAGCCTATATCACATCTGTTTTTGTGTTTTTCTCACAATTTCTTTATGAAGTAAATATAGTAAGCAATGTCAGCATTTAACAGATGAGAAGTTGAGACAGTTTATTGGCTACATAAATATTCTGATTTCCAATCATACTTTTTTTTCTAGGCATAGAAATAAAAATCTTCACAATCTTGGTAAATTTCTTGGTCATTTAATCTATTTGAACCTCGACATAAAAATCAAATTCTTCTTTGTAACTATAAACTAAGTATCACCTCTTAATTTAGTACTGATAGATGATAAATATTCCTTAATTTTATTGATGTCTGTCTAACACGTAGGAGGGACTCAATAAATATTTATTAAATGAGTGAATAGGAGAGCTTTTCTAATAGTGTAGTCAAGATGCAAATTCCAGAGCATGGGACTATATTTCTTAGAGTAGTGTTGCTATATTAATTACTCTAATTACTTTTGGGTAAAAAATTACTTTGAGGTACTTTTGACCTGCATGTTTCTAGAATGTTCTATACAGAAATTAACTTTTATTCTGTATAGAAACAACAACAATGTGGGCATTTTTTAGAATTTTTTCTTTGAGATTGGAGACTTCAATTTAATGATTATGTTTTCATTTCAAGAAATTCTATTTGGCTCTTTTTCATATCTGGTTGACTAAAATAATATATTCTCCCAGCCTGGGCAACGTAGTGAAATCGTTACTAAAAAAAAAAAAAAAAAAAAAAAAATTAGCCAGCATGGTGGCATACACCTGTAGTCCTAGCTGCTCAGGAGGCTGAGGTAGGAGAATCATTTGAACCTAGGGGGTTGAGGCTGAAGTGAGTGGTGATTACGCTACTGTATGCCAGCCTGAGTAACAGAATGAGACCCTGTCTCAAAAACTAAAACAGAATAAAATAATTTTTATTTTGTATCTGATTAATCCATTTTGTGAAGTTCTTGCAGGTCTAAATTCTGTTATTTGTTTCTGCCTACCTATTATCACACATAGTACCTTTTTAATTTTAATTTTTTTTGAGATGGAGTTTTGCTCTATTCCCTATGCTGGAGTGCAATGGCGCGATCTCAGTTCATCACCACCTCTGCCTCCCGGGTTTAAGCGATTCTCCTGCCTCGGCCTCCTGAGTAGCTGAGATCATAGGTGTGTGCCACCATGCCTAGCTAATTTTGTATTTTTAGTAGAGATGGGGTTTCTCCATATTGGTCAGGCTAGTCTCGAACTCCTGACCTCAGGTGATCCACCTGCCTCGGCCTCCCAAAGTGCTGGGATTGCAGGTGTGAGCCACTGCGACCGGCCTATTTTTATTTATTTTTATTTGTTTATTATTTATTTATTTAGAGACAGACTCTCACTCTGTCGCCAGGCTATAGTGAAGTGGCACTATCTCAGCTCACTGCAACCTCTGCTTCCTGGGTTCAAGCAATTCTTCTGCCTCAGCTTCCCAAGTAGCTGGGATTACAGGCATGCGTCACAATGCCCGGCTAATTTTTGTATTTTTAGTAGAGATGGGGTTTCACCATGTTGGCCAGGCTGCTCTCGAACGCCTGACCTCAAGTGATCCACCAACCTTGGCCTCCCAAAGTGCTGGGATTACAGGCATGTACCACCTCGCCTGGCCCATAGTAGCTTTTTATTCCTGTGTTTTATAATTTTGGATTGAGAGCTCCTATAATCTCTTTGTTGTCTTCTAAGTATATTTTTGACTTGTTCATTTTTTGGCTGAGGAGAAAGTTCTGTGAAGGTTACAGTTTCATAAAAAAATCTCAATTCCTCTCTGGTTTATATAGCTCTCAGGCATTGTCTTCTGTCTTGTGTAATCAGCAAAATTGATTGGTTTTCAACTCCCTCTTTGTTCTTGGCCCTCTTGCTTTTTTTGTGAGCTTAGCCATTTATTTAAAAGGATATATTTATTTAACCTTTCTAAGTGTCTTTTAAGATTTTTTAAAAGAATATTTGTGTACTATGTTCTTAGAAACTAGTGTCTCCAAATACTTTAATTCAGATAGTATTATTGAAGTTATTTTGCATGTACAGATGCAAATATATAAGTCAAAGGAACACAGCCTTTTTGTATCAATATTTGTCATCATAAAAATATTTGCTAGGCCAGGTGCAGTGGCTCACCCCTGTAATCCCAGCACTTTCAGAGGCCAAGCCAGACAGATTGCTTGAACCCAGGAGTTCCAGGCCAGTCTGGGCAACATGGCGAAACCCTATCTCTACTAAAAAATAGAAAAATTAGCTGGGCATGGTAGCGAACACCTGTAATCCCAACTACTTGTGGGATTATAGATGCTGAGCAGGAGGATGGCTTGAGCCAGGGAGGTTGAGGCTGCAGTGAGCCAAGATTGTGCCACTGCACTCCAGCCTGGGTGACAGAGCAAGACCCTGTTTAAAAATGTATATATATGATATTTTTTTCTGGGTAAGTGGGTGATGAAGCTTGAAATTATATCAATAGCATACAGAGATTCCGACAATATAAACAAAACTAATTGTAATTCCAGGCCACCATGACTCAGAAAAGTACAATAGTGACATTTTATATGTACTTTTTTTTTTTTTTTTTTTTTTTTGAGATAGGGTGTTGCTCTATTACCCAGGCTAAAGTGCAGTAGCATGACCTCCTGGGCTCAAGTGGTTCTCCCAGCCTCCTGAGTAGCTGGAACAACAGGCATTACCACACCTGACTCCTTTGTGTGTGTGTGTGTAGAGACAGTCTCATGTGTTGCCCAGTATTGTCTCAAACTCCTGGACTCAAGCCATCACCCTACCTCAGCCTCCCAAATTGCTGAGATTACAGGCATGAGCCACTGCACCTGGCCCTTACATATACTTACTTTAAAGGTAACTTGGAATTTAATTGTTGCTTTCATTTCAAATGCTTTATCAGAAATAGTACCATTTAGATCATGAGAGTATGATGTTTATTATAATTGTTCATTTGTTTTTAATAAAAGTCTTCAGGGTGAAACTTTTGATAGATTATACCTCAAAGCAAAAATTAACTTAGATGTTTCTGTGTAATTTAGGAGGAACCATTTAACAGGAAAGCCTTTGTGATGATTTGAATTCTGTTATGCAGTTTAATTATTAAATTAGAATTTTGAAAGCTGTGAAAGAAAAATAAGAGAAAAAAAGAGAAATAAGAATGGGAAATGGCTAGTCACAGTGGAAGGAGTGCGAGACAGACCCAGGTGTAGAAACTGGGTCTTTCCACTTAGCACCCTAGAAGTATATTAGAATTTCCCACTCAATCTGGCTGATTATAGGAGTGAAACTGACATTACTGAGGTTTAATTTAAATTGACTAAGGGTGCTTGTTTTTATTTCTTCTGAAAGATAAAATTGGAGAGAGGACAACTGGATTCTTGAATTATTTGTCATTTCTAATCTTACAGTTATCTCCTAAAATAACCCATAGATACTTCCTGCCCACTTTTTTTCTACTACTGTGCTTTAGCTCTTAAAATGATCTTTGTTTAGCATTCAGATACCTACACTTAGGTTGAGGGAGGAGAAGAGGGCAAAATACCTGCACGAAAGTGATAATAAAAATGCCTAAACTCCCAGGGGAACAGTGAAGGGAAATTTTGACTACAGCTGCCTCACTTCTCTAATGACCGATCAGGGATGCAAAGCAAAATCAAATCTATATAGTTTTTTTTTTTTTTTTTTTTTTTTGAGACAGTCTCTCACTGTCACTCAGGCTGGAGTGCAGAGGCAGGATTGCTGCTCACTGCAACCTCTACTTTCTGGATTCTAGCAATTCTTGTGCCTCAGCCTCCCCAGTAGCTGGGATTACAGATGTGTACCAGCACGCCCAGCTAATTTTTGTATTTTTAGTAGAGGCAGGGTTTCACCATGTTGGCCAGGCTGGTCTCAAACTCCTGGCCTCATGTGATCTGCCCTCCTAGGCCTCCCAAAGTGGTGGGATTACAGGCTTAAGCCACTGTGCCCAGCCCAAATCTATATAGATTTGATGGGCTGTTTGATATTGTTAAAATCCTAGGTTCAGGCCAGGCGTGGTGGCTCATGGTTGTAATCCCAGAACTTTCAGAGGTCGAGGTGGGTGGATCACCTGAAGTTAGGAGTTTGAGAACAGCCTGGCCAACAGGATGAAACACCGTCTCTACTAAAAATACAAAAATTAGCTGAGCGTGGTGGCATGCACCTGTAATCCCAGCTACTCTGGAGGCTGAGGCAGGAGAACCACTTGAACCTGGGAGGTGGAGGTTGCAGTGAGCTGAGATCGTACCACTGCACTCCAGCCTGGGTGACAAGAGCGAAATTCCATCTCAACAGCAAAAAAAAAAGAACAGAAAAAAAAATCCTAGGTTCAAATTTCAATATTAGATGTGGAAAAAAGTATGGAACTTGTTCTTCATAAGAACTTAAAATTAGTCTTCTAAATGAAAAATCAGAGCAAATCTTTTATTTGTGTATCTCATTTAAGGCCTATTCCTATTTGCTAACTTGACCTTCAACAGTCTTTTGTTGTTAGATATTATTTTCCCCAAGACCCATGGAGTTTATGTGACTTCAAGTTAAAAGGGAGAAAAAAGCTTATGACTGATGCCTCATAACAAGACAGATTAGCACGAGAAAAAAAGCATGCAAATTTATTTAATATGAGTTTTACATGACAGGGAAACCTTCAAAAATGAAGACACAGAGACCCAGGGGAAACTATATTTTTTACGCCTAAGTTTGATGAAGAAGGGACAGTTGTTTAGAGGTATGATTGGACAAAAGAAGGGGATGTGATCCTATGGTAATAAACTGAGCATAACTAAGCAAGGCCTGTTTACTCAGATTCTTCTTGGCCTTTCTGTGTAAGATTCCTTCCCTTTGCATATAGGGCAGGACACCTGTCACTTTGAGGATCTTCTAGAGAGAGGTCAAAAGAGACCTTTCTGCTTCTAAGCTTTTCTCAGTTTCTTTCAGCTTAAAATACTCAGTATGCCAAGGTGCTGTATTTTGAGGTATAGTGTTCTGTGCCCTGACAAGATCATTGTTGATGGGACTTTTACTAGAATTGATTTTTATTAATTCTTAATCCTATTTTCTATTTAAAGAATACTGATTACCCTATCAAATCTCACTAATGAAGAAATACACTGATCACAGTGTAGCCACCAAATAAAGCCATTCACTTCGTGGTCCCAGTTAACTGAGAAAGGAGAAGTACATAGGTCAATAGAATATAGACTCCAGAACCACACCCGCAGATATATGATCAATTGATTCTCAACCAAGATGATTCAATGAAGAAAGGATATTTCTTTCTAGAAATAGGGTTGGGACAGTTAGACATCTGTCTGTGTTGAGGGGGAGGGGGGGGACCTTGAACCACCTACAAATATTGACTCAAAATGTATCATAAAACTATAAAACCTATCCAGAATATTTTTTTCCCCAGTTTCTGGCTTATCTTTCCATTCTCTTAACAGTGTGTTTTGCAGAGCAAAATAAGAAAACAAAATTTTTGTGATTTGGGGTTAGGCAAATTCTTAGATATAACACCAAAAACATGATCCATAAAAGAAAAGTAATAAATTAGACTTCATCAAAATTAAAAACTTCTGCTGCAATTCAAAGTGACTGCTGAAAGTTACTGCAAGGATAGTGGTTACCTCTAAGGATAAGATTGAAGAATGCAATTGGGAAGGAAGGTGCAGGGGCTTCACAGATAGTGTTATTATAATCTTAAGATAGGTGAAAAGATACTAAAGACCTTTTTGGAGAATGGGAATGCCACTGTCAATCAATAAATCCAACTGTATTATATTGTTTTGTCTAGAGCCGTAATACTGGGGGATTTAGGAAAACTTCGCTTTGTATAACAAAGGCAGATATTTTATGTTCTGGTTCTATTTTTACTTTTTCTGCTGTTAACATCAAATTTTTTTGTTTTTGCTTTTTTTGTTTTGTAGAGACAGGGTCTCATTGTGTTTCCCAGGCTGGTCTCAAACTCCTGGGCTCAAGCAGTTCTCCTGCCACGGCCTCTCAAAGTGTTGAAATTATAGACATGAGCCATCATGCCCAGCCAACATCAAGTTTTAACATGATGTTAACTCTATGTGCGTTAGGACTTTGTAGAGTAAGGAAAGAGGCAAATATGGGAGATTTGAAGATTTTCAGTGAGACAGCCAAAATAAGTTAACAATCTGATAGGAAATAATGTGGCAGAAGGAGAAGTTCTCATTTATTAGGGCCAGGCACTTTATTTGACTTAAGATAATTAGAGCTCAGAAAGTATTAGGAGTAGAAACTCAGGTGGGATATTAATTCAAGGGGGACAGAATTGATGCGGGTGGTGGGTAGGACAAGGACTTAAAGCTGACCAAAAATAAGTAATAATACATATTTCTGGGACCTGAAGGACAAACCCTCACTGGTTGTATTTCTTGGCTGGCAGTCTTATAACAAGAAGTTTTCAAGGAAGACTAAATGTTACTTTTTTATTTTGCTTTAAGAGAGAGATCATTTCCAAGTTGACTTTGTCTCCTCAGTGTAACATTTGGCAGTTCTTTTGCTAACATTATCACTTGTGGCTGAGATACAAGCTGTTGAATTCAGACTGTAAGCTAAATTGTTGGCTCTCGATTATTCTTGAGATTGGAAATCTTTCTGGCATCAACAATTTAGATCTATCAAAATGTGTTAATAGCAGTATATCTTCAACTTAGAGACATAGAATACTGCAGTATTTCAATTCTGATGCTTATCACTCAAAGTTAGCATAGACCCCATAAGTTAGAGGAACAGTTCCCGAAAAGACTGTCCTCACTTCAGAAGCCTGTTGCAAGTTGGGGTTGGGGGTCCCAGGCCATCTCCATTTCTGACCAACTGGCTGCAAATCGAAGGGATTCCTTAAACCCCCTTAGGCTCTATAATTAGAACAACTCACAGAACTCAGAAATGCACTATACATTTTGACCCTTGAACAACATGGGTTTGAACTGCACAGATGCACTTACTAGTGAATTTTTTTTCCAACAAAAAATAAATAAAAAATATAGTTGACTGGGTGCAGTTGCTCACACTTGTAATCTCAGCACTTTGAGAGGCCAAGGAAAGAGGATGGCTTGAGGTCAGGAGTTTGAGGCCAGCTTGTACAACATAGCAAGACCCTGTCACTAAAAAAAAAAAGTTTTAAATTAGCCAGGCATGGTGGTACTTTCCTATAATTCCAGTTACTGTGGAAGCTGATGCAGGAGGGTCACTTGAGCTCACAAGTTTGAGGTTTCAGTGAGCTGTGATCATGCTACTGCAACCCAGCCTAGATGACAGAGCAAGACCCTATCTCTAAAAAACAACTAAAAGATAAAAATATATTGTTTGCAGGTTGTGAAATCCATGTATATGTGTTACCAGAAAGGGGTCCTGATCTTGCACAAGAAATAATTAAGGATGAGTCCATAGAATAAAGTGAAAACAGATTTATTAGGAAAGTAAAGGAAAGGCCAGGTGCAGTGGTCTACACCTATAATCCCAGCACTTTGGGAGGCCAAGGCGGGTGGATCAGCTGGGGTAGGGAGTTAAAGACCAGCCTGGTGAACATGGTGAAACCCTGTCACTACCAAAAATACAAAAAATTAGCCAGGTATGGTGGTGCACACCCAGTCCCATCTACTTGGGAGGCTGAAACAGGAGAATCACTTGAACCTGGGGTGTGGAGGTTGCAGTGAGCTGAGATTGTGCCATTGCACTCCAGCCTGGATGACAGAGCAAGACTCTACCTAAAAAAAAAAAAAAAGTGAAGGAATAAAGAGTAAGTACTGCATAGGCAGAGCATTGGCATGGGCTGTTCAGCTGCTTATTCTTATTGTTACTTCTTGATTATATGCTAAACAAGGGGTGGATTATTCATGAGTTTTTCCAGGAAGGGGGTGGGGAATTCCTGGAACTGAGGCTTCCTCCCCTTTATACCATATACGGAAATTTCCTGACATTGCCGTGGCCTTTGTAAACTGTCATGGTGCTGGTAAGAGTGTCTTTTAGCATGCTAATGCATTATAATTAGCACATAGTGAGCAGTGAGGACAACCAGAGGTCATTTTCATCACCATCTTGGTTTTAGAGGGATCTGGCCAGCTTCTTTACCACATGTTGTTTTATCAGGAAGGTCTTTGTGACCTGTATCTTGTACCGACCTTCTAGTTCATCTTGTGACTAAGAATGCCTTAACTTCCTGGGAATGCAACCTTGTAGACCTCAGCCTTATTTTACCCAGACTGTATTCAAGTTGGAGTCACTTTGGTTCAAATGCCTCTGACATATGGAAGGGCCAGTTGTACTTATGATTACAGTTTAGTTATAAACTATTGTGTTCCATTCACTGGAAGAAAACTTTTAAAAAGTAAAAAAATATTGTAAAAATAAACTCTTATAAACCAAACATAAAATCCTAAGCCTCCCTCACCCCACAGTCAACTGAGCAGACCCTCTTTGGCCAAGAGGACTCCAGAGCAACTTGAAAAACAGAATTCCCAGTCATGATAGGAAGGAAGGTTGAACACACCTCATTATACCCCCTCCCTTTTGGAGCTTAGGCACAACTGATTAGCATTAAGTTTAAAATAGAGATCATAAGACTGACAAAACAGAATCTTTGTGGCAGTAAGGTACCAACTTATTTATAATTTGGCCATGCAAAGCAAGTGTTAAGTCATACCCTCAAACCATAAAATATTGTTAAATAGGTTTTTTTTTTAAATTAATCTGCATAATGTGGCTTACTTTCCAACCTCACTCTAGTATAGTATCATATGACGGATAGTAGACCCTGAAGAAAGAAAATAAAAGTATTTTCCTCCACTATGTATATATAAATATTTTACTCCACTATATATGTGTGTGTATATATATATATATATATATATATATGTTCTTCTATAAGCTGCCTCCCCATGATGCTGATAGTGACATGAGGCGGACAAATTCCTAGGTAGACAGGGGCGGGTCCCTGGTGAAACCCAATCTTCAAACCAAAGACAAATTGAAGCCTGAAAACCAAGTTGCTGGTCCTGACCAGAGTGAGAACTCCTCAATGCCTTTTAGCCAATCAAATGGTGCTTTTTCCAGGCCCTCCCATGGACCAGTTAGCACTCACTCCCCCCATTCTGAGCCCATAAAAACCCTGGACTCAGCCACACATTGAGACTACGTGCCTTCAGGTGGGGGGCTACCCACTTCAGGTCCCCTCTCCGCTGAGAGCTGTTCTGTTGTTCAGTAAAACTTTTCTCCACTTTGCTCACTCTCCAGTTGTCCACATAACCGCTTGTTCTTGGACGTGGGACAAGAACCTGGGGCCTGCCGAATGGTGGGTGTGAAAATCACTGTAACATGTTCCTGGCTTGCTCATTAAGCTGCAGGCAGTGACATGCTCTTGTTTGCCAGACCACAGTAGTGAAGAGTGGCACCTTCTGCTCTCTTGGGGCTCCACATTTGCTGACATCTCTTGAGTTTTTGGATACCATCACATTCCCCACATCTAGATGCTGGTGCCCAAGGTGGAAGCTGCTTGAGGCACGCCTGGTCCAGCCACAGCCTCGTATGGAGCTTGTGCCTGTGCCGGTGTCTGGAGCTGCCCACCTGGTTGTACACCGTGAATGGACCCTGCGCTTACTCGCTTAAATACCCCTTGCCACTCCATGTCTGGCTCACCTGTGGTGGGCATGGGCTCCAGGCTGGCAGTGCTAGCTGAGTGTAGTCCACCAAACCGAGTGGGGGAGAGCAAGCCCAGTGGCAAGCCCAGCTGGCAGAGTGGCACTGAAAGAATTCTGTGTTGTTGCCCTGTATGGACTGCCATGTGGGTTTTCACCCAGCAACACAAGCAGGAAACAGACCCGCAGTATATTTCTTTGACATATTTTCAGATGGCTGCCACAGTGCTAACCGATTGAAATGGCCCTGCAAAGCCATCTTTTGTGGGGGAAATTTGCATTTGTAGAGAATCTCTGTTAATGCAACTGGGCCTTCCCTTTCTAGGCATTTCCTGCATCTAGGAGAGATTAACTGAGAGTCTGATGCCTTTAAGTTCTAAAAGAGACATTTATTATCTGCTTTCTCTGAGGGCTGCTACTTATGAGGCTTCATCTACAGAACAAGAACTTTGACCTCCACCGTCCCCTTGTCTTAACGTAAGCATCCCTTACTACCAACCTCAAGTCTTTGGACAATAGCTTTACTCTGTCAACCAACTGTCAACTAAAAAATTCCTAAAATCCACCCATGACTTGTAAGCCCTCACTTCAAAATGTCTTGCCTTTTTGGACTGAACCAATGTATACCTTACCTGTAATTTCCATCTCCCTAAAATGTTTAAAACCAAACTTTAACCTGACTGCCGTGGGCATACTTTCTCAGGATCTCTTGAGACTGTACCCTGGGCCATGGTCACTCAAATTAGCCCAGAATACACCTTTTTATTTTTATTTTATTTTATTTATTTATGATGGGGTTTCGCTCTTGTTGCCCAGGTTGGAGTGCAGTGGTGCGATCTCAGCTCACTGCAACCTCCACCTCCCAGGTTCAAGTGATTCTCCTGCCTCAGCCTCCCGAGAGCTGGGATTACAGGCACTGCCACCATGCCTGGCTAATTTCTGTATTTTTAGTACAGATGGGGTTTCACCATGTTGGCCAGGCTGGTCTTGAACCTCTGGCCTCAGGTGCTCCATCCTCCTCAGCCTCCCAAAGTGTTGGGATTACAGGTGTGAGCCACTGCATCCAGCTAGAATACCTCTCTTTAAAATACAGAGTTTGCTTTTTCTCTTGACACTGTACAAACTAGGCCCAGCCAAATGAGGAAACAAACAGGGTGAAGTCTAGAAGGATTCCGAACACAGAGCTTCCATGCACTCTTCCTTTGGAATCAGGGCACATCACCCTTCCCTCACATCAATGTGTTAATTAACCAGGAAACTCCGAGACTTGTGTCCAAAGATTTTATTGAGGTTTCATTACATAGGCATGACTGATTGAAGGTTGGCCGCATGATTGAACTCAGTTTTCAGCCCTCCTCTGTCTTAAGATTGGGCTAATATTAAGTGGCTCAAAGCCCTAACCCTGTAATCATATGATTGGTCTTTCTGGCTTGGCCCACCCCTCATTCTGAGTTATCTTATTAGCATAAGCTCCCTGGGGGCCTACAATCAGTTGCCTCATCAGTTTAAACTACATGGGCCCACCGTGAATAGCAAACACACTCCTGATCACTTGGAAAGTTCCAAGGGTTTAGATGCTTTCTACCAGGAAACTGAGACAAACCAGTCAAATTCTGTATTATACAACATTGTGAACCCAGGAGGCTAAACAGTATTCAGGGTTTCTGCTTTCTGTGTTTGGCATTGTCTCTCAACAGCTGTATCTAGTTTGTCTTCTCTATCTTGTATGTTATCCTTTTCTCAGCACAGGAAAAACCAAGAACTAACTGGTGAAAACATAACTAGGCATTACCTTCCACTCTCACCAAGTCTTTGGAGCTTCTAGCAGGGGGAACTATTAATATCTTTGCCGCTTGTCCCTTCCCTCTTAGTCATTAAGGCACAGATTGCAAGCTGATGGCTTACAAATTTAGGTTGACAGATGTTCATTTGGTGCACATTTGTGTGTGTGTGTGTGTGTGTGTGTGTGTGTGTTGTGTGTTTTGAGACAGAGTCTCGCTCTTCTTGCTCAGGCTGGAGTGCAATGGCACGATACCGGCTCACTGCAACCTCCGCCTCCCAGGTTCAAGCAATTCTCCTGCCTCAGCCTCCTAAGTAGCTGGAACTACAAGCACACACCAACACACTTGGCTGATTTTTGTATTTTTAGTAGAGATGAGGTTTCACCACATAGGCCAGGCTGGTCTCGAACTCGTGACCTCAGGTGATCCGCCTACCTCTGCCTCCCAAAGTGCTAGGATTACAGGCGTGAGCCATCACGCCTGGCCTGGTGCACATGTTTTTTAAAAACTTCAATTACATGTCAATTTTCAAAAAAACAGAAATCACATTAATGTGAACTTTCTGACTTCTCTTTAAAAAAAAAAAAAGCATCACTGGGCTTATGTTTCTCTATAGCAGTAATTGGCTAAGGTGGAATAGTGGCTGTTCCCTTTTAAAGGCAATTTAGAATGTCTCCAGTTTATCACAGTACTTACCCCCCACTTCCTTACTCCCATCCTGCAACTTGATCTTTAAGGAATCTCTGAGTTTAGGAGAAAAATTTTAAAAGCACATCTATAATGTATAGAGGCTCTGGCTAGAACCTCTTATTTATGCTGTCTCAATTATCTCTGGATATAATCATATGAGGTAAGCATTATAACTCCTGTTTTGTTGTTGAACAGAATGAAACTGGATACATGAGTTTCACAAATGAATTTCCCAAGGCTTCATAATTCATGAAGAACTAGAACTCAAATCCCATTAATAGTTCTGCTACTCTGACCCCAGACCTCTGGCTCCCAGCCCCATTCTGAGAGCTACAACTCACAATTCAAACACTAACAACACATGTTTTAAGTGTGTGGCACCACTTCTTGCTCCCTGTAGCAGCTCAGTAAATGCTAACTGACATAAAAATTAAGCAAATTTGTATGAACCATATGTTGTCACATGATTTGGAAGTCCTAGAGAAGATGTTTTCCAGCAGAATTGCTAGAATATCTCAGTCTGAGGCCACTCTGTTGTAAGTTCCCTAGACCTTTTCCTCTCAATTCTGTAGGGGGAGAATATAATAAAGGGAATGGAAAAGACATTGCTGTTGTAATATTCCTTTCCCAATGTCTTAGCCACCTGGATACATTTGGGAGCTTTGCAAAGGGCTTGACTTCTCTCATTTTCTCTGACTCTGCCTGACTGGTGCAAAGTCTTATTACCTCAACAGATCAGTAATTTGTTGAATGCTTACTATGTTTACAACACTGTGTAGGCCGGGCATGGTGGCTCTCCTATGCCTATAATCCCAGCACTTTGGAAGGCTGAGGTGGGCAGATCACAAGGTAAGAAGTTCAAAACCAGTCTGGCCAACATAGTGAAACCCAGTCTTTACCAAAAATAAAAAAATTAGCTGAGTGTGGTGGTGTGCACCTGTAATCCCAGCTACTTGGAAGGCCGAGGCAGGAGAATCACTTGAACCTGGGAAGCGGAGGTCACAGTGAGCCGAGATCGTGCCATTGTACTCCAGCCTGGGTGACAGTGCAAGACCACATCTCAAAAAACAAAACAAAACAAAAAACAAAACAAAACAAAACACTATGTAGATGCAATAATGAATTAGATTCCTATGGAGGAAAAGAGCTGCGATGTACATATATTGTCTTTGTTGGGAAAGGATGATTTCCAGGAGAGTGGACAGATAAAGTGCTGAGAGGGACCAAGATGAGGCAAGAGGTGGTGAGGTTGGCATCTCAGAGGGATGCATGAAAGAGGATGTCTTTGGCCTAAGCCTGGAAAAAAGGTAGATATGAGACAACAGAGATGGGAAAGAGGTCAAGTTGAAAGAGTAGTGAAAACAAAGGAAAGGAATGAGAAAGCAGGGGCACATCCCAAGACAAACAAGTTGCTTATTGACTCTTTATTAAGAGTATTTAGGCCAGGCATAGTGGCTCCTGCCTGTAATTCCAACACTTTGGAAGGCCAACAGGAGAGGATCATTTGAGCCCAGGAGTTTGAGATCAGCCTGAGTAACAAGGTGAGACCCTGTCTCCATAAAAAATAAAAAACTAGCCTGGTGTGGTGGCTCATGCCTGTGGCCCTGGCTACTTGGGAGGCTGAGGTGGCAAGATCTCTTGAGCCTGGAAGGTTGAGGCTGCAGTGAGCTATGATTGCACCACTGCTCTCCAGCCTGGGTGACAGGACGAGACCTTGTCTCAAAAAAACAGATTATTAGAAGGGAAAGATTGATGTAACTTGGCAGAGTCAAATGGAAGGTGTAGAGGGTAAAGTAACTTCATCTTCAAAGTTAACCCCCATGTTGACTTCTGATTAACTGGTTCTGGGAATGCCTCTGAGATTTTCAGTTTATCTGTTGTTTCTTGTGGAACCATAAATCCTGTCCTTAGATTAAATCAACCTTGATAAACTCATACTTCCATAAATCGTGCTCTTAGATCAAATTTCTACCCATTTCCTCTGAGGCATATATACCCTTTTCCTGTGGTATGTAATCACTGTGTCTGGGAGGTAATAACATGGAGATCTACCTATTGTGCAGTTGCCTATAAGCTTCTGTCTGTAAGTTACTCAATAAAATCACAAGCTGGACTTGTCTGCCTCCTTACTTGGTTTCTCAGCTCCTTTTGCATTTGGGGGTTGCTTTGCGTATATGACCCTTTCACAAAACAGAAGGGCTAGGTATTTTAAGTTAAGGAGCTGGTTGGATTTGATCTGAAAGTTTAGAAGACTAAATGAAGAAGTAAAATAGTGGTAGATATCTTTTAGAGAGCGAATCTGTTTATAGTAAGTAATTGAATTCTGGACTCACATGGTCTAGATATATATAGATATCTATAGATCTATACATAGAGATCTATATAGATCTAGATAGATAAGATGTATAGATCTATAGATAGAGATCTACATATATCTGGACCATGTGGGGCCAGAGTTCAGTTACTTACTAAAACAGACTTGCTCTGTTTATTTAACTTGGTTTAAGATCAGAAATAAATACTATTTATTGTTCCAGTTTGCAATAAAATTACACATTTATTTTGTTGGGTATACTTGTTGGAATTAATATTATGAAAGGAGCAAATGGTGAATTTTAAACACAGGGTTAACCAAATCAGTTTCCTCTTTCTGTTTTGAGAAGTGACTGATGGAAGATTAAACAATTCAGTTGAAGATATTTTTATCTCTCACATTGGGATTTTCTAGAGTCTGCCAACTAGAGTTAACATTGTTATGCATGTCACAGGCAACTCGTATAGCCTCCCACACATCTTTGTTGTCATACTTTACTTCATACTATGGACAGGATTTTTTTTGTTTTGTTTAAGATGGAGTTTTGCTCTTGTTGCCCAGTCTGGAGTGCAATGGCACGATCTTGGCTCACTGCAACCTCCACCTCCTGGGTTCAAGCAGTTCTGCCCCAGCCTTCTGAGTAGCTGGGATTACAGGCATGTGCCACCATGCCTGGCTAATTTTGTATTTTTAGTAGAGACAGGGTTTCTCCATGTTGGTCAGGCTGGTCTCAAACTCTTGACCTCAGGTGATCCACCTGCCTCAGCCTCCCAAAGTGCTGGGATTACAGGTGTGAGCCACCTAAGGACAGGATCTACTTATATTTCTCTTTCTTCTATGAGATTGCAAATTTCAGGCAGGACAGGTAACTAATCTTTGTAACAAAAAGAGTCAAATTCTGTAAATATTTTAAGAGATTTATAAATAAATATATTTATTAGCCAAATATGAGTGGGCATGGCCTATGTCACAGCCCTCAGGAGATCCTGAAAACCCAGGGTAGTCAGGGTACAGCTTGGTTTTCTACATTTTAGGGAGACATGAAGCTTCAATGAAGTACGTTTTTTTTTTTTTTTTTGAGACAGAGTTTCGCTCTTGTTGCCCAGGCTGGAGTGCAGTGACACAATCTCAGCTCATCGCAACCTCCGTCTCCTGGGCTCAAGCGATTCTCCTGTCTCAGTTTCTCAAGTAGCTGGAATTACAGGCATGCGCCACCATGCCAGGCTAATTTTGTATTTTTAGTAGAGATAGGGTTTTTCCATATCTCTGCTAAAACAGTTTGAAGGCTGGTCTTCGAACTCCTGACTCAGGTAATCCACTTGCCTCAGCCTCCTGATGAAATGCATTGAAGAAATACATTAATTTGGCCCAGAAAGGTAGGACAACTTGAAGGGGGATGGGGGCTTCCAGCTTTAGGTAGATTTAAAAATTTTCTGTTTGATAATTGGTTGAGTTTATCTAAAGACCTGAGATCAACATAAAGGAATGTCTGGGTTAAAGGATTGTGGAGAACTAACTTCTTATTTACAGAGGAAGCCTTTACGTGGTGGGCTTTAGAGAGAATAGGCTGTAAAATGTTTCTTTTCAGACGTAAAGTCTGTGTTGATGTTAATACCAGAGAGGTATAATGAGCCATGTCTGACCCCCCATTTCCCATTATATCCTGAACCAGTCTTCAGGTTAAATTTTAAAAGTGCCTTGTTACAGGAAAGGGGTCCTGATATAGACCCCAAGAGAGAATTCTCGTGCACAAGAAAGAATTCAAGGTGAGTCCACAGTGCAAAGTAAAAGCAAGTTTGTTAAGAATGTAAAGTAGTGAAAGTACAGCTACTCCATAGACAGAGTAGGGGGTTCCTGAAAGAGGAGGACTGTGTCCACCCTCCATACGGTGCTTGTTTACATACAGGATAGAAAGATCATGGGGAGATGTGCTCTGCTACAAGGGTTTGTGGTAAAAGATTAATTTTCTTAATTACTATATTTTTTAAGAATCAATATTATTATATTAAAGCAAAATTAGGAATGCCTTTGTTCTCCATATATTGGGATATTAAGACACCCCCAAGTCTGGATCTGTTTAGTATACATTATCAATCTGTTCCCTTAACCGTAAACATCTAGAGACTAGATGCTGGGAATGCAGCCCTGCAAGTCGAAGCCTCATTTTCCTAGCCCTCACTCAAGATGGAGTTGCTCTCGTTTGAACATCTCTGACACCCTGGCTGAGGAGGAAGTCTATTCAGATGGTTGGAGGGGTGTTAGAATTTTATTTTGGGTTTACATCTTATTACTTTTGTGTTTTTTGGGTAGCATAGTGAATGGACATAGTACATACTTAGAAACAAACCATTTTTCCTTCAGACTTTATTCCTGGAGACATCACTTAAAAAAGATCTTTCTAAGGCCAAGGCAAAATTCTCTCTGATGTTGTCTGTCAGATATCAAGAGAAAAAAAATGGATTGAACTGGAAATTCACTGAGAATTGATACATGAGGCTTTTATGCAACATTTAAATAAATAGGGAGAAGTGGAATATGAAGCACTGAAAAGTATTATCTCTGAATAAAATCTTTACAAAACATCTGAATATAATCTTTCCAAAAGTTAGTACCTTAAAGAATTATACTTCCTGGAAAATGTAAACAGTTTTACACCTCAGATTTCCTTCTGTAGTAATGGCTGGCATTCTGTGTGATTTGCTTTTGTACCTACGCATGATATGAATAATATAAACAATATGCTTCCAAAGAATGTCCATAAAGAAAACCAGAATGAAGATGAAGACTTGGGCCAGGAGTAGTGGCTCATGCCTGTAATCCCAGTACTTTGGGAAGCTGAGGCAGGAGAATGGTTTTGAGCCCGAGAGTTTGAGAGCAGCCTGGGCAACATAGAGAGACCCTGCCTCTACAAAAAAATAAAAATAAAAGAAGAAGATGAATACTAGCACTGTACCTGCCTTATTCACTGCCCTGTCCCTAGTACCCAGTAGAGTTGGCTCCAAATAAGTATTCTTTGAGTACATGGATAACCTGTATACTTGGTGTTTGTTAATTGGTGCCTGAGATGTACATTTGAGCCATGTTGTGGTCAGGGGAGAAATCACTGGGGAAGTTGTTGAATGCAGTTGACTTCCAGCAGAGGAACAGGAGTTCATAGAGTCCCAATTCTCAGTCACTAAGTGAGTCACTTAGTGAGATGAAGAACTAAGTGAGTCACTAAGTGAGATAAAGAACTCTTATCTCAAGTAAATTTTATTTGTCAAGCTCCTTTCAAAAATTGCAAAAGAATACATACTGATAAAACTACTGAAAAATAAAAACATATGCAAAACTTAAATAAGATATTCCCCAATTTTACCAATAGTAGTATTCTTTGATGTAATTTCTTTTGCAAATACAAACATAATGATACTTACGGAGTTTTGGGTGACAGTTGGAATTTTTTACCAAAATTGGCTATACTATATTATGTATATTACTCAGGCAAGTTGCTTTACTGCTGAATAGATCCTGGACAACTCTCCAACTCAATAGATACAAGTATAACATTGTTTCTTTTTTAATAGCTGCATAATATTCATTCCATATTCTAGGCAAGATTCTGTAAATGACATTTAAGATGTTTTTACTTTGTTGTTTTTATTGGTGTTTTTGCTACTACAAACCAGCACCAAAAAAAAAAAAAAAATCCTTGTATATGTATATATACCTTTATATACTGGTGCTTTTGCTTCTATAAGAGAATCCTAAAATTAGGTTTGTGTTACAAAGGTTATACATGTGTTAATTTTTAATAGCTACAGCTGGATCACTTTTCAGAAGGTTGTAATAGGTTCACACTTCTGCCAGCAACATATCAGATTGTTCCCTTGTCTACATCGCTACCATACCTGAATGTTACCCCTCTAGTTTTTCTCAATCTAGATTTTTTTTTTAAATGGTATCCATCCCCTTGTTGCTTTACTGTTCATTTCCTTGTCCACCAGTGATTTTCAATCTGTTGTCATGTCTACTAGCTATCTAGATTTCCTCTTACCAATTGCCTATGCACATCCTATACCTGCTTTTTCTCTTGGATTATTTATGATTTCCTTATCAATTTATGAAAGCTGTTTGAATTATAGGAATTTAAAATCTATCATGTATTATAGCTTACTGCTTTTTTACTTTACTAATTTTTTTCTTCAGAAAAAATTTCAGTTTGTATATATTCAAATATGTCAATCTTATGCTCTTATTTAAGATTTCCTGCTTTTGTTAGATCTCTAAAATTATTCTCCTGTTTTGGGTTTTTCTGTTTGTTTTTGGCATTAACATTAACTTTGTAACCCACTAGGAATTTGTATAGAGCATAAGTCAGGAATCTAATTTCCCTTTTCTGGTAGTTAGAAAAGTGTCATTGAAATGTATATGCTACATTTATCATTGGACCACAGAGGTAATGTTGTATCCATTAACTTGACATTTATCACTGGATGGTTAGGAATTAGATAAAGGACCTCTCTCACCTGAAAAGTGATCAAATTACGAAAGCTTCTACACATTTGTGATTTGTGATGCTGAATTTTTATTCCTCTGTGATGCTGAAGAACAGAACATAGACTTTTTCCAGTTCTAAATGCATATATACTTTGCTGATAACTGAACCAGAAGCTTATAAATATTCTCATACTGCATTGTTTCTCTATCCCTTTGATTTCTGTTAATTTGAAGCAGGGAGACCTTAGGAACACTCAAGTGGTAATCCTGGCACCAGCAGGGACTAGGAGCTGCTGGAGGACCTAGAGCCAGGTGTCTCCAACACCTCTGTCCTTCCGTTAGATGCTGTGCCCCGTGCTCTGTGGACAGGGACTAGCTCTCCCAGCCAAGTTGGAAGCTTTCATTTCTTTGCTTTCTGTCCCTGTCCAGCTTTGTGATCATGTGTAACCAAAACAGTTTAAATTTTAGGCTGTCTCACACATTTTTTTCTTTTTATTTTGAACACAGGTTGGTTGGTTTTAAGCTTTAGCTCTTTGAATAGGTAACATATGCACATGTAAAAAAATAAAAAAATTAGAAAACCATATACAGTTAAAAAAAACACAAAAAAACAAGTTTCCTTCCCTTCTTTGATATCAGCTATCCAATTTCCCTTTTTAGCATCTCCCATTTTTAGGAGACATCTTTGTTAAATTTGGCCAGGCGTGGTAGCTCACACCTGTAATTCCAGCACTTTGAGAGGCCAAGGCACAAAGATGGCTTGAGCCTAGGAGTTTGAGACCAGCCTGGGCAACATGCTGAGACCCCATCTCTACAAAAAATTTAAAAATTAGCTAGGTGTTGTGGCACATGCCTGTAGTCCCATCTACTCCAGCGCCTAAGGTGGGAGGTTTGTTTGAGCCTAGGAGGTTGAGGTTGCGGTGAGCCACGATTGTGCTACTGCACTCCAGCCAGTTGACAGAATAAAACTCTGTCTCAATTGGAAAAAAAAAAAATCTGGATAATAAATATTTCAGGCTTTATGTGCCACACTGCCTCTGTTGCAGCTATGCAACTTTGCCGTTGTAGCCTGAAAGTAGCCACAGATCATGTAAAAATGAATGAGCCTTACTATATTCTGATAAAGCTTTAACGAAGAAGAAGATAGGAGCAAGCCAGACTTGGCCCATGGGCTGAAGTTTGCCACAAATTTCTGATCTAGAATAGTTCTACTCATCTACAATAGTCTTTTCTCTTTGTCTGTCTCTTTCTCCCTCTCTCTCTTTTTGACGTGTCTAAGTCAGTTATTCTTATAGAATGCCTTACTTCCTACTTACTCATTTGTTATTCAGCTTTTTTTGTTCCTGTGTTTCCTGTAAGATGAAAGGTAAGTCTAGAGATTTGATTAGATTCACATTAAATATTGTTGGCAAGAGTTGTTTGTAGGTGATTTTTTAAATCAAGTTTTGCCCAAGGGGCAGGAGGAGAGATTCTTAGAGTATAGAGATTTGTGGATGATACCTAAGTGTATAAGGGATCCAACATCTAAGAAAGGTGTGACTAAAACAAAGGGAGTGACAGAAAATACTCTTAGGTCCTAGAGACTAGAAGAATTTTAGTCTTCATGGAGCCATTCCTGTCTGTTGACCACTCATTAATAAACGTATTGCACTCAGAGTACTTAGTCTGATTGGCTACTGAAATTCTGGCTTCTAAAAAATTGAATTAAACATCTTTCTGTTTTATCCTAAATAAAGCATTTCTTAAAACTTTGGTTCCTGGGTTGTTTTGTGTTGTTTTTGTTTTTCTTCATAGGGTCAGCTCTAAACACAACTTCCACTGTCGTAAGTCAGGGGAGGAGATGGCTTACACAATGATTCTCAAGTTGACATTAAATACAGTTGACCTTTGAGCAACAAAGGGGTTAAGGGACACCAACTCCCCCATGCCCAGCATAGCAAAAAATCTGCATAGAATTTTGACTCCCCCAAAAACTTAACTGCTAATAACCAGAAGTAATTAAGTTCTAACCAGAAGCCTTACATAAACAGATAATTAACACATATCTTTTGTGTTATGTATTATATACTATATTATAATAAAGTGAGCTAAAGAAAATGTTATTAAGAAAATCATAAGGAAGAGAAAATATATTTACTTTCCATTAAATGGAGGTAGATTATAAAGCTCTTCATCCTCATCCTTCACATTGTGGAGGAAGAAGGGTTGATCTTGCTGTTGTAGGAGTGGGAGAGGGGCAGACAAATTTGTGTGTAAATGGACCCATGCAGTTCAAGCTCATATTGTTCAAGGGTCAACTTCTGTTTTGTGACTTCTCAAAAAGACTCATTTGGTCCTTTTTGTAATGAGGTAAAAATATGTCACCATCAGTTGCTTTCTGAATGGTTTTTTGTTCCCTACATGGGGACTATTATTTTTATAACACGTCTTGTCTTAGTAGCATTCTTTTAAATGCTCTACATACACTCCATAACTGTTATAACTGGCCTATAGCTAGATTAGACAGCTGAAACTTAAAGTGTTGTGGTTTTTTTTGATATCCTTTTCCAAGCACAGTCATTAGGGAAACCTAAGTAGGAAAAATGACATCAAAATAATTCCACTAGTCACCTGCCAGAAAACAAAAGAAAAAGGAGTAAGTGTACTGATCATTGATAATTAGGGCCTTTTATCTGTGCAGTTAAAAGAGCTATAAGAACATTATCTCATAATTCTCAAATGGCCCTCTGAAGTGAGCAGGCAAATAACCATAACCCTAATTACAGAAGTAGTTTCTGGTCTTTAAGAGGTTAGAAATCTTCTTCACATAGAGTTAAAAGCAAAGGTGGGGACAAATTTTAAAAACTGTTTCTGAATCTTTCTAGACCACTCTAAGTCCACAGTTGCTGTTTTTAGAACTAGAAGGATTGTTCTAGTTTGAAATTTTTTCTCATCAAAAGCTATAAACATGACTGGGCATGGTGGCTTATGCCTATATTGCCAAAACTTTGGGAGGCCAAGGTGAGAGGATCATTTGAACCTAGGAGTGTGAGACCAGCATGGGCAATATAGTGAGACCCCTTGTCTCTACAAAAAAATTTTAAGAAAATGAGCCAGGCATGGTGGCACACACCTAGTCCCATTTACTGAAGAGGGTAAGGGTGTGTGGGGGCTGAGGTGGGAGAAGTGCTTGAGCCCAGGAGGTGGAGGCTGCAGTGAGCCACAGTCACACTGCTGCACTCCAGCCTGGGATACAGAGCAAGGTGCTGTCTCGAAAAACAAGAAAGATAAAAACGTGAAATAAAAATTTCCCTTCTGTTCCTGTTAGTGCCTTTCATGTTTGACTAAGCATTTCCGGTAGGTGCTTAATAAATACTTAATGATGATGGTCCTTCTCATCAAAAATATTTAAGACTTTACAAAAAACAGTGGACACACTACCGTTTATTATTTATATCCTAAATGTCCTTAATGCGAATAGTGGTTTGTTCTTAAATGTTCCCCAGAACTAGACAGTGCACCTAGGATCCAAAACTTATTTTGGGTACAGATTACTTACATTGTTAACTCTTTGATAAAGACAATTTCTTCATATAAAACAGTAATCTAATATGGGAAGAATTTCTTTTTTGTATTTTATTTTATTTTGAGACGAGTCTCCCTCTGTTGCCTAGGCTGGAGTGCAGTGGCACGATCTCAGCTTACTGCAGCCTCTGCCTCCCAAGTAGTTGGGATTACAAGCATATGCCACCACACCCTGCTAATTTTTGTGTTTTTGGTAGAGATGGAGTTTAGCCATGTAGGCCAGGCTGGTCTTGAACCCCTGACCTGAAGTGATCCTCCTGCTTTGGCCTCCCAAAGTGCTGGGATTATAGGCATAAGCCACTGCACCCGGCCTAATATTAGAAGAATTTCTGAATAATGTTATACAAATAGCAAAATTTGTTTTTAAAGCTTCAACAAAATTATTGAATGATAATATATGTTGGTCTTTCTGAGATTCTTAATAATTCTTGTTCACATACTCTAAAGTTTTAATGGTTTGGAAGTAGAGTTGGCAGGGTCATGGCTGCTTCAGGATTTATCAAAGAAAGGGCTGAATGCAAATGGAGGATAGATAACAAATCCTTACATTAGAAAACTCAACTTGGCATACTTGTAGAAAAACAGGACCCAATGTTTTTCTCTTCTGAGATAAAGGTGTTTTCCTCATTAAAAACCTTGATAAATTTCATAAAAATTCCTTCTGATGAATCCACCATGTGTTAGTAGGGAGTTAATATCTGTGTTTTCTAATGAGAAATTGGAGACTCTTTGCCTTAACCTCAAAATTCATAAAAATGTAGTCTATACTCACTGTCTCTACTGTTTCACTTCCCATTAATCCTGAGTCAGTGGTAACCATCTTCTTCCTCACACTGTTTTTCTTAAACTGTTCTGGCAAAGTCATGAATAACATTTTAACTACCAAAGTCCACATCATCTTTTATTTCTCATTTCAGTTCACTTATATTTGAAACTTTGGCCTCTCCTTTCTCCTTTGACTTTGACACTGCTCTCTCCTGTTTTGCCTTCCTTTCTTTTTTTCTGTCTCCTTCATTGATATCTTCCTCAGTGCTTCATTACTTGTTTTAAAAATACACTTCCAGCCTTTGCTTTCTTCTCTGTGCTTTCACTTGAAAATCATACCCCCCCTCCACCTGCCACTATCTTTGCTTTTAGTTCTTTGTGAGCTGCTTCCAAATTCATGTCTTTAGCTCTCCCTTTTTCTCAAAAACTCAGATCTACATGTTTTAACTGCATCGTAAGCACTGCTTGCATAAATGTACTGTAGGCACTTCAGCTCAATATGACATTTTTACTTCAAATATGTTTTTTACTCTCATTTCTCATTTCAATTAATGCCATTGCCATCAAACTTATAACCCAGGCTGGAAATAAAAGTAGTCTTCATTACCTTTCTCTCCCTCATCTACAGTCAGTTTGGTTACCTAGTCCTATATGTCTGCAGTATTTTGTGTACCTATCCATTTACTTCCAGGGCCACAACCCTAGATCAAGTCCTCTTTTCCTGGTTTCTAATCATTTACCTCTAGTCCTTCACTTTGCTTTTTAAAATATATACCTGACCATTTGATTCCTCTTTAAGGGTGTTGACAAAAAGAGTCAAACACTGTAAAATATTTGAAGAGATTTATTCTGAGCCAGATATGAGTGACCATGGCCTGTGACACAGCCCTCAGGAGGTCCTCAGAACATGTGCCCAGGGTGGTTGGGGCACAGCTTGGTTTTATGTGTTTTAGGGAAGTATGAGAGACATCAATCAAATACTCAATCCAGGAGGGTGGGAGGGTTGCAGGGTATAGGTAAATTTAAACATTTTCTGGTTGACAATTGGTTAAGTTTATCTAAAGACCTAGATAGAAAGGAAATGTTAAGGTAAAAGACTGTGGAGATCAAGGTTCCTTTGAAGTCTTACAGTGGCTGCCCATAGAGACAATAGATGACAAATGTTTCCTATTCATCTGTTTAAAAGGTATTAGACTTTTAGCTAATCTCTTCAGGATTGGGAGGGCTTGGAAGAAAAAGATTTAGCTATGTTAACAGAGATTCTTTACATAGGCAGATTTTCCCTCACAAAGGGCGGCTTTGCAGGGCCATTTTCTTTTTCTTTTTCCTTTTATTTTTTTTTTTGAGACTGAGTCTCACTCTGTTGCCCAGACTGGAGTGCAGTGGCATGATCTTGGCTCATTACAACCTCTTCCTCCCAGGTTCAAGCGATCCTCCTGCCTCAGCCTCCTGAGCAGCTGGGATTACAGACACTTGCCACCACGCCCAGCTAATTTTTGTATTTTTAGTAAAGACAGGGTTTTGCCATGTTGGCCAGGCTGGTCTCGAACTCCTGACCTCAGGTGATCCACCTGCCTAGGCCTCCCAAGGTGCTGGGATTACAGGCGTGAGCCACTGCGCCTGGCCTGCAGGGCCATTTTCAAGGTATGGCAGAGAAACATGTTTTGGGGTTAAATATTTTGATTTTTTTCCCTTGTCTCACAATGTTATGCCAGAGTCAGGTTGGAAAGTAAGTCACGATATATAGGGGTAAATAAAACCCACCTAATGAGAATTTATGGTTTGTAAGGCATGATTCCCCAGACTCCTCTGATAGGAATTTGGGCAAGATTAAAAAGTTGGAGCTTAGTCCTCAGTTCCTCCTCTTGGCCAAAAAGCATTCCACAAAATGTATATGCAGGCCAACAAACAGTGGCAGGTCCCACAGCGCTAGGGAGGCTCATTTCTAGAGTTGTCTGATTTGGTCATTTGGCGAGATCCCACGGCACTAGGAAGGGTCATTCCTAGAGTAGTCTGATTTGGTGGCAATAGTTTTAAATATCTGTGATTTGGATCATTGGGGGAGGGCACCGTCTGACCTGATGTAATAGCCAGTTTTTTAAGGGGTGAGGTGGAATCAGGCCTAGGGTTTAGTCTAAAAATAAAAATCCCAGGTCATACCTGTTTTGTGAGCTATCATAATCTGGTTCTGTAATTTTGCCTTTTCCTTTTGCTGAATCTAGCATAACATTTACAAGAGGTATATAATCCTAATACCGTGACAAATACCATAAAGATAGCAAAGATTAGGTGTCTAGGAAGGTTGTAGGTAGAGTCAGAGGGTAGTAAACAACCTAACCAGCCAAAAAAGCCACTGCATGCATTATCATATTCTTTGATCAGACTCACAATGTGTTTACCCTCCTTATCAAGGATCATTTGAACCTTATGATAAATCTTATTTGAGGATTGTAGGACTGACACTAAATCAGAATCCAGTAAATTTAACCTCTCTTCTGGCCAATTTGTCTCCATAGATAAAACATCCTGAGGAGGGTATAAATCAAATGCAAGGAACTCCTGGTCCTCAATGTCTAAATTGTCATAGGACTTGTTAACAGTGGGCAAATCTATTTTTCCCCACCACTTTTGTATCGCACCATATGCTGGTATTTGGAAGAGAAAAGGAGGTTTTGTCACAAAAGAAGCCATATAATTCTACAGTGTTGTTTTTTTGTCCCTCCCAACAGAAGCAGCCCTTCCCCATATACCGGATATTATGTCCCATAGGGGTGGATATTAGAGGCCAAGTTTGGGAAAAATCAGGGTTCCTAGTAGTTTGAGGGCATAACCATTCTCCTTTTCTGTTTTCACAATCTGAAAGGGAAATGGTATGCCATGTGTTATTACCAGCTAAAATAGCCCACCTATTTCCCATGGGAAGTATTCTTGTGTTGTTTATAATAGTCCCAATGCCTGCCAGTTGGACGACAGAGTAACTTTGAGCCTCATTTAACTTCGGTGCCTGTGCTCTGAGAATACAATGTTTAAAGTCACATTTACCGTCCAAAATTTTCTGTAAGTTTGGTGGACCATATGTTTTCCACAGGTGTTTGGATTGTGCCTCAGTATTGAGGATAGTAGGCCATTGCTTCATAGCCACCTCAGATTCCATTTGTAGTAAAATAGACATGAGCCCCTGTTGAGTAAGAGTACATGCTTGTCCCCACTTTTGGATTTGGGGGTATGTTTTCATGGTTTGTCTGGTTTCTTCTATCCATTCGATGAGTGCTGCATTATCTTTTAAAGCAGCTTCCCATCCTTTTCCCTCTTCCTGGAATAGCATTCCTTCAATGTGGCCTATTTTTGATAGGGAATTTTTTTCTAAAGAATGTCTCTCTTCATTAGTCATGAACTCAGCTTGCCCCAACATGCCTAGCCCAGCTCCAACTCCTCCAGTGAGGTCACGCTTTAGTTTTTTAGGTGGCCAATTTTGGTGTATCCACCAGGAATGCTGTTGCCATTGTATACTGATGGCATTTGTACAATTTGGATAAATGGAGTCAATCCAGAACCGCTGGGTATCCCAAACAATTGTTAGGTGAGTGGAGGTTACACCTAAGTATGCCCTGGTCTGGGTATTCCATAAGGCTTCCCAGAGGCGCCCTGGTCTTAGGGTGGAATTTGTGCTGTCAGGGATCTCTGTCCACCAGTTGACCATAATTAGTTCTTTAATGGCAGTGTCAGTGTGATTGGTGCCGGATAGAAGCATCCAGCCACAAGCACAGGGCTGGTGGTTATTTGGGCAGGCTGTGCTGTGGCAGTTTTTATAGGCTGCAGCTAGATTTTTCCCATTGTACCCAGGCAGTTGTCTCAACAGATAATCCCCAATATCTATTGTTATGCAATGTTCTACCTGGTTAGACCCCCTCAGTGATCGTCCTGAGGCATTGTTAGGTAAGTATTCCTTCAGGGTGTCATATTTGGTTGTAGCTCTATAATAGAAGTACCCTAAAAAGGAGGTGCTTCGGGAAATGTTTAGAATAGTGCTGTTCCATATAACACTCTTCATTGCATCCTGATCTATATCGTACCAAATAATGTGGGCTTTGCCTTCAGAAAGATTGCTGAGGTTAGCAGGGGACCAGGAGAAATGTTCAGGTTTGAAGAGAGAAGGAGTGCGGGGTAGACAGACAGAGGAGATTGTGGGAATGAGAATGAACAAGTAAAACATTTTCCTGGCTTTAGCAAGGGAATGTATAGCTGCACCCATTTAGAAAGTTATACCAAGGAAGATTGCATAGATCCCAAACAGCTTTTTAGGGGTCTCAGTTAAAACATGCAGGGTTTTAGCAATATTCTATAGCAAGGAAAGAATGAGAGTTAATTTTAGGGTTCATGAGGACTGACCTGGTCCAGCATCTCTGGAAGTATGTCTGCTTTCATTGTAGCCCTAGAGACTGGCTGAGCCTCCAGTGTTCTCTTGATTCGCAGGTGGGTGTCAGAGACCAGTTCAGAAGTCTAGAGGCGGTCAGGAATGTGGTCAAGTGCTCTCGGTGTGAAATGTGAATCCAAGAAGCAACTTCCTTTAACTTTGCAGCTGGAGAGTTGATTAAAAGCCCCTGATAAGGTCCTTTCCAGCAAGGTTGTAGGGAGTCCTTCAGTTGGTGTCTTTTGTCCAATATACAAAGTCACCTGGCTGTCATCCATGGTCTTTGGGGTCATCAGCCCCCAGAAGCTCACTGTAGAAAGATTCTGTTCCCAGCATTGTTTTATTTGTTAAGATTTTGAGGAGCCCTTGACAATACTGGAGTATTTCCCCTTTGAGTAAGGCTGGTTTGTATAAACGCTTAGCCAACCTCATAGGTCTCCCTGTTATGATTTCATGGGCAATAAACAATGTTTTTGAAAAGAAGTGGATCTAAGATTAAGCAAGACCAGTTGGAGGGCTTTTGGCCATGGGAGATTAAAAGCCTCTGTCAAGTTAGCTAATTGAGTTTTTATTGTGCTATTTGTTCTTTCCACCAACCCGGAAGATTGGGGATGGTAGACCCAATGGAAATGTTGTATTATAGGCCAGATTTTGCAAATGGATTGAACAACTTGTCTAGTAAAATAGGTCCCAAGATCACTGTGCAGTTCCGAAGGAATTCCCCAAACTGGAATGATTCTCTCTAACAAAATTTTCCCCTCCTGTTAAGGTGGTAGCCCTCCAACAAGGAAATGCTTCTACCCAATGAGAAAACATACAAACTAAGACCAGCACATATTTGAAAATTTACAATGGCCGCATCTGGATAAAATCCAACTGCTATGCTTCAAAAGTTCTATTGGCAAAGGAAAATGACCTTGGGAGCCATGTAAGGGCTTGCTAGGGTTATGTTTTGGGCATACAATACATCAAGAGTATACTTTTCCAGCCTCCATGGGGGATGGTTTCCAAAAGTATTGTTTTCCCCATGATACTCTTTTCATGGGCTCAGTGACTCATTTCGTGAATAAACTGAAGGAAAGGCAATTGCGCACCTATGGGAACTATGGTTTTTTTGTTAGGCCCTACCTGTAATTTCTTACTTGGGTCAAACATGCCTCCTTTCTGTTTCTCTTGAGGGGTAGATGCTTGTTGATATTGTAAAAGAATGTTAGGGTATTTGTAGGACAAAAAGTACATTCCCATACAGGACAGGCCATCTTTCCTAAGGCAGCATTCTTTGCTGCAGCATCACCTAGATTATTTTGTTTTGCTTCTTCAGTGTTGTCCTTTGAATGTCCAGGAATTTTTATGATTGCAAGTTGCTTTGGCATCTGAATTGCTTCTAGTAACTCTGAGACTTGGTGCTCATTTCGTGTGGGCTGTCCAGATGAGGTAAGAAATCCTCTCTGTTTCCATAGCATGCCAAAATCATGGGCTACTTCGAAAGCATGTCAGCTGTCGGTATATATATTTGCCACTTTTCCTTTAGTTTAATTTATAAGCTCTAGTTAGTACCATTAATTCAGCCATCTGGCCTGATTTTACTCCTTAGAGTCGGGCACTTTCAATTATGTTTGTTATAGAAGTGATGGTGTATCCTGCCCAGTAATGCCCCTGGTTGCCCCTTAAATAAGAACCATTCGTGAACCAAATTAATTCAGCATTCTCTATGGGAATTTCCTGTAATTCTTCCTACGGGAGAGTAAGATATTAATTAGTAGACTGCAGTCCTGTTCCTCTTCCTCTTGTTATTCACTTGGAAGGGAGAGCCAGGTAGCAGGGTTAAGAGTGTTACAGTGCTTCAAAATGATGTTGGGGGCAGAAAGCAGGAGTACCTCATAAGAGGTGAAGCGGCTACCAGAAGAGTATTGAGTGTAGTGAGAGCTTAGAAGAGATTTCACAGAGTCGGGGACATAGATGGTTAGAGGGGACCCTAGGACAAATTCTTCAGTGTTTTTGCATAAGGTGGCTGCAGCTGATACAACTCTCATTCAAGGAAGGTGCCCCCTTGCAACTGGATCTAACTGTTGACTGAAATAACCACTTGGTCTGTGATTATCACCATGTTTTTTTGTTTTTGTTTTTAAAAAGAAAATATATTTCAAAAGCGTAAGGGGGACACTTATATTTAAACAAAATGATAAAAAGTGTCTTGCAAGAGAAAAAAAACCAAAACATTAAGTTTTTCATTCAAATTCAGAAGCAAAAATAACCTAAGTTGTGCACTGTTGCCTTAGGAAAGAGAAGGGGAAGAGTGAGGGATAAGGGAACAGTCAACTCAGTATCAAACTTGAGAGAGTAGGCCGGGTGCAGTGGCTCATGCCTGTAATCCTAGCACTTTGGGAGGCCGAGGTGGGTGGGTCACCTGAGGTCAGGAGTTCAAGACCAGCCTGGCCATCATGGTGAAACCCCATCTTTAAAAAAAAAAAAAACTTGAGAGAGTAAGGTCACTTCTGCTCAGCTTTGAGTTTACAAATAAGCTTATAAAGAGGAAAAGTGGAAAAATTATACTTACTGTTCAAATTTATTTAGCTGTAGTCTCAATACAATTTCTGTACTTGAAAGGGCTTTAGGTCACTGGCTGATCTATCTCTGAGGTCCATATTAGCTGTCAGTTTTCAAATGGCAATTTTATATTATTCCATGGGACCCTTGCAAACTCCCAACTTGGTTGTTAAATTGTTTTAGTTCTAAACTCATAATTTTAGAGACTTTCTTTTTTTCTTTCTTTCTTTCTTTTTTTTTCTTTCTCTTTCTTTCTTTTCTTTCTTTCTTTTTCTTTGTTTCTCTCTCTCTCTTTCTCTGTCTCTCTCTCTCTCCTCCCTCCTCTCTTTCTCTCTCTCTCTCTGTCTGTTTCTCTCTTTCTTTCTTTTGACAGGGTCTCACTTTGTTGCCTAGGATGGAGTGCAGGGGCATGATCTCAGCTTACTGCAACCTCTGCCTCCCTGGTTCAAGCAAGATTCTCCTGCCTTAGCCTCTGGAGTAACTGGGATTACAGGCATGTGTCACCACACCCAGCTAAATTTTGTAAATTTTAGTAGAGACAGGGTTTCACCATATTGGCCAGGCTGGTCTCAAACTCCTGACCTCCCAAAGTACTGGGATTACAGGCATGAGCCACTGCCGTTGCCCAGGCTGGAGTGAAGTGGCGTGATCTTGGCTCACTGTAACCTCTGCCTCCTGGGTCCGAGCGATTCTCCTGCCTCAGCCTCCTGAGTAGCTGGGATTACAGGTGCGTGCCACCACAGCTGGCTGATTTTTGTATTTTTAGTAGAGATGAGGTTTCACTATGTTGGTCAGGCTGGTCTTGAACTCCTGACCTCGTGATTTGCCCGCCTCAGCCTCGCAAAGTGCTGGGATTACAGGTGTGAGCCACTGTGCTCAGCTGGTCTTTTCTTTCTTAATGATTGTTTGTGACAGTGGTCAGCTAGGGTGACTAGGTGGCTGGTGGGCAAGGAAGCCCAAGCCACATTATTCCTCTTTATTAGGGCTGCTAACTCCTTCTCTAAACTTACATAAACCCAGAATTTAGTAAGGTGTCACTTACTTTTCAGGAGGTATTCCTGAAAACTGTTTGAATGTCCTTTCAAACCTGATATAAAAGTCAGGCATGATTTTGTTTGGGCATATTTTACGTTGTTTCACCTTTGCCCAATCTGTAACCTTGGGGAATATCTGTGGTACAGTTTCACAGAGGCAATTGCAAAGCTCTCTGCATTTCTCTCTTCCAGTTGCATCTGTTTTGTTAAAATCTTCTAAAGGCTGTTTCCAATCTGCTACTCTAAACCATTCTTCAGCTTTGTTTTGGGGACCAGCAACTCAACCAGCTGATGTAAGTCAGAGAACCCTCGATCATAAGTTTTAAGCATTAATTGGAATTCCTTAGAAAACCCAAAGAGATCTTCACTCAGATTGGGGAATTCAGGTACCAGGGCCTTTAACTCTGGTTTGGTCCAGGGGGTATACATTATGTTAGGATCCCCCTCTGCCTGTGGGTTTTACCCTAAAAGGAGCAACTACTATATTATTTTATCCAGCTATTTCTGATCCCCCTGTTACTTGAAGCAAGGGAATAGGGGGAAGGAGAAGGAAAAATGAAATTGTCCAGACAAGGAAGTTCAGAGAGCAGAGGATCAGGAGGAGCAGAAGGGGGAGACAGTTTCTGGAGCCTTCCTGATTTCAGAAGTGGCTTCTACTAATTTCATTAATTCTGAGACAGTTTCAGATTTTTTTTTTATTAACTTCTGGAGGGAGGCACGCTTATCATTTCCTCTTTTTGATGATTCTAGGTGCCAGCTAAGTACGATTCCCATTCATTTTCTTTAATTTGGGGGCCTAATTCTTCTAATCTAGCGTGCAAGAAAACCAGTTCAGGGATATCAGAAGTTCCCCATTTTGGAAACCTTAGACCTAAGTTAACTTTAGTAAGATCTTCCTGTTTACATAAATACTTGCAAGTCAAGGCACCATAGTTATTAAACATAAGCCCAACTGGGGTGTCTGTAGGGGACCACTCTCCTTGCCTTTCCTCTCTTTTTGGCCAGTTTATTTTCCATCTCTCCTTTATTTTCAAGAGCAACTGACCTGTGGCTTAAGGCTTTTGTGTGGTGGATAGGCATGTGCTACTTATGGGCAGCACTCCACAGTGTGTCACCACTGAGTTGTTTCTACCCTCTTACGTGTCTCAGTTTCTCTCTTCAGAGGTCTGTCACCTCTGAGAACTTTCAAAACACGGGGTGATCAGCCCTTATATGCGTTTCCTGGATGAGCCTTTTAAAATTAATATTTATTGGGGAGTTTCCTATAGGGCCACTGCACGTTGCAGAGGGCCAACCCCCTAGACACTCCCATGAGGCCTCCGGTCACCCAGGGGCACCTTTTGACTGGGAGGAGCAGAATGCCCTTTCTCTCCAGTGCTGAAGAACTGAACATCTCATTTACTTATGAAAAATAACAGTTCAGTTCCTCATACAGAGTGCGTACAGACAAGCCAATTGAGATTAATTTTGAGAGAAAATGGAGAAAGACTGTTTTGAATGCACCTCTGAAACTAAAATTAAGATTTTAACCAACTTCCTAGGAGAAAAAAGAGAGAAAAAAACCAGCTCAGGATAAATCAAGGACGATCAACCAAAATGGGAGGTCCAGGACTCAGGCGGACTTACCAGTTCCACCGGAGAAGCCTAAGACTCGGTGAGGCTTCAGTGGGTCCCTGCTGGTACCTTAGCTTGGGTTTCAGGTAACTCCTTCAGGGTCCTGAGTCTTTCTGTGGCCCCATGTGTTTGAGCACCAGATTATTGTCGACGAAAGAGTCAAACACTGTAAAATATTTGAAGAGATTTATTCTGAGCCAAATATGAGTGACCATGGCCTGTGACACAGCCCTCAGGAGGTCCTGAGAACATGTGCCCAAGGTGGTTTGGGTACAGTTTGGTTTTATGTGTTTTAGGGAGATATGAGACATCAATCAAATACATTTAAGAAATACGTTAGTTTGGTTCAGAAAGGCAGGACAACTCAAACCAGGGTGGTGGGGGGTGTTGCAGGGTATAGGTAAATTTAAACATTTTTTGACCATTGGTTGAGTTTTTCTAAAGACCTGGGAAATGTTCAGGTTAAGATAAAAGATTGTGGAGACCAAGGTTCCTTTGAAGTCTTATCGTGGCTACCCTTAGAGACAATAGATGACAAATGTTTCCTATTCAGATATTTAAAAGGTACTAGACATTTAGCTTTTCTCTTCAGGATTGGGAGGGCCTGGAAGAAAAAGATCTAGCTATGTTAATAGAGATTCTTTACAGATGCAGATTTTCCTCCACAAAGGATGGCTTTGCAGGGCCATTTTCAAGATATGCCAGAGAAATATGTTTTGGGGTTAAATATTTTGATTTTTTTGCTTGTCTCATAATGTGCCAGAGTCCGATTGGAAACCAAATCATGATATATAGGGTTAAATAAAACCCATCTGATGAGAATTTATAGTTTGTAGGGCGTGACTTCCTAGACTCCTTAGATAGGAATTTGGGCAAGATAAAAATATGAGAGCTTAGTCCTCAGTGGCTTTTTTGGGCTTTATTCACAACACCTCTGAGACCAAAAGTACAGGTTTTTTCTCCCCTGCATGCCAATCAGTTCTCATTCTCTGAATACCAACTGGCTGTTCTACAATTAACTTCTGATACCCAGAGTTAGTGAATACCCCACAGGTCTTAACCCCATTTTGGATGCCAGACAAAAGTATTAAGTCCCTGCCAGGCATGATGGCTCACATCTGTAATCCTAGCACTTTGGCAGGCCAAGGTGGGAGGATCACTTCAGCCCAAGAGTCAAGACCAGCCTGGGCAACATAGCAAGACCTCATCTCTACAAAAAATTTAAAAACTTAGGCCAGACACGGTGGCTCATGCCTGTAATACTAGCACTTTGGGAGGCCAAGGTGGGCGGATCGCCTGAGGTCAGGAGTTCAATACCAGCTTGGCCAACATGGTGAAACCCCATCTCTACTAAAAATGCAAAAATTAGCTGGGTGTAGTAATGAGTACCTGTAATCCCAGCTACTTGGAATGCTGAGGTAGGAGAATCGCTTTAACCTGGGTGGTGGAGGTTGCAGTGACCCGAGGTTGTAGCGCTGCACTCCAGCCTGGGTGACAGAGCAAGACTCTGTCTCAGAAAAAAAAAAAAAATTAGCTGGGCATAGTGGCACATATCTGTAGTTCTAGCTATTCAGGAGGCTGCGGCAGGAGAATCACTTGAGCTCAGAAGGTCTAGGCTGCAGTGATCCCTGATTGCGCCACTGCACTCCAGCCTGGGTGACAGAACAAGACTCGCGCGCTCACTCTCTTGCTCTCTCTCTCTCTCCCTCCCTCCCTCCCTCCCTCCCTCTCCCCCTGTATAACACACACACACACACACACACACACACACACACACACACATATGGAGAGAGAGAGTCCCCCGGTTACCCACACTTATATCTAGCTACAAATTGGGTATTCTCATGATCCCTACCCCCAGTTCAATAATATGCTGGAATAGCACATGAAATAAAGTTCTTTACTTACCATTACTGGTTTATTATAAAGGATATAACTCAGGAACAACCAAATGGAAGAGATGCATAGGGCAAGGTATGGAAGAAGAGTGCAAAGCTTCCATGCCCTCTCCAGGCACACCACCCTTCTAGCACGCACCTCAATGTGCTCCTCACCTTGAAAGCTCTCTAAACCCTACTGTTTAGGGTTTTTATGGAGTCTCTCTTATAGGCACCATTGATTAAATCATTAGCCATTGGTGATTAACTCAACCTCTATCTCCTCTCCTCTCCCTGAAGGCCAACCTGGAGGACTGAAATTTCTAACCCCTCAAATCATGCTTTGGTCTTTCTGACTACCAGCCCCATCTTGAAGCTATCTAGGCACCCCCCAACCACCACCACTCATCTCATTAGCGTACAAGAACACTCTTATCACCAGATTCCAAGGACTTTAGGAGCTGTGTAAGGAACCATAAACAAAGACCATACGTATTTCCTATTATATCACAGGTTCCCATCACCTGAAGTATGAAGTCCTAATGCCTTACAACATCTCACTTTGACTGTAAATCACCTGGACTTTCTTCCATGAGATTAGACTTAAAAATTTTATATAAACACCCTCTGTACTATTTTTGTACTTTTGATATTCCCTCTGCTTCAAAATATTCCTTTATTTCTTGTGAAAATCCTAGTACAGATGCCATTTTCTTCATGAAACTCTTAATTCCTTCATTCAGACTTAATACGCACTCAAATACCTGAACTAAATTTTCTCTTTTTTCTGTTATCACTTGGACTGTCTGAACTAAACCTTTTCTATTATATCTTTGACCTTTTACTTCAAATTGTAGTTCATTACGTATTGCTGGGCCTCAGAAAACAATACCCCAAAATGAAAGCTTCAAAAGCAGAAGTTTTTCTCTGACCTCCGCCCTCTGTTCTCCTGCCTCTCAGTCCCTTTCTCCCCTAAGGCTAACTATAGCAACTAGAATCCCTCTTCCCCAAGGTGGGTCATAGAAACCAGAACTCCTTGTCCCCAAAGCTAGCCATAAAACCTAAAAGTATTACTGTTACATTCCCTCTGCCTTTCTGTGTAAAAACTAGCCAAAATTGTCTGACCTTCCTTATTTGACTGTAGGTCATAAGACCCTGGTTTCACAGAAGGTCCTGTCCCACACCCAGAAGGAAGAAATGCATGCTCAGAGAGGCCAGGAAGAATTTAGACAGACAGGCCTTGCTGGGTTTCTCCACTCTGTTAGTCTATTAGTTTTAGAGTCTTTAGCATTAGACTGTTTTTGTCCAATCATATTTCCATACCTCTTCGATACTTTGTTGAACCTATGCACAAAATTGGAAAATTTCCCCTCTGTCTTTGGCTCTCCAATGTAAAGGCTTCTGTGAATGCAGGTTAAATAAAATTATCTGCCTTTTTTCATATTAATCTACCCCATGTCAATGATTATTTTCAGCAAACTTTCAGAGGGCCCTTGGCCCCTACAGTATATACATCTCTTCCACACTATCATGAGTTTATTTTGGGTGTAGACCATATATAGGACACAGTCACACTTTTATAATTTAGCATGTAGTCATCTTTGCTTTCAACTTTTAGTTAAATTTTATAATTCACTGGGCAGACCAATTGAGCAATTTCAAAAATTGCCTAGTTTATCTTTGTGCTACCCCTAAAAAATGACTAGAATAATTTTGCTTCACAGATCATAAAAGCACAGGAAAAAGTTGCTGTCTTTTTTTTTTTTTTTTTTGAGACGGAGTTTCACTCGTTGCCCAGGCTGGAGTGCAATGGCACACTCTCAGCTCATTACAACCTCTGCCTCCTGGGTGCAAGTGATTCTCCTGCCTCAGCCTCCTGAGTAGCTAGGATTACAGGCATGTACCACTGTGCCCAGCTAATTTTGTATTTTTAGTAGAAATGGGGTTTCTCCATGTTGGTCAGGCTGGTCTTCAACTCCCAACTTCAGGTGATCCACCCACCTCAGCCTCCCAAAGTGCTGTGATTACAGGCTTGAGCCTTTGTGCCTGGCCAAAAGTTGCTGTCTTTATACATGTTTCCTGAAATCAGCAATGTAAACAGAAATGGAACCTTCTATCATCTATAATAAATTTTTCTCAATAATTAGAATTGTAATGTGTGCCACCAGTTTTTTTTTTTTTCCCAAGACAGGGTCTGGCTCTGTTACCCAGGCTGGAGTGCAGTAGCATGATCTCGGCTTACTGCAACCTCTGCTTCCCAGGCTTAAGTGATTCTCTCACTTCAGAGTAGCTGAGGTGAGATCTCCTGAGTAGCTGGGACTGCACATACATGCTACCATGCTCAGCTAATATTTGTATTTTTTGTACAGACAGGGTCTCACTTTGTTGCTCTTATACTCCTAAGTTCAAGGGATCCACTCGTCTCAGCCTCCCAAAGTGCCCAGCCCATCAGTATACTTTTTGATGAAGCTTGTTATAGGATAATAATATGGGTTAGCAAGATTCACTGCATCTCTTAGGTTGGGCACAGTGACTTACATTTGCAGTCCCAACACTTTGGGAGACCACACAGAGGATCACTTGAAGCCAGGAGCTCACAATGAGCCTGGGCAACATAGCAAGATCCCATCTCTACAAAAAGTTTAAAGAGAGCAACAGCCCAGACATGGTGACTCATGCCTGTAATCCCAGCACTTTGGGAGGCCGAGGCGGGTGGATCACCTGAGGTCAGGAGTTTGAGACCAGCCTGACCAACATGGTGAAACCCCATCTCTACTAAAAATGCAAAAATTATCTGGGTGTGATGGCAGGCACCTGTAATCCCAGCTACTTGGGAGGCTGAGGCAGGAGGATAACTTGACCCCAGGAGGTGGAGGCTGCAGTGAGCCGAGATTACACCACTGCACTCCAGCCTGAGCAGCTGAGGGAGACTCCGCCTCAAAACAAAACAGCAACAACAAACACATCCCTCACTTTATTCCATTCTTATGTTCTTCCTGCCAGCTGATCAGTCATCATTTAGAAGTACCTGCTATATGCCAGGTACAATTCTAGGTGCTAGAGATAAAACTATAAACAAAACACAATCTGTCTTCTAGGTTCAAGAAACAGCAATGTAAAGAAAGCAAATGTATATAACAATAGTAGATTGAGTTGTAAAGAACACTAAGAAAACAGAGAAAAATCTCTTGTATGATTGTCAGAATCTGGGCTTAATTGCTTGCTTTAAGTTTTAATTTCTCTTGAAATCCTTTCTTGTCTGTCACCTTCCTTGCTGATACTAATTTTGTTTAGGGTTCGTATTTTGGGTTTCAGATAATTTAGTGATATAATAGTAAACAGCATTTATTAAACTTAAATTTGATGTATTGAAATGTGTTATTAATGCTAAATAATATGTAAGTTCTTGGAAAATCATATGAACATCAGATCTCTGAAACTTTAATTTTTGAGAGGGAGGGGAGGAATTGCCACTTTTAAATGACCAGATGGTGCTGGGCATGGTGGCTCATGCCTGTAATCTCAGCACTTTGGGAGGCTGAGGTGGGTGGATCACCTGAGGTTAGGAGTTCAAGACAAGTCTGGCCAACACGGCAAAACCCTGTCTCTACTAAAAATACAAAAATTAGCCAGATGTGTTGGTGGGTGCCTGTGATCCCAGCTGCTTGGAAGGTTGAGGCAGGAGAATTGCTTGAACCGGGGAGGCAGAAGTTGCAGTGAGCCGAGATCTTGTCACTGCACTCCAGCCTGGTGACAAGAGCAAAATTCCGTCTCAAACAAATGACCAGGTCGCTCAAGAACTCATTTACTGTCACAAAGCCAGCACCAAGCCTCCAGCATTGGGGACTACAATTCAACATGAGATTTGGGCAGGGACAAATATCCAAACTATGTCAGGGATTATATTTAAAAGACCTATGAAATCCTTTAGAAATGAACTGTTTTTTTCTTTTGAGACAGGAGCTGGCTCTGTTACCCAGGCTGGAGTGCTGTGGTATGAACACAGCTCATGTCCAGCAAGTGATGCTTTTACCTTGGACTCTCAATATGCTGATACTACAGGCATGAGCCACTATGCCTGACACAAAATGAACAGTTTTCACTTGGGTGAAACTAAGTGTTTATATATGGCACTTTGCTTGGACCAGGGGGCACATATACATCATGTTGAGTCAAATAATCAATTTTTTTCTATCAGTACCATGTAATCTTATATGTGTTTGCTAATGTTAAATGGCCGTCACTTCTAACATCCTTGGTTTTTAACATTCTGTATGTTCTACTCAGGGTAGCTTTATTTTCTGCTCTTTCTGAACTATAGCAAAAAATATGTATCTTTGCCTGCCCTACCCTGTCAGCTGACCTAAAGGAAGCTACTTTCCCTATGCCCTTGTTGTGTGAATAGTAGAGCATGCCAGCTTTTCTTTTCTTTTTTTTTTTTTTTTTAAGGCAGAGTCTCCCTCTGTTGCCCAGGCTGGAGTGCAGTGGCGTGATCTCAGCTCACTGCAACCTCTGCCTCCTGGGTTCAAGCGATTCTCCTGCCTCAGCCTCCTGAGTAGCTGGGATTACAAGTGCGCACCACCATGCCCAGCTAATTTGTTTATTTTTTGTAGAAACGGGGTTTCACCATGTTGGCCAGGCTGGTCTTGAACTCCTGACCTCAGGTGATCTGCCCGCCTCAGCCTCCCAAAGTGCTGGGATTATAGGCGTGAACCACCGTGCCCAGCGCATGCCAGCTTTTCAATCCTACCACTGGCCTCAGCTAATTAGATCAGAGGAGACCCTGAATGGGAGTGGCCTATCCACACACTAAACAAGTATTTCATGGTTTGGTGTGATGAGCTTCACTCAGACAGAGATAATAGGTTTTGAGACAGAGTCCTCTCAGGATTTTCAATTTATAGACATAGGGAAACTGCCAGGTGGTGATGAGCACCCAAACAGAGGTTGCATAGAATTTGAGTTAGGATAGTAATTATTGGCCATCTGTATACTGCAGAAGTTTTCTGGGAGAAAAGAAGAATTGGTAAGCAGAAGTAAAGACAGTGTGGAAAGTGCACATCTACACACATCCACAGACATGTGTATGAGAGACTGTTAATCAAGAAACAAAGGAAGAGTGGAGAAAAACATTAGTCTACATGCTTGCAAGAGTAGCAGCAGTTCCTGGTGGTTCCCTAGGCCCTGTGAGGCCCAGGCTTGCCTCCTCACTATTCTGCAGGTCTGCCATGCTCCTTCATTCCCAGCTCTACATTTGCTTACGTTGGTCTCCTTGCTTCTGATCTTTCTCAACACTTAAAGCCTTACTGAATATTACCACCAGGTTAGTGTTCCTTAAAATTTTAAGGATCACGTTATTTACCTAGGTAAAATTCGTTAATGATTCCCTCATTGCCGTATAGGAAAGTTCAAGTTATTTAGCAATGTGTATATTGCTTTTTCAACTCTATCCTCTAGGATGTTTTCTCTAAAAGAACAAAGTTAATTTAATTTGGTATTTTAGTGTTGCAGGTAATATTGAGGGCACTAGCTCTCTTCTCTGGGCCATTTGTCTCTAGGAATTTTTACTGAAAGAATCAACTGGACTGGTAGCCCCAGAATCATTTGTTGCAGAAGAAAACAAAAATGGCTCTGAGGTTGAAACATGAGCTGCTGGAGGCATGCAGTCTCCACGTGGTAAATATGAGTGGCAGTGCATTCTGGGGCTGTTGTACCTGGTTGAAGACTTTTATGAGGCCAGCCTTCTCCATCCAGCTTCTTGCCAACTTTCAGGCAGCCTGAAGAGAGCTCCGCCTGATGAACCTGACAAAATGCCAAACTGTCCAGTAGCCTTTCCTTTAGGTTTTAAATTCTAAATGTTTTTATCGATTAGAAATAAATAACCTCTTAGAGATCATTTAATTTTTGCTTTGAAAATCTTGACCACCACATTGCCAACAGAGTTTACTTATAATGTGTTTGGTTAAATGGGCATTCGTTTGGAAATTTTTTTTAGAACTCTTAAGTTTCATGTGTCAGCATTCAGCTTTATCTTCTGTTTTTGAAAAAATGGAAAGAACGGTAACATATAACCCTCTACAAGATATGAAATATAGTAATCCCTTCCTCAGAATGGCTCTCCATTATCTACGCCTTTTTCCTTTAAAGGTTATAAAATCTTAACTCTAGAATTCAATGTCTTTCACACCTTTTCCCACCTATGCTCTATTCCTTCTCAAAAGTAATTCTCTTTCAGCAGAATGAGTCTGTTTACTCCCCCAGCATGGCAGCCATATTTCTTTCTTTTTTTTTTTTTTTTTTGAGATGGAGTTTCGCTCTTGTTACCCAGGCTGGAGTGCAATGGCGCGATCTCGGCTCACTGCAACCTCCGCCTCCTGGGTTCAAGCAATTCTCCTGCCTCAGCCTCCCGAGTAGCTGGGACTACAGGTGCGCGCCACCATGCCCAGCTAATTTTTGTATTTTTTTTTTAGTAGAGACGGGGTTTCACCTTGTTGACCAGGATGGTCTTGATCTCTTGACCTTGTGATCCACCTGCCTCGGCCTCCCAAAGTGCTGGAATTATAGGCGTGAGCCACCGCGCCCGGCCTGCCATATTTCTAACTCAGTATTTTTGCATACTATGTTTGCCCAGCCTGAACTGTCTTCTCTCCCATCTCTAGCTTGCAAAGCCTTGCTTTATATTTACTTCCCCATATCAGAATGATAAAGTATACATTGGCAACAGTAAATACTTTTTAAATACATAACTCATTCTTTCACAGCCAGAGAATTCTGCACTATAATTTTTGTAGGAGAGGAGAAAACTTTTCCCCTCTACGCTCTAGTTTCAGTGTCTGGGGCCCTGCCAATTAAACTGAGAGAACACAGATTAACAGGAGAAACAGTTTATTACATGTACATATGAAGGACTTCATAGAAAAAAAAGTGAAGATATAAAGTGGTTAGGCCTGAGATCTTATGTACCATTTTTAACAAAAAGTGGCAAATTCTGGAGATGTACAAGACAAAGGGGTTTGAGCTTTTCAGGTTTGGTAAATTGTGGGAAGGTAAATATGAGGGTTGTTTTAGGAAGGTTTGTTATGCAGATTTCTCTCTTGCTATCTATGAACTAATAATTATAAGACGATCTAGAGTCATCTCAGGTGATTAAGAGTTATTTTGTGCTTCCTGTATAAAACGTGGGGGACACTTCCACAAAGGAGATTTATGTTCTGCTTTGAGGCAAAGCATTTCTCCTGTTTGACAGTTGCCTTCAGTTCAAAAAAATCATTCTGCAAAGGTGGCATATTTGGGGGTGGTATGCTCTGATATCCTTCCATTTGTAATAGACCTAGATAACTGTAAGCAAAATAAAATTGGGTGCGTGTCACAAAATGTGGTTTCTGTAATCTTTTGAAATAACAAAGATCTGATAGCACTGGGCCCACTTTTCTGCAAATAATAGGCTAGAACTGAGAATTTATTATCCCTTTAGATGATACTGTACTCACCACTGCAGTCCCACCACTCCTCACTCTCCCCATACTGCCCCAGCCAGCTTTGACTCTACTTGGCCTATCTGCTCCACAGGCAATTGAATTTAAGATAGAGATACCCAAAGGGCAGTATTCCAAGAAGAACAGAGATTGTCAAGGTGCTTAATAATAACTTAATAGCTAAGAGAAGTGACCTCATACTTATTTCCTGTCTCTTAATTGAAAGTAATTAGCATACCACGAAATGAAAAACCTTTCCGAAAGTAATTTTCTGATCTGGCTTTGTGAGGTTGAGGGTAAATCACTAAAAAGCACTCTGTAAGCCCTGATATCACTTTTTGGGATCCATTTCCTCCAAAGCTCTTGGGGACAGTAGAATGGAAGCAAAGGTTTTAAAACAGTTAATATACAGGAGCAAGAACTCATTTTGGTCTTAAATGTAACTACGCCTGTCTCTTTTCATTTGAGTCTTATAAACTTTTTTTTTACCCTTAACCATTTATTGGTATTTATTTATTTATTTTTAATAAACATTTTGATTAGGCAGTTACAGTTAGCATTTGTCCAATGCTTTAAACATTTTCAGGTGCTTTTATTATATTGGCTTCTTAAAACTTCCTAAAAACCCTATGAAGTGGGATAGAATAGATGAAGAAAGTCAGGCTTCAAGAATTTTAAGTGAATTACGTAAATTCCCATGAGTATTAGGTGATTGAATTGGAAGTAGATGCAATCACTTCAGTCTTTTGATTTCTAGTCTTGTGCTTTGTAATTTTATACTGTCTGGGCCTTCATGATCTCCCTGAAAATGACGTCATCCTATTTTTGTATGTTATCAAAGGACAGAGGTGACCACACTAGCCCTAACAACTAAACAAGAATGTGAAAATTGAATATTGGAACTGGGTCAGCCTCTGTCTGTAATTTATTCAGTTGTCTTTATCCTCTTGAATAAACTACCTGGGAGATGGCTAACAGTTTTCTCATGACATGGAAAGAATTAATCTACATGCTCTTGATCTTTATTTATTTATTTATTTTGGTAGAGAAGAGGTCTCGTTGGGTTGCCTAGGCTGGTCTTAAACTCCTGACCTCAAGTGATCCTCCTGCCTCCCAAAGTGTTGGGATTATAGGTGTGAGCCACCATATCTAACCTTACATAATCTATTTAAATTGCCTTTTTTTTTGGTGAGTGGTGCTAGACAGGGTCTCTGTTGCCCAGACTAAGTGCAGTGACACAATCACAGCTCACTACAGTCTTAAACTCCTGGGCTCAGTCTTCCACCTCAGCCTCATGAGTAGCTGGGACTACAGGGGCGTACCACCTTGCCTGGCTAATTTTTGATGTTTTTTAGGGTATGGGGTCTCACTGTATTGCCCAGGCTGGTCGTCTACTCCTAGGCTCAAGCAGTCTCCTGCCTTAGCCTCTCAAAGTGTTGGGATTACAGGATGAGCCTGCACACCTGGCTGAAGGGCAGACACTGTTATTTAAAGCTGAATTCACATTGCCTGCAACTATACCTGGCAGGTACAGGACACTGAATTAATTTTTTAATGCCTAATTCACTGACTTACAGTTTTGTGATTCTTACATTGACAACTGACTGCCCCTAGTCAAATATCAGTTGCTTTTCTGACACCCACTTTCTCTTTGAGGTCTGACAGAAGTGAAGAGTAATCAGCCCTGTGAGGCAATGTGGACACTGACCGTGAGCTACATGAAGTTGAGACAATTATGTTTATGTGATAAAAGCCTCTGTGTTAGATGGCAAATAGGTTTATCTTTGTATACCTTTCTCTCACTCCTATTTGTACTTTAACGTTTTGTAGTATAAGGGAGGAAAAATAATTTTCTCCTCCATCATTCATGAGTTCTTATCTGGGACACCCTTCAAAAAACACAAATTAACCAGAGAAAAACAAATGGAAGTTTAATAACATACACTTCTTGTATATATGAGAAATAACCCAGAGAGATGAGTAAATCTCTAGGGTAGATCTCAAAGGAGTAAACTTCAGGCTCAAATACTGTCATTCTCTGAAACAAAAAAAAAGAATGGGGAAAGGCCCAGCTAAGATGGCCAGGAAAAGCACCATAAAACAAACGTAAGGTTTGTTAATGTGGATTTAAGTCTGTGTATTCTCCATTGATTGAGTCTCTAGTGATTTAGTCATCTTTCTTTTCCTGGTGCAGAGAGGGAGATACCTTTACGAATGGAGATTTCCTTTATAGATGTGCATTTCCCTTACAAGTTTCTCAAAATAATCCTTATGCTAACCAGGCACATTTTGGGGTGGCATGCCCTGAGTCTTGTAAAGGTGGAAAAAGTATACCTTTCCTCACCCATCATAAGGGTCACAGTTGACACTCCTATAACAAGGACAGGTTAACAAGAGAAAAGCATAATAAATTTATTTCATCAAAGTTTTATGTGACACGGGGAACCTTCAGAATGAAGATCCCAAGACATAGGGAAAACTGTTTTTATGCTTAGGTTTGATAAAGAATGGACAGTTGTGTAGAAATGTAACTGCACATAGGGTATGTTCTGATGGTAATAGTCAGAGGGAAAAAACCAGCAAGGCCTTTCTGTTCAGATTCTTATTGGCCTCTCTGTGTAGCACTCCTTCCTCCCAGATATGGGGCAGGACCCTCTGGAATAAGGGTTTGGAAGGGAGAGAGTGACCTTTCTAGGTTTTATGGCTTGCTTTGAGGGTGAGGGGTTCTAGTTTCTGTGACCCACCCTGGGGAAGAATAATTCTGGTTTCTATGAGTTGAAACGGGAAAGAGGGGGAGGGGAGACAGGAGGGCAGGAGAAAGTCAGAGACTTGGCTTCTGAGGCTGCTTCTGGGGCCATCCAGTCTCTTAGTTCAAAGAGACTGTTAGTCACTCTTTCTGCCTTGTTACACATATCCAGTCCCCTCAGCATGCCAAAGTGCCATGCTTTGGGGTATTGTTTTTCGAGCCCCAGCAATCCCATTGCTAATCATCAATACTTTCAGGTCCCATTAATTCAGAGCTTTCTAAGAGGTGCCATTTTTCTTTTCTTTTCTTTTTGAGATGGAGTTTTGCTCTTGTTGCCCAAGCTGGAGTGCAACAGCGCAATCTCGACTCACTGCAACCTCCGCCTCCCAGGTTCAAGCGATTCTCCTGCCTCAGCCTCCCAAGTAGTTGGGATTACAGGTGTGTGCCACCACTCCTTGCTAATTTTTTTTTGTATTTTTAGTAGAAAAGAAGTTTCACCATGTTAGCCAGGCTGGTCTTGAACTCCTGACCTCAGGTGATCTGCCTGCCTCAGCCTCCCAGAGTGCTGAGATTACAGGCATGAGCCACTGTGCTCGGTGGTGCCATTTTTTTTCTTTTCTTTTCTTTTTTCTTTTCACTCAGACCCAGACTCTCAACACTCACTAGGTGAACTGCTGTTGACAAAAATACTGCCATCATTGTGAGAGGTGCCATTTTTTAAGGTCTGGCTGTACCATGAAATGAGAGAGGTTGCGAAGCACTGCCTTATTAAATTGTAGTCATAGTCTGAGATTCAGGACTTCAGTAACAAATCTTCTACATGATAAGTTCTTTGGTAATGTAGATGAGGAAAATACACAGATGTGTTTGCACCAGTACATCAACAAGTCTGCTATTTTCAAGAAAAGCAAGCACAAGAAATCCAGATTTTAAAAGGTTAAGAAAGGCTTACTGTTTAGTCCTGAGACTTTGCCAGTTTCTTCATGGTCCAACCTGGCCTTTTCTGATTCCAAATATTTGAGTGCAGTGGGTGGTCTTGTTGAATAAAAACCTCTCTTAAGAAGGGAAGAGAGGGCAGTGTGCCTGATCCTTACAGGGAGAAAAAGACTCTTGGAAGAACACAAAGCTCTCAGGATGTTAAGTAACACTGTAAAAACATGCAGGAAGGGATTTGCGTTTTGGGGCTTGTCATAGCCTGAAGCAGTTGGTGCTGTTCCCTAACGTGAGAACCTTTTTGTTTCTCCAGAACAATGTCAGGCCCCAGGAGTCTTTCACATGATTGTTATGTCACTATTAAGAGCCACGTGCCTGTGTTGAAGAAAACAGAGCTGGTAGTTAAAATGTTTAGCAGAACTCCTTATAAAGTGTCAGGGGACTGGGTATGTGTAACAAGGCAGAAAGAGGGACTAACAAACATTTATTGAGAGTCTGTTTCATACCCGACACAATGCTGGGTGCTTGTACATCTGCTATCTTATTTAGTCTTTATAACAGTCCTACAAGATAGATACTATTTTTCCATTTTTTGGATTTGGAAGCCAAGACTCAAAAAATTAAATTTGTTTCCCAAGGTCACACAGCTAATAATAGTGAGGGCATATCTAAACCCATATAGTCAGAATCTCAAATCCATTTCCCCCTTAATACTGCTTTGGGTTCCATGGGTAATGTTGGAGACAGCTCACTTCCTGACTTTTTTTTTACTATAAAGAGAAAGGGAAACAGTATAAAATAACAGCATTTACATGCAGAGACTCTTTTCTAACCCCAGCCTTCAAAATGCTCTAAATATACTGAACTTTTAAGCATTATATTAAGATCTCATGAATGATGCAGTGGAGTGAACTGAGAAGAGATTTTTGTCCTTGAATTAAACATGTCTACAAAAGCATATATGGGCTGGGTGGCCCACACCTGTAGTTCCCCTACTTTAGGAGGCAGAGGTCGGAGGGTTGCATGAGGCCAGGAGTTCAAGACTTGCCTGGGCAACACAGCACGACTCCATCACTAAAAAAAATAAGAAAAATTAGCTGGATGTGGTGGTTTGTGCCTGTAGTACTAGCTACTCAGGAGGCTGAGGCAGGAGGAATGCTTGAGTCCAGGAGATCGAGGTTATGGTGAGCTGTGATTGTGCCACTGTACTCCAACCTGGGCAACAGAGCAAGACACTGTCTAAAAAAAAAGTATATATAACTTTCTGGAATTTTCCGATAGAGCCATTATGGTTTTGTTTTTGTTTTTGTTTTTATTTTTGTTTTGAGACAGAGTCTCGCTCTGTCGCCCAGACTGGAGTACAGTGGCACAATCTCGGCTCACTGCAACTTCTGCCTCCTGGGTTCAAGCAATTCTTCTGCCTCAGCCTCCTGAGTAGCTGGGATAACAGGCACCTACCACCACGCCTGGCTAATTTTTGTATTTTTAGTAGAGACGGGGTTTCTCCATGTTGGCCAGGGTGGTCTCAAACTTCTGATCTCAAGTGATCCACCCACCTCCACCTCCCAAAGTGCTAGGATTACAGGCGTGAGCCACCATGCCCTCCTGGCCTAAGCCATTATATTCTAAGGAGTAGATGCTAACATATCTTCAGGGTATAGTATATTCATTTTTGTCATCTCATTGATTTAACCTCCAGTTGTTTAATAAATATTTCTCAGAGGCAGACTTAGACTTAGGGCCTTTGCTCTATAAATGGGAGATTTATTGGAAGTTTCATTTTATATTTATGTTACTGTATTTTTCCTCTTTGTTGATGAAGAGAAATATAAAGGCTTTGCTTTAGAATTTTCTTTTCTCTTTTCAGATGGCAAATGTAAAACCCTCATCACAGCCCATTTATGAGTATATAATTTTCCATTAGCTTTGCTGGAGGCCCATCCCCTCAGTTTGAAATGAGGGATTCAGGGATTTTCTTTTACATTTAATCCCTAAGTAGCATTTTACTTTCCTTTGAAGTTCTAACTGACAGAAGGAAAAACAGAAAAATAATAGAATATTAGAATAATAACACAGAAAACCCCAAATTATATTTCATTTCAAATCTCGAGGTGGGTTTGTACTTCTGTACTTTGAAGAATTAATGCAGCTGCTGTAATTCTTGTTTTGTTCTAATCTCTTACACAGAGGATTGACTGGCCATAGTAGAATAATTTTATTGGTATTTTCTCAGAGGTGGGGGAGGATGAGATTATTATACTAAAACAGTGGATTGGAAATGTTCTGCATACCACCTCTCTTGCCCTTATCAAGAGGGTAAGGGAATTACGGAATGAATTATGAATGGCATCTTAACTGTGGACTTCCTGATTTTTCATTGTTATTTTTTAATATTGAAATTACCTCCCAATTTGATTATAAGAAAATTGCTTGATTTGAGTACTCTCCTCTTCTTTCTTAGGATTGCCAGTCATGGGTAGACAGGAAAGACAGTTTGCCCCTGAGCTCTGGACCCTGCTTTTAGTCTGTGCTCATTAGCAGTCTCCTAAGCTAACTCCCTTTCTCGGCTGCTCTATACTGGAGTCTTGCTTGTGTTTGGTGCCCTGTCATACTCTCCCACTCTGCTGCACTGGCCAGTGTCACACCCAGAGCTCGGAGAGAAGGAACATACTCGACTGTAGTGCCTCTGGTATTCTTCCACTAGCTGATGGGTGTGTACAGGCAGCAGTAGAATATCAGGAGGCAGCCATTAGGAGCACTCAGGACGCAGGATACTGCTGCAGATTTCAGGCTGGCAGCGAGGTTCCTTGGTCAGATTAGATTGCTAGAGGTGCAGTGTGTTAGTGTCAGAGTGAAGGACTTATTTTTCCCTTTGGGAAAGTAAATAGAGATAGCGCTTAACTGGCCAATATAATTTATTTTATATATTTATTATATATATATATATATAATAAATATATTTTATATTTTATAATATAAATATATTTTATATTTTATATTTACATTTATTAAATATATATATATTTTTATTGCACTTCAGGTTCTGGGGTACATGTGCAGAACATGCAGGCTTGTTGCATAGGTACCTACATGGCAATATGGTTTGCTGCCTCCATTGCCCTGTCACCTATATCTGGCATTTCTCTCCTTGTTATCCCTCCCCAACCTCCCTACCCCCCGCTGTCCCTCCCCTGTTCCCCTCCAACAGACCCCAGTGTGTGATGCTCCCCTCCCTGTGTCCATGTGTTTTCATTGTTCAACACCCGCCTATGAGTGAGAACATTCGGTGTTTGATTTTCTGTTGTGTCAGTTTGCTGAGAATGATGGTTTCCAGATTCATCCATGTCCCTGCAAAGGACACAAACTCATCGTTTTTTATGGCTGCATAGTATTTCATGCTGTATATGTGCCACATTTTCCTTGTCCAGTCTATCATCGATGGGCATTTGGGTTGGTTCCAGGTCTTTGCTGTTGTAAACAGTGCTGCAGTGAACATACGTGTGCTTGTGTCTTTATAATAGAACGATTTATAATCCTTTGGATATATACTCAGTAATGGGATTGCTGGGTCAAATGGAATTTCTATTTCTAGGTCCTTGAGGAATCATCACACTGTCTTCCACAATGGTTGAACTGATTTACACTCCCACCAACAGAGTAAAGTGTTCCTATTTCTCCACATCCTCTCCAGCATCTGTTGTCTCCAGATTTTTTAATGATTGCCATTCTAACTGGCGTGAGATGGTATCTCAATGTGGTTTTGATTTTCATTTCTCTAATGACCAGTGATGATAAGCATTTTTTCATATGTTTGTTGGCCTCATAAATGTCTTCTTTTGAAAAGTGTCTTTTCATATCCTTCGCCCACTTTTGAATGGGTTTGTTTGTTTTTTCTTATAAATCTGTTTTAGTTCTTTGTAGATTCTGGTTATTAGCCGTTTGTCAGATGGGTAGATTGCAAAAATTTTTTCTCATTCTGTTGGTTGCCAGTTCACTCTAATGATTGTTTATTTTGCTGTGCAGAAGCTCTGGAGTTTAATTAGATCCCATCGGTGCTCTACACGTTCAGAGAAACTTCTCTGGTAACGAACTATAGAAATGATCCCTGAAAGTATAGTCTTCAATATACTTTTAGAGTATGAGATACTGTGGTAAAATCAGAGGTGTAAGACATAGTTTTACCACCAAAAAACTGTAAAGTTGCTTTAAATGCATTATCATCAAATTCTCACAACCTTATTTGTTAAATTGGTTAAAACCATGAGTTTGCAGATTAGCCAACCACACAGCTAGAAAGTGGAGTGTTTATTTAGATTTCCGTTTAGGTCTGTCTGTATGAATTCAAAGCCCATGTTCACTAATCACTGCAGAGAGGAACTAGTAAATAGATAGGCACACACACAGTGTGCAATATTTCTCACATTTATAAGATCATTAAATTTTCCACTAATTCAGAGGAGGTAGAGTCCTGTTTGGCTGGAGTAACAGGAAAATCCTCATTAAGAAAATAGAACTTGGCCGGGTGTGGTAGCTCATGCCTGTAATCCCAGCACTTTGAGAGGCCTAGGTAAATGGATTGCCTGAGGTCGGGAGTTCAAGACCAGCCTGACCAGCATGGAGAAACCTCGTCTCTACTAAAAATATGAAATTAGCCGGGCGTGGTGGCATGCGCCTGTAATCCCAGCTACTCAGGAGGCGGAGGCAGGAGAATCACTTGAGCCCAGGAGGTGGAAGTTGTGGTGAGCTGAGATGACGCCATTATACTCCAGACTGGGCAACAAGAGCGAAAGTCCGTCTCAAAATAAAAAAAGGAAGAAAAGAAAATGGAACTTAATCTAGGCCTTGAAAGATATGTAAGATTCAGAAGTAGTGAGGACTTTCAATGTGGGAATAATAGTGTGAGTAAAAGATAAAAGAGTTATGACATCCAAATGCGATGTGTGATTATGGATTTGATTCTAGAAAGAAATCTATTTAGGGTATTACTGGGGCATTTGATAAAATTTGAATATAGACTGAATTAGATATTATTTATCAATTTTATATAACTGTGACTATGTAGGGTAGGAAATATACATGCTAATTAGAGATAAAGGGGCATGACATCCTGTACTTGAGTGGTTGTATGTGAGAGAGTGATTTACAAAGCAAATATAGTAAAATGTAAACAACTGAACAACTGGTGAATCTGAGTAGAATATAGGAGAGTCATATTTTGGCGGGGGAGGGGTTCTTTTTTTTTTTTTTTTTTTGTGACAGGGTCTTGGTATTACAGGCAGGAGTGCATGATCTTGGCTCACTGCAACTTCTGCCTCCTGGGCTCAGTTGATTCTCCCACCTCAGCCTCCCAAGTAGCTGAGACTACAGGCATGGGCCACTATGCTCAGCTAATCTTTGTATTTTTTTGTAGAGATGGGGTTTGCCGTGTTGCCCAGGCTGGTTTTGAACTCCTGGGCTCAAGCAGGCCACCGGCCTTGGCCTTCCACAGTGCTGGGATTACAGGCATGAGCCACAGCACCCAGTCCTGTTGTATTTTTTATGTGCTTGAAATTATGTAACAACTGTATTTCAGATATTTTACATTTTATAAGTGTGGCTAAAATTCTTCAGAAACCATCAAAACCCAACTAAGACATCTCAGCCAGGACCATATTCTGTTCTTGCCTCCTCCATTGGTAAAGAAGTTGCCAACCAAGTTGATGAGATAAACAGAGACTATAATTTTACAGAGAAAGTATGTAAGTTGTACTGTTAAGATGTTTTTCTTGGTCGGGCACGGTGGTCCACGCCTGTAATCCCAGCACTTTGGTAGGCTGAGGCGGGTGGATCACCTGAGGTCAGGAGTTTGAGACCAGCCTGGCCAACATAGTGAAATGCCATCTCCACTAAAAATATATAAATTAGCCGGGTATGGTGGCATGCACCTGTAGTTTCAGGTACTCTGGAGGCTAAGGCAGGAGAATCGCTTAAACCTGGGAGGGGGGAGGTTGCAGTGAGCCAAGATAGTGCCACTGCACTCCAGCCTGGGCAACAGAGCGAGACTGTCTGGAAAAAAAAAAAGGGTCGGGCACGGTGGCTTATGCCTGAAATCCCAACGCTTTGGGAGGCTGAGGTGGGTGGATCACCTGAGGTCAGGAGTTTGAGACCAGCATGGCCAGCGTGGTGAAACCCCTTTTCTACTATAAATACAAAAAAATTTAGCCTGGTGTGGTGGCAGGCACCTGTAATCCCAGCTACTGGGAAGGCTGAGGCAGGAGAATTGCTTCAACCCAGGAGGCATAGGTTGTAGTGAGCTGAGATCATGCCACTTATCTCCAGCCTGAGCAAGAGTGAAACTCCACCTCAAAAAAAAAAAAATTTTTTTTTTTTAATATCTCCATTGGTGATATACATACCTCACTTTTCCTCAGAGTAGTTAGTTGTTTTGGCTAATATTTTGTCCATTTCTTTTGATTCCTCTGACATAGTCTTGGGTAGTGTGGTAAATATTTTCTTTCTCATGAAAAGACAGACTACAAAGTAGAGTAGAATTATTTACTTTTACTAATTATGTTTGTTTATTTTTATTTATAACAGTGTATGTGCTGCTTGCACCCTCTTTATGTTTTAAGTAGTTGTCAGTCAAGCCTTGATTATGTGTGAGTGAACCGTGCTGTCTGGGGCATAAGCAAGGGCCCTCTTTGCTTTCATTCCACCTACTGCTGTTTACCTTGGCTTGATCAGGGCATAGTTGTGGGCCAAATGCGAAGGATGTTAAAGGCTTAAACTCAGAATTTAACATTTTTATCTTTTTGCATTCCAAAAATACCTGTAAATGCTGATGTGAGTTTTTTTCAAGATGAATAATTTGGTGTTATTGGATCATGCAACAAGGGAGAATTGGGAATTCTTCCTGATTATAGATGGAAAGAACCCTAGATTTCAGCAGGTATTTTGATTCTGCAGACTCTGATTTGAGTGATGGGAGAAGGAATCTCATTCAAGGAGCTCCGTACATTAGTCCATAGAATGACAAAGATGAACTTTGCCTCCAGTTCTGCTGCTGATGGTAATAAATAGTTATATACTGGATCCTCCCTGCCTCCCCCCCTCCCCCGCACCACATACCTACAGAAAGAGGGAAGCGGGCTGGGTACAGTGGCTCATGCCTGTAATCCCAGCACTTTGGGAGGCCGAGGCGGGTGGATCACAAGGTCAGGAGTTTGAGACCAGCCTGGCCAACATGGTGAAACCTCATCTCTACTAAAATTACAAAAATTAGCTGGGTGTGGTGGCAGGTGCCTGTAATCACAACTACTCAGGAGGCTAAGGCAAGAGAAATCACTTGAACCTGGGAGGTAGAGGTTGCAGTGAGCCAAGATTGAGCCACTGCACTCCAGCCTGGGTGACAGAGTAAGACTCCATCTCAAAAAAAAAAAAAAAAAAGAAAGAAAGAAAGAAGGAATAAGAGACCTCCTTGCCTCATAATAGGAACTGAGTCTCCTTATAACATGCTTCTCTGCCTGAGTCACATGCACATATTAACTCAGCCAGGCTGCTGCCCCATCACACTACTACATTCATACTAGAAATCTACCAAAATGAATGTAGTCATTGCCTGTCCATAAAGTGGTTTTGATAGGCCACTTAAAATTGACTCTGACTGTTACACTGGCAACAGCCAGCTTTCCTTTGAGTCTTTCTTAAAGTTAACTGAATCTTAGAATAACATTCACATGTGGGTACTTAGTGACTATTAATGATGGCATTTATGTTCTGTATGAACGTGAGTCAAGATTGTGAAACAGTTAAGTGCTCAATTCTGAAGCCAGATAGACCTGGGTTTAAAATTGGCTCTGCTATTTACTACTTGTGTGGCTTTGAACAGATTACTCCCTGTCTTTCCTCACTTTCCTCATCTGTAAAATGGGATAAAATTATCCTCACCAACATGAAATAACACATGTACAGCAGTTTGCATAATGCTTGGAATTTTGTATGTGTTGAATAAATGTTAGCCATTGTTAGTTATCATTGCTTGTTATCGTTATCATTATTTTTTGTTATTTTGTGTGATTTCTGGCTCCCCCTGAATTTGCTAATGTCTTCAGATTTATCAGACTTTTCCCACAATCTCTCCTACTTCTGTCTTGCATGCTGATTTTTCTTTAGTGGCATTTCATTTTTTAGGCATTTTGTTTTTCCCAAGGGTCCAGAAGTGATCCCTGCACTCTGCCCCCCCCAACCCCCAACTTTTCTATTCTCTCCACTGCTTTCAAAGAATGAATGATGTCCAAGTAAGAAAGACTGTTTCTTCCCTAGTTAGGACCTGACTACCTACTCTGTCTTTTGTAAAGGATGGAACTTTTAAACCAAGTTTATAGAATTGTGTGCAATTTTAAGTAAATGAGGTCTTACTTTCTTTTCCTCCCTAATTTAGATTAGAAGTATATCAAAGCCCTTAAAATCCATTGCATTTTCTGATAAAATCTTTCTGCCAGATATGACTGAAAGAATGTGCTTTGGGTTAGATGGGCAAATTCTGTCATTTTTACAGTTATTCAAAGTGCCTTACCTTGTGGCTTGATCTCTTCCTGTGTAACAGTTCTGTTCTAAGGATCGAATGAGATCATGCTTGTGAAAGGGCTTTCTAAACTGTGAAGCACATTGTTAATGTGAGGAATGATTACTGCATTTGAACAAAGGCCCCAGCAACCCAAGTGATGTCAGAATTCAACTTTAGATGATAAAGCAACCTCCTATCTTCCTGTCTGTCTACACACCACCTCCAGAAGTTTGTTTGCATTAAGTTATTTGAGCTAGAGAGATTGGTGACGAACTACATGCAGTGAATACAATCCTTTCTTCTAATCCCTCATCCCTATATTATTCTCTCTCAGGATGGTGTGCTAGATCCTGAGTTCATCTTCAGGGCCAGACTTTGGGATATAGCACGGCAGGCAAGGCACTTAATAGGATCTAGTTGTAGGGATTAGGAGAGATTTCTTTGTGCGGTTTTCTGATCCCCTCACAGCTTTTGTCCTGGCAGTCTCTGTAAATTAAATTACATTTCAAAATCAAGTTCAATGAGGGTGAGGCCAGATATTGCTTCTGCCAAACTGGGTTGGCAGACCTGGGCAATCAGCAGATAGCTTTGGTCTGTGTGTGTTTTTCTTACTTCTGGACTAAATACCAGAAATTGTTATTTATACAACATGGGCAGCAAACCAGGAAATAAGTGTGAGATCATCACCATCAATCACAAACACTTACCAGATGCTTGATAAGCACAGGACCCTGTAAGCACTGGGGAATATTTTGTTGCATCCCCCTAATATTCATATGCTGAAATTCCAACTCCCAGTACCTCAGAATGTAACTGTATTTGGAGATAACCACTTAAAGAGATAGCTGAGTTACAATCAGACTGTGGGGCAGAGGGAGAGAGGCTCAAATCCAAAATGACTGGTGTCCTTATAAGAAAAGAGAAAGACACCAGCTGAACCTGCACACGAAGAAAAGACCATGAGAGAAGATAGCCATCTACAAGGCAAGGAGAGGCCTCAGGAGAAACCACACCTTGATTTTGGACTTCCAGCCTCCAAATCTGTGAGAAAACAAATTTCTGTTGCGTGAGCCACCCAGTCTGTGGTATTTTGCTATGGCAACCCTAGCAAACTAATACTGAGAATAAGAAGCCACCTTGCCTCATATATAAACAGAGATATAAACAGATAGGAAGAGCTTTTGCAGTGGGAAACCCAATAAAATTAATCCTCACAATCCATAGAACTCCACCCAGCCATAAAACAAAAACAAAATCCAAAACTTTTTCTCCCCAAATCATCATTTTCTGAATTCGAAAGTCCTCTTATCCTTGGTCATTTCAACATTTGCCCTCCTTACATAGCTTTATTTGTTTTCTCTACAGAAGGGTCAAGGGAAAGGCTGTTTTCTAACTATGCCTATTTCTGCCTAATGGTGCTGTCATGAGTTAACTTAGAGGAACCACATTGAGGAAACTGGGAATAGATAGATGGCAGAGCAAGTTGGTGATCCCTTTCATTGGAGAAGATCTGCAATCCCAGAATTGGTTTGATTAGTACCACCTCTGCCTTCCTCCTCTGCTAAGGAGTTTCAAATTCATTGCTGATGCTGTGCTCCTGTTTTTGTATTAGATGTATTATGATGTTTCCCCATCTTAATCTGTAGATTATTATCTTTAGAAAGCAAGTGCTATTGCATGTTTTGTTCTGCCTGCTAGTGATGTTCAGATGTTCAGACAACTCTGGATGACTTTATTTTTTAAAAAATTATTATCATTGATTTTGTGAAGAGACGAAGACTTGAGCAGTTGTGGCCGCGTTGCCGACCTCGAGCAGCAGTCAGCTTCTCCGCATAGACTCCGGGAGTAGGAGACTCAGAATCGAATCTCTTCTCCCTCTTCCCTCCTGTTTTTGGCTTTGTGAGAAACCTTATCATCAAACACAATGGCCAGCAATGTTACCAACAAGACAGATCCTCGATCCATGAACTCCCGTGTGTTCATTGGGAATCTCAACACTCTTGTGGTCAAGAAATGTGATATGGAGGCAATCTTTTCGAAGTATGGCAAAATTGTGGGCTGCTCTGTTCATAAGGGCTTTGTCTTTGTTCAATATGTTAATGAGAGAAATGCCCGGGCTGCTGTAGCAGGAGAGGATGGCAGAATGATTGCTGGCCAGGTTTTAGATATTAACCTGGCTACAGAGCCAAAAGTGAACCGAGGAAAAGCAGATGTGAAACGATCTGGCAGTGGAGATGTACGGCTCCTCTTTTGACCTGGACTATGACTTTTAATGGGATTATTATGATGGGATGTACAGTTACCCAGCACGTGTACCTCCTCCTCCTCCTATTGCTTGGGCTGTAGTGCCCTCAAAACGTCAGCGTGTATCAGGAAACACCTCACGAAGGGGAAAAGTGGCTTCAATTCTAAGAGTGGACAGCAGAGATCTTCCAAGTCTGGAAAGTTGAAAGGAGATGACCCAGATAAAATAAAAAGTAGATTCTCTCCTGGAAAACCTGGAAAAAACTGAAAAGGAACAGAGCAAACAAGCAGTAGAGATGAAGAATTGTAAGTCAGAAGAGGAGCAGAGGAGCAGCTCCATGAAGAAGGATGAGACTCATGTGACAATGGAGTCTGAGGGGGGTGCAGATGACTCTGCTGAGGAGGGGGGACCTACTGGATGATGATGATAATGAAGATCGGGGGGATGACTAGCTGGAGTTGATCAAGGATGATGAAAAAGAAGCTGAGGAAGGAGAGGATGACAGAGATAGCGCCAATGGCGAGGATGACTCTTAAGCACATAGTGAGGTTTAGAAATCTTACCCCATTATTTCTTTACCTAGGCGCTTGTCTGAGATCAAATTTTTCACCAGATCCTCTCCCCTAGTATCTTCAGCACATGCTCACTGTTCTCCCCATCCTTGTCCTTCCCATGTTCATTAATTCATATTTCCATGTGCCTAGTCCCATTTTCACTTCCTTTGACGTTCCTAATAGTTTTGTTAAGTCTTACCCTGTAATTTTTGCTTTTAATTTTGATACCTCTTTATGACTTAACAATAAAAAGGATGTATGGTTTTTATCACCTGTCTCCAAAATAATCTCTTGTTTTGCAGGGAGTACAGTTCTTTTCATTCATACATAAGCTCAGTAGTTGCTTCCCTAACTGCAAAGGCAATCTCATTTAGTTGAGTAGCTCCTGAAAGCAGCTTTGAATTAGAAGTATGTGTGTTATACCCCAACATTAGTGTGCTGTGTGGGACAGTTCAACACAAGTAATGATATATTTTTGTGAATGAGAGTTGGGATGTCAAATGCATCCTCTAGAAAAATAATTAGTGTTATAGTCTTAAGATTTGTTTTCTAAAGTTGATACTGTGGGTTATTTTTGTGAACAGCCTGATGTTTGGGACCCTTTTTCCTCAAACAAGTCCTTATTAAACCAGGAATTTGGAGGAAAAAATATATATTCTCATTATTATTCTTTCTTTTTTTTTCTTTCTTCTTTTAAGACAGGGTTTTACTCTGTTGCCCAAAGTGGAGTACAGTTACCTGATCACAGCTCACTACAGCCTTGACCTCTCAGGCACAAGCAGTCTTCTTGCCTCACTCAGCCTCCTGAAGAGCTGGGATTACAGGTGTGCAACACCACACCGGCTAATTTTTATATTTTTAGTAGAGACTGGGTTTCACCATGTTGCCCAGGCTGGTCTTGAACTCCCCAGACTCAAGTGATCCACCTACCTCAGCCTCGCAAAGTGCTGGGATTGCAGACATGAGCCACTGCACCTAGCTGTGTGTGTGTGTGTGTGTGTGTGTGTGTGTGTGTGTGTGTGTGTGTGTGTGTTTCTTTAATTCTTCTCTGTTTCATGTAAATATTGTAGTTTGTCAAAGTTGTTTGCAAATGAGTTGCCCTGGAATGTACCTCATCAGGAACGATGAGGGGCCCTAATCTGAACTTCAAACTAAAATCAACAACACCCTTTTTTTTTTGCAACAAGATCTTCAAGATACACTCTTTTTTTTTTTAATGTGCTCAGGTTTTGTCATTTTGGTTCCTTTGAGATGTAAGTGAAATTTCTTCCTCCTTCAGTGTGATTTGCCTTTCAGCTCTTTAGTGGTTGTTCTTCAGGTAAGCTGTCTGTTGTCATATGGGCACTAGTTCTCCTTAGCCAAAAATAATATGATTTCCTGCACATCAAACCAGAGCACCTAAAAATAATTTTTTAGCCAAATTTATTTCAGCCAAATTTTTCAAAATACAGAAAATTATTTTTTCTTTTCTTTCTTTTTTTTTAAGAGATGGAGTCTTGCCCTGTCACCCAGGCTGGAGTGCAGTGGTGCAAACGCAGTGGCAGTCTTGATCTACTGGGCTCAAGCAGTCCTCCTGACTCAGCCTCCCAAGTAGCTAGGACTACAGGCACATGCCACCATGTCTGGCTAATTTTTGTTGTTTTTTTTTTTTAGAGACAGGGTTTTGTTATGTTGTCCAGGCTGGTCTTGAACTCCTGAGCTTGGGCAATCTGCACACCTCGTCCTTCCAAAGTGCTGAGATTACAGGTGTGAGCCACCACGCCCAGCAAAATACAGAAAATCTGAACAGTTAATCATTAAATACTACCTAAAGGTCAGGCGTGGTGGCTCATGCCTGTAATTCTAGCACTTTGGGAGGCCAAGGCAGGCAGATCACTTGAGGTCAGGAGTTGGAGACTAGCCTGGCCAACATGGTGAAACCCCATCTCTACTAAAAATACAAAAATTAACTGCATGTGGTGGCGTGTGCCTGTAATCCCAGCTGCTTGGGAGGCTGAGGCAAGAGAATTGCTTGAACCTGGGAGGTGGAGGTTGCAGTCAGCCCAGATCATGCCACTGTACTCTAGCCTGGGTCAGACTAAGACAACGTCTCAAAAAAAAAAAAAAATCCTGCCTAAAATGAGAAGTTGTAAAATGAACTAGGGCGCGATGTTTTGAAAAAACACAGGGCTGGGCACAGTGGCTCACACTTGTAATCCCAGCACTTTGGGAGGCCAAGGCAGGTGGATTGCTTGAGGTCAGGAGTTCAAGACCAGCCTGGCCAACATGGTGAAACCCCATCTTTACTAAAAATACAAAAATTAGCCAGGCGTGGTGGCACACACCTGTAATCCCATCTACTCAGGAGGCTGAGGTAGGAGAATTGCTGGAATGGGGGAGGTGGAGGTTGCAGTGAGCTGAGATTACACTCCAGCCTGGGCGACAGAGCGAGACTCCATCTCAAAAAAAAAAAGATAAAGATAAAACATAGAAATTAGCCATTTATTTATTCATTTTGAGACAGGGTCTCACTCTGTCACCCAGGTTGAAGTGCAGTGACACAATTGCAGCTCACTGTAGCCTCGATCTCTTGGGTTCAGGTGATCTCCCACCTCAGCCTTCTGACTAGCTAGGACTACAGGTACCCACCACCATGCCCAGCCAATTTTTTGTATTTCTTTCCTTCCCCTTCCCCTTCTCCTTTTCTCTTCTTTTCTTTTCTTTTCTTGACAGAGTCTTACTCTGTCACCCAGGCTGGAGTGCTGTGGCACAATCTCGGCTGACTGCAACCAGGTTCAAGCAGTTCTGCTTCAGTCTCCCCAGTAGCTGGGACTACAGGTGTGTGCCACCATGCCCAACTAATTTTTGTATTTTTAGTAGAGACTGCGTTTCACCATGTTGGCCAGGATGGTCTCAATCTCTTAACCTCATGATCCGCCCGCCTTGGCCTCCCAAAGTGCTGGGATTACAGGCATAAGCCACTGCGCCTGGCCTTTTTTTTTTTTTTTCTTGAGACAGAGTCGTGCTCTGACGCCCAGGCTGGAGTACAGTGGCACAGTCTTGACTCACTGCAGCCTCTGCCTCCTAGGTTCCAGTGATTCTCCTGCCTCAGCCTCCTGGGTAGCTGGGATTACAGGTGCCTACCATCAGGCCTGGATAGTTTTTATATTTTTAGTAGAGACAAGGTTTCACCATGTTGGCCAGGCTGGTCTTAAACTCCTGACCTTGGGTAATCTGCCTGCCTTGGCCTCCCAAAGTACTACGATTACAGGCGTGAGCCACTGCACCCGGCCAATTTTTTGTATTTTCTGTAGAGATGGGGTTGCCATGTTGCCCACGTTGATCTCGATCTCCCGACCTCAGATGATCTGCCTGCCTTGGCCTCCCAAAGTGCTAGGAAGTATAGGCGTGAGCCACTGCACCTGGCCATATTTATTTATTTTTTACAGCCCTTTTTAATGCATGAGAAATTAGCCAATTATTTAATTGTATTCAACTTTTACTGTTTATATAACTTGGCTACATTTTATTTTATTTTGTTGGATGTTTCTAAAATATTTTTGTAAATACTTATGTCCTGGTGCTTATGTAAATCAATACAGAATCAGGTGTTTCTAATTAGTTCCCATTTTACCCTGTAAAATTTATACCAATTGGATTTGAAAGTATCAAAACTCAGGAGTCAGATGTGAGTCAGGAGTTAGCCAGGGATAGGTTGAATCAAAGAGCTGAGAATTATGGGCTTCACATAATGGGGGAAAGTCTCTAGGTTTCTTTTTTTTGTCTAGTAGTGAAACAAAGATTGATGGTACCTCTACCTTTTATTATTCACTGGCCTATAATGGAACAGAATGTATGTCAGGCTGCTTTGAAATCTCTAGGGGAAAAAATAGTGATTATTCTTGGTTTAGTAGTACATAATTCATCCAACCAAAGAATCACTGATTCTTGCAAGATCAAAACTATTTTCTCCCTTTCAGAAACAAGGCAGTGTTGCCTGGGCCAAATACATGTTCCTTTTGACCATATATTGGCAGGACAGGCATATCTATCTAGCTAAATTATGGTTCTAGCTTTTTTCTAACCAAGAAATTTTAAACCAAAAGAAGAACCTCTGTGTCCTATTCTTGGCACATTCCCACTTTCTCTCTTCTTGGAAGTTTAAACAACTTTGAGTGGATAGTGTTTTTGGAATCTCATTGCCTTGTTGGTGCACAGGCCCTTGAGCCTGCAGATAAAAATGAAAGCACAGTAGCAGGAGGGTATGTGTGTGTATGTGTAAATTCAGACTTTGGTTTTTATTGAGATTATCTTGCTAAGGCCCCCTTTTGTAAGTTTCCCTAGGTTTTCTTGATGCCTAGCAGCCTTGGTAATCGGGTGATTAGAAAGGCATGGAAGCCAGATATATTGGCATGCACCTATAATCCCAGCTACTCGGGGAGGCTAAGCCAGGAGGATTGCTTGAGCCTAAGAGTTCAAGAACAGCCTGCACTAACATAACAAGACCCTGTCGAAAAAAATTATTTTTAAAAAGGAAGGCATGGGCCAGGCATGGTAGCTCACTACTGTAACCCCAGCACTCTGAGAGGCTGAGATGGGTGGATCATCAGGTCAGGAGTTCAGTACCAGCCTGGCCAGTGTGGTGAAACCCCATCTCTACTAAAAAATACAAAAATTATCTGGGACTGGCTGGGTGCAGTGGCTCACGCCTGTAATCCCAGCACTTTGGGAGGCTGAGGTAGGCGGATCACTTGAGGTCAGGTGTTCAAGACCAGCCTGGCCAACATGGTGAAACCCCGTCTCTATTAAAAATACAAAAATTGGCCGGGCGCGGTGGCTCACGCCTGTAATCCTAGCACTTTGGGAGGCTGAGGTGGGTGGATCACCTGAGGTCAGGAGTTCAAGACCAGCCTGGCCATCATGGTGAAACCCCATCTTTATAAAAAAAAAATAATAATAATAATACAAAAATTAGGCCAGGCGTGATGGCTCATGCGTGTAATCCCAGCACTTTGGGAGGCTGAGGTGGGCGGTTCATGAGGTCAGGAGTTCAAGACCAGCCCGGCCAGTACGGTGAAACCCTGTCTCTACTAAAAATACAAAAATTAGCTGGGCATGGTGGCATGCACCTGTAATCTTAGCTACTCAGGAGGCTGAGGAAGGAAAATCGCTTGAACCTATGAGGCGGAGGTTGCGGGGAGCCGAGATTGCGCCACTGCATTCCCACTCCAGCCTTGGCGATAGAGCGAGACTCCATCTCCAAAAAAAAAAATACAAAAATTAGTATGGTGTGGTGGCAGGCGCCTGTAATCCCAGCTACTCAGGAGGCTGAGGCTGAGGCAGGAGAATCACTGAAACCCGGGAAACACGTTGCAGTGAGCCAAGATCGTGCCACTGCACTCCAGCCTGGGTGACAAAGCAAGACTCTGTCTCAAAAAGAAAAAAAAAAGAAAGGCATGGAGCGTATGGATCAGATAATGTGAATAACTGAAGATATTTTACCTATGGATCTCTGTGTGTATCTGATAGGAATTATAGAGTAAGGGGAGAGATTTGCCTTTGTTACTTTCCTGATTCTTTTTTGTCTTGTTCTCTTTAGGATTTGGTCCTACACCCCCTAGCCCCAGTCCCTCTTAATCCTTTAAGGCAGCCTGCATGGTTCATTCTTCCTTGAAGAAAATAAATCTCCTGATTTTTTTTTTTTTGAGATGGAGTTTCGCTCTTGTTTCCCAGGCTGGAGTACGATGGTGCAATCTCAGCTCACCAAAATGTCCAACTCCTGGGTTCAAGCGATTCTCCTGCCTCAGCCTCCCCAGTAGCTGGAATTACAGGCATGTGCCACCACACTGGGCTAATTTTGTATTTTTAGTAGAGACAAGGTTTCTCCATGTTGGTCAGGCTGATCTCGAACTCCCGACCTCAGGTGATCCGCCTGCCTCAGCCTCCCAAAGTGCTGGGATTATAGGCGTGAGTCACTGTGCTTGGCCTCTCCTGATTTTTTAGTGATAGAAAGGTGTTAATGACCTCTCCTGGGAGTATTTATGTTTTAAAAACATAGTCTAGGCTGAGGGGCAGTAGTCCTGGTCATTGAAGGAAGGGAAGTATTTGGGAGTAAAAAGATCTTTCTGGCTTAATGGCACCATAGGATGTGATTTTCAAAAGTAGTATGAAGTCACAGTTAAAGTTCATCCCAATAACTCTAATCTCCTTTTCTGGAAAGTGTTTTGCAGAGCTGCTGCGATATGGTCAGATTAACCAGTTTAAATTCACTTCCTTTTTCCATCTTGTGGAAATATCTAAAAGATGGACCAACAAAGGAAGGAAAGAGAAGGAGCAGAGGACCTGGATAATCTCCGAATAAAAAGATCTGATGTTATTTTATTTTTAAAAATGGCTTTTGTTTGTTTGTTTGTTTTTGAGACAGAGTCTCACTCTATTGCCGAAGCTGGAGTACAGTGGCGCCATCTCAGCTCACTGCAACCACCGCCTCCTGGGTTCAAGTGATTCTTGTGCTTCAGCCCCACAAGTAGCTGGGATTACAGGTTTATGCCACCATGCCTGGCTAATTTTTGTATTTTTAGTGGAGCTGGGGTTTCACCATGTTGGCCAGGCTGGTCTCAAACTCCTGGCCTCAAGCAATTCACCTGCTTGGCCTCCCAACGTTGCCATTATATATTAAACCTGTGTATGTCCCTGGAAAGCTGATCAGTTAGATTTGTTTAGCAGTAACTTGCATCAGTGGTAGATATGAAATTTCCTGGATATCAAATGGTCTCTTTCTTCCCTGAGTTTCTAGTAAGCATTTGAAAGCTCATGTTTCCTGTAAAGGTTATTTTTGAATATAAGAATTTATGGGAGTGCAGGCTTTTTAATGGTTTTTTTTTTTTTTTTTTTTTTGAGACGGAGTCTCACTCTGTCACCAGGCTGGAGTGCAGTGGCTCAGCTCACTGCAACCTCCGCCTCCTGGGTTCAGGAGATTCTCCTGCCTCAGCCTCCTGAGTAGCTGGGACTACAGGTTCACACCACCACACCCAGCTAATTTTTGTATTTTTAGTAGAGATGAGGTTCCACCATGTTGGCTAGGATGGTCTCGATCTCTTGACCTCGCGACCTGCCCGCCTCGGCCTCCCAAAGTGCTGGGATTACAGGCATGAGCTACCGTGTGTGGCCTACGCTTTTAAATTTGTAAGCATTCTAACACTGTCATCAGGTTGTTCTCCCAAAAGTTCTTTGAAATGCCTGAATAACATTTCCAGAAAAATCAGTAATTGTCCAGTGATGATTAATGTTTTTTATTATACTAATACTGTAATATTTAGCCCTTTTCTAGGAGATTGTAGGAATATGGATAAACGCTTCCTCTAGAAGATTCTGTGGCTCTGAAAGCACCTGGTAGGTGCTGAGGCACTGCTGTGTTCATTTATTAGAGTAAATTGTGTTACTTCCTGCAGACTCTCAGTCCCGCATAGCTCTCAGCATGATATGGGTATCTATTGAGTCTGGGGGTGAGTCGTTTTAATTTAATTGCTCAGTAATTAAGTTGTAGTCCTAGAGCTCCAAAAGGAATCTGATGTCGGTCCTTTTTCAGCCTCAGTAGGATGACTTGCTTTTTGATTTACAGTATGTTTTCTTCTCTTTTGTTAGCATGCTCTCTGAACATAGTAGATGTGGGACTTACTGACTATTGTGTTTGAAATGAGGATGCCTCTAGATAAAAATGGCCTGAATAAGGACCATTGGTAGTAATATTTATTGCTTAACAAAACTTTATCAAAGGCTAAAGAAAAAATATTGTTAAGTCACAAATGTTCTTTTTGTAAAGTATTGATTTAAGATACAGCATAAGCTATCCATTGTATAAGAACAGGTTATAGCAACAAAGCCATGTTTTAGTTGTCAAGGACTTGATGCAAATTCTCTTTTTAAAAATTTTTATTTTAAGTTCTGGGGTACATGTGCAGGATGTGCAGGTTTGTTACACAGGTAAATGTGTGCTATGGTGGTTTGTTGCACCTATCAACCTATCACCTCCTTTTTTGTGGTCTCTTTGCCATTGCACTCTGTCACCCAGGCTGTAGTGCAATGGCACGATCTTGGTTCACTGTAACCTCTGCCTCCCGGGTTCAAGTGATTCTCCTGCCTCAGCCTCCCGAGTAGCTGGGATTGCAGGCGCATGCCACTGTGCCCGGCTAATTTTTGTATATCTGGCGGAGACAGGGTTTCACCATGTTGGCCAGGCTAGTCTCGAACTCCTGACTTCGTGATCCACCTGCCTAGGCCTCCCAAAGTGTTGGGACCACAGGTATGAGCCACCACGCCCAGTGCTATCACCTACATATTAAGCCCAGCAGGCATTAGCTATTTTTCCTAATGCTCTCCCTCTCCCTGTGTCACCCCCCCAATATGTGTTATTCCCTTCCCTGTGACCATATGTTCTCATTGTTCAGCTCCCACTTATAAGTGAGAACATGCAGTGTTTGGTTTTCTGTTCTTGGATTAGTTTGCTGAGAATAATGGCTTTGTTTTCTGTTCCTGCATTAGTTTGCTGAAGATAATGGCTTTGAGCTCCAAACACATCCCCCTGCAAAGGACATGATCTCATTTCCTTTTATGGCTGCATAGTATTCCATGGCATATATATACCACATTTTCTTTATCCAGTCTATCATTGATGACTGGGCATTTGGGTTGATTCCATGTCTTTGCTATTGTGAATAGTGCTACAGTCAACATACATGTGCGTGTATCTTTGAATAGAATGATTTATATTCCTTTGGGTATATACCCAGTAATGGGATTGCTGGGTCACATGTATTTCTGGTTCTAGATCTTTGAGGAATCACCACACTGTCTTCCACAGTGGTTGGATTGATTTTACATTCCCACCAACAGTGTAAAAGCACTACTATTTCTCTACAACCTTGCTAGCATCTGTTATTTCTTGACTTTTTAATAATCGTCATCCTGACTGGCATGAGATGGTATCTCATTGTGTTTTTGATTTGCATTTCTCTAATGTTGAGCTTTTTTCATGTTTGTTGGCAGCATGAATGTCTTCTTTTGAGAAGTATCTGTTTATGTCTTTTGCCCACTTTTTAATGGGGTTTTTTTTATTGTAAATTTATTTAAGTTCCTTGTAGATTCTGGAAATTAGCCTTTTGTCAGATGGATAAATTGCAAAAATTTTCTCCCACTCTGTAGGTTGCCTGTTTGCTCTGATGATAGTTTCTTTTATAAGACCCTGTTATGACAGACCCACAGCCAATATAATATTGAATGGGCAAAAGCCGGGAGCATTCCCCTTGAAAACTGGCATAAGACAAAGATGCCCTCTCTTACCATTTCTATTCAACATAGTATTGGAAGTTCTGGCCCAGGCAATCAGGCAAGAGAAATAAATAAAGAGTATTCAGATAGGAAGAGAGGAAGTCAAACTGTCTTTGTTTGCAGATGACATGATCCTATATAATATAGAACACCCTATCGTCTCAGCCCAAAAGCTTCTTAAGCTGAAGCAACTTCAGCAAAGTCTTAGGATACAAAATCAAGTCACAGGCATTCCTATACACCAACAACAGGCAAGCAGAGAGCCAACTTATGAATGAACTCCCATTCACAATTGCTACAAAGAGAATAAAATACCTAGGAGTACAGCTAACAAGGGAAGTGAAGGACCTCTTCAAGGAGAACTACAGACCGCTGCTCAAGGAAATCAGAGAGGACGTAGGACACAAACAAATGGAAAAACATTCCATGCTCATGGATAGGAAGAATCAATATCATGAAAATGGCCATACTGCCCAAAGTAATTTATAGATTCAATGCTATTCCTATTAAACTACCATTGACATTCTTCACAGAATTAGAAGAAACTATTTTAAAATTCATATGGAACCAAAAAAGTGTTCGTATAACCAAGACAATCCTAAGTAAAAAGAACAAAGCTGGAGGCATCATGTTACCAGGCTTCAAACTATACTACAAGGCTACAATAACCAAAACAGCATAGTGGCACAAGAACAGACATATAGATGAATGGAACAGAATCGAGAACCCAGAAATAAGACTGCTCATCTACAACCATCTGATCTTCGACAAACCTGACAAAAACAAGCAATGGGGAAAGGATTCCCCTACTTAATAAATGTTGCTGGGAGAACTGGCTAGCCATATGCAGAAATTTGAAACTGGACCCCCCGCTTCCTTATACCTTATATAAAAATTAACTCAAGATGAGGCCAGGCACGTGGCTCATGCCTGTAATCCCAGCACTTTGGTAGGCCGAGGCAGGCAGATCACTTGAGGTCAGGAATTCAAGACTAGCCTGGTCAACATGGTGAAACCTCATCTCTACTAGAAATACAAAAATTAGCCATGCATAGTGGCATGCACCTGTAGTCCCAGCTACTTGGGAGGCTGAGGCAGGAGAATGCTTGAACCTGGGCAGGCGGAGGTTGCTGTGAGCTGAGGTGGCGCCACTTCACTCCAGCCTGGGCCTGGTGACTGAGTGAGACTCTGTCTCAAAAAAAAAATAAAAATAAAAAAAAAAAAAAAAAAAAAACAAAACCACAAAACCTCAAGACGGATTAAAGACTTAAATGTAAAACCCAAAACTATAAAAACCCTCGAAGAAAATCTAGGCAGTACCATTCAGGACATAGTCACAGGCAAAGGTTTTATGTTGAAATCACCAAAAGCAATTGAAACAAAAGCAAAAATTCACAAACGGTATCTAATTAAACTGAAGACCAAATTCTTAATGAAATGTCATCTTAGTTGTCGACATTGTCATCATTCTTCCTCTTCCTTCTCCTATTCTTCTGACTGCTTGCCTCCCTCCCTCCCTCCCTCCCTCCTTCCTTTCCTTTCATTCTTCAAATATCAAAGTGCTACCATATATTTCAGTATCAGATAATAACAGAAAAAATCAAGTATTGGTTCTAGCTTATCTTGTTATTTAATACTTGGAGGGAAGCCTTCTTACCAACCTAGGGATGATGACAATCCTTGGCTCTGCTCAATTGGAGTTTGTATTTGGTGATTCTATGCTTTGGCTGTCTGAAGAAACCAGGCTTTATGTGTGTACTGTTGGCCTTGTGAACCAGAAGAAATAGTGACTGAGACCAGTAAATAAAATAAGAAATGAAGAAATGATATCCTACATAAAAAAAAAATTGGAACTATCAGAGGAATTAATATAATAACCTCTCTCATCTCTTGCCTGAACCTAACTCTAAGGAGTGACACAATTTCTTGAGAACAGCCTCACAGGACATGGAACAAGGCAGAGGGAAGATAATGAATATGAAAGGACAAATGGAAAATAATCAGCACAGTTTTCAGGAAAATATAAAATTTTAATTGAGGCCAGTGGTTCCTTAGGAAGGAAGTTGGATCATCTTTTGCTACAGAGAAACTATTTCTGGGATTCAAGGTCTCTTGAAGTAAAGGAGCAGTATCAATGATAATTGTGAGAAAGCCACAGAAGTGTGGGAATGAGTGGTGAACACAGGTTTACTTATGAAGATGTTTTGAACTTCTCTGGCAGGCAGTGTTCAGTGCTACTAGGTTTCTTATTTATTCTATAACTGCCCTTCAAGGAGCCATTGCCAGTATTTATGTCTACCATATGTGTTCATTCTTGAGTGCTTGCTCTCCCTCTTCCTCTTCTCTCTTTCTCTCCCCTCCTTCTCCTGTGGTTAAACACAGAAGACCATTGCAGAGTTGTAGGTCAAAGTGTTATTTTAAGTTTATGAAAGGACAGTCCAAACAGAGGATAGGCTTTATGGCAAAAGTTTGTGCTCAGTGAAGAGTCCCTTTGTATCAACAAATGAAATTAAAAGAAAAATGTGAGATAATAAGCTTTATGAAACATGACCAGCTTTATGTGGCCTTTTTTTTTTCTTTTTGGAGATGGAGTCTTGTTCTGTTGCCCAGGCTGGAGTGCAGTGGCGTAATCTCGGCTTACTGCAAACTCCACCTTCCAGGTTCAAGTGATTCTCCTGCCTCAGCCTCCCAAATAGCTGGGATTACAGGCATGCACCTTTGTGGCCTTTTAGAACTGGTATTGGTTGGCCGGGCACGGTGGCTCACGCCTGTAATCCTAGCACTTTGGGAGGCCGAGGTGGGTGGATTACCTGAGGTCAGGAGTTCAAGACCAACCTGGCCATCATGGTGAAACCCCATCTTTAAAAAAAAAAAAAAGAATTGGTATTGGTTAATGAAATCCTAAGGCATCCCTTCCCACTCTCACTCTCCATCCCCCAACTTGTATCATTTTTAAAAGAAATCACAACACATCAGAGCCAACATTGCCAGTATTGTATTATAATGCTAAATATGATCCATAAATTAGAGGATAAAGCTTTGTGAATATTTTGCATGGGAAGTAGTGTAGCTGTAGAAAATATATTATAGGACTTTTATTTTATGTTGAATTTGTTCTAAATGATTCTGTTTATTTAATATGTGATAAGTCTTTTTTATTTTCTATTTTAAGCATTTTGTCACTGTAGTATTGTTTTGCTAAAGAATTGCTCAGGGCCTAGATAAGGAGGTTTTTAAAATGGACAGTGATACACAAAGAGGTTATTCAGTGTGTAGATGGATAAAACCAAACATTTACTTAACAACAGGCTTCAGTTATTCTGTAGACTAATAATCAGCTATACTCTCTGACCTTGCTAGGAAGTGAGTTTAAGCTAAAGCATTAAAGATTTAGGCTTGACCAGTAAGAGTTTCATGAGGAGTGTTGAATGGTTACCAGGGGAAGGAGTTCCTTAGGAATATGTGAGATGGCCTTCCCTGGAAGTGTTAGAGCTGGCTTGGTTTTTTGTTGGTTTGGAGAGGGAATCCTCTCAAGGATTTTGTCGTGGGATTTTGTGACTTTTTACCATTTGCACTTGAAGAGACAAACATTGGAATATTTTGCCTTTGCTTTCCATTGTAATTTTGAATGGCTATTTAAACCATTGAGTTTAATATGCTACTGTACTCCCCAGGATCACAAAGTACATGTTCTTGATAATGATATGCTTGCTTATCTGCTAACCACATTCTGACTCCATACTGCATCCTTTACTGAAAAGAAGCAAGTTTGATTCTTGATTCAGATAAGTAAATACAGGAATTTTAGTCTTGTCATCTCTTATTTTTTATTACCAGTTAAGCCCAAGATGACCAAGACAAAAGTAACAAATGTTTCAAATTGCTCTTGTACCTTCTGCCTCTGGCTTGACAAGCATCACATCTGCCTGCCTACCTTACTTTATTTTCTTTTTTCTTTTCCTTTCCCTTCTTTTTTTGAGACAGGGTCTTACTCCATTGCCAAGGCTGGAATCCAGTGGCATGATCTCGGCTCACTGCAGCCTCAACCTCCCAGGCTCAAGTGATCCTCCTGCCTCAGCCTCCCAAGTAGCTGGGACTACAGGCCCATGCCACCATGCCCAGCTAATTTTTATATTTTTTGTAGAGATTGGGTTTCACCATGTTGCCCAGGCTGGTCTCAAACTCCTGGGCTCAAGCAATTCATCTGCCTCAGCCTCCCAAAGTACTGGGATTACAGGCAAGAGCCACCACCCCTAGCCCATATCTGCATTTCTAAATACATTTTCAAGTGCATCAGATGTACTTTCCCTAGAGTACCCCAGCCAAATGCAAAATGTGAAGAAATTCCTTTATGTTAAGCCCCAGTTTAAAGGTTCTTGAATTCCTTATAAAATATTTTGATAGCATAACTAGATGAAAGTAGGCCCTGGTAATACAGTTTTAAGTAAAAAATTTCAAGTGTCACATATGATTACATACGTGTGTGATTTTGAAGGCTGTTAATGTGCATTATTTCAAGGGGGAGAAAGGTGAAGATGAGGATGGAAAATATATCTGTTTAATTTTGGACTTCTTTCTCTCTAGTATTTGGCATCCCTCAAAAATAAACTGAGATTCATTCATACATAGAGGTCCAATTACAAATGAATCCTGAAACCTACAGCAAACTAATGATCCCTTAGTCAGAAAAGATCCTGGCTATTTATTAACATGCCTTACTCAGTTGCTCCTATCTCTATTAATATTGTTCCTGGTAATCTCTTTGCCTATAAATAGAAAACCAGTTGATTTATTATGGTAACTTACTTTCACTGAGTGAAATATAGGCTACATCATTTTTTTGTCAATGTCCTTAATATATATATATTAGTTACTGGTAATCACTAATTTCTAGACCATTGTGTCCAAGGCCAGATATTTAAAAAATTGTTTTAGACCTGGCGTAGTGGCTCACACCTGTAATCCCAGCACTTTGGAAGGCCAAGGCAGGCGGATCACTTGAGATCAGGAGTTCAAGACCAGCCTGGCCAACATGGCAAAACCCTGTCTCTACTGAAAAAAATAACAAAAATTAGCAAGGCATGGTGGTGCATACCTGTAAATCCCAGCTACTCAGGAGGCTGAGGTAAGAGAGTCGCTTGAACCCGGGAGGTGGAGGTTGCAGTAAGCCGAAATCAGGCCACTACATTCCAACCTGGGTGACAGAGCAAGACTCTGTCTCAGAAAAACACAAAAATTATTTTAAAGTCAAGCTAAGGTCAATAAAACTGAACGAAGAACAGGAGGCTTTCACATCTGAGACCTATTCTGAATTTTGTCAACTGAACTGTCTAGTTTGTCTTAAATTTGCTTTTCTTTCCAAAAGGAGATAACCCCTCCTACAGCTTGAACACTTATTAGGATTCAATCTTTGTTTAAACTTGGTCTTTGCTTTGGATTAAATGAAAACTTGGCAAAGTTTCTAAGCTCACATACGAGACTGCATTTCTTCTCCTATCCAAATATATGTTTGAGGACAGGACTCCTATAGGCAAGGAGAGCTGCCTTCCCTCTCTTTGGAAACCTTTCATCCAAGAGGCTCTTTCTTTCCTTTTGTACTTATTTCTCCTTGGGGGGAATGTTCAGTCATCAGTATAGACTCCGCTCAGCAGCTTAGCAACAGCAAAGATACTTTTTCAAAATCAACTTCTGAATGTTCTTCTAGCTGATGGCAAAGTGATACCCTCCCTCTGAAGAAGCTTGTTGGTCTTCCTTTAACTACCACTTTGGAGATGGGGGTAGGAAATGCCATTGTATTGTAGGGGAGGAAAAACTTTTTGTCTGCCTTCTTAGGTTCATGTATAAGGCGTGAAAATTAAACTGACAAAAGATGCACTGTAGAAAAAAAAATCACAAATTGTATTAATGTCAATAGTTTTAATGTTGTATGTACACAAGCTTAACAGAAAAAAAGTCAATATTTTTAATGTTGTATGTACACAAGCTTAAGAGAAAACCCAAAGAGGCAGTTAGACTTGAAAGCTTGTATTTATCTTCCTTTAACAAAAGAAGATAAATTGTGGAGAGGTAACTAGACCAAGGAAAAAGGTTTGGGGCTTCTAAGGGTGGTAAATTATGGGAATTAAATATATGGTGAATGGTAGATAAGGGTTATTTTACTAAGGTTGGTGCAGGCTCATCATGGTGTCAGCTTTCCATCTTTTTCATGCTCATAAAATTTCCTTAGAGAGGGATTTATGGCAGTTTTCTCTCCCTCTCTCTCTCTTTTTTTTTTTTTTTTTTGAGACAAGGTTTCACCCAGGTTTCTGGGCTCACTGTAGCCTCCACCTCTTGTGTTCCAGCAATCCTTGCACCTCAGCCTCCCAAGTAGCTAGGACTGCAGATGCACACCACCATGTCTGGCTTTTTTTTTTTTTTTTTTTTAAGAGATAGGGTTTCATTATTATTGCCCAGGCTGGTCTTAAACTCCTGGCCTCAAGTGATTCTCCTGCCTCAGCCTTCCAAAGTGCTGGGGTTACAGGCATGAGCCACCATGCCTGGCCTGGGAGTTCTTATTTTTTTTTTTTTTGTGAACAGACAATAAACACCTTTATTACATGGATGAAGACAGAAAACAAGGATTTATTTGCCTTTCCGGGCCTTGATTTTCCTCAGATAGAACTCCAACTCTTTGCCCTCTAGCACATAGCCATCTGCTCGGCCACACTGTCCCGGCCTTGAAGCGATGCAGCAAGAAGCTTGCCTTGCTGGAACTGCTCCTCCAGGAGACTGCTGATTTTGGCATTCTTTTTCCTTTCGTCGTATTTCTTCTGAAATTTTTTAGATCGTTTTTTGTTTAAAATCTCTTCTTCCTCAGGAGTCAGCTTGGCTCCCTTCTTGCGGCCCTGGGGCAGCGCATGGTGGGACTCGTACCACTGTCGGTATGGCGTGCTGTTGATGAGCACGATGCAATTCTTCACCAGGGTCTTGGTACGGACCAGCTCGTTATTAGACGCATTATAGACAACATCAGTGATCCTTGTTTTTCGAGTACAACGCTCTGATCCCCAGGGAGAAATCCCCCCACGTCCAGCCTCAGGGCACGGTATTCTTGTTACCACCCCGAACACGGACTGTGTGGATGCGGCGGAGCCAATCTTGGTGTTGGCAGCCGGGCCGCCCCAACTCATACTTCCGCTTCTTGTGGTAGGGCTTTCCTCTTGCCCCCGGTCTTGCGGCGCTTGTGCCAGTTGTCCCGAGAGATGCCTGCATGTGGAAGCGGGGACAGAAGCTTGAGTCACTGGGACTCGGTGCTGGCGACTCGCCAGCTCCGTACCCCCGCGCCTGGCCGGGCGGCACGCTCAGCTCTCCAAGTTCTTATTTTTTAGAAGTTTCTGCTCTTCGTCAGATAAGAGAGACTTCAGGACTTATTTTTTTTTTTTTTTTGAGACGGATTTTCACTGTTGTTGCCTAGGCTGGAGTGCACCTCTGCCTCCTGGGTTCAAGCGATTCTCCTGCCTCAGCCTCCAGAGTAGTGGGATTAGAGTTGTGCACCACCATGCCTGGCTAATTTTGTATTTTTAGTAGAGACAGAGTTTCTCCATGTTGGTCAGGCTGGTCTCAAACTCCCGACCTCAGGTGATCCACCCACCTCAGCCTCACAAAGGGCTGGGATTACAAGCATGAGCCACCGCACCTGGCCCCAAGACTTCTTTTCCATCTGTTGAGTCTCAGTTACCTCAAAATAACCTATATGCCAAAGTGGCATATTTGGGGGCCTGGTATCTGCTGATCCTTTTCAGTAGTTAGAGAGGAAAATACAAAGAAAAGAACAGTGACTAAGTGACTGCCATCAACAGAGGGACATTAATTAGATACATCATTTAACATGCCTGGGGCTTAATTTAATTATCTAGAAAACAAGGCAATTGGATTATATGCTCTCTAAGGATTCGTACTGCTCTAAAATTACTCAATTATTGTTCTTAAGAATCTTGAATTTAGTTGCTCTTAGATACATAAAATCTGTCCTTGTCTCTCAAGATAATGCAGATGTAGGATTTGTCCAGTGTATGTGAAATTTCTGCTACCATAACTCAGAGATCTTCAGACTGGGCAACATAGTGAGGCCCCCCCACCCCGCCCCAGTCTCTAAAAAAAAAAATTTTTTTTTAACTAGCTAGGCATGGTTGTGGAATACCTGAGGCCCTAGTTACTCAGAAGGCTAAGGTGGGAGTATTGCTTTAGCCCAGGAGTTTGAGGCTGTAGTGAGCCATGGTCATGCCATTACACTTCAGCCTGGGAACAGAGCAGGGGGAAAAAAGATCTTATTTTTTTTATATCTACCATCTACCTAACCTAGGATTGATTGACCAATTCTAACAGTGATTGAAGGGAATGTATTTAAGGGAGTTGTGAGTAGGGTTGGCTTGCAGCAAGTAAAAGGACCCCAGAAATGTTTGCTACTATTTCAAGATCTGGTTATCTCATGTTTCCCAAGAAACTTGTCACAATTTCTGGCATAACCACTAAATCCAAGTTAGCTCAATTCCCAGGCTAACTCAGAGTTCATCAGTCAGTCCAAAGTTTTCCTTTCATTGTTATAATCCAAGGGAGTGTGGAGACAGTATGACCTTTTGAGTCATCCAGAGCTGAGAGTTAACCGACTGATTCTGCCTTTTTATGATATTTATTTTTGATACAAGTTAAACCTATTTGTGCCTCAGAGTCCTCAGCTATAAAATAGCACAATTTTAAGGTAAGCTCAAGTTCTTACCTTAAAAATTATTAGAGGATCAAATGAAATGACAGAAAGAGCTTCTCATATGCCACCTACTGAGAACATCTGACATTTGTATGTCTCTTATTTATTAACATGAAACACCATCATAAAGCAGTTTTATTTAGGACATTATATAGATATGCTTTGCTGGGTAAAATATCACTTCAATATTAAGGTCTGAGCTGGGCTTGCTGGGTTGGGACCCTGGGTCTTTAGAGTTTGGTCATGCCAGATGCAGAGCCTTGGCTATCTTGAGGTTTCCCTCTAAAACATCCTTTTATGTTTTCCAGGAATCTAAATTTCTGTGTTTGGAATTTGATGAGGTCAAAGTCAACCAAATTCTGAAGACGCTGTCAGAGGTAGAAGAAAGTATCACCACACTGATTAGCCAGCCTAACTGAAGATGATGTATGAAGGAGTTGGAGTTGTTGAGACCAAGGTGTTCATGATCCCTCTCCACTGATCTTTTTAGAACAATTCTTGTGCCCCCATTGGTATTAAATCTTCGCATTCAATCTCCCGCCTCTGCTTGCTGAGATTTCTTTTCTCTAACTTTCATTTACTCTTACAGTTGTTCCAGTGCAGAGGTTCTCACCCTTCAGTGTACATAAATGTTATAAGGGGTACTTGTAAAGTGTTCATTTTTTTTTTAATTCAGAGTCTTGCTCTGTTGCCCAGGCTGGAGGGCAGTGGTGCAGTCATGGCTCACTGCAGCCTCAAGCTCCTGGGCTCAAGTGAGCCTCCTACCTCAGCCTCTCAAGTAGCTGGGACCATAGGTGCATGCCACCACACTCAGGTAGTTTTTGTATTTTTTGTAGAGATGCGGTTTCACCATGTTGACCGGGCTGCTCCGGAACTCCTAGGCTCAAGCGATCCTCCCACCTCGGCCTCCCAAGGCCCAAAGTACTGGGATAACAGGCATGAGAAAAGCATTTACAGGTGGGCGCAGTGGCTCACATCTGTAATCCCAGCACTTTGGGAGGCCAAGGTGGGTCTCAAACTCCCTACTTCAGGTAGGGAGTTTGAGACCAGCCTGACCAACCTGGAGAAACCCTGTCTCTACTAAAAATAAAGAATTAGCTGAGTGTGGTAGCACATGCCTGTAATCCCAACTACTGGGGAAGCTGAGGCAGGAGAACGCTTGAACGTGGGAGGCGGAGGTTGCAGTGAGCTGAGATGTGCCATTGCACTCCAGCCTAGACAACAAGAGTAAAACTCCATCTCAAAAAAAAAAAAAAAAGAAAAGAAAAGCATTTACATTTAAAACATAAAAAAGAAAAATAAAAAGGGCATGTTTCCAGGGCCCTATCCCCCAGAGACTTGGATTCATAGGATTGAGGCAAGAGGAATCAATACTGGAAATCCTTGATATAGTTGTTTGTCCCTGGCTGGAGTTTAGGAATTTATGCATGATAAAACATGCAAGAATTATTTTTAAACTAGAAAAAAAGTTTCTGTCCTGCAAATATAGGGCTGACCAAAGTGTCACGTCCTTAGCCTGAGGCACAGGGGGCACCTACCTAACTTAGAAAAGACGTACCTAGTTAAAACCTGAGATGCTTCTGAAACTGATTTGGACATTTGGATTAGTTCTGCTTAAATCTAGGGCATCTGGTTTGAATCTGAACTACTGAGAGACTCAGGCTTTTCTGGAACCTAGAGACTAAATTGGTCTCTCCACAAAGGGGCTTCCTTCACTTGTCTCAAGTCAGGATTGTGGGAAGGGGCAGATGTCTACTGAGACTGATGTGAGGTCTTTTACCTCAGAAGATTGTACTTGAGTCATCAAAATACAACCCCTTTTCAGAAAATTTCTTTAAGAAAAACTAGTGTAATAAAAACTAGGTTATATTAGAGAAGTTACTAAACACCAAGAATATTCCAAAGGAAGAGCCTGTCAACCAGCATATTGAGGCTGTGGTCCTTGTTGAACAGGTTTTGTCATCTGATACTGATAATATTTAGAAATCTCAGATGCCTGCTGGGTGCAGTGGCTCATGCCTGTAATCCCAGCACTTCGGGAGGCCAAGGTGGGCAGATAAGGAGGTCAAGATATCGAGACTGTCTTAGCCAACGTGGTGAAACCCTGTTTCTACTAAAAATACAAAACTTTGCTGGGTGTGGTGACACGTGCCTGCAATCCCAGCTACTCAGGAGGCTGAGGCAGGAGAATTGCTTGAACCCAGGAGGTGGAGGTTGCAGTGAGCTGAGTTCGCGCCACTGCGTTCTAGTCCGGTGACACAGCAAGACTCCATCTCAAAAAAAAGAAATCTCAGATGCCTTTGGGATGTAATGTGTTCAAAAAATTTGGTTCTCTTGGTCTGTGGTTACAACATATGTCAGTTCTAATGAGTTTGTTTTAGGGGAGGGAATAAGTCCTCTTCTGTTAAGCAGTTTCTCCTAAATCGGTTTGGAGATATTTCAGGAGCAATTCCAGCACCCAAGCTGAAATTATTGGCTTCTTCTCTGATTAAAACCATCCCAACAGTTAGCAAACAATGATTAGAAGATTTTCAGTGTAGCCCCTGTGGACCCTTCAGCAAACATCTTGAAACAGTACTGTAAATAGATTCAGGAGAGGAATGTGGTTCAGGAAAAAAACACTATTTAAAACTTGCCTTCTGTTCCCAGGGCTGCTGCCGTGTAATCTAGGATAATTTGGATAAGGTCTCCTGCTGTAAAATGGAGCAACAGACTATCTCATCAGATAATCGGATTCCAGATGTCTTTGGAAGGAATAACTGTAGCTGCCACCTTAGTATTTGACTCACATAGCCCATGAAAGTCTGTAGAAGTGTGAAGGAACAGTACATGGGCCACCAGGAGAGGAAATCTTTGTCATAGTCTGAAGCTCTATTTAGGTCATCCCATGAAAGTAATAGCCACAAGAGTGGTCATGGGCTTTTAAAATTGTATTCCCAAAACCCTAGGTTGTTGGAAGAACTACAGTTAATGTATACTGAGTTTTTGAGAATTAAAAAGAAACCAAAAAACTGGTTGTTGAAGGTGGTCCCCACATTTAGCACTAAGCATTTCTGAATGCAAGTTGTTTTTAACAGGGTATATTTTATATTTACTGATGATTCTAATTTTTTATTATCAAAAGTATATATGTTTATTATAGTCTATTATGAAAATGTAGAAACATACTAAGAACAGTTAATGACCCATCAATCTAATGTACAGAAGAAGACTAGAACTAGGAGAATTAACTTTCCTTGAATAAATTCCTGGAAGTGGAGTACACAGTTTTTAACTTTGATAAACATTGCCAAATTCCTCTCCAGGAAGGTTATATTAATTTGTGTTCTCTCTGAGAAAGTATAAGACTTAATCACTCACAGTTTTGCCTAATTAGCTATCATCATTTTTGTATATTCTGGGACTAAGTTCTTAGAAAGTTTTGTAAGGGACACTTGCATTAAACCAGGACATCTCCCTGGTAACAATAAAAGCATGGAGAAAGCACTAGGGACGGAGAAAACAGGCATAAAGTTCCCAGAGACCGCACTAGGTTTTCTACCTCTGTAATCCTGGATTAAAACCACTTTGTTTTGATTTCAGGAAATTAGGGACAAAATAAAAATCTCAGCCTGAACTGGACCTTGTAGAGATTATCCCTGCTTGAGCAATAAGCACTCTAAATTCAGTCTGTTTAGAAACAGTCCAGCCAGTTAGCTGGGTGGGGTAGCACAGGCCTCAGTCCCAGTTGCTCAGGAGGCTGAGGTAGCAGGATGCCTTGAGCCCAGGAATTTGAGGATTCAGGCAACAATAAGACCCCATCTCTATAAAGAAAGAAAAGGAGAGAGAGAGAGGAAGAGAAGAGGAGTGAAGAGTGAGAGAGAGAGAAAGATGAGAGAAGAGAATAAAAAGTAACAGTCCAGCCAAGCCAAAAGTTAACTTTCAGAATAAAGTCAGAAAGTAACTCCAGACTTTGGTAGTGTTGTGTTGATAAGAAACCAAAGATTTGGCCTCATTCTTAGGTCAAGCTTTCCTTGGAAGCTCTAGTTCTTCTCAGCTGTATCAGCAAAGGCCTAAATTCCATTATAGACTCTTTTTCCTTTATGTAACCTCTCTTCCCCCAGTTTTATTTTAATAATGATTCAAAAAGAGTTGCAATATTTAAAAATTTTAGTTTAACTCTTCTCCCAAATGCAAGAAGGCAGTGAAAAGCAGAGGATGACACTGAGTATCTTAAATAGCTAACATCTTGTCAAACTATTAATTGTTGAAGTTATTTTTATACCTGAGTGAACATTTGGAAAACAATATAAGTAGAAATTAAAGGGAAATAAATGCTAAACAGAAGTTAGAAAATACGGTTTTCTCAAGTGTATGGTAGGTATCTTTTCTGTGGGTTTTTTTTTTTGTTTTTTTTGTTTTTAAGGAGTACCAAGCTGGAGTACAGTGGTGCAGTCTCAGCTCACTGTCGCCCAAGCTGGAGTACAGTGGTGCAATCTCCGCTCACTGTAACCTCTGCCTCCCAGGTTCGAGTGATTCTCCTCCCTTAGCCTCCCGAGTAGTTGGGACTACAGGTGTGTGCCACCACGCCCAGCTAATTAATGTATTTTTAGTAGAGACGGGGTTTCACCTTATTGGCCAGGCTGGTCTCTAACTCCTGACCTTAGGTGATCCACCCACCTCAGCCTCCCAAAGTGCTAGGATGACAGGCATGAGCCACTGCACCCGGCCAAGAGCATGTAAAAGAGAAACAAGCATGGTGGTGCTGAGGTGGGAGGATCACTTGAGCCCAGGAGTTTGCGCTGCAGTAAGTAATTGTCGCACCACTGCACTCTAGCTTGGGGGACAGCACGAACCCTGTCTCTACATAAAATTTTAAAATACAATAAAAGAAAGAAAATGTCTAATTACAGTTCTTGGTGAATAAATTATGTAAATGCCCATGTTTTACCACCTGCTCATGTATCGCTTTAGTATTACATCAATCAATATAAGTTAAAACCGTCGCTGATGTTAGGATTTCAACTTCTGTTGATTCACAGGATGCAGGTGGGGGGGGGGAGATGGCAAGGGGGAAAATATGAATTTGATTACTCATGTGGAAACAAGATGAAACTATTAGTTTAAAAGAATTTTAGACTGAAAAATTAAAATAGTTAAATTATTTCCTTCATGCTGTTATTATACTGTTCTTATATTAAAGAAGTAAGCATGAATATGAGGATTTTATATGATTTCTTTTCTGGCTGTTTTTAGAATCATGGCTAAGAATTGGCATGGATCTCAGAATGACTGATGTGGAGGCTTTAGCATCTTGTCAAAAATGAGGAAACATCTGGACAGACAGGGGCGGAGGATTTGTACAAGGCCATGATCAGGAAGAAATTTCAGGTCTACCGTCTTCCATCTCTATGTTCTACCTTTCAGACCCTTCAAAAGAATAATAAGTACTTATTAAAAAATCTGTGTCCTTGCTTATGTGTTTAAACAGTGACAATTGCTGTAGGGAGGAATTTTGTATGCCAGTGTGACCCAGGACTAGGCCCTATGTCACTTGCATCCTGCATCCATGTTAGACCTGTCTCTGTGCTTCAGGTTGCTGTCTCTCTTTGTGGAGCTGATGCTGTTTGTGATGGCCTTGGCCTCATTTTCCACTCAGTGCCACCTTCTCTGGGTGCACTGTGCAAAATGAGTGAGTTGGCTGCCACATGGGGCTTCTGGGGTGTCCACAATACCCAGGTAGCCAGCATATTATCCTCATCCTAGCTGGACAACCATTGACCCAAGCATGGGGTTCAGGTTCTTGGTGACAAGTTGTTATAAATGGAAAATTGATACTGGGGTACAGTGGCTCACGCCTGTAATCCCAGCACTTTGGGAGGCCAAGGCAGAGGATTGCTTGAGCTCAGGAGTTCAAGACCAGCATGGGCAACATAGGGAGACCCTGTCTGTACTACTATTAAAAAAATTAACCAGGCATGGTGGTGTGTGCCTGTGGTCCCAACTGCTCAGGAGGCTGAGCTTGGAGGTCAAGGCTACAGTGAGGCCATGTTTGTGCCACTGTACTCCATCCTGGGTGACAGAGCAAGACCCTCTCTCAAAAATTAAATAAATAAATAAATAATTAAAAAAAAAAATAAGATGGGGTTTCACCTTGTTGGTCAAGCTTGTTCTCAAAGTCCTGACCTCAGGTGATCAACCCACCTCAGCCTCCCAAAGTGCTGGGATTATAGTCATGAGCCACTGCACCTGACCAATAAATAAAAATTTTTGAAATGGAAAACTGAGAAAAGGAACACTAATGCAGTTATGTTCCCATGGAAGATAAACAAAGCTAAACATAGCTGGAGTAAGAGAACCAGTGGCTGCTAACAGACTTGGAACTGTGCAAGTGAACGAACTCCAAGGCCTACTCCCTCCCTGGGGAGTCAAGGCCAGAAGCATTTTCTGTAGCATCCATGGCAGAGCTGTGGGGGCCTTTCTGGCTCAACTGGGAAGGAGGTGACGGCTGTTGTTCTTCAGAGAATTGCCTTCCTGCCTCCTGAAGAGAATCGCCAAGGCCTAGATTCTGGAAAGGGAAGGGAAAGTGGAGAACACAAAAAGGAAATGTGTTCTTGTTCACCCATGAGACTCATGTGCATGTCCCCCAAGCAGACTGCCAGAGGAAATGAAGGTTCTTTAAAAATAATAATAATAAATAAATTCTGGCCCAGTACAGTGGCTCACACCTGTAACCCAACAGTTTAGGAGGCTGAAGCAGGAGGACCACTTGAGCCCAAGAGTTAGAAACCAGTCTGGGCAACATAGCAAGACCCTGTCTCTACAAAAATTTTGAAAAATTAGCTGGGTATGGTAGCACACAGCTGTAATTCCAGCTACTCAGGAGGCTGAGATGGGAGGATTGCTTGAGCCCAGGAGTTCAAAACCTTCCCGGGCAAGACGGTGAGACCTTGTCTCAATTTAAAGAAAAGAATCCCTCCCATGCCTGTAATTCCAGCACTTTGGGAGCCTGAGGTGGGTGAATCATTTGAGTTCAGGAGTTCAAGACCATCTGGACAACATGGCAAAATCCTGTCTCTACAAACAGTGAGCCAGGCGTGATGGTGCACGCCTGTAGTCTCAGCTACTTGAGGAACTGAGGTGGGAAGATCACTTGAGCCCAGGAGGTCAAGGCTGCAGTGAGCCAAGATTGTGCTATTGCCCTCCAGCCTGGGTGACCTTGTCTCAAAAAACACCCACCAAAATCCCTCCCTTAAAACAGTTCAGTGAAGGTTGTTACTTAGTGCAAAAATGAACTTGTCCAGTGGGTTTATATTTACTATGAACCAATATCAGCCTATGAATAGCAGAAAAAGGCAAGTAGGCCATGTAACATTTCATTTTTTCCTGGAACCCCAGGCTGACCTGGATTGGCTGGCCAGGGAATAGAGGTGAGGCTCCAAATCATCTGGGTGCAGGCAGACCACACAGACCAAGAAAGTGCCTTTCACCACCATGCCTGTAATCCTAGCTACTCAGGAGGCTGCGGCAGGAGGATCCTTGAGCCCAGGAGTTCAAGACCATCCTCGTCAACATGGTGAGACCCCATCTGGAATGAATGAATGGTGCCTTTCCCCAGACCTCCTTTGAGCTGAAAGAAAACAAGTCACTTCGTAAGTTACTTTATGAACCATTGAAACTGTGGATATAGCCATTTGCTGAGTGGTATACCACCACTTCAGATATCATTTACAGGGAATTTAGGGGAAAGTCTTTTCCACTAATATCAGGAAGTTTAAAAATAAGTAACCAGATAATCTGGAGCCAGGAGCATCTAGTGGGGAGAGTTATCAGGCCCACCCAGTTCCCTGAGACAGGTAGAAAAAACTGATCCTTCTCTTCATCAGTGCTTACAGATGTAATTTCAATAAATGGGAAAGGATAATGCAAAACCCTTCCTTGTCCCTGTACGCATGGGGAACAGTTGAACAAAATGCTAGGAGAATTTGGCTCTGAAGGTCCCTGAAGAGCTTGAGAGCTCTCACTGGAGACCCATCTCTGGGAGAATGAACTTGCAGCCCTTTTGGGCAACCAGCCCTGGAATCATAACAGGAAGGGCAAGACCAAGCAAGTCCCTATTGCCTTGAGTGAGTCCTGGGAGAAAGTGGTTACTGGGGTAACCATAGCCTGTGCCATTCTTTATAGCCCAAATGCCATCCCTAGTTTTGAACCTAGAAGTTTAGCCAATTAACTGTGTGTATGGTTGTTAAGATGCTGGTTTGAAAAAGCTAGTAGTGCTTAAACTTGTCCTTCTATTCTTTTATCTTGTCCTTCGACTTCTCTTTAGGGAATGACTGAAAATTGCTGGTTCCATTTTTACCCTTTCAGTGCCAGGTGCTAAATTACCCAGTAAGTCAGAATTAGGCATGTGTCTCCAGGTAACCCAAAAATGTTTGAGAAACTTAATACATTTTTCTTCTTCTTTTTTATTTTTTTATTTTTTTGATATGGAGTCTTACTCTGTCACCAGGCTGGAGTGCAGTGGCGTGATCTCAGCTCACTGCAACCTCTGCCTCCCGGGTTCAAGCAATTCTCCTGCCTCAGCCTCCCGAGTAGCTGGGACTGCAGGCGTGGGCCACCACGCCCAGCTAATATTTGTATTTTTTAGTAGAGACGGAGTTTCACCATGTTGGCCAGGATGGTCTCGATCTCTTGACCTTGTGATCCGCCTGCCTTGGCCTCCCAAAGTGCTGGGATTGCAGGCATGATCCACCACGCCCGGCCTACCTTTTTCAGATATCCAAAGATTACCAAAGTTATTATGGGAAAAATCAGAACTTTGTAGGATTTCTTTACTTCACAGAATTTTAATTTGAATTACAAATGCAAAGGAAGGAGGAGAATCATAATCTTTTCAGGGGTTTTTAAAGGGTCCTAATCTGGCCTGATATCCCACAAATGGTCTAGAGTGCCCTGGGGGGAGAAGTGTAGGGCTGCCCACAAGGCCCACTAGAGAAGGGAGAATTGTAATCCAGGCATAAGAAAGTGACTCTGGCCAGGTGCGGTGACTCACACCTGTAATCCCAGCACTTTGAGAGGCTAAGGCAGGAGGATCACTTGAGCCCAGGAGTTCAGGACCAGCCTGGGCAATAAAGTAAGACCCCCATCTCTACAAACAATTTTTTAAAAATTAGCTAGGTGTGGTCGCATGCACCTAAGGTCCCAGGTACATGGGAGGCTGAGGTGGGAGGATTGCTTGAGCTCAGGAGGTCTTGGCTGTCAGGAGCCATGTTCACACCACTGCATTCCAGTCTGGGTGACACAGCAAGACCCTGTCTCAAAAAGAAAGAAGGTGCCTTCATCTCTGGAGCTCAGAAGCCTCACCATTTTCTTGATCTTTTAGGTGGAAGCTTATGGACGTTGTCTTCAAGGAGTTATTTTGATTTCACTTTACACAAATAATATACGTATATATTATCCTTGAAATGCATTTAATTTATAATTTATACTTAAAGATAAAATATCCTTTGACCAATACTATCAATCCTAGGTTTCTCCTCCACTTCCCAACCTCTGTTGTCACTTTGTATCTCCTTTTAGTTGTTTTTTTTTTTTGGTGATATTTACCTATCTGCATATATGTCCATATGTATAGTGTAGTTTTCTGTATTTCTGTAACATAAGTGCAGTCATTATGTATTGCCCTGCAGATTGCCTTTCCCCCAGCAATACGTCTTGAGACTTTTGTGTTACTACTGGAGACCAGCAACCTACCAAACTGGTATACAGAATACTTCAGAGTAGAAACATTTGAGCTACAGAAGATGCAGAAAGAAATCTTATCTGAGCTTCCCACATCTGACTAAAGCACAGCTTTACTAGCATCATCTGCCCCAACCCTCCCCTTCCCAGGAGGTCTCTAGTCAGGGAGGCATTGACCTTGGGCACCGGGATATTCCCCCCCCTCAAAAAAGGTATAAACAACCCCAACAAAACTTTCCATCATTTGAAGCCCTAAATTCCCCCACCTGTAGTAAGCTGTTACATATATATCTCGATTTCAACTTTTTATTTTAGATTTAGGGGGTACATGTGCAGGTTTGTTACATGAGTATATTGTGCGATGCTTATGTTTGGCATGTGAATGATCCTGTCATTCAGATAGTGAACATAGTACCCAATAGTCTTTCAACCCCAGTAATCCCTAGTAGCTATTATTGCCATCTTTATGTCTGTAAGTGTGCACAGTTTAGCTCCCACTTGTAACGTGGTATTTGGTTTTCTGTTATCGCATTAATTCACTTAGGATAATGGCCTCCAGCTGCATCCATGTTGCTGCAAAGGATATGATTTTATTCTTTTTTATGGCTGTGTGATTTTTTTAACCTCTAGGTATTCAGGGAGCTACTCTCTTTAAGGTACCTTCGCATATGTAGTACGTTTTTCTCCTGTTAATCTGTCTATTGTCACTTAATTCACAGGCCACTTGCCAATTGGACCTAAATTGGTAGAGAAGTTTTTCCTCTCAGCCGGGCGTGGTGGCTCACGCCTGTAATCCACGCACTTTGGGAGGCCAAGGCGGGCAGATCACCTGAGGTCGGGAGTTCAAGACCAGCCCGACCAACATGGTGAAACCCCGTCTTAAAAAAAAAAAAAAAAAATTAAAAAAGAAAGAGAAGTTTTTTCCTCTATACAAATTTACCTTATTAATTTTAACTGCTGCATGGTATTCCATAGTTAGAATAGGTTGGAGGTTTTTGTTTTTGAATTTCCTGCTATAAACCAAAAATAAAATTCTAATCTCCCCAGCCAACTGAATGGACCCCCTCAGCAAAGGGGATCCCAAAAAAGCCTGAAAAAGTTCAGGCCATGACAGGAAGAGGGGGTGGTCGGAAGTTCAGGCCATGTCAGGAAGAGAGGAGGAAGGTCTCATTAGATACCTTCCTCTCTTTGGAGTTTAGACCCAACTGACCAGCATTAACATTAAAACAGAGATTTTTAAGACTGACAAAACAGACTCTTTGTAGCAATAAGATAACCAGATTCCAACTTGACTTGTATAACATCTCATGACAGACAGCAGGTCCTAAAGGAGATCAAAGTATTTTACCCCAAAATGTATTTTTTTTTTTTTTGAGACGGAGTCTCACTCTGTTGCCCAGGCTGGAGTGCAGTAGCGCGATCCCGGCTCACTGCAACCTCCACCTCCTGGGTTCAAGCGATTCTCCTGCCTCAGCCTCCCAAGTAGCTGGGATTACAGGTGTCTGCCACCATGCCCAGCTAATTTTTGTATTTTTTAGTAGAGACGGGGTTTCACCATGTTGGCCAGGATGGTCTCGATCTCTTGACCTCGTGATCCGCCTGCCTCGGCCTCCGAAAGTGCTAGGAATACAGGCGTGAGCCACCGTACCTGGCCCCAAAATATATTTCTTTGACATATTTTGAATGGTCCTGCAAAGCTGTCCTTTGTGGGGGAAATTTGCATTTTTTAGAGAATCTACTTCCTCTACTAAATTTTTCCACAGAGTTTGACACCTTTTAGGTCAGATAAAGAGTCTGTCACATCTATTATCTCTGAAGCTTGCTCCTTGGAGGTTTCATCTACATAACAAGAACCTTGGCTTCCAAAACAGTACCCACCTTACCTTAACTCAAGCTGACTTAAACTCTTCAGGCAGAGCTTCATTCTTTCAACCAATTGCCAATCAGAAAATCTCTGAATCCACCTGTGACCTAGAAACAGCCACCACCCCCACCTCCACTACCACTTTGAGATATCCCCCCTATTCCAGGCCAAAACTAATGTGTACCTTCCATGTAGTGATTTATGTCTTTGCCTGTAACTTTTGTCTCCCTAAAATGTCTAAAACCAAACCATAACACAACCATCGTGGGCACATAATCGCAGAACCTCTCAAGGCTGTGGCATGGGCTGTGGTCTTTAACCTTGGCAAAATAAACCTCTTAATTGAGACCTGTCTGAGATGGTTTTTGGTTTTACTATCAGTGAGTGGGTTTTTAGGTTGTCTCTAATTTTCCATTGCAAACAGTGCTGCTGTGAACATCCTTGAACATCTCTCCCTGTTTACATGTACAAATATATTTTAGAAAACAGGAATACTCTATCGTGGGTTATGTGCTTTTTTTTTTTCTTTTAAATTGTAGACATTGTCTTTGAGATGAAATAAGCTGAGTGGAAAAAAAAATTGTAGACATTGTCAAGTAGACTTTAGAGTACTGATGAATGTTTAACAACCAGTCTTCCAAAAAGAGGAAGTGGGGGCTGTGATTTGTAGCATTTACCAATTTCCATGGTGTGAATTCTCCCACCATGGCCAATTTCAAGCTACTAATGTGACATTAATGCACAGTCAGCTCTGTGAGCTGGTATGAAGTGGCTCCAGCATAGTTCTCAGAATCACTCAAACTCAGAATGCATATAGATATTAGCAAATGGCCCAACCAATGTATACTTTCACAAGCAGTATATGAGAGTATCTGCAGTCATGCTCTGTGTAAGTGTTTCAGTCAATGACAGATGACATGTATGACAGTTTCCACAAGATTATAATGGAGCTGAAAAATTCTCATCACTTGTGTCATAACACATTATTCATGTGTTTGTGGTGATGCTGGTGTAAACAAACTACTGCTCTGCCAGTCATATAAAAATATAACACATACAATTATGTGCAATACATAATACTTGATAATAAGTGACTGACTAGTTTATGTACTTACTCTACTGTGCATTTTATCATTTAAGTATACTCTTTCTACTTTAAAAAAAAGAAGTTAACTGTAAAACAACCTCAGTCAGGTCCTTCAAGAGGGATTCCAGAAAAAGGCATTGTTATCATAGGAGATAACAGCTCTTGCCTGTATAGCCCTGAAGACTTTCCAGTGGGACAAGATGTAGGGGTAGAAGACAGTGATATTGATGATCCTGACCCTGTGTACACCTAGGCTAATATGTGTATTTGTGTCCTGGTTTTTGACAAAAAAATTTAAAAAGTAAAATAAGTTTTTAAATTATTTTATTTTATTTTGAGACAGAGTCTCACTCTGTTGCCCAGGCTGGAGTGCAGTGGCGCGATCTTGGCTTACTGCAACCTCCACCTCCTGGGTTCAAGCAATTCTTCTGCCTCAGCCTCCTGAGTAGCTGGGATTACAGGCACTGTGCCACCAAGCCCGGCTTATTTTTGTGTTTTTTTTTTTAGTAGAGACGGAGTTTCACCATATTGGTCAGGCTGATCTCAAACTCCTGACCTCGCGATCCGCCTACCTCAGCCTCCCAAAGTGCTGGGATTACAGGCATGAACCACCACGCCCAGCCAATTCTTAAAAATTTTATTAGGAAAAAGCTTACAGAATGAGAATATAAGAAAATATTTTATACAGCTGTAGAGTGTGTTTGTGTTTTCAGTTAAGTGTTATTACAAGAGTCAAAAAGTTAATTACAGTGAAGGTTAATTTAATGTTAATTTATTGAAGAAAAATTTTTTAATAAATTTAGTGTAGCCTAAGTGTATAGTGTAAAATCTACAGTTGTCTACAGTAATATCCTAGGCCTTCATATTCACTGAGCACTCACACACTGACTCACCCAGAGAAAATTCCAGTCTTGCAAGCTCCATTCATGGTAAGTACCCTATATAGGTATACCATTTTTTATCTTTTACACCATATTTTTACTGTATCTTTTCTGTGTTTAGACAGGCAACCACTGTGTTACAGTTGCCTACAGTATTCAGTACAGTAACATACTGTACAGTTTTCTAGCCTACAAGCTATACCATATAAGTAGGCTGTACTCTGTGATGTTCCTACAATGATGAAATCACCTAATGATGTATTTCTAGGATGTATCCCCATCTTAAAGCAACAGTGACTGTATTTCCCTTTATCCTTGTCAGTGCTTGGCAATATCATACTTTTAGCCAGTATGATGACTCATTTTTGCATTTTTCCCAACTATTACTGAGATTGAGCATTTTTTAATGTGTTCGCTATTTTTATTTCCCTTTCTGTGCAATCGTATTTTGCCTTTTGCCTGTTATTCTCTTATTTCTTGCTTTCTTTTTGAGACAGGGTCTCGCTCTATCGCCCAGGCTGGAGGACAGTGGCATGCGATCACAGCTCACTGCAGCCTTAACCTCCCTGGGCTCAGGTGATTCTCCCACCTCAAGCCTCCCAAGTAGCTGGGACTATAGGTGTGCGCCACCATACCCAGCTAATTTTTTGTAACTTTTGTAGAGATGGAGTTTCACTCTGTTGCCTAGGCTGGACTTGAACTCCTGGGCTCAAGCAATCCACCCTCAGCCTCACAAACTGCTGGGATTACAGTCATGAGCTACCACACCCAACCTGCCTGTTTTTCTTTTTTCTTTTTTTTTGAGACAGAGTCTCACTATCTCGCCCAGGCTGAAGTGCAATGGCACGATCTTGGCTCACTGCAACCTCTACCTCCCAGTTCAAGTGATTCTCCTGCCTCAGCCTCCTGAGTAGCTGGGATTACAGGTGCCTGCCACCTTGCCTGGCAAATTTTTGTATTTTTAGTAGAGTCGGGGTTTCACCATGTTGGCCAGGCTGGTCTCAAACTCCTGACCTCAGGTGATGCCACCCACCTCAGCCTACCAAAGTGCTGGGATTATAGGCATGAGCCACTGTGCCCGGCCCTGTTTTTCTTTTGGTATTTTTCTGTTGATTTGTTGCAGCCCTTGATGTAGCCTGGAAACAAGTGTCTATCAAGAAGTTTTCAATCTATTCTAGAAAGTGAAGTTGGAGGAATATCTCCAAATGTATTGAGCACCTGCTATATGAACATACCTTTTAAGGACTGGGACTGAGAGAAAAGAGTATACATTGTGTACATCAAACCCTATTAGTGATTTTTTTTTTTTTTTTTTAAAGAAGGGGTTTCACCATGTTGGTCAGGCTGGTCTTGAACTCCCAACCTCAGGTGATCCGCCCGCCTTGGCCTCCCAAAGTGCTTGGATTACAGGCATGAGCCACCGCACCCGGCCGAACCCTATTAGTGATTTAACACTGTGGTAAGGTCAGTTGAACACACACGCACACCAGTGATACAAATAAAAACTAATTACTAGGAGTAGTGAAGAAAATAAATAAATTGCATTTGGGCTCGGTCTGCCTATTATGTCATTTTTTTCACAAGCATCCTGTTGGTCCTCATCTCCGTTGGAACACTGAGGTCATTGGATTATTCTTCTGGAGGGAATTCATCAGCACTTTCTATTCTCTGTTTTTTTTTTTCTTTTTTTTTTTCTAGACGGGGTTTCACCATGTTGGTCAGGCAGGTCTTGAACTCCGGACCTCAGGTGATCCACCCGCCTTGGCCTCCAAAGTGCTTGGATTACAGGCGTGAGCCACTACGCCCAGCCAGAGCACTTTCTATTCTCACTGAGGTTTCTAGGGAGTCTTCTGGTGAAGCTTATCCCTCATCTCCCCTGTCACATTCGCCCTGATCTCAAAAAGGTGAAGTGGTTTTTCTTCCCAGGCCGTTTCTTCCTAAAAATGACTGGCTGCCCCACCAGCTGACCATCCTCTGGGATGAGTTAAGGATGCACCATTTTTCTGGGGTGTGGACCATTCCCAGAATCCCTCAAATGTAGGATGCAGGAGGTAGCCAATTTTTACAAAGGCAGGGCTGTGTAGGAGGAACATATCATAGGTATTATCTTAGATGGGGGTGATTATTTGCTAAATGCAACTTTGCTTCTAATTTGCTGCTCATTCCATTCCTTGAACGAAACATAATTTTTTTTTTTTTTTTTTTTTTTTTTTTTTTTTGAGACAGAGTCTTGCTCTGTCGCCCAGGCTAGAGTGCAGTGATGCGATCTCGGCTCACTGCAACCTCCGCCTCCCAGGTTCAAACAATTCTCCTGCCTCAGCCTCCCAAGTAGCTGGGACTACAGGCGTGCACCACCATGCCTGGCTAATTTTTGTATTTTTAGTAGAGATGGGGTTTCACCATTTTGGCCAGGCTGGTCTCGAACTCCTGACCTCATGATCCGCCCACCTCGGCCTCCCAAAGTGCTGGGATTATAGGCGTGAACCACCACACCTGGCCACATAAACATTTTTAAGTTGAAAAGATTGAAATAGCATCAGGTAGTAATGCAAATGTTAGAGAGGACAACTCTCTTGCATCTTTCAATTCCTTGGTATTTTTGCCACCCCCATCCCTCATCCTGTACTGGTTTTAGTGAATTCTGAAAGGGGACTTTCATTCTCTGATTTGCACCAAGATAGAAAGTGGCTTTGTTAACATCTTAGAGCAGTGAGTAGTTTTTTTGTTTGTCTGTTTTTTTTGAGACAGAGTCTTGCTCTGTCGCCAGACTGGAGTGCAGTGGTGCAATATCGGTTCACTGCAACCTCCGCCTCCTGAGTTCAAGCGATTCTCCTGCCTCAGCCTCCTGAGTAGCTGGGACTACAGGCGTCCACCAACACCCCTGACTAATTTTTGTATTTTTAATAGAGACGGGGTTTCACCATGTTGGCCAGGATGGTCTCGATCTCTTGACCTTGTGATCTGCCTGCATCGGCCTCCCAAAGTGCTGGGATTACAGGCATGAGCCACGGTGCCCGGCCCAGAGCAGTGAGTAGTACTTAACCAGAGATGGACATCAGAATTCCCCAGGGAGTATCTGCTAAACACACAGGCCTGCTGAGTCAGAGTCTGGGTGAAGGGTAGGCACATGTAGTTAGGAAAAACTCTGGAAATGATTCAGATGTGCCTTCATGACTAAGAGCCACTGCTCTGTTCTATTGCCATTTTGTGATAAGATCGGTACAAACCTTCAGGGTCAGTGTTGGGAAACATTTACAGCAGTTTCACAGAGTATGTCTATTAAATGTAATAAGTTTGGGCTTATATTTTTTGCATGTATTTTACTTCATTTTATATTTTACAAAATTACCAGTCTCTGATGAATTGAAAATGTTAAAAATCAATCTTACAGTTTGACAAGCACTGTTCTTGGCTTGCTTAGTTGTATCCAAGTCAGATGGGCACATCTAAAAATTATCTGGTATTAAAGTAAATCATTAAGGCCGGGCATGGTGGCTTACATCTGTAATCCCAGCACTTCGGGAGGCCAAGGCAGGTGGATCACTTGAGGTCAGGAGTTTGAGACCAGCCTGGCCAACATGACAAAATCCCATCTCCACTACAAATACTTATTAGCTGGGCCTAGTGATGGGTGTCTGTAATTCCAGCTACTCAGGAGGCTAAGGGAGGAAAATCGCTTGAGTCTGGGAGGCGGAGGCTGCAGCAAGCAGAGATGGTGCCATTGCAATCCCGCCTGGAGACAGAGCAAAACTCAGTCGAATGAATGAATGAATGAGACTGAGACTTCTCTAGTGCCTTAGGTTCCTTTCTAAGCAAATCAAAACCCAACTCAAAGTGAATGATTGCAGCCTAGGAAAACAAAACTTAAGCATAACCAGTCAAAACCTGCTAACTAACCTCTAACTAGAAACTACCAGTCAGAAACCACCAACTAACCTCTAGGGACTTTCCACTTCAACCCATCAAATTGTGGTTTGGCAATGTCCAGTTCATGAATCGTGGTCTCAAACCTTTTAAACTTTTAATGTGCCTAAATTTAACACTGGTTTGGTAGTCTTGTGATCTTGGTGAGTAACTCTCTCAGTATCAGTGACTCCTCTGGTGGGTCCTTGAGAGGATTAGAGTTAATGAATGTATTCAAAGCACCTAGAACCATGCCTGACATTCATAGAAGTTATTGGTAACCTATCGTAAAACAGTTCCTAGCAAAACTATCTTCCAATTAGCTGTTGAAGAACACACAGAATCCTAGAGGGTGGTGACTGCTGTATCATATTCTAACCAACCCAGAGTGCGCAGGATGACCGATTTGTGCAGCCTCTCTAAACAGTTTAACTTGGAGTTCAGCCATGGGCAAGAGAGCTTAGTGGCCAGGGCACTACAGGACAAACCTCTGGTTAGCAGACCTCCTTCCTGGCTCCTCTCTCACATTCCCCTTCCCTGGAGTCCTTTTCTCTTTGTACCCCACTGTGCCTTCCCCCCCAGGTCTCAACTGTTTTTATTTCTTATCTCTAGCACAATCATTTTCTGTTCCTGATAAAAGGGTGAGAAGGGTGGGTGATGAAAATTTCTGGCCACTGTGGTCTGGCCTCCTGTGCAAGCATCTGAAAATAAGCAGATCATTCATACTTGGCCAAATGACCCCCTGCTGGCATAATCCTGTGCCCTTATTGTGCTAAAGAGAATCTATCTCTTCCTTCAACTTTCATTACAAAAAGCCTCTTTCTCTAACCTTTGCCTTATGTGGGTGCCATTATTATTACTGGGAGCAGTGTTGTGTGATAAATACAGGTGCTTTGGAGCCAGCAACTTTGGATTGGATTCTGACTCTGCCTCTTACTTGTGTCTTAGGGAATTTTTAATTTTTTTATTTTGTAGAGACAGGGTCATACTGTGTCGCCCAGGCTGGAGTGCAGTGGCGTGATCATAGCTCAAGCTATTCTTCTACCTCAGCCTCCTGAGTAGCTGGGACCCACAGGCACGTGCCACCACACCCAGCTATTTTTTTTTTTTTTAATTTAGTGTTTTGTAGAGATGAGATCTCACTATATCACCCAGGCTGGTCTTGAGCTCCTGGGTGTAAGCGATCCTCCTACCTCAGCTTCCCAAAGTGCTGGGATTACAGGGATGAGTCACCATGCCTGGCCTTAGTTAGAGTTTTTGTTTTTTTTTTTTTTTTTTTTTTTAGTTAGAGTTTTTAATTCAAATCAGTATTGATTCCCCAGTATTTCCTGTAAACCAGAAGTTAGATCTAGAATCTTTATTCATATTAAAATTTTTGGCAAGAACACGTCATAGTTTTCTTGAATCTAAATTCCTACACAGATTTAACTCTAGCAGCTAACTGGCTGCTTTGCTTCTCCATCTTCCCTCTACTCGCCTCCACTGACTGAGTCATCCTTCAGGCCTTCCTTTAGACGTCACTCTCTCAGGGAAGTTGCCCTAACCCTCCAAGTTTAGCATGTAGGTTTGTTCCTGTGATGGCTTCATGATGGGGGATTGTAATTGCCTATCTGCCATTTGGTGAACTTCTTGTAGCTCATCTCTCTTGCCCTGCCTTCCACTAATCTTTCCCCTCCCACCACATACATCACAACCCCTGCTTTTCACCTACTGGAGAGGTATGCTCCCCATCCTTCAGTCCTCACCTCACATAGCACACCCTTAGGTCAGGTTTTCCATTATACAGAGCCATACTCTCCTATGATTTTTTCCCCCCCCATAGCATTTATCACAAGTTATTTCTGGATTTTCTTTTTCTTTTTCTTTTATTTTTTGTTTTTTTTTTTGGATTTTCTTTACTATGAATATTTGCCTTGTACATTAGACTGTAAACTGGTTGGCGTTGCTTAATGCTGTATTCCCAGTACCTAGCATGGTGCCTGGCTCCTCGTGGCAGTTACTAAATATTTATTGGATGATAAAGGATGCTACTGTATTTGTTTATCTCCTTTAGGACAGGAACTGCCTTATTGATGGTTGTGGCCTTGGTGTCTAGCTGGTACACCAGGCCCACCACAAAATATAGTTGCCCAGGTACACAAGTCCTTCATGGTCTGAGAGAGAAATGCAAAAAAATAGGCCAGTAGGAATGCCAGTAAGAAGGAAAAATAAGTTTCTATCACCTGTGAACTTTTCTTGCCAAAAGCATTTAACCAGAATCTAAATCAAGCCTTTAGACCTAATTTCTAGTTTACAAGAAATACAGTGATAGAAGAACATATTTGGCAACCCCTTGAAGAAGCAATCAACCACATCTAGAATGTTGAACATTTTGGAGGGCAACAAGTTTGGACAAAGGTCATAACAAGGAAAAAAATGCTAGCCAGGTATGGTGGCTCACACCTGTAATCCCAGTGCTTCAGGAGTCCAAGGCAGGAGGATCACTTGAGTCCAGGAGTTTGAGACCAGCTTGGGTAATATAGCAAGACCTTGTCTTTACAAAAAAATTTAAAGTAAATAAATAACTTTAAAAATTACGAGATGCAAAGATGGCTGGGCGCAGTGGCTTATGCCTGTAATGCCAGCACTTTGGGAGGTGGAGGTGGGCCGATCACCTGAGGTCAGGAGTTCAAGACCAGCCTAGCCAATATGACAAAACCCATCTCTACTAAAAATACAAAAATTAGCCAGGCATTGTGGCGGGTGCCTGTAATCCCAGCTACTCAGGAGGCTGAGGCAGGAGAATCACTTGAACCTGAAAGGCGGAGATTGCAGTGAGCCAAGATGGTGTCACTGCACTCCAGCCTAGGTGACAGAGCAAGACTTCATCTTCAAAATAAACAAAAGATGCCAAGATTATTATAGATTAAGAGATTGTAGAGACACACCATCCAAATACATAATATTATCCTTGATTGGATATGGTTAGAAAAAGACAATTGCAAAAGACATTTTGAACACATTAGAGAAGTTGAAATATGGACTGTACATTAGATAATATAATAATTGGAGTTATTGTTACTTTTTTTAGATATTTAGAAAATTGTCCTTATTCTTAGAAGATGTACAATGAAATATTTACATAGAAAATGTCCTGATGTCTGCAACTTATTTTCAAATGATTCAGGAAAAATCACATTCATATATAGATAAAGCAAACGGTCAAATATTAGCAGTTGTTGAATCTGGGTGGAAGGTGTGCAAGGTTTTTTGACTATTAGTTTTGGGGTTTTTGAAATTATTTTTGGTCAGATATACTAGGTATAATTTACACAGTAAAATGTACTCATTTAAGTGTAAAGTTTTATGAATTTTGACAAACACATGAAATTGTGTAACTACTATCATAATCAAGAGATAGAAGAGTCTATCATCCCTAGAATTCTCACTTGCCCCTTTGTAGTCATCCCCTCACACTACCCCCTACCCCTTGTACCACTGATCTATTCTCCATTTCTATAGTTTTGCCTTTCCTAGAATGTCATACAAATGGAATCATATAGTATGTTGCCTTTTGAGTCTGGCTTCTTTCACTTATATATTAGTTTGTTAGGGCTGCTGTAACAAAACACCAAACTGGGTGACTTCAAACTATAGAAACGTATTGTCGGCCAGGCGTAGTGGCTCACACCTGTAACCTCAGCACTTTGGGAGGCCGAGCCGGGCGGATCACCTGAGGTCAGGAGTTCGAGACCAGCCTGGCCAACATGGCGAAACCCTGTCTCTACTAAAAATACAAAATTTAGTTGGGCATGGTGGTGCACACCTGTAATCCCAGGTACTCAGGAGGCTGAGACAGGAGAATCACTTGAACCTGGGAGGTAGAGGTTGCAGTGAGCCAAGATCACACCATTGAACTCCAGCCTGGGTGACAGAGCGAGACTCTGTCTCAAAAAAAAGAAAAGCAAAGATTAAAGAAACATATTGTCTCATAGTTCTGGATGCCGGAAGTTCAAAATTAAGTTGTTGGAGGGGCCATGCTTTCCCAAAGGCTCCAGGGAGAATCTGTTCCATTCCCTTGTCTTAGCTGCTGGTGTCACCAGCAATCCTTGGCATTCTTTTCCTTGTACCTGCGAACTCCAATCTCCGCCTCTGTCATTGCATGGTATTCTTCCTGTCTGTCTCTTCATGAGGACATCAGTCATATGGGACTAAGGGCCCACCTTATTTGAGTATAGCCTCATCTTAAGAAATTATATCTGCAATGACCCTATTTCCAAATAAGATCACATTCTGAAGTATTAGAGAGTTAGGACTTAATATTTTTGGGAGGACACAATTCAACCTTTGACACTTAGCACAAGGTGTTTGAGATTAATCTGTTTTGTTTTGTTAGTTTTATTTTTATTTTTTTTTTTTTGAGACGGAGTCTTGCTCTGTTGCCGGGCTGGAGTACAGTGGCGAGATCTCGGCTCACTGCAACCTCTGCCTCCCAGGTTCAAGTGATTCTCTTGCCTCAGCCTCCCGAGTAGCTGGGACTACAGGTGTGCGCCACCATGATCAGCTAATTTTTGTATTTTTGTGAAGACAGGGTTTCACCATGTTGGCCAGGCTGGTCTTGAACTCCTGACCTCAGGTGATCTGCCCGCCTCAGCCTCCCAAAGTGCTGGGATTACAGGCGTGAGCCACTGTGCCCAGCAAGATTAATTCGTTTTTGCATTTGCTTTTGTATCAGTTTGTTCCTTTTTATTGCTGTGTAGTCCACTGTTTGGATGTATTGTTCTTTGTTTATCCATGTATCAGCTGAAAGATGTGGGTTGTTTTCAGTATTAGGAAATTACGTATAAAGCCACTATAAACATTTGCCTGTGGATTTTTTGTGTAAACACAAATCTTCACTTCTCTTGGATAAACATTGAGGAGTGGGATTATGTTTAACTCTATAAGAAGCTGCTAAACAGTTTTCCAGAATATTTTCAGTTCCCACTAGTGATATGTGAAAGTTCTAGTTCTTCATGTTTTTACCAACACTTGGTATTGCTGGCTTTTCTGCTGATAGCCATTTTAATGGGTATGTAGTGGTATCATGTAGTGGTTTTGATTTGCATTTCCCTACTGACTTACGATGTTCAGCATCTTTTCATGTGCTTATATGCCATTTGTATGTCTTTAGTAAAGTGTTTAGATCTTTTGCCCATTTTTATTAGGTTATCTGTGTTCTTATTGAGTTTTGTAAATATTAAAAATATTCTCCATGTAAGTCCCTTATCAGATATGTATTTTATTTTTACTTATTTATTTTATTTTTATTTTTGAAACAGAGTCATGTTCGATCACCAGGCTGGAGTGCAGTGGTGCGATCTTGGCTCACTGCAACCTCCGCCTCCTGGGTTCAAGCAATTCTTCTGCCTCAGTCTCCTGAGTAACTGGGACTACAGGCGTGCCCTGCAACGCCCACCTAATTTTTGTATTTTTAGTAGAGATGGCATTTCACTATGTTGCGCATGCTCGTCTTGATCTCTTGACCTTGTGATCCACCCGCCTCAGCCTCCCAATGTGCTGGGATTACAGGCGTGAGCCACTGCGCCCAGCCTTTATTTATTTATTTATTTAATTTTGAGATGGAGTCTTGCTCTGTTCCCTAGGCTGGAGTACAGTGGCGTAATCTCAGCTCACTGCAACCTCCACCTCCCGGTTCAAGCAATTCTCCTGCCTCAGCCTTCCGGGTAGCTGGGATTACCAGTGCTCACTACCATGCCTGGCTAATTTTTGTATTTTTTATTTTATTTTTTTGCATGCACGCACATATGCACGTATGCACACGCGCTAATTTTTGTATTTTTAGAGACGGGGTTTCACCATGTTGGCCAGGCTGGTCTTGATCTCTTGACCTCAAGTGATCTGCCCACCTTGGCCTCCCGAAGTACTGGGATTACAGGCATGAGCTACCTCGCCTGGCCAGATATGTATTTTTAAAATATTTTCTTCCAGGCGGTGGTTTGTCTTTCTCTTCCTTAACAGTGTCTTTCAAGGAACAGAAGCCTTTAATTTTGATGACGTTCAATTTATCTCTATAGATAGTTCTTTTGATGTCATTTCATTGTATGTGTTTTTCAGCTTTTCTCTGGATTTGAAGTCTTTTGTAATAAAAAGTTGAGAGAAAAAAGAAGGCAGAAATAGCTAAATTTTTTTTTAAAGCAAACAATTACTAAAAGGCAAACAATAACATCCTCTTTATTTACCCTCCAGTTCTGCTCCTTTCACAGAGGCAATCGCTTTTAAGCCCTTTAACTGTTTCTTCTTCAATTAAATTCTCCTTATTTAATCAGTCTTTGAGGGTCAGGGGAGACACCTCCAGGACACACCAGTGTTCATCACAGGGAGCTTTGGATCTGCCCTGGGAGTGCCCTGAGGCTAGAGAGGGCAGTGACCCAGACTCCTCAGCAAGTAGGGTTGATTCTCGCTGTGAAATGAGCACCCAGCTCTTGTTAAAAGCAAGCTCTGAGACTGCAAAGGGTCTACTGTGGTCCTTGGCGTCTGACTTGGTGTTCCCTCAGCCATTAACCACACTCCGAACCTCAGACAGTTGCCAGGCCTCCCTTCTTCAGCCAGACTTGGGTGGGAGGCTTGCTGAAGCTGCAGAATGTGTGGCCTAAGAGGAGCCCTCGGCAAGGCGGGTAACTGTGTCATCTTGTTGCATGTCAGGCTCGCCCAAAAACAGATGAGCAATGGGAATTCCAGTCTGAGCTGGCTTCCTCTCTGTCTGCTTCCCAGCAGTGCTGCCATACACACCTCCCTTCTGTCTCCTGGGCAAAGATTTGCCTGTCACATTCTATTCAGAGACCTCCTCATTTACCACCTCTACAGTCTTTGAAGTTGTTTTAGAGGGACAATGAGAGAATACGACAGGCTCCCTGCAGGACGTTTTCCAGGTGGTAGCCTAGGTAGAGGAAGACTTAAGACAGCTTTTTGACCCCTTGCCCATCCCCTCTGGCGTCTTTTACTTTCCCTGCTGCCTCACTCATTCTACCTAAAAAGGAAAAGTTGGAAACAGATGCTTAACTCAATCCGGGTCCTCGTTCCCTGGCTGAGCCTGTGTCCAATCTCCTGGGTTGGCCCTGTCATAAATTAGGCTCTGCATGTGCTTTGGGACAGGCCCTCCTAGGTGGTATTCAGAAAACCCCAACCTGCTCAAGTTTGTTTTGAGTTCAACCCAACGTTGTCACTGGTCCAAAAGTGGGCCTCTTCCTGGGAGAGAAGGTGCCTCTCTTTATCAGCTAGCGTTGAACTCTGCTGGATTTCTTTGGTACATGGGCAACAGACAGATGGAAAATTTCTCCCACCACCTCCAGCGTAGTTTTTGTGTGTCACTGGCTTCCCATGGTTCTTTCCTTGCTAGCCTGTCAGACCCTGTTTTGTGCCAACTTCAACCATATTAGTTTCCCTGTGGCCCGTGTTCTCTCTCCCTCAATCAGCTTCAGGTGCTTCCCCCAGGACTAATTCCTGATTCTGGAGAGCCTACTGAATACAGCTGATCTCCATCTCACTATTGTTACATGGTGGCTGCTCCAGTGAGAACAACAGCTGGCACACTACTTTTCTATTTAGAAAGCACCATTGCATATGATCTTATTCAATATGCACCCTAACCTTGTGAAGTAGGTGCTGTTACTCCCATTTTTCAGATGAAGAACACCCAGCTGGTAAGGACTGATTGAACTCAGCCTTCCTGAGGAAATTAAGAAACATGTTTTTTATAGAGCATATCCCTGGAAGGATACAGAAGAACTGAATATCATGGGTGACCTATCAGTAGAGGAGGACTGAGTGGCAGGGGGACAGGAGTGGCAGGAAGACTTCCTATCATATGCCATTAGGTAAACTACGTTACTGTATTATCCATTGAAAGCAAACAAAAATACTTGTCCCTGCCCTGTTTCTTTAGCCTGATCTACTGACTCTGCTAACCAGGACCAGCTTAATGAGCCACTCAGCTGAGTGCACCAGGAAAACATGCCTCTGGAGCGGGCGGTATTTTTGGTGTAAAATTAAAGTACTAGCTTTGGTCTTCCATCCTGAGTCCACTCTGCGTTACTGGACATATCCAATCCCCTTTAGGAGAAATAAGAAAGCTCGATTTTTCTTTTCAAGGCAGGCCAGTGCCCAAGTTGTTTGGGCACGGTACATCAGCCAGACCAGCAGGCAGCTGGGACTGCTGGGTGGGGGAGCACTTCCACTCTCAGCCCTGGAGGACCTGGGCCGATTATACTGCTAGAGGACTTTACAATCTTTTGTCAGGATGGGGGATTTTCCCTCTATCAGATTCTTGGTCACATCAAGAATCAAGCTTGAGAGGTTGGGACTTCCAGAATGGCAGAGTTAGGCACTTAGCCAACCCTCTCCCTAGCAAACAACAATTTGGTGAAAAGTATTAAAAAAAAAATCTTTAAAAATTTCTGGGAATTGTCCTAAGGGGCCACAGCAAACAAAGAGACATACATTCAAGGAAATCTACTAAATCTCAGTAAAAACGAGGAGAATCTATGGCATGTGAGATGGGAACAAGCTGCTTTACCCCTTGCCCCAGCTTCATGTTCTGGAAGTTCTACCTCAGGAATGATAACGCCATACAAGTAACAGACAAGGAGACTGGGGCCCCCTCTCCTGGAGCACCCAGTCTGGACTCCCAGTTTAATCCCAGGAGGGGGAGGCTGCCAGTGTTTCTCTCCCGCTTCCCCAGCCCTTGTTGCAGAGGCTCTGTGACAGACAAGTGTGTCAGAGAGGAGCAGGCGTCCCTTCCCCTGCTCAGCCTTCATAGGATGGAAGATCTACTCCTGTGTAGCAAAGAAACTGGATCACTTATCCATTGCTGGAGGAAATGTAAAATGGCATGACCATGCTGGAAATCAGTTTGGCAATTTTCTTAAAAAATTAATATGTAACTACCATACAACTTAGCAATTTCAATCCCAGGCATTTAACCCAGATAAATGAGGACATATGTTCAAACCAAAAACTGTATACATATGTTTATAGCAGCTTTACTTGTAATAACTCAGAACTGGAAATAGCCCAGATGTCCTTCCACAGGTAAATGGTTAAACAAACTGGCCCATCCTGAGGAGGGACTACTGCTCAGCAATAAAAAGAAACACTATCACTTAACCTGGATCAATCTCCGCAGAATTTTGCTGAGTGAAAACAAGAACAATCCCAGAAGATTATATACTCTATCGTTTCATGTATATCACATTCTTTGAAATGATACAATTTTAGAAATTAAGAACAGATTAGTGGCTGCCAGGGTTGAGGAGGGGCGAGGGCAGGAGGAAAGTGGATGTGGCTTTAAAAGGGAAACATGCGGGATTCTCCTGGTGATGGAAATGTTCTGTATCTTGACTGGATCAGTGGCAATATATTGGTTGTCATATTGTACTAGTTTTGAAGGACCATGGGGAAAACTGGGTAAAGGATACACAGGATCTCTCTGTATTATATCTTAGAACTGCATGTGAATTTATAATTATCTCAAAATAACAAGCTTATTTAAAAAAAAAAAAAAGGATTGGAATAGACATTTGTCCAAAGAAGATACACAGATGGCCCATAAGTACATGAGAAGATGCTTAACATTGAGTCATTAGGAATATGTGCAAGTCAAAGCCACAGTGAGATAGGAGAGCTATAATTAAAAAGCCAGACAATAACAAGTATTAGGGAGGATGCTGAGAAATTGGAACCCTCATACATTACTGGTGGGAATATAAAATGCTGCAGCTGATACCAAGCAACAATACGGCATTTCCTCAAAATCACAAACATAGAGTTACCTTATGACTCAGTAACTCTACTCCCACATATATACCCCCCCCCCCCAAAATGAAAACAAACATTCACCAAAACTGTTTTTTCAGCACTAAGAAGGAATGAAGTACTAATACATGCCACAACATGATGAACCTTGAAAACATTATTCTTGGTGAAAGAAGCCAGTCACAAAATATTGAATTTTTTTTTGTTGTTGTTGGGGGAGATGGAGCCATTCCTCTGCCTCAGCCTCCTGAGTAGCTGGGACTACAGGTGTGTGCCACTATGCCGGGCTAGTTTTTTGTATTTTAGTAGAGACGGGGTTTCACCATGTTGGCTAGGATGGTCTCAGTCTCCTGACCTCGTGATCAGCCTCCCACAGTGCTGGGATTACAGGCATGAGCCACCACGCCCAGCCTGAATTATTATATAAAATGCTCAGAATAGGCAAATCTGTAGAGACAAAGTTGATTAGTGGTTGCCTGGGGTCAATCTGTGACTGCTGATGGGTATGGGATTTCTTTTAGGGGAAAATGGATGTTTAAAATTAGATTGTGGTAATGGTTGCACAACTCTGAACTTACTAAAAAAATTGACTTTAAATGGAATGCTAAAATGGACTTAAAGAACATTCACTTTAAATTAAATTCACCCCTTAAATGGGTGAATAGGTATGTGAATTGTATTTTAATAAAGCGATTTTTTTTTAAAGGAACAACTTAGAATCCAAGATACGTCTTTCTCCTGTCTCTCTCTCTTCTTCTTCTTTTTTTTTTTTAAGAGATGATGGAGTCTTGCTCTGTTGCCCAGGCTGGAGTGCAGTGGCATGATCATAGCTCACTGCAGCCTCAACCTCTTGGGCTCAAGTGATCCTCTTGCCTCACCCTCCTGAGGAGCTGGCACTATAGGCATGCACCGCCACACACCACTAATTTTTGTATTTTTTGTAGAAACAGGGTTTCACCATGTTGTGCAGGCTGGTCTCACACTCCTGGGCTTAAGTGATCCTTCTGCCTTGCCCTCCCAAAGTGCTGGGATTACAGGTGTGAGCTACTGCACCTGGCCTTTCTCTTTTTAGAACTTTATTTCAAAATGGTTTCAAGGTTACAGAAAGTTGCAAGTTTCACCTCTTACTGACATTTTGCCTCTTTTTAAGGACAAATTCCGTCAACTTTGGGCTGATGCATTCACTGGCTTTTTTGTAGTCATGTATTTCAGATTGTGTTGCTTACTATACCCCAGTGGTTCCCAAACAGGACATCTGGCCATGTTGGGGAGATATTTTTGGTTGGGAGTGGCACCTCCTTGAACCTAGTGAGTAGGAGCCAGAGATGTTGCTAAATACCCTACAATGTGCAGGGCAGCACTCTCAGCAAAAAATTATCTGGACCAAAATGCTGTAGTGCTAAGGCTGCGAAACTTGCTCTATGCACTATATTTATCAAAAAGAGAAGTATTGGCAGTCGTGGTGGCATGCACCTGTAGTCCTAGCTACTTGGGAGGCTGAGGCAGGGGGTCCCTGGGATCTAGACAAGGCTTTTCAGAGCTGGAGTTTGAGGCAACATAACAAGACCCTGTCTCTAAAAAAATTAAAAGGGAAGTATAGTCTGATTAAACAGATTGGGGATTTTACTTGAAGATTAGGGTTTTGGAACATGTGGAGTGTTGTCTCCTGTGATTATTTATTAGTTTGTGTCTCGGTCAGCTCTCCCACCCTGAACACTGCCTGTTCCCTGAGGGGCCAGGCTTAAAGCTCTACAGTGACTGGGCACTAATGGGCACTTAAGCATTAGGAAAAGATAATAGCACAGCAGCTAGGAAGCCGGCTGGCAGCATTAACATGGCCCAGGAGGTCAGTGGCTTGGGAGATCTGTTCCCAGTTTGAGGCAGCTCTGTCACAGCACTGGGATAAACCACAATCACAGGACTTAAAGGACTCAAAGGGACATTTCATGTGTGACATTTTGCTACTGTGTTTCCCTCAAAAAATGGTGGTACTATGGCCATTTCCAGAGGCTGAACAGCTGAAGGGGTGACTGCATGCTAGGGTATCTCTACCTGCAACTAGCCAAGGCTTTTCAGAGCTCATCCCCACCTTATCTGGTGAATATGCCCCTCCCAACTCCACATAATGGTCCTATGCAGGGTTTCTTTGGCCTCCAAGGAGATGGTAACCACAGAGGGAATCTTGGCTCTTCCAAAAGGCCTTTGCATATGAAGTCGAAGCTTTTACCCACCATTAGATAGATGTATGTGCTGTGACAGGTCTTGGTGGGTAGAGGGGGGCACTGGTCAGAAACCCCTGAATCCTTTATTTCTGCAAATTCCCAGAAGGTCTAAGAATAGTATCCTGCTCAGGGAGGGCACTCAACAATTTTCAGCAAATATTTGAGTCTCTACTATGTTCGAGGAATTGTATGAGGACACAGTAGTGGACAAGAGGTACAAGGCCCCTACCCTTAGATAACATATATTAACAGGAGTACCTCAATATATATTTATTCATCAGTTGATTTGGCTGTCTCAAAAAATTATCTGGACCAAAATGCTAATAGTACTAAGTCTGAGAAACCTGTTCTATGCACTATATTTATCGAAAAGAAAAGTACTGGCAGTCGTGGTGGCATGCACCTGTAGTCCCAGCTACTTGGGAGGCTGAGCTCAGGCTACTGTATCAAAATACCAGGGATCGGGTGGCTTAAACAGCATTTATTAATTTATTTTAGTTTTGGAGTCTGGGAAATTAAAGATCAAGGTGCCAGCTGATTTAATTCCTGGTGAAGGCTCTCTTTGTGGCTTGCAGACAGTGGCCTTCTCACTGTGTCCTCACCTGGCAGAAGGAGAGGGAAAGAGAGAGAGAGATCTGATTTCTCTTCTTCTTCTTATAAGGACACTAATCCCATTAGGAAGGCTTCACCCTCACGACCTCATCTAAACCTAATTACCTCCCAAGGGTCCTGCCTCCAGCTTCAACATATGAATTTAGGGGGAGGGACACAGTTCAGTTCCTAGCACTGGCTTTATCACATCTTTGCAAGTTATCATCAGAACGTTTTCAAATGAATAATATTTGTGTGTGGGAGTAACAGAAGAGCCATCTGTATTGTTTTCTAGAAGGGGTAATAGCTATCAATTGGAGTCTTAAGACTCCTGGAAAATCCTCCTTAAGATGTTTAAGTGGATAAGCCACTAAGAGCTTAGTACTTGAGAAGCAAGGAAACAGTGAAATGGAAAATACAGGACTATAAATTGAACTTTGAAGACATCATATTAGAAAAGTCAGAAGATGGCTTTCTAAAAGAGTGTTGTTGCATTTAAGTAAAAAAACCTAAGAGCCAGGCATGGTAGAGCACCCTGTAGTCCCAGGAGGCTACAGTGAGCCATGATCATGTCACTACTCCCCAGCCTGAGTGACAGAGCAAGAATCACCCCCCCGCCTTTTATTTTATTTTTAATAAGGAAGCTAAGAGTATTCTTTAAAATATGATCATAGTGGATGATAAATGCGAATTTGGCCATGTCTATTTTTCTGCTCCTTTTAATTAATTTTGGTTCTGTTTTCCTTTTTCTTGTCCTGTTTTATAGAGGAAAATATTTTAATTTTTAAATGTCTTCAAAGCTTTTTTGGAGTAGGGTGGGGAATAAAAAATACTTTTAAAAAATCAGATTAGTATGTGAACAATAGATGTCCCCTGGGGTGAGGGGCAGGAACAGCTGGGGTGGAGAAAGGTATGCGGGGAAGCACAGAAAGTCCCCTGATAGCATTATTCCTCTATGTGGTTCTGAGCACAGTGTTCTCTGTCATTCCAGACAAAACTGACCTTTTGACTAAAGAGTTCTTTTTTTAAAAACCAAGTACTTTTGATACATCAAGGCCCTCTACTCCTTAGATAACTGAGATCCCTTAATTGGACAGTAATATGGTTTAATCCATATTCACAACTCGCAGGAAAAGGAACATATTGTCTTAGGCTTGATACAATACATAGAAGTTGAAGAAAATGAGAGAGTTGGACTTGGGTGACAACCTGGGATCTCCTTTAACATAATCCACTGGGGAGGGGTAGGGTGCTATTCTCTCAGGTTGACAATCAGTTCCATATTGCCACAGGTGGGCAAGGGCCTTTCTTAGCTTTGTCCTGTCTCTTTACAAAACACAGGCAGAATCTGAACCCCTTTTTGGAGACCCAGGGAGTAAATACCCTTCCTTTCACCTGAAGCTTCAGATGGCTGACTTTGAGCCTCTGCTGGATCCAGACAATAATTTCCTTCTTTTAACGCTTCCATAAAGTTGATTTTTCCCTCTGAGCTAGGTGGTCCACAGAGGAGCTTTCCCTGACACAGCTTCCTATTAGGGGTGACCAGGGGTCGTCATCCAACACACATCCTGACTGCTGAGCCTGCAGGCTCTTAGAGCTAACTCTGGAGGAATGGGCCCTCTCTCATGCTCTAGTCTTGCCTCTCCAGCCCTTCACATACAGGAGCTGGGTGTCCTCCATGTTCAGAAAGCCTGACTTGGAGCCAGGCATATAGGAAATGTTAGCTAGTTAGCATTGGCTCTATTACTTTAATGTGTATATAGCTTTCCAAAAGGAAGTATGAACACTGCTATCAGAACGGCTGAAACAAAATTAGTGAATACCAAAGGCGAGCAAGAGGGCAGAGAAACAGAATCATTCAGAGAAACAGAATCATTCATATATCACTGATGAGAATGTAAAATGTAACAGGCGCTCTGGAAAAACAGTCTGGCAGTTTCTTACAAATTTAAACATGCACTTACTATATGACCTAGCAATTGCACTCCTGAGAAAGAAGGCAACTTATTTCTCAGCTCACTGCAAACTCCACCTCCGGGGTTCAAGCTATTCTCCTGCCTCAGCCTCCTGAGTAGCTGGGACTACAGGCAGGTGCCACCATGCCTGGCTAATTTTTTGTATTTTTAATAGAGATAGGGTTTCATCATGTTGGCCAGGCTTTTTTTTTTTTTAAAGTCTGATTCTAAGAATGGGGATGAAACACACAATTTGAGCCTAGAGGGTCTTGTAGTGCCAAGAGGTAAAAAAATGCTCAACGGAAACACAAAAACTCCATACTTCAAAAGGATACAGGAGTCAACTCAGAGAGCTCCTAATGACCAAAACTGGAACAACTTGAGCAACAAAATGAGTAAAATAGTACTGGATTATAACCCTAAGTATAAAATAAATATTCATGAATCTACTGATATAAATAAATGATTGAATAAAAAAGTAAATTAGGGAGACTAGACATATCTCTATGCATGACAAGAATCACTTGCAAAAAAATAAAAAATAAAAATAAAAAGACACATCTCCATGCAGAATTTCAAATAATTGATGTTGATATTCTGCTCTTAAGAAGTTAGAACAGGGCCGGGCATGCAGTAGCTCACGCCTGTAATCCCAGCACTTTGGGAGGCCGGGGTGGGCAGATCACAAGGTCAGGAGTTCGAGACTAGCCTGGCCAACATGGTGAAACCCCATCTCTACTAAAAATACAAAAAAAAAAAAAAAAAAAGCCAAGTGTGGTGGCGTGTGCCTGTAATCCCAGCTACTCAGGAGGCTGAGGCAGGAGATATGTCTTGAACCCAGGAAGCAGAGGTTGTGGTGAGCGCACCATTACACTTCAGCCTGGGCAACAGAGCAAGACTCCATCTCAATATAAATAAATAAATAGAACATAATTCCCTACTTCTTAAATATGAGTTGCACATAGTGACTTTTTCCCCAAGAGTACAGTATGAAATAGGACTAAAAAAAGAAAAGAGTAACTTTACAGTGGTAAAATCTGAAAAACACTATCTTAAGACAGGTGGTCAAGGTCAACATCAACAGTGATGTCAGCCAGGTGCAGCGGCTCACTCCTGTAATCCCAATACTTTGGTGGGCGGGTCATTTGAGGTCAGCAGTTTGAAAGCAGCCTCACCAACATGGTGAAACCTTGTCTCTACTAAGAATACAAAAAAAAAAAAATTGGCTGAGCATGGTGGTGGGCTCCTGTAATCCCAGCTACTCCGGAGGCTGAGGCAGGAGAATTGCTTGAGCCTGGGAGGCGGAGGTTGAAGTAAGCAGAGATTGCGCCATTGCACTCCAGCCTGGGAAACAGAGTGAGACTTTGTCTCAAAAACAAAACAAAACAAAACAAAAACAGTGATGTCGATGTGATGACAGTGGCACTTTACCTCTCTGGTCTTCTTCCCTAAAATACATTACCCCAATATGATTATAAGGAAATTATTAAGTCACAATTGAAGGACATTCTACAAAATACCTGATCTGTATTCCTCAAAACTCTCAAAGTCATCAAAGACAAGGAAAGTCTCTAGACAAAGTGTCACAGCCAAGAGAAGCCTAAGGAGATATAACTGCCCTGTTAGAACAGGGCCACCGTGCGCCCAGCCCCGTTCTAACTTCTTAAGGGCAGAATATCAACATCAATTATTTGGAATTCTGCATGGAGATATGTCTTTTTATTTATTTTTTGTTTGGCAGTTATATGGATATAACTTTCTGTATCAGGATCCCACCTCTGAATTTCAGATGGGAAATTCACTCTCTTTTTTATTTTTATTATTTTTATTATTATTTTTTATTTTTCTCCATTGAAAAAATAGGGAAATTCACTATCATCACTGCTTCCCAGAAAAAGTGATTCAAAACCAATTTGGTTTCCTACTCTACCTCTGGCAGGATCCTGATACAGATAAGGGACATTAGGAAAATGCTGTGGAAATCTCAAGTAGGGACTTCAGTTAATAATAATATCTCAAGATTGGTCCATTCATAGTGACATATATCCCCCACTAATGTTAGCTGTTACTAAGAGGGAAAACTGGGTGTGGAGTATATGAGAACTCTACTATCTTAACAGTCTCCCTATAAATCTAAATAATTCTAAACTGTTCTAAAATTAAAAATTTATATTAAAATAAAAGGAATAGGTGAGGGTTGTGGTTTGCCTGGGCCAAGGTAGGGCCGATGCCATTACATTTTCTCCTTTTCTTCACTCCCTCTTCCTGAAACCCCTGGTGTGGCAGCAGCTGGGAAGATCCTCTGCTGAGATGGTCTAAAGACCTGGGGACAGGATGGGAAATTCACTATCATCATTGCTTCCCAGAAAGACTGATTCAAACCAAAGCTTCAATCAGTCTCTTCCTAAGTTCCCAATTTGGTTTCACACTCTATCTCATGTGGGCTTTTATTAATTATTTGTTTTTAATTTCTTTTTTGACTGTTATTTCAGGTTTGAGGGTACATGTGCAGGTTTGTTACATGGATAAATTGTGTGACACTGGAGTTTGGGGTACAAATAATCTCATCCCCCAGGTAGTGAACATAGTACTAGACAGGTGCTTTTTCAACCCTTGCCCTCCTCCCACCCTCCACCCTCAGGCAGACCCAGTGTCTGTTGCTCCCCTCTTTGTGTACATGCACTCAATGTTTAGCTCCCATGTTTATAAGTAAGAATGCGGTATTTGGTTTTCTATTTCTGTGTTAATTTACTTAGGATAATGGTGTCTGGCTGCATCTATATTGTTGCTAAGGACATAGTTTTTTTCTTTTTTATGTTGTGTGGGGTTTTATACCTCAATTGTTTTTTTGGAGACAAGGTCTTGCTCTGCTACCCAGGCAGAAGTGCAGTAGCACAATTATGGCTCACTGCAACCTTGACCTCCTAGGCTTAACTGATCCTCTCACCTCAGCCTCCCAAGTACCTGGGACTACAGTTGTGTGCCACCACACCTGACTAATTTTTATACTTTTGTAGAGATAGGGTATTCCCATGTTCCTTAGGCTGGTCTTGAACTCCTGGGCTCAAGTGATCCTCCTGCCTTGGCCTTCCAAAGTGCTGGGATTGCAGGCATGAGCCACGGTGCTCAGCCATACCTAAATCTTGACTAGATTCCCTGGGCTCAACCAATTGGCCTAACATATATTGGGCAGTTGCATTACCTGTCTATCTCCTTACTACTGCAGTAATCATCTATGCACACTTATTTGAAATTAGCATGATGAATAGCCCTCCACTGGACTCCATTCATACAGTCACAGATAACTGTGGTAAAAATCAACAGCAGAAAAATACCGAGAAGAGGCTCTCTCAACGTTGAGATATTCCTATTAGTGAAGTAAACTAAATATATTTTTCTTGCAGCCAAAGTACATTATACCAAAAACTGAATTTTATGTAGACTTTTTTTTTTTTGAGACAGACAGTCTCGCTCTTTGCCCAGGCTGGAGTGCAGTGGCACAATCTGAGCTCATTGCAACCTCTGCCTCCCAGCTTCAAGTGATTCTTGTGCCTCAGCCTCCCTAGTAGCTGGGATTACAGGCATGCTCCACCACACCTGGCTAATTTTTTTTTTTTTTTTTTTTAAAGACGGGGTTTCACCCTGTTGATCAGGCTGGTCTTGAACTCCCAACCTCAGGTGATCCGCCCACCTTGGCCTCCAAAGTGCTTGGATTACAGGCGTGAGCCACCACGCCCAGCCTAATTTTTTTATTTTTAGTACAGATGGGGTCTCACTTTGTTGCCCAGACTGGTCTCGAATTCCTGAGCTCAGCAATCCACCCGCCTTGGCCTCCCAAAGTGCTGGGATTACAGGCCTGTGCCACTGCACCCAGCCAACACATAACAATTTATATTAAAATTTTGAAATAACAAAATTACAGAGATGGAGAACAGATTAGTGGTTGCCAGGGATTAGGGATGTAGACTAGGGAGGGTGTGAGTACAAACAGGTACCACAAAGGATCCTTGTGATAATGGAACTGTTAGATATCTTGACTGTCGTCGTTGTTACAGTCGTCCACACATATGATAGAACTACATACGCACATGAGCAGGTAAAAATGGCAAAATCTGAATAAGCTTTGTGGACTGTACCAATGTCATTTATTTTCCTAGTTGCGATGTGATGCCATAGTTATGCAAGATGTTACCACTGGGATAATCTAAATACAAGGTAAATGGAATCTTTTATACATTTTAAAAGGCATTAGCTGTTATTTTTATTCATTCTTTTTTTTTTTTTTGAGACAGGGTCTTGCTCTGTCACCCAGGCTGGAGAGCAGTGGTGCAATCTTGGCTCACTGCAACCTCCACCTCCTGGGTTCAAGCGATTCTCCTGCCTCAGCCTCCCAAGTAGCTGGGACTGCAGGCACGCACCACCACGCCTGGCTAATTTTTGTATTTGTAGTAGAGACGGGGTTTCACCATGTTGGCCAGGCTGGTCTTGAACTCCTGACCTCAGGTGATCGGCCTGTCTCAGTCTCCCAAAGTGCTGGGATTAAGGTGTGAGCCGCCATGCCCAGCTTTTATTCATTCTTTTAAAATTGACATATAATTCATATACCATAATATTTGCCCTTTTAAAGTATGTAATTCAGTGGGATTTTATTTATTTATTTTTTTTTTAGCATATTCACAGTTGTGTATCCAGCATAACTATCTAATTCCAGGACAATGTCATCATCCCCAAAAGGAACCCCATACCCATTAGTAGGTGCCTACCATTCTCCTGTCTTCCCATTCTCTAAAAACTATTAATCCACTTCTTGTCTCTGTGGATTTGCCTACTCGATATTTCATAAAAGTGGAATCATAACATGTGTTCTTCTGTTTCTGGCGAACATATTCAAGATTCATCCACACTGTAGCATGAATCAGTAGTTCATTCCTGTTTGTGGTTAATTAATATTCTGTTATACAGATAGGCCATATTTGGTTTATTATCCACGGATGGATTGGCATCTAGGTTGTTTCCACTTTTTGCCTATTATGAATAATGTTGCTGTGAACATTTATGTATATTTTTTGTGAACATATGTTTTCAATTCTCTTGAGTATATAGCTATAAATGGAATTTCTGGGTCATATTGTAACTCAATATTTAATTTTTTGAAGGACTGACACAATTTTTCAAGATGTTGTACCATTTTACATTCCCACTGTCAATGTGCAACGGTTTCAATTTCCTCACATCCTCAGTAACACTTGTTATTACCTGTGTTTTAGATCATAGGCATCCAAGTGGGTATTAAGTGGTATCTCATTGTGGGTTTGATTTTCTATTTTTCTTGGCTCCATTTCACTAGCTCTTGTCATTCTAGGAATTTGTCTGTTTTAGCTAGGTTATCCGATTTGTTGATATATACTTGATCCTTTATAATCCCTTCTATTTCTGTAAGGTTAGTAGTAATGCTCCCTTTTTCATTTCTGATTTTAGTAATTTGAATCGTCTCTTCTTTCTTCATCAATCTAACTAAATGTTTGTCAATTTTGTTGATCTTTTTAAGGAACTAACTTTTGGTTTTATTGATTTTCTTTGTTATTTTTTTTAATTCTCTCTCCTTTTTAAAAATTTTCTTCCTCTTTTTATTTTTGGTAGAGACAAGGTTTTGCTGTGTTGCCTAGGCTGATCTTGAACTCCGGGGCTCAAGTGATACTCCCACCTTAGCCTCCCAAAGTGCAGAGATTACAGGAATGAGCCACTGTGCCCAGCCTGTTTTTCTATCCTTTCTTTCATTTATTCCTTTCTAATATTTTTTTCCCCTTCCTGCCACTTGCTTTGAACATAGTTTGGTCTTCTTGTTCTAGTTTCTTTAGGTGAAAAATTAGGCTACTGATTTAAATTTTTTTTAAATCAGCGTCTGTATATTTATTTCAGCCTCATGTGAATTTATAATTATTTCAAAGTAAAACCTTACAAAGTATGTACTAGAGGAGCCCTGTATGGTGATGACTCAACCATTATACTTACCCTCAAGTAGCTTAATTTAGTGGAGAAAGATACAAACAGTGTTACAGAAGATGGGACTAGGAGACGGCTGGCTGCTGCAGAGATGAGAGAAAACACTAAGTAATATCCAGGAAAGCCACAAAGGCACACAATCAAGGGCTTATTTGAACTGAAGAGTGGTGCTTTTTATCTCCTTTTTTTTCTTTCTTCCTGATATCTCCTTCCAGAGGAAGAGCGATGCTTTTATCATGAGAGTTCCATACTCAGAGGGTAAGCCTCTAGGGAGGCTGTCACTGATTTCTTCTCAGATCTTTAGAGACCACAGCCGAAGCCATTTGGGACAGGAATGGACCCACACTCTGATTAAGGCTAATGTTCCTAGCTGAGGGCTTTTCTCTGTAGCTCAAAACGTTCAAAGACACCACATCTCGTACCAAGTCACTTAAGTGTTCTAAATGTGCAGATTAACTTCCTTTACAAAAGATAGCAAGAATGGTATTTAAACAGCAAGAGAAAACTGTAGACAATTTTTTGGGGGGCCGGGAGCAGTGGCTCACACCTGTAATCCCAGCACTTTGAGAGGCTGAGGTGGAGGGATCACTTAAGGTCAGGAGTTTGAGACTAGCCTGGCCAGTATAGCAAAACCCCGTCTCTACTAAAAATACAACAAATTAGCTGGGTGTGGTGGTGTGTGCCTGTAATCCCAGCTACTCAGGAGGCTGAGGCATGAGAATTGCTTGAACCCAGGAGGTAGAGGTTGTAGTGAGCCGAGATCACGTTACTGCACTCCAGCGCCAGCAACAGAGTGAGACATTGTCTCAAAAAAAAAAAAAAAAGTAAAGAAAAAGAAAATTTGTTTGGGTCGTTAATGCTGAAAACATTTATTTTAACTTTTAATTTTGAAATAATTCTAGACTCACCAAAAAAAAGTTGCAAAAATAGTACAAAGAACTCCTGTATACCCTTTGGTCAACTTTTCCAATTCTCTCAAACACTAACAACTTGAATTGGGTTGCTAACACTTTTTTTGATGCTTATTTTTAATTTTTTTATTTTTGGACTAGGTTTTTGCTTTTAGTTTATAAAGCAAAACAATATAAAGAGATACACAAGTGAGAAATCTTGTTCTTGCCCCTACCCTTTATACCCTGTCACTCTCACCCCTCACAAACACAGGTGACCATCTGTATTTTTCTTTATGCAAACATAAACAAAAAAAATATTTTTTTTCACTCCCCCTGTCTCTGTATACATACAAAAGCTAGCATCTATGCATACTGCTCTGGACCTTGCATTTATTGTTTAACAATATAGCTTAGAAATATTTCCCAAATCGCCAGGTGTGGTGGCTCATACTTGTAATCCCAGCACTTTGGGAGGCCAAGGCAGGCAGATCACCAGAGGTCAGGAGTTCAAGAACAGCCTAGCCAACATGGTGAAATCCTGTCTCTACTACAAATACAAAAATTAGCCGGGCGTGGTGGCAGGCGCCTGTAATCTTAGCTACTCGGGAGGCTGAGGCAGGAGAATTGCTTGAACCTGGGAGGTGGAGGTTGCAGTGAGCCAACATTGTGCCATTGCACCCCAGCCTTGGAGACAAGAACAAAACTACATCTCAAAAAAAAAAAAAAGAAAAAGAAAAATTCTGGCCAGGCACAGTGGCTCATGCCTGTAATCCCAGCACTTTGGGAGGCCAAGGCAGGTGGATCACGAGGTCAGGAGTTCAATACCAGTCTGACCAATATGGTGAAACCCCATCTCTACTAAAAATACAAAAAATTAGCTGGGCGTGGTGGTGCATGTCTGTAGTCCCAGCTACTCAGGAGGCTGAGGCAGGGGAATGGCTTGAACATGGGAGGCAGAGGTTGCAGAGAGCTGAGGTCATACCACTGCACTCCAGCCTGGGTGACAGAGCAAGACTCCGTCTCAAGAAAAAAAAAATCCCCAATCAGAATGTAGCAATGCTTTTTTAATTTTTAAAAAACTTTAGTATTTACTCCATCTTAGCCCCAGTACCGTCCAACCACATCTTAGACATTGCTTATGGCTCCCTCTTTCTGTCTAACCTGGATTATTCAGCTCGCAAATTCTCCAAGCATACTTCATTCTCTGCGCTGTGTAGGCTCAGGGCTTACACAGACCTCAGGCAGTATGACTGGAGCAAAGCCATCAACCCCTTGTGCCATCAGGACTATAGGGACACATTCAGAAATAACAGCAACAGGGTGATGATTGCTTAGCCTGAGCGACACCCCAAAGAGATCACGCTGGGCCAGAGAGGAGATGATCTGGAACAAGGCCTTGTTGCCAAGCAACCTCAGAGGGAATGAAATTAACACAGTCTGTTTTTCATGTAATTGCATCTCAAATGAAAGCTGAGGCCAGAGTTGATCCCATGCAAAATTAATAATTACCATATGATTCTTTCTTTTAAATGGCTGTTGCCAAAAGACCGAGGACTAAAGAAACCAATATATCCTTTATTTAAAAGGGTTGAGGAAAGGGGAAGAAAAAGAACAAGTATATTGAAATCCTGTGTTTTTCCATTTGCGTCTTAGGTAGGAAAACAGACATTGCTATCTTAAACTGCTGTTGAATCTGCCTGTTGGGAAACCTGCTTTGAAAGCAGATCCCAAGAAGACAAGATAATATGTACCAAAGAGCTGAGAAAAGATGTTTTTTAGGGACAAGAAAAAGCTTAGGATAATTTAAGACCCTTTGAATGTCCTTTCTAGAAGACCTAAAATGTACTTTTCCCCATTAGTACATTCAGAGAGGGCAAACTGTTGTAAAAATAAAAATAACACTATTGTTTCCACTCCACTCTCCCTAACCTTATTCTTCAAGGCTGAAAGAGCACAGCTTGAGATACCTAGTAACCCTTGTTTCTTGAGAGCTTATCAATATTTTTAAAAATGCAAAAATGAGATAGAAAAGAAGATTCTACCCCCACCCGCTTTTGCTGCATTGATTTTGGTAAATTAACTGTGTGGTCAGAGCAGAGCAATGGCCTTTCTCACCAAGAGAAACTTTTTAATTATTATTTTGTGGCTGTGCAATAAAACATAATTCAAAACAAAGCATTTTTTAGCCAAAGAAACTATTTTTTTCTGAAAAGGAAAACTTTCTTGCCTAATGGAAGGTTGGATCCAGACTTCGTTCTAGGGAAAGGTGGCCACCAAGTTCAGTGACTTACAGTATTGAAGGATGACTCCCTTCCTTCCCTCCTGCCACCCCACCACCCTCACCTCATACTGGACCATCAAACTGGCAAATATCCTCCCAGCCAACTTGCCCCTGTGAAGCCATGTGTATTTGCTGATAGGGTTGATCAGAACGTACCAGTACATAGAGAAAACCAGAGAGCAAAAAGGTGCATGCTCGATTTTGGGGGACCTCTTATCATTCAGAGTCTCAGCAAGAAACAGATGGTACCATCATATTGGGTGGGGAAAGGGTATTACCTTGGGCTGGTAACATGGGTTGGGACTCATCACCATGTCTAGGCCTGAAGAAATGAGAGAATTGGGAGGCAGAGGGGTTGTATGGAGAGGGCTGCCTCACAACAATGTCAGGCTCTGGGGGAATGAATATCTCCATGTCACTTGCCTTTTTTCCTCTGATGTCTGACTAGGGCCTCCTGTTTGGCTGAACCCCACTGGAAGTCAGAGGACAGGGAAGCCCTTTAAGGTAGTACCCCCAGAGCAGCCTCCCGGGGCAGAGAAGCAGGAACATGGTGACACACAGATGGACAACACCGAACCTTAAATAACCTTTTTTGGGCTGGGCACGGTGGCTCACGCCTGTAATCCCAATGCTTTGGGAGGCCGAGGCAGGTGGATCACGAGGTCAAGAGATCGAGACCATCCTGGCCAGCATGGTGAAACCCCGTCTCTACTAAAAATACAAAAATTAGCCGGGTGTGGTGGCACACGCCTGTGGTCCCAGCTACTCGGGAGGCTGAGGTGGAAGAACCGCTTGAACCTGGGAGGCGAAGGTTGCAGTGAGCCGAGATTGTGCCACTGCACTCCAGCCTGGCGACAGAGCAAGATTCCCTCTCAAAAAAAAAAAAAACCATTTTGGTTCCCAGTCTATTCAGTCACAGAGCCAGCACTTATTGATCACCAACCTAATGATCAGCCAGCACTAATTGACTGCCAAGCTATTGATCAGCCAGGACTTACTGATCACCAGACAGGCACTGAACTAGGAGATACAGTGGTAAACAATGCGGCCCTCATGGCTTACAATTCCTGTGGCTGCGTCAGGCCCTGGCAAGCTTCAAACCACATCCAGACTGAAGATGTAAGATCACAGTTCTCCAGCTTGTACTGTAGTTATCATATGACTTCTCTTATCTTCTTCCTGCCTGTCAGGAAAAAGTACGGTCTCTGATTACAATTAATAGTGGCGGTAATGGTGACATGTACTTCTTGGTGTATATTAAGGTGTGGATATTGAAAGGGTACATATACAGAAGAACCCAGAAAAAGAAAAATGCTGGGCCTCAGGAAAGGCAGGAATGGTGGTAAAGCCAGGTCACAGGAGTTTCTCTCCAGCACTTGGCCTTTCATGTGATCCAGCTCCTGCCCATGGATCTGGCCCTCTGCCTCCTCCACATACACCCAGCTTCCAGGTGCCATTTCCATAAGTGTGGCCCAGCTCATCTATCCATGCCAGTCTCATTTGAGCTCACTGCCTAGTCTATGGGGGGGCGGTCCTTGGGCTAGCCCCCCCTGGTTCTAGCCCAATCAGTGGCTATTCCTGGGCATAGAACAGCGTGGTGCTATCTCTGAGCAGGGGACTATAGGTGGGGCAGTTTCCCCCCCCCTCTCTAAGAGATACTGGGCATGGCAGAGCCCAAAGCTGACATGCGCAGAGCCCCCTACTAGGAGATGATAAGCTTCTGGAGGCCAGGGACCTAGGTCTTACATTGGTTTTCCAGTAGCATATGGCATCATTTCATGGAAGTCAGCCACTCAGTTGACATTAAATTAGACTGGGCAAAATAACCCCAAAGCTAAAAATTGGGTACCTCAATCACATCCATCATAGGAATCTTTTAAAGCACAAAGACACTTGACATCTGTTGAGAGGACATTGTTGATCCACAGGCAGAGAAGCCAACCTGTGTTTGGGATGACAAAGAGACAGGCTGGCAAAGTACACATCCTGTTGAGGACAATGGCTCCTTTCTCCTGAAATGCCTCCCAGCTGTGTGTGGCCAAAACAAGGTGAGGCAAAGCTCAATTCCTTGCCCTAAGAAACCTCCTGAAGCAGCAGGAGAGTAAGGGAGGCACTGCCTTTGTACTATGGTGACCTGCTTAGTCTGTTTCAGTGACACAAGCTCATTGACATTGCATGGAGAGACTGATGCCGCTGATCTTCCCAGAGCCAAGCTGGCCTTTCTGATGGTGCACATGGTCCTCCAATGCTGCGTACCATAGAGATGTTTTCCTCCTGGGTGGATGTGGGGAATCAAATTCCTTTGGCTGAAAATGAGCTATAAACCATAGTAAAAGCTGCTAGTAGGAAGGCCTTTGGGCTTTCCTGGCTTAGAATTTCTGAGGCGGAGAATAACTGTTTCCCTTGCAGGCAAGGGAAAGAGTTTTCTACGTGGCAGTTTTCCAAACCAAATTCTTAAGTCTGGAGACTTAGCTGGAGAACTTCTTGAAGGTTCTCCGTGAACAGTAGGAGCTGACCCTTGGGGGAGGGGAAGGTTTTAATTAACTGTTGGAGAAGTTTCCAAGCACTCTTCAGCTGTTTTGGAATGTTGTATTCCAAGTTGTAGAGCTTATGACTTTCTCTTTCTGGAACCCAAAAGCAACTTGTGAAAGCAAAATGAGGACAGCTTTTGGCCTCTGACACCACGGTGCATCAGCTAGGCCTGGATCTTGCCACTAAACCGAGGAAAAACTGTCTCTGGTGTCTCCTTATGGCCAGAGTGACATATTCGACCTCAGACATGAGGACGTGGCAGTTTCTGAGCAGCTTGTTGACCCTCTGCTAGGGTCTGGGTCTTCTCCCAATGCCTGGGAATTTGAGAGATAGCCAGCTAATGGAATGGCCAACTGTGCAGTGCTGGGTACCAGGAGAGGGGGAAATGGTGGCTCTTTGGTACCATGAGGCCTGATGTCTTGGAACAGACAGCACCTGTTGGGACTAATGTATCTTAAGAATGTCAAAGAGGAGCGTGTGAGAATGTTTCTCAATTGAAAGGATGTGCTGCATCTTTTCAAGAATGGGCGTCCCATTCTCCCATTCAGGGAAGACTGAGCCCCTTCTGTCTAGCAGGCACCATGCTGGGTGTTAGAGGCTAGAGCAGTGAATCACATTTTAAGGGCAAGGACCGTGTTCCATTCTTCTGTAACAGGTCTTGCTTGTAACAGGTACTCAGGCAACACTTCACTGAAATGGTTCTTTTTTTTTCTTTTTTTTGTTTTTTGTTTTTGTTGTTGTTGTTGAGATGGAGCCTTGCTCTGTCACCCAGGCTGGAGTGCAACGGTGCGATCTCGGCTCACTGCAATCTCCACCTCCCGGGTTCAGGTAATTCTCCTACCTCAGCCTCCCGAGTAGCTGGGACTACAGGCGCCCGCCACCACACTTGGCTAGTTTTTGTATTTTTAGTAGAGACGGGGTCTCACCATGTTGGCCAGGCTGGTCTTGAACTCCTGACCTTGTGATCCACCTGCTTGGGCCTCCCAAAGTGCTGGGATTACAGGGGTGAGCCACCATGTCCAGCCAGAAATGGTTCTTTCAAAGTGCCTTGGCTTTACCCCATCCTTCAGTGTCCATTTTTCATCCCCTTCCTCACTTTGGTCTCCTATCTCACCAAATTAAGGAAAATGCAGCTGGGCACGGTCCCAGCACTTTGGGAGGCTGAGGTGGGAGGATCACGAGGTCAGAAGTTTGAGACCAGCCTGACCAACATGGTGAAACCGGTCTCTACTAAAAATACAAAAATTAGCTGGGCATGGTGGTGCATGCCTGTAATCCCAGCTGCTTAAGAGGCTGAGGCAGGGTAATTGCTTGAACCCGGGAGGCAGAGGTTGCAGTGAATCGAGATCACACCACTACACTCCAGCCTGGGTGACAGAACGAGACTCCATCTCAAAAAAAAAGGAAAGTGCAATGTCTTCCCTATGCAATTGCTGCCTTGCACAGAAATTCACCTTGAAGCCAAATCAATAACCTACAAACTAAACCAAAAGAAAACAAGAGGAGAAGAGACGAATAATTGATTTCCCTGTGAACCCTGCCTAGTTTTCATCTGGCACATTCCGATTTTAAGTGGTTGCTGGTCACACTGGCAGATAGCCTGTTTCTCCTTAACTCTTCCTCCTCAACCACCTACTCTTTCATTAAACAGAAAGTTAATGAAAGTTTCCTGATTATAAAAATAATAAATGCATTTGGAATAGAGAACACATTGTCCCACCTCCACTACATTTTTGTTTTTTTGTTATGTAGAGACACGGTCTCACTCTGTTGCCCAGGCTGCAGTGCAATGGCATGATCATGGCTCACTGCAGCCTCAACTCCTGGGCTCCCTACTGTTAAAACACGCCCTGAATGAAGAGACCCCCCGGCCTCCCCAAACAGGCTTCGTGTGAGCAACATGGCTGTTTATTCACCTGGGTGTGGGCGCGCTGAGTCTGAAAAGAGAGTCATAGGAGAGCAGAGGAATAGGAGCTGGTTTTATAGGTTTGGGGTAAGCAGTGGAAAGTTATAGAAGTTACAGTTTAGGGCTGTTTTTTGCAAGCTGGGAGGGGGTCATAGGGTCTGGAGTCACGAGGTTGACCAAGGTTGGTTACAAAGTCCAATGGCCTTGTCAATTGAGGACGGAATAAGAAACAATAGAAGAATGTCTCAAGTTAGTTAGGTGCCTCAGGGGTCGTTGTTCTCTCTTTCTCTTTCCTGTTACTTCAGGTTTTCTAATTCCAGAAGGCCCTCCAGAGGTGTATGTTTGGGTCACAGAGGTCGCCATCAATGGTGCTGTCAGTCAGCCTAAAAGACCTTACACCTACACATTTTAAAAATGATTTTCAGGCCTGGCACAGTAGCTTATGCCTGAAAAATCAAAGTTCTCAATGCTTTGGGAGGCTGAGGCAGGAAGATCGCTTGAGCCCAAGAGTTTGAGACCAGCCTGGGCAACTTGGCAAGACTCTGTCTTTACAAAAAAATTAAAGAATTAACCGGCCATCTGCACATGTGCCTGTAGTCCTAGCTACTTAGGAGGCTGAGGCGGGAGGATGACTTGAACACAGGAGTTCGAGGCTGCAGAGAGCCACGATCGTGCCACTGTACTCCAGCCTGGGTGACAAAACAAGACTCTATCTCTAAAAACAAAAAAATTCAGGGTGGCTTTCTGAAGCCATGCTTGGCCCTCCCCCTCTGAGGGGTTTCCAGAGCAACCCTTAATCTCTGACCCTCAACTCCATTGTTTACCTGCTGCCCTGCAAAGTGCTTCAACCCCAGGGTTTGTAACTTCATGCAGATGATCACAGCTGCCCAGATGTTCATCTTAACTGAATTTCATTCATACAAAAGGAAGGAAGTGGGCAGGAAATGAGGAGAGGGGCCCAGTAGTGAGATTTTGTTTATAATGGAAATAGCACTAGCCTGGGGAGCTGAGCTGTCAGTTTGAGTCCAACCTTTGCCAGTGATTAGCTGTTCCTTTACATAAGTCTCCCAGCCTCCCTAAGTGTTTACTTTATCATTTGTGAAATGATACAATTGATTTTATTATCTCTAAGGTTCTTTAAATTGCCCTGATTCATAGAGTTTAAGAATAAAATGTGAGAGCCAGGCCCGGCTTCGTGGCTCATGCCTGTAATCCCAGCACTTTGGGAGGCCAAGGCAGGAGGATCACTTGAAGCCAGGAGTCAGAAACCAGCCCGGGGAACATAGTGAGACCCTGTCTCTAAAAAAAAGAAAGAAAAAGAAAAATAGTAAAATGTTTATTTGGCTAATTAATCTACTTGCTCCCCCACCACGTTCTTCCTCTTTTCACCTCAAAGACCCATCAGTTCAGTTTCACTGTTTCTTGTTACCCAGCTCTGCCACTGTTCTTTTTGGTAAAGAGTGAAATGTTTTTTCCAACAGTTTGCCCAGCTGTTCATGCCAGTGGGCAAACTTGTCTCACTTCTCAGTCATTTTTATGCTTTTGTTCGTGCCCTTTCTGTTGCCTTCCTAGCCTTTCTTTGTGTTTTTTGTCTGTTCGTTTGTTTGTTTTTTTGAGACAGAGTCTTACTCTGTCGCCAGGCTGGAGTGCAGTGGTGTGATCTCGGCTCACTGCAACCTCTGCCTCCGTGTTCAAGCGATCCTCCTGCCTCAGCCTCCCTAGTAGCAGGGACTACAGGCATGCGCCACTACGCCCGGCTAATTTTTTGTATTTTTAGTAGAGATGGGGTTTCACCATGTTGGCCAGGCTGGTCTCAATCTCTTGACCTTGTGTCCACTTGCCTCGGCTTCGCAAGTGCTGGGATTACAGGCATGAGCCACCGTGCCTGGCTTTTCTTCCGAGCCTTTTATCCCAAACCAGGTCTCACACAAGCAGGTTTGCCTCTCTGATCTGTGGCTTCAATTAACATAACAAATGAGTGAACAAGTCTTTATTGGACACTTACAATGAACAAAGCACAGCTTGGTGCTCTTAAAGATGAAATAGGTTTAAGACACGTTCTCAGCCTTCAAGGAGACAAGACCTGTGGGGCTTCAAATCCCTTAGCTGCCTTATGTTCTACCACTAACCTCTGGGTGCCAACACTGATACCCACTACCCACCAAACACCACTGTGCTGAAACCAGCTCTTCTATGGGATGCTGGGTCTTCACACTCTGGGTTTTTTTCTTCTCTCACTTCTTCCTGGCTTCCTTTTGCTGGATTCTCCCTCTGGGTCCATCCACTAAATTGGATCCTCAGGGGCTTTATCATAGGCCCTCTTCTCTCAGTCTCTTTTCATTCCCTGGATAATTTCAACCATACTCGTGACTTCAGTTACCATCTATATGCAGATAATTCCCAGGGGTATGTGTGTGTGTGTGTGTGTGTGTGTGTGTGTGTGTGTGTATTTCTGGTTGCTATGGTTTGTTTCCACCAAAACTCAGGTTGAGGCTTAATCCCCAATGTAATGATACTGAGATGTGGTGAGACCTTAAGAGGCATTTAGGTCATGAGGGATCTGTGCTCACAAAGGGATTAATGCAGTTTCTTGAGTGTGTGAGAGCAGGTTGTTATAAAGTGAGGCTGCCTCTCATGTTTGCTTTTCTTGCACATGCCTGCCTCCCCTTTTGCTTCTCTGCAATGTTATAACACAGCACAAGGCCCTCACCAGAAGCTGGCCAGATGGGCCACCCAATCTTTCACGTCCTGGCCTCCAGAATTGTGCACTAAATAAACCTCTTTCCTTAATAAATTATTCAGCTTCAGGTGTTTTGTTATAACAACAAAAAATAGACTAAGACACTGGTCTTTCTCTGGGTTCCAGATCTGTATATCCAGTTGCCTCATGGCCGCTCCCTTCAACATCACATAGACACCTCATACTCCCCCACTGTCACCACCGAGCTTATCACCTTTCCCACCACCCTGCTCCTTCTCCCTTCCCATTGTTCTCAAACTCAGTAGATGGCACTGCTACCATCTACGCAGCTATTCAATCCTAGGGCTCCTTTTCATTTCCACAATATTCCTGTCCCTGACCCCAAATCCAATCAAATAGCCTTATAAATATCTTGAAATAGGCCAGGCATGGTAGCTCATACCTATAATCTCAGCACTTTGGGAGGCCAAGGCAAGAGGATCACTTGAGGCCAGGAGTTTGAGAACAGCCTGGACCAACTGTGGAAGTTTGGACTAATATACATATATACATGTTTGGACTCATATACATATGCATATATGTGTGGCCTAATACATATGCATATATGCATATACATACACATATATGTATATTAGTTCAAACCTCCAAACTTCTAATCATCATCTCAGCCAGAATATATAAAGAATGCCTACAGGCTGGGCACGGTGGCTCACGCCTATAATCCTAGCACTTTGGGAGGCTGAGGCAGGTGGAATCATGAGATCAAGAGTTCAAGACCAGCCTGGCCAACAAGGTGAAACCCCGTCCCTACTAAAATATAAAAAATTAGCCGGGCATGGTGGGATGTACCTGTAGGCCCAGCTACTCGGGAGGCTGAGGCAGGGGAATCGCTTGAATCCGGGAGGCAGAGGTTGCAGTGAGCTGAGATGGCACCACTGTACTCCAGCCTGGGTGACAGAGCAAGACTCTGTCTCAAAAAAAAAAAAAAAAAAAAAAAAGGCCAGGCTTGGTGGCTCATGCCTGTAATCCCAGCACTTTGGGAAGCTGAGGTGGTGGATCACGAGGTCAGGTGATCAAGACCATCCTGGCTAACATGGTGAAACCCCGTCTCTACTAAAAATATAAATATTAGCCGGGTGTGGTGGCACGTGCCTGTAGTCCCAGCTACTCGGGAGGCTGAGGCAGGAGAATTGCTTGAACCTGGGAGATGGAGGTTGCAGTGAGCCTAGATCATGCCACTGCACTCCAGCCAGGGTGACAGAGCGAGACTGTGTCTCAAAAAATAAAAGAATGCCTACAAATGAACAGGAAAAAGACAACCCAATTTAAAATAGACAAAAGATTTAAACAGGCACTTTACAAAACAGGGCATCCAAACAACCAATATGCTTATGAAAGGGCATTTACTGTCATGATCAAGTTAAATGCAAGTTAAAACTGCAATGGGGGAGCAGTACACCTCCACTGAAACAGCTAAAATTTCAAAAAACCTGATGATGTCAAGTTCGGGTGAGGTCTTGGAGCAGCTGGAATCTTCACACTGATGGAAGTGTGAACTGGCACAACACTGTTGGAAACCTGTTTGCCTGGAATTACTAAACTAAACATATGCATCCCTTGTAACCCAGCAGTTCAATGCCTGGATACATACCCAACAGTAATGGATGCTTCTGTCCACCAAAAGACATGGCCTGGGTTCCCGATTTTGTTGCTTTTCCAACATACAGGTGGCTGGATGTGAAGGGGCTCCCTCACATCCTCATCAGCCCCTCGCTGTGCCCAGAAGCGGCAGCATGTGCTGCTTCCCTGCCAACATGAGCCCTTCAGCTAAACCTTGGTCACCAGTCCAGATGACCCAGTATTCTGTCCTGCACACTGACCTCATTGGGATTAACTTCATCCATCAGATTCTAATGCAGGCCCACAATCCTTATCCAGGAGTTAGAATTTTCCAGATTTTAGAGAAGTAATGGCGCACATATACCATAGTCTATCTAACACCCCCATGTTTCACTGCAGATGTATGAATGTGTCTGGAGCAGTTCCGTGATCAAACACATTAACATATTTGTAGTAAAACATGGGATAAATAAAAACTATGCCCTCTCATAAGTTCCAGTCAGATTTTGCTGCCATGTTAGTTTTCGTGCCACCTTCTGAAAAAACTCTTTCATTTTCCAGACCTTTATGGACTTCAGAATTGCAGAGAAGATTGTGGGCCTGTGTGAGGAGGGCTGGCGTTGTCAGGGCAGAGAGGGAAAAAAAGAAAACAAAACTATTTATTTCCATTTCTCCAAAACAACCAACACCCCTGGCCTTATATCTACATAACCAAAGGACCCTCCCGTGGTTTTTTTTCCCAAGGAGAGTCAGTGTATCTACTGCTAGAATGAGGAGTGATGAGAAATTTGTAAATAGTTTTTCTTGTTAAAAAAGAAAAAAAAAATTCTGCCAGATCTGGCTCCACACTACAGTAGCTGTAGTTCAAAGTATAAGATTCAAGTTCCTTGCTCTTATTCACTTAGCTGAAATGCTTGAGGTTTCTTTAACACATATTCCTTGTGCTTCCTTAATGGACACACAAACACCCATGTGTATGGCTTTAATTTTGAGGTATTTAACTAGATATATAACAATGCACAAACAAATTTCCCCAGCTCCTTTCCATGACAACTATTTACATACCCTAGCATAACACTTCCTATGAGTTGACCCTACAGCCAGAGTAGGAATACAGCCAGGGAGTTTTCAAAAAATGGCAGGGTGGAGTGGAGGAGGCAGGGCAGTGTGGCGAGGCTGGATAAAATGATATTTCAGTATTTTTAGTGAGACAGGAAAAAATTCATGCAAAGAGCTCTATTCCCTCCCCCGCTTTTTGTTTTGCAAAGTCTTTGTCCAAAGCTCAGTTTTGGATTAGACCCTTGTTGACCATGTCTGCTAAAGTCCTAGATAAAGACTTATTTATTTGACCTGCATATCCATAGTTGCTGGAACTGCTCATTTTAATTTTCCTATTGTGTACACTGTGTTGGGAAGCTTGGCAGGAAGCACGCTATGGAAATGTGGAACCGAACAGTTGAATGTGTGTGATTTGGGAAGTCCAGCAGATGCCAGGGCTTAGCAGGCTCCCGGCTTGTTCAAGACTAATCCTGTGGATTTTCATTCCTATGGGCATCATGCCCCTTAAGTCTGAGGGCTGGGTCCCACCCAGACTCAGTCCACACAGCCATCTCCCAGCTGTCCTACTCCTAGTGACCAGGGCAGTGCTGTGCTGACTTTTAGAGGCTCTCCTTTCCCTCTCCCCAAGGAAGTAGAGGGTTCCAGAAATGACCCTGGTCAGCCGGGCCTGGTGGCTCACGCCTGTAATGCCAGCACTTTGGGAGGCCGAGGCAGGTGGATCATGAGGTCAAGAGATTGAGACCATCCTGGCCAACAAGGTGAAATCTCATCTCTACTAAAATACAAACATTAGTTGGGTGTGATGGCGCACTCCTGTAGTCCCAGCTACTTGGGAGGCTGAGGCAGGAGAATCGCTTGAACCCGGGAGGCGGAGGTTGCAGTGAGCCAGTATTGTGCCACTGCACTCCAGCCTGGCAACAGAGCGAGACTCTGTCAAAAAAAAAGAAAAGAAAAGAAAGAAAAAAGACATGGCCCTGGTGAAGACTGCCATGTTTTCTCTGGACATGAGTGTGGACTCCAGGTTGGATTCTGGGAGACCTGAGGGACTGCCCATGCAAATTCATCTTCCCTATAGTGGATGACATGTTGTGTCATCCAGATCCCCCCCTCCACGACTCAAGCACTTATGCCCCCATCTTCTGGGAGTGCTGACGCAGCAACAGTCCTCTGAGTTCCTCCCTGACACTTGTCCTCTGCTGGAGAGAGAGCCACATTGCCTAAGATGAAGCTCACATTGACCATGGGCAGCCCACATCTAATGACTGACAGACGCAGGAGTAAAAAGGCCTTGTCCTTTCAACCCAATTTGGAATAACTCTGAGCCATCCCAGCACCAGAGCTCCATGAAAGATCAGCTGAGACCTTTACCATGATTGCACTGCAGTTCAACTTATTTGCCCATTCCTGCTCACCTCACTTCCCCCTCAGGCGTTGATGCTGTACCCTTCAATAAACTTCCTGCTTGCCAACCTCAGTGTCCGAGGTTGGAAACCTTACCTACAACAACCCCTTTATCCGGCGGGTAGAGCCTTGACTGTCTGGGGGGATCACGCCTTCTTCATGCGATACATGCTGCCTTCCCGCTCCACCCCCTCCAGCCATCCTTTGAAAACTCAAAAGTGGTCTAAACAATTCAGGATGGTGCTGTACATTTTTGCCAGTGATTGACTTAGGAAGGGTCATGTGACTGTGTTCTAGCCAATGAGACGAGAAGGGAACTTGGGTAGAGAACTGTAGGAAAGGTTTTCTGGGTCATAACAAGAAGCAAGGGAAGAAAGCGTCCCTCTCTGTCGGATGTTGGCTCTGACTGAGATGCCTGAAATAGCTGTAGAAAGCAATAGATGTGAGAAGAAGATGGAGCCAAGAGAACAGCAGAGAAGTCAGACTGAAGCAGAGCCACAGCGTGCTGGGCTGGAGCCTACTCGGCGTGTGATTTTTGTCATGTGTGATACATCCCCTTTGACAGCACAGAAGGGATTTGTCACACAAGTACTTAATGATAAAGTTGCATCAAATTTGCAATTTTTGTTCCAGATCCAACTGCCCATTTCGTTTTCCCACCCTTTTGGGGACTCTGTGTTTTGAAATGAGTGGTTGTCAGGATTCTTTCTTCTTGGAAGGTTTCTGGTGACCCAAACTCTTTTTTTTCCTGATTTTTGATGATCGTTACCATGTCTAATTGATTAACTAAACTGCTTCCTTTTTCCATGGCCTTATGGGTGTGAAGTTTTTAGGGCCAATGTTATGCAATGTGCATACAGTGCTGGGGGTGGAGGGCTGCTGACTCTGAAAAACCCTTTCCTGGGATGACCTTAGATGAGAAAAGAAGGAATGGTGATGAAAAGCTTTCAAAATGCAGAAGAACAGGGCTTGGACCTAAATGGTTAGCACAGACTAGGATATTCTTAGAAAATGCCTCCTGCCTCTCTGTACTTGATTTTGAAATGTCAGTACATAACTGCTGTAGAGTTTGGCACTGGGAAAATTGCCTAACACGGCAGTGGGCTTGATGGGTGGGGAAGCCCTTTCTTTTTCCCACTTGCCATACTCCACTCTGCCTAAAGACTGCTGCTTCCTTTTTTTTTTAAGTGGATGTACAATTTACAAACAATAAAATGCACATTTCAAGCAGTTAACTAATAAAACAGAATTTTTTTTTCCAGAAAAGAAAAGCACAAATCTGAAGTTTACATGGTATGCTGCCACGTAACCAACATTCCAGTGAAGAGATAGAATCTTTCTCTTATCCCAGAAAATTCCCTCATGCCTTTTTTCCAGTTAATTCTCTCTTTATCCCAGAGGCAACTAGAGTTCTTATTTCTGCCACCGTAGATAAGTTCTTGCCTGTTCTTGAACTTCACATGTACTTGCATATGACTTCTTTCACTCAGCATACTGTTGGAAGATTCATCTGTACTGTCGCATGGATCCTGCTTCCCTTTTCAGACTATTTATGGGATCTGTCGCTCTCTGATTTCCCTGACTGCCGACTGTTGTGTTTGAGGAGGAGGCCCTGCCCTTCCTGGCAATGGTTTTGCTGTGTGATGAATTTGCCAAGTGACTTTCATAAGTCACTGGATCCTAAAGATCAAGCAGGTGCCTCCTTCCAGGGACAGCCAATTGATTTTTCCATTCTATATGATTCTATTGATGATGGCGTCAGAACCCTTTCGAATGAGAACAGAATGGCACTCCCTCCAGTGGAGGGCCCAGGACAAATGTTGAGAATGCCAAGCATTCTATGCCAAGATACCACTCTTACTTTATGGTGGGGACTTGGTTCCATGGCCAAGACCGAGGAGGGAAACAAACATTTATTAAGCCCCAAATGCAGGCACTTAGTCATAAATGACCTCATTTCTCCTTCCTGAGAACTCTTCAGATGTTACTATCCTCATGAGGACCACACTTAGCTTCTTCCCAAGGTGGGATTTGAACCTGGAATTGGAGATTTCTATACCATGATTTTTCACTAGCAGCAGCCAAGACCTAGGCCACCGTATCCACCTGAGTTGGTGCATGCCTGTCTCCACGTGGTGGCTAAACCTCACAAGTATGTCCGCAATTGGATTGCCACAAAGCTAGATAAGGCTTGGAGCCAGATACACTTCCTTTCTTCCTTTCTCAGTAAGAGCCAACTAGAGTTGGCAGATTGGTCTTCATTTTCTAAAAATATTCTTTCTCCTTAGCCAGGCGGCTTCAACCTTTGGTAAAGGTCAACAGATCTTTGTTATGCCCCCTGGAAATCACTGTTTTGTAACAGTTATGTTTACAACTGAGATGGTTTCTAAACCCTGGGAAGCATAACAAAGGGCGATGCCAGCAAAAAGGCATTACGTTCTCTAATAGGCTTATGTCCTGATAATCATGTTAATGGCACTGTCCCATGCTTGATGCTGCAATTATGGGCCTCTCCTCTTGCATATAATTTTTCATTTTGATGATAATTAAGACCATGATTTTGCATTTCTCCTTAATGAGAATTCCATTCCCAAAACAATATGATGACCCTGATAGAGAAGAGACAGCCGTTCGTGCCCCTCCAAATGCTAACCATAGGTACCACCACAATGTCATATACACGCTGGACTTTACTAACCTGGGGATTTTAAGTTATTCCAGCATCAGGACTCTGTGGGATATGGAGCAAGTCCCCTGGGAATCAGGACGTTTGTTTCTATATCTGCATCTGATAATGAAGCTTTATGTTTTTCTTCTGTTACAAAGTCCAAAGTCACAGTAACCTTGGGAGCAAAGGGTCTGCTTTAAGAGCCAGGTGATTTTTAACCTGTGATTTAATTGTCCAACGTTCAAGATATTATCTCTGGTATTAGGTATTTGGCTTCCAGAAAGCTACTTTGGGGGCCTCATTTGCCAGTTCCAAGGGATTGAACTAGAATTCTAAGAATTCCAGTGCCAAGCTTCCACTCTTTCCATCAGTAATTAATATTTTAGCCATTGACAGAGGTGGTGGTTGTTTTCATAATCCCACTTGGGACTGATTAACAGACTAGGAGAACACTGCCATCCTTCTGTAACAACCTAAGTTGGAGGATATACAAAGTTTGGGGATTTCTGCTGCTGATGCTATCTGTGTGTGCCTGGCTCTTAGACAGGTTGGGACCTTTTCTAGGTCTGTGCTGAAAGGAGGAAGGAGGTACAAGGCTGAGGCACCCATCTGGCCATGGGGCTTGCCACTGAGGAAGGAGGCTTTTGTTCTCAACCATGTCCAAAGGGCTGCAGGAGTTGGTTCCAACAGAACCAAGAAGGTGGAAGCCAGCTGTGGGCTTATAGATGTTTGAGCTCTAGGGTGGGAGTTCCATGGGGTCCATACCTGAACCGCAGGTTGTTGGGTGCTCCTGGCTAGTGAGGCAGAGGCAGTAAAGAACAAAGGAGGTAAGTGTGGCCCAGGGCTGTGGCTCTGTGGCCCTGCAGGTGCCCTAGGCTGGCCAGGTGCAGTGAGGCAAACCACAGACCTGGAAGGCTGAGGCGGGCATTCAGGTCTGATTGCTCAAAAGCTTGCAGTCTGGCTGGGCAAAAATACCAGGTAGATGCTGGCACCAAAGGGGGCACAGGAAACCTGATGAAGATCAGCCCATATCCTCACCAGAAAAATGAGTGACAAGGCTGGTGTGGTGGCTTACGTCTATAATCCCAGCATCTTGGGAGGCCAAGGCAGGCAGATCACTTGAGATCAGGGGTTCGAGACCAGCCTGGCTATCATGGTGAAACCCTGTCTCTACTAAAAATACAAAAATTAGCCGGGCATGGTGGTGCATGCTTGCAATTCCAGCTACTTAGGAGGCTGAGCTGGCAGGATCACTTGAATTTAGGAGGCAGAGGTTGCAGTGAGTTGAGATTATACCACTGCATTCCAGCCTTGGAGACAGAGTCTCGTTCTGTCTCAAAAAAAAAAAAAAAAAAAAAGAAAAGAAAAGAAAGAAAAGAAAAATGGGTGACATGGAAAAGCCAAACACGGAGAGGCCCAGGGCCAAGCACACGGGATTCACTGTGTAGTCCAGGCTGCCTGTCCACCTGGGCAGAGCACATGAGTGTGACTGACAGGGAGCAGGGCTACAGGGGGTGAAAACACGCTGGGAAGCAGGAGTGCCAAGGGAGAAATTTATGACCTAGAAACTTTTTGTAGACCCATGTCAGACGGTCAGATCAACAGTCTTTGCAGCCACAAAGAAATGGGCATATTCACAAGTGCTCTCAGGATAAATGAGCAGTCTGGGTGCCTTCCATTCCACCTTCTCCAGGAAGCCTCCTAAACTTTCCCAACCCTGGCTCAGCAGTCCCTTTTTTCCTTTTCTGAGCTCTTATTGTCTGCACCTTACAATTTAGCACTTAATCAGACACAGCTGTGAATTCCTCTGTAATTGTTTTGGGTGTGTTTGTCCTGTCTGGGGCAAGATTACAACTTCCTCTGGGGCAGGGACTCACAGTCTTCTTGGGAGGGTTCCTGGGAGGGATGTGGGTATATGTGCGGCCCTCAGAGAACTATCTCCCATTCTTACAGGGCCTTACAGTTTAGAAAGTGCTTGTACTTATCTCTATTCCTTACACTAGCTTCAAGAGGTGGCCTATCTTACAGACAATGAAACTGAGACTGGAGGTCAACAACCTGTTTGAAAAGAGGGAAGATGAGTAGCAGAGGTAGGATAAGCCTGGGATCCTGGTGCGTGGTCACACAGGGCCCACAGGGACTCATTTGGTGACAACAAAGCCCCCAGTGGAAAAGAGGGGGGAGGGGAGAAGGAGGCTCCCACATGCCCTTCCCCTGATGGAAATCTTGGGAAGGAAAAGAAAGCAAGAGGCACGTGGCCCAGGTTTGCAGAGCTGGTGGGTCAGGCTTCATAAAGAGGCAACTGAGGCAAAACCAGGCCACAGAACTGAGGCCACTCGTTTGTTTTTGTTATTCCCTTACAGATCCTCTGTCGTCCCACAGTGCTCTGCTCCTCCTGGCACCTGACCTACCCCTCTATTCACCTACCCTGCTCCAAATCCTTTCACATGCTCCTCTGGAACTGCAGATTTCAACAAGCAAACTCAATTGAAGGTCAGTTTATCCATCTGTCTATCTGTCCATCCATCCTTCACCTTTGCTCAGAATCAGTTTCCCATCTTTGCTTTCCTTGAAGCACTGGGAGATGAGCCTGCTGACTGTGTCCCCCCTAGTCCCAGTCTTTGCAGCCACAAAGGAATAAGCATATTCTTAAATGTGCCCCTTGGGTTAAATGAGCAGTCTGGGTGCCTTCCACTCCACCTTCTCCAGGAAGCCTCCCAGACTTTCCCAACCCTGGCTAATTGTTCCTCTACCTGATCACTTCTCCTCCACCTCCTGCAAATGCTCTTGTTCCTTTGGGGAGCCTGCTGCCCAGACATACTGCCTCTCCCCTGCCTGAAGCTTTTTATCTTCTCCTCTCCTGCTCATTCGCTCTTCCTCACTCTCTTCAAATGTTAGCTCCTGGCTCCATGGGCTTCATACCATAACCACCATTCCTGCTCACATCCTGGATGGCTTTCCTGTTCACACAGATGACCAGTGCCCTGACTCTTAATCTCTTGATCTCCTATTCTCCAATGACTTTCTCCTCATGCCTCCCCTATCAGGTCCTGGCTTTGTCATGGCCCTAAGCTTTTCCACCTCCTGAACCCCTTACTTCAGATCCAGGTCTCTGACCCAACTTCCTCTCCTTCTGGCGTGACAGAGTCTTGGCCCCTTGACTTTTCCAGTCCTTTGGCTCCTGTCCTTCCTCTCTGGTCATTCACCGTGCCGCCTCACTGTTGCCAAGGCTCTCAATTCCTTTGCTCCTCTGCCCTGGTAATTTCCTCATTTGAGCTGGCACCACAGTGGGCAGCTGAGCTGTAGGAAGAAACCACACAGGAGGACCAAAGGGCACCTTAAAAGTCCGCAGGCACCAGCCCCAGGTGGACTGCCATGCTGCCTTGCTATCTGGCTGTTTCTCAGGTCATCACAACCCTCCCAAACTTCTGCAATGACTGTGTCAAACCTTCTCCACTCTCTTCAAATCTGTCATCTTTCCTTGCCCTATCCCTAGCCTCCTTTATGTCACAGAGTTAAGAGGAAGTCATCAGGTGGAAAGATTCAACTGCCTCTGTGAAGGCAGCCTGGCTCAGTCCTCCTCCAGCCTCCTCCCTCCTGTTATAATAGAGAAGCTGGCCCCTGCCTGAGGTCAGCCTTCTGCCCATACTCTGGTTCCATCCCTTTCATGGACACAGGAGCCTCTGTGTTCCATTGTCCTTTCCCTACTGTACCTTCATCTTCCTCTTCTCTGTGGGATCCTCCTCATTTGCATTTACATATACTCAAGTAATTTCATCCTAAAAATAATTCAAATATAGAAACCAAAATAAACCCACTGTTGACATAACATTTCCCTCCAGCTATTTTTCTTTCCAACTTTTCACAGTCAAACCTTTCAAGAATCGTCTGTACCTTGTGCCTTTCATTTCTCACCTCTTGCTCACGCCTCCATCTAATCCAATCTATTTCCCAACCCCTTCACTCCACCAGCCACTGCTCTGTAAAAGTCCCAGTGACATCAAGGTCATTAATTCCAGTGGATGTTATTCAATTTTCACTTCACTTGGGTCACTTAGCCATTTAAAAAAATTTTTTTAAAGACGGGGGTTTCACCATGTTGGTCAGGCTGGTCTTGAAATCCTGACCTCAGGTGATCCGCCCGCCTTGGCCTCCAAAGTGCTTGGATTACAGGCGTGAGCCACCGCACCCGGCCGCTCACTTAGCCATTTTTTAAAGAGATGGGGGTCTCGCTATGTTGCCCAGGCTGGCCTCAAACTGGGCTCAAGCAATCCTCTCACCTCAGTCTCCTGAGTACCTGAGACTACAGTATATGCCACTGCACGCACCTTTTGGCAGCCATTTTGAGTGATGTTGACTACTGCCTCCTGCTTAGAGTGCTTTTGTCCCTGTTCTCTGTGACCCTACCTCCCCAAGTTCCTAATTTTCTTTTTTTCTCAAGACGGAGTTTTGCTCGTCGCCCAGGCTGGAGTGCAGTAGTGTGATATTGGCTCATTTAACCTCTACTTCCTAGGTCCAAGCGATTCTCCTGCCTCAGCCTCCCAAGTAGCTGGGATTACAGGAGCCCACAACCATGCCCAGCTAATTTTTAGTAGAGATGGGGTTTCACCATGTTGTCCAGGCTGGTCTCAAACTCCTGACCTCAGATGATACACCCATCTCAGCCTCCCAAAGGGCTCGGATTACAGGCATGAGCCACCGTGCCTGGACAAGCTCCTAGTTTTTTTCCTGCCTCTGTGGCTGCTCTTTCACCTCCTCTGCCAGAGGTTTGCCTGTCAGGGCCCTTAGATAAGAGTTCCTCAAGTCTCAGTGCTAGGTGTTCTGATCTAACTCTACACTCTCATAGGAGCCCACGTGCCTCTGGTGACTTCGTTACCACTGCCACACCAGCGATTCCAGCCCCAGCCTCTTCTCAGGGCACCAGACCCTACAGCCAAAACCACCTGCTCAACATCTCCACCCAGACATCTCACAGGCACCTCAAAACCACTTTAACCAACTGTGAACCTTGGGAGGGTTCCCCCAACTCAGAAAATGGTACTGCCATCCATCTGGTGAAAGCAGAGATCTGGGAGTTCTCCTTGATTCATCCCCCGCTAAGCAACTACCAAGTCTTGTTCGAGTCTACTTCTCTATATTCACTCTACTGCTTAGACAAATGGTCTCTCTCACATGAAATGAGCAACAGCCTCCTAACTGTCCCTCTACTCCTCCCCCTCCCCTATTCCTTCTTCGCATTGCAGTTAGAATGATCTACTTCAAAATGCCAATTTGAGTGTATGACTCTTGTTTCAAATGTCTCAGGATAAACTCCAAATTCTGTAATGTGGTGTACTGGCCCTGCGTGATCTAACCCCTGCTTGCCTCTCTAACTTCCCTCTGAAATACTTCTTCCTTTATAGTCTGTATGAGCCAGGAACTCCTCATGGACTCCCCAGATGATCCCACCACTTTGTACTCCCTTTGGCCCATATCACAATTGTGATTGATAGTGCATTTAATTATTAAGCCCTTCTCTCCAGCTAGACTGTGAGCTCCAAGCAGGGAGTGTGTGTTTGCCATGTTCACCACTCCAGCACCTAGTCCTGTGCTGCACCTAGAGGATGGTCAACACATTTTTGTTGAGTAAGTGAAAAACACATCTCTGCCTACTGATGATGGACCTGGGTCCCAACCTAATGGTAGGGACTATAACCAAGTGATGTGGAATGTAGCATTGAGTTACTCCCCTAAAGACACAGTGTAACTGTTGCAGATACACTCCCAACTGTGTTAAAGGCACCATGGAGATTTATCCATTTATTTATTTATTGAGACAGTCTTGTTCTGTCACCAAGGCTGGAGTACAGTGGCAGGATCTCGGTTCACTGCAACCTCCACCTCCGGGTTCAAGCAATTCTCCTGCCTCAGTCTCCCAAGTAACTGGGATTATAGGTGCCTGCCACTGTGCTCAGCTAATTTTTTTTTGTATTTTTTGTCGAGACAGGGTTTTACCATGGTGGCCAAGCTGGTCTCGAACTCCTGACCTCAAGTGATCCGCCTGCCTTGGCCTCCCAAAGTGCTAGGATTACAGGCGTGAGCCACCGAGGCCAGAGAATGCCCTTTTTAAAATTTTTAAATTTCATGGCCTGGGCAGCCTTTGGCAGCTGCAAGCAAGCTTAATTTCCTAGTTGGTTGCCAGGTGACATTGTAGCAGTTCCTTTACTAAAAAATCCTTGGCTGGCAGTCCCTGCAAGCATGTCTGTGGCTACAGGGAGTGCATTTAAAGGGAAGACACATATGCATAGAAACAATATACCAACGTGATGGCACAGAAAATCTTCCTTAGATGTCGGCTTTGTCTCATCACTGCATGTAAATATCAGACAGCAGCCTAGAGATATCTTTATTTAAACCAAGGAACATGGACTCAAGATTATTCTGATACATAATGAAAAGACATAGGCTTCCTTTATCTATTAAACTTCCTAAAGAGTTCTTAAAGAATTTCTAGCTTGTTTCTTTAAATATGTTTTATTAGCTTTCTAAATTATGAAAGTAAATATAACAGGAAAAATACAAAACCCAAAGTCAATGGAGTAATAACTCCCTTGTTTCCCCTACCCGCGTAACTGTGGTTAACAGTTGGTGTGCACCCTTACAGATATTTTTTCTATGAATATGCAAACACTCGACTTGTTTCTTGGGCTTTACATCGCAGTCCAAGGAGAATCATGTGAACGGCATAAAAACAAGACGGTCTGACAACTGCAAACCGTAACATTTCCAGATCTACTGACTCAGAATTCCTGTTTCTAGAGGACCGTACCCACGTGGCTCTGCATCCGCAGCAACTTGGTCTTTATTCTTTTGCCGAGTTTGGTTGAGTAAGGGCTGATCGTTGAGTGGGCTCAGTTCGCAGGTGCCTGAAATTCCTACTTAGCAATGTTCCCTTCCGGCTAATTCCGCCTTCCAGAGCCTTAGGAAGAAATGCTAACAGTTGGGGCTGAAGCCTCCTTAATTGCTCAATCCAATTATCTAGGTGGGTCCAGGTTTGATTTCGATAGAGATAAGGACCTGGGGGCGGGGGCGCTTCCAGGTGCGCTCCTGGCGAGGCTTGCCTCCCCGAGGAGCGCACGCGGGCCTTGCTGGCTGACCTGGGCCTTTCAAAACCAGGTAACTCCTCCATCCCGTTGCGCCAGGCTTACCTGGAGGCCTCAGAATTGTGTCTGCTGCGTCTCGGAGTCACTTTGGAATGCAGTGCTCTGGGGAGCCCGCAGGAGCCCGGGGCTAGGAGGGCGCATCAGTGGTCCCGGGGGCCCCTGCTGGTAGGTGTGGTTGGCGCTATGGCCACCTCTGGCTGGCGGAGCCCAGCATTGTCCGAAGGGGGCGGCCAGAGTCCCGCCCTTTAGGCCTCGCCTAGTTATCCGCCCTGCCCCTTGGGGCCGAGCGCCCCAGCATCTTGCATTTCCGGCTTCCTGAGACGGGCATGGGACCTCGAGGAAACCCCTCTGTATGACCCCACGAGGAGAACTAAGGACCTCCCCAGCCCTCATGTCCTGCACGGTTTTATAAGCCAGAGGATCCAGTGGCAGTGCCAAGCAGGGCACCACCCTGGTCGTGAGCTCCTAAGAGGTGGAGCAAAGGTCAGGTCCCATGGTGGCCCTGGCTTCCCTCCCCCGCCTCTTCGGCCGGGCCGTTCCTCCCCCGCCCCAGCACTGGAGGGGGCGGCTGGGGTCCGTCTAGTTACGGTCACAAACTGGCCAGAAAAGGCCACTGGAGTCTCGCCAAGCGATGCGCTAAGTCCCCTAGCCTCAGACCGCAAGAGGGGCCACCCGCAGCTGGAGGGGCGGTAGCTGGAGTTGAGTTTCATTCGTGTTTCTGAGTTTGGAGCTGTCGGGCTTTTCCGGGGGCGGGGGTCTTCTTCCTAGAGGCTCCCTTTCCCCAGCTTAACCCTCGGCTTTGCAAGCTGGTGCGTGGGGGCCGGAGGGTCCCAGGAAGCCGCGGGGAGCGCGGGCCCGGGCGAGTGCCCGGGAGCAGTGCCTGCTGTCGAGAGTGGGGCCCTACCAAAACTTGGGGCGCGGGGCGGGGCCGTCGAGCAGTGACGCGAGGGGCGGGGCCGGGCCCCATTGGCGGGCGGGAAAGGGCGGGGCGGGGCCGGGCGCCCGAGGCGGCTGCTGCGCCTGGAACCGGAGCCGGGAGTGAGGCGCAGCGGCAGCGGCGGCAACAAGTGCCGGAGGCCAGCAGAGCGGAGCCGGAGCTGTCCCCACCGCCGGGCCGCCGGTCCCGGGCGCCGCGCATGGAGCGTGAGCGGCGACGGTCGCCGGGCTGAGCCGCGCGGAGCGGCCGGGACGTGGATGCGGCCGCGATCTCCCGCCCCTGCCCCCGCCCCGCCGAGCTGGAGCTGCTCCCGGACAAGGTAGGGCCCGGGGCGGCGAGCACCCCTGCCGCCTCCCTCCCCGCTGCCCTCTCCCCCGCGGCCCATCTGCTGCTGCCCTCCCGCCTCCCTATTCCCGGCCCCACCCTCCCGACCCCCTGCTCCCCCACCGAGTTCCTCGCCGGTTCCGGCCTCATACCCGCTCCTGGGTGGAGGAGCCGTCCCTAGGTGGTTCCTGCCACATTTAAGCCTCCTCTACCTTTCCGCCGTCCCGACCACCCTCCCTATCCCAGAGGGGAGAGGGAGAGGACACCGCCCGCTGCGGGGCTTTGGAACCTTGCGCCCCATTCCGTGCCCACCCCGCCCTGAGGCCTGGGGACCTTTCCCCCTCCCCGCTGCACCCCCAACTTCCGGGGGATCCGGCGCCGGGGTGATGCGGGCTTTGGGAAGGGGCATCTGGGGCCGAGCCTCTTCATCCGGGGCGCACAGGCATTTCGGGGAGGGGGGCGCGCGTGATTCCTCGCTCGCACCCCCGCACCCCACCCTCGCACTGCGCCGGCCTCCCGTGCCGCATGGGGGAGATCAGGTGTTTTGTGAGCTTGGGAGCCGCCGGCAGCCGCTCCCCGCCCCCAACCTCTACCACTTCTGTCTCCGTCTCCCCCAAAACTGGTTTCTGCCAAACTTAGGGAGAACCTTTCGCTTTGACCTTTAAAAAAATATTCCACGCCGCCTGCGTTGAATGATTAACCAGGCTGCTAGCCCGATTCGTGGGGGTGGGGTGGGGCGGGGCGGGGCGGGGTGGGGTGGGTGCTGCCAGGCCAGGGAGCGCCTGAAGCCGGACTCTGCCAAACACCTCGTGGGAAGGTGTGCGTGGGGGGCTCTGCCGGAGCTGCGGGCGCTGGGCTGGCGGCTGCCCCAGCACGGCGGGCGGACCCTTCTGGAGGCAATAAACCAAGTCACCTGGTTAATTTCCAGGCCACAGTATTTGACACTCGGGGCTGTGGAGCCGTAGAACTCCCTGTCCCCCCATCAAGTGGAGGAGTAGTCGGGAGACTCCCCCACAAGTGTCACAACGTCGGAGCTCATCTTTAAAAATATGTACATTTATAACCTGGGTTGGCGAGGAGGCGCTCTCCTGCCCAAAATGTAGGGATGGTTAGTTTGTTGAGTGGGCTCAGCTCACAGGTGCCTGAACTCTATCCCCCCTTGGCCGCCTCAGTCACCCTAACTTCTCAGAATGATTGTTTAGAACAATTAAACCATATTCTTCTGCCCTTCCCTTGTTGGAGCCCTACCGTAACATCTGATTGCGAAGCCAGTTGTTGAATATATAGTTATACTTGTTAAAATAAATTTCTCTAGTGTAATTATTTGTGCCTCTGGAGGTGATGGGATGGTAAACGAGGTGGCCGACAGGGCTCGGACTGGGAGTGGGAAGGCGGGGCTCTGTGCCGGCTCCTGGTCGCACCCATGCGGATCTGACAGCTGACCCGGAGGGAGGACCGGCAGGGCAGGGCAGGCAGGTCACTTCCCACTGTCCTAGCTCCTGCTCCTGGTTCTTTTGAGTAGAGAGAGGGTTGTTAAGCCTGGAGGAATTTGGGAGAGTTTTACTCAGAGCCCATGCGCTCTTAAATCAGATGAGATTTTAAGAACAGAGGTGCAGGAACCCTGTAGGACTGTACTTGAGTAATTTGAGTAATCCTTTCCTGCCCTGCCCAGCCTTTACAAATGTGTTTATCATTAGATCTTCTGTTTGAAACTACTTTTTTAGTTTGGAATATTGCTTTTTTCTCTCTACAGCAAGGGCTCACTGTTCTTTATTTAGTTTTTGTGCGGATGGCATTTCTATGATGAAGGCCTAATTCTGTGTGAAACTTACCATTTTCCGCCTTAACATTCATTAGACTTGGTTCTGCCACATTTAGTTCAGTGATCTTGGGCAAGTTATTTCTCATATGAGCCTCATTTTACATATCTGGTTTTGGGATGGTAGTGTCTGCTCTACAAGATTATTTCTGAGGGCAAATAGGATGTTTGTCAAACTCCTAGCATTGCACGAGGAGAGTTAAGAAGTGCTAAATAAGTGGTGGTCATTGCTGTAATCAGTAGAAGTTCCTCCTGGCATCAACTTCCCCTTACCAAAAACAGTAACCCTGTGGGAACCGTTTAGATTTGCCTGTCTGAGACAGAAATCAGCCACATTTGGCAGATGCACATAGAAGGTTCTTGAAATCTAAGGAGTGAGGTAGTATTTTGAGGAAAATATACATGATTTGTTTGTTGTTCAAAAATTATAAATTTTTTTTTCTGGGCTTCTGATGAAGGGCTGAGTATATGAAGCATTTGTGGTTTTGAAGATTTTGTTTTAAAGAAAAGTCATGTTTTAGGTTTCTGAGATACTAAAGTTATGCTAAAGATGGAAAGTGGAACTGATAATTCGTAGTTGATTTTCACTATACTGTTCAAATGTGTGCTTTTTTCTTTTAAAAGCTGCATTAGGAAATGAATGAGGATCCCCCAAAATGATCATTTTACTTTGCATGAGGCATCTTTGGTATAAACCTAAGATACTCTGGAGAGAAATATGTGGGGCTTTTTCAGCTGATGCAGGGATAAAGAAAAGGTGAATCCTCTGTTTCTCAAACTTTGAAACTTAGCTTTAAATGTTTTCCAGCAATGCTGGGTTGTCTTAAATCCTAATTTAGGGATGCTGATTCACAGCTGCTAATTTTCTTGACATACTGGGTCAGTGCTTTTCATTCTTTCTAACTTGATTATTAGATGCAGTATTTGACTCTATTTAGTTTTCTACAATTTTTGACGGTTTTATTAGAAAGTCTGTTAGAGACTTTAAAAATTAATAATTGACTATTTTGGCTTTTAGAAACATTGAGATCTTGAGATCTGACAACTAGGCTAATTCTTGGTTATGTAATCTATTGCAAGATGCCTGATGGTGATACATACATTACCAATACTGAAAGATTTTCATAAAGGCCTTTTGGTCTTTTATGTAAATGCCAGGGGAAACTAAAGTCATTCAATTGCTTGGTATTTTTGGTGTGTACAGAACGTTCAAACATGAATTAATCTAGACTCTGAAGTGGTAAATGTTTCCTGGCTGCATCCAGTAAAGAAAACAGCACAAGCACCCAAAAGGTGTGGACCTAGCTGTCTTTTTCTCTGCTCTCTAAGGTGGGATTGCTGTTCCTAGATACTTGCCAAATATGTCTGCAAATTGTAGAAGGAATATATGCCTCTCTCTGGAGAGGCAATTACTGTTTGAATAAGAGGTGTATGTACGTGTGGGGTAAGGTTTTGGGAGAATTGATGTAATGATTTCATCATCACTCAACTGGTGAAGAGGCTTTGCCAGGCTGAACAAAGCTTCAGCAAGGAGAACTTGTTACTTGATGGAGAATTTATTATTACGGCTTATGAGGCACAATTACTTTGCTGCTGGAAAAAGTTACTTGTACTGAGTTTCTGTGTGTGTGTGTGTGTGTGTGTGTGTGTGTGTCTGTGCCTTACTAAGAACACATACTTAGAGCTACAGAAACATTAGGTCTTTTTTTTTTTTTTTGAAATTGAGTCTTACTCTGTTGCCCAGGCTAGAGTGCAGTAGCACAATCTCAGCTCACTGCAACCTCTGCCTCCCAGGTTCAAGTGATTCTTCTGCCTCAGCCTCCTGAGTAGCTGGGACTACAGGCATACGCCACCGTGCTGAGATAATTTTTTTTTTTTTTTTTTGTATTTTTAGTAGAGATGGGGTTTCACCGTGTTGATCAGGCTGGTCTCCAACTCCTGGCCTCGTGATCTGCCTGCCTTGGCCTCCCAAAGTGTCCTGAGTTTTTGTATTTGTTACAAATTTTAAGAGTTGAGATTTTGCCCTCTCTGTGTGTTGCCCTGTGAGTGTTAAGGACCTTTGCCCACCAGCTTTGTCTTCTTGCGTTGGCTTAATTTTTGTAACAAAATTCAGATGTCTTTTGAGAGTTAGTCATAACATGTATCTTGTGTAATTTTAGCTTTAGGTATTTTCATATATAACCTTAAGAATATGTTACACATTATTTTCTGTGCAGCTTATAAAGGTTTCTTTTTAGCAGGGTTAAATTTAAAAAGTTTCAGATGTGGCTACGGGGGGGAAATTCCCAGTAGCCAGGAAATTGGTACTTTCTACTTTTCATTCTGTGGCATTTTAAAACAGGTGGTTCAGGTGTCTTCATTCTGATATGAGTAGGATGTATGTTGCTTACCAGAATGTTTGAAAAAATTGATAATCCAAGGCAATCAATTCTAGCTTGTGGCTAGTTCTGTCCTGGTGGTTAAGAGCGTAAACTTGGACTTCATAAGATGAGGATTTTTTTTTTAACTTCAGGTATAGCATGCAGTAAAATGTGTGAAGTGCTAATATTAAGCGTGAGCTCATGTATGTAAGCTCTCAGATGAAGAAATAAACATTTTCAGTACTGCAGAAGGTTCCTGTGCCCTTGTCTTCTCTGTGTTCCCACCCCCCAACCCTGAAGGAATTGTTACTCTTTCTTACATCATCGTAGATGTGAGTTCTGTCATCATAGATGGGTTTTACCCGTTCTTGAACATAAGTGGAATCAGAGTCATACAGCATGGCATGTAGTCTTTTGTGAAATAGACTTGAGTTCTATTTTTACCACTTACTGTGTGGCTACGGACAAGTTATTTAATCTCTGAGTCTTGGTTATGTATGGGAATGCCTAAAGTTAAAATTACACAAATTATTTCAAGATAAATTTTCTCACTTGTAAAATGGGGAAGATAAAGCCCCATGTTAGATTAACTGGGGAAAGTAATGTAAAGCTACACCTAAAATACCAAGCACTGTGCCTGACGTGCAGTTTCCTCTTCCCCTTTTTATTTCTTTAACAGGGTGATAACTAAAGCAACTGTATCTTTTGTGTTTAAGTGAGCTATTTCATTAAAAGTCCCATAGGTCTTTCATTGAAAGTTAGAAGACAAATCTTTGTTTAATACTTTGTTAATACAGCTTTAGCTTAAATAAGATCTATTATTTGTTAGTTGATTGTCTTTAGAGAAGAAATGTCACTTAAAAATAGGCAATCATTGAAATGTCCCATTTGGAGCTATTTGGTCACCTGTGTGACATGAGCTAGGTGGTGATGAGAACTGGTTTGTCGTCGATTTTGAAGCTCATGGAAGAGTTTAGTTTGGGTAAGAGTCATCCATAAGTGCCCAAGATGTTCACAACAACATCTGCTTTATGTTGAGTGAAATAATTATTTCAGAGGTGAAAGTACAGCACCAATTATTTTAATTGCATGCTTAAGACAAGCCATTTAAAACGTTTTCAACTTTTGTAATCTTACCATGTAAGTGGTATTACATAATACCATGGTCTCATGTCTCCTTATTTGTTTGGTACTTTTCATTTTTGGATCCATTCTTCAAATGTAACTGGGGTGGTACTTGGGCATTCCTTCTAAATGACTTTTATTAGATGTTTATTTAGAAAAAATATTCAAGGTAAAGGAAAATAAAACTAATTCCATCATCTCACCACTGTAACTACAGTTAACTTGATATGGGTCCTTTTAAGTGCTCATTTCTTCATTTGTACACTTCCAGAATAACCTTAGGAAAAACATACTATCAATACTTTAGGCAAATTTAAAACAGAATGTGGGCCTGCTTAGAGATGTCTAGCAGAGAAGGCAAGAGTCTTTGAAGGCCTGCGTTCAAATCTGACCACACTGTGGGCCTACTTGGGGCTGTACCTTTGTCAGCGCTGAGCAGACAGTCCCCAGAGGCTTCATCAGAGGGGCTTCGGTCTCCACATTACAGTAGCCAAGATGGAAAACCTGTCCTGGAATACTTTTCCATTAAGACCTCAAGATGTTTAGTGAAGTGGGCAATCTGTTTACCAGCCGAACATGCATTGAGCACTTGGTGTATGCCTAGCACTGTGCTTGGCCTGTGCATGTTCATAGATGGGTCAGGCATGGTTCCTCTCATCTGTGGGCAGTGTGGTGGAGACAGCTGGGAGCTGGTGAGATTGCCTTGGTAGAGGTGTAAGCAAATCACGTGTTGGAGGCAGCCAAGAAAGGTTTCTTAAGGAAGTGGCCTTTGGGTTTGGTCTTGAAGGATAAATAAGTAACATTTCAGGGGCAGAGAAAGGAAGGTGGAAGTGCTCAAGGGTTTGCAGGCCAAGAAAACAGGACACAACAGAAAGGCTCATAGAGATCTTTTGGGGAAGCAGCAGGTGATCCACGCTTGGTGCACTCCAAACCCAATGGATCAAAAAAGTGTAATAGGCCATGGTACAACCTCAGGGATCATGCAGAGGTGTGGCACTTAATAGTTATGGAGGTAACGGGAGCCAGTGAAAGTCGTTGTGATAGAGAGAGAGAGAGAGGAGAGAGAGAGAGAGAATGCTGATAAGTTATGGACAGGCCCATTGAGGAAGATGGGCCTGAGTGTGAATGAGGCGAGCCTGACGCTGGAGAGGTTATTGTAGTCCCTTTACTCTCTGCTTCCCATTTGCCCCCTACCAGTCTCTCTCAGAAAGAAGCTGGAGGGATCCTTCAAAAACTGAAATGACAGCCTGGTGCAGTGGCTCACGCCTGTAATCCCAGCACTGTGGGAGGCGGAGGTAAGTAGATCACCTGAGGTCAGGAGTTCAAGATCAGCCTGGCCACCATGGAGAAAGCCCGTCTCTACTAAAAATACAAAAACTAGCCGTGCATGGTGGCGCACACTTGTAATCCCAGCTACGCAGGAGGCTGAGGCAGGAGAATTGCCCCAACCCAGGAGGCGGAGGTTGCAGTGAGCCAAGATTGCTCCATTGCACTCCAGCCAGCGTGACAGAGTGAGACTGTCTCAAAAAAAAAAAAAAAAAGCCTGAAATGACTTTAGCTTACTTCTCTACTCAGAATCCTCCAGTAGCTTCCTGCCTTCTCCAGAGGAAAGCCAGAGTGTTCACTCACCTACCAGGATTGGTGATCTGCCCTCTTCTCCTACCTCCCTTCTCCCCCCTCATTTCACTCCAATGACACTGGCCCCCAGCTTTCCTGCCTCTGGCCTTTGTGGTAACTGTCCCCTCTGCCTGGAACTATCCCTCACCTCTTCTCCAAGAAGAAAGTCTTTCGCTGATCACCCTGCATAAAGCAGCCTTTCCTTATCCCCTGTGGCGTGCTTCATATTTCATCTAAGTGTTTATCAGCCTTACAACAATCAACTCTGACTTGATTATTTGCTGCCTGTTTTAAACACTGCTTGGTTTAAGTAAGCATTTGAATTTGTTGAGTTAGACCATCTCATTAAAATTAGACTTAGTAGAGTCTTAGTAGAGGCCCTGGTTGAGGGCCCAAACCAGGGCAGGGATGGTAAAAGATTCAAATGTGTGTGTGTTTTATTTGGAAGAGGTGAGAGAAAAAGACTTATGGTGGGTGTAAAGGAATTTGGAAACCAATTAAGGGAAGTTAGGAGGAGGGCTATGACACAGGTACATTGGAGCATTTTTTAGCATATGGGATATGGGAGTCTACGTTGATGTCTAGGAGGGTCTAGGGGATAAGAATATGGGGTAAGGGAAGACCCAACAATAGACTTGGGCCCAGAACTGTGGATAGAGTCCATTTTGGGGCAATGGGGCCAAGGAGCAAAGGCTGCCAAGATGCAAGAGAACTCCGGGGGGTTCCTGAGCTTGGGGTGGGGTAGACATGGTGGCCAGCGGTATTGAGTGCTCTAGAAAGTCAGGAAGGTGCAAGGACTGTGAAGATTCTAGATGAGGAGGATTGGGAGAACCCAGGCAGGACAAACGGGCATGACAAGGAGTGTATGGCTGGAGCCATTGGAGAGGGAGAGCCTGAAGGTAGGGGAGACAGTGGAAACTTGCTAATGGGGCAAGACTCTGGGAGTAGCAAGAGCTGTCACAGGGAGTGGAGATCCTGGAAGTGAGGAGTCGGGGACTGGCTGATGTGGAGAACTTGAAGTAGGTTTCAGTCCCAGACCTGACATCAAATGTCTTTGTAACTATGGCAACCCACTTAGCCTCTGTTTCCCACCTCCCTGCAAAATAGCATGTAACCTGCACAGCCAACTTCCCATGTTTATTATTGGAATCCATTGACCTCATGAATATGAAAGTGTTAATACTCTAGGAAGGTATTCTGTGGACCATAAACTTGCTGCAGTTTATTTGTGCTTCAGAAAAAAAATTTTTAATCCTTTATTTTCTTTGGAAAGCACTTAACATCCAGCTGGTTCCCCAAAGTACTTCTTTTTTGAGTCTTGATCAGGGAATAACACAATTGTGAGGAGTTTTGTGTGCGCATGTGTGTTTTTAACCCTTCAGGTCTGGCTCTAGATTGTTCACTGGGAAGCCTGATATTTTCAGATTCAAATATGTTTGTCTATTGAAAGGGTCAAAGTGTTACAAATGCCATCCTTTCTAAACAGTTAACATTTGGAACTGGTGAGACTTATTTTTAACCTTTATTATTTTATGGTTGTATTTGAAACTTGTTTATAAGGAACTTATGTAACTTTTATTCTTGAGATGTAGCCATTATATTTTTCTTCTCTTCCTTTACCACATAAGGAATTATTTTCTTCAAATGAACTTAAAATATCTCTCATGAATACTCCTATTTTTAACTGAATGCTTCCTTTTTTTAAAACTTATTCCTCAAAGTTCTGATGGATCTTTTTTTTTTTTAACTCTTTATAATGGAAATTTTCAAACAAGTGCCCATAGAATGATATATGAAGCTTCCGGTAGGCACCGGCGGCTTCAGGACAGTGATTCTCTATTTTCATCTCTACCCCACTCATGACTAGGGGCCCATGGGCACCTTGCAGAGAAGGAGAGGAAGGTCACACTAGACCACAGGGGTGGCAGCCATCAACTTAAGAGATAGTGGAGGCTGGGAGAGAGGGTTGGAAGCTCTTAAGGAGAGGGAGAAACAGACCAGGGGAGATTGGAAGCTCGAGAACCTGGGATTGCTCTGGTCCCAGGTGTCTCCATGAAGGGAACATGCAGAGACTCGATTAAAACTGAGGTGACTTAAATTGCTTGGTAAAAGAGGGCCAGTTTCTGAGCAGTTCAGTGGGGTGCGCATATGTTGAGCAAACATGTTCTCTCTTACTTTGGCGAGAAAAACTTTTCTTGGCGGGTGGTGGGAGAAAGCTATGTTACTATTCCACCTCTTCTTTAAATATGGAAAAACAAGACTTGGTTGAAGGCCTGAAAGATGGCTCTCCTTTTATAGAACATTTGGATAAAAGGCCAAAGTGTTACTGTTTTGAGGATATGTATTTTAAAATGTATATGATTTATTTTGATTCTTAAAAAGAAACAACTTGAAAACAACAGTCTTGAAACACTTGTCAGTAATTAGGACAGAATTGGGATTTAACCAGCCTTTGAGAAACGGAGAAGAGGCGGGACAGGAATCCGAGTCAGAGCAGGGAGCACCTTTGCCTGTTTGCCACCTTGCTCTGAAGTTGCCACCCAGGGTCACATGTCACTAGAAATATTGGCCTCTGGGGGGAGGATAATCTCTAACTGTGGAGAAGAGGCAGCATCCCAGAGGGAGGCCAATTTAACTGGATGCTCAGTGTGAGAGGAGGGGCCCTGGCACCTAGTAGCTGGGTGCTGTGGGTGGGGCCTGCCAGCCCTTGGCTGTCATTTGCCACTTGGGACAAGCTGCTTAGTTCCAGCCTCCTGGCTCACCTGGGACCATTTCTCCTGGGAAGCACTGTAGCTGAGAGAGTGGATTCCAGGTGATGAGGGCTTAGTACTCCTTTTGGGGGATCCTGAGTGCCAGGAGGAGAGGATGACATCGATGCACTGGAGGAATTGAGGCTGTCCTCTCAGGGAGGAGACAGAATTTGAACCTGGGCCTTCAAGGATGCTGGTAAGGATGAAGAGAAGCAAGATAAGGGCCATTTTAAGCCAGGAGAAGCCAGGCTGAGCAGAGGTGTGGGCGGGGGAGGACAGTAGTTGTTATTAAGGGCTGCTGGTGTCTAGAGGCTTCCGGAAGGGGGTTTTAGGAGTGGCCTGCCTCGATCAAGGAAATCAGGTCTTTGAGAGTGCTCAGTGAGGATGGGGATGCCCATCTCCCTACGTGCAGCCCTGGGCTCGGGGTGGCCCGTCTGGGTTCTCAGTTCTGCCGTTTCCCTCTACTTTCTCTGGGAACCTCAGACAGCTCTCTGATCCTGTGAGCCAGTTTACTTCTGTGAAATGAAGACACCTCAGTCACTGCTTGACTGTGTATCCAGTTGGGCTTATGGCATATGGACAAGCCCTCACTCAGCTAATTGGTGGGGACTAGGTGTGCAGGGGTTGTCTTATTATAAGGAGTGTTCTTGATACCTTTATCTCTTTTCTCTATTTCTTTTTCACTTCCCCAAAGTGTCAGACCATGCACTTTATTTTTATTTTTTATTTTTTTAGACAGAGTTTCACTCTTGATGCCTAGGCTGGAGTGCAAAGGCGGGATCTCAGCTCACTGCAACCTCCATCACCCGGGTTCAAGCGATTCTCCTGCGTCAGCCTCCTGAGTACAGGCACGCACCACCGCACCCAGCTAATTTTTGTATTTTTTTTTTTTTTTAGTAGAGACAGGGTTTTGCCATGTTGGTCAGGCTGATCTTGAGCTCTTGCCTCCCAAAGTACTGGGATTACAGGCATGAGCCACTGCACCTGACCCAGACCATACACTTTGATAACATTATTTTTGTATATTTTTTTATTCTTGTAGAGGCAGGATCTCTCTATGTTGCTCAGGTTGGCCTTGAGCGATCCACCTCCTCCAGCTCCCAGAGCGGTGGGATTATAGGTGTGAGCCACTGTGCCTGGCCTAGTACAACACTATTTAAAAACCTCTATACATGCCTATTCTGCAGAACTTTCTGTAATCTTTGTGCTTGTTTTTGGAAGAGCGGGGCAAGCAGCTCTCTCCAAGCTGCAACACTCCAGATGGATAAGCAAGGAATCCCGTAGCCTGAGGTTGCAGTGCCTCACTTTCTGGTGTCCCCTTCACTGTAACCAAGGGCATATTCTCTTTAAGAAAATGTGTCACTGGAAACCTTCATCCTAACAACCAAGAAATTGAGACTTCCCAAAGCAATTTATTAAATTACTTAAAATACAATGAATGTCATTGGTATAGTTGTAAATGTTTATTGAAGTTACAAAAGAAGGTTATTTTTAATATGCTATATGTAATCTCAAGTTGCAGCATGTTCAAACTCTGCTTTCCTGATTTTGAGGTTATATTTTTATTTTGGAAGGAAGACAAATGTAAATGTTTATCTTGCAGGGAAATGTTGGAGATGCTGTCAAACTCTGCAGTCCTTTTTTTTTCGAGACTGGGTCTCGCTCTGTCGCTCTGTCTGGAGTGCAGTGGTGCCACCTGGGTACACTGCAACCTCCACCTCCTGGCTCAGCCTTGCAAATAGCTGGGACTACAGGCATGCTATAGGAACTACAGGCCACCATGCTGGGCTAATTTTTATATTTTTAATAGAGACAGGGTTTTACCATGTTGGTTATACTTATAGTTCTTGGGGAACGAGAATTGCCAAGTGTAATTTAATAGAATTGGAAAGGCAGTGGTTGTTTTGAAAGAGTTTGTAGAAGTACCTGTTGGAAGTGAGGTAGGTTAGTGGTCCCCAATCTTTTTAGCACTGGAGACCAGTTTTGTGAAAGACAGTTTTCCACTGACCCCAGGGTGGAGGGGGGACATTCGAGATGGTTTCGGGGTAAAACTGTTCCACCTTAGATCATTAGGCATCAGATTGTCATAAGAAGCATGCAACCTAGATCCTTGCACGTGCAGTTCACAATAGGGTTCGCCCTCCTGTGAGAATCTAATGCTATAAGAATCTAATGTCGTGCTGATCTGACAGGAAGCAGAGCTGGGTGGGGGTAATGCTTGCAGGCCTGCCCACTGTTCACCAGCAGCTGGGCAGCTTGGTTCCTAACAGACCGTGGACCGCTAGAGGTCCGTGGCCCAGGGTTTGGGACCCCTGCCATAGATTCTTTATGCCAGGGAAAATAGCAGATTGAATTTGATTGCCCGAGTGCTCAACCTTAAAGTGCTTGTTTTCAAATCTAAAATTTTCGCTTCTGTGTGTGGCCAGTTACCACACCTATGGAACTAAGTGGTGGGGGAGTGGTGTAATTTGAAAGTCAATCTTGCGAGTTTGAGAGGGGTCATCTTTAAATTTTGTAAATTGATCATCAGTTGAATTCTTGTGCATTTTACTATGTAAAATGATAGTAATCACTTTTCCATACTTATGTGAAGATATTCTCCTTTTCTGTATAGGTGTCTGTAGACTTGAGGAGCCCACAGAACAGATAACAGATCTCCCCCTCCCTTCCTCCCGCCCTTCCCCATCTCTGTTCACCAAGACTGCCTAGCAGGGCTGATGGCCTCCTTATTTCCGGAAGTACCTGTACAAGGTCACTTTGATAACTTAGTTCATATAATGGGATTCTGTTTCTAGTCCAGTAAATGTAATTTATGCCTGTGCATTTCTATTACTTTTTAATTGCCTTCTTTCTCCTCTCCCCTATCCCTGAGGCCTATGTTTGTTTATAGATTTATTTGATTGTATGTGACTGTTTTCCTGAGCCATGTTTTTAGGTGATGTACTGCCCTGAGATGATACCAGGTAATTCTGTCTTGAGGAGTGAGGTGTAGAGGGGAAAACTTGGGAATTGGTAGATACTTAGGATACTTATGGAGAAGAGAGGCCAGGGACCAACGATGGGGACGGGGGCATGTATGAAATTATCCAAGAATGGTTTGCTGGAGCAGTGTTTAAAATGTTTGATCAAAATGGTCAAAGAATACAAAATTTCCTTTAGTTACGTCCTGATTCTTTACTGTCCCTCCCCTTCTTGTTCTCAAATAGATTGCGAGTTGAGTGGCAGGTGCTAGAGATACAGAAGTGAGCATGGCCCATTCTGCCCAGGAGTCCTTGGTGTGTCAGACCTGTTACCACACCATGTGCTAAGTCAGATAAATGTGGGCAAGGTGGTATTAACAGCAAGGGGGGAAGCAATTAAAGCAGCCCAACCCAGTGGGGGTAGTGGGGGTAGGGGGAAGAGGTGGTGCCAGGGCCATCGGCTCCTTTTTTTGTTGTTTTGCTCTGTCGCCCAGGCTGGAGTGCAGTGGCGCGATCTCTGCTCACTGCAGTCTCTGCCTCCTGGGTTCATGAGATTCTTGTGCTTTGGCCTCCCTAGTAGCTGGGATTACAGGCAAGAGCCTCCACACCTGGCTAATTTGGGGCTCTTGGCTCTTTTATTTTTTCTGTTGATAGCCCAGAATGGAAGCTATAGACTCTAAGAAAAAGACTTTGTTACTTTGTTACTAATGATAATTCTCACTGCTGGACTCTCCAGTCCTCTGGGACTCCTGGTAGTGATCCTAGCTCTCCCCCCTCAGGGTGGCCTTGGGCTAGGCTACGTCTCCCTGTGCCTTGTTCTCCTCTGCTGTAAAAGGGGTATTAGAGTGGATGATCTATAAGGCTCTGGAGAAGAAATTCTTGGAGCTTCTTTCTGGTAATGCAGTTGGGTCACAATCTGTGTATGAATTCGTGTGCACGTTGTTGAAAAAACAAGTAAAAGAATGAGGTAAGCCAGGCGTGGTGGCACACTTGTAGACCTAGCTACAAGCTGGTGGCTGAGGTGAGAGGATCACTTGAGCCCAGGAGTTCAAGACCAGACGGGGCAAAACAGAACTCAGGCAGACCTTTACCCACACCCCCACCAATACACATACACCAAGAGTGAGATGGTACAGTGGTGGCTAACGCTGGTTCTTTGATCCCTTTTCTGTCACAGGCTCTTCCTGTCAGAGCCAGGAGAGCTGGGGTCTGGGCCAGCCCGGTGCCACTATCTCAGCCTGTGGCAGGTTGTGAATCTGTGCTGGCCTCCCTTCACTTCAGGCTGTGATACAGGAGGGGAAAGAGGCAGATGTTCTCCACCTGTAGCCAGTTCTGACAGAGGTGTTTAATCCCCGGCAGTCTCTCATCCTTTTGTATGAATAACTGATCAAAACTACTCATCACAAAACACATCTGTTGGGGATTCTGCCTATGGTGTGGAAGTGCTACCAGGCTGGGACCCCTGGATACGTTAAACCATTGAGTGGTTCCCAACGGGCCATTCTGTCTACATTATTACTTTCTAATATCAATTTGAAAAAAAAATTCGATTTCCCCTGGCTTTCCTTGGAATTCTTCACATCTTCCTGGGTAGGTATCCACAAATGCAATAATTTTGGTACCTTAATTATTTTTAAAAGTACAACTTTATTTGGAGATTCGCAGTCCTCTTCAAGCAACAGTGTTGTGTGGTAGAAAATATAAGGGCTTAGGCCCAAGGTTGGGGCCAAAGTCCAAATGCTGGCTCCACCAGGATTAGCTCTGTGACCTCAAACTAACTGCCTCACATTTTTTAGCTTGTTGTGAAGATTAAATGAGAGGAGAACATCCCAACATTAAAAATGGGCAAAGGGCACAGGGAGGACCAGAAGGAAGCATTATGAAAAGATGACATCAATTAAAACAGGGAGGTGTTCTTTTTGGTAAAGATTAAAGAAGGACAGTGGCCAGGGACGGTGGCTCACGCCTGTAATCCCAGCACTTTGAGAGGCTGAGGTGGGCACATCACTTGAGGTCTGGAGTTCGAGAACAGCCAGGCCAATATAGCAAAACCCCATCTCTACTAAAAATACAAAAATTAGCCAGGCGTGGTGGTGGCATGCGCCTTTAGTCCCAGCTACTTGGGAGGCTGAGGTAGGAGAATCGCTTGAACCCAGAGGCAGAGGTTGCAGTGAGCCGAGATACTGACTCCAGCCTGGGCGACAGAGCAAGACTCCATCTCAGGACCATATTCACTGTTAGTGTGGATGACTTCATGCTCTTGGGTATACAGTGAGAGGATAAATCAGTCTGACCTTTCTTTGGTGGGGAGGCTAGGCTAAGGGTGAGGGTGAGGGTGAGGGGGAATAGCTTGATTCTATGCTAACTGATTTTAAAAGGTTGGGTTCCTTTTGTAGTGTTCCCTATGAAAAAACGAGATGATGAAGAAGACGTGTCTAGGAGGGTGTTTATGTTTTTTAGTTATAGGGAAAACCAGAAACAACGAATATGCTCATTGATTAGCAATTGGTAAAGCAATTGGGTGGGTGGCTCATGCCTGTAATCCCAGCACTTTGGGTGGCCGAGGCAGGCAGATCGTTAGAGGCCAGGAGTTCGAGACCAGCCTGGGTGACATGACAAAACCCTATCTCCACAAAAAATACCAAAATTAGTTGTGGTGGTGTGTCTGTAGTTCCAGCTACTCAGGAGGCTGAAGTTGGGGGGATTGATTGAACCCAGGAGATTGAGGCTGCCATGAGCTGTGATTGCGCCACTGCACTTCAGCCTGGGCAACAGAGTAGGACCCTGTCCCCAGCCCCCCCCAAAATTTGATAAGGCAGACCACATATACCTATATTTTTGTCAAGAGATGTGTTAGCAATCTGGTAATAACAGACCAACCACTCGGGTCATGCTCTTTTTCCTCCTGTGAACTGAATCTGCTTTATAAAAATTAAGTCTTCGGGACAACAAAGCCAACTAAATTTGTAATCATGGACATCCAACTTGGAGTTCTTCCTTATTCTCTTATTTCATATTCTTGTGTGATGTGGTCAGTTTTCCGTTTTAAGTTGAGGGGATGTGAAGGAAAACACATTCCTCCAGTCCATCCGGCAGCAGCATTTGTCCTTTCAGCTGCAGCTTCACGTATCCTCTTCCTAGCAGAACCCTGGGCCCCCCTGGCTCCTACCTGCCCTTCCAGTGTGGCCTCAGAACCAGCCTGCCCCTGAACTGGCTGTGTTGATCTCTGCCTGCAGACACTGTGCCCCAAGCGCATCTCCTGCCTGCCCTGCTTCTCCCTACATTTCTGAAATTTGCCCTTTTATAACCCCTACTCAGGTCCTGCCTTGTCCCCTGATGTTGACTAAAGGGCTGTCGTGTATTTATTGTCTCTGCCAATTTAGTGTACAGGACCCATGTTTTATACTCCCTTTTCCCCAAACTCCAGACTTAAATAAAAATCTTTGTAGTTAGAGATGACTCTGGGTTGATGATGTAGAGATCTATGACTTGCGCCAGTTTTTAAGTATTGCCTTTCCGCTCCAAATTCACCGTCAGTTGCCTGATCTCTGAAAATGGATCTGGGCCCTTTAAATATTTTTTTCTTTGCCCTTTGTAAGCAGAGGGCTCTGAAGGGGACCTTGTAGGAGGAAGGGATTTTCCTTCCTGATTTCGTGTACGTGCATGTTTTTCCTGTACTCCTCTATTCCTGCAGGGCACACCTTTCTCCAGCATTTGCTGCTCTGTTTCCTACATCTCTGGCATCAGTGGTGGGACCAGGAGCCTAAGACTAGGTAGACAGACCTCATCCAGCCCAGATCATTGCTTACTTCAGCCTCTGAGCCCCCATGTGTGCACCCCAACCCCCCCTGGTGCTGGCCATCTAGTGAGCTAGCCACCTGATCTTTGTCCTGAGCACAACCCTAAGCTGCTCTGGCCCAGGGTATACATTGACGTGCTAAACTTCTACAGAGGGAGGCCTCTTTACTCCCAGGTCTAGCAGCACTCGACTCCCTGTGTGTGCCCTCCTTACTTCTGCCTGTTTGACTGTCTACACCCAGCCTTGCTTCCCTGCACCCTAGAAGGTTGCCTCTCCTTCTTGGTGACTGGACGATCTCTGGCCTAGGTACCCAGGAAATTTTCTGCCAAATATACTTTCTTCAACAACCTAAAAAACCCCCTGCCCTACTTTTGGGAGATATTTTTGATATATTCCAGGGCATCCTTTAGATTATTATTCCATCTTTATAGTTACTCAGGAATCATATTTTTTTGGTATTAAACTTCTCTCACTTAGATTAACATCTGGTTTCTACCTGCTGGTTGGACCCAGACTGAAAAACAGCTCACCTAAGCAAGCAGAAGGATGAATGAGAGTTTAGAGATGTCTCTGAGGGCTCACTGAGAGCCTGCCAGAGTGCACTTGCTTGTACAAAAGTCCTAGAGGTTGGAGTGGAAGCATCTGCCAAGCCACGTACAAGCTTTTACTAAGGGCTTCCAAATGCATGAGATCCTAGGAAGGGACTACTTGCATTGCAGCATTTCATTTCTAAAATGACTGTCAGCTGGGGCAACATGAGGAGACCTCATCTCTACAAAAATTTAAAAAATTAGTTGGATGTGGTGGAGAATCCCAGCTACTCAAGAGGCTGAGGTAGAAGGATCACTTGGGCCTAGGAGGTTGAGGATTCCATGAGCTGTGATTGTGCTACTGTAGTCTAGCCTGGGTGACAGAGCAGAGACCCTGTCAACAAAAGACAGAGAGGAGACAATGAACAAAACATGATTGTCCCACCTTAGGTAAGTAGATGCCCCCGGGCTGCAAATCCGTACTAAGGATTTTCCGGTAGACATGCTTATCATGACTGTCATGCCCTTATCGTAACAATTGCTGGAGGTCCATCCCTCTCCAGGAAGGAGGTAGAGATGCCCCATTTTGGGATAGGGCCCAGGAGGGATAATTTGGGTCTGCTGCGGAGGAAGGATGGCAACTTCACCTGGAAGCACTGCTGAATCCCACACACCTGGACTGCTGTACACCCGTATGTCTGCTGCCTTTGGTGGTCTGGGGCTGACTGTGGGAAATGAGGGGGCGGCTGTACTTCTCACCCCAGTTTACCTCTTCACATCTTACCCCCACCTTCTCACGTCTAACGTGGAGTCAGCACTGCTGAAATTCTTATCTCCCCTAAGTCTAGAAAGTTATTTAAAATTTTCTGTTATCCTTTAGTTCTTAATAAGTGAGACAGGTTTCTATAAATAAGTTTGTAATTTACCAGCACACATGTGATTTTTCCATTGTCATCTCTTAGGAGAAAGGGTGTATATATTTAATTAATCTGGTTTCTACTGAACATTCGCTGTGTTCAATAAACTTGTCCGGATGACCAAAGTATCTGTTCTTTAGCAAATGCTGGGTGACTCTCAGTTACCAGTGCTGGAGTGTAATGGTGGTGCGGTGTGAAGACCTTGATCATGGAGGGTGCCCAGGCAGAGGCATCCTGACCAGGAACAGAAAGTCTGACTGCTGAGCAGTGAGGCTGGTGTTTAGGCTGGGGCATACCCTTGGGCAGGACCTCTTTAGAAGAGAGGAAGAAATGAGGAGACCCTGAGTTCAAGCTCTGGGAATGGAGAAGAAAGGAATTCTAGAAGACAACAGACACGTAACTAGAGTTAGGCTCTGAGGGAGCAGTAGCATATCGGTGGTGGTCTGACGGTGCTAGGGGAACAGCATGAGCAGGGAAGGGGTATGTCCATGGGAGGGAAGACTTGGGAAATAGGACATATTTGAGCATAGTGGGAAATGAGACTGTGGGCTATTGCAGGCTCTGATGGAATAGAGGAGAGATGAGGAGGGAGTAGGAACACAGGACCTGGCTCCTGGCTGAATGTGCAGAACAGGAAGTAACTCAAGGTAATGTGGGGTTTTCCCCACGTGCCTGGGAACTTGATCGATTGCACACAGGGGCCCCAGGAAGAGGGACTCCACAAGGCATGTGGAAGCTGCTATCTGGAGTTAAATGGGTCAACCTGTGAATCCTCCTTTTGGAGGGTGATGCTTATGGCATTGATGGATGAGTTTGTACAGAGAAGACCTGCTAAAGAGGTAGGGAAGGACAGAACTAGAGGAATGTGCTTCATTTAGGGTTTAGTGGAGAAAGCAGACCCCTGAAGAGCTCTTGGAGGTTGTATCATCCCATTTTGCAAAGAAGGAGAGGGAGGCTTAGAGAAGTCAGGTAACTTGCCTAAGGTCGCACAGCCAGTAGGTAGCATAACCACAGTTTAACCCTGGTCCTCTCACTCCAGATGCCAAACTGGCTTTCCAGTCTGAACATGGATCTTGGACATCTCATCCTCAAACATCTGCTACCCTTATTTTTACATAATCTTTCCATTGAGGACCTAAAACCCTGTTCAGTTTTACTTAAAGGCAGGGCAGGATCGCCTCTGGGAGGGTTAATTCTCCTCTCCTTTTTTCCCCAAAAGTTCTGTATGTATTTATTTGGAGAATACATCTGGTGGCTATTTTTATTTGAAATGATGAATATCATTTGAAAAAATTGGCCACAGTGGGCTTTTGGGGGGTTGTAATCAGTGGGGACCTGAATATGTCCTGCCAGGTGCTTTGATCTGTCACCTGTGGGACTGTGTAGGTGAATATAGATTCATTTTAATACTTTTCCCTTTTAATTTTGAACATGAAGTCTAAAAGTAATGGCTGGGAACCAAATTCCTTAAATCTAGCTGATGGTTGTTCTGTGACTTATTGACTGGAGAGCAGAGGCAGACGGATCATCTTAGCTTCGTGCCAGCCTCTCGGTGAGGAAGTGTGGGAAGTCCTGGGGCTCCCTTGTCCTGGCCCTGGTGAGAACCCAGGCCAGGCCTCTTCCCCCAATTAAGGAACAAGCTCTAGGTGTGTCCCAGCTCTTCTGGTCCCACTGAGCTGCTCCACTCACACCCTTATCACCCCACCATCTGCCAGCAGTGCTGGGAGCTATTCTCTCTCCTAGAGCCACTTAGCTGCAAACTGTCTGTCTCTGTTTATCTGAGCAGAACCTGAAAAGGGCTGGCAAGGACCAGGCAACAGATGGGACAGCCAGGGAGGTGAGGACTTAGGTAAACCACTCTTGCCAGACTCCTGTAGGGCAAGGGTAGGCAAAAGGCAGACTGAACATGCTCCTTTGGCCTCGAGGTGTGGCAGGGGGCTTGGGCTCTTTCTCTCCGAGGATTCATGTGTCCTGTTTGACCAGGAAAGTGAGCAGGAACCAGGATGCCCCCTAGACATGGAGGCTGCTAGCTCAGACACTCCTGGGGTCCAGTTGGAAGCTTGGATTTCCAGCCCCTTTCTCTCAGCCTGATTGGGTGGGGGTGAGTGGTCATTTTATTTCATGGTTAAAAGGAGGTCTTGCTGTTCTTTCACCTTTAATCTTGGTAGCCGGGGAAAGTGCAGGGCAGTGTTGGCACAGGTCTCAGGTCTGGCTTGGACGTATTGCTCATTCTGTCCCTGGCTAGTTACTGTCAGGCATCTCTAACTCGCCTGAGCCCATTGCCGGGTTGGGGGGCGGGGAATGGATCAGACCCTGCCTGAGTTCTGGGAGAGAGTCCTCATAGCTGTTGGTGGCCACATTCGTATGTTTTCTGTGCTTGTAGTACTTGTAGGCCTCTCAGAATTGAAGGGAACCTTTTTAAGGTCATCGGGTTCCGCGATTCCCAGTCTAGTGTCCATGAATGAAACATTGGAATTGTTTCCATATTTGAGTCCTAAGGAAAATAGCCTGCGTGGGCTAAGAAGGTATTGAAGACCTTTGCCTTGGCCAGAGTTAAACCAATTGAAGGTCATCTCATGTGGATGGGTGGGAGGGAGGCCTGGGGGGAGGAGGGATCATAGCTTCTGAATTTTTTTTTTTTTTTTTTTTAAGAGATAGTCTCACTCTGTCACTCAGCCTGGAGTACAGTGGTACGATCTTGGCTCACTGCAGACTGGATCTTCTGGGCTCAAGCAGTCCTCCCACCTCAGCCTCCTGAGTAGCTGGGACCACAGGTGCATGCCACTACGCCCAGCTATTTTTTTTTTTTTTTTTTTTATTTAGACATGGGGTCTTGCTATGTTGCTGAGGTTGGTCTTGAATTCCCGGACTCAAGCAGTCCTCTCACCTTGGCTTCCTAAAATGTTGGGATTACAGGCGTGAGCCATGGCACCTAGCCCATAGCTTCTGAGAGAGATGAATGGGGGCTGCATTTTGCCCAGAGCCTAGCCTGTAGAGTCACTAACCTTACTTAGGGTAGCACACTGCCTCTCATATCTGATTATTGACTCATAGTAGTTTTGTGGGTTAAAATGTATAAATACAGAGCTTTTAAAAAAAATTACCGCTTTAAGAAGATTAACTATGGAAAATAAGACCCAAATCCCTTCAGTTCCTGCAGTCCTAACCCTGGCAGCAACATTTGCTTGCATGATTGCATGATGGTTGAAAAGTTGCATGCTGGAGGTATCATTGCCTGGGTTTGAGTCCTGGCTCTACCATTTACCAGCTGTGTGACGATGGAGAGGTTCAGTCACCACCCCTTATCCCATGCCTCAGTGAAATAAGCCGTGGGAATTTAGAGTATCTACCTAAAGGATTGCTGGTACCTGGTACGTATTTGTTAAGGCAGGTGCGTTTATGTTTTACTGTCACATGTAGGAGCCCTTAGGAGGTGGCACAGGCACAAGGGAAGGTGTGCAGGTAGTAGGGATGGGTGTTGTGATAGAGCCTCTGTGCAGCACTGCAGGGGTCGAATACAGTGATGCAATATCTGGGACTGCAGCCGAGGCACAGGCGGGGGGTGGGCTGTGGACCGGGAGCCCCATATGGGGCTGTGTGCTGGGTCCCGCTCCCCAGTGTGTGGAAGAGGCTACTTCCAGGGCAGACGGTTGGGCAGCATTAAAGGATGTGAAAACGGCTTCTCATTCCACCACCCTAAGTAAACCCACTTTGTTTCTGTGTGGTGTTTTATCTAGATTGTCACATAGTTTCAGCATCACGTCTGTACTGCTTTGTAATCCATTTTTCAGCTAAGGTTTTCTCACTCATACTGTCTTTCTAAATATTTTAATTTCTTTAAACAAAACCAAATGAAATGTTTTAGAAGTTTCAAAACTGTTCTGTCCCTGTTGGGGACAAGGTAAAAAGCTAAGGTCGCTTTCTGTTTGTATATGGGATTTACTCTTAATTCTTTTACAACAGAAAGTCTGTGTTTTGCAGCAAGAGTTTATAACATCTTTCCCCGGCTTTGGGGTAAGTTTTCTCACTCAGATTCTTCTTATGCAATGTAACTTCCTGCTGAAAAAAGGACATTGGAATTGGGTTTTCTGTCTGCGATGGGAATATTTAGTCAGAGATTTAGAGAGCTTTTTCCCACAGATATTTTTATGGGGGTCACTGCTTTATCCTCCCTTCCATGAACTTGGCTTTGTTCTAAGAGTCTACTAGAAACCAAGTTCTCATGCGAGACACTGTGCCCAGGTCACAAGTGCACGATGACATTTAACCTTCATGGAAATGTGCAATTGAGAATCTTGTTTTTCCACCCTTCCTCTTCAGAGTGGCTTGAAAGAAATATCCTGTAGCAAGTAATGGGAAGAGTTGCCTCAAATTGAGTCTTTGGGAATCTGAAGTTTTTTTTTTTTGTTTTTTTTTTACAAGAAAGGCTGATCTGTTTCCTGAGGGGGGGCTGGGAGCTCGTAGGTGCCCCCATTTCCCTTTCTTTGGAGCTTCTTGGTAGCTATCAATGTACCATGACCCGATGCCATAGTCAGCCTGTGGGACTTCACTGTTGACCTGGACCAGGTAACTAGAATGTGGTTGAACCTCGTAGAATAAAGAGAGATCCAGAGAGCCCTGGATTGGGAGCCAGAAGGCGGTCTTGTCTAACCCTTGTCACTTAACTCTTCTGTAATATTCAGGCATATCATCAGTCGCCTCTGAGCTTCCATTTTCTCTTAGTAAAGTGGCATCCTGTCAGCTTCCCTTAGTGGGTGCGAATGAGAAATGAGCAGGAAAATCCTCTGCAGGCCAAAGGCCTTTGGCACTAAAATGTAAAGTGAGAGTGCTATTCCTGGGAAGGCCAGTAAGGCCCTGTGTCTTGGGCCAGGGTGATGTGAGAACTGTACCTTGGTGTGACCTTGATTGAGGAAATAAAAGCCTGAATTGTATCAGGTGAAGTTGGAAATCGTGCCGGAGTGAGCAAGCTTATTCTCAGAGCATCCTCAAAAGAAGGACTGGTGCTTTCCGTGATAGAGGCTTCAAGAGGTTGTGGCTAGATTCCAGTTATTCGTGGCCTCCCCCATAACCTAGATGTCCTGTATCTTTCCAAGGAGAATTAGCTCTGGAAGTTCACCACTTCCTATGTAAAGTACTGTGCTTCCCTTTTTTCTTGCCTAAGCTGTCCTCTTTTACTCTAGAAATTTTGGCAAAAGTCTGTTAATGTTTAAATTCCTTTATTGAGTTATTTTTGCCAGGTATGTGCTGTTTTTCCCTCTGATGCCCAGGCTGGAGTGCAGTGGCACGATCTCTAACTGCAACCTCAGCCTCCCGAGTAGCTGGGACTACAGGTGTACACCACCATGTCCAGCTAATTTTTTGTATTTTTAGTAGAGACGAGGTTTTGTTCTGTTGGCCAGCCTGGTCTCAAACTCCTGGCCTCAAGTGATCTGCCTGCCTTGGCCTACCAAAGTGCTGAGTTTACAAGCATAAGTCACTGCACCCCGCCCCTTTGCAAATCTTTTTTCCTCACTGTAGTTTTTCACCATCATCACACACTTTCTGTTGCCCTTCGTCCAACCTAGGAAGGGCCTGAGACTTAGTGACAGCAGTATTGGGTCAAGGACTTACTTTATTTAGCATTAGGAGAATTGTCCAAAATTAGAGAGAACCTTTTATGTTTGAGAAGTATTTGCCTCTTACTGTCTCAAATCTGGAAGTCAAAAAAAGCACTTAAATGTGTCTGTGATTTATTGTCTAAAGAGTTGACTATTATTGGCCCAGCACAGTGGCTCTCGCCTGTATTCCCAGCACTTCGGGAGGCCGAGGTGGGTGGATCACAAGGTCAGGAGTTTGAGACTAGCCTGGCCAACATGGTGAAACCCCATCTCTACTAAAGATACAAAAAATTAGCCAGGCGTGGTGACACACACCTGTAATCCCAGCTACTTGGGAGGCTGAGGCAGGAGAATCATTTGAACCTGGGAGACAGAGGTTGCAGTGAGCCAAGATCACGCTGTTGGACTCCAGGCTGGGCGAGACTCTGTCTCAAAAAATAAAAAGTTGACTATTATTTGTCTTGTACTCAAGTGTCCACTTGAGTTCTCTTGCTCTTGCAAGTTAGGCCCATAGCAAAGAGGTTTAGGTTGCCAAAGATGTCTCAGGCCCAGACCTTTAGTGAGCTCACAAGGTTTGCTCAAAAGCTCTTTTTGAGGCTGGCATGGTGGCTCACATCTGTAATCTCAGCACTTTGGGAGGCTGAGGCGGGCAGATCGTGAGGTCAAGAGATCGAGACCAGCCTGGCCAACATGGTGAAACCCCGTCTCTACTTTAAAAAAAAAAAAAAAGAAAAATCAGGTGGGCATGGTGGTGTGTGCCTGTAGTCCAGATAGCCTGAACTCAGGAGTTTGAGACCAGTCTGGGCAACATGGCAAAACCTCGTCTGTACAAAAAATGCAAAAGTTAGCCAGGTGTGTAGTCCTAGCTACTAGGGAGGCTGAGGTGGGAGGATCGCTTGAGCCTGGGAGGTCGAGGCTGCAGTGAGCCACCCACTCCAGCCTTGCCAACTGAGACCCTGTCTGAAAAAACAAACCAAAACAACTAATTCGCTGAGACCATGGTATTATGGTAAAGAAAGCATTTAATTGACTTGAGGCTGGCCATGTGTGAGAACTGGAGTTATCACTCATATCTCCAAAGGTACTAGGTTAGGTTTTTCAAGAGTAGTTTCATGGGCAGGGGACCAGGGAATGGGTGTTGCTGATTGGCTACAGAGGCACTCAAAGCTGTGTGCTGAGTCTGGGGCGGGTAGTCAGGGGCAGTCATAAGTCTGGATGGGGCAAGTCTGAAAAACATCTCAAAAGACCAATCTTAGGTTCTATAATAGTGGTGTTAATTACAGGAGCACTTGGGGAAGTTAAAGGTCTTGTGGCCTCTGGCCACATGACTCCTGAGGAGTAAGGAATTATAAAAATTGTGCTTACATTTTAGCAGAATTCAGGCCCCTCTCATAATCCTAATCTTGTGGCCTTTCACTAGCCTCAGCCCCCTGAACAAGGAAGGGATCCGTTCTCTGGAGGGACTGTTGTCATCTTTGCTTCCAAGTTAAACTGTAAACTAAATTCCTCCCATGGTTAGCTTGGCGGATGCCCAGGAATGAGCGGAGACAGCCAGCCTGTGACGGTAGAAGCAAGATGGAGTCAGCTATGCTAGATTTCTTACTGTACATAATGTTTGCAAAGGCGGTTTCAGCAGTAGTAAATACAAGCAACCAGATTAAGATCTACTAGACAGATCTTTAGAGACACAGAGTAGCTTGTGAATTCCTGTTGATCTCATCTGGGCTGTCCCAGATGAGACATGTCATGTCTCATGTTCGCAGCATGACAAGTATTATTTTACCTTAGTACTGTTTGTTAGAATCCAGTGAAGTTAAAAACCCTCATCTTTTAAAAAGCAAATACTAGATTAAAATAGTCACAAAACTTGTTTTTAGAGGTTGGAGAAGTGTGGCTACCTTTTGGCATGGTACAGTCTTGAAATCGGTTTGCCTTGGCTGGTATTCCAGTGTGCCCTTACTTCTTTAAATGTGTACCTTCTCAGGTATAAAATGGGAATGAGTATAGTACCTAAGGATAAATTCCCAGTTGAATTAACCTGATAAGAAAATCCTCAGCTCTTTATAGAACATTGCCATTCCACTTTTTTGGGCTGTCTTTTAATGTCAAGCTGGTTTAAATGTTTGTTCTTGTATAGGTCATCCATGTCAATAGTGTTAGAACCTTGGAATTATCCCCAACAAACCGTCTCATTACTCATTTTTTAGGCTTTCATTGCCCACAGCCTGAAATCCTTTGATATTTCACTAAAATGTCATTTGTATTTCCCTTTTTCTTTTTGCTACAAATAATAGATCTTAAGTATACAGTTTAGGTTTTTTTTTTTTTAATTGTACTTTAGGTTGTGGGGTACATGTGCCGATCATGCAGGATTGTTGTGTAGGTACATACATGGCAAGGTGGTTTGCTGCCTGCATCCCCCATCACCAATATGTCATTTCTCTCCATGTTATCACTCCCTACCCGCCCCCGCTGTCCCTCCCCCTAGCCCCCACTCAACAGACCCCAGTGTGTGATGCTCCCCTCCCTGTGTCCATGTGTTCTCATTGTTCAGTACAGTTTAGACTTTGACAAATACACATCCATGAAACCTTCATCAGGATCAAATCCTACATGGTACATTTCTGTACCCCAGGGAAGTTCCCTCCTATCCTTCTCTAAACCCACCACCTCCATCACTTTAGATATCTAGAACCTAGATTAGTTTTGCCTGTTCTTGAAGTTAATATAAATGGAAAGTTGGGTCTGGCTTTCATTCACAACGAAATGTTGTTGCTTGTCAAAATAGTTTCCCTTTTTATTGCTGAGGATATACCATTGTCTGCAGATACAGCAGCTCTGTTGATGATACTTGGGCTGTTGCCAGTTTTTGTCAATTGGGATAAAGCTGTCCTGAGTCCGCTTTCATCTTCTCTCTCTGAGATGCCGTGTGGTTCGTATCTCCTGCTTCCTAGCCCTGCGACCCTGGGCAAGTGTCTAATCTCTCTGCTTTGGTTTCCTCATCTGTGAAATGGCGGGTCGGAAAATAACTCAGGGTTGGGACTAGTATTAAAAAACAAACAAACAAACAATGAAATAGGGTCAGACATGATGGCTCATGCCTATAATCCCAGCACTTTGGGAGTGGGAGGCGGGAGGATTGTTACCTGAGATTGAGAGTTCGAGCCCAGCCTGGGCAACATAAGAAGTCCCTGTTTCTACAGAAGAGAAATTTAGAGTGAATCACATGGAACAGTGCATTACACACATGTAAATATAGGGGCGTGTGTATGTGTGTGTGTGTACTAAACACAGCGTAAAATGTATTTGTTATGACTTAGACAAATTGGTTTAGCAAGCACTGTATGTGCCTTTGTAAGCAAGGAAGTTGAACTCTCCTGAGGTTATTTAATGATAGGTATTTCTAGCCTCTGCATGTCTAAAACAGTTATTTACATAGTGCTTGCTGTGAGCCAGGCTTAGGCACTATTTTGAAAGCTTTCCATGTAACATCATATACTCCTCACAACCATCCTTTGAAGTGGGCATGATTCCCATTTTATATATGGAGAAGCTGAGACATGGACTATCGCACTTGCCCATGGTCACAAAGCTGGAAAGGAAGGGCCAAGATTTGAACCTAGGCAGTGCAGGTCTAGAGTCTTTGCTGTAAACCGCTCTTCCTGGGGGAGACGAGTAAAATAAATTGTATGTGCAAATGCAAATTGATAATTAATTGATACAATACTTCACCCCTTTATTCCAGATATGAGAAATGAGTGTTGGACGTCGAAGAATAAAGTTGTTGGGTATCCTGATGATGGCAAATGTCTTCATTTATTTGATTGTGGAAGTCTCCAAAAGCAGTAGCCAAGAAAAAAATGTAAAAGGAGAAGTAATAATACCCAAAGAGAAGTTCTGGAAGATATCTACCCCTCCCGAAGCATACTGGAACCGAGAGCAAGAGAAACTGAACCGGCAGTACAACCCCATCCTGAGCATGCTGGCCAACCAGACGGGGAGGCGGGCAGGCTCTCCAATGTAAGCCATCTGAACTACTGCGAACCTGACCTGAGGGTCCCGTCGGTGGTTACGGATTTTAACAACTTGCCGGACAGATTTAAAGACTTTCTGCTGTATTTGAGATGCCGCAATTATTCACTGCTTATAGATGAGCCGGAAAAGTGTGCAAAGAAACCCTTCTTGTTGCTGGCAATTAAGTCCCTCACTCCACACTTTGCCAGAAGGCAGGCGATTCGGGAATCCTGGGGCCAAGAAAGCAACGCGGGGAACCAAACGGTGGTGCGAGTCTTCCTGCTGGGCCAGACACCCCCAGAGGACAACCACCCCGACCTTTCAGATATGCTGAAATTTGAGAGTGAGAAGCACCAAGACATTCTTATGTGGAACTACAGAGACACTTTCTTCAACTTGTCTCTGAAGGAAGTGCTGTTTCTCAGGTGGGTGAGTACTTCCTGCCCAGACACTGAGTTTGTTTTCAAGGGCGATGACGATGTTTTTGTGAACACCCATCACATCCTGAATTACTTGAATAGCTTATCCAAGAGCAAAGCCAAAGATCTGTTCATAGGTGATGTGATCCACAATGCTGGACCTCATCGGGATAAGAAGCTGAAGTACTACATCCCAGAAGTTGTTTACTCCGGCCTCTACCCACCCTATGCAGGGGGAGGGGGGTTCCTCTACTCTGGTCACCTGGCACAGAGGCTGTACCATATCACTGACCAGGTCCATCTCTACCCCATTGATGACGTTTATACTGGAATGTGCCTTCAGAAACTCGGCCTCGTTCCAGAGAAACACAAAGGCTTCAGGACATTTGATATTGAGGAGAAAAACAAGAATAACATCTGCTCCTACGTAGATCTGATGTTAGTACATAGTAGAAAACCTCAAGAGATGATTGACATTTGGTCTCAGTTGCAGAGTGCTCATTTAAAATGCTAAAATATATACAAACTCAATTTTGCATACAAAGGTGTATTTTGAATAGTTCCCATGTTATGTTCTCACATTAGAGCAATTTCTATATTAAACCATGAAAATTGCCTTTATGAGTGGTATCTGTTTGAGGGCCTCTAACTCCTTCAATTTGGTACTTAAGTAAAGAGGGAAAGTGGAAGATGGTAATTTTTTTACGGGTGATATGGCAGAATGATTGGTTCTGATCTTACTGGCTAGTGGTCATTTTAAAAAACCTTGTCCCCTCTTATCTGAAATCATGTTTCTGGAATTTTACCATTTTAAGTTATTTTTGGTTTACCCTCTTCTATAATATTCCTACTTCCCATAATAATGACTGATTTATCTGCAATTCAAGTGTCTATCAACCTATTGGCTACAAAGACTTTGTTAACGTGATCCGGTGGTTTTCGTGAAATGGAATTATGTTTATTTTTATGGGATTTGGATAAATTTTAAATTGTCTAGAAAACGGACACTTTAATTTTCAATTGTGGAATTCACTTTTTCAATTGTGGAAATTTCCTGCCGCCCCAACAGTATTTTCTTGTGTTAATTAATTTTGCAAAATGAGAATCATCGTATAACACTCATCTAATTTATCTTGTTGTGATCTTATGGTCATAATAAGGAGAAAGAGGGTTTAATTTTTCTTGTATTTGGTTGCTGAGTCATATCATAACCTAATTTTAGTATTTGAAAATAATGAGTATGATTCCTTAATGGCCAACTGAAGATTGAATTGTCCGGAACAACCGTACCGTGTCTGTGAATTTTCAATGTGGACCAGGAAAGCATATGTAACTTTTGAACTTGAGTGAAAAGATTGAAGTTGCAGACTTTTGCATAGGTGGTTTGTCAGTTTAAAACTCCAGAATTTATTATTGCCATATTTTCACATGTTGCTTATACAAGATTATTGTTCTGAGTAGTAATTGCTTCCCTGTCTATGTAGAAGTGCCTGTGTTTTTATTTATTGTTTAGATCAAAGACCAAAACATTTTCTTAAATATATTTTGTGTAATATTTTATTTGTATACAGTGTTGTTGAAATATTTAACTAGAGCATGGTATTTTAAATGTTAAGATGTAACATATGTTAAATAAAGCTGTTAATTTTGAATTTAAAAATTTTTTTGGGGGTAAGAACTACTAGAGTTGATAAAATTCTGCCAGACTATTACTTATATGTACTATCGTGTAACATTCTTTCTTGAAATATTTTTGTTTATAGAATTGAAGGTTCTTATCAGATGGGATGCTGGGGGACTATAAACAATGGAAATAAAGCCACTGTATTTTTAATTGTTTGTGTGATGTGTAATCTGTAATCCTTCTGTTTCCCATATTTGATAACATTTTCCCTGAAAGAGGCCAGTTTTCCCCAAGAAACCATTCCAGTTATAGTGTTGAACTATAACTGTCTGGGTGCGCCATCCATCTTTGGATTTAAATCCCAAAAGTGCTTTCCCATTTAAAGTCTTTAAATAAAAGTGAGAATATACATTTATGCTTTCATTTTCGGTGAGTATAAATTAATTAGGGAATGTTGTGGCATTGTAAAGATTGCATTATCCTAAGCCATTTCTATTTTGGAGCTGGTGGCCAAGATGAAATACAGAGGTAGCCTTGACTACTCAATTTCCTTTCATAGACCCATGTTGAGAAGACACTACTAACGTCCAGTGGGAAACAAGTGGACAATTGATGGAGCTCAAAAAACAGAAGGATTAGCGTTGTAAAGAGCAAACAAGTCTTCTCCTGTTTGGAATGTGGAAGCCATTTCTAAAGTATGAGGACACAGGTTCTTGATTTGAGGCTGAAGACTTTTCAGCCTGGTCTTCCTGAAGGTTTCCTGGGAACTGCATCTGACTTCTACTCCAGTGGCCACTAGCACACCTCCCAGAGGGCCACATTGCCACATTACAGTTGGAGAAGAGTAAAGAAGTAAAGAAGCTCTGAGAACATTCACAGGTAATCGGAGCATATTTGCATTTGTCCATATAACCTGACCATGCATTCTCAGGTAATAGGTTTCTCCTCTCAGAGGAATTTCAAGTTTTTTCTTGTTAGGGATTCTTTTTCCCTGAGGTTTTAAGTCTCTTGTAGAGAAGAAGAGATGGAGCAGGTTTTGAATCGGGTGTAGAAGGCCACTGGGGAGCCTTTTGTGAGCTTTCAGTCCGCACGTGTGCTGTTGTTTGAACGTGAGTTCTTGGTGCCGATGACATTTGGATGAGATGATCTCTGGCCCTTCTTTATTTGGCAGAAGTTCTCATGCAGTGGCTGCCCAAGCCCGCCACACGTGTCATTGCTGTCCTATGAGATGGACCTCATGGGCTTTTCAGTAGAGCATATTAGGTTTTAGAGGTTTATGTATGCTTGGGCTCTGTTACGGTGCTGACCCTTAAGTCCAGGAAGGCCTCTCTTGGTGCCCACAATATGGGTTCTCACCTGATCCCCATCTCATGGATGGAACTGCTGTAAGTCTAACTCATTCTTTAAGAACTGCTTAACAATTTAGGTCCCGAGAGAAACTGGTGTTTTGGGCCTTTTTCTTGGCTATTCCCAGGTCATGTTGATTTTGAGTTTGAAGGTCAAAAAGGCTGAAAGAGCATTGCCAGGGTTTGGACTATTCATAAACCCAAGCAGAGCCTTAAGAAAAGGATGCAAGAGACAAGAATGGCTCATTCCCATTCCTGACCTTGGTTATACCCGTCTGTTTTCTTAGATGGTCAAGGGGGCTGGAAGGAAGAGCAGGAAGTTGGTGGAGTGCTTTGTTACACTTGGAAGTTGAGTCTAAAGTTAAAGACACCCAAAGTGGGCCATCTCCTACTTGTCCGCTCCTGATTGGCGGTGGTGCAGAATATTTCATGTTCTGGGTCATCTTGACTTTCTCAGATGCAAAAGAGAGGGTGGTTTTACTAATGCAAAGGATGACTTCACCCCCAGGAAAGCTGAAATGAATGAAGCCTTCACTTGGGCCAAAAGTTGAACTTCCCCGTCATTTATCTTCTGATGAAAAATACCAGATGAAATGAAAATTCTTAGTTTTGCCTAGAAAAGGAAAATACATACTTTACATGCTGGGCTATTGAGATTATGAAATTATAGCATCTCATTTGGAGTGATGGAAAAAAAAAAGATTTTGAAATTAGGTTTTCCTTAATGTAAATCCCATGTGTTAGAAACATCTGCCAAATAAGATTTTATGAACTGAAATTTATTTGCATTAATCTGAAAAATTGAAGTATTCTGACTCATGCAGTTCTTAAAGTAATGCACGGGAAAAAAGTTTTGCCCTTCGTATCATTATATCTTGAAAAGTACCTCATTCTTGAATGAGGCACTTTTGTCTTTAAAGAGCCCTAAAACACTTCTTTGCTCACATGATACAAATTACCATGTTTGTTGTAATGTGCAGTACTTTGTGTACGCTACTAAAAACTGCCAATGTGATTTTTATCAATTGTGCCTCAATTACAGAAATATTAAAATGTGAAATATTACATACTAGACTAGTTGAAATACAGCATGAGTCTTTAGGTATTTTTTTAAAACCTTAAATTGAAAGATGGAGTCCTGGTCATGTGCATTTCCTGCTTCTGTCGCTTTGTCCTGTGTTTATGAATTCTCATGCCAGGTAACCCTGGTGGCTTTTAAGCTTTGCCAGTAGCTTTCTTCTTGACTGTTGTGCATGGCGAAAGGGGATGTATTAACTGTGCTGAAGCAGTAAGAGTCGTTTTATTTTTTGTAATCCAGGGACTTATTTTTTTTTCTTTTTTTTTTTTTTATAATATAAAAATTGACAATGGGGCATTTAAGTCTCCCACTATTATTGTGTGGGAGTCTAAGTCTCTTTGTAAGTCATTAAGAACTTGCCTTATGTATCTGGGTGCTCCTGTATTGGGTGCATATATATTTAGGATCGTTAGCTCTTCTTGTTGCATTGATCCTTTTACCATTATGTAATGTCCTTCTTTGTCTCTTTTGATCTTTGTTGCTTTAAAGTCTATTTTATCATAGATGAGAATTGTAACTCCCCCAGGGACTTATTTCTAAGTCGGGGACCTGGCAGTTGAAAAAGGTGTTTGCAGCTTCCCGACAGCTGCCCTACACGGGATTGGGGAGTGGGCCTGTGATGCTACTCAAGCAATAAGCCACATGGAGAACTTGCATCGCTAAGTGTTAGCAAGGGCTCACCTCACCGCCTTGGAAACCTACCATGCTATGACTCGCCCTTTCCCAGCCTATCTTCAGCTCACATCCTGTCTTCCTGCTTATCTCTTCCAGCTCTTCCTGAAGCTGGCTTTCCTAGCTATTCTACTGGGCACCAACTTCAGCCACCTCTTTTTATTTATTTATTTATTTATTTTTATTTTTATTTTTTTATAGAGAGGGGATTTCACCATGTTGGCCAGGCTGGTCTTGAACTCCTGACCTCTGGTGATCCGCCCACCTCGGCCTCCCAAAGTGCTGGGATTACAGGCGTGAGCCACTGCACCCGGCCTCAAACCACCTCTTTAAAAAAAAAAAATCTCAAGTACAAAATAAAAACCATTATCCTACCCTCAGTTTGAGTCTTTCCAGAAAACAGACTTTAAGACAAGGCTTCTAGCGCATGTAGGTTTCTTCGTGGAAGTGCAGGTACAAAGGTTGGCGGGAGGTCACCCTTAGAAGGGAAGGCAGCGGATAAGGAGGGTGGGATTAGAGCTCAGTCCCACAGGGAATCTAGAGAACAGTGCAGAATACATGCCTCAGGATGCGCCTGTCTGAGGTTTGAAGGAGCTGAACTTTTTTTTTTTTTTTGAGGCAGAGTCTTGCTCTGTCCCCCAGGCTGGAGTGCAGTGGCGCAATCTTGGCCCACTACAACCTCGACCTCCCAGGGTGAAGCGACTCTCCTGCCTCAGCCTCCCGGGGAGCTGGGACAACAGGCACGCACCACCACTCCCAGCTAATTTTTGTATTTTTAATAGAGACAGGGTTTTGCCATGTTGGCCAGGCTGGTCTTGAACTCCTGACCTCAGGTGATCCACCGGCCTTGGCCTCCCAAGGTGCTGGGATTACAGGCGTGAGCCACCGCGCCTGGCTTTAGTAGATTGTAGAATTCTGCTGCAACCATCACTCCACTATAAAGCCAATTTGGTTTTAAGTCATGACGACTCCACTAGCTCTCTAGAAATTTTTTATTTTGACCATTTAAAAAAAGAAATCTCCAAAACGGGTTCTGTTCTCTGATTCCTCCTCTTTCCATAGGAGCCTGTTCTTCATGGATGCAAGGACTGTTTATAAGAAAATTAAGTCTTTTTTACAATTCTTAATTATCTCAGGGATTAAGCTGAGGGATTATTGTTCACCCTAATTCTTATGGAGAAGAACAAATACTAAGTGATCCTTGTCATTTAATGAAGGACTGAACTGATTTGTAGAAGTTCCTAGGAGATGTTTCTTTTTCTGGGCTGTTGACCTGCAAGGCCACTCCTGCATTGGAAGGCTGGGTGTGGGTCACTGTATGGATGGCTTCCTTTAAGGGGCTGACCTGCTTGGGGGGCAGGTAGACTTGACCCCAGATCTTGGAGCTGCCTTTCTTCCCTTTGCTCTGGGTCTGTTTTGGGGTGTTCTACTCAGCTGCTTCAACTTGAACCCCATACATCTGCCTAGTTTAGGGAACATTCCTTAGCAGGTAAGCATCTGAGTTCATGCTCACCCAACTTGTGTGTTTGTGTGTGCGCATGTGCGTGTACATATGAATTTGGGGGAGTTGGTGAAGCCAGCCCCCTTGTGTATCACCTCTTCTGCCTCCTTGAAGCTGGGAGCCTTTACAAGGAAGCCTTCCTGTAACCCACATCCACATAAAAGTCTACACCTAACAGGGGCTATTGAAGTTTTGAAATTAGGTTTTCCTTAATGTTCAAAAAGGTGAAAAGGGCGCAGCTTTCTCCCCTTTATGTGCTGGGCTTTGGTTTCCTCTTCCAGTTTGTCCGTTCATATGGTGCCGGACGTTTCCCATCTTTCACAAAATGAATTCTTTCTCTTGGTGATATTGTCTTCGCTGCCAGTGCTGCCTTGGGCTTCTTCATTATGTCTTCTGTTATTTTAGTAAGGAAGGAGGCAAACACTTGTGACCATCCATTATTCTGACCTGGGATGCCCCTAGCATTTTAAATGTATTTATTTTTTTATTTTGAGATGAATTCTCCTTGTTGCCCAGGGTGATGTGCAATGGTGCGATCTCCGCTCACTGCAATGTCTGCCTCCTGTGTTCAAGTGATCCTCATGCCTCAGCCTCCCATGTAACTGGGACCACAGGTGTGCACCCTGCACCCGGCTAATTTTTTTTTTTTTTTTTTTTTTTTTTTGTATTTTTAGTAAAGATGGGGTTTCGCCGTGTTGGCCAGGCTGGTCTTGAACACCTGGCCTCCAGCCATCCGCCTGCCTTGGCCTCCCAAAGTGCTGGGATTACAGGTGTGAGCCACCACACCTGGCCTATTTATATTTTTTAAAGACAGGATCTCATTGTCAACGAGGCTGGAGTGCAGCGACCCAGTCATAGCTCGCTGCAGCCTCAAGCTCCTGAGCTCAAGCAGCCCGCCCCCCGCCACCACCAATCTCAGCCTCCTGAGTAACTGGGACACCAGGTGCGCACCCCTGTCCTGGGTGCCCCAGCATTTTTCCTTCTCTTCCCTGATGAGGCCTTCACCACGTTGACTTCCCCACCTGGAAATTTTCCTTCCTGCTGTGGATACGGCATCTATTGCTCAAGTTCTTGAGTCCCTGCCTGAAAGTGGCTGCCAAGTGCTGGGCCTGAGCCTCCCACAAAGCCCCCACAGCCTCTTCCTAGGTCTCTTCCTTGGCCTCCCCCCTCAATCCTCAGGGTTATCTCTGTGGGTGCCCTGCCCAAAATATTTCCGCCTCTCGTCTCTTTCTGAGTCAAGCCCACTCTTGAATCTACCTCCGTGAAGGGGCTGTTGGCCCTTCATACCAAGAGAATCCTACCAGCTTTACCCCTCACCTACCCCTGATCCAGGGTCAGTGCCCTCACCCTTCCCTTTCACTGGAGTCCGACAACCCACCCTCCCTTCAATCAGCTCCGCTTCTCCAGCACCTGCCTGCGGTCTCTCCCTGGTTGTGCAAGTCAGCCTGCCTGTGACGCCAGCATAGACTCTTGGAGTCCCCTTTGCCCATTCGTGTGTACTTCTCAGCTTCAAACCCAGCAAGTCTCCTGCCCCATCCATAAATGGAACCCCTTCCATTTCCTGGGGAAATGGGTCTCTTGGAGGACCCAGGCCTGGGGGAGGCCCATTTTTTAGAAATGGAAGGGGTTCCATTTTATGGTTTCTACAGGGTATTTTCCTCAGATTTAAAAGGATTGTTGTCCACTCGGTGTGGTGGCTTACGCCCGTGGTCCCAGCACTTGGGGAGGCTGAGGCAGGGGGATTGCTTTAAGACCAGCCCTGGTGACTTAGTGAGAACGAGTCTCTACTGTAAAAAAAATTAAAGGACTGTCCCTTGGCTCGTGATCCTTCTAAGTGCTCTTAACTCTGGGGCAGGCCCTCAGTTCCCTTCCGAGTGGCTCTGGGTTGCCCAGGAGTGTGACGGATTGAGAATGCCCCTCATATCAAGACAAGAACGTGAATATCTAAGGTCGGTCAGAGTGCATTCTACTTTGCTTATCCTTGTTGATACCTGCCCCGTGCTCAGAGTCAGCTCCCCCACATCCCCCCACTCAAATGTAGGAGCTTTCCCTCCTCTGACTGCCTTGGGGTGAGACCCCTCCCCATTGTCTACCAGAACTGGTCCAAAAGGACGTGAGACAGAGCTGTCTCCCTCTGCCCTAGCCTCCTCCTTTGCCCCTTCGGCAGAGCACAGTAGTGGGAAGGTGGCCTTGGGAAGGGGCCTCTGGGGCTTGTCCACAGACACCCAACCCTGCCCAGGTGGCACCCCTTCAGCTGTCCAAATTCCAGGGGTGGATATGAAGCAGCCAGGCCCTTCTAGCCTTTGGCTGGCTCTACCCAAGACCTCCCTGGACACTAGAGAAAGCCCCAGCTCTCACCTCCTTTTGACTCAGTAACCCTCTGGGACTCTTCCTCCTCTCGTTCAAGGGTTCAAGGCAGCTGGGGTCAGAATACCTTTTTCTACTTTTCCCACCTCATTGCAAAATGTGGCTTAGTAATGAGGTATTAACTAATCACTGGATTATTTATTTCTAGTCTGAGGAGTGGAGAGAGGAGTATGAAAATGTAGACTTTTGTTGACACAACACGAAGGCGACAGTGGGAAAGGCTTGCAGGAAACCTAACTGGGCAGAGGTTCGGGAATCAGGCAACAGGTGCCGAGACACTGCACAGGGACCCGGCCCGGCTCCTGGCTTGTCGTTTCAGGTATTGGGACCTTTGCGGACAGACCTACCTGCTTCCAAGCTGCAGCAGCTAGGAGCCCAGAGCTGTGGCTGCCTCGGCACTGCTGTTTTCCTGGCTGGGGAGGTGGGAGAAACTAGGGAAAAGCTCAGAAAAAGAGAAGACTCGAATGTGGACAATCTCAAATGTCTTAAATAGCAGTAACATCACTTGAGTTTTTCCTGTTTTGGGATATCAGAAATGAATGGTAGACATTGAAGGATAAAATTGTTGGCCTTAAAGTTGGTGGGGAAATGCCTTTATTTATTTGATTGCAAAAGTTTCTAAAAGTGAGTCACCACGGAAGGAATGAAGAAGGAGGGGTTGTGATGGATTCTCAAGAAAGCTGGGGAACTTTCTCACTCACTGTTCTGAAGAACAAGACAAACAGAAGATGCGAAACCACCCCACTGAGGCTGGCTCTGGAGGTGTGGGGAGAGCATTTCATTGTTGAGGGCGGCCTGTCTCACTGGCCCCTCCTCTAGAAGTTGGGGGAGATGCTTACCTAGCTGAGTGTTTAGCACTTGTCCCTGCAACTGAGTACCTGCTCAACAAATAGGGGCTGCCATGACAATAAAAACCCCAGCTGTGGCAGATGCTTATTATGGCAGACAATTAGAAATATTCTCTGCATTATCCCAGGTCCGGGCACGGTTCATTGTTGGTAGACCAACCCAATAAATTACTCTTCTGAGAGAACACTGATGTGTTGGGTGAACCTTTCACTTAGAAAGCTGTTTTATTTTATTCTATTTATTTTGATTTTTGAGACAGAGTCTCACTTTGCCACCCAGGCTGGCGGAGTACAGTGGCATGGTCTCAGCTCACTGCAACCTCTGCCTCCCAGGTTCAAGCGATTCTCCTGTCTCAGCCTCCCGCATAGCTGGGATTATGCGCACATGCCACCATGCCTGGCTAATTTTTTGTATTTTTAGTAGAGACCAGGTTTCACCACATTGGCCTGGCTGGTCTCAAACTCCTGACCTCAAGTGATCCACCCACCTCTACCTCCTAAAGTGTTGGGATTACGGGCGTGAGCCACCACGCCTGGCCTCACTTAGAAAGCTTTAAATTAAAAACTAAACTTTTTCAGTGTTGAATTAATTTTGCCTTACTGAAAAGTTATAAAAATAGTATGCAGAGGCTGAGTGCGGTGGCTCATGCCTGTAATCCCAGCACTTTGAGAGGCTGAAGCGGGTGGATCACAAGGTCAGGAGTTGAGACCCGCCTGACCAACATGGTAAAATCCCATCTGTACTAAAAATACAAAAATTAGCTGGGTGTGGTGGCAGGCACCTGTAGTCCCAGCTACTTGGGAGGCTGAGGCAGGAGAATCGCTTGAACCTGGGAGGCAAAGGTTGCAGTGAGCTAAGATCTCACCACTGCACTCTAGCCTGGGTGACAGAGCGAGACTCCATCTCAAAAAATTAAAATTAAAATAAAAAAAATAGCATTCAGAGTGCCCATATGCCTCTACCCAAGTATTTCCAATGTTAACATCTTACATAACCATATCATAATTATCAAAATCAGCTATGGACCAAGCAAGAACAGCAATGAAATTAACATTGCTATTATTCTGTTATCGACACTGCAAACCTGACTTGAATTTTACCAATGTTTTCACTAACATCCATTTTCTTTTCTTTTTTGTTCTTTTTTTTCTTTTTCCTTTTTTTGAGGCATTAAAGAATCATTGTTCTTTTTTTTTATTTAACACAGCATCTCACTCTGTCACCCAGGGTGAGTACAGTGGTGTGATCACGGCTCACTGCAGCCTTGACTTCCTGGGCTCAAGTGATCCTGCAGGTGTACACCACCACACCTGGCTAAGATATCCACTTTCTGTTCCAGGATGCTATTTAAGGTCCCACATTGCGTTTAGTTACTTTTCCTTGGTCTCCTCCCATCTGTTTCTCAGTCTTTCCTTGTCTTTCAGGACTTGAACACTTGCGATGAGTCGGGGTTATTTGTAGAACGTCCTTCCATTTGGGCTTGTATGGTGTTTTCGCACGGTTAGAATGAGGTTGTGTATTTTTGGCAAGATCACCGCAGACGTGATGTTTGGTCCGTCTCGAAGCCTCACACTGGGGGCTCGTGATGTCACTGTGTCCTCTTCCATGTTAACCTTGTGCACTGGGTTTCTCCGCAGTAAGGTACTATCTTTCTCTTTGCAGTTAAAAAATATCTTGGGGACATTTGTACGTGTAAAATATACAAATAATTCAGTGAGTCAATGCATGTAAAGTGCTTGCACCCTGGCATGTAGTACGTGCTCAGTGAATGAGTAGCTGCTGCTTTTGCTGTCATCATTATTAGTGCTGCTTCTGTCTAGTTCTGTCCCCAGCCTCCCTCCTCTGGTGTTCAGTCCTTTTACTCTCTGTTGGTTGTCCTCTTCCTCTTGGGCTGGTCCTCCTCCGGCTGGTCACTTCCTTACATGAGGATTGACTGTCTCATTCAAAATGTCTATGGCCTTAAGCAGGGCCCAGAAGAGCTGGGTGCTTCTCATCAGCATATGGGGTCGAGTGGAGGAGGAGCCTATTATTACTCAAAGGTAAGGGACAAAGCTGTGCTAACAGAACAGATTCCTATGTCTTTGCAAGTTGTGCCTACTTCCGAGGTGACCTTGGGGGGGCCTCACCTGGCCCACATCCCTTGTGGTAGTGGTCTGGACCAGAATGCATCCCAGAGGGACAGGTTGGAAGAGCAGCCTGCCTGGCTGAGGCCTGGAGGCAGGAAGGAGCCAGAGGGGAAACTCCTGGGAGAGGTGGTGGAGTTTTCTTTAAGGAGGGGCTGGATTGCTGCCCTGAGCAACCTCCAGGGGCTGGAGAGCCAGGGCAGGGGCAGAGGCGGAGGGAGCATCAGGCCTGCTAGGGGAGGCCTTCCCTGCCCGAGATGAGCAAGGTGGTGCTAGTTAAAGCAACCCTACTTCCCTCTGTAGATGAGAGCAGGGGTTCCCCCTCCTTCCTCATTCGGGCTGGGAGATGCCAGCATGCTCCAGGCCGACCTGCTTCCAGTTGCTTCCTGGGGCTCCCGTGCCCTGGTCTAGCACACACAACGCTATCTGCAGAATGGCTGTTCTTGGCAGCATTCTCAGCCTTCCAGACTCCTCTCCAACTTTGGAGCATTTGAGCTCTATTTTTATGTAGCGAGGAGAAGTTTCCCATGTTTGAAAATAGCTGCCATGCAGAGGACTGTGGTAGCTCCTGTTGTCGCCCTGTCCCTCCAGACTCCTTTTTCTGGAGACGGGCTGTGCCCTGGGGCTGTGGGGTGGGCATGTGAGCAGGGCCTATTGGAACCCTCCCTGGGACTGGGAGACAGAAGCTCTTCTACCTCTGCTGTCGCTAAATAAATGGGCATGGCGGAGTTGCCTGGCCCTCTCCCTAACTACCTGAAGGAAGCTTTCCATCGCCATAGCGAGAATGAGGGCAACACAGGTGGAAGGAGGAGGGCCAGGAGCGATGCCAGCGTCTGTGAGTCCTTGAACCCCTGCACCCGCCTCTGTCCCGCCCTTCCCAGCCACGTGAGCCTTTCATTCTCTTTTCGCTTAAGCTGACTGGAGTCAGTCCTGACTGATGCCATGAAAGCCTGCTCCTTCCCTGAGTTCCAGGGTGAGCCCAGCTGCAGGTACCTCCAGATTCCCACCCCAAAACGCCCAATTTTAAGACTGTGATAGTTGCTTCCAGTAAGCAGCTCGGGTAGGAACTTGATGTACCTGCCTTAGGCCAGAAATCTAAGTGGAAAGGCTTAGGAAGCAGGGGAACGCCGTTCTCCGGGTGTTCACTGTTCAGTGTGGGCCCCAAGACCCCTGGGTGAGAGATAACAGTTTCTCTTTCAGAGTCAAGTTTGTACACTCAGTTTCTAGTGTTTGCTCTGGTGACACGAGAAGAGCTGAAAGAGGAGTGTGCGTGCAAAGCCAGTTCCTTGGTAGAGGAAGATGCTGGTGGGCTGGGAAGAGATTTGGAAGGGGAGAGAGGTGCTTCGCTGCCCATATGGTCACTGTGTGCTGTGGGCCGCATGTGTAGGGTCTTACGGCCTAGGAGGGAGAGTTGGTTCAGACCCTCACTCCTCCACAGCACAGCAACAAACACCCTGGCCTGACCACAGGGGAAGGTGGACGCTCATTAGAAAGTTCTCTGTTCCAAGCTGCCCAGGATTCTCCTGGGCCGGGGCGAGCTGGGGCCTGGTCTAGCCCTGCTGCTGAGTCTGGCTGACTGACAGCCCCCTGCTGTCACATTCCTAGAAATATGCAGGGACCCCTGTGCCCCACCTGAGGCGTTGGGGTCCAGCTGTGTGGCAAGCGCTCTGGCATCAGGGAGGAAGTGTAGTATCCCTGTGTGCCAGGGCCCACCCTCCCACTCCCGGCCCCTTCCTCGTGTAACAGATGAGCAAAATGAAGCTAAAGAAATTACACCAACCCAAGTTTAAACAACTAGCAAGTGTTTTATGCTTGCCAGGATTTACACTTGGGATCTCTGATTCCATTGCCCATAGGCTTTGTCCTACTATGTCCCTGGGCCTTTCAAAGGAGGACATGTGCCACCAAAGGGTTACCAGCACTGCAAGGTCTGCCAGCTCCCTACCCATGAACCTGTATTCTTCTTTTGTGCTTTGACCGCACTGTCGAGATTTTTGTCCCCATCACCTGCCTCACTCAGGCTTCATCAGCCCAGAGTCTGACCCAAACGCCACTTGTGATTCACTGTGCAAAGCCTGGGCTCCTACTCATAGATCTACAGTGTTTGCCAGTAAAGGGGTGGGATGCCCCAGAGTAGACATGTATTATTAGATTAGATGACAAAACTGAGCCTCATAGAGGATGTGATCGTTTAAAATTTAAATTAAAAAATTTTTTTGAGACTGAGTTTTGCTCTTGTCGCCCAGGCTGGAGTGCAGTGGCACGATCTTGACTCACTGCAACCTCTGCCTCCCAGGTTCAAGTGATTCTCCTGCCTCAGCCTCCCAGTAGCTGTGATTACAGGTGCCTACCACCACACCCAGCTAATTTTAATTTTTTTGGTAGAGATGGGGTGTCACTATGTTGGCCAGGCTGGTCTCGAACTCCTGACCTCAGGTGATCCGCACTCCCCTCAGCCTCCTAAAGTGCTGGGATTACAGGCTGAGCCACCACACCCAGCCCAATTTTTATTTTACTTATTTATTTATTTATTTATTTGTTTGTTTATTTTTTAAAATATGGAACGCTTCACAAATTTGTGTATCATCCTTGCGCAGGGGCCATGCTAATCTTCTCTGTATTGTTCCAATTTTAGTATATGTGCTGCCAAAGCGAACACCCAATTTTTATTTTTAAAAAGAAAGTCTCCTCTGTTGTCCAAGCTGGAGTGCAGTGGCAGTATCATGGCTCACGGCTCAGGCAAGAGCCCAGCTATTTTTTTGTTTTGTTTTGTTTTGGTAGAAACGGGGTCTCACTATGTTGCCCAGCCTGTCTTAAACCCCTGGCCTCAAGCAATCTCTCACCTCAGCCTCCCAAAGTGCTGGGGTTACAAGGATGAGCCACTGTGCCAGGCAGAGGATTTAACCTTTTAATTTCAAATAGGCAGTAAAATGTAAAGCAGGTTAGGGGTTGCCTAGGTTTTGGAGGTGCTGGAGGGAAATGGGAAGTGACTACTAAGGGATGTCAGGTTTCTTTTAGGTATGATGAAAATGTTCTCAGATTCACTGTGGCAATGGTCAAACAACTCTGTGGATACACCAAAACCCATTGAATGGTACATTTAAATAGGTGAATTATATGGATGTAAATCATATCTCAATAAAGACAAAAAAATTTATTTTTAAATTATATTAAAAAATAAAATTTCGGCCGGGCACGGTGGCTCACGCCTGTAATCCTAGCAGTTTGGGAGGTAGAGGTGGGTGGATCACGAGGTCAAGAGATTTAGACATCCTGGCCAACATGGTGAAACCCCGTCTCTACTGAAAATACAAAAATTAGCTGGACTGTTGGTGGGCGCCTGTAATCCGAGCTACTCGGGATGCTGATGCAGGAGACTCACTTGAACCCGGGAGGCAGAGGTTGCAGTGATCTCAGCTTATTGCAGCCTCTGCCTCCCGGGTTCAAGCAATTCTTGTGCCCCAGCCTCCCAAGTAGCTGGGATTACAGACGTGTACCACCAGACCCAGCTAATTTTTTTTGTATTTTAAGTAGAGACGGATTTTCACCATGTTGGCAAGGCTGGTCTCGAACTCCTGACCTCAGGTGATCCGCCTGCCTCCACTTCCCAAAGTGCTGGGATTACAGATGTGAGCCACCCACCCCGCCTGGCCTGAAAGATGGCTTGAGACCAGGAGTTTGAGGCCGCAATGAGCTCTGATGGCACCACTGCACTCCAGCCCACAGCCTGGGCGACTGAATGAGATCCCATCTCTTAAAAAAAAAAAAAAAAAAGTGGTTGTAGAATGAATGATCATTTGTTAAAGTATGTGAGTGGATAGATAATAGTTTCAGATTCCCACAGTGTTTCTGATAAGATTTTGTACTCATCGAATAGACTGACAGTATAAATGTAATCTTCGTTCTTTTCCGGTGTTTATGTGACAGTAGGTGAAAAGTTCTGCAGGGGCAGGGCTGTTCCCTGTTGTGTTCACCTCCACACCTTGTCCGTAATAAGTGTCCCATAGATAGTTGTTGAATGACTGGGTAAATGAACTCGATAACATTTGTTGTAGGAAGAAAAATGAGACTGACAATCAAAAGGTCTCCAGAGAGGGGGAGGCAGGAAGAGAAGGGAAGTGTTGTTCCACACAGTTGCTAACTATTACATCCTTTATGTCTGTCCCATCCTGGCCCTTGCCTGGGTCCACACTGCCCATGCAGAGATAACCTGGGATGGGTAAATTCCTAGCTGCGAGTGCTCACTTACTTTGAGGGAGTTGTCTCTTGTCCAGTTCTCCAAATCCCCTTTGCCTCTGCTGTTACATTTCCCCCAGATTTGTAAAATTCCTAACAATATACATGGCATTACCAATAATACACTGTGAAGCTGAAACAGACTTTTCTAAATTGTCAATGAAAGGCAAATTTTGATCAAACATGCTAGAGGAAAGACTGAATTATCTCTTCTGTTCTCTCTGTAGAAAATCATATCATAAGATTGTTATATGAAGTAGCAATCAGAGTGTGAAGACCCTACTCTCTGGTCTGAAAAAATATTATAGAGGTGTGTCAGGAAGTTTATGAAAATATTTTGTAAATTGGCCGGGCGTGGTGGCTCATGCCTATAATCCCAGCACTTTGAGAGGCCGAGGTGGGCTGATCACCTGAGGTCGGGAGTTTGAGACCAGCCTGGCCAGCATGGTGAAACCCCGTCTCTACTAAAACCACAAAAATTAGCCAAGTGTGGTGGCAGGCACCTTTAATCCCAACTACTCAGGAGGCTGAGGCAGGAGAATCACTTGATTGATTGCAGTGAGCCGAGGTCGTGCCACTGTACTCCAGCCTGGGTGACAGAGCAAAACTCTTGTCAAAAAAAAAAAAAAAAGAAAGAAAATATTTTGTAATTTATCTGGATTTTGTGATTTTTTATTTTCTAAGTTTAATGCCAGTTTAATTTGTTGTGACTTTCTTCTTTTTTTTTTTAATTATTATTTTTGTGTGTGTATTTAGAGTTTTGTATTCTTTCTCTTAAAAGAGCAACAAAATTACGTAAGCTTTAGGGTCCACACAGCCTGGATCTATTCCAATGCCCTCCGAGTAACAGTGGGAAATTCCTTGATGCAGGAATCACAGTTTCTTCTTTCTGCTTTTCCACCTCTGATTCCAGCTGTGTCTTATGTCCTTGGGAGAGCTCAATGGGTTTTCGTTTTGTTTTGTTTTTTTCTGAATTTAATTCACTTTGAGGAGAGAGGCACAGGGTACACATGGCCCAAGGGTCCTTCATCAGAAAGGCAGCCAGGTTGGGGGGAAGTAGGGGAGTCTTGTGTGATTCAGAAGGTATCAGAGCTGGAAGCATGGTGGAAGTCACATTCAGAGAGACTTCAGTTAATTGAGAGAAACACCTTTCTCATACTCGACCTTCTGTTGGCAATGCTGCCTGGGCAGGCAGGTGTAAGTCTCCTCTTTCAGCACCTAGATGCTGAGGGGAGCAGTTAAGGCTTCACAGGAGGGACTGGTACCTGGAGGTTGGATTTGACATTGGGGCGGGGTGGAGACTGCAGGGCAGACCCTACAGACCCTGTATCATAGATTTTCTGCTAATATTAACAGGAACGTATCATGAGTTCTTTCTTTTTTTTTTTGAGATGGACTTTTGCTCTTGTTTCCCAGGCTGGAGTGCAATGGTGAGATCTCAGCTCACCACAACCTCCACCTCCCGGGTTCAAGCGATTCTCTCACGTTCAAGTGATTCTCCCGCCTCAGCCTCCTGAGTAGCTGGGATTATAGGCATGTGCCACCATGCCTGGCTAATTTTGTATTTTTAGTAGAGACAGGGTTTCTCTATGTTGGTCAGGCTGGTCTCAAACTCCTGACCTCAGGTGATTCACCCACCTCAGCCTCCCAAAGTGCTGGGATTACAGGTGTGAGCCACCCTGCCCGGCCTATAAGTTCTTATATGATATGTGAAGTTGTATAATACCATTTGAAGGTTGACTCTGATAAGCTGGATGTGTACTATAAACCCTAAAGCAACCATTAAAGAAACAAAGAATTATACTAATAAACCAAAAAAGAAGATAAAATAGAATCATAAAATATGCTCCATTAACCTATAAGTAGGCTGAAAGAGAAGAAAATCAAAATAGAAAACACGTAGGACCAATAGAAATCAAATTTCAAGATGAGAGACTTAATCCTAATTATATCAGTAATCACATCACATAAAAATGTTCTAACACTCCCAATTAAAAGGCAGATAATATCAGATTGGATATCAAAGCAAGACCCAACTACATGCTGCCTTCGTGAGGCTTAAGTACATGTGGCTCATGACTGTAATCCCAGTACTTTGGGAGGCCAAGGTGGGTGGATCACGAGGTTAAGCGTTTAAGACCAGCCTGGCCAAGATGGCGAAACCCTCTTGTATTGTAAAAATACAAAAATTAGCTGGGCGCGGTGGAAGGGGCCTGTAATCCCAGCTACTTGGGGGGCTGAGGCAGGAGAATCGCTTGAACCCGGGTGGCAGAGGTTGCAGTGAGCCGAGTTGGCGTCACTGCACTCCAGCCTGGGTGATAGAGTGAGACTCTGTCTAAAACAGAAAAAGAAAACACACACACACACGGTAAAGGTAGAAAGGATGGAAAAAGTTAGACATATAAACACTAGTCAAAAGAAAGCTGGAGTGGCTAGATTAATATTAGACAAAGTTGATTTCACAGGGATAATGCATTTCACAATGCAAAGGGGTCAATTCACGCAGAAGACATAAAAATCCTAAATGTTTATGCACATAGATCTTCAAAACATATGAAGCGAAAACTGATAGAATGGCAAGGAGAAATAAACAAACCTCCAGTTATGGCTGGACATTTCAATACCCCTGTTTCAATAATTGGTAGAGCATGAAAATAGAAAAATCATGAAGGATATAGAAGATTTCAACATTATCAACCAACGTGGCCTAAAAGAGTCCACCCAACAACAGAACACACATTTTCAAGTGCATGCCCATGGAATATTTACCAAGATAGATCATGTTCTGGGTTATAAACCAAGTCTCAATAAATGTTACAAGATGAGAATCATATTAAGTATCTTCTCTGCTCACAATGTAATTAAATTGGAAATCAATAATAGACCTCTGGGAAAACTTCAAATGCTTATCAACTAAATAACACACTTCTAAATAAGCCATGGGTCAGGAAGAAATTAAAGGGACATTACAAAGTCTCCTTTGAACTTAATGAAAATGGAAACACAACATATCAGAATGTTGGAGGTATCGTTAAAACATCCCTTAGGGGAGAATTTATAGCACTAAGTGTCCACATGAGAAATAAAAGAGAAGCCTCAAGTCAATGGCCTTAGCTTACACCTTAAGAAACTAGAAAAAAGATGGCCAGGGATGGTGGCTCACACCTGTAATCCCAGCAGTTTGGGAGGTTGAGGTGGGCAGATCATGAGGTCAGGAGTTTGAGACCAGCCTGGCCAACATAGTGAAAACCCATCTCTACTAAAAATACAAAAATCAGCTGGACGTGGTGGCACTTGCCTGTAGTTCCAGCTACTCAGGAGGCTGAGGCAGCAGAATCACTTGAATCCTGGGAGGCAGAGGTTGTGGTGAGCTGAGATGGCACCACTACACTCCAGCCTGGGTAACAGAGTGAGACTCCGTCTCAAAAAAAAAAAAAAAAGAAACTAGAAAAAAGAGACCAAACTAAGCCAAAGAAAGGAAATAATGAGGCCGGGCGCCGTGGCTCACGCCTGTAATTCCAGCACTTTGGGAGGCTGAGGCGTGCAGATCACCTGAGGTCGGGAGTTCGACACCAGCCTGACCAGCATGGGGAAACCCCATCTTTACTAAAAATACAAAATTAGCCAGGTGTGGTGGCACATACCTATAATCGCAGCTACTCAGGAGGATAAGGCAGGAGAATTGCTTGAATCCAGGAGGCGGTGGTTGTGGTGAGCCGAGATCTCGCCATTGCACTCCAGCCTGGGCAACAAGAGTGAAACTCCATCTCAGAGAAAAAAAAAAAACAGAAAGGAAATAATGAAGATCAAAGCAGACAGCAGTGGAACAGAAAACAGAAAAGTAATAGAGAAAATGAATGAAACCGAAAGATGGTTATTTGAGAAGATCAATAAAATTGATAACTTACTACCAGATTATTTAAAAAGAGAAGACAAATTATCAATCAGGAATGAAAGAGGTGACTTCCTTAGATATTCTGCAAATATTAACAGGAACATAAGGAACATTATTGTGGTGTTACGATGTATGTTGGTTTTCATCCACAGCTTCTGGCACATAACTCCCGTATCCCTTGTTACAGTCTTTTGGGCTGTGTCAGGCCTCAGGGGCAGGCCTCTGACCTTCTGCCCTCATCACCTGCTTCAACTCAGGACTCTAATGTCCCCCTGTCTTTCTCATTCTGGGTCTTAAGACCCTCCTATTTGAGCTCCCACCCTATGTTCTGAGGGAAGGAATGCTTCCATTAAAAACCAAGAGGACAGGCTCTGGGGAGCTTCCAGATAGCTGAACGTGTGGAGGTTCCTGCACTGTGGCACCCAGGGAGGGCACGGAGCTCCGCGCCCCTTCCCGATACCTCACCCTATGCCTTTCTTCATCTGTATCCTTTGCCTTATCCTTTGTAATAAACTGGTAAATGTAAGTAAGTGTTTCCCTGAGTTCTGTGAGCCAATCTAACAAATTAGTCAAACCCAAAGAGGGGGTCACGGAACCCTGACTTGAAGCCAGTCAGAAGTTCCAGAGGCCTGGATTTACAACTGGTGTCTGAGGGGTGTGGGACGGAACCCCCAACCCGTGGGGATGTGACACTATCGCCAGGTAGATGGTGTCAGAAGCAGATTAGAGGACACCCGGCTGATGTCTGCTGCTTGGTATGTCGGGGAAAACCCCCATACATTTGGTCACAGAAGGCTTCTGTGTTAATGACGGTCATGGTGTGAGAGCAGAAGAAAGCACCGATAGAGAGTTTCCCCTACACGATTGTGAACAACTTTATGCCAATAAATTTGACAACCCAGACAAAATGGACAAATTCCTTGAAAGACCCAAACTACTAAAGTTCTCTTAAGAAGAAGTAGGTTACCTGAATAGTTGTATATCTGTTAAATAAATTGAATGTGTAGTTAAAAACCTTTCCGTAGGCCAGGCGCAATGGCTCACGCCTGTAATCCCAGCACTTTGGGAGGCCGAGGCAGATGGATCACCTGAGGTCAGGAGTTCGAGACCAGTCTGACCAATATGGTGAAACCCCATCTTTTAAAAAAAAAAAAAAAAAAAAACCTTTCCATAAAGACAGAGCTAGGTCCAGGTGGCTTTACGGGTGAATTCCACCAAACATTTAAAGAAGAAATAGTACCAATTATGTGGAACCATTGAAGAAAATTGAAGAAAAGTGTACATTTTCCAAGGGTATTTTATTTGAGACCAGCATTAGACAAAGACATTGTAACAAAACTACAGACCAATATTCATAATGACCAAAAAATTTAAATAAAATTTTAGCAAAGTGAATTCAAGAGTAAATAAAGAGGGGATTTATGCCAGGATTGTCAGGTTGGTTCAACACTAAAAAATGAATCAATCTTCCAGAATTTTTCCAAATTAAAAAAAAAAATCAAGCTGGATGTGGTGGTGTGCACCTCTAGTCCTAGCTACCTGGGAGGCTGAGATCGGAAGGATAGCTTGAGGCTGGGAGTTTCTGGCTACAGTGCTCTATAATCATGCCTTAGAATAGCCACTGAGCTCCAACCTGGGAACACAGCAAGGCCTCATGTCTGAAAAAAATAAATGAATCTATATAAGTCATTTTAACAAATTAAAACAGAAAACCTAGATGATAATCTCAATCAATACAGAAAACACATTGACAAAAATCCAATATCCACTCCTGATCAAAAACTTTCGGCATAGAATAATTAGAAGGGATCATCCTCGTAGATTGGTGAAGGACATCTATGAAAAATCCTACAGCCAAAATTATGCTTAATGGTGATGGACTGATGGTTTCCTCCCATGCTTGGGAATAAGACAAGGATGTGAGATCTCACCTTTTCTAGGCAACATTGTATTGAGGTTTCTAGCCAGTGGGGTTAGGCAAGAAAAAGAAACAAAAGATAGCCATCTCATCAAAGAAAAAGTAGGCTGGGTGTGGTAGTTTATTCCTGTAATCCCAGCACTTTGGGAGGCCAAGGCGGGAGGATCAGTTGAGCCCAGGAGTTTGAGACCAGCCTAGGCAATGTGGTGAGACTTTGTCTTTACCAAAAAATTAAACAGTTAGCCAGGCTGGTGGTCCAAGCTACTCAGGAGGCTGAGGCATGAAGATCACTTGAGCCCAGGAGGTTGAGGCTGCAGTGAGCTGTGTTCATATCACTGCACGCCAGCCTGGGTGACCGAGCAAGACTTTGTCCCCCAAAAATAGAAAAAGTAAAAGTAAAACTGTCTTTATTTGCAGACAACATGATCATCTATACAGAAAGCTGACAGACTGTGTTAAAATCTGCTAGAACTAATGAATGAGTTTAGCAAGATTACAAGATACAAGACTAACATATGAAAACAAATTGCTTTTCTGGGTATGAACACTGGGCCATTGGAAATAAATAAAAATGTAAAAATATGCCACTAATAGCAACGTAAAAAAATAAAATACAGATAAATTCATCAAAAGATGTAAGAAGACATGTAACTTGAAAACTACAGAACACTGATGAGCAAAATTTTATTTTATTTTATTTTTTATTTTCTGGAGATAGAATCTCACTGCCGCCCAGGCTGCAGTGCGTTGGTGAGATCTCAGCTCATTGCAACCTCCACCTCCCAGGTTAAAGTGATTCTCCTGCTTCTGATTCCCAAGTAGCTGGGATCACAGGCACCTGTCACCATATCTGGCTAATTTTTGTATTTTTAGAGGAGATGGAGTTTCACCACATTGGCCAGGCTGGTCCCAAACTCCTGACCTCAAGTGATCCGCCTGCCTTGGCCTCCCAAAGTGCTGGGATTACAGGCATGAGCCACTGCGCCCGACCTAATGAGCAAAATTTTAAATGACCTAAATTAATGGAAAGATCAAATTGATCCATAGATTCAGTACAATTATGAATACAGTCTCAACAGGCTTTTTTTGCAGAAAATCACAAACTGACTCTAAAATTTACATGGAAATGCAAATAACCTAGAAGAGCAAGAACAATTTTGGAAGAGAAGAATAAAGTGGAAGGGCCAACACTACCCAATTTCAAGACTTTAAAAAAATTTTGGTATATAATAATAAAAAATAAAACATTAAAGAATGACATGAAAATATATGATCCTTGAAAAGATGAAATAAAAATACTAAATATATATTTTTAAAATTGATATATAATAATTGTATGTATTATGTGATATGTGATATTTTGATACATGGGATATTTTGATACACGCATACAATGTGTAGTGATCAGATGGGGCAATTGAGATATCCATCACCTCAAACATTTATCTTTTCTTTATGTTGAAAATATTCATTATTCTAGCTATCTTGAAATATACATTATTGTTAACTATAATCACCCTACTGAACTGCTGAACACTAGATCTTATTCCTTCTATCTAACTGTATTTTTGTGCCCATCAATCAATCTCTCTTCATCCCTCCCTTCCCATCCTCTCAGCCTGTGGTCATCACCAATCTGCTATCTCCGTGAGATCCACTTTTCTAGCTTCCACATACGAGTGAGAACAATCAGTATTTGCCTTACTGTGCTTGGCTTATGTCACTTAACGTGATAATCTCCAGTTCTAGCCATGTTGCTGCAAATGACAGGATCTCATTCTTTGTTATGGCTGAATACTATTCGCAATTTTGACTTCTTATGCAACTACAAAAATCAAGACAGTGTGATACTGATGTGAAGAAAGAACGTAGATCAATGGAACAGAACAGAGAGACGGGAAATGGATTTTCAATGAAGGTACAAAGGCAATTCAGTAGAGAAAGGATCATCTTTTCAACAAATGGTGCTGGAACAATTGGATATTCACATGGCAGAAAAAATTAACATCAACCCATACATTACACCATGTATAAAAATTAACTCAAAATGAATCATAGATGTCAATATAAAACCCAAAATTATGAATCAACTTCTAGAAGAAACCATAGGAGAAAATCATTTTGACCTTGAGCTAGACAAAGATTTCTTAGATATGGTACCAAAAGAACAAGTTATAAAAGAGTAAATTGATAAATTGAATTTCATCTGTTGGGGCTCAGAAAACAATACCCCAAAGTGAAGGTCTCAGCAGCAGCCTCAGAAGCAAAAGTTTTTATCTGACCTTCTTCCGTCTTCTCTCTCAGTCCCATTCTCTCCCAAGGCTAGCCATACAAACTAGAAATCTCTCTTTCCCAAGGTGGGTCATAGAAACCAAAACTTCTCCCCAAAGCTAGTCATAAAGCCTAAAAATATACTCTAATTTTCCATCCACCTTTCTGTGTAAAAGCTGGTCATAAAGAAACTATCTGGGCCGGGCCGGTGGCTCACGCCTGTAATCCCAGCACTTTGGGAACCTGAGGCGGGCAGATCACGAGGTCAGGAGATTGAGACCATCCTGACTAACATGATGAAACCCTGTCTTTACCAAAAATACAAAAAATTAGCTGGGCGTGGTAGCACGCGCCTGTAGTCCTAGCTACTCAGAAGGCTGAGGCAGGAGAATCCCTTGAACCCAGTAGGTAGAGGTTGCAGTGAGCCGAGATTGCGCCACTGCATTCCAGCCTGGGTGATAGGTGACAGAGCGAGACTTTGTCTAAAAATAAAAAAAAAAAGAAAAGAAAGAAACTATCTGACCTACCTTGTTTGACTATGGGTCATAAGACCCCCATCCCAGAGAGGAGGGAATGCACGCTCAGGCCAAGAAGAATGTAGACAGACAGGCCCTACTGGGTTTCCCTACTCCATCTATTAGCATGAGATAATATTCTTTTTGTCCAATCATACTTCCTCACAGCTGCCTATACTTTGTTGAACCTAAACATTAAAATGGATTTCTCCTGTATCTTTGGGTCTTCATTCTGAAGGCTCCTGTGTATACATGCTAAATAAATTTGTGTGCCTTTTCTCCTACTTATCAATCTGCTTCATGTCAGTGATTTTCAATGAACCTCAGAAAATCAAAAGGAAACACTTTGGTTCTTTGAAGCACTGTTAAAAGAACAAAGACAGGCTACAGACTAAGAGACAGTCTTTGGAAACCATATTTCTAATAAAGGACTTGTATCTAGAATATATAATGAACTCTCAAAGCTCAACAATAAGAAAATAAAATACCCAAATTAAAAATGGGAAAAATTTAGGCTGGGCACAGTGGCTTACACCTGTAATCCTAGCACTTTGGGAGGCTGAGGCGGTGGATCACCTGAGGTCAGGAGTTCAAGTCCAGCCTGGCCAACATGGTGAAACCCTCTCTCTACTAAAAATACAAAAATTAGCTGGGCATGGTCGCGCCCACCTGTAGTCCCAGCTATTCAGGAGGCTGAGGCAGGAGAATCTCTTGAACCTGGGAGGTGGAGGTTGAAACGAGTGGAGATTGTACCACTGCACTCCAGCCTGGGTGACAGAGACTTCAGGAAAGGAAGGAAGGGAGAAAGGGAGAAGGGACGGAGGGAGGGAAAAATCTGAATAGACACCTCACCAAACAGGATATATGGATGGCACATAAGCACAAGAAGAGATGCTCAGTTTTATTTGTCATTCATTAATGAGGCAACAAGCATTGTGAAGAAGTCAGTTCCAAGGACAGTAACTGAAGTATATATAGTCAGTGAAGGTATATGCATGTTATTTAGGAATATAGAATAAATACAAACATTCGAGTGGTTGCCTCTGAGAATGGGATTGTTTGGTAGAGAGTGATAGGGCAGGTCCTGCTGTTTTTTTTGTTGAAGGTCTTATAGTATTATTACTGTACTTAAAACGAAGCAGAACTATATATATGTATAATTTTCATAGGAATGAAATTTTAATTAAAAGAGAAAAATATAGCAGGTGAATTTGGCCTCCCAAAGTGCTGGGATTACAGGCGTGAGCCACCATGCCCAGCCAAAAAGGTATTTTTGAAATGCTCCATTTTCCACCTATATATTTGTGTAATATCCATTTTTTTCATATACTTCCGCCAAAGCAATATAACATCAGATTGACTGCAAACACAGATATGAGAATCCAGCTGTCTTTTATTAAGTCAGATATTAAAGAGATTTGCAAAGATGCAAAACAAGTCTACTCTTCTCACTGTTATTTTTTTTAGTTTGGGAAAATATTATTTTCATAAAATATTTTATTTCTACTAATATGTAACATGCTGTATTATATTTAAAGTCTATAATTATTTACATATTTTAAAAAATTGGTAAGAATGTAAGTGGGGCTGGGCATGGTGGCTCACGCCTTTAATCCCAGCACTTTAGGAGGCCGAGGCAGGTGGATCACTTCAGGTCAGGAACTTGAGACCAGCCCGGTCAACATGAGAAAATCCTGTCTCTACTAAAAACACAAAAATTAGCTGGGCATGGTGGCGCATGCCTGTAGTCCCAGCTACTCAGGAGGCTGAGGTATGAGGATCGTTTGATCCCGGGAGGTGGAGGTTACAGTGAGCCAAGATCGTGCCACTACACTCTGGCCTGGGTGACAGACAGAGACCCTGTCTCAAAAAACAGACAAAGAATGTAAATGGATCCTGAGACCAAAAAGCTGACCTAACATAGTATATATTATAATTATACACAATTGTAATATGCCATTATTATTATTTATTTTGTAACAAACAGAGAATACTTTTGTTTTCAAACTTTCAAGGAACATGCCTGATAATTGACCATGTATCATCAAGAAATCTGAATCGCTTGATTATATCATCAAGCAATCAAGAAAACTGAAACAAATTACAAAAACAAATTATAGAGACTCCATTACACCATGATACAATAAAGTTGAAAGAGAACAACCAGTAGAATAGCCAAAACAAAAAAAACACCCCTACTCTCTTAGAAAACTAAAAACACCCTTTAAATAACTCTTGGATTAAATAGATAATCAAAACTAAAATTACAAATTCTTAGAAAATTAATGACAATGAGAACACTTTGTATCAAAATTGGTGGGGAAGCAATTAAAGATCAACTGGAGACAATGAGTCGTCTCAAAAGCTTTTCACAAAAGGGCAAGAATTGGAAACAACTGAACCAAACAAGTGCACAAAGCAATTGAAGATGGAGAAAAAGAAGCCTCTTAGAGATGTCAGAAAAAGTCATCTCTAAAATGTTATTTTGATCTCACTCTCTCCAAAATCAAACAAAAAACTTTTAAGGAAAATATGTAGAAAACCCAATGTTCTACAAAACTAGAAAAGGCGCACAATCTCAGACCTCAGTCGTGAAGAATGCTTACCATCTACAATAAAATCAGGATCCATTTGAAGGTTCAGCACTCACTGGTTATTTGAATATTTGGAGAAGAAACATTTGTGGTGGAGTTAATGGGGTGGAGGTGGGGCTTACGATTCTGGGGTCTTAGGCCCTGTGCATTTTTTTCTCCCCTGAGACAGGAACTCACTCTGTCACCCAGGCTGGAGTGCAGTGGCACAATCATGGCTAACTGCTGCCTCAAACTCCTGGACTCAAGCTATCCTCCTACCTCAGTCTCCGGAGTAGCTGGGAGCATAGGTATGTGACACCATGCCTGGCTAATTTTTTTGTATTTGTAAAGATGGGATGTTCCTATGTTGTTCAGGCTGGTCTTGAACTGTTGGGCTCAAACGATCCATCCACCTCTGCCTCCCAAAGCGTTGGGATTACAAGTGTGAGCCACCTTGCAGACCAGGCTCTGTGCTTTAATCACACCCACCCACTCTCCACTCTCCGTGGAGAATCCATCTCAGTGCCACTCAAGACTGCAAAGAGGGCAAATCCTCAGGCTGCATTGACCTTGCTGACTTGGGAGGGGGCTTATGGTTAGTTTGAGGTAAGTGGAGATTGGTGGGTTGTTCCCAAACTTTATTGCTAAGAGCTTTACAGTATTTAGGAATTTAAGGAATCGAGAAACTTTGGATAATGTGTTCATCCCTGTGAAAAGCTCTACTTCAGTGTGGCCAAATTCTGACCCATGAATAATGGATCTGGGTCAGCAGGTGACAACTTGCACTGGTCCATTTTTAAGGATACGGCGTACATAGCCACCCTCCAGGCCTGGCCAAAGAAGAGTCTTAGCCTGTTTAAAATTGGAAAGGATCTGGTCTCAACATGTGCCCTCTCATTCTCTCTCAAAGCTGCCAGGGAAGGGGGGGGGTGCCCCTCTTCCTGTGTCTTTTACCTCTGTGTCCAGACTGTCAGAGCAGGAGCTTTATGCAGGCATGTTGGTGTAACAGCACTTTGTATGCTACATCCAACTGGTATCACAATGAGGTCACATTTTACTTCGTAGCCAGGTAAGATGACCTTAAGCCACCACTCGGGATGTCCCTCAGGGTTCTGGGAATGCCCAGGGTTTGGACTCAGATAGCTCAGGAAACTAGTCTGCTTGGATTCTTCCACTTAGTTTGAAAAAGCTTCCAGGTATGGTACCCCTGTGATACCAGCGAGACTATGTACAGGTGCCCTGCTGGCGATCTGTACCAGAACTAGCACCAGTTTGCAAGCATAGAGAATTTTCAAACCATATTTGGGCAACACACCCCGCCATACTCATAACCTCACCTCCCCCACTTCCCCACAACACCCAAAACAAAAATCACTGCCTAAGGAAACAAATTCTGAAGAGATTTGACTCTGCAAAGCATAGGTACCTTCTTACATTATTACAGACAGAGATTTAGCTCAAACATTTCAGGCTTAATATTTGCATAAAATTAATGCACCAGGCAGGTGGTTTTCCAAGAACAAAGGGAGATTGAGTCTTCGGTTTATTGCAAAACAGAAAACTGCTCCCAGCTTTGAAATGACAGCTTTTTAAATTTTTGTTGTTCTGGCTTCTACCAAGCTGTGGGTAGCCTCCCCCCAGCAATCTTTAAAAGGAGGCAGCTCCTTCCAAGCACTTGGAGTGTGTTTGGGAACTCGGCCTGAGGCACTGGCAGAAGAAACTTTCTTAGCCCTGAGCACCTGCCCCAGGGATCTCTTCTGCCTTCTCAAGGGCTGTGGGATCTCCATTTCTCCAGAATAATGCATTAGAGGAAGTGCCTTGGTAAGGTTTGGATGTTTGTGCTCAACTGTAGTTTGCCAAGGTAGAACTCATTGGTTTACTGGGTATGGCCTCTGCTGGGAACTGAGGGCTACAAAAATGAACAAGGCAGAGCAGGATATTTGCATGGTGCCAAAATGTCACTTCATGAGTTATTTATTAATTGCAAAGGGAGATATCTGGTGATCAGAACTTTAACCATGCAGTCGAATGTAGGTCACTAAGAATGGGACACCTGCCATGACATGGTATGCCCTAGGAAATATAAACCATCACCTATGAAATAATTTTACCAAAATGGTTTAACCAGAATCATCCAACCTTTATTTATTTTATTTATTAATTATTATCTTTTTCAGAGGAGGTCTCACTGTGTTGCCCAGGCTGGAATGCAGTGGCACAATCACGGCACAAGTGATCCTCCCAGACTCAAGTGATCCTCCCCACCTCAGCCTCCCAAGTAGCTGGGACTTACAGGCACGAGACACCATGCCCAGCCCCAACCTCAATTTAATAGGAAACATAGGTGATAAAGGAACAAAGTAAATTGTATCGCACACATACAAGCTGAATCAAGCTGACTTGGGTTGGAATCTTGGCTCTCCATATATTAGCTGTGAGCCCAGAAGTAAGTAACTTAGCTTCTCTGAGACTCTAAGGGAAGTCTCGGAGAAGACTTCTCTTCTGTGAAATGTGTATGCTCAGATATAACAGAGCCTTCCTAGGCAGCTCAGATCTGGCCTTAATGATTAATGATGCATTAAGAAACAAAAAAGCAGGGCGAGGTAGCTCACGCCTGTAATCCCAGCACTTTGGGAGGCCAGCACTTTGGGAGGCCGAGGCAGACCTCCCAAAGCGCTGGGATTACAGGTGTGAGCTACCTCGCCCTGCTTTTTTGTTTCCTAATGCATCACTAATCACCTGAGGTCAGGAGTTCAAGATGAGCCTGGCCAACCTGGTGAAACCCCATCTCTACTAAAAATACAAAAATTAGCCGGGTGTGGTGGTGTGCGCCTATAATCCCAGCTACTTGGGAGGCTGAGGCAGGAATCACTTGGACCTGGGAGGTGGAGGTTGCAGTGAGCCGAGATCATGCCACACTGTACTCTAGCCTGGGTGATAGAGTGAGACTCTGTCCAAACAAAACAAACAACCAAAGGCATAAACACACACACACAGACACACACAGAGTATGTGACATTCTAGAAAACAAATGGCGTGAATGCAAATTGTCTAGAAGACAATATTAATTCTTCAAAAAGCCAACATCATAAATTATAAAGACAGTTGAGGAGTCGTTCGTGTAGGGACCAAGGCAAAACTTATCCTTCACCCTCCGAAGATTCACAGAAAATCAGCTCTCAAAAAAGCAGATTAATAGGAGAAAGGGCATATTAAAATTTTTTTTAACATGTATAGCACCAAGGAAGCACAGGAGAGAATGATTACCCAATAACCCAGTAGGGTACAGAAGCCTGTACTTTGGGGAGTAGGAAGACAATTCTTTTGAGGGGCAGTAAATGATTTTCAGTTCAGGGAAAATTAATGAGTCCAAAGACCAGGGACCTGGGACGAAGTTTCTCTGGGCTCTGAGGGAGGTGACTGCACAGGTTATGGAAGAGGAATGTCAAGTAAAGGCATTCTTATTATGCAGATGGAAATATCTCAGGTAATCTCTGATATGGTTTAGCTCTGTGTCCCTACCCAAATCTCATCTTGAATTGTTATTCCCATAATCCCATATGTTGAGGAAAGAACCAGGTGGGAGGTGATTGGATCATGGGGGCATTTTCCCATATGCTCTTCTCATGATAGTGAATGAGTTCTCATGAGATCTGATGGTTTTATGACGCAGTTTTCTCTGCTCTTGCTCGGTCTCCCTTTCCTGCCACTATCTGAAGAAGGTCTTTGCTTCTCCTTCACCTTCTGCCATGATTGTAAGTTTCCTGAGGCCTCCCCAGACATGTGGAACTGTGAGTCAATTAAACCTCTTTTCTTTATGAATTACCCAGTCTCGGGCAGTTCTTTATAGCAGCGTGAAAATTGACTAATAGAGTCTCGGAGCTGCCCTCAGAAAGGATAGTTGGTAGCCTGTGGTTGACATACTCTTTTCTATATCTGGACAAAGGGTGGGTGGAGGCAGTCAGAGGAAGCATGACTGTTCATTACACTAACGTAGATTTTTCTCTTTAAATGCAAATCTCTCCTACAAAAGGCAGCTTTTCAAGCCTATTTCTTCTGCAGGTCCTCTGAATAGCCATCTCAAAATATGTCAAAGAAGTATATTTTGGGCCCGGGCGTGGTGGCTCATGCATGTCATCCCAGCACTTTGGGAGGCTGAGGAAGGTGGATTACGAGATCAGGAGTTTCAGACCAGCCTGGCCAACATGGTGAAAACCCATCTCTACTAAAGATATTTAAAAAATTAGCCGGGCTTGGTGGCACACACCTGTGATCCCAGCTACTTAGGAGGCTGAGGCAGGAGAGTTGCTTGAACCTGGAAGATGGAGGTTGCAGTGAGCCAAGATTGCACCATTGCACTCTAGCCTGGGTGACAGGGCAAGACTCCATCTCAAAAAAAAAAAAAAAAAAAAGAGGTATATTTTGGGGGTGAAGTGTGCTTGGTTTCTTTTCTTTCAGTCTCTCATTTGAAACTTTATTTTCAGGAAGTTTTACATATTAAAATAGGATTGGTAGCTACGGAGAGAGAAATCAGGTTAGTAATTGAGTGGCAAAGAATCTGCAAAGGCAGAAAACAACACAGATTAGGATGAGAATAAACACATAGAAAAGAACACGCCTAAGCACTTTCCCCAACACCCAATTAAACTAGTCTCACACTTCAGTGGATAGGTCAGTCCAATTAAGCAACGGTATCTCATTTTAGAAGATGGAGTTGCAGATGGGGTTGTTAAAGCTATGCCTCTATGTATGATGCAGGCAAACAGATCTTTAATAAGAGGCATTTCTGTGAAAACAGAAGAAAAAAGGTTAATGTCTAGAGTAGTCTATAAATTAATTTTTCTAGAGTTTGGAGGGCAGTTCGTTGCAAAGATTAGTGGCAATCTGACAGATTTTTCTGGTTTGCAGTTTGCATGTACTGCATTTGTCCAAATATAAGCTGTTGTGATGATTTTTCTTCAAAGCCAGGCTGACTAGCTTTAGCTTGTAGGCCATTAGGGAAAAGATGGTTTTAATTTCTAGTGATTCCAAGTCAGAAGGGTGAGAGGACAATTGGAAACATTAGTCTGGAGAGTTGCAGCCAGATACTGGAGAAAACTGAAATTCCAGATTCAGCCCAGATAACAACAACAACAAACCCTCAAAAACAAATGGACAGGGCTAGAATCTAATGCACTATAGTTTTCTTCTGTAACATAAGTTTTCTCTGCCATTTCCTCATTTTTACCAAAGCTATTTATAGCAAGACTAATTTGCTTATAAAATAAGTTTAGTTTCATTAACTTGGCCTGATTATTTGCATAAAGTGCAATGGTGTAATCTTGGCTGACTGCAACCTCCGTCTTCCAGGTTCAAGTGATTTTCCTGCGTCAGCCTCCCGAGTAGCTAGGATTACAGGTGCCTGCCACCACGACCAGCTAATTTTTTGTATTTTTAGTAGAGACAGCGTTTCGCTATGTTGACCAGGCTGGTCTGGAATTCCTGACCTTGTGATCCACCCGTTTTGGCCTCCCAAAGTGCTGGGATTACAGGCGTGAGCTGCCATGCCCGGCCCAAATTAGGCTTTTAAAAGCCACTTGAGGCTTAGGAGCTAAGCCAAAGACTGTAATACCAATATAAATTGAATGAATTTCTCTCTTCCTGAGGTCCCCCAAATATCTTGAGGTTACTGGGCCTGTTGGAAAGTGATATTCTTTACTTAGTTCAAGGATAGGAACCTTATAAGGGTACTGTGTAGACAAGGTACCAGGCCAGTCTTTCCAAGGGGCTCTTTATTGGCTCCATACAAGTCAACCTCACTCCCTCAAAGCAGTCTAGTTACATCTCAAAATATGGCATTCTAGTTAGAGCCTTGGTAAAATAACCAGTGTTTCCAATTGTGTTCGGTGGCAGATGAAACCAATCTTACTGAACTTATGCGAATAACTATATTGCTATAAAATAAGAATACTCACAAATAGTTTCCGAATTCTAGAGAGATTAGGTAGAGAGGTAAATGTTTTAAATCTGTTACAAAAGTACACTTTACTCAATTGCTGTAAGCTATAAATACCCTTTAATAAGAAAGAAAGTTTTCTTAATTCTGGAAAACAAAACATAAAAATCAGCAATATGTCAAACAAAAAAAGTCATTAAAAAATCATTTCAGTCTTCCACCATTTCAGTCCCATATAATTAGTTCTTGCTCTGATTGCTGTTAGGTGGGTGGTTTTATGAGTCTAGGTTTTTTTGTTTTGTTTTGTTTTTTAGTGTTCTGAAATTTTTTGCCTAGTCCAATGGTAAGATCTCAATGTTGTCAGAAACCTGTATTTGTCAGAGTTTTTTCCATCCTTTCCATAAACCTCCTTGAAGACACAACATTTTAGGATTTGCAAAAAGCTTTCAAGAAAAAAAGTATCAAAGCAATTAACTGTGGACAACAGGACTTAAAATGGCCTTACTTAAATAAACAATTGATTTTTAAAACTTGGTTATTAGACTGGGCGTGGTGGCTCACACTTGTAATCCCAGCACTTTGGGAGGCTGAGGCAGGTGGATCACGTGGTCAAGAGATCGAGATCCTCCTGGCCAACATGGTGAAACCCTGTCTCTGCTAAAAATACAAAATTAGCCAGGTGTAGTGGTGCACACGTGTAGTCCCAGCTACTAGGAAGGCTGAGGAAGGAGAATTGCTTGAACCCAGGAGGCGGAGGTTGCAGTGAGCTGAGATCGCACCATTGCACTCCAGCCTGGGCAACAGGAGCGAAACTCCATCTCAAAAAAGAAAAAATTTAGTTATTTTCTGTGACCTGCAACAATTTTACATAACCACCATAATGAATTGATAACATGCCAGATTTTTAGGATTTACATACAATTTTGGAACACATTAATGACATGTTCATACAAATATAACTCAAAAAAAGGCTGAACATCATTTTTCATTTGACAATACTTCCCATACAATTCAACCTGGCAATAGGCCTGCTTATGACCTCTCTTTTGGATGCTTCAGGGGCCCCTTTGAACATACCAAAGTTAGTTTGAGGCTGAAAAGACTTAATTTCAAATTTGAAGTTTGATTTGGGGAAGCCTATTAAATATGTGAAAGGTTGAAAACACTCGATCAAAATAGGAAAGGTTTAAAAGGTTTAAACCACTTTATCACAATAGGATCATTGTAAAACAATAGTCATTCATTTAGCCAAAGTTCTAACTTATTATAAAAGATTTTAAAGGCTGGGTATGGTGGCTCATGCCTGTAATCCCAGTACTTTGGGAGGCCCAGTGGGGCGGATCACTTGAGTTCAGGAGATCAAGACCAGGCTGGCCAACATGGTGAAACCCATCTCTACTAAAAATAAAAAAATTAGCTAGGTGTGGTTGGGTGCCTGTAATCCCAGCTGCTTGGGAGGCTGAGGCAGAGAATTGCTTGAACATGGGAGGCAGAGGTTGCAGTGAGCCGAGATCATGCCACTGCTCATCAGCCTGGGCAACAGAGCCAGACTCCCTCTTAAAAAAAAAAAAGATTTTAAAAACCAAAAGTCTTTACTTTTTGTTAGAGAGGAGACAAATATTCAACTAATTAAAAGATCTAATAAAGACAGCATAAAGAACACAGAATCTGTTTCTCTCCTTCCTTTTTGTTTTGTTTTTTTTTGAGATGGAGTCTTACTTTGTCGCCCAGGCTGGAATGCAATGGCACAATCTCGGCTCACTGCAACCTCTGCATCCTAGGTTCAAGTGATTCTCATGCCTCAGTCTACCAAGTAGCTGGGATTATAGGTGCCTGCTACTACGCTGGGGTCATTTTTGTATTTTTAGTAGACACAGGGTATTGCTGTGTTGGCCAGGCTGGTCTTGAACTCCTGACCTCAGGTGACCCACCTGCCTCAGCCTCCCAAAGTGCTGGGATTACAGGCATGAGCCACTATGCCTGGTTTATTATATTTTCTTAGTAGTACACAAAAATTTTTTTCAAAGAGAAAACCAAAATTTACTCATGTTTCAGTGTATTAATACTAAAGCTAATTTTAATAAAACCTTATAAGCAAGTTCATCTATTCTTAATTAGCTTTGACCACACAAGATTTCCATAAGCCTTTTATAACCTAAGCTGGTACAAATTTTTTTCTATTCTCTTTCTTTTCCCAACTTTCTATATTCATTCAATTTTATGTATATTGTTAAAATTTTGAAACAGGGTGGGCACGGTGGCTCATGCCTGTAATCGTAGCACTTTGGGAGGCCAAAGCAGGAGGATCACTTGAGCCCAGCAGTTCAAGACTAGCCTTGAACTTGTTTTGAACATGGTGGGCTTGTTTTGAACGTGGTGAAACCCTATCTCTATGAAAAATACAAAAATTAGCCAGTTGGGGTGGGGGTTGGGGGTAGGAGGAAAGAATAAAAGAAAAGAAAAGAAAAAAAAGGAAAAAAAAAATTAGCCAAGTGTGGTGATGTATGCCTGTAGTCCCAGCTAGTTGGGAGGCTGAGGTGGGAGGATCACTTGAGCTCGGGAGGAAGAGGTTGCAATGAGCTGAGACCATGTCATTGCACTCTAGCCTGAGTGACAGGATTAAGACCCTGTCCCAAAAAAAGGGGAAAAAAAATGAAACAACTTTTAACTGCAAAACTAGACAAAATTACTTTTTTTTTTTTGAGATGGAGTTTTGCTCTTGTTGCACAGGCTGGAGTGCAGTGGCGTGATCTTGGCTCATTGCATCTCTGCTTCCCAAGTTCAAGTGATTCTCCTGCCTCAGCCTCCCAAATAGCTGGGATTACAGGCGTCCACCACCACGCCCAGCTAATTTTTTTGTATTTTTAATAGAGATGGGGTTTCACCTTGTTGGCCAGGCTGGTCTCGAACTCCTGACCTCAAGTGATCTGCCCGCCTCAGTGTCCCAAAGTGCTGGGATTACAGGCCTGAGCCACCATGCCTGGCCCAAAATTACTTTTCAAAAACAAAAACACATGTCTTTATGCCTTTTTATAACTCTTTTCTCACCAAAAACATCTTGGTTTTTTTGTATACTTAGCATACAGGATTGTTTCCCCTTATTTCTGGTAGTTTTAATTACATATATTTAAACCAATATTATCCAATGTTATTTTTATTCACCAAAGATTACTAAAAAGTCATATGAACTTGAAAAGCATTTGATTTTATTTACTTAATTTATGAGCGTTCATTTATTTACAAGTCAATTTGGTACCGTGTAGACAATATAAAAACACAGATATGTACACATGTATACATAAAAACAGACAAACATAAAGCCTTTATAGATTCCTTTTTTTTTTCTTTTTGTTTTTTTTGGTGTGAGATGGAGTTTGTGAGACGGAGTCTTGCTCTGTCGCCCAGGCTGGAGTGCAGTGGCACAATCTTGGCTCTCTGCAACCTCCACCTCCCAGGTTCAAGTGATTCTCGTGCCTCAGCTCCCCAGGTAGCTGAGACTACAGGCGCCTGCTACCATGCCCAGCTAATTTTTGTATTTTTAGTAGAGACAGGGTTTCACCATGCTGGCCAGGCTGGTCTCTAACTCCTTACCTCAATCGATCCGTCCATCTTGGCCTCCCAAAGTGGCAGGATTACAGGCGTGAGCCACTGCACCCAGCCCTATAGCTTTGATATTTAAAACTGTAGCCATGAGATGCATAACACTGACTAGTTTAAAAGAACTCTGTCTTGCAAATAGAACAAGTTAAACCTTATCTGTCCCACATAAAGGAAGCCTTTACTGAGTTTTAGAGGAAAACAGGATAGCAAATTTACACCTCAAAGCCAGAAAGAGAATTTAAGCTTTTTCATGGAGTTTGGATGTGTTAGAGGAAGATTAAAAATGGATGCCAATGCCAGGCATGGTGGCTCACGCCTGTAATCCCAACACCTTGGGAGACCAATCTGGGCGGATCAGTTGAAGGCTAGTTGAGTTCAGGACTAGTCTGGGCAACATGGTGAAACCCCATCTCTACAAAAGATACGAAAAATTAGGCTGGATGCAGTGGCTCACGCCTGTAATCCTAGCACTTTGGGAGGCCGAGGTGGGTGGATCACAAGGTCAGGAGTTCAAGACCAGCCTGGTCAACATGGTGAAATCCTGTCTCTATTAAAAATTCAAAAATTAGCCCAACCTGGTGGCGTGCTTCTGTAATCCCAGCTATTCAGGAGGCTGAGGCAGGAGAACTGCTTGAACCCAGGATGGGGAGGTTGCAGTGAGCTGAGATCATGCCACTGCACTCCAGCCTGGGTGACAAGAGCAAGACTCTGTCTCAAAAAAAAAAAAAAAAAAAAAAAAAAAAAAAATTAGCTGGATGTGGTTTTATGTGCTTGGGAGGCAGAGGTTGCAGTGCACTCCAGCTTGGATGAAAGAGCCAAACCCCATCTCAAAAATCAAGTAAAATAAAAGATTCCAAAGGTAACATAGAATCACAAATTCACCACAGGATTGTATAAGGATACCAATTTTAGCCAGATAGGTAGCTTCCAATTTGTTTAGTCTTTTTCAGCTGGATGACTGAGCTCAGGGTGGAGGCCACTGAGGAGCAGGACCGAGCAGGAAAAGGCAGGTGTAGCTTGCCTTTTTCTCCTCTGTAAAACGGGTGTAACTCAAGTATAACAGAGCCTTCCTGGGCAGCTCAGATGTGGCCTTGCCAGATAATGACACATTAAAAAACAAAACAAAGAGAGAAATCTGACTGTCAAAAGATTAAAGTATATTGTGTGCTATAGCTGGCCTAGAGTTAGAACCTGAACAACGCCATTTCATAAAGGACAAAGCTATGTTTTAAAATAAGTTGTAACGGCTGCCCCACTCTCCTCACAATAACTGCTGGCCTTTGGCTTCTGTACATAAAACTGCTAGTTTGCTCTGCAAACTATCTACCTTTCTTATCAGTAACAGCCAGAATTGTCAGCCTTTGTGACTAAAATAGCAGCCCAAGCTAATTCCATCCTGGTCCCTGTGCCCTGTAATAAATAACTAAGATCCGTTATTTACAATACTGCCCAGAAGATGTGCAAACTAACGCTTATCTTAACTTCTGTAAGCCACTTAGGTAACAATCGAGGGGGCAAGATGTCCTCAAGCCCTTGGAATGTCCGGAGCCCTGCTCCCTCCCCTCTGTCCGGGAGATGATTTACAAAAACCCCTAAATGTCTGTGTCCCCTTCACCCCCACCCCCGCCTCTCGCCCTGACTCCCAAAGTGATTCTTACGGGTATAAAAGGTCTTAACACCCTCCATTCGGGCCACGGGTTGGAGAGACGTGAGTCTCCGTGGTCGCCGGCTTAATAAACCCTGCAATTTGGCATACTTTTGTCTTGGTGCTGGTCCCTTAATCTCACCTCGAATATAACATTGTATTTCTTTGAAATTGGGACACATTTTCAACTGATGGGCACTTGTAATTGGTAACTCTCTTCATACTTTTCTTCTTAAAATATGATGTGTCTTTTTTTTTTTGAGACAGAGTCTTGCTCTGTCACCAGGCTGGAGTGCAGTGGCACGTTCTCAGCTCACTGCAACCTTTGCCTCCCAAGTTCAAGCTATTCTCCTGCCTCAGCCTCCCAAGTAGCTGGGACTACAGGTGCACCTCACCACGCCTAATTTTTGTGTTATTAGTAGAGACAGGGTTTCACCATGTTGGCCAGGATGATTTTGATCTCTTGACCTCGTGATTCACCCATCTTGGCCTCCCAAAGTGTTGGGATTACAGGCGTGAGCCACTGCGCCCTGCCTTTTTATTTTTTTCTTTTTAAGAAATAAGTCTCACTGTTTTCCAGGCTGGGATGCCTGTCTATTCACAGGCATGATCCCAATACTGATTAGCATGGGAATTTTGACCTGCTGTTTCCAACCTGGGTTCACCTCTCCTTAGACAACCTGGTGGTCCTTTGCTCCTGAGAGGTCACCATATTGAAGCCAAACAATGTGGACACCCAATCAGCATAGCACACTATATCCCAGAACTGCTGGGCTCTGTTCGATCATCCTCTCTTGGCCTCCCAAGTAACTGGCACTACAGGTGTGTACTACCATGCCCAACAATGAAGTATCTTGTCATCGATTCTATCTTACAGTCATTCCCATCTTGGATTAGATAAAATATGGCAGATTCGATGCTGAGATTTTCCTGGAGATACGGAAGAAAGAGTAACTGATACTTCATGTACCAGAACTTTGAAAAATCCTCTCCAAATATCCCACTGTTTCTCTAAATCTGCCTCCCCTCTGTTGTGGCCACGAAACTTCCCCTCCTCTTAAGCCTGCCAGTCCTTGCCAGGTTCCTCCCAGCAACTTATCTTCGCCTTCACTTTCTCTTTACTCTCCTCTTCCACCCCTTAATCTGCCCACCTCCCCCAGCCTTTCAGGGTCTCCATCTCTTTATTCTAATTTAACCTTCTCTCCCTCTTCTCTTCTCCACTTCCTCTCCCCAGCGGCACCCCATCAAGTAAAATAAAGGACCCTCCAAGGAATCTACCTTCTTAGAAAATGAAGAGCAGGCAAACGATTATATGTACTTAACATTTAATTTTTTGTGTGTTTAATGGACAACAATACTACCTCATGAGGCTTTCATGAGTATTAAAAGAGAGAGGGAATGTAAAATACTTGGCAAATTGCTGGCACATGTTAAGAATTCACCAATGTTAGCTGACATTATTTACTATTATTCTGTAAATGATTGTACAATCAACATTGTAACAACACAGGGAAGAGCAAAAAAAAAAAAAAAAAAAACCAAAGGAATAAGAATCACCTAGAGAATCAATACCATATATTTTTCTAGTAGCAATCATAAACATGCCACAGTGACATTTGATTTTTGTGCTTCTCCAGTGACAGAGCATTCTTATGAATCATAGCTCATAAATGAAAATATCAAAGGGTAGAAAGAAAGTCATCATGTATTTTTAATGTACTTTAACATATAGCATTTTGTGATGTTTTTAGATTACGACAACGAGGAAATTACTGTCATCTTCCTTTATTATGAAGCTTTATTTATTTATTTTTCTGTTTTTGAGACGGAGTTTCACTCTTGTTGCCTAGGCTGGAGTGCAATGGTGCTATCTTGGCTCACTGCAACCTCTGCCTCCTGGGTTCAAGCAATTCTCCTGCCTCAGCCTCCTGAGTAGCTGGGATTACAGGTGCCTAGCTAAATTTTTAAAAATATTTTTAGTAGAGATGGGGTTTCACCGTGTTGGCCAGGCTAGTCTCGAACTCCTGACCTCAGGTGATTCGCCCGCCTCAGTCTCCCAAAGTGCTGGGATTACAGGCATGAGCCACCATGCCTGGCCCAAAGCTCTTTTTCTTTAGAAAAGCATGCTGCAGAAGCTTCAAAACACAAAGGAATGCTACTATCTACTATTCTGGTAAAGTATTTTAAGAGGTCTGCAAAAAACTAGGGTAATCATTTTTAAAATGCTTCCTTGTTTCTAGTCATGGAATGTAAGAGAGAAACTTCACAGAGTTTAAATCATAACTTGTGGTCTTGGTTGTCATTTCACATCATGTGATTGGAAATTACAGATACTGCCCCAAAGGCCGATACTTGCCCAAAGGCTGATACTGGGAAACTGACCCTATGCTGTGAACAGAGTTGTATGCCACAACCCCCTCAATTTACATAATTCACATCATGAAGCTCTAACTTCCAATACGGTAATATTTGCTTTTGGAGATAATTAGGGTTAGATGAGCTCATGAGGCTGGGGCCTTCATCATGAGACTGGCATCTTTAAAAGAGACACCAGAGAGTTTGCTTTCCTATTGCAAAGAACAGGTCATGTGAGCCCACAACAAGATGATGGCTGCCGACCAGCCAATAGAAGAGGCTTCAGAATGAAACCTGCCTGCTAGCACCTTGATCTTGGACTTCCAGCCTCTAGAACTATGAGAAGTACATTTCTGTTTAAACACTCTGCCCAAAATATCCAGTATTTTGCTACAGCAACCCAAGTTGACTAATTACGTCTGGTGGCTTCCCTTATCAAGGTCAGCAAAAAGGTTAACTTAGAGCTTTCTTAGGTCGGCTTTTCCATGCAGATGGCAGTCTCCTAAAAGTAGTGTGAACACTGGGACAATGTGATCCTCCTGTAGTTCATAAGCATCATGCCTGGGTTTTCACATTCCTGTGTGAGATGTGCCTCCCTCAAACCTTGTTGTGGCATCAGCCCATAACCCATCTGATGAGAAAAAAAAAAGGTGAGGTGCGGTGGCTCACGCCTGTAATCCCAGCACTTTGGGAGGCCGAGGCAGGCGGAAAACCTGAGGTCGAGAGTTTGAGACCAGTCTGACCAACATGGAGAAACTCATCTCTACTAAATATACAAAATTAGCCAGGTGTGGTGGTGCATGCCTGTAATCCCAACTACTCAGGAGGCTGAGACAGGAGAATTGCTTGAACTCAGGAGGCGAAGGTTGTGGTGAGCCGAGATCACGCCATTGCACTCCAGACTGGCAACAAGAGTGAAACTCTGTATCAAAAAAAAAAAGAAAGAAAAAAAGCAGAAGAAAAAAAATAATTAAAAGGAGAAACAATGTGAGAAGGAAGGACATATGCATAATACTGTAAAACCACTGGAAGGCTTAATGAAACTCAAAACGAGGAAGTCCTATTTTAAGAAATTGCAACATGCAGTTTAACTGTTTCTGGATTTCTTTGCCGGCTGAAATGTGGGGATGATGAACTGACACCCACTGCAGGAACATTTTGCTGCCTCAGCAAGTTTCAAGTGCCTCCCTCAGTACTGATGACTGCAGTAGCTGCTGAGAGCATCTCCCAAGGTTCCCTGTCATTTTGTGGCCCAGCTAAGAGCCCGTAGACTATATGAGAGGACTAGGACACAAATTACCTATGCCTGAAACCCTGTCTCTATTAAAAATACAAAAACTAGCTGGGCGTGGTGGCAGATGCCTGCAATCCCAGCTACTGGGGGAGGCTGAGACAGCAGAATCGCTTGAACCAGGGAGTCGGAGGTTGAAGTGAGCCGAGATTGTGCCACTGTACTCCAGCCTGGCGACAGAGCAAGACTCTGTCTCAAAAAAATTTCTTTTTCTCTTCCTCCATTTTGCCATGTATTTGTATTGTTCTCTCATGCGTGGTGGGAGAACGTTTTGCTTCTTACTAAGAGAAATGTCTTACGTTGAGGAGAAATGGTTCTTAGTTTAGAAAAGTATCTTGCTGGCCTCTGGGGTTGTTGATGGTGAGACTCAGCTTCGGGAGAATGGACTGCACAAAGAGGGTATTTGAATGTGGGACCTTTGGGAGATAATTTTGAATTGTCCTGCCTACTAAGGTGGGAAGAATATTGAATTCCTGGAGATAGCTCTGGAAAGAGGGTCAGGGAAGAGAAGGTAGGAACTGTGGAAAGGTTCGCAGGGGTGTCTAATCTTCTGGCTTCCCTGAGCCACACTGGAAGAGGAAGAATTGCCTTGGGCCACAGGTGAAACTAACACTAATGATAGCTGATGAGCTAAAAAAAAAAAATTGCAAAAAAATCACATAATGTTTTAAGAAAGTTTATGAACATTTTTACTACTGTTCAGTTCTTGAAGAAAAAAATAAAAGGAAAGTTTATGAATTTGTGTTGGGCCACATTCAAAGCCATCCTGGGCCATGGGTTGGACAAGCTTGGTTTAGAGGAAGGAAGGTGGAGGGGCTGACTTAATGTGCAGGTAGCCCACTGTGAGGCCTGAGAAGGGAGAGCCAGCGAAACATCCAATACAGCAGGGATGCTTCTGGAGGAAGAATGCAGAAAGATGGCAGGGTCAGATACAAAACAGGTCCTGGCAGAGCAATAACCGTAATATGGGCTGGGCACGGTGGTTCATGCCTGTAATCACAACACTTTGGGAGGCTGAGGTGGGCGGATCACGAGATCAGGAGATCAAGACCATTCTGGCTAACTCGGTGAAACCCCGTCTTTATTAAAAATACAAAAAAATTAGCTGGGCATGGTGATGCGCACCTGTAGTCCCAGCTACTCGGGAGGCTGAGGCAGGAGAATTGCTTGAACCCAGGAGACGGAGGTTGCAGTGAGCCGAGGTCGTGCCACTACACTCCAGCCTGGCGCCTGGTGATGGAGTGAGACTGTCTCAAAAAAAAAAAAAAAAAAAAAAAAAAAGCCAGGCGTGGTGGCACACGCCTGTGATTTCAGCTACTCGGGAGGCTGAGGCAGGATAATCACTTGAACCCAGGAGGTGGAGGTTGCAGTGAGCTGACCTTGTGCCCCTGCACTCCAGCCTGAGCGAAGACGGAGACCCCGTCTCAAAAAAACAAAACAAAGCAAAAAATAAAAACAAAACAAAAACAACAACAACAAAAACAAACTGTAACCTTTGGGCTTATCTTTTCTACCAGAGAGAAATCATTCTAACAGTAAATGTGAAAATGGTGGCTGTGCAGTGCTGCAAAGAACCTCTCGCCAAAGCTTTATAGAGATCTGCTGCACACAACTGGTTTGGGCAAGTTATGGCTCCAGGAAATCAAGAGGGATCTGGGGTCCAGCGGTAGGACCAACAGAAGGGAGCTAGCACAGTGCAAGGCATAGGAATTCAGCGGGAATAGGAAACCGGAATGGGAGCTGGCCACCAGAACAAAACCCCAGGAATGCACAACTTGAGCTATTTAGATGCAAAGATTAACAGAAAGGGCAACTTGCTGAGGCTGAGGACTTCCCAGCCATCATCTGAGTCACTTGGAGGAGTGAGGGTGTGGTTGTACTCTTGGACGCTGGAAGAGATCAAGTCCCATCCAGGTAGGAGACTGGGGGGGGAGGGGGTTGGGGGGGCAATAGGGAGGTCCAGAAGAGGGAGGACATGCCCACAACTGTCCTCAATAGTCCTTCCCATCCTCTGGGGAAAAATCAAACCCCAGATTTCAAAATGGCTTCAAAGCAGATTCCGATCTGCTTTGTGGTCTAACTTTAGAGATGTCTGAGGGTGTGAGTGGGCAGCTGGATGGATGAGATGGTTGTTTTTATACTTTTAAAAATTCTTCTGTTTATTCCCATTCTTTCATATTTGGCAAAGTCATTTTGAAAGCCTGCTACAACTGTGCAAAGGATGTCAAATATAATTTTCAAATAGTTAAGAATGTAGCATAAGTGAGCCCTTGTCAAAGATGTGTTTACCTCACTAATGAGGGCACCAGCAAGATGGCAACACCAGTTCAAAGGTTATATGTGGTTGGTGAAAAGAAGAATGCAGAAAGATGGCAGAGTCAGATACAAAACAGGTCCTGACAGAGCAATAATTGTAACCTGGGTGGGCGAGGTGGCTCACGCCTGTAATCCCAACACTTTGGGAGGCAGAGGCAGGCAGATCACAAGGTCAGGAGATCGAGACCATCCTGGCTAACGCAGTGAAAACCTGTCTCTACTAAACATACAAAAAATCAACCAGGTGTGGTGGCACATGCCTGTAATTTCAGCTACTCGGGAGACTGAGGCAGGAGAATCGCTTGAACCCGAGAGGCGGAGGTTGCAGTGAGCCGAGATCGCACCACTGCACTCCAGCCTGGGTGACAGAGGGAGACCCTGTCTCAAAAAACAAAACAAAACAAAACAAAACAAATAAACTGTAACCTTTGGGCTCTTTTCTACCAGAGAGAAAGCATTTACCTCTCCACTGGGGTGGAAAAGTCATTTGCAAAACTTTTCCATATTTTATACATTAAATCTCACTTTTCAGAATCTAGCTTGATCAACTGTAAATAGTAAGTCAAGAGGCTGGGCACAGTGGCTCACTCTTGTAATCCCAACACTTTGGGAGGCCAAGGTGGGAGGATCACTTGAGCCCAGGGATTCAAGGCTGCAGTGAGCTATGATTTCACCACTGCACTTCAGCCTGGGTGATAAAGCAAGACCCTGTCTCTATTTAAAAAAATAATAAGTAGGTCAAATGCAGTTATATCCCTTAGAAAATCAGATGAGTCTTAGGAGGGTTGTTACACAATAGTCAGTGGCTTTGAAAGGGCATGCGGTAATCTTTGAGCTGAATTTCCAAATTTTGGAAGATTTTTCTTTTTTCTTTCTTTTTTTTTTTTGAAACGGAGTCTAGCTCTGTCACCCCGGCTGGAGTGCAATGGCGCGATCTCCACTCACTGCAACCTCCATCTCCTGGGTTCAAGCGATTCTCCTGCCTCAGTCTCCCGAGTAGCTGAAATTACAGGCATGTGCCGTCACACCCGGCTAATTTTGTATTTTTAGTAGACACAAGGTTTCACCATGTTGGCCAGGATGGTCTCTATCTCTTGACCTTGTGATCCACCCACCTCAGCCTCCCAGAGTGCTGGGATTATAGGCGTGAGCCACCACGCCCAGCCTGGATGATTTTTCTTAAGGGAAAGCAAGGGACTAGATTATTGTCCTCACTTAAGTCACAGAACTAAAGGGGAGCAGCAGAGTCTTGAAGCCACCATGATGGGGTAGAAGTAATAAAGGGAAAGGGGAGATGGTTGAAACTCAAGGAATAAAAAGAAGACCGCCTGCTAATTCCTCTCCTCCTGGGGAGTCTTCTTTTACTTCTAAAACCAGATTTTTCTGCTACTGATCTAATAAAGGGACTGCTAGTCTGATAGTCATCGGTACCTTCTGTGCTACCACTTGGGGACCCTTGAGTTTGCACTGGAGTCAAAACATTATAGGGAACCTAGGCACTGCCCTATCCACTAGGAGTGAGAGAGTTAAATGTTAAAACCTCTTTGGGACATTTTTGCAATATCTAGCAACATTTTTTATAATCGTGGTAAATTTATACATAACTTAAAATTTACTATTTTAACCATTTTAAGCATATGGTTCAATAGTATTATGCACATTCACATCGTTGTGCTGTTAGTACCATCATCCATCTCTAGAACTTTTTCATCTTCCCAATTCTCCCTACAACCATTGGCAGTCACCATTCTACTTTCTGTCTCTATGAATTTTAACTATTGTATTCATGTAAGTGGAAATGTACAATATCTGTCTTTTTGTATCTGGCTTATTTCACTTGGTATAATGTCTTCAGTCTGTCCATGTTATTACATGTGTCAGAATTTCATTTCTTTTTTTTTTTATTTTATTTGTTTATTTTAAGATGGCATTTCACCATGTTGGTCAGGCTGGTCTCCAACTCTCGACCTCAAGTGATCCGCCCACCTCAGCCTCCCAAAGTGCTGGGATTACAGGCGTGAGCCACCACACCTGGCCAATTTCATTTCTTTTTAAGGCTGAATATTTCCTTTTATGTATATACCACATTTTGTTTATCCATTTGATATGGTTTGGCTGTGTCCCTACCCAAATCACATCTTGAATTGTAGCTCCCATAATTCCCACATGTTGTAGGAGGGACCCAGTGGGAAGTAATTGACTCATGGGGGTGGGTTTTTTCCATGCTGTTCTTGTGATAGTGAATAATGTTTTTGTTTTTTTTTTTTGAGACGGATTTTCGCTCTTGTTGCCTGGGCTAGAGTGCAATGGTGCGATCTCGGTTCACCACAACCTCTGCTTCCCAGGTTCAAGTGATTCTCCTGCCTCATCCTCCTGAGTAGCTAGGATTACAGGTGTGCACCACCACACTCAGCTAATTTTTTGTATTTTTAGTAGCGACAGGGTTTCTCTATGTTGGTCAGGCTGGTCTTGAACTCCTGACCTCAGGTGATCCACCTGCCTTGGCCTCCCAAAGTGTTGGGATTACAAGGCATGAGCCATGGTGCCTGACTGATCTGATGATTTTATAAAGGGTTTTATATGGGGGTTTTATACCCCTGCACATGTTCTCTTGCCTGCCACCATGTAAGACCTGCCTTTGCTTCTCCTTCACCTTCTGCCATGATAGTGAGGCCTCCCCAACCATGTGGGATCGTGAGTCCATTAAACTTGTTTTTCATTATAAATTACACAGTCTCAAGTATTTCTTCATAGCAGTATGAAAATGGACTAATACACCATTCATCCACTGATGTCTAGCAACATTTAAAATGAACATACTCTTTTGACCCAGCAAGTCTATTTCAAGGACTTTGCCCTATGCGTATACTTGCCTGTATACACAAAGATGACGTTTGTAGAAGACCCTCTTGGTTGCTACCCGATAGACATTTCAGCCTTTCTTCTTGCCATTAGGACCTTGAGTTTCTTCAGGTATCAGGATGCACTGTGATCAGAAAAAGCACGTTCTTCCCCAGCTCCAGGGGATTAATCTTAACTAGTATAAGCCAATAATAGTAATTATTTTCCTCTTTAACAGTGATTGATTTATGGATGGGTATGTTCTAGCTGATGATTTGTGAAGGAAAGTCTGCAGCAGGGCTTCTGGGAAAAGTTTTCTTCCCTGAGAAAAGGAGATTTGTGAGGAGAAATTGATTTCTTGTCTTTGAACAGAGTTGAATCATGATGGAATAACTGGAACAGTAGAAGCCATCTTACTTCCAAACCCAGGGCAAAAAATCAAACACCCTGAAGATGGCAAGAGAAATACATAAAACACTTGGTCCCTGAATGACATTGTTGTGCCACGAAATTAACTCACCCTGGGACCACCTAGCTGTAGATCTCTTGTTATGTATGATAATAAATCCTTACGGTTTACTTTTAATTGGGTGTTCTGTTATTTTCATTCTAAAACACTCTAATTGATACAGTGTTTATTGCAGCATTGTTTGTAATAGCAAACACCCTAAACGTTAATCAATAGAAGACTCATTAAATAAATTATGTTACATCCATACAATAAAATACTATGCAGTTATAATTTAAAAGAGGATTTATATGCAGATATGGAATAAGTTATAGGAAATAGTGAATAGGAATAGCAAAGTACATAAACGTCTCTCAGTAGGCTCCTGTGTGTGTGAAAAAATATACACATATATACATTTGTGTAAATACAGAAAATGTATGCAAGTGTATGCAACAAATTGTTAATAAGGTCCCTCTGAGGAGTGAGGCTAGGAGTACCAGGATGGATGGGAGACTTACTTTTTATTTTATGCTTCTCTTTAAAGTTTGCATTTTTATACCAAGACCATGTATTACTCTTTCAATTTAAAAAGAAAGTTCAAAACCATGACCACCATTGCAGCAACATTAATATCAGTTCAGAGTGTAAGTTGCCAACTTCCAGACACCATCTTTTGCAGTGAGCCAGCCATGGATCTCCTTAAAGCTGATAGAGGCTTGGCTTCAATAGGTAGAGGCAGGACTTTCAAAGGCGGCACATTATAGGTGCAATCTGGTCCAAGAAAATTTATCCCCAAACATAGGGTTAGTTGAGCTCCTGTTTGTCTTTTGTAACTACCCTAGGACTGATATTTAGCTAGGTTACACTGGCATGGGGATAGTAATTATGGCTGGGGTCCATCCTGACTCAGCTGTTCCCCTTTCAGAGTATTTTGTGCCCATGAGGAACCAGCTGTTAAATATCCTGAATGTCATCTTTAACCTGTTCCACTCAGTATGCCTACCTTTTCCTGTGCCTTCAACCATCTGAATATATCCTTAACTCTTGGTTAGTAACCTTGTCCTCCTGATAGTGAATATTTTTGGGGATGTATTTGGCAGCAGATAATATAGTATCAACTAAAATAGCTTCAACAATATATAGTTATTGGGCTGGGCACAGTGGCTCATGCCTGTAATCCCAGCACTTTGGGAGGCTGAGGCAGGATGATCTTGAGCCCAGGGGTTCGAGACCAGCCTGGGCAATAAAGTGAGACCTTGTCTATAAAAAATAAAAAAAAATTGGCAATGCATAGTGGCATGTGCCTGTGGTCCCAGTTACTCAGAAGCCTGAGGCAGAAGGATTGCTTGAGCCCAGGAGGCTGAGGCTGCAGTGAGCCATGATCACACCACAGCTTGGGCAACAGAGTGAGACCATGTCTCAAAGCAAGCAAGCAAGCCAACAATACAGTTATTTTATGTAACAAGTCTGGTTGGTAGTGGGCAGTTTTGGGGTTAATTTGGTGGCTCAATAATGTCACTGGAGACCGAGAGGCTTCTCACTTTTCTTTCTGCCATCTCAGCATGTTGACAAAATCTCCCCTTGTGGTCACCAGATGGCTGCTGTAGCACTGAGTATTGTATTCACATGACTGCACACTAACAAGATGGCTATGGAGAAGGACATAGTGGACCTTTTCCTCTTATGATTCTTTCTCTTTCTTATTTTTAACGAATGAGTAAAATCTTCCCTAACAGCCACGGGTAGGTATCTGCTTGTGTTTTACTAGCCAGAACTAAGTCATGTGACTGCCCTTAGCCCAATCAATTACTGACAATGAGGATGAGCTTTGAACCAATTATGATTAATCTTTTTCAGTTGTGCATACTGACCCTGAATCAAATCAGGTTTCTGTCTACAAGAAAGAAGAAAAAATGGCAGCTAGGTAAGTAATCAGCTATGACTGACCTCTTTAGTTTGTGTTCTCTTTAATTTGGAATTCTGTCAATAGTCTTTTGCTCGGCTAGGCGCGGTGGCTCGCGCCTGTAATCCCAGCACTTTGGGATGCCGAGGCGGGTGGATAGCTTGAGCCCAGGAGTTTGAAACCAGCCTGGCCAACATGGCGAAACCCCATCTCTACAAAAATCAGCCAGCTGCGGTAGCTTGTGCCTGTAGTTCCAGCTACTTGGGAAGCAGATTGTAGCAAGCAGAGATGGTGCCACTGCATCCCAGCCTATGCCACAGAATGAGACCCTGTCTTAAAAAAAAAAAAAAGTGGTCTGTTGCGCCTTTTTTTCTGTTTTGAAATAATGTTCATGTGTTTCTTATTATAAAAGTAATGTATGCTCATTGCTCATTGAAGGGAATATAGAATCCATGGAGAAAGTAAATCAATACGTGTGTGTGTGTGTGTGTGTGTGTGTGTGTGTATTAGGGTTCTCCAAAGAAACAGATCCAATATGATATATATGTTTGTTTGTTTGTTTATTTATGAGGCAGAGTCTCACTCTGTCACCCAGGCTGGCGTGCAGTGGCGTGATCTTAGCTCACTGCAACCTCTGTCTCCTTGATTCAAGAAATTCTCCTACCTCAGCCTCCTGAGTAGCTAGGATCACAGGTGTCCACCACCATGCCTGGCTAATTTTTGTATTTTTAGTAGAGACAGGGTTTCACCATGTTGGTCAGGCTAGTCTTGAACTCCTGACCTCAAGTGATCCACCCATCTCAGTCTCCCAAATTGTTGGGATTACAGGCGTGAGCTGCTGCTCCCAGCCTGAACCAACATATATATATGGATATATGGAAATATATTGTGATGGATTGGTTCGTGTGATCATGGAGGCTGAGAAGTCCCATAATCTGCCATATGTAAGCTGTATGTTGTGGCATTATGGTAAAATAAGAAATACATATTTGGTCTCTGTCCCTGGTTCCTGGCATAGAGCTCCCAATCCCTTGGAATTCTTGGGAAATAGGAGCATCTTTTGTTCTAATGAGGCGACTCTCAGTGGGTTCTGAATGGGAGTTGGTCACCAGGAAGACCAAGCCATGATTAGAAGCCTGGAACTTTCAGCTTTAACCCCCCCTCCTCTGGGAAGGGGGAGAGGGACTGGAGACTGAGTCAATAATCAATCATGCCTATGTGATAAAGCCGCTATAAAATCCCTGAACTATGGGAGTCAGAGAACTTCCCGGTGGCTGAACACATGGAGGTACCAGAGGGTGGCGTGCTGACAAGGGCACAGAAGCTCCATGCCCCTTCCCGAGTACCTCACCCTATGCATCTCTTCTCTTTGGCTGTTCTTCTGTACTCTTTTTAAGGTCCTCTATAATACATGGGTAAACATAAGTAGTTTCCCTGAGTTTTGTAAGTCACGCTAACAAATTAATTGAACCTGAGGAGGGATTAATGGAAACTCCCAATTTATGGCCGATTGGTCAGATGTACGGTCACAACCTGGAGAACTTGTAACTGGCATCTGAAGTGGGGAACTCTTCTGGGACTTCTTGTGGGACTGAGCCCTTAACCTGTGGTATCTGACACTAACTCCAGGTAGATAGTGTCAGAATTGAGTTAAATTGTAGATACCCAGTTGGCATCTGATGGATTGGCTGTTGGTGACACAGATTTTGGTGACCAGAGGTGTAGTATTGTATTGAGTGGTGAGTGTGTGAGGGTAGGAAAAGCAATGTGTTTTTTTCTGACTCAGAGACCAGGAGAGTTGGTGGTGTAGTTCCAGTCCAAGTCCAAAGGCCTGAGAACCAGGGCGGCCAATGGTGTAAGTCCCAGTTCTGACACAAAGACCTAAGAACAGGGTAGAGAGTGGGGTGTGGCTGATGGTGTGTATCCTGGTCAGATTCTGAAGGGCTAAGAAGTTGGAGGCTGACGGTTTAAGTCCCAGTCTAAGTCCGAAGGCCTAAAAACTGGAAGCACTGATGTCTGAGGGCCTGAGAAGATGAATGTGCTGACTTTAGCTGAGCGAATGATTTTGCCCTTCCTCCGCCTTTTCATTCTATTTGGGTTCTCAACAGATTGGATCATGCCCACCCACATTGGTGAGGGTATCTTCTTTACTCAGTCAGCTGATTCCAATGCTAATCTCTTCCAGAAACACCCTCACAGACACACCCATGGAAAATGTTTTACCAGTTAGCTATACATTCCCTTAGCCCAAACTAAGACATAAAATTAACCGTCACAGAATGTATGTGTATGTGTATATACATGTGTGTGTGTATGATGATCTAGTTGAATATCTGTGTGTGTGTGTATGTCTATGATCTAGTTGAATATCTGTGTGTGTGTGTATGTCTATGATCGAGTTGAATATCTGTGTGTGTGTGTGTATGTCTATGATCTAGTTGAATATCTGTGTGTGTGTATGTCTGTGCTCTAGTTGAATATCTGTGTGTGTGTGTATGTCTATGATCGAGTTGAATATCTGTGTGTGTGTGTATGTCTATGATCTAGTTGAATATCTGCGTGTGTGTGTATGTCTGTGCTCTAGTTGAATATCGTGTGTGTGTGTGTGTGTGTATGTCTATGATCTAGTTGAATATCTGTGTGTGTGTGTGTATGTCTGTGATCTAGTTGAATATCTGTGTGTGTGTGTGTATGTCTGTGATCTAGTTGAATATCTGTGTGTGTGTGTATGTCTATGATCTAGTTGAATATCTGTGTGTGTGTGTATGTCTGTGCTCTAGTTGAATATCTGTGTGTGTGTGTGTGTATGTCTATGATCTAGTTGAATATCTGTGTGTGTGTGTATGTCTATGATCGAGTTGAATATCTGCGTGTGTGTGTGTATGTCTGGTCTAGTTGAATATCTGTGTGTGTGTGTGTGTGTGTATGTCTATGATCTAGTTGAATATCTGTGTGTGTGTGTATGTCTGTGATCTAGTTGAATATCTGTGTGTGTGTGTGTATGTCTGTGATCTAGTTGAATATCTGTGTGTGTGTGTATGTCTGTGCTCTAGTTGAATATCTGTGTGTGTGTGTATGTCTGTGATCTAGTTGAATATCTGTGTGTGTGTGTATGTCTATGATCGAGTTGAATATCTGCGTGTGTGTGTGTATGTCTGTGCTCTAGTTGAATATCTGTGTGTGTGTGTGTGTATGTCTATGATCTAGTTGAATATCTGTGTGTGTGTGTGTATGTCTATGATCTAGTTGAATATCTGTGTGTGTGTGTGTATGTCTATGATCTAGTTGAATATCTGTGTGTGTATGTCTGTGATCTAGTTTAATATCCTATCTATTTTCACTTAACATTTTATGATGAACTTGCTGTTTCCCCTCTTGGTCCCAGCCTCCTCTTCACACACGTTCAAAATAAGGAAAAGAAGCACAGAACACATCAGTCTCAGTGAAGTGATTAATTAGATCAAAGTCACTTTTGATTTGGAAATGTCCTTGTTTCATCATTCCTGATTGGTCTCCACATAGGCATACTGTCTTAACACTCTCTACTGAAGAGCACCCTTGCGGGCTCAGAGGACATTTTGATAGCTAGGTACAACATGAGCATGAGGGAAAACACTCTTCTTCAGGCTGTCTAGGGGTTGACATTGGGACTGACCACATCTTCATGGAGAATCTCGGCCTTACCCTTGCAGGCCTGATATAGTTTGGCTGTGTCCCCACCTAAATCTCACCTTGAATGGTAACTCCCACAATTCCCAGATGTTGTAGGAAGGACCCAGTGGGATTTAGTTGAATCATGGGGGCAGTTCTTTCTCATGCTGTTCTTATGATAGTGAATAAGTCTCACGAGATCTGATGGTTTTATAAAGAGGTGTTTCCCTGCAAAATTCTCTCTCTTTGCCTGCCACTGTAGGATGTGACTTGCTCCTCCTTGCCTGCTGCCATGATTGTGAGGCCTTCCCAGCCATGCGGGACTGTAAGTACATTAAACCTCTTTCTTTTGTGAATTGCCCAGTCTTGAGTATATCTTTATTAGCAGCATGAAAATTCTGCTAATAAACATTTATATCTCCAAACAACCTGATGGCTTCAACAGTTATATACACATGCTTGGTGTTGGTGAGAGGGGTTAATCTCTGTCTTCATGAAACATTGCTCATTCCTTCAGTGTGTTATGATGGATTATAGGGAGCTGTGCACAGGAGTCTCTTTTGCTAAGCTGGACCTTTGGGAGCCACAGATGGGAAGCCATTTTCCCCTAGCACAAATTACCTGATTATTCAATGTGTCCCCAGTACACTGTCACTTCAGGAGGCCTTACTTTAGAAGAAACATTGTCTATGATGGTGCTGTGGAGTATCTGTTTTTGTTGTTGTTTGTTTGTTTGTTTTTTGAGACAGAGTCTTGCTCCGTTGCCCAGGCTATCTTGTAGTGGTGCAATCTCAGCTCACTGAAACCTCTGCCTGCCAGGTTCAAGTGATTCTCCCGCCTCAGCCTCCCGAGTAGCTGGGATTACAGGCACACACTACTGTGCCCGGCTAATTTTTGTATTTTTAGTAGAGATGGGATTTCACCACGTTGACCAGGCTGGTCTTGAACTTCTGACCTCAAGTGATCTGCTCACCTTGGCCTCCCAAAGTGCTGGGATTAACAGGTTGTTTTCTTAATGTATAATTAATTTTGGTTACAGAGTTGGCAGAGAAAAATGCTTATTGGCAATAGCATTTAGACTTATTATCTGAGGACAGTTGGCCTCAAAGCCCAAAGTGAAGAAAAAAGAGATAAAAGCAGATATTTCTTGCAATTCTATTCCTTCAAGCCATGAAACTTAAATGTCATCTTTTAGGTAATGAAGAACCATCTCGAAAGTCTCTAATCTTGAGTCTATGAGGACCTCTTTGGCAACATGTGGCAGATTATATTTCCCAAAGATGGCCTCAATGTCTCCCCATCCCCCATGCCTTCCTGCAATGTGACCTTGCCGTTCCCTCATCAAGAGGTGGATTGAATTCTCCTCCCATTGAATCTGGCTGGCCTTAGTGATTCCCATGTGAGGTTACCAGGTTTAGTAAACGAAAATGCAAGATGCCCCGTTGAATTTGAATTTCAGATGAACCACAAATGGCATTTTAAATATAAGTATGTCTCGTTAATATAGTTTGGATGTTCGTCCCCACCCAAATCTCATGTTGAATTGTAATCTGCAATGCCGGAGGTGGGGCCTGGCAGGAGGTATTTGGGTCGTGGGGGCAGATCCCTCATTTCTTGGTGCTGTCTTTGTGATAGTGAGTGAGTTCTCAAGAGATCTGGTCATTTAAAAATGTGTGGCGCCTCCCCCTCAACTTTCTCTTGCTCCTGCTTTTACCATGTGAAGTGCCTGCTCCTGCTTCATTTTGTGCTGTGAATAAAGCTTCCAGAGGCCTCCCAAGAAGCAGAGCATTTGCCAGCAGTATGTTTCCTGTAAAACTTCAGAACCCTGAGCCAATCAAACCATTTTTTCTTATAAATGACTCAGCCTCAGGTATTTCTTTATAGAAAAGCAAGAATGGTCTAATACAGGCTGGGCGTGGTGGCTCACACCTGTAATCCAAGCGCTTTGGAGGCCAAGGTGGGTGGATCACCTGAGGTCGGGAGTTCAAGACCAGCCTGACCAACATGGTGAAACCCATCTTTATAAAAAAAAAAAAAAAAAAGAATGGTCTAATACAGGCAATTGGTACTGGGAGTGGTGCATTGCTATGAAGATACCTGAAAATGTGAAAGCAGCTTTGCAGCTGGGTAACAGGCAGAGGTTGGAAGAATCTGGAGGGCTTAGAAGAAGACAGGAAGACAAGGAAAAGTTTGGAACTTCTTGGAGACTAGTTAAATGGTTGTGACCAAATGATATGGACAGTGAAATCCAGGCTGACGAGGTCTTAGATGGAAAAGAGGAACTTACTGAGAACTGAAGCAAAGGTTGTGCCTGTTATGCCTTAACAAAGAGCTTGGCTGCTTTCTGTTCATGCCCTAGGGATGTGTGGAAGTTTGAACTAAAGAGTGATAATTTAGGGTATCTGGCGGAGGAAATGTCTAAGGAGCAAAGCATTCAAGAGGTAGCCTGGTGGCTTCTAACAGCCTATGCTACACTCAAATGTAGGAGCAAGTAAATGACTTAAAGTTGGAACCTATATTTAAAAGGGAGGCAGAAGATAAAAGATTAGAATATTTGTGGCCAGACGTGGTGGCTCAAGCCATAATCCCAGCACTTTGGAAGGTTGAGGCAGGCAGATCATGAGGTCAGGAGTTCGAGACCAGCCTGGGCCAACATAGTGAAATCCCATCTATACTAAAAATACAAAAATTAGCTGGGCATTGTGGTGCATGCCTGTAATCCCAGCTACTTGGGAGGCTGAGGCAGGAGAATCACTTGAACCTGGGAGGCAGAGGTTGTGGTGAGCTGAGATCGCACCCCTGCACTCCAGCCTGGGCAACAAAGCGAGATTCTGCCTCAAAAAAAAAAAAAAAAAGAAAAGAAAAGAAAATTTGCAGCCTGGTCATGTGGCAGAGAAAGAAAGTGCTTTTTTTTGGAGGGGGAATTCAAGCAGGCTATGGAGCAATCACTTGCTAGAGAGATTTGCATGACTGAAAAAGAGCCTAGTACTAATGGCCAAGACAATGGCAAAAAGGCTGTGAAGGCATTTCAGAGACCTTCAGGCAGCCTCTCCCACCACAGGCCCTGTGGCTTAGGAAGACTTAATGGTTCTGGGGTCCAGGCCCAGGGCCCTACAGACCTGTGCAGCTTTGGGACACTCCTCTCCACATCCCAGCTGCTCTAGCTCCAGCCTTGGCTCAAAGGGCCCCAGATACTTCTCATGCCACCACTTTGGAGAGTACAAGTCTGTGTAAGCCTTGGTGGCTTCCACCTGGTGTTAAGCCTGCGAGTGCACAGAGTGCCAGACTGAATGAGGCTTGGTACCCTCTACCTAGATTTCAGAGGATGTATGGAAAAGCCCGGGTGCCCAGTCAGAAGCCTACTGCAGGGGCAGAGCCCCACAGAGAACATGTACTACAGCAGTGTGGAGGGAAAATGTGGATTGGAGCCCACACACAGTCTCCACTGGGGCACTGCCTAGTGGAGTTGTGAGGAGGGGGCCACTGCCCTCCACGCCCAAGAACAGTAGCTCCACCAGTAGCTTGCGCCTTATACCTGGAAAAGCTGCAGGTTCTCAATAACCTGTTATAGCAGCTTCAGGTGCTGGACCCTGGGAAGCCGCAAAGGTGGAGCTGCCCAGGGCCTTGGGGGCCCAGCCCTTGTACCAGTGTGCCTTGGATATGGGACATGGAGTCAAAGGAGATTATTTTGGAGACTTAAGATTTAATGACTGCCCTGCTAGGTTTTGGACTTTCATGGGCCCTGTATCCCCTTTCTTTTGGCTGATTTCTCCCTTTTGGAATGGGAGTATTTACCCAATGCCTATGCTTCCATTGTATCTTCGAAGTAAATAACTTGTTTTTAATTTTATAGGTTCATAGGTGGAAGGGACTTGCCTTTTCTCAGATGAGAATTTGGACTTTGGACTTTTGAGTTAGTGCTAGAATGAGTTAAGACTTTGGGGGACTGTTGAGAAGGCATGATTGTATTTTACAATGTGAGGACACAAGATTGATTTGGGAGGGGCTGGGGTAGAATGATGTATTTTGGATGTCTGTCCCTGCTCATATCTCATGATGAATTGTAGTCTGTAATGCTGGAGGTGGGGCCTGATGGGAGGTATTTGGGTCATGGGGATGGATGCCTCATGGCTTGGTGCTGTTTTCATGATAGTGAGTGAGTTCTGGACACAGCTGGCCATTTGAAAGTGTGTGGCATCTCCCCTCCCACTCTCTCTTGCTCCTGTTTTTACCATGTGAAGTGTCTGCTCCTGCTTCATCTTCTACTATGAGTAAAAGCTTCCTGAGGCCTCCTCAGATGCTGACCCGTCAAAGATCTCAGCTGAGTCCAGCCTTTGAGTTATGCCAGCCCAGGCACCAGGCATTTGAGTGAGGAAGGCTCCAGAGCAGGCTTTCCAAAAGAACTTTTTACAATGATGGAAATGTTTAATATCTGTACTGTCCAATATGGGTGACAGTAGCCACATGTGACTAGCGAGCCTTAAAATGTGACCAGTGCTACCAAATAACTGAATTTTAAATTGTGTTTAATTTTAATTCATATTTAAATAGCCACATGTGGCTAGTGGCTACCGGACTGGACAGTGCAGTTCTCCATGATTTCAGCACCCAGCCTTTGGAGTCACCCCTACCGGTTTGCATCTTCCAGCTGAGGCCCCAGGTACTATGGTGCAGGGAAAAGACACTCAAGAGTGCTCTGTTCAAATGCCCAAGTTGCAGAATCTGGGAGCATAATACAATGGTTGTTTTATGTTGCTAAGCTTGGGGTGGTTTATTCTGCAAGAATAGATAATCAGAACAAGGTGAAATGTGCTAAGAAGAGATAAGTAAAGGAGGGCTCCAAACTCAAAGGCCCCAAGGCCAGGAAGTGAGTTAATGAAGAGAACAGGCCCGGGAACTATAGCCAAGGCACAGGTGGGTGGAAGAGCTGGGCTGTACTTCTTACTAGCAGGGAGATCTCGGCTCTAATTCTTATTAGCAGGGAGATCTCAAGCTACTTTTAACTTTAACTCTCAATTTCCTTCCTTCCTTCCTTCCTTTCACAGAGGAGTTTCACTGTTGTCACCCAGATTGGAGTACAATGGTGTGATCTTACCTCACTGTAACCTCCACCTCCCAGGTTCAAGCGATTCTCCTGCCTCAGCCTCCCAAGTAGCTGGGACTACAGGAGCACGCCACTATGCCTGGCTAATTTTGTATTTTTAGTAGAGACGGGGTTTCACCATGTTGGCCAGGCTGGTCTCGAACTCCTGACCTCAGGTAATCTGCCTGCCTTGGCTTCCCAAAGTGCTGGGATTACAAACGTGAGCCAGCATACCTGGCCTAAACCTCAATACTGGCAGAGAAGGAGGAGTGAGCTCATGTGTAATATCTAGGGAAAAACGTGAAATGTGTGTAGTCAATACACACTAGACTTTAGGAAGGATGATTTCAGAAAAGGTCAAGAGAAAGATAAATAGCCATAGGCATGATCCCATGTCTGAATGGAAAGAGTGGGGACTTTAGAATGAGGCAGCCTTGGGTTGATCTGGTTCTACCACCTAGTTTCAGTGATCTCTAAGACACAGTTTTCTTATCTGCACAAGGAGTATCGGTATCACACCTACCTCCTAGGTATTGTGAAGAGTAAATTAGGATACAACAATACAGATGTTTGATCATTTAAAATAAATATAAAAATATTCAATCAAACAGATATCAATAAATACATTGATGTTTGATAAATACAGTCTCCCTCCAAAGAGAAGGTGGCTTAGGAAGGCTGGAGGCTTTTGAAAATAAAGTGAGACAACACGGCAGCCAATCATCTTGGTGAGGAAGGAAAAGACAGGTGGCAAAAGCGGTCAGAAATCAAACAGGACTGTGGTTCCACTTTCCACCTACAAAGAAGCAAAGATGAAAATAAGTAAAAATGTCCAGTGTTGAAGATGATTTAGGGGCTTGCATTCTCTCACTCTTCTGAGTGGGCAGGTAAATCTGGGGGCCAATTTGACGCTTTCCTAGTATCTTAAAAATCCAGCAGTCCTCCTTCTTGAAATGTGTCTTAAGGGAATAATTTAAAAAGTAAACCAAAAGGAATATTCAAGGGTGCTGTTGATTAATACCAGGAAACTAGAAACAGCCTAAATGTCTAACAATTATAAATTGGCTAAGTAATTACTTTAACTGTATAACAGAATATATGTAGCCATAAATGTAGACAATGTAGATCTATATTTATTGACATGGATTGATATTCAAAAAATGTAATGTGACAAATGCAGGCTAACAAATAATATGAATAATATATATTTAAAAGTACATATTTGTGTAATATGGACCTGGAAAGATATCTGCTATTGTTTGAATGTATCCCTCAAAGTTCATGTGTTAGAAATTTAATCCCTAATGCAGAGGTGTCAAGGGGAGGGATCTTCAAAAGGTGTTTAGGTATGAAGGTTCTGTCCTCATGAATGGATTTATAATATTACCACAGGAGTGGGTTCATTACTGGTGGAGTGAGTTCCCTTTAGAAGGATGAGTTCAATCCTTTTTTGTCTCTCTCTAAGTCTCTCACCTTCCACCATGGGATGATGCAGCAAGAAAACTCTTAACAGATGCCAGCCCTTCAATTTTAGACTTCCCAGCCTCTAGAACTGTGAGCCAGTAAATTTCTGTTCATTATAAATTACTCGGTCTGTGATATTCTGTTATAGCAGCATAAAATGGACAAAGACAATGTCTATCTTAGTATTAATTGCTTATGATTGGTCAGTGGATAGGATGTGCTTTTAATTGATATATAATTCACATACCATAAACTTCAACACTTTAATGTATGCAATTCAGTGGTTTTTCGTATATTCACAGAGTTGTGCAATGATCATCACTATCTCATTCCATTTTCATCCTGAAAGAACATTTTCATCACCTGAAAAAGAAACCCCATATTCATTAGCAGTAACTTCTCTCCCAATTCCTTGGAAACCACTAACCTGCATTCCGTCTCTATAGATTTGTCTGTTCTGGACACTTCATATAATGGAATCATACAATACGTGACGTTTCATGTCTGAGTTCTTTTAGCATAATATCTTCAAGGCTCATCCACATTGTACCGTGTCAGTACTTTATTCCTTTTTATTGCCAAATAATGTTACATTTCCATATTTTGTTTAGTCATTTATTAGATGATGGACATTTGAGTTGTGTGTACTTTTTGGCTATCATAAATAATGCTCCTGTAAACATTTGAGTACAATTTTTTTGTGAACATATATTTTTAATTCTTTTGGGTTTATACTCCAGAGTGTAATAACAGGATCATATAGTAATTCTATGTTTAGTTTTTTGACTAATCCTCAAAATGTTCTCCACAGTAGTTGTACAATTTTACATTCCCACCAACAATATATGAGATTTTCAATTTCTCCACAACCTTGCCAACTTGCCATTTTGTGTGTTTTTATAATAAGTTCTCTTAATGGATGATGTAAAGTGACATCTCACTGTCATTTTGAGTTGGATTTCCCTCATGACTGACAATGAGCATATTTTCAAATCCTTATTGGTCATGTATCTTATTTGGAGAAATATCCCAATCCTTTGCCACTTGGTAGGATTTTGATTGTTTTCCTTTTGTTTTTCTGAATTTCTGATTTGAATGCAACAGCAAGAGTTGCTTGTGTAAGAATACATAAAAGAACCAGGATAGAGCCAGGTGTGGTGATTCATGCCTATAGTCCCAGCTACTTGGGAGGTTGAATTGGGAGGATTGCTTGAGCCCAGGAGTTCAAGTTCAGCCTCAGCAATATAATGAGACCTTGTTTCATTTAAATATGTGTGTATGTATGTATGTGCACAAAAGAATTGACCAGACTTCACAAAAGAAAATATATGAATACACAATAAACATACTAAAAGGTGCTTGACATCATTGTTTATCAGAGGAGAGCACATTAAAACCACAATACAATACCACTACCTAACCACTAGAATGACTAAAATTAAAAGACTGACAGAACCAAATGTTGGCAAGTATGTGGAACAATTGGATCTCTCATATATTGCTGGTAGAAATGTAAAATGTATAACCACTTTGGAAAATAGATTGGCAGTTTTTCAAAAAGTTAAATATATACTTACCATGGAACCTAGAACTTCTAGGTATTTACCCAAGAGAAACAAAACATATGCCTGTGAAAAAGACATACATTAGTATTCATGGCATTATTTATAGTGGCCCCAAAATGAAAATGACCCAAATGTCTATCAACAGAGGAATGGATAAACAAACTATAGTATAGTCATACTGTAATTGCCTGACACAGTCTTCCCACCCACTGCACAGAAAAAACCAATTGACTGAGACCATAGTGTTGCAGTAGAGAAAGGGTTTAATTAATGCAAGGCCACCTAGTGGAAGGACTGGTGTTATCTCTCAAATCAATCTCTCCAAGGGCTTGGAAATTAGAATTTTTAAAGAAAAGTTTGGTGGGTGAGGGACTAGGGAATGAGTGCTGCTGACTGGTTGGGGGATGCAATCATAGGGGCATGGGGTATGGGAAACAGTCCTTGTGCACTGAGTCTGCCTCTGGGTAGGCGGCCACAGGACCAGTTGAGTCATGAGTCACAAGTCCAGGTGGGGTCAGTTGGTTCCAGAATGCAAAAGTCTGAAAAACATCTCAAAAAGCCAATCTTAGGTTCTATAATCGTGATGTTATCTATTGGAACAAATGGAGAAGTCACAAATATTGTGACTTCTGGTCATGTGACTCCTGTGCAGTAAGGAGTTATAAAAACTATACCTATAGCTGGGCACAATAGCTCATGCCTGTAATCCCAGCACCCTGAGAGGCTGAGGTGGGAGGATTGCTTGAGCACAGGAGTTCAAGACCAATCTGGGCAACATGGTGGGACACCATTTCTACAAAAAATACAAAAATTAGCTGGGTGTGGTGGTGCACACTTGTAGTCCCAGCTACTCGGGAGGCTGACATAGAAGGATCGCTTGAGTTTGGGAGATTGAGGCTGCAGTGAGTTGTGATGGCACCACTGCACTCCAGCTTGGGTGACAGAGTGACACCTTGTTTCAAAACAGAAAGGAAAAGAAGGGAAGGGAAGGGGAGTGGAGGGGAGAGGTGGAGGAGGGGAAAAGGAAGGGAAAGGGGAGGGAAGGGATTACACCTACATTTTAGCAGAGTTCATGTCTTCTCCCATAATCCTAATCTCATGGCCTTCCATTAGTTTTTGGTCCCTGAGCAAGGGGGCAGAGGTTAGTTTTAGGGACTATTATCATCTTTGTTTCAAAGTTAAACTGTAAACTAAATTCCTTCCATGGTTAGCTTGAACTGTGCCCAGGAATGAGCAAAGATGCCAGCCTGCAAGGCTGAAAGCAAGATAGAGTCAGCTGTGTTATACTTCTCTCACTGTCATAGTCTTTGCAAAGGCAGTTTCAATACAGGGACTGTTAATAATAAAAATGAACAAACTGCTGATGCATGCAGGAACATAGATACTTCTCAAAAACATCATGCTAAGCAAAGAAAGCCATACACAAAAGAGTACATGCTGTGTGAGTTTACTGACATGAAATTGCCAGGGGCCGGAGGTGGAAGAAGGAATTAACTGCAAGAAGCCAATCAAGGGAACTTTGGGGGGTGATGGAAATGTTGTCTAACTTGATTATGATAGGGGTTCCATGATGGAGTGAGCATCTAAAAACAAATCGAACTGCACAGTAAAAAGGTACATTCCACTGTATGCAAATTTTGCCTGAAAAAGTTAATTTAAAAAGAAGTAGGAGTAGAGGAAGAAGAGAAGTAGGGATAGGAATGGCAAGAGATGAACAGTAGAAGAGGAGGAGGAGAATCAGGAGAAGAAAATTACCATGTAGAAATGATAATTTGCTCCCAGTCAATCCATCGCCCACGATGTGCCTGTCACTATTAAGTACCAGGGAGGGAGTATACTGTAAAAAGTAACAGATGTGTCCTGTCTCTAGGAGTTTACAATCTATTGGAGAGGTGAAATATTCTTCAGAATCCCAAAGTGTGAGGAATGACCAATCAAATTCATCTGCTCCCCCCACTAGGGTTAGTGGGAAATCAGTCTCTGTCATTGTTTAGGATTCCCTCCCTCCTCTCCCACTCCATCCACCCAGCCCACGGCATGCATGTAAAGCCCAGGATTGCCCTGCCTTGGGGGAAGAGTCCTCGTCTTTGGTCCAGAATTGGCTGCTTCTCCTCGTGCCATTTGTTCACAGCCCTTGTGATCTCATCCCTGCTCATGACTCCTCTTCTTCAAACCAAGCTAGGACACATCCTTGCAGAGGTTCTCAGGCCACTGCCTCTGGTGCCACAGTTGCTGACCTTCAGGACCTGTCACTTCTGGGGTGCACATCCCCAAGTCATGAGGCCTACAGAGGGCAATGGCTCATGCACCTCATCCTTCTCTCCACGTCAGCTGCTTCCCTCTCTAGCTTCCTTCCAAGTCATCCCACCAGTTCTCTATTCACTTGATAAAAATAAATCCTTCACCTCTCTGGGCAGGGGAAACCCATGCTCCAGGACTTGAGGCCTGGCTATCCAATAGGAGGAGAGGGATACTTCATTTTTTTCATTATGAACCTACAGAAAACAAGGGGCAGTTAATTTTTTTTTTTTTTTTTTTGGTTGGGTCTCACTTTGTCACCCAGGCAGTGGTGTAATCTCAGCTCACTGCAGCCTCAACTTTTGGGGCTCAAGTGGATCTCCCACCTCAGTCCCCCAAGTAGCTGGGACTACAGGCACATACTACCATGCCCAACTTTGCCATGTTGACCAGGCTGATCTTAAACTCCTGAGCTCAAGCAATCTGCCTGCCTCAGCCTCCCAAAAGTGCTGGGATTACAGGTGTGAACCACCACGTCCAGCCTGGGGCAGTTAGTTTTTTAGCCTGGTTATTCTGTTAGACTGCTGCAGGGTCTGGTTCTAAAAAGATAGAGGGTGCTGGATGTCCATTGTGGGTGAGATGGCTCAGATGGTGATTAGTGCCTGTCAGTTGAGTGTGGTGACTTCGTGAGGGATGGGGCTAGTGGCAGGGAGCCAGGACCTCCTGAAGCAGAGGACGCCTCAGTGTCCTGGCACTGTGCCCAGCCTGTCTGGGGCTGGTCTCTTGCCAGCTGAAATGTGTGTGGTTACAGGAGAAAGGGCACCAGGTTGGGTGACAGAGCAGCTGTTTTTCTGGAAGTGTGAGCCCAAAGGAATCCTGGCTTTGGGGCATTTGAGGGAGGTGGCAGTTTCAGAGAATCTGAAAGTCAGCTGGTAGTCTACAACCAAGGAGAGAAGGCACCAAGCTCCACCCAGCCTCTGGCCACCAGCTGACTGTGAATGGAAAATGGGCCTACTATTTGCTGTGTGTAACCTGCCCATCCCCCAGGATTTTTAAGAAGTGCTTGGCCTGTGTTTCTTGGTTCTCCTGAGAGCCAGATGTTTAATAATTTGAGTACATTTGAACTTGAAAATGCAAAACATCCTTCCAGCTACATCCTCCTTTTCCTTTTAGGGCCAGAATGATGTAGTGGGAGAGCGCGATTCTGAAATCAAATGGAAAGTGCTTTTGTTTATGGATGTTAGGAAAAGAAAAATTGTCAAAGAGCCAGGCCTCATCTCTAAAAAGAAAATGTGAAAAGGGCTGTGAGTCTTGCTTAATAATTTAGAGACCAAATGGAGCCAGAGAAGAAGCTGGAGTGAATGATCAGATATACCCACACCCTTCTCCTTTTATCTGCTTGCAAATGTCCTCGTTGGCAGCTGGTTAGAGAGAAGTAGTCCATGACAAATAAGCTAAACCATTCATTAATTCACTTATTCAAGAAAATCCTCATGACTACCTCCTATAGCAGACATCGCTAGGGCTGGGGATGCAATCCAGAACCAGGCATGTGTCCCTCTGCCTCGGGGACCTCAGGATCTATGTCATGGTTCTCAAACTTGCATTTCCATCAGACTCCCCCTGGATGGCTTGTTAAAACACAGATTCCTGGGCCCCACCCCTGGAGTTTCCAATTCAGTAGGTCTGGGATGGCCTGAGCATTTGTCTTCCTGAACAGTTCCCAAGTGATGCTGATGTTGCTGGTCCTGGGACCGTGCTTTGAGAACCACTGGGCAAGGCAACCATGTCAGCCAACCATTTTCACCTCTCGGCAATACATGGTTCACTGTAGGAAATTCGAAGCCCTGGATAGCTTGCTAGTGGCCTGAGCTTACCAGCCCAAGAGCTGTAGCCATCTCGGGCCCACGCAGCAAAGGGAATCAATTTCTTAAGGCACACTGACCTCTAGGGATACTGCCCAGAGGCCCTGGAACCACCCTGAGAGAGGAGGAGGTACAGCTTTGAGAGATCTGTTGACTTCTCTATGGAAATGGAGGCCTCACAGCACCACCATTTCACCACCAGCCCGGTGAGAGCCTATAGCTCTGGGATCCTGAGTCTGGGCCATGGTGCAAGGTAGGCTTCCACACTTTCATCCTTCCTCCACCTAGAGCCTCTGCTGATCCCTTCCTGTCCAATTCTTGACAACGCAAATAGCTCATTTCCCTTCCATGCTCACAGCTGGAGTAGGCAGGTGAGATCCAAACTGGGCCTCTGAGGCCTTTTCCACCTGAGTGGACATAGGTAATATGGCATATGTCCACATGTAATAAGGAAGATGGCAGATCATCTTGTGGGTCAAAATCTGTCAAAATCATGAGTTTTTCTTCTAACAGCTTTGTTGACATATAATTTACAATTCACCCCATCTGAAGTACACAATCAGTGTTTTTAGTACAGTCACAAAGTTGCATATCCATCTTCATAATCAATTTTAGAACATTTTCATCACTTCAAAAAGAAGCCCTGTACCCTTTAGGTCACCCATCCCTCAACCATCCCTCAGCTCTAGGCAACAACTCATCTACTTTTTGTCTCTATCAATTTGCCTGTTTTGGACATTTTATACACATGGAATGATGCTGTATGTGGTGTTTTGTGATTGGCTTCAAAATTACTTTTAACGGGGACATAGGACCACCTACATGTGAGTCCAAAAGATGATTGGCAGAAAGACAAGGTGGGGGACAAATGGTTTAGGTTTACTTAGTCTTGGAGTCCCAGTTGTCTCAGGGTGCTAATTTCCACCTCAGGAGGCTGTGGTGGGGAGTATGAAGGACCAGCGCAGGCCTGGTCCTAGGTGCTCAGGATAGGGGAACCTCTCTAGCAAAGAGAAGAGGCCTAGTGTAATGTAAAATATACATTTGGGCTGGGTGTGGTGGCTCACGCCTGTAATCCCAGCACTTTGGGAGGCTGAGGCAGGCAGATCACTTGAGGTCAAAAGTTTGAGACCAGCCTGGCCAACATGGGGAAACCCATCCCTGTCTCTACGAAAAATACAAAAATTAGCCAGGCATGGTGGCAGGTGCCTGTAGTCCCAGCTACTTGGGAGGCTGAGGCAGGAGAATCGCTTAAACCCAGGAGGCGGAGGTTTCAGTGAACTGAGATTGCACCACTGCACTCCAGCCTGGGTGACAGACTGAGACTCCATCTAAAATAAATTATATATACACATATATATGCATGTGTATATATGTATATATACATATGTGTATATACATATATGTATACATACATATGTATACATATGAACATACATATGTGTATATATGTATATGCATGTATACATATGTGTATATACACACATATATACGCATATATACATATATGTATATGTATATGTGTGTGTACATATATGTGTGTGTGTATATATGTGTGTATATATATATAGAGAGAGAGAGAGAGAGAAAGAGGGAGAGAGAGTGTGTCTTATTCCAGTTTCCTAGCATACAACTCCTAAAATCCTTGGGAACTCCAAAGTCTTTCTGTTTGCTAATGAGTTGACCCATTGCTGGCAGCCCCTAAACTTCAGGATGGGGGCTGGCCACCAAAAAGACCAAGGTAGGATTAGAGGGATGGAATTTTCAGCCCTCCCCCGCAATTCCTCACTTTATGCATCTCTTCATGTAGAAGAGAGAAGGGCTAAAAGTTAGGTTGATCAGCAAAGGCCAATGGCTTAATCGTGCCTATGTCATGAAGTCTCCATAATAGCCTGAAAGTTTCTGGTTCAGAGAGCTTCTGGACAGCTGAGCATGTGGAGGTTCTGGGAGGGTGGTGAACACAGAGAGGACATGGAAGGTCCACACTCCATACCTCACCTTATGCATCTCTTCTTCCTTTGTAATATGCTTTATAAAAAGCCAGTACATGTGTTTCCTTGAGTTCTATGAACCACTCTAGCAAATTAATTGAACCCAAGGAGCAGGGCATGTGAACCTGGATCAATAGCCAGTTGGCCAGAAGCACAGGCAAAATAATAAAACCACCAAGGATGATGACAGTGTGAGAAATCTAACAAGGCTGATTCCATCTTGCTTTTGGACTCACAGGCTATCTTCACTCATTTCTGGGCAGAGGCTGAGCTAACTATGGGAGGAAGTTAGTTTATAGTTTCATTTGGAAGCAAGGATGATAATAGTTCCTTCCTAAAATGTATCCCCTCCTTGTTTGGGAACTGAACTGCCTTTGTAAGACTAATTAGGATTATGGGAGAGGACTGAATTCTGCTAAAATATAGGCATAGTTTCTATAATTTCTTGCTGCTCAGGAGTCGTGTGGCCAGAGGTCACGAGGTTGCAACTTATTCAGTTGCTCCTGTAGTAGAACCTAAGATTGGTCTTTTGAGATCTTTTTCAGACTTTTGCATTCCGGAAACCGACTGACCCCACTGAGACTTGTGACTCATGACTTAACCAGTCCTGTGGTCCCCGACCCAGGAGCAGACTCAGGGCAGGAGAACCGTTTCCACATCCCTATGATTGCATCCCCAACCAGTCAGCAGCACCCATTCTCTAGTTCCCTGCCCACCAAACTATCCTTGACCAACGCTAACCTCTGAGCCCTCAGGGAGACTGATTCGAGTGATAATATCAGTTGTTTTGTGTGGCTGGCCGTGCATTAATTAAACGATTTCTTTACTGCAGTACCACAGTCTCAGTGAATTGGTTTTGTCTGTGCAGTGGGCAGGAGGAAGCTGTTAGGCGATTATAATAACCTGGGACTTGCGATTGACCTTGGAAGTTGGGGGAGTCTTGTGAGGACGAACCCTCAACCTTTGGGATCTGACACTATCTCCAGGTAAATCATGTCAGAATTGAACAGCTGCTGTCTGTGGTAGAATTGCTTGCTTACCTGCTTATTGGTGGGGAGAAATCCCCACACATCTGGTCACCCAAGTTTTCTGTGCTGATGGTTGTGGTGTGAGAACAGAGGAAAAACAGTGTGTTTTTCCATTCATCTCTAGTGAAAAGGAGACCAACTCTGGAGCACTCTCAGATCAAATCTCCTTATGTATCAGTGGCATGCTCTGGCTTTCGAAAAGTTGAGCTAAGGTTATGTAAGAGGTATTTTCCCTGCCTTTCATCCAGGAGATTCTGTCTGAGTGCCAATGTCAGCAAAGCAGTCCTCTAGGCTCTTCCCACTGAAGAGGTAGAGAAACTTTTAGCCACTTTGAGATGGCTCCTGTTGCCTAATCTGGGGTCCTTTAAGGATCGCTGTATCCCTTACGTTTCCAGATTTCTCCTGGCTGTTGTCTGGGCCTCTCCAGATTTCTCTGAAGGCCCTGAGCTGCCTGCCACCTGCCAGAGTCCCTGCGACCTGGTGATTGCATTCGCCAGGGCAGAAGGCTTCTGCCTGCTCCATGTGAGCCCCACCACGGCAGCAGCTCCACTTTAGCTCCCCATGAGAAGTTCCACCATCAGGGACCCTCTCTTGTTCTCTTCAGACCCTGCTTGCCCCCAGTGGGTATACTGGGGGAAACCCAGAACCCAAGGAGGGCGGGTTGCTGAACTGACCCTCCGTCCTAACCTGTGTCTGGAGTGGAGGCTCTTTCAATGGTCACGTTTTCTGCTCAAGCCCATGACAGGAATGGCAGGAACCCATCCAGGGGGAATGAGGTCTCCCAGGATCCTTCTCTCCCATCCAGACACTCAGGTCACAGACCTGTGACTCCCGTTATTACCCATACCATCACGTCAGTGGTCTGGGGCTTTCTCGACAATTGCAGAACAGAGTGTGGGATCTGGAGCAAGGGGAGGAGCTGAGTTCCTGCCCTCTGCCATGCTGGTCCCCCACTTAGCAGAATTCGGGTCTGGGAGTAGAGGCACCTGGGGCTCAGGGCTTGGGGGAAGCGTGAGAAGGGCATGGAGGAGGGAAGGCCATGAGAGCTTCCTTTCCTTTAACTGTGCCCAGTGAGGTGTGAATGCAGCAGCCCAGGGCAGGGATTGGGCAGCTGCCAGAGAACAGTCACCAGAGGAACCGTGGGGCACTCGCCCTCCCTGTGGGTGTGGGAAGCAGGCTGGGGCAGGCTGAAGGTCAGGCAGGACACCCCTGCTGGTGCGTGGCTGAGGAGGGTCTGCTCGTTGGCAGCACTGTCAGCCTAGATAAGCTCAGTGTGGGGGAGGCAGCCAGGGAAACAGAAACCACAGTTCACAGCGCTGACACAGGCCCTGGGCCCACTGACTGAGAGGCCTGAATTATTAAGCCCGGGAGAGAGGCTGGTTGGCACGAAGGCCAAGGGGGCCGGGTCAGCTCCTCCTAGCTCCATTCAGTCACCTGGGAGGTGAAGAACTCAGTGGGCCCTGGTTCTGGTTGCCCCAGCGTGACCAGCGCTGTAAACAGGGTGTCTGGCTGGTCTGGCACAGGCTGCAGCCAGGGCTGTCCCTGCCCCGCCTCCTACCAGCCCCTCCTGGATTCTCAGGGCCATGGCCTTTTGTTTACAGGCTCCTGCCTCACCTTCCTCTCCCAGCCCTGAGCCTCTCTGCTGAGCACATTTTTAGCATTCCCTCAGAGCAGCTTTGCTTTTTCCCCTTCCTATAAAAGGAGACCCTGCAGCTGCAGGCGCGCTGTGGTTTCCGGAGCCTTAGCTGTCATGGGGCCAGTCACCAGGGTCCACCTGCACTCAGATGCTGTCCTGGGGGTGCTGGCTGGAGAGATCCCTTCCACCCAGCTGAAGGGGTCTGGAGGAGGCCAAATCCACTCCCGCATCTGCTCTGGGCTCGCTTTGGAGTTTCCCTCTGAGCAGATAGGGCAAATGTGTCCCATTTCCAATGTCTGAAAGAGAAAGGCTGAGGAACCCACCCAAAGTCATGGTGGTTGGAATGGTGCCCATGAAACCTAGAAGGAGAGGCCAGGTCCCTGGCTATGCTACCTGCCACAGGTCTAGAACCCTGGGGCAAGAATGAATCTGGTGGGCCTGAGGATGATCTGGGTGGTTTGTGGATCCAGAAAGCCCTGTCTGGTTTTCTTTCCTGCTATCTTTTCTACAAATGCCTATATTTTTCAAAACCACTGATATCCTGCTAGGATGCAGACCAGCTACTTCCTTAGGACCACAGGACATCCCTGGGCCTCTCTGTTCTTTGATAGCACAGCTCACTGTTTCCTCCATGGCACAGCTGTGGGCCTCACATTCCTGTTTTCTTTCCCCTGGGAAATAGGAATGGGAAAATTGTTTGGGAAAATTGTCCAACACTTGAAAATGGAGCAGAGATTCCTGCAGATCCTTTGAGTCATGCTGGCTTTGGGCATTGTCTGGCAGGCCTGTGGAAGAGGATTACTCACTTTTCTGGGGTGTAGACCTTTGTCTGACTTGCTATTTTCTACTGATTAGGTTATTTTGCAACTTCATGACGAAGGCCTAGGAAACTGATAGGGATGCAGGCTTGTTTTATAGTGATGCAAATAAAAGTATTTTAGTCAAAAGGCCAGGGAGGACACTCATTCTATTTTACAGAATGAAGTATTACCTCATAAAAAATTGTAAAAAAGGAAAAGAAAAAAAAAAGGCTAAGGTCAGGCATGGTGGCTCACGCCTGTAATCCCAGCACTTCGGGAGGCCGAGGCGGGCAGATCACCTGAGGTCAGGAGTTTGAGACCAGCCCGGCCAACATAGTGAAACCCCATCTCTACTAAAAATACAAAAATTAGCTGACATGGTGGTGGGCGCCTGTAATCCCAGCTACTTGGGAGGCTGAGGCAGGAGAATAGCTTGAACCTGGGAGGTGGAGGTTGCAGTGAGCCGAGATTGCGTCACTGCACTCCAGCCTGGGCGACAGAGCAAGACTCCGTCTCAAAAACAAACAAACAAACAAAAAACAAAGAAAAGAAAAAGAAAGGCTAAGATTTTATATAAAGTGATTTAACAATATTACTTTAATATACTTTCCTTCAGTGATTATAACTATTTCAATGTCTCCTACATTTTTTTAAACCAGCTCTACCATCCTGCTGGTTTTCTCACTCATTAGTTAAATACTTTTTAGATACATGGTCATTCTATATTTGTGTGAAAGCCATGTTTTAAAATTTTAATTTTTAAAAATTAACATATAGCAAAATTGAGGGTTTTTCATGTACAGTTCTATGAATTCTAACCCATATATAGCTGTGTACCTGCTACCCCAGTTAGGATACAAAACAGGTCCATCATCCCCCTGAAAAACTTCCTTGGGCCATCCCTTAGAACCATGTTTTCGACTTTTGGAAAATGATTCTTTCACAGGATGCAGAGGGTTATCAGTGACTAGGGAGTTGTGGGTGTGCTCATCTTTATCAATCCCCACAGCCTTACCTGTGGAGATGCCCTGTCTGACAAGCCCAGGGAAAAGCGTGGGGCCTGAGGATTTGGGTCTGTCACACCGCTCACTGCCCTCCCTCCCAGGGCTTCCAAGATCTGATTGAATTAAACACGAGAACAAAGAGAGGAAAACACGCCTTCACCTGCAGTGTGCTCTGGGGACGTCTCCAGGTGTGGGGGGTGGGGCCAGCCGCAGGATGGGTAAATAACCGAAGGGAACATTGGCACCCAAATCAGATGTCTCCTTGGCTCCTTCCCTCAGGAGAACCTGCCCTTTCCTCACCAGGGAGCTGGCGACATCCAGGCTTCCCTGCAAGGGCGAGAGGGACTTCGTGGGGCAGTACAGCCACGGGAGCAGAGGAGGAAGGGGCTCTTGGAGTGAAGTTGCTGAGAATTAAGATGTGCTGTACTCATCGCCTGGGTGTTACTCCAGTTGGAGAAAAAAGAGGCTTCACCATTTCTCTTTGTGCAGTGTTATCCTCAGCAAAGAGGACTGGGAACGTGGTACACAGGAGGAGGGAGCCAGGGATGCAAGTGGCCAGCCACGCCCAGGGAGGGGGGAGCGAGGCATAGGGATGTTCCCAGATGAAACTCCTCAATCAGACTGGAGTCAGATACACGTATTCTCTCTCTCTCTCTCGTTCACATTCTCTCTCTCTTTCATATTTTCTCTCTCTCTCACTGAGCTATTTTTCACTCAGCATTCAGAGCCTGTGGTATGTGTGGATACTAAGTAGGACTTCAGGTCTTCATAAACGTCCATAATTCTGTCTTTAATGCCCTCCCTTTAAAATGTATTTTGTTGGCCAGGCGCGGTGGCTCATGCCTGTAATCCCAGCGCTTTGGGAGGGGTAAATCACTAAGTCAGGAGTTCAAGACCAGCCTGGCCAAGATGGTGAAACCTGTCTCTACTAAAAATACAAAAATTAGCCAGGTATGGTGGTGTGCGCCTGTAATCCCAGCTACTCAGGAGGCTGAGGCAGAGAATTGCTTAAACCCGTGAGGTGGAAGTTGCAGTGAGCTGAGATTGCGCCACTGCACTCCAGCTTGGGCTACAGAGACTCCGTCTCAAAAACAAACAAACAAAAACCCAACATGTATTTTGTAACCTTTTATTTGTCTTTACTGACAAATGGAAAAACAGTGAAGGCAGACTTCCCTGGGATTTGCTGCATCTAACTGGTGCCCTTATGCTCTCCAGAGGCCTCCCTTTCCCTGCTGCGAGAGGCTTGTGCAGGCCTGGTAAGAAAAGGAGTCTCGGACACTGGCTCCCGGGGTCCCTAGCCAGCCTCGTGGGCTTTGTGGCAGTCCTAACACTCAATGGTGTGTTCTGCTCTGACTTCCAAGCTCTCTTTTCATAAGAATGTGTCTTACCTCTATGGTGACTGTGTAACTTTTAGCCTTCAAACCATGATGTTCTTAAGGGTGAAAGGAGATGTGAATAATAATCACTCTGGGACCATGTGTGTCAACCGGGACTGTGGCAGACAGGCAGCAAAGTATAGTCCCTCTTATCTTTCATAGTAAATTGGGAACTTTTTCTATGAAGGAGCCCAGTCTGTTCTTCTATGATAAGATATACTTGGCCTTTGTACCCAGAGAGATGAGTGTCTTTTGCATGCCAATGAGATGACTGGTGGCTGGGGGTCCCTAGATAGCTTCAGGATGGGTGCTGCTCTCCAGAAAGACCAAGGCAGGAGGAGGGGGTTGGAACTCTCAGCCCCATCCTGGACCCCCTGGGAGGAGAGAGGGGCTGGAGATTGAGCCAATCACCAATGGCTAATGATTTAATCAATCATGTTTAGGTAATGGGATCTCCATTGACAGTGGGAGGAACTCCAAATAGTGAGGTTCGGAGAGCTTCTGGGTTGCTGAATATGTTGAGGTCCTGGGAGGGTGGCATGCCAGAGAGAGTGTGGAAGCTCCACACTGCCCCCATTACCTTGTCCTTTGCATCCCTTCCATTTGGCTGTTTCTAACTTGTATCCATTCTGATAAACTGGTAATAGTAAGTAACGTACTTTCCTGAGTTCTGTGAGTCCTTCTAGCAAATTATCCAACCTGATGAGGGGGTTGTGGAAACTCTTGATTTATAGCTGGTTGATCAGAAGTACGGGGGACAACCTGTGACTTTCGACTGGCATCCAAAGTGGGGGCAGTCTTATGGAACTGAACCTGAAACCTGTGGTGCCTGCACTTACTCCAGGTCCAATCCAACATATTAGTTAATCCCACATAGTGATGAGAATGGAATGGAATTGTAGGATGCAATTCCTATTGAGAGTCGGAGACCTCCTTGGAGTCCTCTTCCGCATCGGTCCTAGAGCTTTGTTAGGAGATGCTTAGTAAACACTGACTGATGGCTGCTTCTTTAAGGTGTTTTCTTCCTAAGAAATTCAACCCAGTACAAATTTAGAAGAAGCTTCTTGGTTTAGGTCAACATTTTATTATAGGTTGGGCTAGCTTTGGTTGTTAAATATCCACTGTTGTGAATGAACACTGAGAGACAACAGGTGACTTGTGATGGAAGGAGACTCTTTCAGAGAAGCCAGCCAAGGTCAGGCTACTGCAGGTAACATTTGTCTGATAAGTTACAAGTGTGTGGCAGAGGTTCTTGGGACCTCAGTTGTGCTGGAGACAAGAGCTAAGTGTTGGCATGGCCAATGGAATTCCTGGTATCCACTTTGTGTGAGAACCCACTAGGACTTTTGGAAGAAATGAAGGTAATTTTAAGGACTGACTACAGGATTCTAGGAGGACAGTTTTACATGTCTAGGGGAAAAAAAATAAAGACAAAAGTGACTTTAACCTGTGAAGAATATGCTTGGATGGGCAAAAAAATCACTCCACAATAGAAGGCTGTAGTTTGAGATTTAAGATGGGGGAGTCCCTTGCACATATCCCTGGGTGGTTGATGGTGGTTGATGGTTGATGACTTCTGACCCAGCCCTGGTAGAGGAATCCAGGAGGCCCTAAGAAAAGAAAAGAGGGCCGGGAGCGGTGGCTCACGCCTGTAATCCCAGCACTTTGGGAGGCCAAGGCGGGCGGATCATGAGGTCAGGAGATCGAGACCATCCTGGCCATGGTGAAACCCCGTCTCTACTAAAATACAAAAAATTAGCCGGGCACGGCAGTGCGTGCCTGTAGTCCCAGCTACTCAGGGACTGAGGCAGGGGAATCGCTTGAATCTGGGAGACGGAGGTTGAAGTGAGCCAAGATCATGCCACTGCACTCCAGCCTGGTAAAAGAGCAAGACTCCGTCAAAAAAAAAAAGAAAAGAAAAGAGGGCCGGGCGTGGTGGCTCACGCCTGTAATCCCAGCACTTTGGGAGGCCAAGGTGGGCGGATCACTTGAGGTCAGGAGTTTGAGACCAGCCTGACCAATGTGGTGAAACCCGGTCTCTACTAAAAACACAAAAATTAGCTGGATGTCGTGGCATGCGCCTGTAATCCCAGCTAGCTACTTGAGAGGCCGAGGCAGGAGAATCACTTGATCCTGAGGGTGGAGGTTGCAGTGAGCCGAGATCCACTGCACCCCAGCTTGAGGGATGGAGCGAGACTGTCTCCAAAAAAAAAAAAAAGAAAATGAAAAGAGCAAGAGTGGTCCTTTTGGAGCCTTATAAACCAGCTGTGAATACTGATCAGGAGAGACATCTCTTCTGCCTCAAAGGATTAGAAACTGGCAGGCTGTGCTCTACCACATCCCAAGAAGCACATACACATAACGGACACCAAAGAGAAATCTTTCCAGCAAATGGCAGCCAAGCGTTGCATCCTAAAGTCAGAATATCATGATGGTTTTTTGTTAGAGGCAGTCTAGCGTCTTAAGGAAGGGGACTCTTTGGTCTAATTGGCACAGGGGCAATGGGGTAGTGGCAGTCCCAACATGGGGTAGTGGCGTTCATGGTCAGAGTACATAGTGATGTCCTCGCTGGGGAGAGACAATGACTACAAAAACCTGGGAGCTGTGTTGTTAATGGCCAACACCGGCAGCGATGTATGGAGCTGGCAACGTCACTGCTGGCCTTGATGATGGCCAGGTTGGTGCTCATACAAAACGTGCTGCTGATTCTAATGAAGCACAGTGGAGAATAGCCCGAGAGAGACACCCAGGAAGGTGTTATCAGTGGAGACAGTGTTGATGAGATATTGGGGTCCTGCCAGGAGGAGGAGGGGGGACCATGGGACCAGGGCCTGGGGTCAAAAATATTTATATTCACATTGCAGTTGTGACTCAGTCCCTTAGGATGCTGTGACCGGAAAACACATATTACACCATAACCTCCACTTCTTGAGTTCCAGTGATTTTCTTGCCTCAGCCTCCTGAGTAGCTGGGGTTACAGATGTGCCATGATGCCCCACTAATTTTTTTGTATTATTTTTAGTAGAGATGGGGTTTTGCCATGTTGGCTCGGCTGGTCTTGAACTCCTGACCTCAAGTGATCCCCCTGCCTCTGCCTCCCAAAGTGCTGGGATTACAGGCGTGAGCCACTGTGCCGGGACCTTTATGATTTTTGATATGCAGCTCATATTCAAAATTACTGCTTGGCTTCTTTGCCACAGAGTCTTCCTTCTCTGACAGGGCTTCTCATTGGGTCTCAGTGGTAGACACTCTGAAGGATGCCTGCCTCACTGTTTGAAGTGAATTATTTTGTGTATCACCTTGATCCTAAATAAGGTCAGACAATCTCACTATGCTCTAAACATTTGTTCAAATCTTATTAAACTATTTTCATGTAGTATAATAAAATGCTATTAATAACTCTTGGTTTAATTCACTATCATTTTGCATGTGGTGACATTGACTGAGCCCAAGCTCTACCAATTCTGCCTTTGTTTTTTTCTTTTTCAATGTTTAATTTTGGAGGTACTTAGTAGGTATACATCCCTCATGATTTTGAAATTAAAATGTGTCTTTAGGCTGAGCACAGTGGCCCACACTTGTAATCCCAATACTTTGGGAGGTTGAAGTTAGAGAACTGCTTGAGCCCAGGAGTTTGAGGCCAGCCTGGGCAATTTAGAGAGACCCCATTCCTACAAAACAAAAAGTTAAAAATTAAAAAACAAATAGGTCTCTTAGTGATTTTTTCTTTTTTCTTTTTTAAATTACATATTCACTGTAACAAAAAAGTTTGAGAATATGGATAGGCAAAAAGAAGAAAATAAAAAACACCCCTAGTCCCATTCTCAGAGTTAGCCATTGCTTACCACTTGATGTATTTATTTCCTTCCAATCTTTTTCTGTGTATGTACATGTGAATATTGTGTATAAAAACACACACACACACCTATAAAACATAAATAAGATGTCCAGTTACCTCAATAACTGGATTATTTGTTTCTAATACATATACTTTGTCATGTTTTGCCTATTTTCATTTCATAACCATCTGAACTTATTTATGATGGCTATTCTTTCATTTAGTTCTCTGAAGTTTTATGTATACATTTTAAAGCCCCCTTCAAGATTGTCTATTATCTCTAGTTCCTTAAGTTTAAATTTTCTTGTTTGGTGTTGCTTATCTATTCTTGTCTATGAGCTTATCTTTCATGGGAGTCATCTTGGGGACTTCTCCCCTGTGTGGTCTGAGTTTTAGAGGGAGGATTCCAGTGAGGAGGTTTCAGTGTTTTCCTATGGAATAGAGCACTGACTCCAAACCAAGTCTATGGCTAGTGGACCAGGTCTGTTGACTGTTTCTACTGATAGCTGGAGAGATGGCTTGTGTTCAGCCACAGCCTTGGGCAGCCTTCTTCCTGAAGGGGCAGCATGGTCCTGACTCCTGGACTCACGGCTTCCTGGTGCATGTGGGTCTCATGACTCATTGAAATCTCAACCACAGCTCATCCAGTCTGAGTCCCCTGTGGGCCTTCTGGCTTTAGCTCCCATTTATAGGCATGCTTTATTTTATTATACTTTGCTTTATTGCACTTTGCAGATATTGCATTTCTTACAAATTGAAGGTTTGTGGCAACCCCCGCATGGAGCAAGTCTATTGGTGCCATTTTTCCAACAGCATGTACTCACTTCATTAGCATTTTTTAGCAATAAAGTATCTTTTAATCAAGGTATGTACATTGTTTAGACATATGCTATTGCACACTTAATAAACCACAGAATAGGGTAAACACACTTTTATATGCACTAGGAAACCGAAAATGTGTGGGACTTGCTTTATCATAATATTTACTTTATTGTGATGATCTGGAACTAAACTGGCACTGTGTCTGAGGGATGCCTGTGTGCCTTTGCTCCTACTCTGTCCCTGGAGATTGCCCTTTCTTGCTTGGAGCTTGGACATAGCAATCTAAAATATGTTTTTATATTTTATTGTTTTACTATGCATTTGCAATAGGAGGTGACAGCAGTACTGGGAGTTCACCCTGTGCTCAACCTGTTGACCTGAAATTCAACACCAATTATACTTATGTTGGATGATTTGTGTTTGTTCTCATACATCCAACGTCTTCTTAACTACTTTAATTGCTTTGTCATTTTTTTCCATGTTCACTAGAATTATCTCAAGGTTTTCCTGAGCTGGGACAATTTTAAGCTGCCATGATGTTTCCAACTTATCTAATAGCTCCATAAAGCTCTTGTTTTCATCCAGAATTTTTTTCTTTAGCTCTGAATTTCCTTTGCATTTCACTTGATGGACTTATCAAGTCATCCTTGGGTTCTTGTTTTACTAAATTTCAAAAGCATATTAAATATTTTTAAATTAATTATATACTAAGTTAATATAGTTTATTAATTGTTAAATTAATATAATTAATTAAATTAATATGAGTAATTAAGTATTAAATATTCTTATTGGTTCTACAATGTGACGCATTCTCAGAAGTTTTCTTCTGTACTTGGGAGAGTGATTTCTTCCAGTCTGGATATCTGGATATGTCTTTTCCATGTTGTGTTTCTTGCTTTTGTTGTTTGTTTGTTTTTGAGACAGAGTCTCACTGTCACCCAGGGTGGAGTTTCAGTGGTGCAGTTATGGCTCATTGCAGCCTCTACCTCCTGTGCTCAATTTATCCTCCTGCCTTGTCCTCCAGAGTAGCTGGGACTACAGGTGTGTGCCACTACACCCAGGTAATTTTTTCTATTTTTTGTAGAGACAGGGTCTCACTATGTTGCCTAGCCTGGTCTCGAACTACTGGGCTCAAGTGAGCCTCTTGCCTTACCCTCCCAAAGTGCTGGGATTATAGGCATGAGCCACTGCACTCGGCCTCTTACTTATTTTCTCTCTTTTCTTTCACCTACTCTGCCTCTCCTTCTTGGTGTTCTTCTTTTTAAAATCTAGTATGTCGGCTTAGCTTCCATGTCATCTCTTTTAATTTTGCACAGGTAAGTCTGGTCAGACCTTCTAATGCTCTGAGAATGTGAGGGTGAATTCTTTTTGACACCTTTCTAGCTACCTGTCATTCCCTCAATACTAGAGTTTGGGGGCTGGGTGGTACTTCCTTCCTGTGTCCTGAGGATCACGCAGACAGGCGAAGGATAGAGCTGGGCCTGGCTCCCTCCTGACATGGTCTAGCGTCCCACACCTGGGTCTGCTCCACTCGGCAGATGCATGTTCCCTCCTGGGACTTCAGCTCATCCCCTTAGACAGCATGGAGCCCTGGAAGTGGCAAGTCCGGCTCACAGGAGCCGCTGCTGGCTCCTGTGATGAAGCTCAGGGGCTCCTCCTCTCTGGGATTTCTCCTGGACTCCCCAGGCTGCCGATTCAGTCTCTTGGCCCTCTTTGTGCCGAATTGAGAGGTGCCAGTGACCCTTCTTGGGATCCTGTTCTCTAACCTTCCCTCATTTGGCTTCACCTGTGTGTGTGGGAGACAGCTAACATTCCATTCTGAGACCCTCTATTTCTTTCCTCTTGCTACCTTTTCAGTCTTATGTCAAGGTTGTACTATTTTCCATGTTTGGTTGCCTCTGGTTGGCTTTTGACTTTTTTGTTTTTGTTTTGTTTTGTTTTGTTTTTGAGATAGAGTTTCACTCTTGTTGCCCAGGCTGGAATGCAGTGGCACGATCTCGGCTTACTGCAACCTCCGCCTCCCGGGTTCAAGCAAATCTCCTGCCTCAGCCTCCTAAGTAGCTGGGACTATAGGCGCCCGCCACCACGCCAGGCTAATTTTTGTATTTTTAGTAGAGCCTGTTGGTCAGGCTGGTCTCAAACTCCTTACCTTAGGTAATCTGCCCGCCTCACCCTCCCAAAGTGCTGGGATACAGGCGTGAGCCACCGCACCTGGCCAGCTTTTGACTTTTTTCCAAAAAAATTTTTTTTGATCACCTTATGATGTGCCAGGTAGAAGGAGGTGTGTATCTGGCCTCACTTGTGCCACCTTTACCCAAAGTCCAGCCACATGTGCTGTCAAGGCTCCGAGCAAGACCCCAGGAACTCCTGGGTCTTTGCTACCGCCAGAGGGTTGCACCTGCTCCTCAGACAGAAGACCCTACTCTCATGGTTTCTCTTTCTCAGACCCCTAAACCCCTGGTTTCTTCATCTTTTAAATGAATGTTTCATATTCAATTAACCTATGTTGAAACTTTACCAACTCTAAAATGAAATTATACTTCCTTCCTACATTTAACTCGATCTAACCATAGAGTTCCGCTCCCCAGTATTTCTGAAAGTTTCCCAGGGACAGCTTTGCACAACTCCAGAAAGTATCTCTCACTCTCACTCTACCCTTTGCTTCTTACTGCCACGATTCTGCCTCTGTAGCTTATGGGACTGGCGACTTAATGACTCTGTCAGGCCTCAGAAAGAGGACATTGCCCTCCCCCAACCCCTGCAGCTCATCTGACCACAGGTTCCACTGAGTGGGGGCATAAAGAAAGCAGACTTAGAAATTTCCATCTGCCTCCAGAGGAGAAGTGTCTTGTACACAAAGGCCTCCATTTGGCAGGGGCCACTTTAACCCACACCAATAGCAATACACAGGCCCCCTTTCTCCACAGAGACAGGAAGAAATCCTTCCCTTTCCAGCCCACAACACTCTTCCTTGGCTGCCTTGGGTTGACAGACCCTGAGAACACCGCTTTCTCTTAGGGGCAATCTCCCTCCTCCCGCCGACGCCTGAAGGTGTGGCCTGACCCTTTAGCCTCCCGAGAAAATAAACAACCATCCGAGTGTTTTGTTGTCAGAGCCTCGGGCCCATCAGGCAGCACTGTTCCCTCCCTGGGCATCATGGCAGCCTTTCCTCCAGCCTGAGGTGGGGGAGAGGGTCAGGTCTTCCGACCTATGGTCACCCCACCTCCCAGGAGCAAATGTTGGATGACCAAGCACTCACGTCACCCAAGAGCCAAAGGGCAGCCTCAACCAAGACATTTAAAAATGGACACCTTAGGCTGGGTGTGGTGGCTCACGCCTGTAATCCCAGCACTTTGGGAGGCCAAGGCGGGTGGATCACGAGGTCAGGATATTGAGACCATCCTGGCCAACATGGTAAAACCCCGTCTCTACTAAAATACAAAAAATTAGCCGGTGTGGCAATGCATACCTGTAATCCCAGCTACTTGGGAGGCTGAGGCAGGGGAATTGCTTGAACCTGGAAGGTGGAGGTTGTAGTGAGCCCAGATCATACCACTGCATTCCAGCCTGGTGACAGAGCAAGACTCCGTCTCAAAAAAAAAAAAAAAAAAAAGACACCTTAGAACACGTGTCTAATTTGTTTGGGGGCAGTTTTACCCATAAACACAATTAATGTTTCCTAACGGGGCCCATAATGACTTTGCTCAGAATCATCCCAGCTGGGCTTCCTCCAGAACAGCGGTGGCTTCTCGCCTCGCAACAGGCGGCCCGAGAGTGCTGTCCAAGACAGTTAAAATGTGAGCACACTGGCGGCGGACTCACTTGAAAGAGTTTCCGAAGCTATGCCTGAGGTAAGCCTGGCTTCTGGAGGCCTCTCTGCAGAGGAACCAATCCCACGCCCACTCCCTGATTGGACAGTAAGACTCAAAGCTCCAGTTCTCCCCTTCCTATGTGGCTTTGCAGGTTCTGTGTCTGACTGGACTGCCACTTTTCTCACCTACCTGTGGTCTGTGCTGCAGAACATCCTAGCCACACAGGAAAGGTGGGAGCAGTGGGTGGCGTGAGGCCAACTGAGGTTTCAATCCAGTTCCCCTTCCCCCACCACCTGCTTTACCTGGTTGGTGCTACCTCTGCAAACACCACCTGCTGGGACAGCGTGGGTGGGAGGGGCTGGTGAGGAGGATTATTTCTCGTTACTGCCTTGGAGAAGCTTCTGTGGGCATTGCTCACTCCCTTGTTCTGGGCAGAGAAGGAAGCCACCTGTGTTAGCCAAGGTTTTAGCTCAATGACCAGATGAGAGGCTTCAATGTGGATTCCTGAGTCTGGAATCCAGAGCCACAGAGAATGAGGGAAAGTTGTGGAATCATTGGTGGAGGCAGGATTGGGAATCTCTTGCAGCCAGAAAAATCGCCATCGCAGAGGGAGACTAGAAACCATCTCTGGGCCTGAACCTGTCTTTGCTCCCACCTTCCTTGGGCATTTAGGTGGTTTTGTGACACTGACCTCAGGCAGGTGAGAAAAGTGGCAGTGCAGTCAGACAATTCACAGAGGCCAGACAGGAAGGGGAGAACTGGAGCTTCTGAGTCTTATTATCCAACTAGCCAGGACGTGGGGGGGTGGGCTTCACTCTTCTCTACAGAGAGGCTTCTAGAAGCAGCCTTATCTCAGGCACAGCTTATGAAACTCTTTCCTGGGATTCCATGTTTGGAGCCCCTTCCATGAACATTCATGGAAGCTATAAAAAAAATAATAAAAAGAAAAAAAGAAACTCTTTCCTATGAGCCAGCCACCAGTGTGCTTAAATCTTAACAAACATCATGACCTTTACTTAATAAAGGCCTGGGGGAAAGCCAGGGCAAGCGTTCCCACTTTAAAGTGCTTCATAAACGACGTGGCATCTGCAGTCACAAGGGTGACATGATTAGCCTGCTGTCACCTGAGTCATTTTTTCCAGATGTGGTGAGGGGCAAGGCAGCCAGCTGGTGTCATGGAAAAAGTTCTGGATTCGAGTCTCGGTCAGATGTTGGTTACCCACTCAAACTGCTGCTGTGGCAGCCCTGCCTCCTTGCACCGCCGTTTCACATCTCTGATGTGGGAGATGAAGAGAGGAATGATCCATGCCTGGTATTTTGCAAAGAGAATGCATGCATTCATAGATACGAGAGCACTGAAAAAACCCAAGCCACTGATTCGTCAGGCAGGCTGTGTAGGGGGATGTTCACTGGACTTGGTGTTTGAAGACTCAGGTTGGATCCAAGCTAATTCTTCTTTTTTTGAGACAGTCTCTGTCACCCAGGCTGGAGAGCAGTGGTGAGATTTCAGCTCACTACAAACTCCGCCTCTGGGGTTCAAGCAATTCTCCTGCCTCAGCCTCCCAAGTAGCTGGGATTACAGGTGTAAGCCCCCACACCTGGCTAGTTTTTTGTTTTTTTTTTTGTTTTTTTTTTTGTAGTTTTAGTAGAGATGGCGTTTCACCATGTTGGCCAGACTGGTCTTGAACTCCTGACCTCAAGTGATTCACCCATCTCAACCTCCCAAAATGCTGGGATTGTAGGTGTGAGGCACCGCTCCCGGCTGGATTCAAGCTAATTCCTAATCATGTAAATCTAAGCAAGTGACTTAGTGTCTTCAGACCTAAGTTTTCTCCACTGTCAAATGGGTATAGTCACCCTGCACCTGGCTCTCCTGAGCGGTAGATGAAATGAGATGGGGGATGCATGGGAAGTGCTGTGGGATGGCATTCTCAGATGTTATTTGATGCTGTCTAAGGTAAAGGTTTCTTATTTGGGCTGCTAGGGCAGAGCACTTTTGGGCCTCCCAAGTCCATTCTCTTTCAAGAGAAGACAGCAGCTGCCAGTTACCCTGGTAACCCAGACCAGCAGCAGGCCTCCTGCAGGGACTTTCCTGCCCCAGCACAGTTGTCAGTTTCCCTTCTCAACCTCAGCTGAGGCCAGAAGTGTGGTGGAGATACGCAGGTTCCTCAAGCAGGGCCTTCCGCAGAGCACACGGTGCCCACTGGCATCGCCTGCTGCAACTTCTTGCTTTGTGGAAGGGAACCCGATTACACATTTCACTGTTTTCTCTGCTTTCTTTCTGTGACTCGTGTTTGTGAGTATTTCAGGTAAACACTTGTAGAGAGCAGCCTTCTTGGCTCAGTTTTCTGCTCTCCATGTTCTCTGTGCCAGGGTGCTGACCGTTCCCTCCTGTGTCCAGCCCCTGGGAATAGGTCAGGTGCCTGAGATCCCGACTGCCTGGGCTGTCTTCAACCAGGACCTGAGGCGTTTGTCTCTGTAGCAGTGGGTTTCATTCACTACTGTCTTTTGTGAAGAGCAGAGGCTGCCTGTTTCTCCCCCTGCCCTTCCTGACAGGAAACTAGCACTGGCTGAAATTTCTCCAGGGTTTACACGCTTCTCAGTGTCCTGGTCCCATGTTCAATATAAAAGTCCTGTGAATCACCAGTCTTCAGGAGTAACACTTCTTATTCTCAGAAAGTCAGGACCAGCCTGGAAGGATTTCATACCTTCCTGAGATTTGCTATTTTGACCATCCCCTATCTGTTTTCCTGTAATTATCTCCTGTGAAACTTATAAAACTAAAATACCATGGGTGCTTACCTATGGGGCAACCAAAAAATAGAAGGCCTTGAACTTGAATCCCTCTGTACATGTGGGTTTCTACGAGGGGCAGGTAGGCAGCTGCCTGATGAGGGGGGCAAGAAAGCCTAGAGCTGACAGGGCACCAGAGAGGGGCAGAGCAGCCTGCCCAGTAAGGAGGCCTGTGGGTGAGTCCCTGATCTGTGCCAGCCAGGAAGTTGTAGAAGGCAGGGAGTAGTTGCCATGCTTATGTGATTCTTGTAGGAGTGGTCCCTGAGATTAGTTGGAGAGGCCCTTTATCATGGATAGGAGAGCTATGCAAACTCTTGTTTCACAGGTCCAATAAAGGACAGCTACCAGGGATTATTCCTTTCAAACAGGAATAATAAAAGTGTAAAACCACGTCACATCCCTGGTAGCTGTCCTTTATTGATGTTTCTGTTTTCTTTCTTTTCTCTGTGTCCTGCCTTATCTCATGAATGCTCATGTTAAACCTGGGAGGTGGCAGTTTTATCATCCCCATTTTACAGAAAAGGAAAAGCAAAGGGCAACCACATGGGCTAGGAATGTCACATCCTAGTGGCTTTCCTGGAAGTGTGCCAGATGCCAGGTGCCCTGCTAGGTGCTTTCCCAAGTAGCATCTGGGATCCTCAGAAGAGCTCTGTGGGGTAGGATCTATGATCCCCACTTTATAGGTGTGGCCCACAAGGTCCCCAGAAGGTGACCTGCCCAGGGTGTAAGTGCAAGTCTGTCACCTTTGCTGCAGCTTTCTGCAGCACAGAAAGCTGGTCCAGCTATTCAACTGGTTAGAAGGCTGGTTAGGAATCAGCCATGGGTCCCTATCACATCCCAGACCATCACAGACCTCCTTGCTGCTGGAGGGTGGTAACCTGCTCTTGGCTGACTCACTCACCATCTAATCCTTAAGCAGGCCTGAGAGAGAGGAAGGAAAAGGGAACACCTGGCCCAACAAGGGGCTTGGACCCAGGTCACCTGAACCTACCACATTTACTTGCACAGTCTCCTCACATCCTGTACTTATTCTGAGGGTGCATGAGCTTGGCCATTATAAACAAGGAAGGTAAACTTATTTATTAGCTGCTGTGAGTCCTACTCTGTGCTTTTCCTGCTCACAAAATCTCTGTGACACAGAGAGCAATCCCCTTTCTACAGAAGCAGGAACTGCGATAGAGGGGCATGAATGCATCCAGCCATATAGCTAGTGGTGGTCAAGCCAGGATTCAACCCAAGGCTGCTGTCCTCCAGAGCTCATGGGATTTCTTTCAAACCAGAGTAAATAGTTTAGACTATCCTCTCTTGGTACTCCTCCTGCATGAGTGAGTTCTCACAAGATCTGGTTGTTTAAAAGTGTGTAACACCACCCCTGTCTCTCTCAGTCCTACTCCTGCCTTGTAAGACACCTGCTCCTGCTTTGCCTTCCGCTGTGAGTAAAAGCTCCCTGAGACCTCCCAGAAGCAGATGCTGCCAATTAAACCCCTTTTCTCTATAAGTTCCCCAGGCTCAGGTATTTCTTTACAGCAATGCGAGAGCAGACTGATACACTTGTTTTTGATGATCTGAATAGTTTTGAGGAGTACTAGTCATGTATTTTGTAGGCAACCCCTCAATTGAATTTGTTCAATGTTTTCTCATAAGACTGGGGTTTTGGGTTATGGAGAGGAAGTTCATTTCATCACATCATGTCAAGGATACATACTATCAATCTGATATGTCACTGTTGACGTTGACCTTGATCATCTGGTTCAGGTAGTGTTTGTCAGTTTCCCCACTGTGAAGTTACTTCTCCCCCTTCCCATACTGCATTCTTTGGAAAGAAGAGTACTATGTGCAACCCAAGGAGTGGAGAGTTATGCTGTCTTCCTTGAAGGCTGGGTATCTATGTAAATTATCTGGAATTTTCCTGCACAGGGAGAGATTTGTCTATGTATTTTTGAACATATATGTAGTATTACACTCAGCTATTATAATATTTTAAGTTGTATTACATACTTAGATTGAGGTTCATTCTTGTTTTTTTCATGAGATGAAATCTTGCTGTCACCTAGACTGGAGTTGAGTGGCCTGATCTTGGCTCACTGCAACCTCCACCTCGCGGGTTTAAGTGATTCTCCTGCCTCAGCCTCCTGAGTAGCTGGGATTACAGGCACCTGCCATCACGCCTGGCTAATTTTTGTATCTTTAGTAGAGACGGGGTTTCACCATGTTGACCTGGCTGGTCCCAAACTGCTGATCTCAAGTGATCTGCCTACCTCAGCCTCCCCAAAGTGCTGGGATTACAGGTGTGAGCCACTGCATCTGGCTGAGGTTCATTCTTACACTTAAAAATACGCATATCAGAGAGTCTGCTTGATGATTTATTTTGTTTGTAGCTAAGGTCTTATCAGATCTGAGTAGAACATGTTTTTTAATAATCACAAGAGCTAGCTTCTATTAAGGGCTTACTGTGTCTAGTTCTAAGCATGTCACATACTGTATGAATTCACTTAATCCTCACAGCTACCCTCTGAGGTGGGAACTACTATTATCCCCATTTTGCAGGTGAGGAAACAGAGGCCCAGGGAAGTCAGATAACACGCCCACATAACTAGAGAGTGGCAGAGCTGGGGGGGAACACTGGCAGTCTGGCTTCAGAGCACATTCCATAGCAGCTGCCTCTGCCCCCTCTGGCCTTGCTAGGCCTCAATGTCGCAAACACACCGTTCTCTGATCTCCTGGAGGTAACAGAGCTGCCATTATCCCAGGAGGCAAGGCTGTCCCAAGAGCATAGAACAATAGTAGTAAGGTTGGTTGCCAGCTTCTAGGTGTCACCTCAAGGCTCCTCACTGCTTCTATTATTATTCTAATAGTTCTGAGCTAGGCATGAGGTAATTTGAGCTTTTAGACCTTGATCATTTCACTACGGTTTGCTGTTAGGCTTCAGTTTTGTCATCTAAAACAGCACTATCCTTCTAGAGTTGCCGTGAGGATAGGAGAGGAGTCTGCCAAGTGCTTAGCAGGGGCCTGGAGGGCAGAAAATGCATTCCCTGATGGGGAGGGGAGGAAAGCTCACAGAGCCTCTGACCCAGCTCTGTGCTGGAGCTGCAATGCGGGCAAAAGACCATGAAACAAAACGTGATTTCAAAATAACTCAAGTCTTTCACGTGCGTTTCTCACACACTGGTAAGTGAATGCGGTCCTTTGGAAAATCATTTGATTCTCACAGTGGCCGTGTGAGAGTCACAGCTCTTCTTGCACATCCCCCCTCTGTCTTCTCCCACACACGGCTCTCACTTGCTGCAGGGGCTCCCGGTCTGGTTCTCAGTTTCCGTTTCCTCTGATTTTATCTCACAAATAGCTGGCAGGGCAGGGCTCCTTCCCTTGGAGGGTGGGCTCCAGGAGGGACTAAGGAGAGTGTCACCAGAACCCTCATTAGGGGCCACGGGGGTAAAGATCACGCCACTGAACTCCAGCCTAGGTGACAGCAAGATTTCATCTCATGAAAAAAACAAAAATTAGCCGGGTGTGATGGCAGGCTGGTCTTGAACTCCTGACCTCGTGATCCACCTGCCTCAGCCTCCCAAAGTGCTGGGATTACAGGCGTGAGCCACCACGCCCGGCCCTCGCCAGTCATTTTATCCCATCACATGAATCATTCTTTTAGGCGCCTGTATTAGTACCACAAACTTTGGCTTAAAATGACAGAACTCTATCCTCTCACAATTCTGGAGTTAGAAGTCAGAAATCAAGGTGGTGGCAGGGCCATGCTTGCTCTAGAGCTGCTAGGAGAAGATCCTTCTGATAAAAGAAAAACTTCAGCTGAATTACGTTTAAAGGAATTTGAGTTTAATTAAATGAACAATTTGTGAACCGGGCAGCCCCCAGAATCACAGCAGATTCACAGAGACTCCAGTGCAGCCACACGGTGGAAGCAGATTTATAGAAAAAGAGAAATGACGTACAGAAATTGGAAGTAAGGTACAGAACGGCTGGATTGGTTTCAGCGCAGTGTTTGCCTTATTTGAACATGGTTTGAACACTCAGCAGTGTATGAATGGTTGAAGTATGGCCTCTGGGATTGGCCAACACTTAAGTATTGTTACAGGTGCATACTACTAAGTTAGGTTTTCAATTTTGTGTGACTATTAGGCTAGGTTACAGTTCATCCACAAGGACTCAAATATAGAAGTACAGAGTCCTTCTCAGGACATATATAGTTTGCTTTAACACTTCCTTGCCTCTTCTTAGCTTCTTATGGTTGCTGGCAGTCCTCGGTGTTTCTTGGCTTGTAGACCCATCATATTCATTTCTACCTCCATCTTTATATGGCCTTCTCCCTGTGTATTTGTGTCCAAACTTTCCTCTTCTTATAGGGACACCAGTCATTGGATTAGGGACCACTCTAGTTGAGTATGACTTCATCCTAACTTGATTACATCTGCAAAGACTCTATTCCCAAATAAGGCCACATTCACAGGTTTGGGGGCCAGGATATATCCTTTTGGGGAACATAATTCAACTTAACCTGTAACAGTGCCATATTATTTAGATTGATTCTGAGCTCGCCCATTTCCAGTCTAACATCTCCAAACCTGGTTCCCCCTAGACCCTTGAGCTTCTCTGTGACTCTTGTCCAAATGAAACTGTGAGGCGAGCTGCCCTGCTGACCAACGGCAGGGTCTTCCTTCTGGCTCCAGGCTCTGCACTGAAGAGCAGTGGGCCAGATGGGTATTACCCAGTGCTGTGGGGGAAGCCAAGAGGGCATAGCCGGTAGGAAATATATTCTCCAGAAGTGATCACTTTTCGGTTTAAAAAATAGGTAATTAATTGATATATTTTAAAGGTATATGTCAACATAATGTTTTATTAAGATTATGAGTGAAATTTTTTCTTCTATGAAGAATCAATGTGAAGTTATGGTTAAAATATCAATTGCTATATCATATTAGGAGAGAAAAGAGGAACTATTCAATAACTGAAGCTAGGAAAGCATCCATATGGAGAAAAATGAAACTGGGCAGTGTCAAAGCATGTCTTCATTGTTTATCTTGGTAGAAAAGATAGGGGACTGCCGGGTGTGGTGGCTCACACCTGTAATCCCAGCACTTTGGGAAGCCGAGACAGGTGGATCACCTGAGGTCAGGAGTTCGAGACCAGCCTGGCCAATCTGGTGAAACCCCGTCTCTACTAAAAATGCAAAAATTAGCTGGGCGTGGTGGTGGGTGCCTGTAATTCCAGCTACTCCGGAGGCTGAGGGCGGAGAACCACTTGAACCCAGGAGGCAGAGGTTGCAGTGAGCTGAGATCGCGCCATCGCATTCCAGCCTGGGCAACAGAGCGAGACTCCATCTCAAAAAAAAAAAAAAAAAAAAAGAGAGTGTCTTTCTTTGACTAAAGAAGGAAAGAGGCCAGGCATGGTGGCTCACACCTGTAATTCTAACATTCTTGGAGGCCAAGACGGATGGATCACTTGAGGCCAGGAGTTTGAGATTAGTCTGGACAACAAAGCAAGACCCTGCCCCTATAAAATTTTTTTTTTAATTGACTGGGTGTGGTGGCATGTACCTGTAGTCCCAACTACTCAGGAGGCTGAGGCAGGAGGATTGCTTGAGCCCAGGAGTTCCAGGCTGCAGTGAGCCATGATTGAGTCACTGCACTGAAGCCTGGGTGAGAGAACAAGACCTGTTGCTAAAAAAAAAAAATTTAAAGAGAAGGAAAGAATTCTTAAATTAGGTACAAAATAGTACCAACCAGAAAGAGAACAGATTAATATATTATTATTGACTATATTAAGTATATTATAAAATTGAATATTCACATTCTCTATGATCCAATGTGTACATCAGGATATATCTATTAGAATACCCTTAGCAACTCTGTAGACATCAGCGAAAACAAACAAAAACAAACCGGGAAACATCCCAGATGTCCATTGACAGGTAAATGAATAAACAAATTGATATATTCACAGAGTAGAATATTATACAGTTAAAGCAATGAACTACAACTACATGCAACACTGTTTTTATTTTTTTAAGAGAGAGAGTCTCTGTCACCCAGGCTAGAGTGCAGTGGCATGATCTCAGCTCACTGCAACCTCTGTCTCCCTGGTTCAAGTGATTCTCTTGCCTCAGCCTCCTGAGTAGCTGGGATTACAGGTGTGCACCACCACCCCTGGCTAATTTTTGTATCTTTAGTAGAGATGGAGTTTCACCATGTTGGTCAGGCTGGTCTTGAACTCCTGACCTCGTGATCCACTAGCCTCAGCCTCTCGAAGTGCTAGGATTACAGGTGTGAGCCACCGCTTCCAGCCAACACTGTCCTTAACAATGTAATTTTATATAGACTACCTATAACAGAAGACCTTTCATTGATTGCGACAGGGTCTCCCTCTGTCATGCAGGCTGGAGTGAAATGGTGCAATCTCAGCTCACTGCAACCTCCACCTCCCAGGCTCAAGTGATCCTCTTGCCTCAGCCTTCTGAGTAGCTGAGACAGTGGGTACATGCCACCACACCTGGCTACTTTTTAAATTTTTTTGTAGAGATGGGGTCTCGCCATGTTGCCCAGGTTTGTCTCTAACTCCTGGGCTCAAGCAATCCTCCCAGTTTGGCCCCCAAAAGTGCTGGGATTATAGGTATGAGCCACTGTGCCTGGCCCTCTATTAAGTTTAAAAACAACTAAAACTAAACATTTATTAAGCATTACATTAATCAAATATAATTTAACATTAATTAAACATTGATTAAGGATAACAGTAATTAAACTACTTTTTTTTTTTTTTTAAAGACGGGGTTTCACCGTGTTGGTCAGGCTGGTCTTGAACTCCTGACCTCAGGTGATCCACCCGCCTTGGCCTCCAAAGTGCTTGGATTACAGGCGTGAGCCACCACGCCTGGCCTAATTAAACTACTTTTTAAAGGAAGAAAATTATTAGGACAAAAATAGAAGTAAAGGAGTAAGGAGAAGCACACAGGTAAATGTAAGTTATCGTTAACATTTTAGGCCAGGTGCAGTGGCTCATGCCTGTAATCCCAGCACTTTGGGAGGCCAAGGCTGGTAATCGCTTGAACCCAGGAGTTTGAGACCAGCCTGGGCAACATAGAGAGACCCTGCCTCTACAAAAATAATAAAAATTTTAAAAAATTAGTTAAAAAATGGTGGTGCGTACCTGTAGTCCCAACTACAGCTGCTGAGGAGGTTGAGGTGGGAGGATCACCTGAGCCCGGAGAAGTCAAGGCTGCAGTGAGCCGTGATCTTGCCATTCCCCTTGGTAACACAGTGAAACCTGTCACACTCACACACACAAAATTAGATCTTGGGTTGACAGATGAATTCACAGGTGTTCAGATACATATCATTTTGAAATAAATTAATAAAAGAAAAGAAAGCCGTGCTAGGAAAAAAGGCAATATTGGTGGCCAAGCGGCTAGGCTGTATGGCATAAAAGTAGTTAGTCAAAGGGAAACCCCTTTTCAAATGTGCTCTATCGCCCACTAGCCAGTAGTGGCCCGGTCCTCCCTGGACAGCTCCCTGTCATGGGATAATCTGGCTGTGCGTCTCCTGGAACTTGGGCCTTGCCATTGGGAGTCCCCATTTAGTTGAGAAGCTGCAGAGGCAGTTTGTGTTTCTGTGGCCTTGTAATGGGGCACATCTTCTGTTTGGGGGGGGGAGTTCCTTCCTGTTCCAGAGAGATCATGAAGCAGCAGCTACATTGGCAAGGGCAGAGAAGATGTCCCAGTGATGGCTATTAAGAGGTCCCTTGCAGAAAAGGATTAGTGTCTAGCTAGCAGAGAAACACTTGCCAGGTACTTAACAGGTTCTACTTGATGTTAGTAGAGGGTCTCCCCCAACATACATGCCCACTTAGCCAGGAAAGAAGGTAGCAGGAAGGAAGGAGGCCCCCTGAGTGTTGAGATGACAGAGGCAGCCTGCCCCCACAACCACACCCACACACTGAGGTTTCACCAGGGCATAGGGGAGTGGTGGTTAAAAGACAAGAGAACAGGCAGATATTATTATCTCCAAGTTTCGCCCCAAAGTATGAGCTCTGAAAGTGAACATGAGGACCCATTTCCATCTGTCCCTACCCCATTCTACTCCCAGGTCTAAGTTGCTTACCAAGATGAATAATGAGGGTTCTTTGCAGCTTGTAAAATGCTTTTGTATAATATCATCACATTTGGTCCTCCTTAAAAAACCCGGTGGGGGTGGTTATCATGGTTACCTTTATTTTATAGATGAAAAAAAACGGGAGGCTTGGACAGGCTCAGTGACTTGTCTAAGGTCATAGACTCAGAGGCAGAGCTGAGAGCAAGACTTCCGACTCCATGGACAGTGCTCTTGTGCTGTGTTCCCAGAGGGAATGCCCAAAAACATGCTGTCTCAGCAGGAAGTGGCCACTACCCAAAAGCAGAACGGGAGGAAAGGAACAGGGGCCACATCTGGTCCTCACCGGCCAGTGGGGGAAATGCTGGTTTTGGAAGGAGATATTTAGAGAGTGGCCCTCCTGTCACCTGATCCAAAAGGCCAGGACTGAAGGAGCCAAGTCCTAGAGCAGCAGAGCTCTGTTAATTTGTTGTCTGTGCCTTCTGTACAGTAACCCTTGGTGACCCTGAATATGCTGTTTTTTCCAGTGAGTCTAGGGAAGGAACTCCAAGGAATCATTTCATCATCATTTTAAAAAATACAAAAAAAAAGGAAAAAAAAGTTAAAAAGGGATGCCTCAAAGTTTGATGCTCTCTTTGTTTTTAATCAATCAGGGATTGCTCATTGTAAAAGTAATTTGGGGGCCCAGGTGTGGTGGCTCACTCCTGGAATCCCAGCACTTTGGGAGGCTGAGGCAGGTGGATCACAAGGTCAGGAGTTCAAGACCAGCCTGGGCAAGATGGTGAAACCCCGTCTCTACTAAAACTACAAAAATTAGCCAGGCACGGTGGCAGGCACCTGTAATCCCAGCTACTCGGGAAGCTGAGGCAGGAGAATCACTTGAACCTGGGCGGCAGAGGTTGCAGTGAGCTGAGATTGCACCACTACACTCCAGCCTGGGCGACAGAGTGAGACTTGGTCACACACAAAAAAAAAAGTAATTTGGGATAATATAGTCAAATAAAAAGTAGAAAAAAGTGTCATACCACCCAGGGATAATCACTTGTCCATCTCCAACTTATCCCTGGCAGGGAATCTGCAGAAAACACAGCACTGTTACCTCCCTTTGAGGCCTCAAATAAGTTCTAACAGAAACAGCATGTTTTTGCTTAGGATGTAGAAAGCTGCAAAAGAATAAAGAAAAGAACTCTCATCCAAACGGTGAGAAAAAGATATATAACCTATAAATCATACCTTTTCTTGAACCTATCAGAGAGCTGGGGTCACAAGGCAATTAAATGAACTGAATTCCAAAGAGCAATTATCCCCCTCTAAGAAGAAATAGGGCACAGGGGCTGTTTTACCTTTTGCCCCAGACTGGCTACATCATTCACAGAACCCAGTGAAAAATATGGGGGACCTTCTGAGCAGGGGACACTGTGTGACTGCACAGCTTGGATGCCATGAGGTGGGTCCTGTCTTTGGAAGAGAACAGAAGGAAGTGGTTACCATCAGTGTTGGTAAAAAGGAAGGACCTCAAATGTTTTGGATTCCCAAAGGCTAAGTATAGACGAGCATATCGTGTTTGTTTGTTTATTTATTTATTTTTGAGACGGAGTCTCAGTCTATCACCTAGGCTGGAGTGCAATGGTGCAATCTCGGCTCACTGCAACCTCCTCCTCCCGGGTTCAAGTGATTCTCCTGCCTCAGCCTCCCAAGTAGCTGGGATTACAGGTGTGCACCACCATGCCCAGCTAATTTTTTTTTTTTTTAGATGGAGTCTTGCTCTGTCACCCAGGCTAGAGTGCTGTGGCGTGATCTCAGCTCACTGCAAACTCTGCCTCTAGGTTCAAGTGATTCTCCTGCCTCAGCCTCCCAAGTAGCTGGGATTATAGGCATGCACCACCACACCTGCCTAATTTTTGTATATTTAGTAAAGACAGGGTTTCACCACGTTGGCCAGGCTGGTCTCAAACTCTCGACCTCAGGTAATTTGCCCACCTCAGCCTCCCAAAGTGGTAGGATTACAGGTGTGAGCCACTGCACCCGGCATGTATCAGTTTAGAATGACTGGAAGCCCCAGACAGAAGGGGAGTTTGTCATTACAAGCTGTTTTCCATGGGCCTCTACTAGGTGCTCACAAGAAAGAATGGGGAGGCTGGGCACAGTGGCTCATGCCTGTAATCCCAGCACTTTGGGAGGCTGAGGCAGGCTGATCACAAGGTCAGGAGTTCGAGACCAGCCTGGCCAACATGGTGATGATGCAGGCATCCCTAGGCCAGGGTGTAGCCAAGAAGTCACTTCCAAAGACTCCTCTTTCATCAAGTAAAAGCATCAAGCAGCTAGAGGAGTGGCAGCAAACACTTTCCATCTCAGAGCCACAGGTGTAGAAGCAGAGTCTGGCTGCTTTCAGGGAGTAGTAGGAAATTCTACATTCTACATTGGCAAGAGCAAAGATCTACTGCTTCTGGGATAAGAGTCAAAGCAAAAGCCGACTTCCCCTGGGGAAACGGGTAGGAAAACCTTCTGGTCCTAGGATTCTGCACCAATATACAGTAGAGATGTGCTGAGTCTGGAGGAGGGGCTCTTGTTATGTTGCTCAGGCTGGTCTTGAACTCCTGGTCTCAAGTAATACTCATACCTTAGCCTCCCAAAGTGCTTAATTATAGGCATGAACCACTATGCCTGGCTGGAGGGGCTCTTTCATACTTAAGACCCAGCACAGGTTCCAGGGCAGAGTTTGGTTGCCAGGGGGTTGGGAAAGGAGCAGAAACTGAGTAGGCCCCACCCCCAAGGCCCAGGCTCACAGGCTCTGCCTAAGACTGAGGCTGGAACAGGAGAACCAAGAATGCCCTTAGACCCTACCAGGAGCCTAACATCAAGTAACAAGATAACAGCAATCTATATTAATGAAAAATTAACTGGGCATGGTGGTACACACCTGTAATCCCAGGTTGGGGTGGCTGAGGCACGAGAATTGCTTGAATCCGAGAGGAGGAGGTTGCAGTGAGCTGAGATCATGCCACTGCACTCTAGACTGGGCAACAGAGTGAAACTGTGTCTCAAAAAACAAACAAACAAAATATTGGCTGTACTAGTAAGCTTTTGCTGGATTGTGCTATGGAAACAACCAACCCTAGAAGCTCCACGGCTTGTGAAAACAAAGGTTTGCTTCTCCGTCATATCACATGTGAGCGGGTTTGGCCCTGCCCACATCTTGTTAATTTTAGGACTCAAGTTCAAGGAACAGCGCCCCCATCTGAAAGAGAGAAAAGGGGCATCAGAATCACATTAAGACTTTTTTTTTTGAGATAGAATCTTGCTCTGTTGCCCAGGCTGGAGTGCAACGGTGTGATCTTGGTTCACTGCAACCTCCGCCTCCCGGGTTGAAGCGATTGTCCTGCCTCAGCTTCCCGAATAGCTGATATTATAGGTGCCTGCCACCATGCCTGGCTAATTTTTGAAATTTGTTTTAGTGGAGATGAGGTTTCCTCATGCTGGCCAGGCTGATCTGGAACTCCTGACCTCAGGTGATCCACCTGCCTCAGGCTCCTGAAGTGCTGGGATTACAGGTGTGAGCCACTACGCCCGGCCCACATGAAGACCCTTAAATCTTCTCAGAAATGGCCTATGTTGCTTCTGCTCACATTTCATTGGCTAAAGCAAGTCACATGCCAAGCCTAACGTGAGCAGGGTGGAAAAGTGTAAGCATCTTGCCGAGAGGACCAGCAAATAACTGAGGATAGTGATACAATCTACCTCCTGAGCGTTTAAAAATCCGTAAGTACAGCTTCAAAACATTTTTCCTGGAACGAAAAACGTGACTAATTAAAAACTCACTAGATGTATTCAAAGAGCTCATGGGCAAAGTAGTGATAAAAGAAAACCTTCAGCCGAATTAAATTTAAAGGAGTTTAATTGAGCAAGGAACAATTTGTGAATCGGGCAGCCCCCAGAAGCACAGCAGATTCACAGAGACTCCAGGGGTGCCTCGTGGTCAGAACAAATTTATAGACAAAAAAGGTAAAGTGACATACAGGAATTGGAAGGGAGGTACAGAAACAGATTGGTTACAGCTCTGTGTTTGCCTTATTTGAAGGTAGTTTGAATATTCAGCAGTCTGTGAGTGGTTGAAGTATGATCACCGGGGTTGGCCAACACTCAGTTATTGTTATGGGTACATACTATTAAGTTAGGTTTTCAATTTTATCTGACTATTAAGCTAGGTTACAGTTCATCCACAAGGACTCAAATATAGGAGTACAGAGTCCTTCTCAGGCCATATCTAGTTTGCTTTAACAGTAGAAATATTAATTAGTAGCCTGGAAGATCAAATGGAAGAAAATCTCAAATCACAGCGCAGAACTACAGAAAGATGAGGGAATATAAGCACTATATTATTATAAAAACTTTCATGTATTAATATACTTAATTTATACTAACACCTATGAGTCTATGAGTTAGCTATTACTCACCAACCTACTGAGACCAGCTCAGCCATAGAGCCCCCCCACCCAGGTGGTGCTGAAGGAATTGAGAAGCAGACACCCAGACAGAACAACAAAGTGGGACTATCTGGGGGCCAGCAGGCTTCCAAGCTCAAAGCCTCAGGGGCTGACAGCATTCCAGGCTTAAGGCCTCGATCTGACCCACGTAGTTATTCTCTCTTAACAGGTGATGACTAGTAACAAACAGATGTTCAGTATTTTCTCGTAACACAAACCAGGCAGGCAGCTGGTGCCGGCTTACCACTGCTCACAAACTAAAAAGTAGTCTCCATGAGGGAGCCTCGGGGGCAGTGTCACATATCCTGCGCTTAAAGAATTGTTTTAACCGGTGTATGATATTTATATACTGTCTTGCCACTTTAGAATGCCCCAAATAGTTTTCCACTTGGTATGGGGGGTGGGGCGCGGCTAGGTTTTCCTAGCAAACAATATATTCTATCATACACTCAGCATTTCTCAACACCAACCCATGTCACAGCTGAGGAAACTGAGGCTCAGAGGGCTAAGGAACAATCCCAGGGTTGCACAGCTGGTGTTCAGACCCAGGTAGTCGGGCTTCTGTGACTGTGCTGTTAAGTGCTGGGTTTTTGTTGTTGTTGTTTTAAATTTAACTTAAGTTCCAGGATACATGTGCAGGATGTGCAGGTTTGTTACATAGGTAAACGTGTGCCTTGGTGGTTTGCTGTGCTGTTGTTAATGACGTTTTTTTTGCTTCTTAATGCCTATGCAATTTTGCCATGATAAATGACTTGGAGGATAGATCCGGGGGGACCTAATTTAAGAAACAGAAATTCAAGAAGGAGAAAAGGAATTGTTGGAGGAAGTACAGGAATTAAATAAATGATGAGGTTGAGGTGGGAGGAACACTGGAGTCCGAGGTCAAGACTGCAGTGAGCTGTGATCATGCCACCGCACTCCAGCTTGGGCAGCAGAGTGAGACTGTCAAAACAAAGAAAGGGAAGGAAAGAGAAAGAGAGAGAAAGAGAAAATTCCTCTGTAATTTAAAAAGACTTGTGATTTAAAAGGGCTCACTGAATTCCAGTCTGGATTGAGAAAAAGGAACACATCTAGAAATATCCTGTAAAAATCCCTCAACTCCCAGCATAAAGAGAAATTTCTGTAAGCTTCCAGACAAAAAGAACAAATGACTTATAAGGGAGCATCAGACCTTCCTCAGGCTTTTAATCTGCAACACTGGGAGGTAGAAGATTGCAGAGTAAAAAAATCTGATGACAATGAGAGTAAAAAGACCTTGGCATAAGGATCTGACACCCAGGCTGACAGGCCTCACCTGTCAGGGTGAGAGAATGTTTTTGTGGATATGCTATGGGTCAGAGAGTACAGCACCCATACACTCCACTTGGGGAATTTATTCAAGAAGAGCCTCCGTCCAAGGAACGTATTAATCAATCCCAAAGGTAGTGTGTACTTAAAAAATAACAAAGGCTGGGCACAGTGGCTCACACCTGTAATCCTAGCACTTTGGGAGGCTGAGCTGGGTGGATTGCCTGAGCTCAGGAGTTCAAGACCAGCCTGGGTAACACAGTGAAACCCTGTCTCCACTAAAATACAAAAAAATTAGCCAGGCGTGGCAGTGGGCACCTGTAATCCCAGCTACTTGGGAGGCTGAGACAGGAGAATCACTTGAACCTGGGAGGGAAAGGTTGCCGTGAGCCAAGATCGCGCCACTGCACTCCAGCCTGGGCGACAGAGAGAGACTCCATCTCAAATAAATAAATAAACCAAATGAATCAAAGCAAAAATCTCAGGATAGTGGCATGTAAAAAAGAGAGGAAACAATAATAGTGAGACATAAGCCTAATACATGTCTATTTCCCTAAATTTAAATGAATAATGATAGAGCAACTAAGAACCTATTCTATAAATTTAGATTTATGATTGTGGTGGGGAGATTTAAAAACATTCCTTTTAATCTAAACAGGCAAAAAACCATAGTGAAATCATAAAGAAATGAAATATTTCATTAATAGACCCAATTATAGTAAATGTTAACTCAATTATAGTAAATGTAAATGTTAATGTTTGCATTGGTAATAAATGTTACAATGATAGGAAGTGTACTCTTTGTGTGGTAGAGGCACCTGGCAGCCTACCTGAGAGAGCATACCCTGAGAATGACTATGGTCTCAGAAGAAACTGTGTTTGGAGTTACAACCTAAGGAATCCGGGGGTGGCCAACCTGGAGATTCACTCCCTGTGGTTTGCAGAACATCTGAATCCCTGGCTCATCCTGTGGAATGCAGGCCGCATAGGGGATGGAGGCACTTTGTTTTGGGTTAAATGGATGTTGCTAGGTGCATGCTTTTCATAAAGGGTAGCAGTCTTCCTTTCCAGGCCACTGCCACTGGACTGTTCTGGTATGTAAGTCCCCCCCAGTAAACCCTATGTCTTGTTCGCTCTCTCTGGATCTCTTTTTGGCCCCTCAGATGCAGTGCCAGCCCTACTGGAATCGATCGGGGTCTGGCACAACACGCTATGAGTAGAGTGAGAATAAGGTTGCTCTCCTGGGTGGGGACACCAAATGCTCCTCTCAGGGAACATCCTGCTCACCGACCTTTAAATCAAGATGAGAAATGACTCCTTTGGTTTGAGGTTTTGTTCTCTGTTCAGAGAACTCCCAGATAAGTCTTTATTTTAAACTATGGCATCACCTTCCCTTCAACAGAAGTCTGCTTCTTAAATTCTATCCTAAGAGGAGATTTAATAAGGGATAAATGGGGAGAGTATACATTAAAGGAAAGGGTACCTGAGGGAGTGAGAGAGGTGGGGAAAAGACCCTAAAGCTATTAAAAAGGGTAGTTCTGAGCCACCTCAAGCCCACCTTGCCTGTCTCCCAGGCTAGGGTACATACTCCAGACTTCTCTCTCTGTTCCCGTTTCTTTCTGTTCTTCCCTATCATCTCTCCGTGCCTACATTTCAATTGTTAAATTAATTGGGGGTGGGACAAAGCATTTCTTATTCTTTCAACCTAATTCCTGAGAGAAGCAGCTGCTACTTAAGGAATTTCTCAAGCTCAGAGCATAATTAAGTGCGACTTTTAGCCCTGAAAAAAAAAATCTGAATTTCAATTTGGGAGCTCCTGAGCGAGCAGTCTCCTTGACATTTGAAAGCTCAAACCTTATCTGGAGCAGCCCTTTGGAGGCTGACAGACCTTGTTGAACTTGAGCCATTTCAGAACTCACCATAGGGTTATTTTTCATTCCTATTTTTCAATTACACAGCAGAAGATTCAATTAGAATGTGAGGGCTTTTCTTCATTCATCCATAGAAGCTTAAGTGACCATATTTTACAGAGAATACTGTAAAATAAATATTGCACTGGATCTCTTTCTTATGTTAGTTCCCTCTTGCTATTATTAAAATGTGAGAAACATCAAAATCCAGAAGCCTCAGGGTTCACTCAGGTGTCAAAACCTCTCCCACTCGCATCTCGTCCTACCGTTTCTCTGCTCTGCCATGACCTTTGAGAGCCTCGGTTTTTACCCAGCTGTATCTGTTTCTAGCCTCTTCCCCTAGCACATTTGTATGCATTGCAAGAATAACCTCACAGTGGATGTCAGTATTTTTCCATTACAACAATTCCTCCACTTAGGTGCATTTACACAGATAGACCATTTTTATTGCAAATAGCTATTCTAAAGAACAAAAGCATTGTGTCAGATATCTTGTACACATTTTTCTCTATCCTCACGCAAATATGTAAGCTTGGTATTATTATTTCCATTTCTCAGATGATGTTTTGGTATTTGTATGTACCATATTTTGTAAGTCCATTCATCTGTTGATAGATATTTGGGTTTGAGAAAGAAAATAAAATTTTGACTGGGCAAGGTGGCTCATGCCTGTAATCCCAGCACTTTGGGAGGCCATGGCGGGCAGATTACCTGAGGTCAGGAGTTCAAGACCAGCCTGGCCAACATAGTGAAAACCTGTCTCTACTAAAAATACAAAAATTAGCCAGGCACGGTGGTGCATGCCTATAATCTCAGCTGCTCGGGAGGCCAAGGCAGGAGAATTGCTTGAACCTGGGAGGCAGAAGTTGCAGTGAGCTGCAATCACGACACTGCACTCCAGCCTGGCCAACAGAGCAAGACTCTGTTTAAAAAAAAAAAAAAAAAACAAAATTCTTATATGGGGAATGTGAGCTCCCTCTACCTACCAGGCCCAGAGAGCACAGAAATGTGACAGTGTGTGACAGCAATCATGTCTCACCTCCTGCTTAAGCCAAATGATTACCTCTTAAAGCCACTTTACTATGCAGGCTCTAGGCTAACTGATGTCAAGTAGTGATAAAATGCCACACGCTAAACACCATAACTGATACTCTACATTTCAGCTATGCATAGGCAATCGCTAATCAATGTTGTTTCTGTAAACCAGTGAGAATTTCTGTCAAACAACTTTGTATCAGCCCATTCCTTGTTGCCTTTTGCCTTTAAAAACCTGCTTGTAATCATTGTGGAATGGACCACTCCCCAAGGCAACTTGGAAGCCAGTTGCCCTCAACCTTGGCCCAAATAAACTGTCTTCATTCATTTGGCCTCAGATTCTTTTTTTTTTTGAGATGGAGCTTTGCTCTTGTCACCCAGACTGGAGTGCAATGGCGCAATCTTGGCTCACTGCAACCTCTACCCTCCGGGTTCAAGTGATTCTCCTGCCTCAGCCTCCCAAGTGGCTGGTATTACAGGCATGTGCCACCATGCTTGGCTAATTTTTGTATTTTTAGCACAGACGGTGTTTCTCCATGTTGGTCAGGCTGGTCTTGAACTCCCCACCTCAGATGATCCGCCAGCCTCAGCCTCCCAAAGTGCTGGGATTATAGGCGTGAGACACCACACCTGGCTGGCCTCAGATTTTTTAGGTCAATGTTTTGTTTCCATCTCTAGGTTATTGCAAATAATTCTGCTGTGAACATGGGTATACATATATCTGTTCAAGTCCCTGCTTTTAATTCTTTTGGATATATACCTAGAAGTAGAATTGCTGGATTGTAACAGTAATTCTCTTTAATCTTTTGAGGACTACCATGCCGTTTTCCACAGTAGCTGGACCATTTTACGTTCCCACCAACAATGCTCAAGGATACCAGCTTCTCTGCATCCTTGCCATCCTGGTGGGTATGACGTGGTATCATCTGCCACTTTTGAATGGTAAATACCTAAGAGAAAAGCAGCCCCCAGTGTGAGGCTCACCTCCCTGCGCTTTCCTTCTCCTTGGATCTTGGCCCATCAAGTCTTCACTGCCTTTGGTAGTTCTCTAGTACATTCACACCTATTTCTTTTCTTTCTTCTTCTTTTTTTTTTTTCTTTTTTTTTGAGACGGAATCTCGCTCTGTTGCCCAGGCTGGAGTGCAGTGGCACAATCTCAGCTCATTACAACCTCCGCCTCCCAGGGTTCAAGTGATTCTCCTGCCTCAGCCTCCTGAGTAACTGGGATTACAGGTGTGCACCACCATGCCCAGCTAATTTTTGTATTTTTAGTGAAGACAGGGTTTCACTGTGTTAGTCAGGCTGGTCTCGAACTCCTGAACTCATGATCTGCCCACCTCGGCCTCCCAAAGTGCTGGGATTACAGGTGTGAGCCACCATGCCCAGTCATTCACACCTATTTCAAGAACATTTTGCCCAGCTTAGAGTTGTACTCACTAGGAGGTTGGTTGAAACAAGCCGTTGCTGCCCCTTCCACACTTTTGGGAAAAAAAAGAGTAACTCCCTAACTGCTTGCATCATGGGGTTCTAAGAAAACCTATTAGGTCATTTTTGTGTTTGGGTTTTTGTTGTTGTTGTTGCTTGTTTTAAGTAGAGATGGGTCTGTTTTCCAGGTTGGTCTCAAACTCCTGGGCTCCGGTGATCCTCCCGCCTTGATCTCCCAAAGTGCTGGAATTACAGGTATGAGCCACCATGTTTGATCCTGTGTGGTCATTTATATGTGGTAATCATTAATGCTTTTGCCAGTTATTCATTTTAGTTTTATCCCCTTCTGGGCATATGTCAGGATTGTATTTCTTGGTGTCCTTGTGATAGGGTAGAGCCATGTAGCCAGTCCTGGCCAGTGATTTTCTTTGGCAGATGATGTTTGAGCAGCAGTGTAACTGAAACGCATGCCAGTCACTCGTCACCTACAGGGTCCAATTCACAAGAGTGAGGTCTGGTCTAAAGAAAGTGACTTTATTCCAACGCTTAGCTTAGGGGAAGTATAGGCTCCTGCCTTTAAGGGTGCTGCTTCGCTTTGGGGGCAGAAAGCAGGGACTTCTAAAGGGGATTTGGCATGAATGGCATGCATGAGAGGGAATGAGCAGGTGCAGAGTCTACCTCACTCGCTTTGTTGCCGCATCTACCGGGTGGTCAAGCTGGTGCCATTGCAAGTTGTAAAGTGGCATTGTCTCAAGATCCTCTCCCGGTGGGAGAGAGTTCCCCTCGAGGGCGTACTTTAGGTTGTAAATTGACTATTGTCTCTCAGGTGATCTCCTGATGGGAGAGAGCTCCTGCTCTGGAGCTTCTTAAGTCAGCTCCTACATAAGCTTGCTTTGCAGGAAGTGTCTTCAGGTCTGTGTCCTCCGCACACTCAGGGAAATCTGTTTACCTTTTGCAGCTCCTGGAGGCTGCCACATTCCCTGGCTTATAGCCCCTTCCTTCATCAAAGCCAGCCACGGCTGGTTGAGGCCTCCTCACATCACATCACTCTGGCCCACTCTTGTTAACAAAAGACGATGAGGTCCACAGAGAAAGGAAAGAAGACTTTATTTTCAGAGGGAGAAGCCATTGTGGATTGAGGAATCCATGCACATGCTCTGCAGAAGGGAGGGGAGAGCTGGTATATGCGTCTTATAGGGCCAGTCTTACATGCATATTGAGCAGAGTTAGGGACATTCTATGAATATTCATATGGGATGGTTGGCAGGTGCACAGCTGGTAAACGTCTATAACATACATTCCGTTCACTTTGGGATGAGCTTTTAGATATTAAAATGGGGTAGAATTTGGCTCTTGATGTCAAAACGTGAACTGTAGGGCACAGTTTGTGTGCAGTCTCTTTAAGCTAACTGGCTGCAGCTGGCTTGAGGTCTGTAGCCATTTGTCGATAAAGAAAGTTTATAAGACCAGTCCTCTGTCCAATCAGAGTTGTGGTGGGGGAGGGAGGGGAGATTGGGGACTGGGTATGCAAGAGGTAGTTGAGGGGGTTGGGTTGGCTAGAATCAGGCAGTCTATCAGGGTCAGTTGGGAAATTTTCCAACTATAGTTGTTTGGGCAACGCTTTTCAGGAGTTGGTTTCTACTTAATTATAGGAAAGAAACCTTATGGCCATTAACGACGCTAGGATACCTGACGAATCGCCCATCCGCTGGCTATGAGATTCTGTTTTTGGTGTGTCTCACTTTAACCAGAAGGAGTCCACTTCGTCTCTTTGTCGAGGGTATATTTGAACACTCTTTGGCCTCCCTCTTCCTCATTTGACAATCTTTGTGATTACACCTGCATAAGGTCGGGGATTGGCAACCTTAATTCCCCTTTGCTATGTACTGTAACGTATTTTCAGATTTTGAGGATTAGATCTTGGGCATCTTTGGGGGGCATTATTATACCTACCAGGGTCACTCAGCTTTGCCCTGTGGGTGGAGATGGTGGTAATAGCCATGATAGTGGTGGTGAGGCTCATGGTCCTGATGAGTCTTGCTTGAAGCTATAAGTTAGTACCTTCTTGATGTTTACATAGTGTGGGTGTCCCACATTTTCCAACCTTTCAGAATTACCCTTTACTTAAATAATCAAAGAAAAGAACATGCTCTGCAGCCAGAGGAATTCTAGCCCCTTTCCAAATTGCCGAGAATTCCCAGAAGCACATTCACCCTCACAGTCACTGGTTTCCTCCCACTCCACTGCCCCAGCTTCTCCCGGATCTCGCTGGCTCCCCCATCACAGGCTCTGTACACCTTCCACTCCCTCTGAGGTTTTTCCTCCCAAACAGGGACCTTCCCATCATTCTTGAGACAGGGATACCTGGAGAGAACCAGCTTAGAAGTTTCATTAACTCCACTGAAGGCCTGAGCTCCTTGTAAGGACTTTCCAGTACAGGAGGGGAGAAGTTCATTTAGTACTTAGTACAGAGAACTTCCTGAATCCTTTGGTCACACCAGTGTCTAGGGAGGCCTTTACTTAAAGTCTCCCTCCTTGAGACAAGCTCAGATTCTCTTCTCTGAAGTCCCACGCCTCAAATCTCTCGTTCTAGGACCAGAGGAAACAGAAACCCTTAAGTATTGACTTTATTATGCAGAGCATTATAGCGTCTTTGGCCTCCAAGAGCTAACTTCAGCCTGAACTCAGGGCCTTACCTTCGCATAACCAGAGGGCCCATTAAGATGTTTTCCCAAACAAAAGATAAATTCTTTCCCAAGATGAATTCTTCTCCCACTCTTGGAATGCACAAATGCTGCCGTTGAAAAGTACAACAAAACAAACACAGCTCCATTTATTTCTACTTTTATTGTTTACCACAGTTAACAAGTAGTGTTAGTATGTGTGTTGTGGTGCAAAAGACTTAGATTTTATATCACAACATGCATACCAGTTGTATTGGTCCACTTTCACACTGGTAATAGAGACATGCTGGAGACTGGGCAATTTACAAAAGAAAGAGGTTTAATAGATGCACAGTTCCACTTGGCAGGGGAGGCCTCACAATCATGGCGGAAGGCAAGGTGAAGCAAGTCACATCTTCCATGGATGGCGGCAGGCCGAGAGAGAGAGAGCTTGTGCATGGAAATTCCTCCTTATAAAACCACCAGACCTCGTGAGACTTATTCACCATCACGAGAATAGCATGGAAAAGACATGCCCCCATGATTCAATTACCTTCCACAGGGTCCTTCCCATGAAACATGGAAATTCAAGATGGGGTGGGGACACAGCCAACTCATATCCTCAATGCACACGCATGACTTAAATAACAGAAAAAATGCCTATTCCTACCATTTGGGATACACACCTTGATATTTTCCATTCTGTTCAAATTTTAAAATGCTGAACATGGTTCACGTTAGGAGAACAAAATATGCCACCCTCAAATATGACCATAGGAAACCAGATTATGCCACTGTAGGGGAGTGAAAATGCTTTCCTTCTACCCTTCTAGGTCCCTTGGCTGGGCTATTAATTAAATTGGCATAAGACAGATTAACAGGAGAAAAATCATATCTCATTGTGAACATACACACAGAGTCCCACAAAATATGACTCAAAGAAAGACTGATAATTGGAGCTTATATGGCATCCTGAGCTACGGAAGGGAACAGAGGCTTATGCAAGCCACACAAGTTATGAGAGGGTGAGGGAAGAAAACGTATGGTGAATAAAGTTCTTCTTGTTATGCAGATAAAAGTCTCCTAGGTTGGCTGGGCCTGGTGGCTCAAGCCTGTGATCCCAGCACTTTGGGAGGCTGAGGTGGGCGGATCACCTGAGGTCAGGAGTTTGAGACCAGCCTGTCCAACATGGTAAAACCCTGTCTCTACTAAAAATAAAAAAATTAGGCAGGTGTGGTGACATGTGTCTGTAGTCCCAGCTATTTGGGAGGCTGAGGCAGGAGAATCTCTTGAACCAAGGAGGCGGAGGTTGCAGTGAACCAAGATTACACCACTGCACTCCAGCCTGGGTGACAGAGTGAAACTCCATCTCAAAAAAAAAAAAAAAAGAGAAAAAAAGAAAAAGTCTCCCAGGTAATAAAAGTTGGGTGGAGCAGCCCTTAGGAGAATAGGTGGTTTCTCTCTGGATGTGGCACCCAGGCTCTCTCGTGTGATCCCAGTTAATCTTCCCTGGTGGATGAGAGTCCTGGGGAAGGGAATTGCTGGGACTCAGGACCATTGAGTTCCCTTAAGAGGATGGTCTTTAGGTAAGGGGAGCGCAGAGAAAGCCTCTGCCTGTTTCTCTGTTCTCTGTTCCCAAAGTATCCTCAGTTCAATGTAATCAGTGCATCAAAATGTCATATTCTGGGGGGTGGCACTCTCTGAACTCCCTCACCACCCCAAATATGCCATTTTGGCATAAAGATTATTTGAGCTTGAGCTTTTTTTTTTTTTTTTTTTGAAAGGGTCTTGCTCTTTCACCCAGGCTGGATTGCAGTGACACGATGATAGCTCACTGCAGCATCCAACTGCTAGGATCAAGTGATCCTCTTGCCTCGGCCTCCTCAGTAGCAGGGACTACAAATGCATGCTACTGCATGATTTTTCTATCTTTTGTAGAGGTGAGTCCTTGTTATATTGCCCGGGTTGATTTCACACTCTTCGGCTCAAGTGATCCTCTCGCCTTGGCCTCCCAAAGTGCTGGGATTTCAGGTGTGAGCCACCATGCCTAGCCCTGAGCTGATTATTTTGAGGAATGGCAGACACAGGAGAGGCTCCAAAACCAGTAGAAGTTGCCCTTTTGTAAGGGAAATTTACTTTTATAAAGTAATTCTCCATTTGTAAGGATGTCTCCCTCTCTACCAGGAAGAAAAAGAAGACTCTAAATCACAAGACTTTTATCAGTGAAGAAGGCAATGACTTAAATCTGCACAGCAAACCTTCCCTTGTTTACTGTACACTTCCTGGTCACCTTCCCATAATTTGCCTTCCCCACACCCTTCTGTCTTTGTTAGTTAAAGAGGGTATTTAAGCTCAAGTTTTAGCCCCCCCTTTGAGTTACTCTTCCCTGAGTTTCTCCCCTGAGTATGTAAGATCTGCATCTTAATAAACTTCTGTTTGCCTTTCTTTTCTTAATATATCTTTTGTAACAGGGGCTTGAGCTGAGAACATAGAAAAGTAGAAGGAAATATTTTGTTCTTCCCTTACACTCACTAAATATTTTTCATGACCTGCTGATGGCTCATAACCTGGACTTTTAAAAGCATAGCAGCAAACAGAACGCCCTTTTATTTCCCCTCCCAGGGCTAAGTATTTGTGTAATGCTTTAATGTCTACAAAGCATGTTTTAAAGCATACATTATCCTGTTTAATCCTTGCACAACCCCAAAGTGGGAATAATAACTTTCTTTTTATAAATGGGGGAAAACAAGGTCTAAAATGTGGGAGCAACTTATCAAAGTCACGCACCCTGAAATGGAAAGTTTGGATACAAATCTCTGAATCTAAATCCAAGGCTCTTTTGCCAAAACCAGACTCTTAGTCCCACTTTATCAGTACCCTCAACTTTTATGGTTTAGGTTAAACTAGACAAAGTAAGCTCTTTTTGTGTAAACTGGATTCTTAGTGCTCACAAAACCTCAGAATTCTTTGTGAGCTTGAAGTTGGCATACCTGTCCTGCCTTCCCTTCCCTTAGCCCAGGTGGTCTGGCAGAGCTGGGAAGGCCTTTGCAGAGTAAAGGTGTGCCTCTTGCCCCCTAGGGCAAGAGGCCTCTGCACCTACCTGGGGCTTCATTGTGGCTGGCCTTGGGTTTGAGCCCTGCCTTTGAACACAGCAGGGGGACACAGTCCCTGCCCTGGGCTGGGAGTAGTGCATTCAGTCTGCTGTAACAAAATACGATAAACTGGGCAGCTTATAAACAACAGAAATATATTTCTCATAGTTCTGGAGGCTGGGAAATCCCCAAATCAAGGTTCTGGCAGATTCAGTGTCTGTTGAGGGCCTTCTTCCTTGTTCATAGATGGTGATGTCTTGCTGTGTCCTCACTTGGTAGCAGGAGTGTCGATGAAAAGAGTCCAACTCTGTAAAATATTTAAAGAGATTTTTATGAGCCAAATGTGAGTGACCCATGGCCTGTGACGCAGCCCTCAGGAGGTCCTAAGAACATGTGCCCAAGGTGGTTGTGGCACAGCTTGGTTTTATACCTTCTAGGAAAACAAGAGTGTATTAGTCCATTTTCATACTGCTATAAAGAACTGCTTGAGACTGAATAATTTTTAAAGGAAAGAGGTTTAATGGACTCCCAGTTCAGCATGGCTGGGGAGTTCTCAGGAAACTTACAATCATGGTGGGAGGTGAAGGGGGAAGCAGGCACCTTCTTCACAAGGCGGCAGGAAGGAGAAGTGTCGAGTGAAGGGGGAAAAGCCCCTCATAAAACCGTCAGATCTCATGAGAACTCACTATCATGAGAACAGCATGGGGAAACTGCCACCATGATTCAATTACCTCCACCTAGTCTCTCCCATGACATGTGGGGATTATGGGATTACAATTCAAGATGAGATTTGGGTGGGGACACAGAGCCTAACCATATCAATGAGATATCAATCAAATACATATAAGATGTACATTGGTTTGGTCCAGAAAGGTAGGACAACTGGAAGTGGTGGGGGCTTCCAGGTCATAGGTAGATTCAAAATTTTTTCTGATTGGCAGTTGGTTGAAAGAGTTACATTATTGTCTAAAGACTTAGGAATGCCTGGGTTAAGATAAGGGGTTGTGGAGAGCAAGGTTTTATCACGCAGGTAAAGCCTCCAGGTTGTGGGCTTTAGAAAGAGTAGATTGTAGGGTGAGATCCAAGATGGCCTATTAGCAGCAGCTCAGGATCGTAGCTCCCACTGAAAGCGCAGAGAGTGAGTGGACGCCACATTTTCAGACGAATTTTCATTGCCCACGGACCAAGAGATTCTTGGCGGAGGAGCCCTACGGGTCGCCAGCGCGACTCTTTTGGCTGGCACGGCTGTTTTGCAGGCGCCCCGGCATGGTGGTTCTCAGTCCGGAGTATACGGGACTGAGTGCCCTTTTGGTTGGCGTTGGAGCTCCGGGAAGGCAGAGTCTCCCATTCAGCTGATTGAAAAGCGGACTGAAGTAGAGAACCAGACCGGGAGATTCCCGGGCAGAAAAGCACCATGAATCTTAACGCCGCTGTTTCAGCCGGCATAGTGGGTCGCCGCAGGGGAAGGCTGGTACCCCCCTCCACAACCAAAAAAAAAACAGCAATTGGAACTGCTGAGGATTGAGAGTTTCACAGCAAGTACAGCTGAACCCGGGAAGGTCCAGCTCTGTGGGGGAGGGGGTGTCCGCCGAAGGAAAATTAAGAAATAGAAAAAACTTTATCACCAACAAGCTGGACGTCCACTCAGAGACCTAATCTGAAAGTCAGCAATTACACAGACGACAGGTGGATAAATCCACGAAGATGGGAAGAAACCAGCGCAGAAAGGCTGAAAACACCCGAAATCAGAATGCCTTTCCTCCTACAGAGGAGCAGTGCCTCATCACCAATTGAACAAGGCCTGATCAAGAATGACTGTGAGGAATCAACAAATCAGGCTTCAGAAGGTGGATAATGAGAAACTTCTGTGAGCTAAAAGAACATGTTCTAGCCCAATGCAAGGAAACTAAGAACTTTGAAAAAAGGTTTGACGAAATGTTAAAGAGAATGGACAATTTAGAAAGGAATATAAGTGAATTAATGGAGCTGAAAAGCACAATACGAGAACTTCGTGAAGTATGCACAAGTTTTAACAGTCGAATTGATCAAGCAGAAGAAAGGATTTCAGAGGTCGAAGACCAACTTAACGAAATAAAACGAGAAGACAAGATTAGAGAAAAAGGGTAAAAAGGAATGAGCAAAGTCTCCAAGAAATATGGGACTGTGTGAAAAGAACTAATCTACGTTTGATAGGTGTACCTGAATGTGACAAAGAGAATGAATCCAAGCTGGAAAATATTTTTCAGGATATTATCCAGGAAAATTTTCCTAACCTAGGAAGGCAAGACAATACCCAACTCCAGGTAATACAGAGAACACCACAAAGATATTCCTCAAAAAGAGCAACTCCAAGGCACATAATCATTAGATTCATCAGGGTTGAAATGAAGGAGAAAATACTAAGGGCAGCCAGAGAGAAGGTCAGGTTACCCACAAGGGGAAGCCTATCAGACTTACAGCAGATCTCTCAGCAGAAACCCTACAAGCCAGAAGAGAGTGGGGGCCAATATTCATCATCCTTAAAGAAAAGAACTTTCAACCCAGAATTTCATATCCAGCCAAACTAAGTTTCATAAGTGAAGGAAAAATAAAATTTTTTATGAACAAGCAAGTACTCAGAGATTTCATTACCACCAGGCCTGCTTTACAAGAGCTTCTGAAAGAGGCACTATATACAGACAGGAACAACCAGTATCAGCCATTCCAAAAAGCCCATCGGTAAGCTGCATCCAGACCCATCTCACATGCAAGGATATACAGAGACTTAAAACAAAGGGATGGAGGAAGATTTGCCAACCAAATGGAGAGAAAAAAAAAAAAAGCAGGAGTTGCAATTCTCATCTTTGATAAAATAGACTTTAAAGTAATAGAAACCAAAAGAGATAAGAAGGACATTGTATAATGGTAGAGGGATCAATGTAACGGGAAGAGCTAATGATCCTAAGTCTATGCGCACCCAATATAGGAGCACCCAGATACATAGGGCAACCTTTTTGGTGACTTACAAAGAGATTTGGACTCCCACACAATAATAGTGGGAGACTTTAACACTACATTGTCAATATTGGACAGATTAATGAGACAGAACGTTAACAAGGATACCCGGGACTTGAACTTAGACCTTGAACAAGTAAACTTAATAAACATTTACAGAACTCTCTACTCCAAATCCACGAAACATACATTTTTTTTTCAGTAACACATCACATTTATTCTAAAAGTGACCACATGGTTGGGAGTAAATCACTCCCCAGCAATTGCATAGCATTTCATAGGTTTAAATGAAATACTGGTTGGCTGTTTGTTTGTTATTTTCCTCCTTTATTCCTTCCTGTCTCCATTGTATAACACAATTATTAGTATAAAAGAGCTTTTTAATATCCATTTCTAGACTGCATTCTAGCCTGGGCAATAGAGCAAGATTCCCGTTCTCTCTTTCTCTTTCTTTCATTCTCTTTTTCTTCCTTCTTTCTCCCTTTCTCTCTCTTTTTTTCTTTCAAAAAAAAAAAAGAAATTTAACCAGAGGACTACAAAGTTTAAAGTAAACTTTCTTGCTGCAAATTATCCTAACATAGGCAAACCTGAAAAAAAAAAAAAAGAGTATATCTTGTGTACATATAGTAAATCATAACCATGCATATAGTAAATGAGATATATTCTTTAAACCAAGTATGGAAAAAAAAAAAAGAGTAGATTGTAAATGTTTCTTATCAGACTTAAAGAGTCTGTTCTATCAGTAATTCCAAAAAGGAGGAGGGTATAATGAGGCAGTCAGTCCGAACCCTCCTTCCCATCATGACCTGAACTAGTTTTTCAGGTTAGCTTTGGAACGCCCTTGCCAAGAGAAGTGGTCTATGCAGATGGTGCAGGGCTTAGAATTTTATTTTTGGCTTACAGGAGCAAGGCAGCTCCCTGGGCCTCCTTTATAAAGTCCCTAATCCCACTCATGAGGGCACAGCCCTCACAACCTAATCACCCATCAAAGGCCCACCTTCTAACACCATTATCTTGGGGGTTAGGATTTTAACACAGGAATTTGCGGGGGAACACAAACATTCAAACCTTGGCACCCAGGAAGCTGGGAAATGACACCAGGTATTGGAAAGGGAAAAATGGCTTTCTTCTACCCTTCTGGTTCATTGGCTAGGCTACTAATTACATTGATATTAGATAGATTAATAGGGGGAAAAACATGTTTAATTACATGCATACATATGGGAGAGCCACAAAAATAGGTGACTCAAAGAAGGGCCAAATGATTGGAGTTTAAATAGCATCCTGAGCTATAGAAAGGAACAGGGGCTTGGGGCTTCTGGGGGTTACCTTATTACATAGATAAAGAGTCTCTCAGGTAATAAAAGTTGTCTAAGCAGCCTTCTTTCTAATACAGATACTTTTACTAGGGTAGACTTCCTTTATAGATGTAAATTTTTTAAAAAAATTAAATGAAAGCTTTTCAGAGCTACCCCCTCTATCTGCAGTTTCTCAGCATAACCAGCTCAAAACATACCAATGAAGTATATTTTGGGGTGGCATATTCGGGTCTCCTACAGTAATGTTTTGGGGTGCTGTGTCCTGAGTCCCATCACAGAAAGACAAACCATGGGATCTGAGTGAACAGGTGAGCCAGCCTGAGGATGAGTGGCTTTGGTTGGGGGGCCGGGGGAAGGTCAGCTGAATGAGTTGAGGATAGGGATGGGGTATCACATATCCAGGAAATGCTGAGCTCCCTGGGGGAGCTAACATGTATCAGTCCGGGCGTGGTGGCTCACGCCTGTAATCCCAGCACTTTGGGAGTTGATGATTACCAGTATTTCATCCAAATGAAGACGTAAGCTGCACTGTTATTTTATGTATCTTTATGCAAGAAAACCAAATGCCAAATATGGAGACACCACTTAAATCCCAGCACGAGGTGGGCAGATCATGAGGTTAGGAGTTTGAGACCAGCCTGGCCAACATAGTGAAATTCCATCTCTACTACAAACACAAAAAAAAATTAGCCAGGCATGTTGGCGCACACCTGTAATCCCAGCTTCTTAGGAGGCTGAGGCAGGAGAATCACTTGAACCTGGGAGGCAGAGGTTGCAGTGAGCTGAGATTGCACCACTGCACTCCAGCCTGGTGACAGAGCGAGACTCCATCTCAAAAAAAAAAAAGCTTGTCTTCAACACTACCTCTCCTTTACTTACTCTCCTGCAATTCTGCTTCCATGGGTTTTCTACATAAGGCAGTGGTTAGGAAGAGTTTTGCAGCATTTCAAGCAAACGAGCTTTGTGTTTGTAGGGGAGGAAGGCTATCTAAACACTGATATGTCTGGAGAAACTGGTGAAGAAGATCTTTTTCAAATGGGCTGCCAGGCTCTGCAAGCCTGAGCTCAGAGAAAAGCTCATCAGGGCCAAGAGAGAACTCTTTCTATATCCTCAGGATCCAGCCGTAGGTACCCAGAGTAGCACTCTCTTCCCACCCAGAGAAGCCAGGGTTTCAGAGCACCCAGGACTGAGTCTTCCTCCAGCACTAGTGGCTGGTGGGAGTTACTGGTATTTCATCCAAATGGCGACGTAAGCTGCACCGTTATTTGATGTATCTTTATGCAAGAAAACAAAATGCCAAATATGGAGACACCACTTAAAAGCTGGTATGCTGTAAGAAAATAAATCTTCCCATGGGAGTGGCAGGCTGCGCACATCTCAATCTTGACACTGTGGAGGGAGGAATAACAGTTCTCTCCTGAGAACCTGAACCATGAGCCTGTGCTCATGCAGATTTGAGGTCTGAATTCATAAAGTCAGTGTGGTCTGAAAAAGTGAAGCTGAAAATTAATTTAATGTGTTCTCAGGTTGGTGGTGACCTGGAAGTGACTGGCAGCTGTGTATAATTTCAGGGAGAACTCAGCTTCGCATTGCAGGATGCCACTGATTTTTTTTTTTTTTTTTTGAGACGGAGTCTTGCTCTGTCACCAGGCTGGAGTGCAGTGGCATGATCTTGGCTCACTGCAACCTCCGCCTCCCGGATTCAAGTGATTCTCCTGCCTCAGCTTCCCAAGTAACTGGGAATAGAGGCGTGCACCACCACACCTGGCTACTTTTTGTATTTTTAGTAGAGATGGGGTTTTACCATGTTGGCTAGGATGGTCTCGATCTCTGGACCTCGTGATCGCCTGCCTCGGCCTCCCAGAGTGCTGGGATTACAGGCATGAGCCACCACACCTGGCCATGCCACTGATTTTAAGACACATCCTGGTTTCAGTGATGTTAAATGTGAAGAAATGTGTTGCTTAAAATTGAGGTATGGGCATGAACAGATGTGATGTTGGCTGAATTGATGACTAATTTTTCCAGGTTTGTCTGGAACTTTCCTGGTTTTAGCTCTAAAAGCCATGCTTCCTATGAAATCCCTCAGTCCCAGACAAACCACAAAGGTTGATCACTCCACCCATCTAGTTGTCTTTTGGAGTTATCTCCTCTGGCCTAGGGGACCTTGTTTTATACAGGGGTGGATGACTGTACCGGGGCACAGACACCTGACCCAGAGGGAGGATAGGGGAATATGGAGATGTAAACTCGAGAATCTGAAGAAACGAGAACATTCTCTGAGAACACTAGGCCTGGACTCATTATTCAGGTTCTCTTGGGTTCCTGTGCACTGAAATAATTTCAATAAATTTTCCCTTTTATTTATGTGCTCTTGGAGGGGTGGGGGAGTTAACTTCTGTACATCATTGGCCTTTATAGCTAATGGGGCCCTGACTGAGGTAGGGAGACAGCCCTGAAAGGTTTTTTTAGAGGCTCCAAGACCGTCCCAGGCCCTAGGCTTGCCACTTGGAAAGCTTCCAAGAGAAACCAGCGATGCCTGTCTGCGGGTCTGTGTGCCCAGGGGATGGGCTCTCCTTAGACAGATTTGTCTAAATGAAGCCGAAATACCATGAGTTCCATCCAACACTGTTGTTATTCTCACAACCCTGTAATTAGCAGAATGATGTAAATTATTTCCCAAACAAAGGCCAAGAGAATAGTTTAACCATCTCTGTTTTATTTGTGTACTAAATAACTGTACTTGGAGTTGTGTTTGTTTCCAAACTCCTTATCGCTTGTCTTCCTTTTTCTCTTCCCTGCCTCCTGTACCAGCATACTTCTTGAGGGAAGAGTAAGGTCCTCCTGCTCATACCTGTCCCTCCCAGGGCCCAGCATAGCTGCTTGTTTTCCTTTAAGCTCCCCCACGGACAGGGAATGGGTCTCTGTGTGTTCCTAACACCCAGCGCCGTCGTGACACCTCATAAGTTCTCAATGAGTGAGTGTCAACTGAGCCGGGCTGCAGACTCACCAATAAATACCTGAGCCAAGGACGGAGTTCCTCATCCAGTCATTCACTGGGTATTTAATGAATTTGTATTATATGTCTCCATGCAGCTTACACTCTAGTGAAAGGCAGGCCAAAACCTAGTAAACAGACAAAGTCAGAATAAGGTATGATAAATCCTGTGGGAAACAAAAAGGAGGAAGAGGCCCAGGTGAGTTAGAATAGCCGGGGGAAGAACCCGCCTGAGGAGGCGACAGCTGTCAGAAAGGAAACACTTTCTTCCTACTCTCTTAGGTTCAGGGTTGGAGGCCTGTGAATTAAACTGACAAAAGACAGCTTGGCAAGACAAAACAGAATTTTATTCACATACGTACATGGGAGTTCACAGAAAAATGTGGCTCAAAGAGGTGATAAGAATTTGGGGATTATATAACTTTTTTTTTTAGACGGAGGCTCACTCTGTCGCCCAGGCTGGAGTGCAATGGTGCAATCTTGGCTCACTGCAACCTCTGCCTCCCGGGTTCAAGCAATTCTCCTGCCTCAGCCTCCCAAGTAGCTGGGACTGCAGGCGCATGCCACCATACCCGGCTAATTTTTTTATTTTTATTTTTTGTAGAGATGGGGTTTCACCATGTTAGCCAGGCTTATGTAACTTTTTAACAGGCTCTCACATGAAAGACCTTTGTCTTTTGGTGGTAGCTCTGACACTTTATGACACAATATACACTATAATAGGAGAAGGGGATGGAGAGAAAGGGACTTATGGGAAAACCAATGACTTTTAGAAAAGATAAATGGGCCCTTAAGAGAATAGATATGAGGGATATACGATAGTTTTGTGACCATGTCTATTTAGGTGAGTTTTATAGCCTTGTAGCTTCTCCTGTCGGTGAAGGGAGTCACTATTCCCTGGTTGGGAAACCTCTGGGAAGGGGATCTATGATGGTTGAACTCTTTTGGGAGGCTCTGCTTTTAGGCAGATAAGAGGAGTTTAGGAAAAAACCCTCTTCACCATGGTATGTTCTGGATCCTTATACTAGAAAGGTGGTTTCTTAAAGGATAAGGAGTTGCTACTCATACCCTCCTGAGAGTTGAAGTGTATACAGTCAGAGGGACAGCATGGGCAGAGTTCCTAGAGGGGGAAAAACTCTTCTTGCTGGAACATAAGGAACTGGAAGTGTAGTAAGAGAAGAGTTGAAGGGAAGTCAGGGCCAGACCATGAGGGATCCGGGGTCTCTGGAATTTTGCGGTGAGCTTTCTAGAAGCCATGAGGTTGTAGATGTCTTTCCCCTGAGGCCTCTGCTCTCAGATGAGAAAGCCTGAGGCATGCTCTCTGGGAAATCACACATCTTTACAGCCAGAAAGACCTTGCTATGGTTTGGATGTTTGTCCATCAAAGCTCATGTGGAAATTCCATCCCCAGTGTTGGAGGTGGGTCCTAATGGGAGGTGTTTGGGTCATGAAGGTGGGGCCCTCATTAATAGGTTAATGCCCTTGCTGGGAGCAGGGAATGAGTGAATTCTTGCTCTAGTAGTTTCCTTGGGAGTTTCCGCGAGAGTGGGTTTACAGAGAGCCTGGTGCCTCCTCTCTCTCTCTTGTTTCCTCTTTTACCAAGTGATCTCTGCACATGCTGGCTCCCCTTTGCCTCCCTCCCTGAGGCTTCCACCAGGTGCCCAGTCTTCCAGCCAGCAGAACCATGAGCCAAGTCAACCTCTTTTCCTTATTTCCCAGCCTCAGATATTCCTTTGTAGCAACACAAAATGGACCAAGACAGGTTCTGTCTTTATGTTACAGCGGTGTCACCAAGGCTCAAGAGATGACTGACTTAAGATCACCCCAGCGTTTGAAGGGGGTTCTAGCCTCTGCCTGAGGGGCCCTCCAGCCATCCTCACTGATGGCACATTCTCAGTGCACACTGGGACACAGATGCAAAGGCCTGAATGAGCCTTTGCCCACCAAGCAGGGCCACTGGACTGTTCAGCTCAGCGATGACCGTAAAAGTAGGAATCTGGTGAATTTGTGAGCCAGTCACAGGGTGCCCTGGGACAAGGGATGAAATATTAGAGAGAGAGACACCAATACCTCGTGTTTACGGAGTATCCGTGCTTCTCAAGGTGATTTCATACAAATGAAACCACGTGGACTTCTCAGCAGTGCTGTGAAGGTGCGTGACTGGCAGAGGGGCTCAGGCCTGGGGTGGGGACAGCTGGGCCTGGATTCTAGCTCCACTCCTCCTGAGCAGCATGACCTTGAACAAACTCCTTTTCTTCTCTGATCCTCAGTTTCCCTCCACTGTAAAACAGAATCCTCGTCTCTGTGAGGCTCCAGAGAGCATATGTGTGGAGGGCATGCAAGGTGCCCGACACATGGCAGGGTCTGCTGTGCCGCTGTGCCACTGGGCCACTGTGCCGCTGTGTTGCTGTGCTGCTGGAGCACATCTGCAGGGAAGGTCACTTTTCCTTGTTTGGTAGGGGAAAGAAACAAGGCAAATTGTCCACATCCTTTCACCGAATGTTCACCACATCTCTGTGAGGTTTCACATCTCCAGTAAAAATCAACTAGGCTGACGGAGGTCAAGGTCACCAAGTGCATGAGTGATAGGGGTGGGACTCAAAACTCCACGGCAGTAGTCAGTGGGTGTCTGGGCGGAATTCAAGAAGTGAAAGACACAAGCCTTCCCCTTTCTGAATGGGCAGACAAGGAGAGCCTGCAATGCCCACCAGAGCTTGGGAGGACAAGGAGGGTTGGGTGGGGAGTGCAGTAGGTGCTAGCTGGAGTCCTTGCTGCAGCCTAGGGGTGACAAGATTGCTTAAGGCTGCCTCATGTTAATTCCCCAAGCTGTGGGACCCCTCAGAGGGGAAGGCCAGAGAACTTTCCAAGAGAACCCAAACATGAATCAATAAAAGGGTGGGGGCAGGGTTAGGGGCTTTGGTTCCTAGGTTGAGTGAGTCTTCTCAAACCCCAGCCATGGGCCTCTGGGCCAAACCTCTTGGCCGGCCAGGTCTTATAGGACTCCATGGGTTTACCAGTCCCTTCCCAACAGGAGTAGGGGAGGGGATGTTCCACTGACCTCACCGGCTGGAGGTCACTAAGGCTTCCTTCCAGCCACTTCTATCTCATTCCCTCTCCCCTGAGTTGCCTTCCTGAGCTGGGGAGGGGGTGCTGTTCCAGATGCCCCATGCCTGATTCAGGGGAGAAAGTCATGCCTGCTCCCTTTCCCCCTCAGCCCCTTCAGCCCCTTCACCTAATGCTGAGCTTCCCTGGCCATCCCTGCTTCTCTGACAAGGCCGTGAGAGAACCAGGGGCCAGGAACAGGAGCTCAGAGCCAGAGACTAGTGATGGCCTCAAGAATATGTGTAGGAATGAATCCTGAGCCAAATGTGGCTTTCTTTTCCTTTTTAAAAAATCTTTCTAGGCTGGGTGCAGTGGTTCATACCTGAAATCCCAACACTTTGGGAGACCAAGGCGGGAGGATCCCTTGATCTCAGGAAGTTGAGACCAGCCTTGGCAATGTAGTGAGAACCCATCTCTACAAAAAAATTTAAAAATTAGCTGGGCATGGTAGCGCATGCCTATAGCCCCAGCTACTTGGGAGGCTGAGGCAGGAGCATCTCTTGAACCTGGGAGGTTGAGGCTGAAGTGAGGCATTATCGCACCACTGCACTCCAGCCTGGGCAAGAGCGAGCCTGTCTCAAATAAATAAGTAAATCTTTCTTTATTAAATGTCTTGTCAAAAGATTTTAAAACTGAAATGTGCTTACTGCAACCAGTGAAACCATTCCAAGGAAAAAAAAAAAAACCCTCACCTGGCCCACAGTCCCTCCGCGCTAACTGCTTGTGGATCTCCTTATGCAGCTTTCTCTGTATTCACTGTTATGGACTGAATCGTGTCCCTCCAAATTCATACGGTGAAGCCCTAACCACCAACGCAACTGCATTTGGAGGCAGGGCCTACAAGGACTGCCTGAGCTCAGGAGTTAGCGACCAGCCTGGGCAACATGATGAAACCCTGTCTCTACTAAAATACAAAAGAATTAGCCAGGCGTGGCGCCATGTGCCTGTAGTCCCAGCTACTCGGGAGGCTGAGGCAGGAGAATTGCTTGAACCTGGGAGGCGGAGGTTGTAGTGATCAGAGATCATGCCACTGCACTCCAGCCTGGGCGACAGAGCAAGACTCCATCTCAAAAAAAAAGTTTAAGTGAGATAATAAGGGTGCATCCTAAAGCCAAAAGGACCAATGTCCTTATAAGAAGAGGGAAGAGACACGGAAGAGCCCCCCACTTCCTTCCTAAGCAAGCACAAAGAAGGGGCCATCTGAGGACATGGGAGAAGGCAGCTGACTGTAGGCCAGGAAGAAAGGCCTCACCAGAAAGCCCTGACCACATTTTGATCTTGGACTTCTGGCCTCCAGAGCTGAGAAAATAAATCTCTGTTGTTGAAGCCACCCAGTCTGTGGTATTTTGTGATGGCAGCCCTAGCCAGCTAATAGATTCATATTAGTATACACAAAGATCCATGCACAGGGAGAGTGTGTTTTATTTGATGTTTATTTGAGCAAAAATGAGATCAGGCTACACTCACTTCCCTCTGAATCTAGCTTTAGTCATTAACACTATTAAATGGCCATCTGGCTTCTTGCTAACGCGCCACATCGAGTTCCATTAGGACATCCTGCAGGCTGCATCTTCAAAATCCATCCGGAATCAGACCGCGTCTCCCCCACCTCACTGCTTCCACCTGGTGCAAGCCCAGTCGTCTGTCTCTCTCACTCAGATTACTACAGCAGCCTCTACACCCCTCTCTGCTTCCACCCTTGTCCCTTCAGTCTGTTCCCCTCGCAGTAGCCAGAGGGACCCTTTAAAAATCTGTCGGATCACGTTTCTCCTCAGTTTAGAAATCTCGACTGGCTTTCCGTTCTACTCAGGGTCAAACCAGGCTTAGCCAGGTGGAGTGGAGTGCACTTGTTGTCTCAGTTACTCGGGAGGCTGAGACGGGAGAATTGCTTGAGTCCAGCCTGAGCAACACAGTGAGACTCCATCAATAAAAAACTAAAAAACCAAAACCAAAGTCTTCACCAGGAGCGTCCAGGCCCACATAGTCTGCACGCATGCATGTACATCCCCCGCCCCCTCCCCACCCCTGCTCTCCTCTCTGACCTTCCCTCCCATCCCCGTCTCCTGCTACCCTACCCTGGCCTCCTTGACGCTACTAGATCACAATAAGCACATTCCCAGATCAGAGCCTTGGCACTCAGTCTGGACTGCCCCTCCTCCTGACGGCCACAATGTTCCTTCCCTCGCTTCCTTCCAGACTCCATCCCCCAACCCACCACCATTATTCTTCACAGCATTTCTCACCAGCTGATACTATATACTTATTTATTTGTTTATGGTCTGTCTTCCTCTACTAAGATGTGAAATGCATGAGCAAAAAACCTTGTCTTGTTCCCTGCTGTATCCCTAGCACTTAGAACAGTGCTAGGTTCATAGATGATGCTCAGTAAGTGTTCAATAAAGAAATCCCTCTAAGTCACTAAACAAATGTAACAGCCTTTTCAATAGTTGTATAACATTTGCTAATATGAATAGATCACAATTCAGGAAACCATCCCTCTGTTAATGATGTTTATGTTGTTTTTCACTTTTTCCCACATTAAGCGATGTTTGTCAAAACATTTTTGCATAGTTACCCTTCTCTATTGGTCCTTTTGTTTCTGCAGGATATTTTCTCTAAAGCTGGATTGATGTATCAAGAGATAGGCACTGGCCAGGTGTGGTGGCTCACACCTGTAATCCCAGCATTTTGGCAGGCCGAGTTGGATGGATCACGAGGTCAGGAATTCTAGATCAGCCTGACCAGCATGGTGAAACCCCGTCTTTATTAAAAATACAAAAATTAGCCAGGCGTGGTGGTGTGTGCCTGTAATCCTAGCTACTTGGGAGGCTGAGGCAGGAGAATCGCTTGAACCTGGGAGGCAGAGGTTGCAGTGAACCGAGATCACACCCCTGCACTCCAGCCTAGGCAACAGAGCAAGACTCCATCTCAAACCAAACCAAACCAAACCAAACCAAACCAAACCAAACCAAAACAAAACAAAACAAAACACCTGAGAGGCATCAAGTTTGAATAGCCATTAGTGTTTTTCCTCAGTCACTATTCATAGGCAAATACCCAAGCAAGGCCTCAACCACTTCTCCCAACCTGGGGCCAGTGCAATATTGTCCTTAGGCCAGGCAAGAGGGCTCCTACCCTTTGGAGGGCCTTGCATGTCACAAACATAAAAATTAAATTTATTAAAGACCACATGGGAGCTTTTGTCACCTGGGATCCTGGACATACCACTGGCACAGTGTGACCCGTAACTGTGAGCACTGATGTGTGAGATGAACACCCTCAGGCTCCACATTTCCCTCCTATGTTCTCAAAACAAGAGGGTGCTGAGCCCAAACACTGAAGGTCTGCAGGTTGTGCTCTGCTGACACTGGAGACACTGCTTTGGAGGGAGAAGGAATGAAATTGGCTCACATGTGTGTCACTTCTCTCAGAAAGCATGAATTCAAGAGGTCCTAACATAACCAAATACTATTGTTCAATAGTGCCAAGGGCCCATTTGCTTCTTAATTTGTCCTAATTCATGATTCTGGAGGCATTCATGAGTTAGCATAATATTCACAGGAGTTGCATGTGGTGTCTGTGTCAGTTATCTATTCCTGAGTAACCACACTGAAACTTGGTGGCTTAAAACTACAATTTATTTGCTCAGAATTCTAGGTTGGGCTCAGCTGGTCAATTTTTCTGCTGATCTCCTTTGGGGTCACTTATACAGCTGCAATCAGCCAGCAGCTCAGCTGGCACTAGATGTTCCCAGATGGCTTTGTTGATGTGTTTGATGTTGTGCTGGTGTTGGCTGGGGTGCCCCCAGTTCTCCTCCAAAAGGCCTTTCCTTCTTTAGGAAAGGACTGGGCATTTTCACACAATGACAGAAATGTGCCGAGAGGGCAAAAGCAAAAGTTGCAAGGCCTCTTAAGGCCTACCTGTGGGGAGTTGCACCGTGTTACTTCTGTCTCACTGTCTCAATCTACGGAGCAAATGAAGCCTTAAGGGATGCCCAGATCCAGGGGTTGGAAAGATATAGACTGTATGTCTCCATGAGAAGTGTGGCAAAAATTATATTGCAGAGGGGTTGGATGCAGGGACGTAAGATGTGTTGGGGACCATTACACAACAATATACCACAGCGCCTGAGGGACATTTTGCCAGCATGAAGAACTGATATACTTTGGCCAGGCACAATGGCTCACACCTGTAATTACAGCACTTTGGGAGGCCAAGGCGGGTGGATCACTTGAGTGCAGGGGTTCAAGACCAGCCTGGGCAACATGGTAAAACGCCAGTCTCTACCAAAAATACAAAAAATTAGTGGGGTGTGGTGGTGCGTACCTGTGGTCCCAGCTACTTGGGAGCCTGAGATGAGAGAATCACTTGAGCCTGGGAAGTGGAGAGCCATGATCACACCACTGCACTCCAGCCTGGGCGACAGGGTGAGACCTTGTCTTAAAAAAAAAAAAAAAAAAAATTTATATTTGTCTTACATTTGTATACATGTAGTTGTAAGATATTTGAAGTGTGATACAGATTCTTTGCTTATTTTTTTTTTAATTTTTAATTTTTGAGATGGAGTTTCACTCTTGTTGCCCAGGGTGGAGTGCAATGGCATGATCTCGGCTTACCGTAACCTACACCTCCTGGATTCAAGCCATTCTCCTGCCTCAGCCTCCCGAGTAGCTGGGATTACAGGCATGCGCCACCATGCCCGGCCAATTTTGTATTTTTAGTAGAGATGGGGTTTCTCCATGTTGGTCAGGCTGGTCTTGAACTCCCAGATCAAGTGATCCACCTGACTCAGTCTCCCAAAGTGCTAGGATTACAGGCATGAGCCACAGCGCCCGGCTTTCTTTGCTTATTAAGCAGACATTAAAACCCAGAATTGGGAAGTTTTATTTTTATAATAATATTGAATAAGATTTAATGATCAAGTACACAAAATTAAAAATTTGGCCTTATTTAAATAACTTTATTTTAAAAATTCATTAATTAAATTTTTGTATTTTGCTTTGTAATATTAATACTTTGGTCAGGCATGGTGGCTCATGCCTATATCCCAGCACTTTGGGAGACTAAGGTGAGAGGATCACTTGAGCCCAGGAGTTTGAGACCAGCCTGGGCAACATAGTGAGACCCCTGGTGGGGCTGGGGAAAGAGCCACAAAGAAAGCTCAAAAAATTAGCTGGGCATGATAGTGAGCACTTGTAGTCCCAGTTACTTGGAAGGCTTAGGTGGGAGGATTGCTTAAGTCTGGGAGATCAAGGCTACTGTTGCCCAGGCTGGAGTGCAGTGAGCTGTGATCAAACCGCTGCACTCCAGCTTGGGCAACAGCGCAAGACACTATCTCAAAAAAAAAAAAAAAAAAAAAAAAAAAGTTGAATGTTTTAGAAGAAAAACAACTTTATTTTGTAAACTCTTAGATCATTAGGAATGAATACAAGTTGAGTTGGGATCAATTTAGAAAATATGACAGTGGAGCTCAGAAAAAAAAAGCCAAAAAAGGAAAAGTATTCAGAAGGGCATCAGCTTAAATATTTAAAAACTGGAAACACTCAAAATGAATAGTCTTCTGTTGAGGTCTCTCATAAAATTGGTAAGCAAGAGAACTTCACAAACCTTTCCTTCCTTCCTCCCTCCCTCCCTCCCCTCCCTCCCCCCTCCCTCCCTCCCTCCCTCCCTCCCTCCCTTCCTTCCTTCCTTCCTTCCTTCCTTCCTTCCGACAGAGTCTTGCTCTGTTGCCCAGGCTGGAGTACTGTGGCATGATCACAGCTCACTGCAGCCTGGAACTCCTGGACTCAGGCAAATCTCCTGCCTCAGTCTCCCAAGTAGCTAAGACTACAAGTGCACACCACCTCACTCGGCTAATTTTTTATCTTTTGTAGAGCTGAGGTCTGGCTATGTTGCCCAGGCAACATAGCTCACTTCAGCTCCTGGCCTCAAGTGATTCTGTTGCCCAGGCTGGAGTGCAGTGAGCTGTCATCACAGCTTCCTCAAGTGTTGGGATTACAGGTGTGAGCCACAGTGCCCAGCCACAGATTCTTTTTTAATGAGGTTTTAATAGCTGATGAAACTGTAAAAATAAGAAAATTATTCTCATTAAATTCATAACTTGAACAGGTTGAATGAAATTCCTGCAACTTCATATTTTTTATTAAATGAGGATCTAATTACAGATCCAAAGAATGAGAATGTATGTGGCCTCTGTTTGCACTTGCAAGTGTTGGGGGCGATGAAATTGTGTCAGTCAGCCTCCTTCTCCCCCAGAGTCTGTTTTCAGGTTAGGCTGGAGAACAGGGCGGAGTCATTCCGGGAAGCCTGGGCTTTGTCAGATTCTTCAGAAGGGACGGCCTCCTGGGACACTCTGGGCCCCTGGCAGACAGCTCAATCCTGATAGCCTCCCTGAGTCATGCCAGAGCAGTCACTGATGTCCTGATGTCCCTTGTTTTGGATGCTCCACTCCCTGCCCCTGCATCCCTGGAGTCATCGGGGCCTCTGCATACCCATCAGCCTGAGTAGTTGCAGGCTATTGGTGTCATTTCTGGAAATGAAGGCAGCTGCTTTTCTGTTTGCTTTCCTCTCCCAACAAGTGTGCTATTTAGCATCCTATTTATTATGACGTGAAAAGTAAATATCCAGACTACCTTATTTGCAATAGCAAAAGTTTGGAAATAACTAACTTGCTCATTAAAAGAGGATTGATGAAATGACTTCTAGTACATCCATAGGACAGCATACTACGGAGATATAAAAAAGGAATGATACAGAAGCTTTCCTTTTTACTTTTAAGTTATATTTTTTGCATAATAATCTACAAATAGAATCTGTCTAATGAAAAGCCTCCCTTCTATTCTGTCTCCAGCCACCAAGTTCACCTTCCTACAGACAACCAGCATGACCTACTTCTTCTGTAACCTTTTAAAGACATTTAATGCACATAGAAGCATTTGTAAGGATAGCCAGCCCAGGAGTTTGAGGCTGGGCTCAAAATCCTCTGGCTTTTTTATTTACTGTTTTCATTTGTTCAGGAGACATTTACCGAGCAGTTACTAAGTGTCAAGCACTCTTTTAGGCATTTGGAATTTGGTAGTGAACAAAATGAACATATTTTTTGCCCTCCTGGAGCTTGCTTTTTTAAAATTTCAATAAACTTTTCTTCCCCCCACCACCAAGACAAGGTCTTGCTCTGTCACCCAGGCTGGAGTGCAGTGATGTGGACACTGCCTACTGCAACCTCGACCTCCTGGGCTCAAGTGATCCTTTTGCCTGAGCCTTCCAAGTAGATGGGACTACAGGCACCCGCCACTACCCCCAGCCAGTTTTTAAATTTTCTGTAGAGATGGGGTCTCACCCTATTGCCCAGGCTGGTCGCAAACTCCTGGGCTCAAGCAATCCTCCCTCCTTGCCCTCCCACAGTGCTAGGATTATAGGTGTGAGCCACTGCACTGGCCAAGCTTACATTTTTGTGGGAAATAAATAAACAAGTGATATATAGAGATAAGTGGTAAGTGCTATGGAGAAAAACAGGGTAAGGGGGATAGATGTGTGTGAGTGCGTGTCTGTGTGTGGTGGTGGTGGTGGGTTGTGGCTATTTTACGATAGGGTGGTGTGGGAGACCAGAATATGCCACCCCAAAATATGAAGGATTTTTGAGCTAAGGACAATTAAGAAGAAGCAGATACAGGAAAGCTCTCTGTCCCCCCTTCTATTTCCCTAAAAGCAGGACACAGATTTATAAAAGCCAAGGTATCCTGCCCCCGCTACCCTTCTTCCAGGGAAAACCAAGGTTAGCACTGAGGGTGTAACTTTGGACCCTTATCAGCCTGGAGATGGTACCAGAGGAAGCCACATGAACAGGCCTTACTAGTCAGACTATATCTGCCATTTATTTGCTTTCTTACAAGTTGCTGGCCCTAGAGTCACAAAATCCTTTTCCTTTTCCTTGTCACTTCTCTAAATATTTATTGTTCTTTGTTGATAATGCTATATAAGCTAGAATTCAAAGCTACCTCTCTGAGAACTACTCATTCTCTGGGTATGTTTCATGTATACATGAAATATACATGTTAAACTTTGGTTTGTTTTCCTCTTGACTTTTGCTACAAGGGTCTTTTCTAATCAAAACCTATGAGGGTTGAAGAAAAAGATTATTTTTATTCTCCTATTGTGGTCAGTGAAAGATTTGCCAAGGCCCGAAGAAAGCGAGAGGGTGAGCCAGGTTTCCTCTGCTTTGAATCCAGATATCTGGATTTGAACCTTCAAAGCCTTCAAACCCTCCACATGGAGTGGAAGAGTACTTGCTATGAAGAACAAAGCAGTTATTATGGTTGGAACTGAGTGAATACATCTGGGAGATGTTCTGTATCATGAGAACTTGCTCGTTCTTTCTACACCTGCAACTTATTCCATTGTATGTGTGCACCACGGTTGAATTAAGCAGTCTCTTACTGATGGACATTTCTGAGACGTCTCTTCTTTTTGTGATTGCAAACAATATTGCAGCGAGTAGCCTTATCAGGTGGCACTTTGCAATGTGCAAGTTTCTGTAGAATTAATTCCCAGAAGTGGAATTGCTAGATCAAAGGTATGTGTGCCTGTATTTTCTTATAGATTTTGCCTAATGGTAACTAACATAGAAGGTGAACTATTTTTGCTCTGCTACCAACTACATATTAATTTTTTCTTCCTTTTTTTTTTTTTGATGTAGAGTTTTGCTCTTGTTGCCTAGGCTGGAGTGTAATGGTGCAACCTCAGCTCACTGCAACCTCCGCCCTCCAGGTTCAAGTGATTCTCCTGCCTCAGCCCCTCGAGTAGCTGGGATTACAGGTGCCTGCCACCACGCCTGGCTAATTTTTTTGTATTTTTAGTAGAGACAGGGTTTCACTATGTTGGCCAGGCTTGTCTCGAACTCCTGGCCTCAAGTGATCCGCCCGTCTCAGCCTCCCAAAGTACTGGGATTACAAGCTCATGCTTGTAATCCGCCCCCAGTTGACTTATTATTCTTTAAACAAATATGTATTGAGCACCTACCATGAACCAAGTATAGTCTAAATGCTGACGATTGAGAATTGGAGCAGAAACCACAACTTGCCAGGCATATCCTGACTCACAGAGCAGATTGACTGTGCCAGACCAGTCATGCCAGAAGCTATAATGTGCTTCATATACTTTCAAAACTCAATACTCAACACCCATTTGTTCAGACCATGGTCCCTAGGTAAGACTACTGACGATTCCATTAATTCTATGGTTTTCAAAATCTAACCAATCCTTGCAAAGAGCACCATCTAAATAACATGTGGGACAAAATATACCCATTGGTGAAGACCATTTGACTTTGAGTGGTGCAATAGGAAGAATATTCATTAATAAGAAAGGTCTCAAATAAGAGGAAACAAACTTGCATTTTTTTTTTTTTTTTTTTTTTTTGAGATGGAGTCTTGCGCTGTCACCCAGGCTGGAGTGCAGTGGTACGATCTTGGCTCCCAGCACCTCTGCCTCCCAGATTCAAGCGATTCTTATGCCTCAGCCTCCTGAGTAGCTGAGACTACATGCACCTACCACCATGCCCAGCTAATTTTTGTATTTTTAGTAGGAATGGGGTTTCACCATGCTGGCTAGGCTGGTCTCGAACTCCTGACCTGAGGTGATCCACCCACCCAGGCCTCCCAAAATGCTGAGATTACAGGCATGAGCCATTGTGCCTAGCCCAGACTTACATTTTGATAAAACAAGGGAGTCATTGAGGAAGGGTGGAGGCAGATTTCATCTTGGACATGTCAGAGCGAGGTGGTCCTTTGTAGTTAGCCTTTTCTCTGAACATAAAAGGGTGGTGGAATTTCCCAGCCGTTAAAAAGGTGCTATCTCAGTATAGCTTTTTTTTTTTTTTTAAATGACAGCTTGACATATAATTCACATATTACGCAATTAACTCATTTAAAGGGTACAATTCAATGGTTTTGGTATATTCTTGGTAAATTTGTACAAACGTCACTAGGATTAATTTTAGAACATTTTCATTATCCCCAAAAGAAATCTCATACCCATTAACAGTCATTTTCCATTTTCCCATTGCCTAGTCCTAGGCAATTGCTAATCTGTTACTGACTCTATAGATTTGCCTGTCATGGACATTTCATATAAATGGAATTATTCATTATGTGATCATCTTTTGTGACTGGATGATCTTTCTTTCTTTCATTTTGCACAATGTTTTCGAGGTCTAGCCATCCTAGCATGCATCAATACTTCATTTCTTTTTATTGTTGAATTATACTTCGTTGTACACCATATTTTGTTTATCCACTTATCAGCTGGTGGACATTTGGGTTGTTTCTACTGTTTTGCTATAATGGATAATATTACTGATAAACATTCAGGTACAAATTTTTGTGTGAACATATGTTTTCTATTCTTTTGGCCATGGACCTAGGAGTAGAATTGATGGATCCAATAGTAACTCTATGTTAAATCTTTTGAGGAACTGCCAAACTGTTTTCCAAAGCAGCTGCACCATTTTACATTCCCACCAGCAATGTATGAGGGTCTCAATTTCTCCATATTTTTGCCAACACTTGGGTTTTTAAAAATGTTTTGTTATAGTGTAGAAGCAGAAAGATGTGATACCTTTCCTCACCCATCATAAGGCACATGGTCAATACCCTGATAAAAAAGACAGGTTAAGAAGAGAAAAGGATAATAAATTTATTTAATCAAAGTTTTATGTGACACAGGAGCCTTCAGAAATGAAGACCGAACAACTTAGGGAAAGCCTTTTTGTTTTTGAGACAGCCTCACTCTGTCGCCCTGGCTGGAGGGCAGTGGTGCCATCTTGGCTTACTGCAATCTCTGCTGGCCGAGTTCAAGTGATTCTCCTGCCTCAGCCTCCTGAGTAGCTGGGATTACAGGCACCTAGCACCTTGCCTGGCTAATTTTTGTATTTTTAGTAGAGACAGGGTTTCACCATCTTGGTCAGGCTGGTCTTGAACTCCTGACCTCGTGATCCACCTGCCTTGGCCTCCCAAAGTGCTGGGATTACAGGTATGAGCCACTATGCCAGGCCTAAAAACCATTTATTTTTATTTATGTATTTATTTGTTTGAGACACAGTCTTGCTTTGTTGCCCAGGATGGAGTACAGTGGCACAATCTTGGCTCACTGCAACCTCTGCCTCCCGGGTTCAAGCGATTCTCTTGCCTCAGCCTCCCCAGTAGCTGGGATTACAGGCATGCACCACCATGCCCAGCTAATTTTTGTATTTTTATTAGAGATGGGGTTTCACCGTATTAGCCAGGATCGTCTCGAACTCCTGCATGGGCCACAGCACCAGGCCAAACCATTTATTTTTATGTTTAGGTTTGATTAAGAAGGGACAGCCTGGTCCTTCTTAGTGGCTTAGGGGCGTCAGAAAGGGAAAAGCCAGTTCGCAAGGGACTGTGCCAGATTTTATGGGGAAGCTTGAGAGAGGCTTGGTGTCTGATTTACCTAGGGCCCACAGATTGTTTGGACCAGGTGTGATGTTTGCATAGCTTGAGGGGAAGGCTGGTCACCCCCACCCTAATCTCGTTATGCAAATGAGGTCTTTGTCCGGCTAGTGCCATGTTGTCTTTTCCTTACTGTACACATGATTTGGCAAAGAGAAGCTGCCATTTTGAACATGGCTACTCCCAGGTAGCCTTTTCCTTTTGGCACAACTGCTGGCATTCGCCTGTATAAGCTTTCAGCTTGCCTGTCTATGTCCGCAGCTCGATTTTACGGGCTGCTCTTTATTAGAAAAGAGAATGATTTGGGGGCTGCTTTTCATTAAACGAAAACCTTACTGAGGTCTCCTGTACCCTCACTATCTGTCTAAGTAATTTCTTCGTAACTCCTATTAGCAGCATCCTCAGAAGCAAAAAGTTTCCTCTGAACTTCTCCTGCCCTTCTGTCTCGCAGTTCCATTCTCCCCAGAGGCCAGCCATAGAAACTAGAATCCCTCTTCCCCAAGGTGGATCATCAGAACCAGAACTCTTTCCCCACAGAGCTAGTCATAAAACCTAAAAATATTACTCTAATTTGCTCCAATTATCACCAAAATACTTAGATATCTAAATTATCTAAATATTACTCTAATTTCCTCCATCTTTCCATGTAAAAACTGGCCATAAAGAAATAATCTGGGCCAGGTGTGGTGGCTCACACCTATAATCCAAGCAGTTTGGGAGGCCAGGGCAGGAGGATTGCTTGAGGCCAGGAGTTCAAGACCAGCCTGGGCAACATAACAAGACCCCGTCTCTATTTTAAAAATTAAAATAAAATAAGAACTACATTGTTTGACTGTAGATCATAAGAGTCCTATTCCAGACAGTCTCTGTCCCACACTCAGAAGGAAGGAATGAGTGGTCAGAGGCCAAGAAAAATCTAGACAGACAGGCCTTGATGCGTTTTCCTGCTTAGTCTATTAACATTAGATCATAACCTTATTGTCCAATCATATTTCTATATAGCTGTCCATACTTTTTCAAACCTAACCATAAAAATGATAATTTTCCCTGTATCTTTGGGTCTTCATTCTAACAGCTCCCATGTAGACATGTTAAATAAATGTGTATGCCTTTTCTCCTACTAATCAGCCTCATATCTGTGACTTTTTTATGAATCTTCAGAGGACCAAGAGGAATCTTCAGAGGGCCAAGGAGTTCCTCTTGGCCTCTACAATGCTAAAAGCACCATAATTGGAGGTATTGTGTTCTGAGCCCCAACAATAGCTACTCCAGTGGGCACAAAATGAGATCTCATTGTGGTTTTTGTAGGTTTTGTTATTTAAGGTAAGATGTCACATGAAGTCATATACCATCTGTCCTCCACCACAACCACCATACAGATTGTCTCTCATGGAAGCCTTTAATATCCCTCTGGAAAACACACCTTTCTTCTTTTTGGCTTTGCTTTGCTTTTCTTGCTTCTGTTTTTCACTGCAAGCCATCAGTTTCCGATGAAATACACTCATCTCAAACTGAAGCTTAAAAAAGCTGGTGTAATATAGTGACTTCTCATACTGTGTAATTTTATCTTTAGTAAGTTTACAGACTCTGAAGTTATCTCTTAACGAGGTTCATAGCTATCTATTCCATAAACTGTATTATTAACACCAAAGGTTTATTTTGCTAATTCAAGATCTGACTTTTTCTGTGATTTCTTTAGTTGCAATTTATCTGCTAATTGTTCTTCTGGTGTTAGCACTTTAGATGTTTCAGGTTCTTCTAACTTCTTGATTTCTTATTACCTTTTCTTCTGTTGCCATTCTTTCTCTTTTTATTGAAGCCATCCTTACAGGGTTAACAAGAATTTTGGACAGAAATGTAGTTATTGTAAGGTTTATTGCTGAGTTTAAGATGAAGAAACTGAGGCCAGTATAAGAAAATTAAATGCCAGTTTATTCAGCTCCCGGGCGAGGTTCTATGGTCCGGGGAAAGGGGGCCAGAGAAGTCACCCTGACTTCCTGGGGCATAGGGTTTTTATGGCTATGAGGAACGAGCAACAGTAGGGCACTCTGATTGGCTCCGGGGGGAGCGGGGATTGAGACGGGGTGGGCCACTATTGGTTGGCGGGTTATCGGGCGGGTTTTTTAGTGCAGGAGCCGGCCAGGGTTACATCGGCCGGAGCTTTTTTGGTTTCCCTTCTTGGCTCTGGGCACTGGTTTCCCGACGTCCCAAGGTACTGCCGAATGAGGCCGCCAGCCTTACATTCCGACCCTTTTGATAATATAAGATGCCGTTTTCTTCTGGCTATTTCCTGCTGATTAGGGGCGTAGTGAGGGAAAAGGGTCAGTTGGCTGGTGCCTCGGTTGGGAGTCGGACATAGGGGGTGAAGTAGCATCTGGTTTACGGCTACTCTGGAAATTTCCCTTATGCCGGCCTGTAAAAACCTGAGGAAAAAGAGGCTAACATTAACAGAAGGCAAACGACGATAATGGGAGTGATAGATAGGGGTGAGCCAGGTAAGCATGGGGGATTGCCACCAGTTGAGAGGCGAGACTGATGCATTTTGCTTCTTACGAAGGTCTTCTTGGAGGCGATAGAGAATGTTGACATTCTCCTCTACAAGGCCTGTTTCATTGATATAATAGCAGCACTATTCCTGGAGAAACAGACAGGTACCTCCCTTTCCGCTGTCAGCAGGTCAAGGACCCGTCGGTTCTGGAGAGTTACCTGGGCCAGTGACGTGATTTGTCGCTGGAGGGAGGCCAGGGAGGCGGCCGACGCTTCGATAGCCATGTGAAGCTTGTCCTCTAGTTGAGAGGCTGAGGTGACACTGTAGCCTAGGGGCACCGCTACCCAGCCCGGCCGCCACCAGAGAGGATGCTAGAGAGACCAACGACCATTGGGAGGAAGACTGCTCATCTGTCTCGGTGATTAGGGGAAGGTAGAAGGAGGGATAGAAGATTGGCCTGTCCATATACCTCTAACTGCGGGACCAAGGTGACAGGCACACAAGGGAAAGGGAAGGAGGCATTAATAACTTTAGTTAAGGTTCCGTTACACCAGAAGTATCCTCCTGGTGGCGCGTGAGAGGGGAGGATTTTACTTTTACTGTGGTGTTACAGCTGGGACTGGAGCTGCTGGCTGTCTTATAGCAGAGAGAGAAATTTTGAGAGTGTACTTTGAACAAGGGGATATCTGTTAAGGTGGTGCCGGGCTCCATAGGTGATTGTGACAGACTGAACCCAGACCTGAGGGGAACTGCAGCCAAGGGGGGGTTGCTGAGAGAGGCACATAAAAAACAGTTGGTGATATTCATGGCTTTGGTTAAATTCAACATGTTGGCTCCCTGCTGTACTAGAGTCAACCAGGAGAAAGGTTGAGAGGTGCTATCTGAAGGTTTGAATTGGTTAGTTAGGGTGGCTTCATTTTGCAGGATTGTATGGCTTACAGAGCTGAGTTGTTCTGTAACCTCAGGGACAATGTGGGTATAGGACCGGAATATCAGCCATGTTCCCTGGGGGTGGCTGTTTTGCCACCAATTGTAGATTTTTCCATTGATCCCCTTTATCCAGCGGTCGTCCCATGGGTCGCGGATGGTAAGAAATAACTTACCTCTGCCATCGGAGGTGAGTACCTTTTTTCTTTTTGAGTTCCCGTTATGTCTAGCTGTGGTGTATGGATGACGCAGGAATTATATGGGCACCCCCCATAGGTGGTGTTCCACAAATGGCAATAGTCATGGTATTGATCATAGAGAAAGCACAGGCCATGAGCAGGGAACCCGATTTGTAGAGTTTTGGTTTTTGTTTTTTGGATCTCAGTTATTACCGCTGACTGGCAGCCAGCAGGTTGGTAGTGTGCTTGGGCAATGTAGTGAGTCCGGGTAGTGGGACCCTCAACCCAGGATTCATGGATGTAGAAGCGCCAAACATATGAGTTGGCTTCAAGAGGAGATATCAGAAGGACTGTCAGGAGGAGGCTCCAAAGGGTTAGGGGGTGATGGGTCGGGGCAACGGGTGAGGCAGAGGTGAGTGGGGCCCAGGGGTTCGGATTTCCACTGATCATTTTGGGGAGCCAGCTTGAGGTGGGACACATGGTACCACGGAGTGTGACCCAGGAGTTTGGCCGCTGTGGGGGTAGTTAGGATAACAATATGAGGTCCCGACCACCTGGGCTGCAAAGATCCTGGTTTGAGCTTCGGAGGAGAATACTGTCGCCTGGTTGGAGAGGCATTGCTGGGTGGGGGTCCTCCGGTCTTGGAACAACAGGGAGGGTGTGGTCCGCGTGTTCCCTAAGCAGGTGGCAGAGAAGAGAGAGGAAAGGAAGGTAGGAAGCCAGTGGGGGCGGTTTTACAGGGAGATTATGGGAGACCAGGAAAGGTCGGCCATACAGCAATTCAAAGGGGCTAAGGCCCGTTGGGCCCCGTGGGGTGGCCCGGACCTGGGCCAGGGCAAGAGGTAGGAGTGTGGGCCAAGAGAGTTTTACCTCAATAGCAAGTTTGGCGAAATGGTCTTTGAGGATGCCGTGAGCCCGTTCAACTTTACCCGACGACTGAGGATGGTAAGGGATATGTAGTTTCCAGGAGATGTTGAGGGACTTGGCGACTAGCTGGACTACTTGGGCCGTAAATGCTGGACCATTGTCCGACTGGATGGTGGCAGGTAGGCCAAAGCAAGGAATGATTTCTTGAGTAAGAAGGGAGGCCACCATGTCTGCTGTCTCCCGGGAGGCGGGGGAAGGCTTCAATCCAACCTGAAAAGGTATCTACAAAAGTTAGGAGGTAGCGGAGGTTTTTGTGAGTGGGCATATGAGTGAAGTCAATTTGCCAGTCTTGGGCTGGTAGGTTGCCACACATTTGGTGGGTAGGAAACTGTGGCCTTAAGCCCCCCTGAGGCGAGACCTTAGAGCAAGTAACCCATGCCTTGTGTACCTGCTCAATTGTTTGTTACAGACCTGGTGAGAAAAAGAGGGGCTGTACAAAACGGTGTAATGCCTTAGGTCCTATATGTAAGGATTGGTGGATTTCAGCAATTTTAGAGGCCTGTTCCCGGGGAAGGGTGATTCTGTTATTTAGGAAAATCCAGACCTGATTAGATTCTGTTCCCCCTTTTAGTATGAGGGCCTGTTTCTCTGATGGTGAGTATACAGGCTGTGTGGCCGTGATAAGGAAGAGAACAGGGGTAGGGGTCGACTTCAGTTAAAGATCTTGCTGCTGTATCTGCCCACGCATTGCCCCGGGAGACGCCATTATGCTGGGCCTGGTGTCCTCGGCAGTGTATGACTGCAACCTCGCTGGGCAATGATAAGGCCTGTAAGAGGTTAGAGATCTGTGTAGCATTGATTATGGGGGACCCCTTTGTGGTAAGGAATCCCTGCTCTCTCCAGAGGGCAGAGTGGCAATGGGTAATAAGAAAAGCATATTTTGAGTCAGTATAGATATTTGCTCCCTTTCCTTGTGCTAGTGTAAGACCTCGGGTTAGGGCAATGAGTTCCACCTTTTGTGATGTGGTTCCGTCAGGGAGGCTACGTGCCTCTAGGGTGGCTGAATCTGTGACTGCCGCATAGGCTGCCTTTCACCGCCCGTCGGCTGTCATTACTGAACTTCCATCCACATAGAAGGTAAGGTCTGGGTTAAGTAGGGGAAGGTCGGATAGGCCCTCCCGAGGTTTGGCAAGTGCATCCATTAGTTCAGGGCAGGAGTGGGCTGGGGAAGGGGGAAGGGATGGAAGGGGAAGCAGAGTAGCCGGGTTGAGTGGGGAAGCGGGGTGAAGGCTGACCGAAGGATTTTCAATGAAGAGCAGGTGGAACTCCTGTAGACGGGAGGACCCTAGGTGAGTGAGAGATTTGTGGGAGAGGAGGTCGGTAAGCCAGTGAGGAGAGAACACTGAGATGGGCTGGCCCAGGGGTAAGTTTTAGGGATTCCTTGGTAAGTTCTGTTGCTGCTCCCAGGGCCCGCAGGCAAGGCTGCCACCCCCTGACCGTGGGGTCAAGTTGCTTTGATAAGTAGGCTACAGGGTGGAACACAGGACCCAGGGGTTGGGTTAGAACCCCGACAGCAACGCCCTGTTTCTCATCAGTGAACAGATAAAAGGGGCGATTGAGTTCTGGCAGATGAAGTGGGGGGTGCGGTGGACAGAGCAGTTTGGAGGGTTTTAAAAGCCTGTTTTACAACCTCAGGATGGGAGAGAGGTCCCGTGGGGGTGTCCTTAGCTGCCACGTACAGAGGTTTTGCTAGAGAGGCAAAGTTAGGTATCCAGTGGTGGAAGAATCCTACAAATCCTAAAGAGGAGAGAATCCGGTCGGCAGTCTCCGGGGGCTGCAGTGAAAGAAGTGCTTTCCGGCGATCTGTTGTTAGGCTTTTAGTTTTGGGGGTGAGGCAAATGCCCAAGTAGACCACCGAGGTGACTGAAACTGTGCTTTGGAGGGAGAGACTCGGTATCCCTGAGATCCAAGAAAGTTAAGGAGAGTGGCAGTATGCTGTTGGGATAGGGGAGAGGAGGGGCTACAAAGTAACAGGTCGTCCACGTACTGGAGAAGGAGACTGGGTTGAAGGGGGCAGGAGCCAAGGTCACCTGCCAAGGCTTTTCCAAAAATGTGAGGGCTGTCTCTGAATCCCTGAGGCAGGACCGTCCAGGTAAGCTGTTGTGACAGGTTGGTGTCAGGATCGGTCCAGGTGAAGGCAAAGAGAAAGTAGGACTCAGGGTGAAGAGGAATGGTAAAGAAGGCGTCCTTGAGGTCAAGAACTGTAAAATGAGAGGTAGTGGAGGGAATGTTTGATAATAGGGTGTATGGGTTGGGGACTACAGGGTGGAGGGGTACCACCGCCTCGTTGATAAGGCACAGGTCCTGAACCAGGCGGTAGTCGCCGGACGACTTTCAGACTGGCAAGATAGGGGTGTTACAAGGGGGAACTGGTGGGGAATAAGTCGTCCCTGGGCTAGCAGGCGGGTGATGGTAGGCTTCAGGCCTTGATGATGAGTCTTCGAGATGGGGAACTGAGGACGTGAAGGAAAGTGGGTAGGATCTTTGAGAAGTATCTTAACCAGGGTATGATGTTTGGCCACTACAGGCTTGGAGTTATCCCATACCAGGGGATTAACTACGTCAGGAGGGTTAGGGGGTTGTGGCGAGGGGTTAGGGCAGAACGTGGCGTCAGTCAGGAGTGGCAGTAGGAGGTGAGTGGATGATGGGCTTGAGTGTGGGGGGGCCAGTGAGTTGGAGAGTGGCCCCCACAGTCTGGAGAATGTCTCGTCCTAAAAGGGGAACTGGGCATGAGGGGTATGATTAAAAAAGAGTGGGAAAAGGGGTGTCCCTCAAGGACACAGGCTAAAGGATGGGTTTGATTAGGACAGGAAGGCTAACTGTCAATTCCCATGACTGAAACCTGGGAAGGTATGCTAGGTCCTGAGTAGGAAGACAATACAGCATAGGTAGCCCCCGTGTCCACTAAGAAGGAAATGGACTTACCCGCTACCTGCAGCGTTACCCTGGGCTCAGCAAGGGTGATGGGGTCTTCGAGTCTGGACTGCGTCAGTCGTCCAGAAGGCTGAGAAGTTCAAGCGATGGGATTGCTTCCTGCGAACCAGCCTGCCCTCCACATAGAGGTGTGGGGGGGTGGGCCTGTAGTCCGGGACAGGCAATCACTGTGCCAATGTCGAAGCTGCTTGCAGTTCGGGCAGGGCTTGGTAGGTGGTCGGGGACATGGACACTGACGTGCCCAGTGTCCCTCCTGACTGCACTTGAAACAGAGCCCAGGCAGAACACCTCCAGAGTTCTTGGCGGGTTTTGATGGACCCCCTCCACCAGGCGCCTGGTGGGCTGCTGGCCTCAGGACTGCCACAAGAGCTTGGGTTTGGAGGCTTACCTTTTGCTGTAGACGGGCCTGGCGGGTGGCCTTAACCTTTTCCTCTCAGCCGTTAAAAACTTTAAATGCCATGTTTACCAGGTCTCGTATGGGAGTTTGGGGGCCCTCTCACCCTTTTTGAGTTTCTTTCTAATGTCAGCTGCTGACTGAGAGATGAAGTGGGTGGCTAGAACTGTAGCCCCCGGTAAAGAGGCCGAGTCTAGCCGGGTATGGAGGATCATAGCATTAGTTAATCGGTCGAGGAAGGAGGCGGGGTTTTCGGCAGGACCCTGAGTTATTTCCCTTAACTTATCATAATTAACTACCTTTTGGGCTGCACTTTGCATGGCCGCTAGGAGGCACTGTAGCATTTGGTCTCGGCGGCAGTGGCCATCTTGACCAGTTTGATAATTCCAATTAGGGTCAGCCTCGGGGACTGCCGCCGCACCTACTGGCATCTGATTGTCTGTGAGATGTACCTGATCAGTGTGCACCCAGGCTGCCGTAAGAATGCGGTCACGCTCACCTGGAGTGAGGGTGGAGGACAGAATTACATAGGTTTCATGCCAGGTGAGGTCGTAAGCCTGGGTGAGGTAGCGGAATTCTTTGGTGTAAGCAGTAGGATTGGTGGAAAATGACCCTAGGCATTTCTCAGTGGTTGATAGATCAGAGAGGGAGAAGGGAATATGTACTCGGACAACGCCTTCTGCTCCGGCGACCTCACGAAGGGGGCAAAGGAGGGATGTTTCATCATTAGGAGCACAGCGCAAGCGAGTGTGAGCACTGACAGGAGAGGCTAGGTTGGAACCAGGAAGAGGAGGAGCTGGAGGGGGTTGAGGTTCTGCATATGGCGGAGGATTTGTGGGTCGGGTGGGTGGAAAGGATAGTTCTTCAGGTGGGTCGGGGTTGGAAAAGGAGGAGGAGGGTGGAGGGGCCGAGGGCGATGAGGGAGTTTCTGTGGCCAGGAGACCCTGAGCGGTGGTGCAAGAGGAGCAGAGGGTGGGACGGGAGCGAAGATACCAGAAGGCCTGAATGTAGGGGACCCCGACCATTTACCATTTCTTTGACAGAAATTGTCTAAATCAGTTAGAATGCCCAGATCGAAAGTTTCCTCCGGTGGCCACTTGGACTGGTTGTCCAGAGGTTACTGGGGCCAGGCCACAGTGGAGAGGAAAAGCAGCCTTTTCTTTTTTATGGAGAGGTCCAGCTTGGGTAAAGTTTGGACTAGACATCCCAATGGCGACTTGGGGTCTAAGCAGGACTCCTGGTTACCCATAGTCCGTTCTCTGTTGCGGAGTAGTCAGGAGTGAGGAACGGCGTCTTGGACCTCAACACCTGAGTACCAGAGACTATGGGGAAGGACAGGAGTATAGGGACATCTCCACAATATTCCTGTCTTCCAGGGCAGGCGAGCAGGGGCACTGGGACATCTCCGCGAGACCCACAGCTCGAGATGGGAAGGAGTCCCTGACGCGGCCGTGATTAGGGGACAGGGTACCCCAAGGTTTGGAGCAAACAGAGGATGGGGTTATGGGCAATAGGAGTCTTACCGAGTGATGGCTGCAGATGGTTGGAGGGGCGGCGGCTCCCTGGTTTGTCTTATGGTGGAGTAGTCAGTTTCCCCCCAGGAGGGGTCTTGAACTCCTCCCGGGTTTCGGCACCACTTGTAAGGGTTATTGCCGAGTTTAAGATGAAGAAACTGAGGCCAGTATAAGAAAATTAAATGCCAGTTTATTCAGCTCCCAGGCAAGGTTCTATGGTCCGGGGGAAAGGGGGCCAGAGAAGTCGCGCTGACTTCCTGCGGCATGTGGTTTTTATGGCTATGAGGAATGAGCAACAGTAGGGCACTCTGATTGGCTCCATGGGAGTGGGATTGAGACGGGGTGGGCCACTATTGGTTGGCGGGTTATCGGGCGGGTTTTTAGTGCAAGAGCAGGCCAGGGTTGCATCAGTCGGAGCTTTTTTGGTTTCGGCTTCTTGGCCCTGGGCGCCGGCTCCTGACGTCACAAAGTACTCCGAATGAGGCCGCCAGCCTTACAGTTATAATTAAGTACTGCCAGGTGCAGTGGCTCATGCCTGTAATCCCAGCACTTTGGGAGGTCGAGGCAAGTAGATTGCCTGAGGTCAGGAGTTTGAGACCAGCCTGGCCAACATGGTGAAACCCTATCTCCATTAAAAAAATACAAAAATTAGCTGGGCATGGTGGCAGGTGCCTGTAATACTAGCTACTTGGGAGTCTGAGACAGGAGAATCATTTGAACCTGGGAGGTGGAGGTTGCAGTGAGCCAAAAAAAGAAAGAATAAAATTAAGCATTAATTAGTCTGCACTTTGACCCACTTCTTTGTAACCTTAAGTCACTTATGTAGCAGTAGACGCTTACCATTTACATCCCCAATGTTCCTTTTCTGAGGTTAGAAGCATAAGACTTTTGTTTAAAAACTGCTTAAGCAAATTCTGAATTCCAGCAAAACAGTGATGCCAACCAGTTTAAAGACCCCCACAGAAGAACTGAATCAGCACAATAATACACTCATTATCTCTGTGTCCCGTCACTTCACCCTGCATTCAACCGAACAATCTCCACACTTTGGCCCATTCCAAAATCCTTACAAACCCTAGCTCCAAACTCCCCAGGGAGATTTAGATCTCATTTGGCTGTCCTGTGATTAAACCTCTTCCTCTGCTGCAACCTGGCATACTGACTTGCCATATGTACTGGGCGATGAGTTTATTAGGGTTAGAGTATCTCTTCTGTTTTTCTTTTCTGAAATTTTTACTTCTGTATTTTTTTTTTTGAGACAGCGTCTTACTCTGTCACCCAGGCTGTAGTGCAGTGGCACCATCTCAGCTCACTGCAGCCTTGACCTCCTGGGCTCAAGTGATCCTCCCGGGCTCAAGTGATCGATCCTTCCATCTCAGCCTCCTGAGTAGCTGGGACCATAGGCATGTATCACCACAACTCACTAATATTTGTATTTTTCTAGATACAGGATTTTGCTACATTGGCCAGGCTGGTCTTGAACTCCTGGGCTCAAGCAATCCTCCCTTGCCTTGGCCTCCCAAAGTGCCGGGATTACAAGTGTGAGCCACCACACCTGGACTGAAATTTTTACTTCCAGTTTTGCTTCTGCTTCCTTCCTTCCCTGCCCCTGACATATCATCCCAGTTATCCCTGATGTCTTCATCTTCTCCTTTCCAGTGGTCCCCTATCTTGCAGTGCCAGTGCCCTCTACACTCCACAGAGAACATGTCCACATCCCAAGAGTCCAAGTCCTCCCACCTATCACCACTGCTGCTATCTGAAGCCAGGTGTGACTGGGCCTGAAGGGAAGAGTGTGGCAGAGGTGAGAGGTGAGATGCTGGATTTGCTCTTATTGGCTGGCAAGGGTCCTGAATGGTTGTGATTGGCATTTCCCTAATGGCTAGTGATGTTCAGTGGCTTTTCATGTGCTTGTTTATCATATTTTTAAATTGCATTATCTCTTTTGATGAATAAGGGTATGCATCCTTGTATATGTTTAAGAGCCCTCTGTATGTTATTTTCTATGAATTGTTTATATCCTTTTTTGGTTTTCTGTTGGGATGTTTTCTTTTTCTTGTTTTCTTTCTTTCTTCCTTTCTTGGTCTTTTCAAAGAACCAGCTCATAGATTTATTAGTGCTAATTTTTATGTTTTGTAATTTACGTATTTATCCTTTACTAATTTCTTCCTCTTGCTTTCCTTGGGAATGATTTTCTTCCCCCTCTCCCTATAAGTTTCTTGAGTTTTTAATTTAATTAATCTTGTTATTTTGATGAAAATTATTTTTTATTGCATTTTAGGTTTTGGGGTACATGTGAAGAACATGCAAAATTGTTGCATAGGTACACACATGGCAGTGTGATTTGCTGCCTTCCTCCCCATCACCTATATCTGGCATTTCTCCGCATGCTATCTCTCTCCAACTCCCCACCCCCTGCTGTCCCTCCCCTATTTCCCCTGACAGACCCCAGTGTGTGATGCTCCCCTCCCTGTGTCCATGTGTTCTCATTTGTTCAACACCCGCCTATGAGTGAGAACATGCGGTGTTTGATTTTCTGTTCTTGTGTCAGTTTGCTGAGAATGATGGTTTCCAGATTCATCCATGTCCCTACAAAGGACACAAACTCATCGTTTTTGATGGCTGCATAATATTCCACGGTGTATATGTGCCACATTTTCCCTGTTCAGTCTATCATCGATGGGCATTTGGGTTGGTTCCAGGTCTTTGCTATTGTAAACTGGGCTGCAATGAACATTTGTGTGCATGTATCCTTATAGTAGAACGATTTATAATCCTTTGGATATATACCCAGTAATGGGATTGCTGGGTCAAATGGAATTTCTATTTCTAGGTCCTTGAGGAATCGCCACACCATCTTCCACAATGGTTGAACTAATTTACACTCCCACCACAGTGTAAAAGTGTTTCTGTTTCTCCACATCCTCTCCAGCATCTGTTGTCTCCAGATTTTTTAATGATCGCCATTCTAACTGGCGTGAGATGGTATCTCAATGTGGTTTTGATTTGCATTTCTCTAATGAGCAGTGATGATGAGCATTTTTTCATATGTTTGTTGGCCTCATGTATATCTTCTTTTGTAAAGTGTCCGTTCATATCCTTCACCCACTTTTGAATGGGCTTGTTTGTTCTTTTCTTTGTAGATTCTGGATATCAGCCCTTTGTCAGATGGGTAGAATGCAAAAATTTTTTCCCATTCTGTTGGTTGCCGATTCACTCTAATGACTTGATTAAAAGTATTTTTAACATAATTTTTCTCCTCTACAAACTGTTCTAGCTATAGTCTATGGATTCTGATACATATGGTTTTCACTAACATTATCATCTACTTAGGGGAGAAAAAGCTTTTCCTCTACCCTCTCAGTTTTAGTACTCAAGAATCAGATTAACAGGAGAAAAGGCATACAACTTTATTATGTTAATATTTGTACATGCACCAGGCTTCACAGAAAACAAGTGAAAAATCCAAAGAGATGATTGGATTTGAAGGCATGTATACCATTTTAACACAAGGTGATAAACTGTGGAGAAATGACTAGAAAAGAAAAAGAAGGCTTGGGCTTCTAGGGGTTAAGTTGTAGGAAGGTGATGAGAAAACGTCTGGGGGAAACTAATGGCAGATACTCGTTGTTTGTGCAGACTCCTTTAGTGCTATCTCTAGAGATAACATTAATTTCCCATTCTCCTCTTCCTGGTATGGGTGGGGGGACCTTTACAAATGGGAATTTTCTTTGCAGAAAGGAAATGTATGTTCCGCTTGTAGTCAGATAGGAGGGCAGAGAGCTCTTCCTGTGTCTGCTGCCTCAGCTCAAAATAATCCTTATGCCCAAGTTATGTATTTTGAGGTGCCATATTCTGATCCCTTTCACTGAGATATTTTACACTTTCTTCTTTTTCTCTTCCTCCTTCTTTTTCCTTTTTAGACCAAGTGTTAAGTCAGGGAACGTTATAAAAGTCCAAGTGGTGAGGTCTGTTTGTTTTCTGGTTCTATAATTAATTTTTAGTTTTATTACATTATGATTAGAGAATGGTGTCTCAGGCCAGGTATGATGGCTCATGTCTGTAATCCCAGTACTTTGGGAGGCCAAGGCAAGAGGATTGCCTGAGCCCAGGAGTTTGGGACCAGCCTAGGCAACATACATAGTGAGACCACATCTTTACTAAAAATAAAAAAAATTAGCCAGGTGTGTATGCTGGCACACACCTGTAGTCTCAGCTACTCAAGAGGCTGAGGCAGGAGGATCACTTGAGCCGAGGACTTTGAGGTTGTAGTGAGCTATCATCACCACTGCACTCCAGCCTGGGTGAAAGAGTAAGACCCTAGAGAGAGAGAGAGAGAGAGAGAGAGAGAGAGGTGGGGATGGGGGAGAGAGAGAGGTATGTTTATTTCTTTTGCAATGTAATTACTTTTGGGATTTATTGAAGTTTTTGTGACATAATTACTGTGCAGTCGATTAATTTTGAAAATGTTCCATAGATATGTAACAATATAATTTTTTAGCCTTTAGATTAAAATTTTGATATATAAAAAACAGCTCTATTGAAAAAAAGTATGTTATTTGGGTCTACCTTATGACCATGGCCTAAAAGAGAAAAATTAAACTCCCTAACTGGTGTGTTTCTCTTTTCCCTTGTATTTCCTCTAGGTTTTGTTTATTAATGTATATTATTTGTTACATAGATATTAATAAGAATAAAAATATTAATTTTGTGAATTTCCCAACCTTATTATTTAACAACTGTTGTCTCATTTAATTATTATTATTATTTTACCAGAATTCACCCAAGTCTAGTATTAAGATCATAATCTTTGCTAAACTTTTACACTTGACAGGATCTTACTTTGTCACCCCAGGCTGGAGTGCAGTGGTGTTAGCTTGGCTCACTGTAACCTCCACCTCCCAAATTCAAGCTATTTTCTTGCCTCAGCCTCCTGAGTAACTGGGATTATAGGCATGCACCACCACACCTGGCTAATTTTTATATTTTTAGTAGAGATGGGGTTTTGCCATGTTGGCCAGGCTAGTCGCAAACTCCTGGCCTCAGCTGATCTGCCCACCTTGGCCTCCCAAAGTGCTGGGATTAGAGGTGTGAGCCACTGCGCCTGGCTGCAACCTTTCTTAATCATTTTGTTTTATCATTAGGTTTTACTTTGTGATTTAATATGAGAATACATTTTAGCAAATGATTTTGACTTATTTGTTGATATGACAATTATGTGTTGGTCTGTTATCTTTGCTTTATTATTGTTTGTGTTTTTAGTGATAATTTGAAAGGTGTGTATTATTTTTGTTCTAATAGCTACGTTTATCTCTTTGTTAAGAATAATTTACAAAAAATGATAAAGACATAACTCTTATGTAGATGCAAGAATAAACATGTGTTGAAGATTTAATTTTTCTCCTTAATTAGCAAGGGAACCAGGCAGGTATTATAACTATTTCAAAGGAAAAAGTCAAAGGAACACATATTTAAATGGAATAAAGGAATTGAATTACAAATGGAGGCAAACTGGTTTTTCCACAAGGGAAAGAAATCAAAGGAAATTCTTCTAGATAATACAGTTTGTGTATCTATCAGTCACCTACAATTTACAAAGAGATGCAAAATAGCTCAAAGACAATGAACAGGACCCTGGGAGCTGGGCAGCTGCCAGTGGATGCCCGGGCAAACTCTACTGATTGTCTCCCACAGGAGGGACACTATAGGGAAGAAGAAAACTTTTCCTCTATCCCCTGAATGTTCCATAATGGAGCCTATGAAATAAACTGACAGAGGACAGATTAACAGGAAAAAAGGTATACAAATTTATTATGTGGACAGGGTATCACATGAAAGAAAAGTGAGTACCTCCCAAATCCAGTGAGATCTAGAAGCTTATTTGCTTGTTCTCTCTCTCTCTCTCTCTTTTTTTTTTTTTTTCTGAGATGGCGTCTCACTCTGTCACCAGGCTGGAGTGCAGTGGCGTGATCTCGGCTCACTGCAACCTCTGCCTCCCGGGTTCAAGCAATTCTCCTGCCTCAGCCTCCTGAGTAGCTGGGACTACAGGCGCGAGCCACCACACTCAGCTAATTTTTGTGTATTTTTAGTAGAGACGGTTTCCGTTTCACCATGTTGGCCAGGATGGTCTTGATCTCTTGACCACGTGATCCGCCCACGTTGGTCTTCCAAAATGCTTGGATTACAGGTGTGATGAGCCACTGTGCCTGCCCCTTTTTGAGGAGGGACTCTCTCTCTCTCTTTTGAGACTGCATCTCGCTGTCACTCAGGCTAGAGTACAATGGCGCAATCTCGGCTCACTGCAATCTCTGCCTCCCCCGGTTCAAGAGATTCTCCTGCCTCAGCTTCCTGAGGAGCTGGGATTACAGGTGACTACCACCATGCCTGGCTAGAGAGGAGGTTTCACCATTTTAGCCAGGCTGGTGTCAAACTCTTGACATCATGATCCGCATGCCTTGACCTCCCAAAGTGCTGGGATTACAGGTGTGAGCCACCACACCCAGCTCAGTCTCTTATTTATTTTATTATTTTTGAGACAGGGTCTCACTCTGTAGCCCTAGCTGGAGTGCAGTGTTGCAATCACGGCTCACTGAAGCCTTGATCTCCCAGGCTCAAGCAATCCTCCCACCTCAGCCCCTGAATAGCTGGGACCACAGGCACACACCACCACACTTGGATAATTTTTGAAGTTTTTTGTAGTGATGGGAGTCTCACTGTGTTGCCTAGGCTGGTCTTGAACTTCTAGGCTCAAGTGATCCTCCCACCTCAGCCTCCCAAAATGCTGGGATCACAGGCATGAACCATTGCACCTGGGTTGGAAGCTTATATGCTGTCTTTATATGGGAGAGTGAGGAGTAATGTGGGCAACTTAGGGGAAGAGTAAATGATTTTTATTTGGGGGGGAAGAAGAATGGGTGACATCCTGTGACAAAGTACATCTGGGCATGGTATCAACCTCGTCTCTTCTGTGTTATTAATCTTCCCTGGTTGATGAGATTCCCAAGAGGTGACTAATAACAGTTGAATTTCTTTTTGGAGAATATACCATTAGACAGATGAGGGAACTTCAGAGAAAGTCCCTGTCTGTACTTCAAGGAAGAAAGGTGGGTGAGAGGCAGGAGGGCAGGAGAAGGTCAGAGAGGCCTTCCTTCTTTGGTTCAAGGCAGTCAGCATGCCAAAGCACCATACTTTGGAATAAGATTTTCTGTTTTGTTTTTTGTTTTTTTTTTTAGACAGAGTTTCACTCTTGTTGCTCAGGCTAGAGTGAAGTGGTACAATCTTGGCTTATGGCAACCTCTGCCTCCCAGGTTCAAGCGATTTTCCTGCCTCAGCCTCCTGAGTAGCTGGGATTACAGGCGCCTGCCACCACACCCGGCTAATTTTGTGTTTTTAGCACAGATCGGGTTTCACCATGTTGGCCAGGCTGGTCTTGAACTCCTGACCTCACGTGATCTGCCCGCCTCGTCCTCCCAAAGTGCTGGGATTACACGCGTGAGCCACTGCGCCTGGCTGGGGTATGATTTTCTGAGCCCCAATAACAGTGTTATGCTTTGGGTGGTTGGCAAAAAGTCAGCAGATAGGACTCTGCCCCCAGGTCTTCCCCTGTCTGAGGTGGTGGCCAGGACATGCACAGAAGCAGGCCTGTCCCTAACATTTATGGAGCCAATATGACAGTATCAGTGTAAGTGTGCTATTTCATATTTAAATATTTATTTTTAATTAAAAATTTTTTGTAACCTTCCCTCTTTTTCTGCCTCATTTAAATTTTTTTTGAGATAAAGTCTCACTCTGTCACTGAGGCTGGAGTCCAGTGGCATAATCTCGGCTCACTGCAGCCTCAACCTCCCTGGGCTCAAGCAATCCTCCCACTTTAGTGTCTCAAGTAGCTGGGACCACAGGCGTGTGCCACCATGCCTGGCTTTTTTTCTCCCTGTATTTTGTAGAGATGGGTTTCACCATGTTGCCCAGGCAGGTCTCAAATTCCGGGACTCAAGTGATCCACCTGGCTCTGCCTCCCAAAGTGCTGAGATTACAGGTGTGAGCCATCACACCTGATCTTATTTAAATATTTAAAAGGTATAACTCAAGCTAAGAAACTGTTGACTAAAATATTATCTATTCTCTCCCCTTCCTATATATAACTTCACAATGACTTGAGAAAGCCAGGTTTGAATTTAGAACTCTTTCTGATTCCTTGGAGTTCTGTGCTTGGAGTTCTGTGCTTGGAAGAGCAGCTTCTAAGATGACCCTCAGTGATTCCCACTTTTGACATTTACATCCTTGTGTAAACCCCTCCTCTTGAGTGTGGGCAAAACCCATAAGCTGATTCTAACCTACAGAATACGAGCAAAAGTAATGGAATGTTCCATCCATGATTAGGTTACGTAAGACAGTGACTTCTCTCTTCCTAGCAGACACCCACCCTTCCTGGCTTTGATGAAGCAAGCTGCCTTGTTACTAGTGAATGAGGGCAGCTTCCAGTCAATAGCCAGCCGGGAACTGAGGCCCTCAGTCTAACAACCCTCAAGGAACTGAAATGCTGCTAACAGCCACATGGATGTGGAAGCAGATCTTTCCCCAATCAAGCCTTGAGATGAGACTGCAGCCCCAGACAACACCTCCTGAGAGACTCTAAAACAGAGAGCCTGGCTAAGCCCTGCCCAGATTCCTAACCCACAGAAACTGTGAGATAATATATACGCAACAATACGTAGCTAATACAATGGCACTGCTGGAAAAGTGGCCCCCAGTTAGTGGCCCAGTCATCTTCTCTTCCTGCCTGCTCTTCATCCTCAACCTGGAAGGTCCTCATATCCATCTCTGTGGACACCCCAGCTCTCATGTCAGTTCTGCCCACCCCCACTCCACACTCCTGGACACAGGCCTAGAGGGTGCACACATTTGGTGTGTGCTGCCCATAAGCCCAGTGCTGCTTTTGGGAGGGTAGCCCAGGGGATGAACCCCCACAAGCCCTGGGAATAGCTCAGGGACATTTGTGCAGGGAATTCTAGGGTCCCAGGTACCCAGAGCATTCTAGAGGCCCTTCCTCTAGAATGCTCTGGGTACTGGGCCCTCCACAGACTTTCCACCCCACTGGAAAGGGTGGAGCAAGGCCCTCTAGAGCACAGGGCAGGCCAGGAACCCCTCATCCATGGACGCCAGTGCTGTACTCAAGGAGCATTGCTGAGGGCCAGGCGATGGGGCCAGACCCAGAGAGCAGCGCTGCAGCACACCTGAGAGGGGTCTTCACAGGGAGCCGTGGGTGGAGCTGGGCGGGAATGTGGGAGGACTGAAGCACTGGCAATGGATGGACTCTAGCAAGACAGCCCTAGTCACTGGCTTCCAACATAGTTTCTTCAGAGTGGAGAGGAGCTGGGGCTATGGAGTCATAGCGCATCTGTTCAAGCCCCACCTCTGCATGATGGTACCTGACTCTAGTCCAATTATCTGAACTCTGAGTCTCAGTTTCCTTCTCTGTAAAATGAGGATAATAGAACCTATCCCATAGGCTTGTGGAGAGGATTTGTGCATGTAAAATGCCTGATAAGTGTTGATGAATATTGGCTGTTATTAAGGAAACTGAGGCTCAAAGCAGATGAAGGGTGATCTTCCTGTGCCCCGGTGCTGCTTGCCTTACCTAATATGTCAGAGGGAGACGTGAGGAGGGGGAGCATTCAGTTCTAGGATACACATGGTCTTTACAAGCATTTATGGAAACTTTCAGAGTATGATTCTAACTCATGCCATCCTTCCTCAGACTCCCGAGAGCCGGGATGATACAGTGGGAGGTGCAGCCTGAGTGTGCAGAGCGGGCCTCCACGGTGCCTTTCCAGGAGACTGAGTTCACTGGGTGAGCACCTCAATCCCTGGTCCCTGTTGCCTCATCTGTGAAGCGAAAGGGTTACCAGCGTGACTCCAAGCGCAGATCACAGACTATAGCCTCGTCTGGTGGTGCACCTGAAGGAAGTTAGAAATGCAAATCTCAGCCATCCCTGCACCCACCTCCAGCTCCTCTCACGCAGACCTACTAAGTCAGAATCTCTAGAACAGGGATCTGAGAGTTTGCATTTTTCTCTCTCTCTCTTTTTTTTTTTTTTGTGACAGAGTCTGTCTCCCAGGCTGGAGTGCAGTGGTGTGATCCTGACTTACTGCAACCTCCACCTCCCAGGTTCAAGTAATTCTCCTGCCTCTGCCTCCTGAGTGGCTGGGACTACAGGAACCCGCCATCAAGCCTGGTTAATTTTTGTATTCTTAGTAGAGATGAGGGTTTCACCATGATGGCCAGGCAGGTCTTGAACTCCTGACTTAAGTGATCCGCCCACCTCAGGCTCCCAAAGTGCTGTGATTACAGGCGTGAGCCACTGCTCCTGGCAGAGTTTGCATTTCTAACATGTTCTCAGGTTACTTTTTTTGCTTGCTGAAGTGGAGAACCTGTGGGTTCTGACAGTGGACTGGCAGAGATCTTCACAGTCTTGAGTCCACAGATGCGGTCAGGTGCCAATGCGGGGGCCTCATGGTTAGGCTTCCAGGGTCTCCACCCTGGGTCAGTGCGGGCCTCAACCAGAGCAGTTCCCCTGGGGTTCTAAGAAAACGAAATGTTCCCCTTCTCACTCATTAGAGTTTAGAAACTGCTGGCCTGGGGTCAGGGCCACTTTTGTAATTTGTGGGGGTGCAGCACAAAATGAAAATGCAGGGCCCCTTATTCAAAAAACAGGAGGAAAGCTCTTTCCTTTTTTCTGTGGTCTCCCATGTCACAGTGGTTTTTAATTTGCTGTTTAATGTCATGCACCCTTCAGGCATGGGGATACAGGCAAGGTGAATACAGAACCTCACCAGCTTCGGGACCTTCTTGAGGTTGATGCAATTTATGGGGAAACCTCTGAGCTCTTATTGGAGCAGAGGTGACTGCAGCAGAGAAAAAGCCGCGCAGCTGGCAGCAAGCAGTTACTTAGGGTGATTAACGAATGCATCTGAAAATTCCCTCCTGCTTCAGCCTCAGCCTGCACCTGAACTGTGGTCGGTGCAGCAGTACATTTCTGCATAATCTCTTTTGACAACGGAGAGCGGGGCAGATCCACAAGACTAACCCAATTACAGCAAAAGAGAGATCTGGCTGCTCCCTGTTGACAAGGTGAACACAAGGGCATCCCTGTTCAGGGACCTGGTGCTTTAAGAACAGAGGGCCGCAGGCACAGGAAGTACTTTCCTACTCCAGCATCTTGAGATATTTTTGCTTTGTGACAAACAGTGGCTGTCACTCCTGGGCTGTGTCAGTTAGACACAATCTGCTTGACTCTCTGCACCCCCAGAGCTGGTTCTGAGATACTTCAGCCCAGGAAGAGATGTGCAATGGTAAGAGCCCTCATCTGGGATCAGAAAAGTTGGGGGTCTCTAGTCCCTATTTTGCTGTGTGGCCTTGAGTAGAGCGTTCAGTCTCCTTGGGCCTGAGCATTCTCTTTTGCAACATAATAAGGTGTTAAAGTAGATTACCCCCAGCTCCTCCTCTCTCTTATTAACATCCCTTGCAGGTAAAGATTTAAGAGAATTTTCAGTCTATACTGTTAGTTTTACAGGCAGAGCTGTAAGAACATAGGGCAGTGGGTATATACACCAAAACGAGGGTTGTGGTTACATTACAGAAGGCTAAAGTGTTCCATTAAAGAGTTTAGCATGGCAGGGCACGGTGGCTCACGCCTGTAATCCCAGCACTTAGGGAGGCCAAGGTGGGAGAATCACCTGAGGTCGGGAGTTCAAGACCAGCCTGACCAATATGGAAAAACCCCGTCTCTGCTAAAAATACAAAAAAATTAGCCAGGTGTGGTGGCACATGTCTGTAATCCCGGTTACTTGGGAGGCTGAGGCAGGAGAATCGCTTGAACCCAGGAGGCAGAGGTTGCAGTGAGCCGAGATCACACCATTGCACTCCAGCCTGGGTAACAAAAGCAAGACTTCGTCTCGAAAAAAAAGAGTTTAGCACTTCTTTATAGGCAATAGGGGGCTATTGAAGGGATCTAAAGAGGGAAAGGGATATGCTCAGAGCTGAGCCTTAGAAAGATGAAGTGGGAAGTGACGTTTCAGAAGAATTGAGGATGGAAAAGAAGCCAGCTAAGTAGTGACCACATGCGTACACACCTTTTGTGCTTCCTGGACAGTAGCAGGCTGCCTCCCTAAGGAGCTATCCTAATTCACAGTCCCACTAGCAAGCTAAGAGAGTACCTATTTCCTCATAATCTCACTGTCACTTGGCATTGGCAGACCTCTACACTTTTGCCAATCATATGGTTATGAACTGGCGTGTCATTGAGCTAATTTGAACTTGCATTTCCTTGGTTAGTAGTGCAGTTGAACGTCTTTTTGTATATATATAGGATATTTATATTTCCTCTTCTGTGAGTTTCTTGTTTGGTCTTCTGTCTTTTTTTCTTTTTTTAAATTTTGTAGAGGCTTTCACTATATTACCCAGGCTGGTTTCAAACTCCTGAACTCATGTGATCCTCCTGCCTTGGCCTCCTGAAGTGCTGGGATCACAAGAGTGAGCCCTTGCACCCAGCCCATTTTTCTTTATGTATTTTTAAACGTTTTCTTTTTCCCCCTACAAATTCTGATACTCAACTTTTGTCAGTTATTTGCAATGTAAATGTGCTTTCCTAGGTTGTCTTTGCCCTTGGGTTATTAAGGTAGCTTTAGAAAAATAGTCACAGATAACTGTAACATTGTTTAATTTTTATTAATTTATTTTATATTTTTGAGATGAGATCTCTCTCTGTCACACAGGCTAGAGTGCAGTGGCACAATCGTGGCTCACTGTAGCCTCAACCTCCCAGGCTGAAGCAGTCCTCCCATCTCAGCCTCTGGAGTAGTTGGGCCCACAGGTATATGCCACTATGCCCAGCTAATTTATTATGATTATATTTATTTATTTATTTTATTTTATTTTTTTGAGACAGAGTCTCAGTTGCCAGGCTGGAGTGCCGTGGCACTCCAGTGCACTGATTTCGGCTCACTGCAACCTCCGCCTCCTAGATTCAAGTGATTCTTGTGCTTCAGCCTCCCAAGTGGCTAGGATTATGGGCATGTGCCATCATACCCAGCTAATTTTTGTATTTTTAGTTGAGACGGGGTTTTACCATGTTGGCCAGGATGGTCTCAATCTCTTGACCTTGTGATCTGCCTGCCTTGGCCTCCCAAAGTGCTGGGATTACAGGCGTGAGCCACCTCGCCCAGGCTAATTTATTATTATTATTATTATTTATAGAGACTAGGTCTTGCTATGTTGCCCAGGCTTGTCTTGAACTCCTGGTCTCAAGCGATCCTTGTGCCTCAGCCTCTCAAAGTACTGGTATTACATCAACATTTTTACTTACGGTTTGTTCTTTGGTGTCTTTTTAGGAATTCTCTATACTTAAATCATAAACCTATTCTATATTTTCTAAAAGTTTTGATGATTTCTTTTTACCTTTACATCTTTGACCCACATTGAATTTATTTTTGTGTACGGCATAGGTAAGGATGCAATTTTATCTTTTTCCACGTGGATACCCAGTTGTCCTGGCACCATGTATTGAATGGGTCACAGGTCGACTCCGCTGCCCAGGGTGAGACAAGCAAAGCACCAATTCTCACATCGATTCTCAGGGTTGTGCAAGTTCATGGCTGGCATCAGAGACTGAACACCAGCTGCAGTGTTGCACCCCAGGCACCTCGCTTGCCTCCCCCTGCATGCCTGGCCTGGCTCTTGCTCTCCCCCTCCTAGGAATCCAGTACAAGGTGGGAAGGCGCCTCTTGTCATTGACAGTCCCCGACATACACAAGACTTTGTGTCTCCTGCTTAGGAATGTTGGTCCCTGATACAGAAGAGGCTTTGTGAAGGAGGAGGAAAAGGAACCCTGGAATTTGCTATCAGCTCTGGAGGTGTTAGGAGGGGTGCCTGGGATTAGGGCAGCTAGGGTGAGGGTCAGGGACCTTGTGCCTGAGAGGTGCTGTCTGAGGCTTCACAGTTCTCTGAGGCTTCTGGGGACAGGATGCTGGTGCTTATGCAGCCTCTCCCCCTCTGCGCTGTCAGGAATGAACCCTGGTGTGCCCATATTTGTGGTTCTGCCCTCTGCCTTCTCTATAGAATATGGAAGTTGCTTACAGAGCACCCCAGAAAGTTTAACCTACTACACAGATGTGGACTCAGATAGCAGTAGAAGTAGAGAAAACATTTCTTCTTCCCATTCTCTTTTAATCCTTCTAATTGCATCTGGGAGAAAAGTAACCTATAAAGCCCCCTCCCTGACAGCACTTGCTAATTTTCCCCTGTTATCCCCTAGAGACTGGGCCTCAGGCTTGGAAACCTTGGTGAGTTATGGTATCTGATCAGATATTTAGTCAATTATTTTGTTTTGTTTTTTGAGACGGAGTCTCACTCCGTTGCCCAGGCTGGAGTGCAGTGGCACAATCATGGCGCAAATACACACATACATGTGTAAAAATACACATGTATGTGTGTATTTGGATAAAGACATGTAGGAATGGAGAACACCAAAATGTTGCTGGTGGCTTTCCCGGGATGATGAGATTTCAGGTGGTTTTGGTCTTCCTTATGCTTTTTTGCATTGTTTGCATTTTTTATAATGAGCATACATTGAGTTACATAATCAGAAAAAAACTATTTATTTATCATTATTTTGAGACAGAGTCTGGCTCTGTTGCCCAGGCTAGAGTGCAGTGGTATGATCTTGGCTCACTGCAACCTCTGCCTCTAGAGTTCAAGCAATTCTTGTGCCTTAACCTGAGGAGCTGGGATTACAGGTGTGCATCACCAAGTCCAGTTAATTTTTGTATTTTTAGTAGAGACGGGGTTTCGCCATGTTGGCCAGGCTAGTCTCGAACTGCTGACGACAAGTAATCTGCCTGCCTCAGCCTTCAAAAGTGCTAGGATTACAGATGTGAACCACCATGCCCGGCAGAAAAGAAGTATTTTCATTATGGAAAGAGGTATATGTACTTAAAGGAACATATTAAGTAAATAATAATACAAAGAATGCATTTGTCAACATGTTGGCCAAAGTTGGGAAACCCAACTCACAGAATAGCAGCTTAGCGAGAATGTGGGGCTCGCTCTGGGAGGCTGTGTGGGAGAGGAGGGGACAACTGAATGCAAGCATGGAAGGAGTCAGGACGGGCTTCCTGTCCTGGGACATTCTGGCTGCTGCCAACCAGCAGCTGGGCTCTATCCTTTCAGTGTTGTTCACAGGATTCCATTTCAGAGTCTCTGTCACAAATTTTCAATCAGGGATGTTTTGATTATTTGGTGAGGTCAGGGCTGAGTTTCGGTGGTATATTATTTACCTTGCCAGGTGGGGTGGACAGGAGGGTATTTCATCAGGGGTCTTGCTATGTTGCTGTATTAGTCTATCCTCATGCTGCTATAAAGAAATACCTGAGGCCAGGCGTGGTGGCTCATGCCTGTAACCCCAGCACTTTGGGAGGCCGAGGTAGGTGGATCACGAGGTCAGGAGTTTGAGACCAGCCTGACCAACATGGCGAAACAAAATACAAAATACAAAAATTAGCCAGGTGTGGTGGTGGGCACCTGTAATACCAGCTACTCAGGAGGCTGAGGCAGAAGAATCGCTTGAACCAGGGAGGCTGAGGTTGTGGTGAGCCGAGATTGCACCATTGCACTCCAGCCTGGGCAACAAGAGCAAAACAACGTCTCAAAAAAAAAAAAAAAAAAAAAGAAAAGAAAAAAATATCGGAGACTGGGTAATTTATTAAGAAAAGAGTTTACTTGGCTCGCAGTTCCTCAGGAAACTTTCAATGAGGGGGGAAGCTTTTATTTCAAAACTTTTTTGAAACTTTTATTTCAAAAATAAAAGACGAAGGGGAAGCAGGCATGCCTTCCATGGCCAGAGCAGGAGGAAGAGAGAGAGGAGGAAGTGCTAACACTCTTTAAACAACCAGATCTCATGAGGACTCACTCACTATCAGGACAACAGCAAGGGGGAAATCCACCCCATGATCCCACCACCTCCCACCAGGCCCCTCCTAGAGACTGGGAAGGATTGGGGATTACAACCTGACATGAGATTTGGGCAGGGACACAAATCCAAACCATAGGAGTTGCCCAGGCTGGTCTTGAACTCCTGACCTCAAGCGATGTCTCTTGGTTGAGAGTACTGGCTTCTCCCCCACTGGGCTGTCCTTGTCTGCAGGGTGACCATTGTGTGGCTCCTGTCCCAGACACTTGGCAGTTGGTGCCAGGCCCATGGTACTGGCCCCTCCCAGGGAAGGCATAATTTAACAGGTGCCCTGGGGCAAAGGATTCCTGATGTGTAGCTCTAGGAACCTTAGGCCCACTGCCTTCCCGTAGAGCCTTTTTAAGATCACAGCCCAAGTTACTATTTAACCTTTAATGGGGCCAGCACACAGTCCAGACACAACAAGAAGCAGATGAGTAATCTCAGATCTTCTTCCTTGGGGACTTACTTGGCTTCACATCTGATTCTGGTTCTGAGCATCTAATGTGGGACAGATGTGGGGTAGGAGACAGTATCTGCCAATCATGAGATAATAAGGACCAAGTAGCTGCTGCTCACTAGCACTGTGGGAGGACCAGATAGTCAGTGTCCCTGTCGTAGAGGCAGCGGGAAGCAGCGTGTGGCAGAGAAGTGGGGCTGCCACAGGATACAGTGTAGGACTCTGGAGGCCAGATAGGGCAGGGGCCTGAGCAGGAAACCTTTACATTGAGACACAAGGAGTTTTCCAGGTGAAAGAGGTAGGGAGGGGCAGCCCAGGAAGAGGACTGTGTGCAGAAATCCTGAGGCAGGAGGGACCGTGGTGTCCAGTTGAGAGATGTCCTTTAGGTGGCTAAGAAGAAAGCACAGGCTAGGGACCCCTGGGGAGCAGATGAGCCTGGGAAGATGGACAGGGCCGGATCCTGTGAGACCACCTAGGGCAGAGGTTCCCGATGGAGGGCAGTTTTGTCCTCCAGGGACATTTGGCAAGGTTGTCACAAGTGTGTTAGGGGGTGCTCCAGGGTGCTCTGCTAAACATCCTACAATGCAGGGGACAGCCCCTGACGATAAAGAATTTCCCAGCCCCAAATGTTAGTAGTGCTGAGGTTGAGAAACCCTCTTCTAGGACCACATGAAGGACTTTGTTCCTTATTCTAAAGCCAAGGGGGAAACCATAAAGGGGTTTTACACAGGAGAATGACTGATCAGATTTCTGTGTTAGAGTGATCCGTCTGGCTGCTCTGAGGAATTTTGAGACCTAGCTGTTCTCATTCAGAACCACTCTTGGTAGTTGTGGATCCATTCTCCAGCTTGGGAATTCCAGCCTCTGTGATTTTCTCTCCCCCATCCCCCTGACCCGCACCTCCGGGGCTAAGCTTTTGGCTGCTTTGTGGCCCTCTGGGTTTCTACCAGGGCAGGGAAACCAAAGCAGATATTTTCTAAGAGCTAAGTAGGGCAGGGGTTTTTCCACTCCACACAATAGGCACAGCACTAGGATCTACAAAAGTGTTTAAGTCCTATGTGGCAGGCAGAAAAATGCCCCTGCAAAAAATGTGCATGTCCTAATCCCTCAAACCTGTGAACATGTTACCTTACATGGCAAAGGGATTTGGTAGAAGTGATTAAGTTAAGGATCTTAAGAAGTGGGAAGATTATCCTGGATTATCTGGGTGAGCCCAATGTAATCAAAAGGGTCCTTCTAAGCAGAAGACAAGAGGGTCAGATTCAGAGTTAGTGTGATGACAGAAGCAGAGGACACAGAGAGATTTCCAGATGCTGCTGCTGGTTCTAAAGATGGAGGAAGGGACCAGAATTCCAAGATAACAAATTTGTGTGCCACCGCATTTTTGGTAATTTGTTACACAGTAACAAGAAACTAATACAGCCTGGAAAAAGTTTTTATTAACTCTGAAATAAAAGAGGAAAACTACAAACTACATGTTAATAAATGTCATTTATTTTAAAATTTGTTTTGTAATATTTAATAAATACAAAAAGGTATAAAGATTAATATAACAGGCCGGGCACAGTGGCTCACTTCTGTTGGCCCAGAATTTTGGGAGGCTGAGACAGGTGGATTGCTTGAGACCAGAAGTTCAAGATCAGTCTGGGTGACATAGGGAGACCTTGTCTGCACAAAAAATTTAAAAATTGGAGAGAGATCCAAGATGGCCGATTAGCAGCAGCTCAGGATTGTAGCTCCCACTGAAAGCGCAGAGAGTGAGTGGACGCCACATTTTCAGACGAATTTTCATAGCCCACGGACCAAGAGATTCTTGGCGGAGGAGCCCCACGGGTCGCCAGCGCGACCCTTTTGGGGGGCGCGGCCGTTTTGCAAGCGCCCCCGACGCGGCGGTTCTCAGTCCGGAGTATAGGGGACTGAGTGCCCTTTTGGTTGGCGTTTGGAGCTCCGGGAAAGCAGAGTCTCCCATTCAGCTGATTGAAAAGTGGACTAAGTGGGGGAACCAGACCGGGAGATTCCCGGGCAGAAAAGCGCCACGAATCTTGACGCCGCTGTTTCAGCCGGCATAGTGGGTCGCCGCAGGGGAAGGCTGGTACTCCCCCTCCACAAAAAAAAATAAAAATAAAAACAGCGGTTGGAACTGCTGAAGATTTAGAGTTTCACAGCAAGTGCAGCTGAACCCAGGAAGGTCCAGCTCTGTGGGGGAGGGGCATCCGCTGAAGGAAAATTAAGAAATAGAGGAAACTTTATCACCAGCAAGCTGGACGTCCACTCAGAGACCTAGTCTGAAGGTCAGCAATTACACAGACGACAGGTGGATAAATCCACGAAGATGGGAAGAAACCAGCGCAGAAAGGCTGAAAACACCCGCAATCAGAATGCCTCTCCTCCTACAGAGGATTGCAGTGCCTCATCACCAATTGAACAAGACCTGATAGAAAATGAATGTGAGCAATCAACTGAATCAGGCTTCAGAAGGTGGATAATGAGAAACTTCTGTGAGCTAAAAGAACATGTTCTAGCCCAATGCAAGGAAACTAAGAACCTTGAAAAAAGGTTTCACAAAATGTTCATGAGAATGGACAATTTAAAGAGGAATATAAGTGAATTAATGGAGCTGAAAAACACAATACGAGAACTTCGAGAAGTATGCACAAGTTTTAACAGTCGAATTGATCAAGCAGAAGAAAGGATTTCAGAGGTCGAAGACCAACTTAACGAAATAAAACGAGAAGACAAGATTAGAGAAAAAAGGGTAAAAAGGAATGAGCAAAGTCTCCAAGAAATATGGGACTATGTGAAAAGACCTAATCTACGTTTGATAGGTGTACCTGAATGTGACGAAGAGAATGAATCCAAGCTGGAAAATATTTTTCAGGATATTGTCCAGGAAAACTTTCCTAACCTAGCAAGGCAAGACAATGCCCAACTCCAGGTAATACAGAGAACACCACAGAGATATTCCTCGAAGAGAGCAACCCCAAGGCACATAATCATTAGATTCATCAGGGTTGAAACCAAGGAGAAAATACTACGGGTGGCCAGAGAGAAGGTCAGGTTACCCACAAGGGGAAGCCTATCAGACTCACAGCAGATCTCTCAGCAGAAACCCTACAAGCCAGAAGAGAGTGGGGGCCAATATTCAACATCCTTAAAGAAAAGAACTTTCAACCCAGAATTTCATATCCAGCCAAACTAAGTTTCATAAGTGAAGGAAAAATAAAATTTTTTGCAAACAAGCAAGTCCTCAGAGATTTCATTACCACCAGGCCTGCTTTACAAGAGCTTCTGAAGGAGGCACTATGTATAGAGGGGGAACAACCAGTATCAGCCACTTCAAAGGACCCATCAGTAAGCTGCATCCAGATCCATCTTACATGCAAGGATATACAGAGACTCAAAACAAAGGGATGGAGGAAGATTTGCCAACCAAATGGAGAGAAAAAAAAAAAGCAGTAGTTGCAATTCTCATCTCTGATAAAATAGACTTTAAAGTAACAGAAACCGAAAGAGATAAGAAGGACATTGTATAATGGTAGAGGGATCAATGTAACGGGAAGAGCTAACGACCCTAAGTCTATGCGCACCCAATATAGGAGCACCCAGATACATAGGGCAACTTCTTGGTGACTTACAAAGAGACTTGGACTCCCACACAATAATAGTGGGAGACTTTAACATTACATTGTCAATATTGGACAAATTAATGAGACAGAAGGTTAAGAAGGATACCCGGGACTTGAACTTAAACCTCAAACAAGTAAACTTAATAAACATTTACAGAACTCTCTACTCCAAATCCACAAAATATACATTTTTTTTTCAGTAACATCACATTTATTCTAAAAGTGACCACATGGTTGGGAGTAAATCACACCCTAGCAATTGCATAGCATTTCATAGGTTTAAATGAAATATTGGTTGGCTGTTTGTTATTTTCCTCCCTTATTCCTTCCTGTCTCCATTGTATAACACAATTATTAGTATAAAAGAGCTTTTAATATCCATTTGTAGACTGCATTCTAGCCTGGGCAATAGAGCAAGATTCCTGTTCTCTCTCCCTTTTTTTTTTCTTCTTTTCTCTTCATTTCATTCTTTTTTCTTCCTTCTTTCTCTTTTCTCTTTTTTCTAAAAAAAAAAAAAGAATGCAAAAAAAAAAAAAAGAAAGAAAAAACAAAGGTTTTCCTTTTCCTGAAAAAAAAACAAACAAAAAAAAAAAAACAATTAAGTATGAAGTGACAACTTGGTGTCAGGCACTTTGCTAAATGCTGTTCTTTCCATTGATCTGTCCATCCATCCATCCAACAAACCTACTGTGTCAACGCAATATGTTAGGTTCTAGATAAAGTAAGCATGGTCTCTAGGTTTCATGTGCATTACAATCGAATGGGAGAGGCAAGACTTTCTCTTGATCTTCTCTATATCCCCACAGCATCCAGTATGATATATATGAAATGTTTTACTAAATATTAAATGAGTTTTGAACACATTCAGCTGATTAATCAAAAATTTAAACCCATTCTTTCTTAGACCACAATCCCTCCAGCTCACACCCCACTGGGGCCCTTGCACTGAAGAGGTGGGGAGGCAGAATAATAATGAAAAATCTTTAGCTTTGGAGATAAACCACCCTGAGCTCAAATTCAACATGTAAGTTCTTGAAAGTGTAAATCTAGGCAAATCATTTTGCTCTCTGAGCCTCAGTTTTCCTTGTTTATACAATGGGGATAACAACCCTTACAAAATTGTTAAAGGAAATAATATGAGACATGTGTGCATATATATACATACGTGTACATGTGCACTCACATGCCATACATTAGACACACAAAAACCTTAGTTTCTCTTTCCCTTTTAGCATAGGGACAGGCCCAATGTAAGAAAAACAAATATTTTCCCATGCTCTTTAGAAGCTAAGAGAAAACTTCCCTTCTGCCCTCTGAACATTCACTGAAAATAAACCAACAATAGGCAGATTAATAAGAGAAAAGACATACAAAGTTAGTTAACATTGCAGGAGCATGATTACCCAATAGCCCAATGAGGTCCAGATGCTTACATACCCTTCTTCATAGGGCAAGGGAGATGGGAGTGTAGGAGTAAATGATTTTTAGGGGGCAACGAATGGACCTGGGAGGCAGACATTATCTTATGAGTGACTCTATTCGGAAATCGAATAGGACTGGAGAACAGACAATGGCTTGGGACAAAAAAAAAAAAAAAAAAAAATTTAAAAATTAGCCAGGTGTGGTGGTATGTGCCTCTAGTCCCAGCTACCTGGAGTCTGATGCAAAAGGATTACTTGAGCCCAGGAGTTCAAGCCTGCAGTGAGCTATGATCAAGCTACTGCACTCCAGCCTGGGTGATAAAGTTAGACTCCGCCAAAAGAAAAACAACAAAAAACACGAATATAACATACAACCAGGTAGTATTACCCACCCAGCTCAAGAAATACAGCATCTGTTTTTTATTTTGTTTATTTATTTTTAAAAAAGAATAGAGATGGGGTCTTGCGGTGTTGCCCAGGCTGGTCTCAAACTCCTGAGCTCAAGCAATCCTCCCACCTTGGCCTCCCAAACTGCTGGGATTCCAGGTGTCAGCCACTGTGCCTGGCCGAAACAAAGCATTTATAATACAGCCAAAGCACCTTGCAGACCCACATTGATTTCATTCCTCTTTCTTCCTTACAGAGGAACCCAAACAACTCAGTAACAACAACAACAAAAAACAAATAATCTGATTAAAAAATAGGCAAAAGATCTGAACAAACATTTCTCAAAAGAAGTTATAAAAATGGCTAATAGGTATATGAAAAAATCCTCTACATCACTAATCATTAGAGAAATGCAAATCAAAACCACAATGAGATATCCCAGTTAAAATGGTTATTGTTAAAAAAAACCAAAATGGCAAAAGCTGTCAAGGATGCAGAGAAAGGGGAATGCTCATACACCGTTGGTGGGAATATAAATTAGTATAGCCACTATGGAGAACAGTATGGAGGGTTGTTCAAAAAACTAAAAATAGAACTACTATATGATCTAGCAATCATCCTTCTGGGCATATAGTTGAAAGAAAGGGCTGGCCATGGTGGCACATGCCTATAATTCTAGCACTTTGGGAGGCCAAGGCAGGAGAATCACTTGAGTTCAAGAGTTCAAGACCAGCCTGGGCAATATGGCAAGACCCTGTCTCTACAAAAATTTTTTAAATAAATTGGCCTGGTGTGGTGGCATGCACCTCTAGTCCCAGCTACTTGGGAGGCTGAGGTGGGAGGATCACTTGAGCCTGGGAGCTTAAGGCTGTAGTGAGCCATGATCTTGCCACTGCACTCCTGCCTGGGTGACAAAGCAAGACCCTATCTCAAAAAAGAGAAAGAAAGGAAATCAGTATATCAAAGACATATCTGCACCCCCACATTTATTGCAGTGCTATTTACAACAGGCAAGATATGGAATCAACCTAAGTGTCTATCAACAGATGAATGAATAAAGAAAAGCTGGTATATACACACAACGGTATATTATTCTACCATAAAACAGAATGAAATACTGTTACTTGCAACAACATGGATGGAACTGGAAGACATTATGTTAAGTGAAACAGGCCTGGCACAGAAAGACAAATGTCTTATGTTCTAACTCATATATAGAGCTAAAATAATCGACCTCATGGAAGTAGAGAGTAGAATGGCAGTTACCAGAGGTAATGGAGAGTGGAAAATAAAAAGGGGATTAGATAGAAGAAATAAGGTCTGGTGTTTGGTAGTACAATAGGGCAACTATAGTTATCAATAATCTACTGTATATTTCAAAATAGCTAGAAGAGTAGATTTAGAATGTTCCCAACACAAATGATAAATGCTTGTGGAGGTGGATATCCCAGTTACCCCAGGTTTGATCGTTACACATTGTATGCTTCTATCAAAATATCACACGTACCCCCAATATGGTTTGGCTCTGTGTCCCCACCCAAATCTTACATCGAATTGTAATCCCCATGTGATTACATAGGGAGGGGAGGTGATTGGATCATGGCGGGGCGGTTTTCCCCATGCTGTTCTCATGATATTGAGTTAGATTTCATGAGATCTGATGGTTTTATAAGGGGCTCTTCCCACCTTTGCTTACTTCTCCCTCTCCTGCCACCTTGTGAAGAAGATGCCTTCTTCCCCTTCTGTCATGATTGTAAGTTTCCTGAGGCCTCCCCCACCATGCAGAACTGTGAGTCAATTAAGCCTCTTTCCTTTATGAATTACCCAGTCTTGGGTATTTCCTTATAGCAGTGTGACAATAGACTAATACAACACCATGATATGTACAACTATTTTTTTGAGACAGGGTCTCACTCTGACACCCACCCTGGCTGGAGTAAAGTGGCGTGATCACAGCTCACTACAGCCCTGACCCCTCAACCCATGTCAGCCTCCCATGTCAAGTGATCTTCCCACGTTAGCCTCCCAAGTAACTGGGACCACAGGTGCATGCCACCACACCTGGCTAATGTTTTGTATATTTTTTGCAGAGATGGGGTTTCACTATGCTGTGCAAGCTGGTCTCAAACTCCTGGCCTCAAGTAATCCTCCTGCCTTAGCCTACCAAAGTGCTGGGATTACAGGTGTGAGCCACCATGCCTAGCCTGTACAACTGTTATGTGTCCATAAAAATTAAAAAAAAAAAAAAAAGTTTTTTGAAAGAAAATGGAGGAGCCAGCCTCAAAGATGAGAACTGATTCCTGAAGGCCCCAGGAATATATGACTAACCCTGCTTCTGTAGGGGAGTGAAAAATAGCTTTCCTACAGCCTTCTAGGTTCCTTGGCTGGGCTATGAATTAAATTAATATAAGACTGATGAACAGGAGAAAAGTCATATTTAATTACCTATGCATGCATGGGGATCTTACGAAATATGAGACCTGAAGAAGGGGCAGATGACTGAAGCTTATATAGCATCCTGAGATACAGAAAGGAATGGGGGCTTGGGGCTCCTGGGAGGTGGTAGCCACAAGTTATGGAAGGGTGAGGGGAGAAAATGTGTGAATAAAGGTCCTCTTGTTATGCAGATAAAAGTCTCCCAGGTAATAAAGGTTGTCTGGAGCAGCCCTCAGGAGAATAGGTGGTTTCCGTCTAGGCGTGGTGTCTACCTCCAGGCTCTCTCATGTGATTCCAGTTAATCTTCCCTGGTGGATGAGATTCCTGCAAAGGGGATTCAGAACGATTGAGTTCCATTTGGAGGATGGTCTTTAGGTAGCTAAGGGGGGCTCAGAAAAAGCCTCTGTCTGCATCTGCTGTCCCCATGTGTCCTCAGTTCAATGCAATCAGCACACCAAAGTGTCATATTTTGGGGTGGCATTTCTTGGACTCCTTCAACTTCATCCTCCCAGCCAGACTTTTCAACCGGAAAGGCATCTGGGTGTCTACATACTGGTTGTCATTGTATTCACATTTTATTGTTTCTCTTCTATCTAGTTGTCCCCAATGGTTGGCAGGAAATTTATTTGTTATTACTTCTCTTCCTGTATTTTAATTGGAAACAGTGGTGTTTTCTGACAATACAGCACACAGACGGCTAGGTTTTGTGGCACTGAGCACATAACAAAAGGGACATGGGCTTTTGGCTTTGCTTCCTGAAAGTTGGTGCTAGTGCTCACATTTGATCTTTGTAGCTTACAAAACACATCAGGTGTCCCAAGAGGAGATGCCAGCTCAGCTGCTGTGGGTACAGAGATGAGTATGGGGCAGTGGCAGGAAAGTCTGGAGCAAGAATAGGATTGTGGCTTCCACAAGCCCTTCCTTTGGGGTTTGAACCCAAGGAGAGTTATCTAAACCTGAATGCAGGCCTACAGGAGTATAGCCCATAGGACCTGCACACAGGGCTCTGCAAATCAAATGGGGATCAAGGTTGCCAGTGTCTCCAAAGCACAGACCCACTAAACAGGTTGTCATCATAACGTAGTAGTAGAGGCAGGGGGTGGGCCTTCAGTGAAGCCACAGGGAAACACAGCAGGAGCCCATCAGTGCAGCCCCTGCCATCAGCCTGGGGGAACTTCTTGGAAAATATTTATTTTATTTTTTACCAGAAAGATTAATATAAAACACAAAGAAAATTATTCATGAAAATGTACAGGAAATCAATTAGTTCAAATAAAATACTACTACAAGCCATAGGTTCTGCATGTTTAGAATCTAAGTCCTGGAATTGTCTGTTGCTGTTCACCTGTCTTGTTTTTGCTCTCCAGGTACACTTAAAACTGGTGCTAATTTAATTATTCAGGGAAGATGGGTGTCTAAGAGGTTCTGTCCATTTGGAAAAGGTAGCAGAGACTATCCTATCACCCACCGCCTTAACCTGTGGATTATGTTATGAAGGTAGGACCTCGTGCCTAGCCTCATAACACTTTTAGTTCTTTGATTCGTGATCTGCTTCTTGTGTTTCACGGTGCCTGGCAAGGCCATTTCTTCTCTGCTAGTTCTAATTTTGGCAGATGGTTGTTGCTTTTCTTATATATGCTAACTTTTCCACACCGAAGTTTGTATCTCGAGGGGAGCTACTTCTGTTTATTAACAATGGGATTTTATTCATTCAGTGAAAGTAGATTATGAACAAACACCAAAATGAATATGTATTTCACTAATCTCTTCCAGCTGCCACTTAGCTCACCAGAGGGGCTGACAGAAGCCTCTGCCTTATTCAGTCTTGAATCTTGGGTGACTGTGTATGGCCATTTTTTGTGAGTCACTTCTGCTGACTCTGCCCTCAGCCTGCCCCAATCAGGCTTCTGCCCCTTCCGCTGCACTGATAATGCTCTTTCCACAACTGCCCGTGAAGCCCTGTCATGCGAAAAAGAATTGACATGGTCCACCTGTCATTTACCTAATGCTTCTGCTTATACTTGCATGTGAAATTAACACTCCCTTTTTATTTATGTTTGTAAAAATACAAATAAGAGAAATCCATGAACAAGGGAAAATAAAAATTGAATCCCTTGTCCATGGATTCCTCTCACATCTTTCCCAGCTCATCTCACAACCTCTCTTATCACTTTCCTTCACTCCTTAAGGGGCTTCTCTTCCTCCCCTATGCATAAGTTTGCAAAGGTCCATCTTTAGCAAACAAGCACTTTTATCCTCATGTTTTTAACTCCCAAAATGTCTCTGATGCAGACCTCTTCCTGAGTTCATGTACCATTTACTTAACCCCTAGGGGATGTCTTAAAAATTCTTCCAACTAAATTTTCTTAAATGTTCTCTAAACTAAATTTCCCCCCAATTGAATACACCATTATGCCCCCAAGTTCTGCTTCTCTTCCTAGATTTTATTTCCTGACACATCTGCTGCAGGGAACAGTGCTCAGGAACAGAGATCCATTCTGGGGTTCCCAAAGGGGAAGTTGACTCTGAGAGCTGCAAGTATTATACTTTCCTTGGTTTAATCAGAAAATATGGCCTCGAGGACTTAGCAGATACTAACCTCAAAAGGAAGTTTGATGGCGCTCTCTCCTTTGTCTGTGTCCCCTTAGAGGTCTTTATCTCCGCTGGTAGAAAATGGAGAGGAATCACTTTGCTGCTTCTTTGCACATCATGTCAGCCTGGAGATCCGTATATGTAAAGACAAAGCTGGAGGGGGGCTCAGGTGGATGAAGAATGAGCTCAGTAGGATTCTCGCAAATGCCCTAATGTGTCTGCAGAATACAAACAAAGCCAACTCTTTTAGCTCTAAACCTTGGAAGCTCTAAATCTTCCAAGAACACATTTCCTTCCTGTATTTCTAGTAAATACTGTTTCTGACTTTTCTGGAAATTCCACCAGTCTCCCTGACTGTCTTTTCCATAAGAATTGAGTCACAAAAATAGAACCATGAGAAAAGTTAGTTTGACCCCTTTGCCCTCTGAAATGTGCTGGTGGAAAGAGCCTGGGGGAATTGGGGGTGGGCGGACTGCCTCTTTAATCAAACTGGTTCTTCCATCTCAAGGAAAAACAAACTGAAGCAAAGAATAAAAATTGCTTTTAAGTAGTCCTACACAGGAAAGGGATATTTTTTTAAAGATGGGGTTTCACCATGTTGGTCAGGCTGGTCTTGAACTCCCGACCTCAGGTGATCCACCCTCCTTGGCCTCCAAAGTGCTTGGATTACAGGTGTGAGCTACCACACCCGGCCAGGAAAGGGATTTTTTAAGGAAAGAATTTACATGTGGACTCTTCCAGTGTTTGGGGACGGAATTTTTAACCTGAGATCCATGAATGGGCTTTACTGGGATATATGATTCTCCAGAAACTGTGAGCTACATGTTTTTATATTTGTGTATTTTTCTCATGGGAGTGTGCTATACCTGGCCTAGAGTTAGAACCTAAACAACGCCATTTTATAAAGAACAAAGCTATGTTTTAAAATAAGTTGTAATGGCTGCCCCACTCTCCACACAATAACTGCTGGCCTTTGGCTTCTGTACATAAAACTGCTAGTTTGCTCTGCAAACTATCTACCTTTCTTATCAGTAACAGCCAGAATTGTCAGCCTTTGTGACTACAATAGCAGCCCAAGCTAATTCCATCCTGGTCCCTGTGCCCTGTAATAAATAACTAAGATCTGTTATTTACAATACTGCCCAGAAGATGTGCAAACTAACGCTTATCTTAACTTCTGTAAGCCACTTAGGTAACAATCGAGGGGGCAAGATGTCCTCAAGCCCTTGGAATGTCCGGAGCCCCCGCTCACTCCCCTCTGTCCGGGAGATGATTTACGAAAACCCCTAAATGTCTGTGTCCCTTCACCCCCACCCCCGCCTCTCGCCCTGACTCCCAAGGTAATTCTTACGGGTATAAAAGGTCTTAACCCCCTCCATTCGGGGCCACGGGTTGGAGAGACGCGAGTCCTCCGTGGTCGCCGGCTTAATAAACCCTGCTATTTGGCATACTTTTGTCTTGGTGCTGGTCCCTTAATCTCGCCTCAAATATAACAGGAGGGTCTATAGTTTTTATCAGATTATCAAAGAAGTCCCTGTCCCCCCAAATGTAAGAACTGCTCATTTAGAGGACAACCTAGTTGAATTAGTTATTTATTGCTGCGTAACCAATTACCTCAAAATTTAGCAATGTAACTGCAACTAACACTTGTTATCTCACAGTTTGAATGGGTCAGGCATTTAAGAGTGGTTTAGTTGGAAGACTGCTCAGGGTGTCTTATGATGTTGCAGTAAAAAGTCAGCTAGGGTTGCTGTCATCTGAAGAGTGGGGCTAAAGAATCTGTTTTCAAGATGGTTCACTCACATGGTGTTGACATAAGGTGTCAGTTTCCTGTTGGCCACTGGCAGGTAGCTTCAGTTCCCTGCCACATGAGTGGCAGTTCCTCTCCATTGAGCTGTTCTCAAAACACATTCAAAACTTTGTTTCATGCTCAAAATCATTAAAATTATTGAATAAACTTACCTTCAGGCTGTGTGTATAAGGTGTCTGTGTAACATAAATGAATTTTGTGTTTATACTGGAGTCCTAGCCCCAAGATCTCTCATTATATATATGCAAATATTTCAGAATCGGAAAAGATCCCCAATCTGAAACATTTCTGGTCCCAAGCATTTTGGATGATATTTAATCTCTATAAGCCTTCAATCATCTGGCCCTCCTTTGAGTCTTATATTTTGAAGGATTCTCGTGGCTATGTTGTAAGGGTTATTGCCGAGTTTAAAATGAGGAAACTGAGACCAGCATAGGAAAATTAAATGCCAATTTATTAAGCTCCCGGGCGAGGTTCTGTGGTCCGAGAAAGGGGGGCCAGAGAAGGCACGCTTGACTCCTCTTGGGCGTGGGGTTTTATAGGGAGTGAAGGCGTTTTGATTGGTTGTGGAGAAACAGGACATGGACGGTGCAAGCTGCTGTTGGTAGGTAGGTGGGGATTTCCGGTGAGCTGGCTGCCCAGGGGGAGTGGGACCTGGATGGAGTAAAATGCTATTGGGCAGGTTTTGGCGGGGCTTCTTTTAAACTTTGGCAGGGTTTTCCAAGGGCGGGCTAGGTGTGGGGTGCAGAGTTTAGTGTTGAGTGCAGATTCTGGTGCAGAGTGAAGAAGTGGGCGTTGGGGAAGCCACGTGGCGGAGCTAGATGCTGAGTGCAGGGTTTGATGTCGCATGGAGTGGTGACATAGTTTCCAGGCGCATAGAGGGATGGGCGTGTCCGAGCTCCCAGTGAGGCAACCGGCCTTACATATGTATGTAACTAAATATGGCTTTTCTCCTGTTAATCTGTGTTATGTCAGTGTAATTTGTAGCCCAGGCAAGGAACCTAGAAGGGCAGAGAGAAGCCATTTTTTGCTCACTTTCAATGTGGAGGACTTAGTCACACAGCTGAGCTCAGGAGAGTCATATAGGGCAGCTCTCTTGACTGGATTGAGAGAACACAGCCAGACTCCTGGTTGGTTTCCAGGAGCATTGGCTTCTTTGATGTCACAGTAAGGCAAATGTTAGACTTTGTCAAAAGTTAGAAGGCAGGTCTGATTCATTCTGCTGACCTTGGAGGCCATCTGGTTTCTATGGGATTTGGGTCTGACTGTGGAAAATTCTTAATACTTGTAGTACCATCTGCGATTGAAGACTTTTTTTTGGTCGCAGCAGCTATGAAACAGCCCCCTCCCACCCCCACCCCAACCCTGGAGTTTGGGAAGGGCCTTCTATGATAACAGCCCAGACACCTTGTATTGGCTGTCACAGCACCCTCAGATCCTATCTTTGCCTCCTGGACAGATCTCCCACTAGTACCTGATGTTGAAGCAACCTGTTGGCTCCTAGCACTCTCTCTCATTTATTTTTTCCTTGAGACAAGGTCTCACTCTATCACCCAGGCTGGAATGCAGTGGCGCAATCATGGCTCACTGCAACCTCCGCCTCCAGGCTCAAGGAATCCTCCTACCTCAGTGTCAGCCACCTGAGTACCTGGGACTACAGGTGTGGGCCACCACGTCTTGCTAAGTTTTGTATTTTTTATTGAGATAGGGTCTCACCATGTTGCCTAGGCTGGTCTCAAACTCCTGGGATCAAGTTTTCTGCCCTCCTTGGCCTCCCAAAGTGCTGGGATTACAAGTGTAAACCACTGTGCCCAGCAAGCTCCTAGCACTCTCAATGCCTACAGGAAAGTCTTTTAGGAAAAGAATAGAAAAGGGAAACAATTGTATTGTTTTTGTTCAAGAAAGCACATACTTATACAAATTTAATATAGAAAAGCGTAACAAAGAAAGTTAAAGGCCGGGTGCGATGGCTCATGCCTGTAATCCCAACACTTTGGGAGGCTGAGGTGGGTGGATCACCTGAGGTCAGGAGTTCAAGACCAGCCTGGCCAACATGGTGAAACCCAGTCTCTAAAAAAATTAAAAAACAAATAAAAATAAAATTTAAAAACAGAAAGTTAAGAAAAGTATACACACATTATAAATCCCATTTCCCTAGATAACCATCCCCCAACATTTGTAAAAAATATGATTCAGGAATGTACAGGTAGGTAAGTAGACAGATATAACCACAGAAAGAATTTTATAAAAATAAGATCATTCTTTGCATACTATTTTAGATGTAAAAAGTTTAATATCATTTAACTTAAATTTAGCAGTATAAAAACTGAAACAAAACACTTTTTCTTTTGAGATGAGGTTGCTCTGTCACCCAGGCTGGAGTACAGTAGTGTGATCACAGCTCACTGTAGCCTCCACCTCCTGGCCTCTGGAGTACCTGGGACTCTAGGTGCTTGCCATCATGCCTGGCTAATTTTGTTTCATTATTTGTAGAAATGAGCCCTGGCTACGTTGCCCAGTCTGGTCTGGAACGCCAGGGCTCACACAGTCCTCCTGCCTGAAATTACAGGCATGAGCCACTGTGGCCAGCCAGCCAAACTTAAAAATTACTAAACTGGCTGCTTCTTCATCACAAGATGTAATAATTCTTAAAAGATTGATCTAGAAAAAGAATGCAAAACATTAGTAGATTATGTTTTATAAAAAGCCAAGTTTCAATTTTAAGTGATATCTATTGACTTCCTGCTACAAAAGATAAGGACTTACCCACAATTACACTTTAGCCCAATGCCTGACACTATTGCTTGATTTTTACTACAGCTGACCCTTGGACAACACAGGTAGAACTCTATGGGCCCATTTATACACGGGTTGTCTTGCACCTCTGCCACTCCTAAGATACAAGTCTAACCCTTTCTCTTTCTTCTCCTCCTCAGACTGCTCACGGGGGAAGATGACGAAGATGAAGACCTTTATGATTTACTTCCACTTAATGAATAGTAAGTATATTTTCTCTTCCTGATGATTTTCCTTTCTTTTTTTTTTTTTTTTTTTTGAGATGGAGTTTGCTCTTGTTGTCCAGGCTGGAGTGCAGTGGCGTGATCTCTGCTCACCACAACCTCCGCCTCCCAGGTTCAAGTGATTCTCCTGCCTCAGCCTCCTTAGGGCTGGGATTATAGGCACATGCCACCACACCCAGCTAATTTTTTATATTTTTGGTGGAGACAGGGTTTTGCCCTGTTGGCCAGGCTGGTCTCAAACTCCTGACCTCAAGTGATCCACTCACCTCGGTGTCCCAAAATGCTGGGATTACAGGTGTGAGCCACTGTGCCCAGGTGATAATTTTCTTAATAATGTTTTCTTTTTCTAGCCTACTTTACTGTAAGAACACAGAATATAATACATATTCAAAATATGTGTTAATCAACTGTTTATGTTATCAGTAAGGCTTCTGGTCAACAATAGGCTATTAGTAGTTAACTTTTGGGGGAATCAAAAGCTATATGTAGATTTTCAACTGTGCAGGGAGGTCAGCACCCCTAATCCCCCCATTGTGCAAAGGTCAAGTGTGTACTCCATTGTCAATGTTTCCCTCATTTTTTTTCTAATTTTTTATTTAAAAATTTTTTTACAATATGATATTAGTTATATATTTTATTATTTTTATTTTTAAAATATGTTTAAATTATTTAAAAAATTTCTTGTAGGGACATAGTAGTTGTATACATTTATGGGGTACATGAAGTGTTTTGATACGGGCATGCAATGTGAAATAAGCACATCATGGATAATGGGGTATGTATCCCCTCAAGCATTTATCCTTTGAGTTACAAATAATCCAATTACATTATTTAAGTTATTTTAAAATACATAATTACATGATTATTATATAGTTACCCTATTGTGCTATCAAGTCATAGGTCTTACGCATTCTTTCTAATTTTTTTCTTTATCCATTAACCATCCCCAGCTGCCCCTCAACCCTTCACAACCCTTCCCAGCCTCTGGGACCCATCCTTCTACTCTCTATGTCCATGAGTTCAATTGTTTTGATTTTTAGATCCCACAAATAAGTGAGAACATGTGATGTTTGTCTTTCTGTGCCTGGCTTATTTCACTTCACATCATAATCTCCAGTTCTATCCATGTTGTTGCAAATGACTGAATCTCGTTCTTTTTATGGCTGAATACTACTCCATTGTGCATATGTGCCGCACTTTCTTTATCCAGTCATCTGTTGATGGACACTTAGGTTGCTTAGCTATTGTAAACAGTGCTGCAACAAACATGGGAGTGCAGATATCCTATGATTTCCTTTCTTTGGGGGTATATACCTAGCAGTGGGATTGCTGGATCACAGAGTAGCTCAAATTTTTAGTTTTTTGAGAAACCTCCAAGCTGTTCTCCATCGTGGTTGTACTAATTTACATTCCCACCAACAGTGTACGGGGGTTCCCTTTTCTGTACATCCTGGTCAGCATTTGTTATTGCCTGTCTTTTGGCTATAAGCCATTTTAACTGGGGTGGTGATATCTCATTGTAAGTTCAATTTGCATTTCTCTAATGATCAGTGATGTTGAGCACCTTTTCCTATGCCTGTTTGCCATTTGTATGTCTTCTTTTGAGAAATGTTTGTTCAAATCTTTTGCCCATTTTGGATCAGATTATTATTATTTTTTTCTTATGCAGTTGTTTCAGATCCTTATATTTTCTGGTGATTAATCCCTTTTCTGATGGGTAGTTTGCCAATATTTTCTCCCATTCTGTGGGTGGTCTCTTCACTTTGTTGATTGTTTTCTTTGCTGCGCAGAAGCTTCTTAACTTGATGTGATCCCATTTGTCCGTTTTTGCTTCAGTTGCCTGTGCTTGTGAGGTACTGCTCAGGAAATCTTTGCCCAGACCAATGTCCTGGAGATGTTCCCCAATGTTTTCTTGTAGTAGTTTCATAGTTTGAGGTCTTGGGTTTAAGTCTTTAATCCATTTTGATTTGATTTTTGTATATGATGAGAGATATGGGTCTAGTTTCTTTCTTCTGCATATGAATATCCAATTTTCCCAGTACCATTTATTGAAGAGACTGTCTTTTCCCCAGTGTATGTTCTTAGCACCTTTGTCAAAAATGAGTTCACTGTAGATGTGTGGATTTGTTTCTCTCATCTCACTTTGTTCCCTACCCACACTCCTCACTGTTGTTTAGTTTTGGCTTTATATATATATATATGTTTTTGTTTTGTTTTGTTTTTGAGATGGAGTTTTTGCTCTGTTGGCCAGGCTGGAGTGTGGCCAGGCTGGAGTGCAGTGGCATGATCTCGACTTACTGCAACCTCTGCCTCCTGGGTTCAAGGGATTCTCCTGCCTCAGTCTCCCGAGTAGCTGGGATTACAGGTGTCTGCCACCACACCTGACTAATTTTTTGTATTTTTAGTAGAGATGTGTTTTCACCATGTTGGCCAGGCTGGTCTCGAACTCCTGACCTCAGGTGATCCACCTGCCTCGGCCTCCCAAAGTGCTGGGATTACAGGTGTGAGCCACTGCGCCTGGCTTGGCCCTATATTTAATGGATCAGAGCTCAGCACCCCTATGTTACCCAATGGTATGGATTAAATTGTATATCCCACCCCCCACAATTGATAAAAATGTATGTTGAAGTCTTTATCCTCAGTACCTCAGAATAGAAATTTATTTTGGAAACAGGGTTTTTACAGAGGTGATCAGATTAAAATGAGGTTAGTAGGGTGGGCCCTACTCTAATATGACTAGAAATTCAGACATAGGCATGCACGGAGGAAAGACTCTGAGAAGAGGCATGGGGAGGACACTGTGTGAAGACTGCAGTTATGCTGCTGTAAGCCGAGGCACGTCTGGGGCTGCAGAACCTGGAAGAGGCAAAGAAGGATCCTCTTCGTGATCCTCAGAGGGAGCACGTCCCTGCCAGCATCTTGATTTCATACTTCTAGCTTCTAGAACTGCAAGACAATGACTCTCTGTTGTTCTAAGTCATCCAGTTTGTGGTCCTTTGTTATAGCAGCCCTAGGAAATGAATACGCCCAGGTCCTGTATTGTAGAATCCATTTTGACTCATCCCTGGGTTGGATAGATTGAATTCGTAAGTTGTTTTTCAAGAAAGTTTCCTGCGTTCTTTATTCCCTGAGGTTTAGCATGTCTGTTTATTGCCTTTATACTTGAAGGATCATTTGGTGTGTAGAAAATCCTTGTGTCAATCATAAATGACAAAGGAGATGTTGCCACTGACCCCACAGAAATAAAAATAACCATCAGAGACTAGTACGAAGACCGCCATGCACACAAACTAGAAAATCTGGAAGAGATAGATACATTCCTGGGCACATACACTTTCCCAAGACTGAACCAGGAAGAAACTGATTCTCTGAACAGACCAATATGAGTTCCAAAGTGGAATCCATAATAAATAGCCTACCAACCAAAAAAGCCCAGGATCAGACAGATTCACAGCCAAATTCTACCAGATGTGCAAAGAGCTGGTACCATTCCTACTAAAACTATTCCAAAAAACTGAGAAGGAACTCCTCCTCCACTCTTTCTATGAGGCCAGCATTATCCTGATACCAATACCTAGCAGAGATACAACAGCAAAAGAAAACTTCAGGCCAATATCCTTGATGAATATCGATGCAAAGATCCTAATAAAACATTTGCAAACCGAATCCAGCAGCACATCAAAAAGATAATCCACCATGATCAAGCAGAAATAAAGCCTACTTGATCATGAATACCCCTACTTGCATATCCCTGGGATACAAGGTTAGTTCAACATATGCAAGTCAATAAATGTGACTCATCACATAAACAGGACTAAAGACAAAAATCACACAATAATCTCAATAGATGCAGAAAAGTCTTTCAATAAAATTCAACATTGCTTCATGTTAAAAACTCCCAATAAACTAGGAAATGAAGGAACATACCTCAAAATAATAAGAGTCATCTATGACAGACCCACAGCCAACATCATACTGAATGAGCAAAAACTGGAAACATTACCCTCGAAAACCAGCAAACAAGACAAAGATGCCCTCTCTCCCCATTCCTATTCAACATAGTATTGGAAGTCCTGGTCAGGGCAATCAGGCAAGAAAAATAAATAAAGGGCATCTAAATAGGAAAAGAGGAAGTCAAACTATCCTGTTTGCAGATGACATGATTCTGTATCTAGAAACCCCGTAGTTTTAGCCCAAAACTCCTTCAGCTGATAAATAACTTCAGCAAAGTTTTAGGACACCAGATTGATGTACAAAAATTACTAGCATTGCTATACACCAACAACAGCCAAACTGAGAGCCAAATCAGGAATGAAATCCCATTCACGATGGCCACAAAAATAGTAAAATACCTAAAAATACAGCTAACGAGGGAGGTGAAAGATCTCAACAATGAGAGCTACAAAACACTGCTCAAAGAAATCAGAGATGACACAAACAAATGGAAAAACATTCCAGTGCTCATAGATAGGAAGAATCAACATACGCAAGTCAATAAATGTGTTTATTAAAAAGGCCATACTGCCCAAAACAATTTACAGATTCAATGCTATTTCTATCTAACTACCAATGAAGTTTTTCACAAAACTAGAAAAAAAAAACTTTTAAAATTTATATGGAACCAAAAAAGAGCCCAAATAACCAAGGCAATCCTAAGCAAAAAGAACAAAGCTGGAGGTATCACATTACCCAACTTCAAACTATACTACAGGGCTACAGTAACAAGAAAAACATGGTACTGCATGTTCTTACTTATAAGTGGGAGCTAAATGATGAGAACACCATAGACGGGAACAACAGACACTGGGGTCTACTTGAGGGTGGAGGGTGGAGGGGGAGAGGATCAGAAAAAATAACTTTTGGGTACTAGGCTTAGTACCTGGGTGACAAAATAATCTGTACAACAAACTCCCATGATATGAATTTGCCTATATGACAAACCTGCATATGTACCCCTGAACCTAAAATAAAAAGTTTTTTAAAAAGAGAAGATTATTGTGTCATGTTTTCTTTCCCTCCAAACTTTAAAAATGTTGGTCCTCTGTCTTTTGGCATTGTGAAAAAGCCTGAGGAAATTTGGTCTGGTTTTCCTTCTGTAAATGCTTTTCTACATGGTTAACCACATGAGATTGTTTTTGTCTTTGGTGTTTCACTACTTCAGTAGGATATATCTTGATGTTGAGCAGTCTATGTCGGTTTTTCTTGGAGTATCTATGCCCTTTTGATCAGCAGATTGAAATCATCCTTATTTCAAGAAAGTCCTATTATTTTTTGAAATAATTTATCCTTAATTGCTTTTATTCTCTTTTTTCAGAAGTGTTTATTATCCTTCCGAAATGTTGGAGATCTCTTTATTGGTGTCCCGTAAGAATAGTAATTTTCTCTAGAATCATTAACAACTCTTGAGATTTTGTTGTTGTTGTTTTGGGGTTTTTTTTGTTTGTTTATTTTGTTTTTTTGAGACAGGGTCTTGCTCTGCTGCCCAGGCTGGAGAGCAGTTGGGTTGACTCCCAAGTAGCTGGGACTACAGGCGCGTGCCACCATACCCAGCTATTCATTTTGTTTTGTGTGATTTCCTGGTTTCTGCCAACCATATACTAAACTAGAATCCGTTTTAAAATTTTTTTTCTGTTGCTTCTAATGTAGCTTCCATCTGTATCATGCATTCTTCAATTTTTTTTTTTTTTTTTTTTTTGAGAAGGAGTCTCCCTTTGTCACCAGGCTGGAGTGCAGTGGCCCAGTCTCGGCTCACTACAACCTCTGCCTCCTGAGTTCAAGTGATTCTCCTGCCTCAGCCTCCCAAGTAGCTGGGACTACAGGTGTGCGCCACCATGCCTGGCTAATTTTTGTATTTTTAGTAGAGACAGGGTTTCACCATGTTGGCCAGGATGGTCTTGATCTCTTGACCTCATGATCTGCCCACCTCTGCCTCCCAAAGTGCTGGGATTACAGGCATAAGCCACCTCCCCTGGCCCTATTCTTCAATTTTTATCCTGAATTTACTAGCTTGCTTTTTATCTTCTGTCATTTTAGAATCTCTCTTTTTTTTTTTCGAGACAGAGTTTTGCTCCTCTTGCCCAGGCTGGAGTGCAATGGTGTGATCTTGGCTCACCGCAACCTCTGCCTCCTGGGTTCAAGCGATTCTCCTGCCTCAGGCTCCTGAGTAGCTGGGATTACAGGTATGTGCGACCACACCTGGCTAATTTTGTATTTTTAGTAGAGACAGGGTTTCACCATGTTTGTCAGGCTGGTCTTGAACTCCTGACCTCAGGTGATCCACCCACCTTGGCCTCCCAAGTGCTGGGATTACAGGTGTGAGCACTGCACCTGCCCCCTCTTTGAATTCTTATCTTTTCTTTTCAGCCTTTTCCTAGAAATAGTGTTGTCTGAAATTTCTTTGAGAATATGGAGAATTTATCTGAACATATTTTCTGTTTCCTTGGGTAATTACTCTTGCGGTGTTTTTATTTTATTTTATTATTTTTTTGAGATGGAGTCTCACTCTGTTGCCCAGGCTAGAGTGCAGTGGTGCCACCTCAGCTCACTGCAATCTCCACCTCCCAAGTTCAAGCGATTTTCATGCCTGAGCCTCCTGAGTAGCTGGGATTACAGGCTCCCACCACTATACCCGGCTAATTTTTTGAATTTTTAGTAGAGATGGGGTTTTACCAAGTTGGCCAGGCTGGTCTTGAACTAGAGATCTCAGGTGATCAGCCCACCTTGGCCTCCCAAAGTGCTGGGATTACAGGCAGGAGCACCATGCCCTGCCGTGGTGTTTTTTTTGTTTTTTTTAAATCAGCCTTTTGTGTATATTTCCTTCCTCTGCAATATCTGTGTGTAAGTCCATTATAGTTCCCTGTTGATCATTGTTTATCTTTGAGTGGCGTCCACTACTGGCTGAATAACAGTATGAAGAGTAGAGAAGGAGCTATGAATGTTGGAGAGATCTCGGATCTTTCAGCTTCAATGGGTTTCGTTATCTCAAACACCCTTTCAATTATTTCCTTTTTCTTGGGGATCATCTCCCCCACAGCTTTTGGTGTTTGGAAAGTCCATGTGGCCTAGACTTACAGATCCCTGAGTGCAACCTGGCGGTCCCACCTCCACATCCTCCTTCCCCACTCATCCTTCCCACATGTCTGCCTTTCTGGAGGCAAGGTTAGCAAGGTAGTTCCTGCAGGCCTACCTCCCCTGCCATTCTGCAGTGCCTGTCAGCTCTCTACAGGACTTCCCCAGTCTCTGGGGATCAGCCTGTGCTACCATATTGCTGAGATATTAACAGATTCCAAGTGTTCTCAGCCAAGCTTCTACCACAGACTTTTGGAGTGATCTATGTCCTATCCTGGCTCCAAGGAGGCACCTGGCATCTCTTTCCTGTTACAGTTACCATCTTACAGCAACAGCAGGTTTGCTTCATGGGCTCTGGTTTGGTGCTGTAGTTATTTCTTTGTCTCATTGAAAATGGAGGCCTCTTCCCCTATTTTTCATTTATTTTGCTGTGATCAGTAGGCTTCATAATAGGAGAGTGGAGTAAATATTTTAACAGAAGTCTTCTGTTTTGAAAGGGTAATTGATATTAATCTATTCATAGCCTGGGAATATTTACCTCTGTTATATTTTTATGTGAATATACTATAAATTATAAATAGGAACATAATCTGTTTTTATGCTTGTTTATATTCTATTTCTTCTACCTTAGTTTTAAAAGTATACTTGTTCATGAACTGCACTCCTTAGTTTCTGTTTGTTTCTTTTCAAAATAAGGTTGTCTTTATAACTATTTATTTATTTATTTATTTATTGACACAGGGTCTCACTCTGTCATCCAGGCTGGAGTACAGTGGCATGATCTTGGCTCACTGCAACCTCTGCCTCCTGGGTTCAAGCAATCCTCCCACCTCAGCCTCCTAAGTAGCTGGGATTACAGGTGCATCCCACCATACCTGGCTAATTTTTGTGTTTTTTGGTAGAGACAGGTTTCACCATGTTGGCCAGGCTGGTCCTGAACTCCTGACCTGAGGTGATCCACCTGCCTTGGCCCCCTAGAGTGGTGGGATTACAGGAATGAGGCACCAGGCCTGGCCATAACTTTTTTTATTATAAAAATAACACATGCTCATTATAAAACAGTGAACAACTCTAAAAAGAAAAATCACAGTGAAAGCCATCAGAATGCCACCATCTGTACATAATTGCCATTAAGTTTGTGTGATCATCTTTTGAGACATTTTCTATGTGTATATCAATGTATCAATAATTTTAGAAAATGAAATCACATATGCTTCTTTGTAAAGGTTTTGTTTTTATTATATAAGTACTACATTAACACATAGCATTGGAAAAAATTCAAAGGAGGCAGACAAGCTCTCCCTTACTTTCCCTTCATCCTCTTTCCCTTCTTTGGGAAAAGCACTTGTCTCAGATTTCCAGGCTTTTTTTTCTATTCATTTACATACATATTTGTAAACACATAGAAACACATACTTCTTAAAAAAATTTTTTGAGACACAGACTTGCTTTGTCACTCAGGCTGGAGTGCAGTGGCACAATCACGGCTCACTGCTGCTTCGACCTCCCAGGCTTAAGTGATCCTCCCACTTCAGCCTCCTAAGTAACTGGGATCACAGGCACACACCACCATCCTCAGCTAACTTCTACATTTTTTGTAGAAACAGGGGTGTCATTATGTTACCCAGGCTGGTCTTGAACTCCTGGGTTCAAGTGATCCTCCTGCCTAGGCCTCCAAAACAGCTGGGATTATAGACAAGAGCCACTGTGTCTAGCCACATATACAATGTTTTTACAAACATTAGATCACTGAATATGATTGAATTTCTTATTCAGTATATTTTTGTTTACTATGGAGAAAGGGATCTTATTTTTAATTAAAATTTCTAATCACTTTAAAGGAATTGTGTTGTGTTTTGAGTATACACTATCTTATATTCATCTACTTTGCTCAACTGTTTTATTAATTCATATAAATTAAAATTCCTGCCTTAGATTTTTAAAGTTTCCAGTTATGCTTGTAATACTGATATTTCCTGCATATTTTGTCCTAATATTTACTTTTCTAGTACCGTATTTAAGTAACAGGAGTGATGTAGACATGTGATTCTCAACTTTAAGATGTGAGTGCATCAGACTCACCTGGAGGGCTGGTTTGGGATAAACTTGACCAAAGATGGGCAAGACCTGTACACTGAAAACTACAAACATTGCTGAGAGAAATTAAAGAACTAAATAAGTGGAAAGATACTATGAACTCATGGATCAAATGACTCAGTATTGTTATGATGTCAGTTATCTCCATATTTATCTGTTGCTTCAGTGCAATCCCAATCAAAATCTCAGAAGGGTCTTTGTAGAAACTGAAAAGCTGATGCTAGACTTTGTCTGTAAATTCAAAGAACCTGGAATAACTGAAACATCTTTGGGAAAAAAAGTTGGAGGACTAACACTACCTGATTTCAGACTAAAAATCAAGCTACAGAAATCAATACAATATTGTATTGCTGTAAAAATTGACAAATAGATATCACAACAGAACAGAACAGAGTCCAAAAATAGACTCACACGTATATGGTCAACGGATTTGCAACAAAGTTGTCAAGGCGATTCAATGGCCAGCATGGCAAAAACCCTGTCTCTACTGAAAATACAAAAATTAGCTAGGCATGGTGGTGTGTGCCTATAATCCCAGCTACTCAGGAGGCTGAGGCAGGAGAATTGCCTGAAACTCGGAGGTGGAAATTGCAGTGAGCCAAGATCATTGCACTCCAACCTGGGCGACAAGAGCAAAACTCCGTCTCAAAAAAAAAAAAAAAAAATTCTTATTTAGTGGTTGATAAAAAGAGAACATTTTAGGAAGAATTCAACATAAGATATTTAAAAAGGAATGAGGAGACAACCCAGAGTAGAGAAGAAAATTATGGCAATAAAAGCAAAAGGAGATTATTTAGAAAATAAAACAAAATTTCAGTGGGCTCAGTAAATAAAACCAAAAGCTGAGTATCTGAAAAGTAAAACCATAATTCAATAAAATTTAAATTGAGTAAGGAGGTACCAAGCAATATATAAAAAATGTAATTAATAAACTAATTAATTTTTGAGACAGGGTCTCATTCTGTTGCCTAGGCTAGAGTGCAGTGGTATGATTAGAGTTCACTACAGCCTCACCTTCCCTGGGCTTCCGTGGTCTTCTTGCCTCAGCCCCCGGAGTAGTTGGGATTACAGGCACCTGCCCTTATGCCCTGCTAATTTTTTTTTTTTTCATAGAGACAGGGTTTTGCCATGTTGCTCAAGTTGCTCTCAAACTCTTAGGCTCAAGGGATCCACCCTCTTTGGCTTCCTAAAGTGGTGGGATTACAGACGTGAGCCTCCATGCCCAGTCCTAAAAACTTTAAATCCAGAAAATTAAACACAAAAGTGTATACTAATAACATTTGAACACATGAATGAAATAACTTTTTTTTAACATTATAAAAGTCCTGACTTAGCCTAACATATTAAATTAATGACTTAGGGAATGAGGGAGAAAGCTGGAAAGTTATTCAGCTCAGGTGTCCAGAGGAAAGAAGCAGGACCCAAGTGGCTCGGATGAACTACAGGCCACCTGAATAGAATGGGAACCTGTAATAGAAGTAAACGTGCATTAAGGAAAACAGCGAAGCTTACAGGTTTTTCTTATTTGAGTTTGTGGGCTGAGATGGGGCCTCCCAGGATGCCTAAGAATCTTCTTGCAGCCAGCCTAAGAGCAGAGGCATTTAAAGGCATTTGTCCCTTCCCTGTGAGAGAAATGGATTGAGGAGATAAGGGTGAGCCTCTGAGGTCACTAACGATTCAGTAAATCCTCTTTTATTTCCTTTTGTTTGATTTTGATCAAAATGTTTGCTAATTTTCTGAGTTTTTTCCTTGTTTTAAAAAAATTGAATATACCTCTTAGAATTAATTTACTAAAAATTTTTGTGTTTTTTTTTGGAGACAGAGTCTTGCTCTGTTGCCCAGGCTGGAGTGCAGTGGCATAATCTTGGCTCACTGCAACCTCTGTCTCCTGGTTCAAGCAATTCTCCCACCTCAGCCTCCCGAGTAGCTGGGATTACAGGCATCTGCCACCACACTCAGCTAAGTTTTTGTCTTTTAGTAGAGATGGGGTTTCACCGTGTTGCCCAGGCTGGTCTCAAACTCCTGACCTCGTGATCCGCTCGCCTCGGCCTCCCAAAGTGCTGGGACTACAGGCATGAGCCACTGTGCCTGGCCAAATTTTTATTTTTTAGTAGCAGCAAGGCAGGTAAACAAGTAACAACAAGCAGTAAACAAGCAGAGACGTTCAAGAGGCGATTAAGGGAAAGGTGTGATCTCACTGAAAATCCCAACATTAGGTAGGGTTTGGGTAGGCAGCACACAGCAGAAAACCCTAAATAACCGTAGCTTTGGCATCTAAGGGTTTAGTCTCTCATGTAAAAGACAGGCTCCTGACTTCTTCTTCTGTTAGGCCCAGAACCCACTGTTGGAGTTCAAACAACACATCTACACTTCTGGAACAGGAAGGAAAAGGGAAAGTATGAAAAAGCTCACCTTCCAGTCCAGTTGAATCAATTCCCTGTAGAAGTTTTTCTGAAAGTTCCACGTTGCCGGTTTTATCTCATTGGCCATAGGTCGCGTGACCAGTCCTAGTTGCAAGGAAAGCTGGGAAATGTCACCTTTTTGCTGAGTGTATTATTAGCCTAAGCAAAATCAGGGTTCTGTTACAAAGGAAGAAGGGGAAACTGGAAGGTGGGCAACCAACAGTCTCTGCTTCATTTCCCAAGGTGGAATCCATGCCTCATCTACCAGGATATTCCTAATTCTAGGGACACACTGGGCCTTTTGTAAATATTTATCAAGGTAAACAGTAGCAATTTAGAAAGCTCAGTCTGAATTCATTTTAAGCAGAGCAGGCACAGCTCCTGAATGCTAGATTAGCCTGAGTAGACATACATAACCAACGACTATTAGCTGAGCTCAAACTTCGTATCAGCCACGCACAGTGGATCACATCTGTAATCCCAGCACTTCGGGAAGCCGAGGTAGGCAGATCACAAGGTCAGGAGTTTGAGACCAGCCTGGCCAATATGGTGAAACCCCATCTCTACTAAAAACACAAAAATTAGCCAGGCATGGTGGTAGGCGCCTGTAGTCCCAGCCACTCAGGAGGCTGAGGCAGGAGATTCGCTTGAACCCAGGAGGTAGAGGTTGCAGTGAGCCAAGATTGTGCCACTGCACTCCAGCCTGGGTGGCAGAGCAAGACTCCGTCTCAAAAAAACCCAAAAAACAAAAAACGTTTTATCAAATAGTGGCGTGGGGCAAGTAATAGAACTTTTCCAACCACCCTATGAGGGAGGCATCACCATGTTCCCCTTACATACTCTGGATAGGTAAGGCTTGGAGTGTGGATAGACTTTCCCAGAGTCATACAGTGAGCAAGTGGTGGAGCTGGGACTAGACTCTAGATTTTTCTGCTTCCATATTGTTAATATCTCTACTATATTTGCCTACCTGCTTTTCCCTACTTTATTTTATTTCATTCCTGGTTGTCTTAGCTCATGCTACTATAACAAAATACCACAGACTGAGTGGCTTCAACAACAGACATTTATTTCTCACAGTTCTGGAGGCTGGAAAATCCAAGATCAAAGTACTGGCAGATTCAGTGTTTGGTGGGGGACCCACTTCCTGGCTTGTAGAAGACCCTTGCTACGTGTTCACTTGATGTGCTCATGTAGAGATCTCTCTCCCTCTCTCTTTCCCCAGTCCCATTGTGAGAGTCCCACTCTCAACACCTAATTACCTTCCCAAGGCCCCACCTACAAATACCATCATATTGGAGTTGGAATAGGGCTTCAACTTACGAATTTGGAGTGGGGGAGACACGACCATTTAGCCCATAACACTGGTGTATTGATATGTGTGGGGCAGATGCTGCTACTTAATATCTCATCTAATACATAGTGTCTTCATTTACCTTACCAAAATAATTCTGATTTTATTCAGGATGGCAACTCACCCAGGCAAAAAATGCTCACCTCACTTGGAATGTGAAGTGACTGTGAAACCTAGCTGAGGCCCAAAGAGATTTAAAAGAGAGGCTGTTGGGTCGGGTTTCCAGAAAAGCTGTTGTTTTCCTAATTAAGAGACTTACTCAGCTGGCACATGACTTCTTCTTTCAGCCTTTCTCTTCTTCCTGCGAGGAAATGCAGAGTCAATGGTTGGAGGCCAGCAGCCGTCTGGTGGTTATATTTGGGTTTCCATTATTATGCAGTTAAATTCAAGCCTAACTCAGGATAGGATAATAAAATTTCTTATTATAGTTGTTTTTCTAAAATGAAATTTCTTGTGTTTATACCAGTTTTTGCTTTATGTGTCTTGTGGCATATATATTCAATGTTTTTTTGAATTTATATGGGGGGTCATATATATTCAATGTTCTTAAAATTTTATTATTATTTTGAGACGGAGTCTCACTTTGTTGCCCAAGGGGTCATATATATTCAGTGTTCTATTTGTTGCCTATTTGGGGGTCATATATATTCAGTGTTCTTACAATTTTATTATTATTTTGAGATAGAGTCTCTCTTTGTTGCCCAGGCTGGAGTGCAGTGGTGCAGTCTTGGCTCACTGCAACCTTCATGTCCCAGGTTCAAGTAATTCTCCTGTCTCAGCCTCCTGAGTCACTGGGACCACAGGCACACATCACCACACCTGGCTAATTTTTGTATTTTTGTAGAGATGGGGTTTCATCGTGTCGGTCAGGCTGGTCTCAAACTCCTGACCTCTGGTGATTCACCTGCCTCAGCCTCCCAAAGTGCTGGGATTACAGGCATGAGCCACTACGCCTGGCCCAATTTTTATTATTAAACATATGTTTTCCATTATATCATGATATGTTTCATTCTTTTAAGTACCTTTGGTCTTTATTTTGTAGGCAGTAAAAGCAAAGCTCTATTATTTTTCTCATAGAAGAGGGTTAAAATTTCTGATTGTTATTAGCTAGGCCTAAACGTAGAAAAGAAAATATTTATTGTTTGTTTTAAGTTAATTACTGCTGAAAGAATATGACTTGCCACACATACTTAACAGGATACAAATAAGCAAAAGACAATGGAAAAAAAGACAAGAAAATATAAGAATTAAAACAAAATATGAAACCAGGAAATGACTAAACAATCATATATAAATGTAGTCAAAATTCTTCTGCTACAAACAAAAGGCCTCAATTCAGATTGAAAAAGAAAATCCATTAGTAAACCAATTTTTTAAAAAGACAAAACCCAGGAAATTAGGTAGATATTTTGATCAAAATCAATGGAAGGAAGGGGAAGAAGAATTTCCCGAATGATTAGTGACCTCTGAATCATTGACCTCTGAGGGTTGTCCTGTTCATCTCCTCAATCCGGTTCTCCCACAGGGAGCAAACCAGTGCCCCAAAATGCTTTGAGGCTTGCTGCAAGAAGGTTCTGAGGGATCCCAGGACGCTGTAATGGGTATGAATCTCAGTCCACAAATTCACGTGAGGAAGACATATGAGCCTCCGTTTTCTTTAATGCATCTTAACTTCTGTTACAGGCTCCCATTCCAGTAAGGTGCCCTGAACTTCATGCTGGCCACTGGGGTCCCACTTCCTCTTGTCTAGGTTGTCTGAGTTCTAGAGGGCTTACCCGGGATGAGGATGGGGCAGGGCAGATGCTCCTTGGTTGCTATGGAGATGCAAGGATCCTCAGGACTGGGCATCCCGCTGCTCTTGAGTGCCTGTGAATCAATCTGTGAGGCCATATAAAGCTCTGTCTGCCTCAAATAGGCTGCACACCCACCTCCCTTCTCTGGGATCTTGCCACCTCTCTGAGTGGAATTCTATCTGGTAAGTGAGGCATAGCACTCATGTCCCAGGCAGGCTCAGATCCTATACCTTCATTTGGGATTTCTCTGTCTCCCTAGGGCTCAGCCTAGGAAAGCGGACCTGTAATCCTCTCTGTGATCTACTAACATCTAAGCCAAAGGTAGCACATCAATAGCACGCATGCCAAATCCAGTTCGTGTATTTTGTTTGGCTTAGGCAGTATTTAAAGATTATTTTGAAAAGATTATGAACTTCTTTAAAAAATAATAAGAGCTTTAGCTTTTTATTTTATTTCTGTCACCCAGCCTAGCGTGCTCACTGTAACCTCTGCCCCCAGGGCTCAAGCAAGCCTCCCACCTCAGCCTCACAAGTAGCTGGGATTACAGGCACACGCCACCATGCTCGGCTAAGTTTTGTACTTTTTGTAGAGACTGAGTTTTGCCATGTAGCCCAGGCTGGTCTCAAACTCCTGGACTTAAGCAATCCACCCACCTCAGCCTCTCAAAGTGCTGGGATTACAGGTGTGAGCCACCACACCTGGCCTCTTTATTTTTTTGAGACAGGGTTTTGCTCTGTTGGCCAGGCTAGAGTGTACTGGTACAATCATGGCTCACTGTAGCCTCCACCTCCTGGGCTGAAATGGTCCTCCCACCTCAGCCTCCCATATATGCCACTCACCCAGCTATTTTTTTTATTTTCATTTTGTAGAGACAGAGTCTCATTATGTTGCCAAGGCCAGCTTTAACTTTTTAGATCCAAATATGAATGTACAGGAAATACAGAAGACAGGGGAGTATGTTAAATGACACCAGCAAAATCCGGACTGTGGGAAACTGTGTAGGACAAAAGGCCTAGCTTCTTTAACGAATACATTGCCAGGGAAAAAAAATGGAGGCACAAACCTACAGATTAAAGAAGACTTAAAAATATATCAATCAGCCAGGCACGGTGGCTCATGCCTGTAATCCCAGCACTTTGGGAGGCCGAGGTGGGTGGATCACAAGGTCAGGAGTTTGAGACCAGCCTGGCCAATATGGTGAAATCCTGTTTCTACTAAAAATACAAAAATTAGCTGGGTGTGGTGGTGCACGCCTGTAGTCCCAGCTACTCAGGAGGCTGAGGCAAAAGAACTGCTTGAACCCGGGAGACAGAGGTTGCAGTGAGCCAAGATTGTGCTGCTGTACTCTAGCCTGGGCGACAGAGCAGGACTCCATCAAAAAAAAAAAATAAAAAAATAAATAAAAAATAAATAAATATATATATAAATATAATATAAGTGGGCTGGGTTTGGATATTATATATGTGGGCTGGGTTCGGATCCCATTATATATATATATATATATATATATATATATATATATATATATATATATAAATAAATAAATATAAATTAAAATATATATATATGTATGAAATGGGATCCAACCCAGCCCACATCTTGAGAGTGGGCTGGGTTTGGATCCCGTTTCAAACACACTATAAAAAGTAAAATGTTAAATAAACATTTCATAAGAAAATTATAAATTTTAACACTACAGGCTATTTGATGGTAAGAAATTATTGGGATTTTATTTAGTTATTATATGTGTCATGGTTAGAAATAAGAGTTCTTATCTTTACAAGAAAATGATGAATTGGATTTTCTTCAAAATAATTCTGAATGAAGGGAAGTAGATGGGGTTAAAGATGAGACAAAATTGGCCATAGTTGACAAGTGCTGAAACTTGGTGGCAGGTACATGGGGGATTCATTATACTCTTTTGCTTATTTTTAAATATGTTTGAAGTTTTCAATAACTTTGTTTTTTGTAAGACTTTAGCAGCTAATATTAACTTATTTTTTTAAGGGGAACTTTCTGAAAAAATTTCAGATTTTAGATTCTCTTGAAAAAAATGGAAAGATGTGGTAACACTAGGCCAGGCTTCCACACTGCAACAACCAGCCAGAGTTGAAAAGTGTCACGAGGAAGGCCTGGTCCAGCCATAGTCCAGGACACGGGGGGGCACTTCAACCTGGCCTGCTCCTGTGTTTACACTACCTGCCTCAGCCCGTAAGTGTCAGGGTCACAGGCCTGATGGGGACTGCCTCAGTTTCCTCCTAGCACTCTCCTAAACCCAGCCCAGCCCCTGTGGTTCAAGAGGGGCCGGCACAAGGAGGGTTGCTTGCTCTTCCTCAATTTTTCATGTTTTTTTCCCCAGATCTTTTTTCTATGCCATGGATCCTTTTTGGTCCCCCAAGAATCTAGGGTTTTAAAACTCAAAAGCCAGAAAGAAACACTTCTCCCTCCTGCATCCTGCTTTCTGCCATCATGTCCCTTCCCTGGGGGAGTGAGAACAGAACACGCCGACCCTTTGAATGGGGGAAACAGAGTGAGATGGGAAGGAAAAACCGGAAGAATGTGGTTAAATGTAGCTGTAGGTCTTTACCTATCAGATTGGCAAATATTAAAAACTTGGATAATATCGAGTACTGCCAAAGGTGAAGGAAAACAGAAGCCCTCTGGGAATGTCAACCAGTATAATCTTTCTGGGAAGAAGTTTAGAAATAGTAAGAGAAACTAAATACAGACAGATCTTCCCACCCAGCAATTCTATCCACTCCTGGATGCTGAACCTAGAGAAACTCTTGCCCAGGCCCCCAGTGAAGGATGTCCATTGCAGAATTGTTTATAATAGGTACGATTTGAAAATACCTAGAAATTTAAGTATTTTTCTGATAGGAAAATAGATAAAACATGTTATATGCAAATGATGATAATAATTCAGCAGATAAAAGGAATGCTGTGGCCCACATCCACTTATATCAACTTGGATCAATCTCAAAAATATAACTTTGACCGGAAAAGTGTGAGAAGCAGAATGAGATTCATACCAAAGACCAATTACACATATTTTTAAAATATGCGCAAAGTAACACCGATCTCAGGCCTGCGTGCAAATCAAACTATACATAGGGAGGGAAGACACACAAAAGTCACAGGAATGGGTCCTGTGGTAAGAGGAGAAAAATGAGATTGGGGATGGGCTGAAGGGGACCAAAACATAAGCTTAAGTAAAATACGCATGAGCCCTGGATATACCAACAAAGATGACATGCCTCGAACCAAGAAGTTTGGTTAGTTCATTTTGGGCACATGAAGTCTCCACAAACAGAAAAAACTAAACCAAAACAAAACACCAGTTAATATTTAACACAAGTAGAAACAGAACTTGAGTGAGTGGCTGTGGATACCCAGAGGTCTAATAGGCACCCAGACATGGCAGAGGTTGGGTGCTCTGGGGTTTGGATAGTCAGGGCAGAGGGTGGCCTCAGGCAAGTCAGGTGTCTTGAAGCCTTCAGTCCCTGGTGATTACCTCTAAAAGGCTGGTCTCATTCTGGGGTGACCCCATGTCATGGCCTTGAGTCACTTTACTCACAGAAATTCAGTCTCCCTGAGGCACTGCTGACTACTTTCAGGGAACCTGATGGTTCACAAGATGTTCCCACAAAGATTGTCACCATGGAGTGCTTTCCATCTGTTATTAACCTCAGGCTTCTCCAGCAAAGTCAGCATATCCTGGGAACATAGACTCCTCCCCCTCAACTTTTGTTGCCTGCCTTCAGTACCAAAAGCTGTTTCTCAAATAGCCTGTTATAGAACTGAGACTAGCACTGTCCAGTTTATTTCTCATGTGGCGGGGGTGGTGGGGAGTGGTTCTGGCCAACAGCTCTGATAACACTTGAAGCCCCACTCTTGGGGGAAGGAAGGGGAGAAAGATGATGAGTTATTTGCTGTCTCCTGAATCCATCCTTCTTCTTATCCTTCCTCTTCTCCCTCCTTTCCTTCTCAAACATATATTCAGTGCTGAGTGCACACCAGGCACTGTGCTAGGCACTATATGATTTGAGTCTGGCATTGTCACCTATCCTCAAGGAGGTTAAAGTCTACTGGGGAGGAAGCAATGATATCAAGCATGATGGAGATTTGTGAGGGGTGGGAGGTGCTTTGAGACACAGAGGCAGACAGCTGCGTCCGATGGGAAGGTATCAGAGAGCTTGGAGGTGGAGCACCTTGAGCTGAGTCTGGAGGAACATAATGGAGTCAAAGGAGGAACTGGGAGAGGTATTCCTGCTAGAGAGGACAGCGTGGGCACTGGGAGGCTGGCTGTCATTCATCATGTCTGGATTTGGTGCTCAGGACTTAACTCAGGTCCTGTCTTCTCCCTGAAGCCTGCAGCAGGCGCCCCAGCCCCATCAAGTTTCAGCCACCCTTGCGCCCCAGCTCCACCTATTTACAGTCACACATTTCCCTTCTGTTCTCTCTCTCTTATTAATTTTTTTGGTGTGAAGCCTTCCTTTCCCAATCTTAACCTGGAGAGGGTTCCAAGAAGCCAGTGCTTCTCCTACCCAGTGCTCAGAGCTCTTATTCCACCACGGGGATGCCTTGCCCGATTCTGAGTGGGTGCAGTGTTCACTGGGGCAGCAGGCTGAGGCAGTTGGTAGCAGCACTCAATCCGACCACAGCCCATTGGCTTTTCCATCTGAGGGGCTTCTCAGGGGTGTGCCTGAGTCTGACGCCTGGGCCAGTCTGCAGGTGAACATTCTTCCGGGAGGGGAACTGAAAGCCTGTGGCAGCCAGGTTCTCAATGATCCTGATCTCCTCGTTTTCCTGCCCTTGAATAGTCTCCTGCTACATTGTATCGGGGTCGGTCTGCATGACCCACAGAGTCCAGCAGAAGTGATGGCATCCGCCTTCGAGGCTAGCTTCATCAAGGCACTGTGATTAGCCTGCCTTAGTTTCTGCCTTGGGCAGCTCACTGCGGAAGCCAGCTGCTGTGTTGTAGAGGCATTCATGCAGCCCTCTCAGAGGTCCCAGAGGTGAGGGACTGAGGCTGCCTGCCAACAGCCATGTGAGGACCCATGTTGGATGTGAATCGTCTGGCCTCACATCAAGCCCTCATGTGACAGCAGCTCTGTTCGGTGTCTTGACCGCAACCTCATGAGAGACCCTGAATCAGAACCACCCACCTTAGCCGCTTCCAAATCCCTGACTCTAAGTTACCATTAGAGATGACACATGTTTTGCTGTTGAAGCTGCTATGTTTTAGGGCGATTTGTTACATAGCAATAGATAACTCATGCAAAGCGCTTGGCAACTCTAAGTGTTTTTTCCCGCCATGTTTTTGGGGAGACTTCCGGACTGGAGTTTTGCCTCCTCTGCCAGAGAGGAAATACTAGGATTCCCAAAAGGTTATAGCCACTGACTCACGGCTCTTTCCCTCGCTCCTTCTCCCTACCCAGCAAGTTGAAGGTATTCCCTCCAAGCAACCAAAATCCAACAACAGATCCAAAAAGAAATCTGAATTAGGGAAGGGTGGGAAAAGAAAACTAAGAGAAAAGGGAAGAAAAAATTCATCCCTGTGAGGTCTGAGAATAAAAGAAGGAAAAGGAAAAGAAAAAAAAGAAATCTGAACTGAACTCTTACTGAACGGAACTCTTACCTGGCTAAAACAGAGTGTATCTCCTCATCTCCACCCGCAGTGGTCTCCAGTCAGGGAGGTGACTGGCCTTGGGCACTGGGACATTCCCAAAACATTATGGAAACAAGCCCCCTCAGACCTTCCCAACCTCCGAACCTCTTCTTGCCTCCCTTCTGCTAAGTTGGCATTTAAACCTTTCCTCTGGCTGTTCAGCAAGGTACTTATTACCGAGTGCTCCCACACATGAATAGACCTTGTCTTTTTTCCTGTTCGTTTGTCTATTGTGAGTCATTTCACAAACCCCCTACTCCAACCTAAGTTGGTAGAGGAAAAGATTTTTTTCCCAGCACCCTCCAGTCAAAGAAATCCCCAGGGACTGTAGAGTGGGAAGTTTGGGAGCCCACTGCACTGAGTTTTCTCTCTGGTCAAAATGAACTTTCCTAGGAACAACCACCTCCACAGGGGAGGTGCTGCAGCGATCCCAGACACCCACCCACCACACCCCAGATACAAATGGCCAGAGGCCCTTGGAAACACAACTGCTGGAGCTTAGGTCATGGCTGGGGCACCCTCCGACATAGAGAAGGCTGATCCTCGCCTGGTTTGCAGCAGCTTCCTTTTGGGTTTTGGCTTCTTTAACGAACACATAGCGCTTGCTATGAGCCAGGCTCTCTTGTAAGTATTTTAGAAATATGAAGTCATTTAATCCTCACAACAACCCGCCCTGGTAGGTATTTTTACAGATAAGGATCCTGGGTCACAGGTGAAGCAATTTGCCCAAGGCCACACAGTGAGTGAATGACAGATCCAGCCTAGCTCCATGCTCGGCCCTGAGATGAGAATGGACCCAGGGTCCATTTAGTGAGCATTCTGTGCAACCAGGATGCTGTTTCTGGACCACCCCTGCCGGAGGTGCCCCTACGTTCCCCACCTTCCTGGACCAGTGCTTTTCAACCAAGGGCAGTTTTGTCCCCCCAGAGACATCTGGCAATGTCTAAAGGCATTTTGGATAGTCATGACTAGAAGGCTGCTACTGGCACCTAGTGAACAGAGGCCGGAGATGCTGGGAAACACCCTGCAATGCACAGAACAAAGCTTCACCGCAAAGAATGGCCTGTCAATAGTGCCGCAGCCAGAAGCTATGACCTAGGCCCACCTCTGCCATCCTTAAAGCTGAGGACAGGTACTGTGTGATCTGTTTCCTGTTATAGCGGGTGCCCAGCACCCTGGGAGGGCCGCACGTGTTCTCACTTTGGCGTCTCCCCAAAGGCTACAACAGAACATGAAGGACTCAGTTTGTACTCCAGCCACAGGTTCTTGGAAATAAAATAAGGATGCTGAGGTCCTGGTGAATGTGGCAGCCATTATTTTGCATCAGGCTCTGTGCTGAGTACATATTTTTATCTTATGTCACTCTCATAAGCCAGTCTGTGATGCTATTATCCTATTATAGACTGGGAAACTGAGGCTTTAAAAAGTTAAGTAATTTGCTCAAGGTCACACAGCTAATAAACCTGAGGACAGTCTGCTTTCTAGCCTAATCAGGCCCTGATATACATACTTAGGCAAAGTAAACATGGTAAATTCCCAGGGAGAGCCCACCTGACACCCCGGCTTGTGTCTCCCCCCTGGGGTTGGAGGGATTGCACCCCTCATCCCACGGCACAGTTGCAGCTGAGGCTCTCAGGGTCAGCAAAGAACAGCTTGACCTCTCTGGTTCTCTTCCTCTCTCTGGTTCTTACAAAAGGAAGGGGAAGAGTACAGAGAACAAAAGGAGGGTTAATTTTTGTGCAGGGACAGTTAAGACAGAGAGGACGGGGCAGGGAAGAGATGGACAAGGGAGGGAGGCCTGGGAGCTTCTTATTATTTATTATAGCAGGGAAAAGAATGGGAGGTTTGTTTCTAAGCCATAAATACCCTCCTTTGATCCCTGTGTCTATCAGAGATAAATGAGTCACTCTTAGGCCTCAGAAATTAATGACTGTCCTAATGATCACCCTAAGTGACCTTGCAGCATTCCTCATTCTCGCCACTCCCTGCAAAGTAGCTGTGTCAGGGTTTGACAAGGTCTGGGGAGGAGGTGGGACTGAGTGGGATGAAGGTGTAATTTCATTCCTCAGCCCAGCCTCACTTTGCAGAGATTAAATTGTCCTCTACTCCTAAGCCTAGAGAACAGTCAGAACTAGACCCCCAACTTCTAGGCTCTGCCCTCCCTGGCTTTGCTTCAAGCACTGGGCAGGGGGCACTGGGTGAGGAAGCTTCGGGGGCCCTGTGGAATCCTGACCTGGGAGAGGGCGGTCTCCAAGGGGTGTGCAGGCCTGCAGGGGCACCTGAAAGCAAGAGGGCATTCGGAGTAAGTTAACATCTGACCTCTCAGCAGGCGCCGCCCATTCGGATGGGGGAAGAGCTTTGAAGTTTCCTTTGTGTGATGTTTTCATGGCCCTGATCCTACTGTACTGGAATTAGCCTGAGGCCCTGCCCCTTCCCTGGAGATTTGTTCCCCAAATACAAAAGTCTTAGAAAAATACAGCAAGCTCCACCCACCGTCCCCACACCACTGAATGCCTTTTCCTTAGGCTCAAATACCAGGGAGGAAAAGGCCTCAGAACCCCCACCAGGAGACATTCTGTGTGTGTTTACAGTTTCTAAGAGGCAAGCAAGGACCCCTGGAACCAGATCTGAGGGCAGGTGCTTCCCAGATAAGCACGTTGCAGGGTGGGGAGGACCAAGTAAGGGAGGGAGAAGCAAGATTGTCCCTGGAGGCTTCCCAAGCCACGAGCCAGGTCCAGAACAGCAAGACTATGGGTTCTGGCCCAGAGAGAAGAGAAAGCAGGGGGAACCCAGGCCTCCGGTCATGCCTAATGAGCAAACCATTATGCTTAGTGTGGCCAAATATCCATCTCAGGGATCTCTCTCTCTGAGCTTCACCAAAGGCTTCCGCTATACTATTGCTCAAGTCTACCATAAAGATAATGTTTAAAAACGGAGGGGAGAGGAAGAAAGAAGAGAGGAAAGCAGAGCGAGAAAAACGGGAGGAGACAGAGAAGCAAGGAATCCCCCAGTCAGCCTGCTAGACTCTGCTAGATTCAGTTTTCAGAGTAAAGACTCTGAGCAATAGTGCCATCTTGTGGTTATGAATATGAATTACAATTAGTGCACTCAAGCTCCCCCCCCCACGGCCCCTGTCCCCGCCCGGGCCCTTCTCTCACCTACTCATGGTGTTTGCAACTGCGGGGGCACAAACCATGGATTTTGTTTCCACCCTAGACAATCCCCTCTCTCCCCACACCTATCCCCCAAACTACTCCAGACTCTGCACCCCCTTCCACACACCTCTGGGGTGAGTCCATATTTGCCCAGTAGAAATACCTGCTATCTGATGTTTAACTCAACCCTAAGACTCATTCAACAAATATTTATTGTGCTCTTATTTTGCACCAGGCACTGTCCTAAGACCAGGGGACCTGACTACAAATTAAAATTTCTCCATTCATACACTTTGCATTTCAACTAGGGAGGCAAATATTAAACACATACATATAAAATATAATGGGATATTGTAACAAGTACAATAAAGGAAAATGAAGCAGAGGATTCCAGGCTATTACAGATAGGGTAATTGATAAGCTACAATTTTTTTTTTTTCCCCAGAGACAAGGTTGCCCAAGCTGGTCTTGAACCCCTGGCCTCCTGCCTCAGACTTCCAAAGTACTGGGATTACAGGTGTGAACCACTGTGCCTGGTGCAGTCACAACTTTTATCAGCCGAGATATCTGCTGATATCTGTGCAGAGGCATGGATGAGTTGAGGGGAGTAGGGCAGGTGAGGGGAAAAAGGAGCTGCAGATACAAACACCGAAGCCATCGGTGCAGATCTTCTCTGGGATGTGAGTCCAGAGTAGCAGCCAAAGAATATGATACTCAGGAGGTCATCTAGGGTTCTAAGGTACCAAGCCAACTTTTTTTTTTCCCTTTTTGAGACAAGGTCCTGCTCTGTCACCCAGGCTGGAGTACAGTGGCATCAGCACGGCTCACTGCAGCCTTGACCTCATGGACTCAATTGATACTCCCACCTCAGCCTGCCTAGTAGCTGGGACTATAGGCACATGACCCATGCCTGACTAATTTTTGTATATTTTGTAGAGATGAGATGTTACCTTGTTGCCCAGCCTGGTCTTGAACTCCTGGACTTAAGTGATCCACCCACCTTGGCCTCCCAAAGTGCTGGGATTGCAGGAGTGAGCCACCACACCCGGCCCAGAGCCAACATTTCTCTTTCTCTATGTTTAGTGTCCAAAGCTATCTTTATCAAAATCCATCTGCTAAGGTCCCCTAGCAGAGCATGTGGGGGAGACTCTAGGCCATTTCTGGATTCAGGACCTTCTGGCTTCCTTCTGAATACAAAAGCTGACTTTTGACATGAGAAATCTGACACTTCACTCTCTGAGTCCAGGGTTTTCTTTCCTAAATAGCTGGGCTTCTTTCTGTGGCCAGTCGTGATCCCACAAGCTTGCCTTTGCTTATATAAAAGACCCCAGATCTCCAGTTGAATGTCTCCACCAATAAATACATCAGAGTTGAAATTAAAAAGAGTAATTCTTTCAGAGAATAAGCCCAAGCTTTGGAGGTCTGGTGTGTAGCCAGTTCCTGTTCCAGGCCATCCTGCTCTGTCCCTTGCTTATTTAATTTTCTAGGTTAACAAACAGAGCTAAATTTCCAAGTGTTCTTGCAGAATATCACCTGGAACATTATTTAGGGGAGGGAGGCAGAGTGTTGAGCTTTCTGTTTATTTCTGAAAGCTTGTATTCAATGGGTCAGGGAGTCAGTTACTTGCAAGTAAAATTGTCCTCAACTAGATTGCTCTATCAGGGTGAATTTGGGGTTGGCTTTTCTAGCATATGAGTCAACATATGAATCAGGTCAGACGTGGTGGCTCACACCGGTAATCCTAGCGCTTTGGGAGGCTAAAGGGAGATGATTGCTTGAGACCAGGAGTTTGAGATCAGCCTGGTCAACATAGCGAGACTCCATTTCTACAAAAAATTAAAAAATTATCCAGGTGTAGTGGCATGTGTCTGTAGTCCTAGCTACTTGGGAGGCCAAGACAGGAGGATTGCTTGAGCCCATAGTTTGAAGTTGCAGTAAGCCATGATTGCACTCCAGCCTGGGTGACAGAATGAGACCCTGTCTCTAAAAAAAAAAAAAAAAAAAAAAAAAAGTATGAATCAAATATATCCTGAGTGGAAACTGGGGTGGACAAGGGGACTGGTTTTATCAGGTTACTTGACTCAGAAAGTCAAAAATAGGCCGGGCGCAGTGGCTCACGCCTGTAATCTCAGCACTTTGGGAAGCCAAGGTGTGTGGATCACTTGATGTCAGAAGTTCAAGGTCAGCCTGGCCAACATGGTGAAACTCCGTCTCTACTAGAAATACAAAAATTAGCTGGGCATGGTGGCATGTGCCTGTAATCCCAGCTACTCAGGAGGCTGAGGCAGGAGAATCGCTTGAACCCAGGGACAGACATTGCAGTGAGCCGAGATTGGGCCATTGCACTCCAGTCTGGGTGACAGAACGAGACTCTGTCTCAAAAAAAAAAAAAGAAAAAGTCAGAAATACCTGAGGCCTTTTCTTGAGTTATACTTTATAATTCTCGGGTATGTAATGAACATTCTCAATGTTCATTATATACCCGAGAAGCCAAGCCAGGCAAGGCAGCCTGGTAAATGGACCAGATCTTTTCCCAAAGAGTACTGTGTAACCTTGATAACGAGACTTAAATGACTTCCACCAAAATCTAAAACAAAACAAAAGCCCCATTTGAATGTTAGAAAACATCTTCACACACACACACACACACACAGCAAAGAAAAAGAAAAGGGGGAAAAAAAAGAGAACATCTTCACAATGAATCTAGTCTTTTTGTTTTTGCAGTTTCAGCAGCTGCTTTATTTGGGTGTGTTCTTGACAGTCAATGGTTTCAGAGGGTTCTATCCAAGAGGAAGTCGGTCCTTTGAAGAGCAAGCGTGTGCACTGGACAATTTGAGCTGACGGCAGCTGCCAACTCGGCTTTTCATGCTGAACTGTCTCTTGTTAGGTCAGCCTGTCCTGGCAGATGCTATCCATGACAGTGCTTCCCTGCCTGGGATTGGGAGCGGCCCTCCTGGGAGAGTCCTCTTCTGGCTGAGCCTGTACCTGGGCTGTGTGCAGGTAAGGAAGGTACGTCATTGCTGCCTTGAAACGAATCCAGTGGATGTACCTGGATCAGAAGACACAATGAACTCATCTAAAGTCAAATCATTGTTAACCAGGGCAAAGACTTACTTGTCCTCCCCTGCCATGAGAAGCAGATCTACCAGCCACTGTCACCTCCCCAGTTAGGGCCCTCATAGCGTTGCATTGTGTGTGGTTTTGTTTTTTGGAAGATGGGATCTAGAGAGTGAGAGGGGGTAGGGGAACAGCACTGGCAGCACTGGCAAGAGCTGAGAGCAAGGACATTTGGTAGCTGCCCATGGGAGTGTAAACATTTCAGGAGGCCAGTCCGGCAATGTGTGTCGTGCCCAGAACAGTCCTCGCTTATTGTTATTTATTAATTACTAAGGATTTTTAAGATTTTCCTTTTTCACTCTTAAAGAATCCTGCTTTGGAGAATTAATGATATAGTCACCCAACCTCTGGTGTGCCTTTTGGGAATATATCCTAAGAATATGTACAATGAGGTAGATTTGGGGGATGTTTACCACAGGACTACCAGGCTTGAAGAAAAGTTAGAGATAAGTTATGTGTTTAATAACAGATAATTAACTAAATTAGTTAAATAAATTTTAGTACCTTCCACACAGTAGAATGCTATATAGCCATTAAAATAAAATGTGGAAAAATATTTAGTACCATGGGAATATAGGCATATTATTAAGGAAAATTACCCAACACTGTATATTATCTGTAGTGTTAAATATAATACTATTATATATAGTATTTAGTAATATATAATATATATAGTGTTTAGTCATTTGATATTATTAAACACTATATATATTTAGTAATTCACTATATATAGTAATTTAATATTAATGATTATATATATAAAATATCATACAAACCTAGTTTACAAAGAAAAAATATATACACTGAACAAAAGACTTAGTGAATATACACTAAGCCATCAACAGTGGTTATCTGCAGGAAGTGGAAACAGAAGTGTCATATACTGCTGGGCACGGTGGCTCACACCTGTAATCCCAGCACTTTGGGGCTGAGGCAGGCGGATCATGAGGTCAGGAGTTCAAGACCAGCCTGACCAACGTGGTAAAACCCGTCTCTGCTAAAAATACAAAAATTAGCCAGGTATGGTGGCACGTGCCTATAGTCCCAGCTACTCAGGAGGCTGAAGCAGGAGAATCACTTGAACCTGGGAGGTGGAGGTTGCAGTGATCTGAGTTCTCGCCACTGCACTCCAGCCTGGGTGACAGAGCGAGACTCCGTCTCAAAAAAAAAAAAAAAGGAAGTGTCATATACTTTTATGCTTTTTCTGTATTCCTAAATTTTCTAGAAGGAATGTGTATGTTGTAGGCAGAATAATAACATCAAAGATGTCTACATCCTAATCCCCAGAACCTGTGAATATGCTAGGTTACACGGCAAAGGGGAACTAAGTCCACTGATAGAATTAAGGTTGCTAATCAGCTGCCTTTGAGAAGCGGAGTGTATCCTGGATCATCCAGGTGAGTTCAGTGCAATCGCAAAGGTCCTTAAAATGGGGAAGAGGGTGGCAGAAGAGTGAATGTCAGAGTGATGTGATATGATGTGAGGAAGGCTTGACCAGCCACGACTGGCTTTGAAGAAGGGGCCATGAGCCAAGGAATGTGGCCGCCTCTAGGAGGTGCAAAAGGTAAGTGGATTCCCCTAGTGCCTCCAAAAGGAATACAGTCCTGTTGCACCTTGATTTTAGCCCAGAGAGACCCATTTTGGACTTCTGACCTACAGAACTATGAGATAATAAATCTGTGTGTTTAATATCATACACTAAGTGTATGATAACTTGCTGTAGGAGCAATGGGAAACCATCACAAGAAATTTCTTTTTTAGTCAGAAAAAAAAAAAAAGATGATACAAAAGTCATTTTAAAAGAGAGGATTGGGCTGGGCGCAGTGGCTCATGCCTGTAATCCCAGCACTTTGGGAGGTTGAGGCAGGTGGATCACTTGAGGTCAGGAGTTTGAGACCAGCCTGGGGTAACATATCAAGGCCCTGTCTCTATGGGAAAATGAAAAAATTAGCCAGGCATGGTGGAGTGCACCTGTAGGCTCAGCTCCCTGGGAAGCTGAGGCAGGAGGACTGCTTGAGCCAAGGAGTTTGAGGCTACAGTGAGCTGTAACGGCACCACTGCACACCAGCCTGCATGATAGAACAATACCTTGTCTCACAATAATAATCATCATCATAATAAAATAGAGGATTAGAAATTAGTCTTTGCAATCTAACTCAACAGCCATCCAGGGAGGAGGCCTGGCTCAGTCTTCTCCCTATAGTCTGCATGAGGAGCTTCTAGAGCTAGCTGGCTGTTGTTTTGTTATTGGCAGATAACAATAGTATTGTCAATAAGTAAATAATCAAGAACTCCAAGCAGATTTAACCCAAAGTAAACTACCTCAAGGCATTTAATAATCAAACTCCCAAAGGTCAAGAATAAAGAAAAGACTCTAAAAGCAGCAAGAGAAAAGAAACAAATAACATGCAATGGAGCCCAAATATATGTGGCAGCAGACTTCTCAGTGGAAACTTTACAGGCCAAGAAAGAGTGGCATGACATATTTAAAATACTGAAGGAAACAAACTTTTACCCAAGAATAGTAATCTGGCAAAAATATCCTTCAAACATGAAGAAGAAATAAAGACTTCTTCAGGCAAACAAAAGCTGAAGGATTTAATCAATTCCAGGCCTATCTTACAAGACATGCTAAGGGAGGACTTCAGTCAGAAAGAGAAGGACTTTAATGAGCAATAAGAAATCATCTGAAGGTACAAAACTCACTGGCAATAGCAAGTACATGGAAAAACACAGAATATGATAATACTGCGACTGTAGTTTGTAAACTACTCTTATCCCTAAGTAGAAAGAATAAATGATGAAGCAGTCAAAAATAATAACTATAGCAACCTTTCAAGACATAGTAAAATAAGATACAAATAGGCCAGGTGTAGTGGTGCACACCTGTAATCTTAGCACTTTGAGTTAGGAGTTCAAGACCAGCCTGGCCAACATGGTGAAACCCAGTCTCTAGTAAAAATACAAAAATTAGGGGAGTGTGGTAGTGTAAGCCTGTAATCCCAGCTACTCAGGAGGTGAGGCAGCGAGAATCGCTTTGACCTGAGAGGCAGAGGTTGCCGTGAGCCAAGATCACGCCACTGCAGTCCAGCCTAGATGATAGAGTGAGATTCTGTTTCAGAAAAAAAAGATATGTAAATAGAAGTTAAACCATAGAGTTTTTATTAGTTTTCTTTTTGCTTGTTTGTTTATGCAAGAGTGTTAAGTTGTTATGAGGTTAAAATAATTATTTTATTTTTTATTTAAAAAATTTTTAATTTATTTTAATTAATTTTTATTTTTATTTTCTTTTTTTTAAGAGACGAGGTTTCACCGTGTTGGCCAGGATGGTCTTGATCTCCTGATCTTGTGATCTGCCTGCCTCAGCCTCCCAAAGTGCTGGGATTACAGGCGTGAGCCACTGTGCCTGGCTTTTTTTTTTTTTAATGGAGTTTTGCTCTTGTTGCCCAGGTTGGCTGGTCTTGAACTCCTGACCTCATGATTTGCCCACCTTGGCCTCCCAAAGTTCTGGGATTACAGGTGTGAGCCACTGTGCCCGGCCAAAATAATGTGTTATAAGACAGCATTTGTAAGCCTCATGGTAACCTCATATAATTAATACATAAAAAACAAAAAGCAAGAAACTAAATCATATCACCAGAGGAAACCACCTTCACTAAAGGAAAATAGAAAGGAGAGGAAAAAGACCAGAAAATAAATAACAAAATGGCAGGAGTAAGTCCTTACTTATCAATAATAACATTGAATATAAATGGACTTAATTCTCCAATCAAAAGATGTAGAATCGCTGGCTGAATGAATGAAAAAAGCAAGAGCCACTGATCTGTGGCCTACAAGAAACACACTTCACTTATAAAGACACACATACACTGAAAATAATGGGATGGAAAAGATATTCCATGCTAATAGAAACCAAAAAAGAGCAGAAGTAGCTATACTTATATCAGACAAAATAGATTTCAAAACAAAAACCTATAAGAAGAGACAAAGAAGATCACTATATAATAAAGGGGTTCAGCAAGAGGAGTTAACAATGTTAAATATATATGTACCCAACACTGGAATACCCAGATATATAAAGCAAATATTATTAGAGATAAGGAGAGAGATAGGCCCCGATACAATAACAGCTGGAGACTTCAACACCACTCCTTCAGCATTGGACAGATCTTCCGGACAGAAGATCAACAAAGAAATATCAGACTTAATCTGCACTGTAGGCCAAATAGATCTAATAGGTATTTACAGAATATTTTATCCAGTGGCTGCAGAATACACATTCCTTTCCTCAGCACATGGCTCATTCTCAAGGGTAGACCATATCCTAGGTCACAAACAGGTCTTAAAACATTCAAAAAAATCAAAATAATATCCAGCATCTTCTCTCACCACAATTAAATAAAACTAGAAATTAATAACAAGAGGAATTTTTGAAACTACACAAATACATGAAAATTAATATGTTCCTGAATGACCAATGGGTCAATGAAGAAATTGAGAAGGAATTTGAAAAATTTCTTGACACAAATGATAATGAAAACACAACTTGCCAAAACCTATGGAATACAGCAAAAGCAGTACTCAGAGGGACATTTGTAGCTATAAGTGCCTACAACAAAAAAGAGAAAACACTTCAAATAAGCAATCTAATGATGCATCTTAAAGAACTAGAAAAGCAAAAGCAAACCAAACCCAAAATTAGTAGAAGAAAATAAATAATAAAGATCAGAGAAAAAATAAATGACATTGAAATGAAAAAAATTAAAAAAGAACAACAAGAGAAAAAGTTAGTGTTTTGAAAAGTTGAACAAAATTGACAAACCTTTAGCCAGACTAAGGAAAAAAGAGAGAAGATCCAAATAAATAAAATCAGAAATGAAAAAGGAGACATTATAACTGATACTGAAGAAATGCAAAGAATCATTAGTAGCTACTATGAGCAATTAGATGCCAATAAATTGGAAAATCTAGAAGAAACGGACAAATTCCTAGACACATACAACCTACCAAGATTGAACCATGAAGAAATCTAAAACTTGGATGGACCATAACAAGTAACGAGATCAAAGCCATAATAAAAAGTCTCCCACTAAAGAAAAGCCCAGGACCTAATGGCTTCACCGCTGAATTCTACCAAACATTTAAAGAAGAATAATACTAATCCTAGTCAAACTATTCCAAAAAGCAGAGGAAGAGGGGAATATTTCCAAACTCATTCTACAAGGTCAGTATTACACTGATAACAAAACCAAAGACACATCAAAAAAGAAAACTACAGGCCAATATCTCTGACTGAAGCAAAAATCCTCAACAAAATACTAGCAAACAGAATTCAATAATACATTAGAAAGACCATTTGTCATAACCAAGTGGGATTTATCTTTGGGGTGCAAGGATGATTCAACATATATAACTCAATCAATGTGATACATTGTATCAACAGAAATAAGGATAAAACCATATGATCATTTCAATTGATGCTGAAAAAGCATTTGATAAAATTCAACATATCTTCACGATAAAAGCCTTCAAAAAACTGGGTATAGAAGGAACATACCTCAACATGATAAAAGCCATATACAACAGACCCACAACCAGTATTGTACTGAATGGGGAAAAGCTGAAAGCCTTTCCTCTAAAATCTGGAACATGATAAGAATGCCCAGTGTCACCTCTGTTATTCAATATAGTACTGGAAGTCCTAGCTAGAGTAATCAGACAAGAGAAAGATATAAAGGGCATCCAAATTGAAAAGAAAGAAGTCAAATTATCTTTGTTTGCAGATGATATGATCTTATATTTGGAAAACCTAATGACTTCACAAGAAAACTGTTAGAACTGACAAATTCAGCAAATTTGCAGGATACAAAGTCAACATACAAAAATCAGTAGCATTTCTATATGCCAACAGTGAACAATGTGAAAAAGAAATTTAGAAAGTAATCCCATTTATAGTAGCCATACATAAATACCTAACAATTAGCTTAACCAAAGAAGTGAAATATTTGTATAATGAAAACTACAAAACACTGATGAAAGATTGAAGATGAAAGATTGAAGAAGACACCAAAAATGAAAAAATATTTTGTGTTTATGAAGAATTAATATTGTTAAAATGCCCATACTACCCAAAGCAATCTACAGATTCAGTTCAATTATTACCAAAATACCAGTGATATTCTTCACAGAAATAGAAAAAATAACCCCAAAATTTATATGAAACCACAAAAGGCCCTAAATTGCCAAAGCTATCCTAAGCAAAAAGAACAAAACTGGAGGAATCCATATTACCTGGCTTCAAATTATATGACAGAACTATAGCAACCAAAATAGCATGGTACTGGCATAAAAACAGACACATAGACCAATGGAACAGAATAGAGAACCCAGAAACAAAGCCACACAGCTACAGTGAACTCATTTTCAACAAAGGTGCCAAGAACATACACTGAGGAAAAGACAGTCTTCAATAAATGGTCTGGGAAAACCGGATATTCATGTGCAGAAGAATGAAACTAGGGTGCTACCTCTCATCATATACAAAAATCAAATCAAAATGGATTAAGACATAAGTCTAAGACCTCAAACTTGAAACTACTGCAAGAAAACATTGGGGAAAATCTCCAGGACGCTGGTCTGGACAAAAATTTGGTAATACCCCACAGGCAACCTAAGCAAAAATGAACAAATGGAATCATATCAAGTTAAAAGGCTGCTGCACAGCAAAGGATACAGTTAACAAAGTGAAAAGACAACCCACAGAATGGGAGAATATATTTGCAAACTACCTTTTGACAAGGGATTAATCACCAGAATATATAAGGAGCTGAAACAACTCTATAGGAACAAATCAAATGATCCAGTCAAAAGATGGGCAAAAGTTTTGAATAGACATTTCTCAAAAGAAGACATACAAATGGCAAACAGACATATGAAAAGGTACTTAGTATCAACAGTCATCAGAGAAATAATCAAAACTACAATGAGATATCATCTCACCCCAGTTAAAATGGCTTATAGCCAAAAGACAGGCAGTAACAAATGTTGGCCAGGATGTGGAGAAGAGGGAACCCCTGTACACTGTTGGTGGGAATGTAAATTAGTACAACCACGATGGAGAACAGTTTGGAGATTTCTCAAAAAACTAAAAATTGAGCTACTATATGATCCAGCAATCCCGCTGCTAGGAATACACCCCAAAGAAAGGAAATCATAGGATATCTGCACTCCCATGTTTGTTGCAGCACTGTTTACAATAGCTAAGCAACCTAAGTGTCCATCAACAGATGACTGGATAAAGAAAGTGCGGTACATATGCACAATGGAGTAGTATTCAGCCATAAAAAGAATGAGATTCAGTCATTTGCAACAACATGGATGGAACTGGAGATTATGATGTGAAGTGAAATAAGCCAGGCACAGAAAGACAAACATCACATGTTCTCACTTATTTGTGGGATCTAAAAATCAAAACAATTGAACTCATGGACATAGAGAGTAGAAGGATGGTTCCCAGAGGCTGGGAAGGGTAGTGGGGGTTGGGGGAATGGTGAATGGGTACAAAATTAGAAAGAATAAGACCCACTATTTGACAGCACAACGTATGACTGTAGTCAATAATAACTTAATTGTACATTTAGAAATAACTTAAAAGAGGCCAGGTGCAGTGGCTCACACCTGTAATCCCAGCACTTTGGGAGGCTGGGGTGGGCGGATCACGAGGTCAGGAGTTCAAGACCAGCCTGGCCAACATAGTGAAACCCCATCTTAAGATACAAAAAATTAGCTGGGTGTGGTGGCATGTGTCTGTAATTCCAGCTACTCAGGAGGCTGAGGCTGGAAAATTGCTTGAACCTGGGAGACAGAAGTTGCAGTGAGCCGAAATCATGCCACTACACTCCAGCCTGGGCGACAGGGCGAGACTCTGTCTCAAAAAAAAAAAAAAAAAAAGGAAAAACAAAGAGAAATAACTTAAAAGAGTATATTGGATTGTTTGTAACTCAAAGGATAAATGCTCAAGGGAATGGATTTAAAAATATCTAAGTAAATAATCAGGCCAGGTGCAGTGGCTCACGCCTGTAATCCCAGCACTTTGGGAGGCCGAGGCAGGTGGATCACCTGAGGTCAGGAGTTCAAGACCAGCCTGGCCAAGATGGTGAAACCCCGTCTCTATTAAATATACAAAAATTAGCTGGGCACAGTGGCACACGCTTGTAATCCCAGCTACTCGGGAGGCTGAGGCAGGAGAATTGCTTGCTTGAACCTGGGTGGCAGAGGTTGCAGTGAGCTGAGATTGCGCCATTGCACTCCAGCCTGGGCAACAGAGTGAGACTCTGTCCCCCCACACCAAAAAAAAAAAAAAAGTTAAAAAAAAAACACCAGAGTGGCCCACAGCTGAGAACTGTCCTAAAGCCATGCACAGTTATTGGGGTGAGAGCAACCAGCACTGTGTGACCAGAAGAGAGAGAACAAGGAGAGTGGTTGCTTTTTAGAGTTATGGGACTAGGAAAGGACAAGAACCCTTTTCAGGTGAGTGGAAATTACCAGGTTGTCCTGCTGGTTTGTGCCGGCAAATCTCGTTCTGGCATCAACAAGTACAAGAAGGGTGATGGGCACACCCATGGGGAACGTTCCAACCCCACCCAGAGGCATGGAGCCGAGCACGTTTGGAGCCTTTACCTTTCTTGATTGCTCATTAAAACAACATGTTCAGGGTGGAAAGTTGCAGGAGATTCTCTTAAAATCCTTTTTTATTTGCTTTGAAGGAACTCTTAGGGAAACCTCGGGCCCGTAGCATTGGCTGCAGTGAACAAGTTATCTGCAAATGGAGACAGCAGTTTCTTTGCTAGCGGGTCTAAAACCTCCTGTTTGGTTTAATCTGTTGTAAGACTCCCCTTCCACAGCATCCAGGGCTCTCTGGAAGCAGGTGCTGAGATGGAGATTGGTGTTCATGGTATTAATTAGGGGTAAACACCTGTGAAGTTCAGGCAGCTGGAGCAGGACTGGGCAGAGAGAGGGGTCGTGCTGTGATTCAAGCCGGATAAAGCCCATCCATAGGCATGTATGGCCCATTGGTGTTGTTTATGGGTGGGCAGAAGTGTCCAGGCATTTAGCTGCTCTTCCCACGATCAGTCACTGGACGTGGCATGGTCTTGGTGAGGTAGCTCTCGGTCAACCATGAGGGAGCTGGAGGTTGTCCACTGGCTGTGGCAAGTCCTTCTTTGAAGGGTGGCTGAGTTGGTACATTTCTGTGTCTACCACACCATCCCCCTAGTGGGCCTTGTTCCACTTGCTGGCTTGGACCCACACACCTGCTAACGTGGTGTGCGCAAGGCGGACTTGGCTCATTTTACATAGCCCCTGAGAGCGGAGATACGACCATCAGGGAAACATGCTAAGGAGGCCGACCTCAGCTCAGAACAAAAGGCTTAATCGCAAATGTCTCTTTACAACGAGACAGCTTTGTAAAAAGGGATGCTGACATCCTGCACCACTGGAATACTCAAACAGAGCTTGGGGACCTGTGTGACAAGATGGAGAAGGGATTTCTGCATTGAGCTTGAGAGTTGACTGGTGCCTTCTTATGTCTCTGAGAGTGTGTGGCTAATAGGGCCATCTCAGGCTGTACTTCCAGGTGACTGCTCTTGGCCTCTGGGGCTCTGTCTGCTGGTGTCACCTCTAGAGGTGACATCCCTTTCATGTGCATTCATTGGCTACTTCCAGCATCTTGCCACAGACCAGGTCCCACTTAGCCCAGACAAGGTCCAAATGTAGCTCAGAGGATTCTACAGGCTGTCCCCGTCAGATATCCCACCCATCACACCAGTTGCCTGGCTGACAATCTTAGTTCCCTTCCCATCTGGCTACTGTTGGATTTCCCAGCTCTGGCTTGGTCTCACATACCCCATGGGACACTGCCCCCCACTGGCTGGCCCTCAGCCCCTTGCCTGCAGCCTTGGGCGTGCCACACTCCTCTCCCAGGAAAGTCCTGGAGACTTCACCAGCTGGTGATGGTACCTCCTGCCCATCCCTGTCCTGGAGGCAAGAACAGACAGTAATGAGTCCTAAACGTTCATAATCCCCTTGGTACATGGAGTTCCTTTTATTTGCTCAAGCTGTACTTGACGTAAATTCCAGAGGTGGCCACCTTTTCCTTGTATTTCAGAATGTGATGACCGGTCATGTTTATTTTATTCATGCTGCTCATTATTTCATATATAAGCTTAAAAACCTTTGTGTATCATACACACAAAATGATATGTATTATGTATGTGTTACCATGTCTGAGCACCCACTGCCTGGTGTAAGAAATGGAAACTTATCAGTGTCTTTGAAATTCCCTGCAGTCTTTTCTCTCCCAGAAGTAGAAGGGGGACCTGTCCTGAATTTCAGGCTCATCATTCCTCTGCCTTCCTTTACAGCCTATCTCCAATAGCATATGCTATTTGCTTTTGCTAATTTAAAAAATTTATATAAATTGATTCTGCTATATTACTCTTCTGTGATGATCTTTTCCCCCCACCCAATGTTATGTTTTTGAGATCCAGCCATGCTATAGGGAATGCAGCTTGTGATTTCATGTTGAGAGTGTGTGGCTAATGGGGCCATCTCAGGCTGTACTTCCAGGCGGCTGCCCTTGGCCTCTAGGGCTCTATCTGCTGGTGACTTACTGTTACTGGACTGGGCAGGCAATGCTTTGCAAACTTTAGTGAGCACCTGAATTCCTGGGGGCGCGGCTGGGGACTTGTTAATTAGGCAGATCTTGGGACCCCATTCCCCAGAAGCTCAGAAATAGAAGATGTGTGATGGGGCCCAGGAACATGCATTTTAACAGAGGTACTCTTCTCCATCCAGCGATTCTGATGCAGACCGTCGTCTGGCCACTCTTTTGGCAGACACCAGCCTCTGCCTGGGCCAGAACCAGAGGCACCTCACCTGAAATGTCGTCAATCCCCCAAGCGTGTCTCTTGGCCAGACATTGAAAGCCCATCCCCTGAGCTTTCAACACTAGGTTTGAGTAAAAATAAATCTTCACTGAGGCTTAAAGTCCTGGCAAGGACTGTACCCCCAGAGACAAAGGTCAGGCAGCCTCCAGACCTGGTGCTCTAAAACTTGCCCCCCTCTGTCCACGGTTGAGTGGAGCCTGCTACCTTCCTCACACAGAGCTGGGAGAAGAAGCCAATGCTTGCTGCAGGTGCATGAAATGGCTAAGCCCCCAGGCTGATGCCAGCAGCCCACAGGGCAGGCTCATAACGGTGGAGGGGGGGGGGCGGGGGGAGCAGTAGCAGCAGCAGCAACTGCTGGAGGCACAGAGCCTGGCCCACAGGCACCTGGGAGCCCTCAGGTGTGGGGACGCCCACTCTGGCTGCAGGCCTTCCTCAGGCATTTTGCCGGCTGGCCAACTTGGCTTGGCTGGGGAGAAGAATTAACACTGGATATCTTTGGCAGGATCTATTTTCGTAGGCATCTGTCTGCACCTCCCCTGTGGGACGAAGATCTTGGCCAGTAGTCACACTGGGGTTACCAGTCATGGTTGTTAGTGAAGAAGCCATCTGGGCCACTGGGGTTTGTTGGCAGCAATACCCAGGGAAGTAGCTAAACCATTCTTTTTCAGCCTAATGAAATACACAACAAACATTTTGAGCCAAGGGCAATGGAGAGGCACTGGGTGGTACGGGGAGCCAGGGACACCTATTTGTCCGTGGTTGACGGGGACTGGGGGAGATATGGGGGCGTCATTCAGTTTCAGTGAGTGAGCCTGGCTCTATGTAGTGCTGGCACCTTGGTGATGAACAAGAGACAGGGTCCCTGGCCTCGCTGAGCTTTGCCTAGGTCAGCGATCCTCCCAGTTGTATACAAACTGAAGTATCTGCTAGGTCAGTGGGGACACAAAGAGGAGGGATCAGCTTGACTTTAGTAGTCAAGAAATGCTCCACAGAGGAGGAGACACTTACGCCGGGCCTTAAAGGGTGGGTGGGAGGGAATGAGAAAGTTAGGAGAGGGCCCTCCAGGCAGAGAAAACATCAAGGGCAGGACCTGGAGATGGGGTTCAGTGAGTCTCAAACATTGCTTTTGAAAATTCTCCTGTAATGCATGTTAAGGTGCCTGGTCTCAGGTATGGCCCTGAGTGAGCCCTTTGGAGAACTGTGGGGAGGTCTGTGCAGCTGGGATTCAGGTGGGGGTGGCCTGAAGGACAGACCTGGGAAAGGGAGGTGGGCTGTGAGCCAGGCTTTGCATGCCAGGCTAGGGAGTGAGAAAGAAAAGAAACTATTTAATCTGAGGAATGTCGGCCCCTTTAAAATATCAGGCCCAGAGAGACATTTAAAATGTGACCACAGTCACGTCTCACTCTCCCCATGAGATCAATAATTCCCTCTTGAAGCCACTTGCCATGTGGGCTCTAGACTAACTGACATTCAGTAGCCATAAAATGCCACACTCTGGACACCATAACTCATACCCTATAGTTCAACAATGTTCTGTAGCCAATCGCTAATCAGTGTTATTTCTGAAAATCAATGAGAACTGTCAAACAACTTTACATCATCCCATTCCTTGTTCCCTTTTGCCTTTGAAACCTTGCTTGTAACAAAGGCCAAACTGAACACTCCCCAAAGCAACTTGGAAGTGTGTCCTGGGCAGATGCCCTCACTTTGGCTCAAATAAACTCTTTAAGGCCAGGCATAGTGGCTCATCCTTGTAGGCCAAGGCGGGAGGACTGCTTGAGGTCAGGAGTTCAAGGTCAGGTCTGGGCAATATTGCAAGAACCTGTCTGTGCAACAAAAAAAATAAATACGTAAAAATTTAAAAATCAAGTAAACTCTAAAATGATGTTCTTCATTTAGGTCAATAGGACCTTGGTGGTGGCAGCCAGGAGAGGGTTTCGTAGGGTGTACCCTGTTCTTGCATCTTGGAAAGATCACATAGAAACCCTGTGGAGGGGGGGTTAGAATCAGGGTGCTTGTTAGGAGCCTGTCAGTTTCTAACGGTATGTGGTCCTGAGAGCATGGAGAGACAAGAATTTTTTAAAAGTTCTTCAGAGAGAGAAGATAGTGACATTATCTATATAGCCAGAGGGTGAAGAGGCCCCAGGCTGTACTCTGATTTGAAACTGAATCACAATGTGATACATATCAAAAGAAGGTGAGCCACCTCCTTTAACTTATGACAGTCCTGAAATGAAAGATAAAAAAGGGGCAGGGGATCTCAGAGCCTGGCCAAAATCTGGCCCATAGATGCCTGAGAAGCAATTTTCCCCCTAAGTAAAGTGTTTCTAAACTTCCACAGTGATAAGCTAAAACTGGGGCTGGTATAGTCAAGCAGATTACCTGGTCTTTTCCCTGGAAATACAGATTTAGGGGATGTAGGTTGGGGCCCAGGGATGTGTTATTTTCTGGGAAGTCTGGAAAACTCCCATCTCTGGGAAAACATCTTTAGGCCCTTGAAGATTAAAAATTAAGTACAGTATAGAAATTATTTTCAAATACATTGGATAGTATTAATTCTTTTGTTCTAGGAATACTCTATACATAGTTGGCATTTTAAGTACTTAACGATGTTTAAAAGAATTTGATCTATGAGAGGAACAGCTGAGACTTATAATTTGAATTTTCTTTTTGAGACAGGGTCTTGCTCTGTCACCCAGGTTGGAGTGCAGCCTCCCAGGGTCAAGTGATCCTCCTACCTCAGCCTCCCAAGTAGCTGGGACTACAGTCATGCAGCGGTACACCTGGTTAACATTTTTGTACTTTTTATAGGGATAGGGTTTCTCCATGTTGCCCAGGCTGGTTTCAAACTCCTGTACTCAAGTGATCTGGCCACCACAGCCTCACAAAGTGCTGGGATTATAGGTGTGAGCCACTGTATCAGGCCTCTAATTTGAATTTAAAAGTATAATTGAAGAAGTTAGACGTGATTTTAAGTTGATGGCAGATCACTAGGTCAGGAAATTGAGACCATCCTGGTCAACATGGTGAAACTCCGTCTCTATGAAAATACAAAAAAAATTAGCTGGGCATGGTGGCACATGCCTGCAATCCCAGCTACTTAGGAGTCTGAGGCAGGAGAATTGCTTGAACTAGGGAGGAAGAGGTTGCAGTAAGCCGAGATCGAGCCACTGCACTCCAGCCTGGCAACAGAGTTAGACTCCATCTCAGAAAAAAAAAAGAAAGTTTAACAAATTAATGTGTTGGAAGAGTTAGGAGAACTTAAGTGTTTCTATATTTATCAGTTTATTATATTTACATTTTTAAAAAGTTGTTAAAATTTTAAGTCAGACAATTGAAGTATTTCAAAAGAAACTGCATATATTAAATTTATAAAAGTAGTTTAAAATGTTTGAATGTATAGAAATAAACTTATAAATAGGACCAAATATTAACCAACAACATTCTAAAGATGTTTGCTATACTTAGCTAAGTGAATAACACTTAGCAAATATAAATAGGGAGGAAATTCTTTCAAAGAACTTAAAAGCTAAAGGAAGGCTTTTTACAGATGAATGGATAAACCATATGTGTTATATCCATACAATGGAATATTATGCAGCCTTATAAAGGAAGGAAATTCTGTCACATGCTTCAACATGGATGAACCTGTAGGACACTATGCTAAGTGAAATAAACCAATCATGAAAGAACAAATATAATATGATTTTACTTATGTAAGGTTAGAATAGTCAAATTCATAAAGACCAAAGGTAGAATGGTGATACTGGGGCAGAGGCAGGGGAAGGAGAATGGGGACTTAGTGTTTAATGTGTACAGAGTTTCAGTTTTGCAGATGAAAAGAATTCTGTGGATGGATGTTAGCGGTGGTAGCACAACAACATGTATGTACTTAATGTCACTGAACAATGTGCCACTTAAAAATTGTTAAGATGGTAAAGAAAAAGATTTTATATATATATATATATATATATATATATAGTGAGAGAGAGAGAGAGACAGAGAGAGAGAGAGAGACAGAGAAATGATACCTGAAGTGCACAATCCTTAGACCTTTAAAAGCTCTACTTACTGAAAATGTTGCCCAATAAAGTAAAATTATAATTACTGGCGATATAGTCAACAAATGCATGCCTAGTTGATGATTCTTTATATTAAATTATTCCTGTTGAAAAAAAGCTAAAGGAAGATTTTTAAATTGATTATGCAAAATATATATATATATATATATATATATATATATATTTAAGAAAAACTAAAGTTATCTTTAATCTTTTCCATGCAGAAAAACCACCTACAAGGATTCCTCAAACTCACAATAAACATAGACTATTCTCATAGATAAGTGAGCGTTCTAGGGCTCTAACCAAGACAATGGAAGGACAGTTGGAGAGGAGAGGGACTTATGCAGCAGGTGTCAGCCAGGTAGAATGGAACCACTGATGGAGCTGTGGAAGAAGGAGCAGATGACATCAGGGGAAGGGGACACTGCATTTCAGGTAGAAACTGAGCATTTGGCCAGGCGCGGTGGCTTATGCCTGTAATCCCAGCACTTTGGGAGGCCAAGGTGGGTGGATCAAGAGGTCAAGAGATCGAGACCATCCTGGCCAACATGGTGAAACCCCATCTCTACTAAAAATACGAAAATTAGCTGGGCGTGGTGGCACGCACCTGTGGTCCCAGCTACTTGGGAGGCTGAGGCGGAAGAATTGCTTGGACCCAGGAGGCAGAGGTTGCAGTGAGCTGAGATTGCACCACTGCACTCCAGCCTGGTGACAGAGCAAGACTCCATCTCAAAAAAAAAAAAGAAAAGAAACAGAAACTGAGCATTCAGTAGCCAGCCTGAACCCAAGGCATGGCACTCAGAGACACCCAGGTAGAGGTAAGGGTTTGAGGGCATTGGGGATGGGTGATGGTGGACGTCCTGTATACAGCAGAGAGCACCCAAGAGAAGTGTGGAGGGACCTTGACCAAGGACATAACTCTGAGGAATACCAACACTTTCAGAGTGGCGGGGCCTGAGATGGCAAGATTCACTTAGATGGTATAATTTCAGGAGCCAGAATTCCTCTGCATCCCCCCCTGTATCTCTTTAAGGGCTCAGCCATGCCTGGAGTTCTGCAACCCAGGAAAAGTGGCTGCAAGGCATTGATATTCCACTCAGCAGCCCAGGGATTATGATGGGAGAGATGACATAAGGACTGAATCACACAGAAGTCCAAATGACTAATGCCAGTCAGTTTCTGGAAGCAGGTTCAATAGGACTGGAGCTGACTGATGAGGAGGCAGCAGGCAGAGAAGAAGTGCTCAGGAAAGGGGAGGCCAGAGGCAGGAGTGACTCCTAGTCTAGCAGTTCTTGTCCGTCTTGTTTTCACTCCAGGGCAATTTCCAGCCTTGGCCTTGCCCAGGTTTGGGTGGCAATGATAGGGACAGGAGGTGGAAATTCTGGGCAGAACAGGGCAGGTCCCCAGTGAGGGCCCTATGCCCAAGCCTGGAGCTATAGCCCAAAGTGAGAACATACATTCTTGTTTTCCTGCTTGAATGTTGCCTTTTCCAAAACCACCCATGGCCCGCCCCCACCCCCCCATCCTGTGGCCATAAAAACCCCAGGCTTTGTTGGCAGAGATCGGAGGAGAAGCAGCAGCTGGATGTCAGAGACTACGGCTGAACGTTGGAGAGAAGCTGCTTGACTTCAGAGGGATAGCTTGATGGCATAGCCTCGGAGAGGAGTCTGGCCAGGGATGGCTGGACTCTGAGGGTAGATTACCTACCCATTCCCTCCCCATTTCAGCTCCTCTGCTCACAGAGAACCCCTTTCATCAGCAATAAAATCCCCTGCATTTATCATCTCCCATTTCTTTGTGCGACCTCATTCCTCCTGGACCCTGGACAAGAGTGTGGGTACAAAGGGCTGTCACACTGACCCTCCACTTAGCTGTTTACACTTAAGCCATCTGCAGATGGCAAAGCTAAAAGAGCATTGACTGAAACACTCCTTCTGGGGCTTTAGAGGTTGTGGGCACCCCCCTAGACACTGCTGCGGGGCTAGTACAGAGTTTCCTGCTGGCACCCAAAAGCGCTCTCCCTGGCTCCTGCACCCGCTCACCTGCATGCTCCCTCCCTTGAGGGGTTGACTGCAGTGGATTCAAGTGAATGGAGTTTGCCCCTGCTGGCACTGAAGTAGCTAGTTCCAGCACCCACACCCCAGTTCCCACCCATGAAGGTGTTAGGGAGATTTCCTGCTTCAGCAAGATCTCTTGAGAAATAAGTGAGGAGGAATCTCTAGGCTTGTTTGCCTCTTTGCTTTCAGCCTCTGGTGAGGGCTGGTGGGGTGGAGGTGGGGGGTGAGTGAGAGAAGCCACTCCATCAGCTTCATCTTGACCTTTGGTGTTTTTTGATCTTTAATTCCCCCAGTATTGGTTGGGCATCCCCTGCTTCACTGGCTAATGAAGAACAGGTGCATCATTAGTTAATTACCTCCTCAGGCCTCACAGCTGCGCAAAAGGAGGAGGTGGTGGATACTTTGTCCTGCCTCAGACCACTGCTGCTGGAAGAGGGAAGGCAGCTGTGGTCAGAATGGGGACCCTGCTCTCCACGAGGTTTTCTTCCTCCTGGTCTCCTTCTCTTGCCTAATGGCTGGAATTGAAGCTCCCCTGAGGGCCAGGCCCAGGCCCACCTCTCTGACCAGGTTTCAGGTCTAGCCCCAAGCCTGGTCTGGCTCTCAGGCCCTGAGCCAAGGAGGTGAGTATTCAGGGGCTGCCCAGGCTCCGTGCAGAGAGTGCCTGGCCTGCCACCCCCTTGCTTTCGGGGAACCCAGGGTTAGGGTACCTTCCAGAATGGATGGTGTATGGCTGTGCCCAGGTGGGAAGTGGGCTGTCCTCAGGCCCCCAAACTGCAAGTCAGCATATTATTCAGAGCCCCTTTGGATGTCCTCAGGCAAGGGAGTGAAGTAGAGGGTTAGCTCCTGGGGCCATTTGCTAGATAAATTAGAGGGGCAGGAGTTGAGAAAAGGCCTCTGTGGAAAACAGGGACCTCCTGTTCCTAGGAGGACGCACTTCTCCTGCCAGACATCAGTTGGACCTTGGGATATCGGGCCCTGGGATAATGGTGAGTGAGGTTCTTGACAACTCTCCCAAGGTGAGCTCTAGCTACCCCCTGCCCTTAATCACATTTAATTCCCAAGAGAGCCCGGCCAGGGGGAAGAACAGCTTCCTCTTTTCCAAATGGGGCCTCCCATATTTTCTACCAACCAATGAATGCTTTTGGAGCCCTTGCATGGAGACAGCCACAGGAGACAGAGCCTGTAAAGCTTTGCTCCTGACCTCGGGAAATCCATCATCTTGGGGGATGCTAGGCCAACACCTCAGGCCCAGAAACCACAGCCACCCAGGCAGAGGAGCTCTTGAAGAGGCAGATGACATTGCAGGAACACAGAAAACTAGGTACTCATGTTTGCAAAACGGGTAAAAAATCTACCCCATCATCAACATTTTGGGACTTTGGCCTTTGAGGAAATGAGTGAGAAGGGGTTCATCAAATTGTGACACCTCTAAGACCAGGACTACCAATTCTTCGATTCTGGCGTTGTCGTCTACTTCTTTTTATTTTTTGGAAATGGAGTCTTGCTCTGTTGCCCAGGCTGGAGTGCAGTGGTGCAATCTCAGCTCACTGCAACCTTCGCCTCCTGGGTTCATTCAGGCAATTCTCCTACCTCGGCCTCCCAAGTAGCTGGGATTGCAGGCGCCCACCACCACACTCTGCTAATTTTTTGTATTTTAGTAGAGATGGGGTTTCACCATGTTGCCCAGGGTGGTCTCGAACTCCTGAGCTCAGGCAGTCTGCCTGCCTCGGCCTCCCAAAGTGTTAGGATTATAGGCGTGAGCCACTGCACCCTGCCATCTGGTGTCATCTTCTATCTTTACTCCAAAACTCCAGAAAATCAAGAGGAAATAGAAGTCAGAGTGCTGCAGGCACTGAAGCTGATTGCTCTGTCCCTAGAGGGGCTCCGGCCAGCCTCCCACAGTGTTGCTTCCAACTAAACAATGAGACCAGGGTTACAGCTGGGAGGCACTGTTTTGGCCTTTTTAGGAGCTCAAAACTGACAATACTATTCAATGGAGAGATGTAACCTGGAGGCTGGACCTATGGAGAAGCCCTTTGCTCTGGCATTTGATTCTGTTTAAGTGTTTCCTGTCCCTGCATGAGGTTATGTCTTAGAGCTGAGTGATATGGAACAGACAAGAATCAGGATCATGTGAAGGGCCAGAATGAATGGTCCCCCAAGGTGGACAATGCTGCCAAGTCTACATTGGCATTTCTGAGGGCCTGAGGTGAGAAGAAAACAAAGCAGATTTTCCCAATTTTGGCTGAACATGGGAATTACCTGAAGGTCTTTTAAAATTGTGAGGCCTGAGTCCCACCCCCAGAGAGTCTGACTTAATTGGTTTTGAGTGGGGCCTGGCCATCTGGATGCTTACAAGCTTCCCAGGCAGTTCTAATGTGCAGCCAGTGCTGAGAACCACCACAGCAACACCTGCGTGGCCACCCGGAGTCTCTATGTGGGGCTGAACCCTGTGTGTGCAGGATTCTGGAGCACACTGTGCTTGACATCTGTCATATTGGCCACAGGAGAAGAAACGAAGGAGAAGGCTGCTCCTGGTGTGTTTCTGGGTAGTGTATTTCTGTGAGGCTTGGATTTAAATGCTTTGGAGGGGAAGAATGAATCCATTTTCTACTATTTTCTCCTGTATCCACCTGTATCTGGTGTATGTATGTGAGGGGAGAGAGAGAGAGAATGTCTTGCTCTGTCACCCAGGCTGGAGCATGGTGGTGCAATCACAGCTCACCGCAGCGTCGCCCTTTCAGGCGCATGTGATTCTCCCACCTCAACCTCCTGAGTAGCTGGGACCGCAGGTGCACACCACCACACTGGCTAATTTTTAAAATTTCTGTGGAAATGGAGTCTCTGTTGCTCAAGCTCATCTCAAACTCCTGGGCTCAAGTGATTCTTCTTCCTTGGCCTCCCGAAATGTTGGGATTACAGGCATCAAGGACTAGGGCAGGCAGGGGATGCTCCACAAAGAAGGAAATACTTGATTTTTGAAAGAATTTAGGTAAGAGGCTAAGGGTTTCCCTGAAGGTTAGTGAAATGGGGATGACACTAGCAAAGATCAACTATTTGGATCCATGTGCTAGTTGAAGGCCAGCGTACCCATACTCCTTCTAAGTCTACTCGCTGAGTTTCTGTCAATGGGAAGGTGATGATGTAGTCCAAACTGCTACACCAAATGGCTCTCCAAGTGAGGTCCTCAGACCAGCATCACCCCATCCCTGGGAACTTGTTAGACATGCATATTCTCAGGCCCCACCTAAACCTAAGGAATCAGATGGTCTGAGCCCAGCAGTTTCTATTTTTGACAAGTTCTCCATGTGGTTCTGATGCTCACTCAAGTATGAGAACCACTGTCTTCCTCTGCATCCAAGTCTGATAGGCAGACTCCAGTTGTTGTCAGGAACAAGAGACGTTTGTTCTCAGTTATATTTAACTTACATTGGATTGAAACCTCTCCCTGTAACTTCCCTGACTGGTCCTATGGCCTTATTACTGGCCTTATGATTATTGGCCTTATGATTATTGACTGGCCTTATGATTATTACTGGCCTTATGATTATTGACTTTATGTTAATCAGTGTCAAATAGTTGACAGGCTGTTATGTGTTCAGCCAACATTTACTGAGCAGCTCTCATTTGCTAGGCCCTAAACTAAGCCCTGGGAATGTAGCAATGAACAAAATCAGAGTATGTTCTATGTTCTCAAAGTATATCCTACTGGGGGAGATGGTCCATGGATAGAACTACTACATTTTTATGTTTAGGTGATAAGAAGAAAAACATAAGGTTGGGAGGCTATGTTTGATAGTGGTTAGAGGAGGCTTCTCTGAGGTGACGTTTGAGTGGAAACCTGGTTGAAATGAGAAAACCAAATGAAGGGAGAGGGTCCTGAGACGTGGGAACAGTAGTGTCACGTCCTAAGGTAGGAATGAGCTTCACGTGTTCTTAGGAAGTTAGTGTAGCCAGAAAGGAAGGAGTAAGGAGGAGAGATGCAGGAAGTAAGGTCCAGGAGGCAGGGGTCAGATCAAGAGAAGCCTTACAGGTCCTGCAGAAGTGTGTAGGAGAGGAAAATTTTCTTTTCTACCCTTCTAGGTTCTCCAGCTGGGGCCCTGTAAACAAAACTGACCAGAGAGAGATGAACAAAGGAACATTAGAAGTTTCCTAATGTGTACATCACACATGCACATATAAGAGCACTCAGCGATAAGTAAGCAAAGGGGTAGTTAGAACCTGGGTTTAAATACCTGTCAACTCAAGAATCATGAGGTCCAAACATTTGGAAAAGAGCTTTATTTCTCATAAAGGGTTGCAGCTGCAGGCTGGCCATCCTCAGGCCACTTCCAAGGAGGAAAGGTGAAACGGGAATTTATGCTGAAGGAGTTAGCTAAGTATACATATTCAACAGGTTATCGGAGAAGCTATGAATATTCAGAAGGGGGGATACATACATGCATAGTAAGCAAACATGCATGCTACATGCATTCCATGTTCACTCTGGGGTGGAGAGGTAACACTTAAATGCATTAGAATCAGGCTGTCAAAGGATAAAATGGAGGACACAGAGGCAGCCTGTGCACAGCCTCTATAAACCAGCCGCATATAGTTCATGGCTGGTGGTCCCCTATCAGGAGGGAATACTGGCTAGTGTTTGCATCAAACTGCAGAAGGGGAGAGGAGTCCTGCTAAAATCAGTGGTGGAGCAAGTCTTTTGAAAAGGCTGGTTTTGGTCAAGCTTGGTGGGTCATGCCTATAATCCCAGCACTTTGGGAGGCTGAGGCAGGAGGATCACTTGAGACCAGGAGTTCAAGACCCATCTGGGCAACATAGTGACCTTGTCTCTACTTAAAAATAAAAGAGCTAGTTTTTGTTTATCCCTTAGGAAAGAAAGCCTAATGGCAATTAGGGAGGGGAGGAGTATAATGGGGTCTGTCTGACCTCCCATCTGGTCATGGCGGGGAACTGAGTTTTTAAGGTTCCTCTGGTGTGTGCTTGGTAAAGAGGTGGTTCATTCATTCAGTTGGGAGGCTTCAGATTTTAGTTTTATTTCTCATACCAACAACAACAACAAAGCATTTTAGGCTCTTGGGCAGGCAAGGCAAGTTATGGGAAGATGATCCTGAAAAGTATGGTAAACAAGGGTTGTTTATCAAGGTTTGTTTTACAGACTTAAGTTGATGCCTTCTCCACTGAGAGGAGTTAAGAATTCTTCCTTTCCTGGAGAGGGAAACTTCCTTTATAAATGTAAATTTTTTTTTACAACATAAAAACTTGTTTTTAGAGCTTTTTCTGAAACTGCTGGTTCTCAGTGGCCTTTAGCTGAAAATAATTTATATGCCAATTGGGCATATTTTGGGGTGGCATATTCAGGTACCCCTCAGGTGTCAATATGGCTTTATGTCACTTTACAACAGGAATATGTTCTGAGAAGTGCATCGTTAAGTGATTTCTTTCTTGTGTGAATGTCATAACCTACATAAACCTAGATGGTACAGACTACTAGACACCTCAGCTATATGGTACAGCCTCTTGTTCCTAGGCTACAAACGTGTATAGCATGCTACTATAGTGAATACTGTAGGCAACTGTAACACATTGGTAAGTATGTATCTAAGCATACCTAAACATAGAATAGGTACAGTAAAAATACAATATAAAAGATGAAAATGGTACACTTGTATAGTGCACTTACCATGAATGGATCTTGCAGGACTAGAAGTTGTTCTGGGTGTCAGTGAGTGGTGAGTGAGTTTGTGTAGCCCTGATGAGGAAGGAGACCCAGGCATCTAGGATCACCTCCACTTTGACTTCCACACTGCATTTCAGTAGAAGAAAAGGCTGGCCGACTGGCACCTTCTAAATCACCTTCCTGTAAATAGCAGGCATGGTGTGGGGGATTCTCTCCGGAAGACATTGTTTTTACTTAAACAAGATCAAACCCCCACCTTACTCCTTCATTGACCAAGACACTTTCATATGTGATTTCTAAAGCTGTAAACCCAAGACCCTTTCATATGTGATTTCTAAAACTGTAAACCCAGGACCCTTTCATATGTGATTTATAAAGCTCTAAACCCAAGACCCTTTCATATGTGATTTCTAAAACTGTAAACCCAGGAGCCTTTCATATGTGATTTATAAAACTCTAAACCCAAGACCCTTTCATATGTGATTTCTAAAACTGTAAATCCAAGACCCTTTCACTTGTAATTTCTAAGGCTGTGAACCTAAGATTCTTTCATGTGTAATATCTAGAGTGTAAGCCTATATAAAGGCAGAGCTTCTCTTTGTTAGGCGAGCTTGGTCGTTTAGACAAATTGTCGCCTGGCTCCTGGCCGTAATAATAATAATGAACACCTCTTCCTTCCCAGTTCGGTGTTCGAGAGGTCTGTTTCTTGTGGCCTCTCCTGCTTCATTTGGTTGCCTGACCGGGAAATGAGTTTCGGTTGGCAGACGGCCGGAAAAGCCTCTCAGGCACTTTGACTAGTCCTTTGAAGCACCCCTGTGGGGGGCTCCCACCCTCTAGGGTGACGCAGTTCCCTGAGACTGCTCCCGGGCAGGTATTTGCCCGTGGAAAGCCTCGCCAGAGCAGAGCAGGAAAGCTCCCACAGTGTGGATCCACCCAGTGGCTGAACACCAAGAAGGAACAAGTACTTGGAACATCAGACAACAGAAACACGGTAGGACTGGTCCCGGGAAACTTGCCCACCTCCTTTAGAGGGAAGCACGGCCTGATCACCCACGTGTGCCAGAGTTGGCACTTTTGAACTTGGCTCTCTGTCTTTCTCCTTTTGTAACTAATCTTGGAAGCTTTTGCTTATGGTTTCAATTTGGGTGGAGGGAGAAGAGCGATTGTGTTTGTGTGTGTGGAGGGGTCCAACTGGACTCATCAGCCGTGAAAGGTGGGAGTATCAGGCCCATTAGAGGGGGGGCCTCATACCCCGAGCACTTTGTAGGGCTAGTTGGAATTAGAGACAGTCACATAAGGCTAAGTGGAGGAACCTTTGCGTTTACATCTAGGTGTTGTAAAAGGATTGAAGTGAATGTGAATTGGGGAGTGTGTACTGCGTCTCGCTGGGCGGGGAACTGCTGTGGATGAAGTAACACTCTCTTAACTGTGAGAATTGTTTTTTTGGCACGTAGGCATGGGTCACACTCATAGCAAGCCCTACTCCTTTAGAGACCATGCTGAAAAATTTCAAGACGGGATTTAGTGGAAATTGAAGAGTAGCTATGACACCAGAGAAATTAAGGACTTTATGTGAGGTAGATTGGCCAGCATTTGGAGTAGGTTGTCCCTCAGAGGGGACCGTTGACAGGTCTCTTGTCTCCAAAGTAAGGCATGAGGGTATATGTGGTGAGCTAGAATACCTTGATCAGTTTCCGTACATAGACTCGTGGATGCAGTTAGGTTTGAACCCTCTGGAATGGTTAAGAGGACAGGTGGTGACTGTTTTAGTGGCCAAGGGACAGACTGCTAGAAAACCCCACCCCCCCCACCCAGAGACGCGGATTCCCAAGGTCCGCGCAGATTCAGTGGCAGAGACATGAACTCCCAAGGTTCTGGCAGATCCGGCGACAGAAGAGTTTTTGATATCAAGAAGCCACAGGCTCTCATTGACCTACTGCAAACTATATTCAGACTCATAACCCCACTCGGGCTGATTGTCACCAGCTGCTTCTGGATCTTTTTAACACAGATGAAAGGCTGTGTGAAGCATTTTGCATGTATACTCCTTTTGATCCTGAAAGCCCCGAAAACCAACGCATGATAAATATGACATTAGTCAGTGTGCAAAAGACATTAGACAAAAATTGCAGAAACAGGCAGGATTTGCTGGCATGAATACTTCACATTTATTGGAGATAGCTAACCAGGTGTTTATAAACCAAGAAGCGGTGAGCCGTAGAGAGAGTTGTAGAGAAACTGAGCACCAGGCTTGGTGAAATGCCGACTTGATAGCTGCCGCTATTAAAAGAGCATCCCCAAAAGGGTGGGGAAAAGGGGAGTTCCTGGAAATCCTCCCAGTCTGCCCACCCGTGCCTGCAATGCGATCAGTGAGCTTACTGTAGAGAAGTGGGGCACTGGAAGGACAGGTATTCCTAGCTAACAGGAAAACAGGGAGACCCTGAGCACGAGGCTTCAGATGAAAGTGGAGGGCCGGGCGTGGTGGCTCATGCCTGTAATCCAAGCACTTTGGAGGCCAAGGCAGGTGGATCACCTGAGGTCAGGAGTTCAAGACCAGCCTGACCAACATGGTGAAACCCCGTCTTTATTTAAAAAAAAAAAAAAAAAGAAAGTGGAGGAGTTCTGTTCTGTCTAATGGAAGGGCCACTGGACTAAATAAAGGGGGGGTGCTGGGTTCATACGCCCCAAAGAGCCCATGGTCCGGACAACAGCCCTGTAACCCCCCCCATCGAAGAAACAAAACCAATATTGCTAAAGCTACTGAGGTGTTAGGAAAACAGACTTTCTTGTACTTGCTGGACTGCCCCTACCCACCTTCTCCGGCAAAACTTGTTATGCAAATTAAGGACTACAACTATTGTATTCAGTAATAAGGACTCCCTGCAGCTAAGACTGCCTCAGGCAGGGGTTATTGAGGCTCTCACCATCCCTCCGGAAGGAGGGTGGAGACCTTCCCTAACCAGGGACTGAAGACTGGTATTTCTGCCCAGACCAGTGCAGGGCTTGCATTTGGTTAATCAGACTGCGGTGACTTTGCACCCACTTGCACCTGACTTGTGCACACAGTTGGGATTATTGCCAGTGGAGGATAGTTGGTTCACTTGATTGGACTTAAAGAATACTTCTTTAGCATTGGACTGGCCTCGGAGGGTCAAAAATTATTTGCGTTTTAATGGGAAAAATCCAGAAACAAGTGTGACCACCTGGTACACCTGGACCCGGCTTCCCAGGGGCTCAGAAACTCTCTTGCCATCCTTGGGGGAGGCACTAGCCCATGACCCCTCCCCCACCAGAAGTTTCTTGCTAAGGACTTAGGCTGCATGCTGCCCCTATATGCTGGTGACCTTTTATGGGGACACCCCACAGCAGTCGGGCATGCTAAAGACACAAGATGATTTCCTTTGGCACCCGGAGGACTGTGGGTATAAAGTGTCTAAAAGGAAAGCCCAGATTTGCCAACAGCAAGTGTGATATCTGGAGTACATCATCCGGCAGGGGGAGTGCAGCCTAGCAGCAAAAAAAAAAAGCCATTTGCAACCTGACAGAGCCAGAAACTAAGAGGCAGGTGAGAGAGAGTTCCTGGGAGCCATGGGTTTTTATAGATTGTGGATTCCAAACTTTGCAGTACTGGCCAAACCCTTACATGAAGTGACAAAGAGGGGGTGAGGAGAAAACAAGAAACCCGTTGAATGGGGCAGAAACTAAAAAGCAAAACTTTTGTCATCCCTGGCTTTGGGGCTATCAATTTAACAAAGCCTCTCATGCTGTATGTGTCAGAAAAAGGAAAAAAGAATGGCAATTAAAGCTCTAGCATCAACTCTGGGGAGAATTTAAATATCAAAGCAGCCCACACAGTAGTGAATCTAATGAATACCAAAGGACATCATTGGTTAACAAATGCTAGGCCTACCAAATACCTGAGCCTGCTAAAGTGAAAACCCCTGCATCACCATTGGGGTCTGTGCAACACCTTAACCTCTGCCACTTTGCCCCCAGTGCCAGGAGGCCCATGAAATAACCTGTGTGCTGCTTCGAGATCTCATCCCTAGGTTTGGACTGCCACTGTGCATTGGATCAGCCAAGAGACCAGCATTTGTGGTGAATTCGGCCTGGAAGACAGCAATGACCTTGGGGTATTACTTTGGAAACTGCACGCTGCCTATTGACCTCAGAGTTCGGCAAAAGTGGAAAGAATGAACCAGACCATCAAAAATAGCTTAGGGAAAGTTTGTCAGGAAACAGGATCAAAGTGGGTGCAGGCACTTCCCTTGGTGTTATTCAAAATTAGATGCACTCCCTCTAAGAGGACAGGATATTCCCCCCTATGAAGTCTTATATCATAGGCTCCCTCCCATGCCCCGGGCACCCCCGGGAACTCCTTGGGAGTGGGGGAGAGACTGAGTTAGGACACCAGTTACCAGCTCTAGGGAAAATCGCTCAGGATATTTCAACCTGGGTAAATGAAAGACGTCCTGTAAGCTTATTCTCCCCAGTTCACCCTTTCTCACCAGGTGATCACATGTGGATAAAGGACTGGAGTGCAGCTCCTCTGAAGCCATGGTGGAAAGGACCCCAGACCGTGATCCTGACCACCCCCACAGCTGTAAAGGTAGAGGAAATCCCAGCCTGGATCCACCACAGCCATGTGAAACTGGCAGCAACTTAAAACTTTGGAAGTTATACCAAACCCAGACCAAGACTGCAGAATCACCTTAAAAAGGACAGTAAGACCTGCTCCAGCCACATCCTGGAAGCTGGCTGATCCACGCACAGCCGAAGCATGAGGAAATTCATCATGGGACTTGTTCTTCTTAATATTTGGACTTGTACAGTAGGGACAGTAACTAATTTTGAAGAATGCTCTCAGTGTGTACGCCAGGTTACTAAGATAGGATGTAAAGTTACTGCCATTCTTTGGTTCTGCAGTTATTATGAATGTACAGGGACACTGAAGGGAACCTGTTTATATAATGGTACTCTGTATAGAGTGTGTAATCCGGCATATGGACAGCCTGATGTCTGCTACGATCCCATCAGAGCCACCTACACATATGACTTTTAAAATTAAACTTCTAACAGGGCAGTGGGACAGCCCTACCAAGCTAATAGCTAAAACAGAGGAGAACGGAAGCCCAAAATAGGTTACATTAAGATTTGATGCCTGTGCAGCCATCAATGCCTATCATTCCAGTAGAGGGGGCTGTGGTTCCCTTGGATGGGAACAAAGTCACACAAAAGAGCAAAAGTATATCTGCCAGAGAACCTACTGGTGCAGTAATTGCATTTTTGGGTCATGCATCATCTGGGCCACTTGGAAAAACAATACAAATAATCCCATTCATCTTGTAAAAGGAAGAAACAAACACCATTCCAGGGAGTAATGTCCCTTGTGTCTCAGGACATTGTAACCCTATAGAATTAATAATCACAAACCCCCAAGACCCTAAATGGGAAAAGGGGGAGAGTGTAATGCTAGGAATTGATGGCAAAGGGCTTGACCCCAGAGTCAGTATCCGGATTCAGGGGAAAAATCCAAAAATGCTCAGCCCTGCCAGTGTACCAGCACTTTTATGGTATATTAAATAAGCCAGTGCCAGAACTTCTGAAAGAGACAAAGGACTTGTTCCTCCATTTTGCTGAAAATGTGGCCCATTCCTTCGATGTTACTTGCTATGTATGTGGAGGGATGACTGTAGGTGACAGGTGGCCATGGGAAGCCTGTGAGTTATTACCCTCTGACCCTGTCCCTGACCTGACCTCAGTTCAAAGAATTCAAACCAACAGTTTCCGGGTTTTAAAGGTTTCAATTATTGGACAATATTGTTTGGCCAGAGAAGCAACAGGCTTCACTGTTCCAGTTGGAAAGCTTAGCTGCCTAGGGCAGTGACTGTATAATGGAACAGTGGACATTGTAGCCTGGTGGAACTCAAACTATATCGAAAAGAACACCCTCCTAAAATTTCCAAAATTACAGGATGCTTGGAATCACCCTGGGTCCTGGAGAGACTGGACAGCCCCTCCTGGATTGTACTGGATATACAGACATAGGGCATATGTGCAGCTGCCTGAAAGATGGACAGTTAACTATGTCATAGGCATCATTAAGCCGCCTTTTTTCCTATTATCTGTTAAGACAGGTGAGCTGTTAGGACATCCAGTCTACTCCGTCTGGGAGAAAAGAAGTCTGAAAGTAGGTAAATGGGAAAATAAGTGGCCACTGGAAAGAATTATTGAGTACTATAGGCTGGCCACAGGGACAGAGAATGGCCCAGGGGGACACTGGACTCCTATCTATATGCTAAATCAGATCATCCAGTTGCAGGCTGCCTTGGAAATACTCGTTAATGAAACGGACAAAGCTCTGTCCATTTTGGCCGGACAAGAAACTCAAATGAGAAATGCTGTTTATCAGAACCTGTTGGCCTTAGATTATTTGCTGGCAGCTGAAGGAGGAGTCTGTAAAAAATTCAAACTAACCAACTGCTGCCTACACATAGATGACCAGGGCCATGCAGTTAAGAATATAACCAAACTAGCACACATGCCTGTGCAGGTATAGCATAAATTCAACCCTGAGTTCTTGTTTAAAGGCTGGTCCTCAGCCTTGGGAGGATTAAAAACCCTCATCATAAGTGTGATAACAATAGTGAGTGTTTGTTTACTACTCACCTGTTTTCTCCCCTTGTTCCTCTAAATGGCTAAGAAATCCTTTACTGCTGTAATAGACCAGAAGAACCACATCACAAATGTTTTATATGCATCATTATCAATCAGTTTCTTCAGAGGATCTGGAAAACGAGACTGAGACGTCTCACTAATATTATAGAGTGGTGAGGGTCTCAAAGTGGAGGGTGAGAAAGGAGACCCAGGCATCTAGGATCACCTCCCCCTTGACTTCCACACTGCATTTCAATAGAAGAAAAGGCTGGACGACTGGCACTTCCTAAATCACCTTCCTGTAAATAGCAGGCATGGTGTGGGGGAATCTCTCTGTTAAGACACTGTTTTTACTTAAGATCAAAACCCCACCTCACTCCTCCATTGACCAAGACCATTTCATATGTGATTTCTAAAGCTGTAAACCCAACAAACACCCTTTCATATGTGATTTCTAAAACTGTAAACCCAAGACCCTTTCACTTGCAATTTCTAAGGCTGTGAACCTAAGATTCTTTCATGTGTAATATCTAGAGTGTAAGCCTATATGAAGGCAGAGCTTCTCTTTGTTAGGTGAGCTTGGTCTGTTTAGACAAATCATCACCTGGCTCCTGGCCATAATAATAATAATGAACACCTCTTCCTTCCCAGTTCCATGTTCGAGAGGTCTGTTTCTTGCAGCCGCTCCTGCTTGACTAAGACGTTACTATACACTGCTGTAGGCTTTATAATACTGCATACTTAGGCTATACTACATTTAAAATTTTGCTCTCTTCAATAATTAACTTACTATAACTTTTTTGCTTTATAAATTTTTTAGTTTTCTTTCGGTTTTTGTAATACTTAGTTTAAAACAGGTATATACAGCTACACAAAAATAGTTTATGTTTTTAAGAAACAGGTCTTGCTTTGTCACCCAGGCTGTAGTGCAGTGGTACAGTCTCTTCTCACTGCAGCCTGGACATCCTGGGCTCAGGTGATCCTCATGCCTCAGCCTCCTAAGTAGCTGGGATAACAGGTGTGTGGCACTACGCCTATCTTTTTTTTTTTTTTTCCAGTAGAGATGGGGTCTCCTATGTTGCCCAGGCTGGGCTCAATCAGTCCTCTTGCCTTGACCTCACAAAGTGTTGGGATCACAGGCATGAGCCCCCACACCCAACAAATGTTTTCTTTGTATTCTTCTATAAGCTTTTTTCTATTAATTTTTTTTTACTTTTATACATTTTTTTTTGTTGGAAATGTAGATACAAACATATTCGTCTAGGCCTACATGAGGCTAGTTCACGAAGACTTCACTAGGTGATAGGAATCTTTTAGTTCCATTATAATTTTATGGGACCATCACTGTGTATGCAGTTCATCGTTGACTAAGATGTCATTATGTCTTGCGTGAGTGTATTTCATTTTGAATGATGGGCCAGCTACTGAAGGGTATTGACATGAGCAAGGTGGGATCTATCTTTGAACAAAAATCAGTCTATATAATGAACCATTCCATAAGGTATAATTAGGGAGATGAGTTAGGGAGATGCCAAGTGTGACATGGCCATACGGAGGTAAGGGTGAAAACCAGTTGGATTCTAGATATTTTGAAGGAGTCAACAGGACATGCTGATGAATTAGTCTGAGGTGGAGAAGAGTTAAGCAACTAACTGGAGCCTTATTTTTTGTAGTCTAAAGTCCTCCCCAAAGCCCCACATCAACAGAGGGGATAGGAACAATGTGGAGGGATTCACAGGATCTCTCTCACCCTCTGAGTGCCTACATTGGCCATCACAGGCTGGCTTGTGTACTTTTTCACAACATGGTTTTGTCCATAACCGGACCATGTCCTCAAGGGCCATATCTTAAGCTTTTCTGAATCCTCCACCCTACCCACTCCCAGTAGAATAAAAACAGTTGTGAGAACATAGAAAAGCATGCTATGGACTAAACCTGGGCTAAACTCCTTTCAGGTAGTGATAACAGCCTTAGAGATGAGGAAACAGAATCAGGGGAGTAAAGTTACTTCCCTGATAGTAACTACCACTTGAGAGAGCTTCCTGTCTGCCCGACACTGTGCTGGGGATTTGGGTGGCAAATGGCTGATCTGGGTGTTACACCAACAACTTCTCAATTTATGTTGCTGCTGAGCAAATGCTGCCTCATTGTGATCTGTCTGTTGAAGAAGTTCAGAAAATGCTGCCCCAAAATATGCTTTGGAGTGCTGATTACTTTGAACTGAGGGCATCTGAGAGACAGTGGATGAAGGCACAGGCTAGCTTTGAGCTTACCTTATCTGCCTAAAGACAATCCTTGGCAGGGCCTGGTGGCTCACGCCTGTAATCTCAGCACTTTGGGAGGCCGAGGCAGGCAGATCACGAGGTCAGGAGTTCGAGACCAGCCTGACCAACATGGTGAAACCCCGTCTCTACTAAAAATACAAAAATATTAGCCAGGTGTGGTGGCGCACACCTGTAATCCCAGTTGCTCAGGAGGCTGAGGCAGGAGAATTGCTTGAACCCAGGAGGCGGAGGTTGCAGTGAGCCAAGATCACACCACCGCATTCCAGTCTGGGTGATAAAGACTCCATCTCAAAAAAAAAAAAAAAAAAAAGACAATCCGCCAAAAGGAACTCAACGGTCATGACTTCCCCAGGAATCTCATCAACCAAGGAAGATAGCTCAAAACAGGAGAGGAGACTGAGGTTTGACCCCACGCCCAGACAGACTTTGTCACAGGCTGTCACCTGTTCTTCTGAGGTCCCACTCATCTTTCCCAGCATCAACTGAAGAATCATGAGGTTCATACAAGGAGGGTACCATGACCTGCAAGCAGGAAGTGGAACTACCAGCTGAAATCGAAAAGCAAGTGCTCTGAGGGAGAGAGAACGAGATGAAAATTTATGTTCAAGGGCTGAATACACATATTCAACAGTTTGTAGGAGGAGCCATGAATATTCATGAAGGGGGAGTGAGTGCATACTAGGCTCACATGTATGTAACATGCATTCTATGTTCACTCTGGGGTAAAGACTTAACATTCAGTTAGAATCTATGACAAAAAGTGAAGCAAAGGACATGAAAGCCCTCAGTGCACACCCTTTATAGACTGATCAGAACCACTTAATGACTGGCGGTCTCTATTAGGAAGGAATGCTGGTTAGTTGCTGTCAAAACAGCAAAAGGAAGGGGCGGCATCAGGTGATTGGATGAAACTGGTGAAGTGAGCCTGTTGAAAGCTAGTTTCCGTTGAACCCTTAGGGAAGAAGGCCTGATGGTGGTTGAGTGAAGAGGGGGTAGATGACAAGGTCTGTCTGACCTCCCAGTCTATCATGGCCTGGAACTCAGGTTTGTTTTTTGGTTCCCTTGGTGAGAGGGGTGTCTATTCAGTCCAGTGGGGGGGCTTAGGATTTACTTCCCACCAAAACTCATTTATGGTTCCCTAAGTTGCTTACATCCCTTTCCAGCCGCCCCTGTGAAGAGAGTGAATGTGCTTCTAGAACTCACTGAGTTTTGGGGGGTATTCACATTTCTTTCACGTGATGACCCCATGCACATAGTAAGTTTGTATTCTTTTTTTCCTGTTAATCTGTCTACTGCCAGTTTATTTCATAGACTCAGTCATCAAAGCCTCAGAGGACACAGGAAAATTCTCCCTCCCCGTACTATTCTCAGCAGGTGCCAGAGCTATCTTTTCAATGGCTTCCATGAAGACAACTTCCCTCTGTGAGTGACTTCAGGTGGCTGGAGACAAAAATATGCTGCCACAAAAATAGGACTGAAAAGTTGCAATTTTAAGAGCAAGTTACATTAATAAAGGAAGTCTTCAACTGTAAGAGTATCTCTCTTTCTGTCCCAGGAGGAGGATGGCTAAATCACTAGAGACTTAATGGAGAAGCCATGATTTAAACCTGCACAACAACCTCACCTTTGTCTAAGGGGCTTTTCCTGGTGTTCTGGTCTCAACGGGGTCTTTCCCCATACTCTTCTTCCTTTGTTTTGGAGAACTGATGGTATTTAAATGTGAAGTTTAAACTTTTTCTTTGAAATGTCATTTCTCTGGGTTATTTCTCATGTGTACAGGAGGTATACACATTATCAAACTTCTGTTTGTGCTTTTGCTTGTTAACCTGTCTTTGTTACAGGGAGTCCTGGTTAAGAATTATGAAGGGTAGAAAGGATTATTTTTCTTTCCCTACAGGGTTCTACCCCATTCCCCCCCACTCTTTTGAGGGAGTCAGTCCTAAATGTCAGCTGAAGGGAATACCATATCCTATGAATCATTTGTTACGTCTTTTTGCTCTTATATTTTAAACCCCTTTCTTCATACCTTCCCCTCAACAACTTGAACGTGCTTGTTTTCTGGCCCAGGCATAGGAAACGTATGCAAAGGACAAAATAGAAGCTTTGCTGTTGAGAGCACTCATATAAACAGATTTTCTTCCCAGTGCCTACACCCAGTTCTTCCTACAGGACTCAGACTCTCTTGGATAGAAATCTTCGTCCCATGAAACACTGCCATGTCATTCTGAAAGACAAGGTAGGTGAGTTCTCCATCCTGATGATGTGAAATTGGTTTCCTTGGAACATCTGGTGCAGCTGGACCATCTGGGCTGGCCCCCATAGCCACGTTGTTATTTATGCCCGTGGCTTTAGGGACACAGGAATCAATGACTGTGAGGCAAACCCTGACAAGATCATGTTTCAGGGTGTCTCCCTGGGGTAGAAAGAACATGACCCCATGTTCTTTCCATGCCTGTTGGAACAAGAAAGTACACGTTCTTGTCACCCAAGCTCTGGCTGTGCATGTGGTTTTGCTAGCTAAGAACTATGCTTGAGGCAGGAGATAAAGCACTGCAGGGGAAGTATTGTGTCTTCTGGGATCCTAGAGCAGATTCCAGGGAAAAGATCATGAAGCCCTGTGTTACAAAGTCTCCCATTCCATTTCAAAGAACCTCCTCCAAACCTGCTGTTAAAAGCATCACTGGTCCAAAGACCCAAATGGAGAAGAGACTTGGGACCTCAGGAGCTTCGGTACCCCCACGTGGTTCAGCCAGTCTCTCTAATGCTATTCAGCAAGCCCGCAGCAGACAGCATCCTGGCCACCAAGTTGCCAGAAACAAGTGAGAAGGATCCGAAAATAGCCTTTTCCTCAGCCTCTGTAGAAACATGAGTCTTTGACACAAGGTGACCAGAAAACCCAGAAAAAAAATACTTTCACCTGGGCCTCAGGCAGCAGAGAGGTCCCTTCCAGCATTGCGAGTTTCATAACCAGCTCCATGGTGACCACCAACCTGGAAGCTTGGTCCTCACTTTAGAATGGGGAAAGCTGGAGAACACTTCAGAAGATGGGCCAGCCTTTGTGGACTCACCAGGATCAATTAAACACTCAGATTTGGGCTTATGAGAAAGAATGACATCTTGGGAAGGGGAGCTGCTTTCTCACAGCCCCTCTCAGGGAGTGGAAAGCTTCCTGGAGGGTACAAGCAGCTGCCTGTACAGATGAGCCTCTTGCCTGGTGACATGCTGTGCTTCCCATGGGGAGAGCCTGGGTAGGCTTGGCCACTGAGGCCTGATTGTCCCTAGAAGGCAGGTCAGATCCTATTTCTGTTACCACACAGCTTTCTCCTGTCTCCAGTTCTGCTCTTCCTGTGTCACAAGCTGAATGCTCTCTGACTGACTGGCTTTGGGGAATTCCTACAGACATCCCAAATTCTGCCATCAAGGGGCTTGCTTGCTCAAGAGCCAAGCTCATCTCCAGTGAGGCAAGAGTCACCTTGGCAGATGCATCTCTGGGTGGCAAAGCGTTAATACCTCCTGCTCTCTCCCATGGCCTTCCAGTGGCTACCTCTGAGGTGAAGTCATATGTTCTCCCTGGGATGGCCTTATCAGCCCTCCCTGAGCCAGGACAGACAGCTAGCCTGCCCCATGGTGTGATCTCAGAGGGCATCTTCTCAAAGCACCATGGCGATTTTATAGGAAGAGACTCAACACATACTTCTTGAAGTCCAAATGGCCTGACCACAGAACTGCTGGAGAACCTGGCCAGAGTGATGCTGACAATGGCCCCTCACCAAGCTCCTGTAGTCACAACTGCCCCTTAGTATGTTCCGCAACCTACACTGGTGTTCCCCACCGTCTGCCTACCACAGAGAACCCGGAGCACTAGAGAGGACCATGGGAATGTCTACACTAGCTTCATGGTGGCTGTCAGGTTCACAGTTGCCTTCAGATGTCCTATCTGAGACTAGAGGGGGAGATAGATCCCTCCCTCAGCTCTTTAAGTCCAGCCATTCCCCAGGGCTTGTTCAGGCAAGGAGAGTGAGTGGCTGCTGGCAGCTTCTCTGCTGAAGTCCCTGGGAGCTGTGATTCAAGCCTTCTGCAGACTAATGTGGAGTGCCTTCTGCAGAGCTCAGTGGCTTTTCTGTCTCCCTCCCCCAAGCCAGAGTGAAACAGAGCAGGCATCTAGAAGTCTAGTGAGTACTTCCCTAGAGGGGCAATAGCTGGTCCTTTCTACTTGAGGCCCAGTGGGAAACTGTTCCCAGCTGCTTCGTACAGCAGAGGCAGCACAGAAGGAGCAGCCTCCTTGGCGGAGGAAGATTGGGTGATGGGCTGCATGCCTTTGGTTCTGGGCTAGTTCCTGGGTTCTGGCTTTCTCACATTCTGGGATCCTCCCCTGGGTGTGAAGCTCCTTCAGGGTCAAAGACATGTGCTGCTGCATGCGGCTGCTGCATTGGTCTTGGAGCTGTAAACTGGCTGGGCAGTGACCTCCTCCAGGGAGTCCCTTGAAGAGCATACCGACATGGCCACTCACCCTCAAAGGGGTTGCTTTAAAGGAAGCTAAGCTCTGAAAATCTACCCATTCCCTGGTACAGGAGTGGAAAGACTTCACCTGGATCTGCCAGGTTCCCTTCCTAGCTTTTCACAGAACCCCCCTGGGAAAAGGATCCAGGCTATGGGCTCCTGCTGTTCCTTCCATCTGTCCCCCTAGAAGAGGGTGAATCCTCTCTGGAGGGTACTGCTTTTTTCTTATCTGTGAAAAAGCTTTGTGTTTTATTTGTTCACCTCTTTCTCTGTATTTCAAACCATCCTTCTCTAAATGAACTTCAGAAGTTTCATTAGAGTTTCTTGAAGGTAGACTCTGATTTTATTTATCCAGTCTTTCACCCTCTTTCATTATAGGATTTTTTTTTTTTTTTTTTTTTTTTTTTTTGTATTTTTAGTAGAGACGGGGTTTCACCGTGTTGGCCAGGCTGGTCTTGAATTCCTGACCTCAGGTGATCCACCTGCCTCAGCCTCCCAAACTGCTGGGATTACAGGCATGAGCCACCATACCCAGTCTCATTATAGTTGTATTGGGTAACATGATTCTAAGTTGAAAACTTTTTCTCTCAACATCTTCCAGAAATTATTCCACTGTTTCTTGTTTCCATTGTGGCTATGGAATCTAAGTGACATTTCTTCAAAGTGATCAATCCTGTTTCTCTGATTTTAAGATATTTTTGTCTTTAAAGTTTTGCAATGTCCTTATGTCTGTGTCAATTCCTTTTTTATTTTAAATTTTGCTTGAATATACTAAGTTCTGGATATTTATTGTTGGATAGCAAACTGCACCAAAACTTAGTGGCTTAAAGAAACAACCATTTTATTACCTCTTAGTGGCTCAGAAATTTAAGCAAGTATCAGCTGGGCAATTCTTCCACCCCACATGAGATTGACTGCAGTATCTTGGTGGTGTTTACCTGAAATCTGGGCTGGTCTGGAGGGTCCAAGATAGCTTTACTCATGTGTGTTTACAACATGAACATCAGTGGGGGACAGCTGGGAGGCTGGGCTCAGATGTGTCCCTCTTCCTTTTACACAGTCTTGAGATTTATCTAGTCAGACTTCTTACAAGGCCTTGGGCTTTCTCCAGAACCAGAGACAACGATGGAAATGAAATGTTAGGTCGTAGAATCTTGTGAGGATTAAGTTAAACTTTTCCCCCCCAGTACTCATGTTCTGAGGTTGGTAGTTTAAGGGGGCTAGTGGAGCCCATGAAGCTGATTCTGCTCCGGATAAGTAAATGCGTATTCTGGGGCCCCCTTGAGTTTGGGGGACAGGTGGGAGTTCCTGCACCAAAGTGATCATTGAAATGAAATGAAAAGAAGCCTGGCAAGCCCGGCCACTGTGATCTGGGCGCTCTGTATCTGCTGGGCGCTCTGTAGGGAGTCACTTTCCCATGCTGTGCAGAGCAAAAAACATAATGGTAGCAACTTAGTAACTTTCTAAATAAGTCACCACTATTTGTTTCTGGCCATGCCTTGTATGGGAGCAGTGACTGCGCTTCCACGCTTCTGCTTCTGCCAGGAGTTGCTCATTCCCAGGCCGCAGGCTGGAATGAACCAGTTTTGCTCAGTGAAAAGCTGTTCCCAGGGAAAACAGCGCTGCTCAAAAGCTTAGTTTATCTGGAGTATATCTTTCTCCCTCCCTTGTTTAATCACCCTTCCCAGCTCTGAGTTCCCGAACTCATACCTTAGGCGGCAGTGGCTCGTGAAGATGAGAATAGCCCCTGCTCTTCCTATAGCTTCTAGAAACATGATTGTCTAAGAGCTTATGAGTGGGGATGAGGTCATCTTGCTGGTTCATCAGATAATGGGTGAGCTTCTGTAATCCTAAATATTTTCATTTCAAATAAAGTTGTTAAGCCCAATCAGAAAAAAGAGGGAAGAAAAAGTGTTGGGTAAGTGTAAGCTCTTAAGAGATACTAGGGGCTGTGGAAGGACTCAAGAGACACTCCCATTTCTTTCTGGAGTTCATATGTTTATTTATTTTAGAGGCAGGGTCTCATTCTATCACTCAGGCTGGAGTGCAGTGGTGTAATCATGGCTTGCTGCAGTCTCAAACTCCTGGGCTCAAGTGATCCTCCCACCTCAGCTTCCCAAGTAGCTGGGACTACAGGCCCACATCACCATTTAATTTAAAAGAAAAGATTACAGAGATGAGGTCTCCCTATGTTGCCCAGGGTGGTCTCGAACTCCTAGCCTCAAATGATCCTCCAACTTCAGCCTCCTAAAGTGCTGGGATTATAGGCATGAGCCACTGCGCCTGGCCACCTTTCTAGAGTTTAATAATGGAATTGTGTCAGAATATGTGAACTTATGATGTGGGGGTTTCAAGAGCAACCCATCTCTCACTCAGGCCGCAGTCCATGCGTGCAGCAGGTGGGCTGTGCTCATTGCAGTCCCCTGGGCACCAGCCTGACAGTTATTGGTTACCTGGCCTGAGGGGAAGCACTTGGAGGGTCTTCACACTGGCAGTTAAGTACTCTGGACAGAAATGACAGTCACTGGCTGGAAGTGATCTCATAACCATGCCCAACACAAGAGTTGTAAAAGACAATTTTCTTATGTCTATAAGGGAAAGAGCTGGAAGTATTTGAACAGTTTTAGAGTTAGCTACAGGAGCTGACTGTGTTGGCCATTAGGGCTTTAGTTCAAACTGAAGCTCAGACTTTTAATCATTGAGTGGGCTTGAAGGCCACAAAAGCAGGGTTTCATAGCCTTGCTCTCCTGTTCCAGCCGAGAGAAATTGTCTGCGTTTATTTTGTAAAAAGCCCGTTTTAGCCACTGTAGTATCAAGAGGCAGCTTTGGAGGATGAATGATAATTGGGATTAGGAGCTGGGATCTGTATCATAGGCATGGCTGTTTCAGAATTACTTGGAGAATACAACCTAGGGTTGCAAAGTAGAAGCAGCAGATCAAGGGAGGGGATAAGTACCCCTTTATTCTGGCATAGTCATATCCTACCTGATACAACTCTGTTGCAAGTACCATACTTTGAAGGCAGCTTTGTCGAGCTGAAACCCAAGGAGGGTTACCAGGGGAGGTCGGAGTCTTGGGAATTGGAAGGGATTACTTGGTAGCTGCTCTAAGTATTTGAAGAGCTGTCAGAAATTTTTTCCTTACTGGTGAGGAACTTACCTCTTTGTAGTGAGATGAATTGGACTGCATTGTAGGTGGTGTGCTCACTACTCTAAGTGACCAAAGAAGCTGGAGAAAGGATTTGACCCTTCCAAGCGTAGAGAGGAAGAGTGGTTGCCATGGGTGACTCCTCAGGTCCCTCCCACCTCTGTCATGATATTTCTGTATTTTCTGGGATTACAGTCCCACCTACTGGGGAGGCTGAGGCAGGAGAATTGCTTGAACCTGGGAGGTGGAGGCTGCAGTGAGCTGAGATCACACCATTGCACTCCAGCCTGGGCAACAAGACCAAAACTCAGTCTCAAAAAAAAAAAATTAAAAATTAGCTGAGCATGGTTGTGCACACCTGTAGCAGTGCCTTTAGCATGACTTCATAGCATCTCATAGGGTCGTGATGATTAACCAGTTTATAGGCAGCATTTTGAACATCAGTACCTTGGCGCAGAATGTGAACTAAATATGCTTCATGTATTTACTGCTACAATCATGATCAACGTCTGAACTAAGCTTGGGACACTATAGGAAGCAAAACTAACTTCTCTTTCTCTTCTCCTGTCATGCAATGTAGATGCAACAACATTTTCCTCACTTCCTGGAAATGGCTCTGTTCTAGCCTTTCAATATTATCCAGGAGGTAAGGTTTCTTAACTGGAGAATACTAAATATATTCCCAATCTATTGATCATGTTTAGAGACCTGAATCCCCCATAAACCTATCTTTTAAACTAATGGCAGAAACAGGTGTGTACTCAGGATGCAAAGTATGATCTTGACTAATCATGTCAGGAAATGGACAAAATCAATCTTTCTGATCCAGATTTCAAGCTGTATACTGTCCCAACTTTACAAATGCACCAATTCAACACGTTTTTAGTTGTTTGTAGTGTATTATGTCTAAGGTTTTGTATTTCTCAGGCTTAATCTGAACAACGATATTACCCAGGGGCCATTGTCTCCAAATCCATTCCAAAGTCTAGTATAAACTTAAACATAAAGCATGTTCTCATCTTGCATTTAGGTCGGTTTGAGGGTAAAAATCCCAACTGAGCATATGATACTGAAGCACTATTGGGATGCTTTGTTGATGGGACTTTTTCTTCCTCCCTGTCTTCCGCAGATGTCTTAGTGACAGTGATGGTTAAGTTAGAGCACCTCCAAGAATCTGAGTGTTGAATCTTCCAAAGTGTTCAAATATGTGGTAAGATAAATTAAGCAGAAGGTAAGTTGAGGGTTGGATTGTGTGCTGTTGGCCTCTTGTTCTAGCGACAAGATGCCACAGTCCCTGTGGGCATCTCAGTTCCTGCCCCCGCACAGGCACGTGTATACACACGTGCACACAGACAGTCCTGGCTTTTGGTTCTTTCCCAGGTGGGAAACTGTTCTTTACACCTTGACTTGCTGATCTGTCTTCTAGTGGGGATCCAAGAACATTACTGAGGGGCAACAGGACTTAGGGTGGGGGTAACAGACTGGGATTGAGGTGATCAGATTCTAGTCTCAGATGAGTCCCTAATAGGGTTTTGGACAAAATCTCCATTCTGAATTTGTTTTCTTAGCTCTATAAAGTCCACACGTAAGTTTAACAAGGTTTTAGTTCTAGTTTCTAACTCACTGAGACCTAATTGATGAGGAACACTATTATGGCCATTACCACCAGCACCAGCGTCGTTACCCTTTCTCTGAACTGGTGTTTGACCTGTTTTGGGGAAGTGGTTGTGAAGATTAATGAGTTAATATGACAAGTTTCAAACAGTGCATCAGCATGGCATATAATACAATCTATAAAGTGTTAGTAGTGATGAGAAGACATTGCTTACAGGATTGTGAATTGTGATATGCCTCTTGGAAAACAGGGCAACAGATATATCAAGAGCCAAAAACAAATGGCTCTCAAACCAGAGATCCCACTTCCAGAAATCCCAGAAATATATAACGTTGGAAAACTCATACCAAACATATTCATCACAGGATTATTACATATATTTTAAAACGAGTGGCTAACAAGATCAAATAAATTAGGAAACCATCTACTTGACTGACTCCTTTGTAGCCACTAAAAGACTAATAGCAATGTAAAAAAGAAAAAAAAAGAGATACAAACCTGCATGCCTTTGACATAACTACAATTATGTAGTTATATAGTAATATACAATTATGAACATTGTAAAACTGACATATATCCTGGAGTATGTGGGCTTTGGCGTTATGAGTCTTCCTTTTTCCTTCATAGCTAACAAGGAGGTCTGCAACATATGCTACAGGTAGTCAAATACAACCAGAAGTGGGAACAGAAGACACAAAGGCTCTTTACTTTTTGTCGAGACCTGACTTGACTTTAATGATCAATAAGTGTCCACTCAGCAGTTCTTTCCTGGAATTCAGTGCCTTTAACTTTTGTTCTTAAAGTCTGTTCGGAAGAATACACTCCTAATAGAGATAAGCAACAGCTGTCTACATGATGCCAGGGTTCATTGGGTCTTTTTTGGCAATACTCCAAAGTGTTCTCAATCCGAAAGCAGCCTCTGCAATCCGTTGGTAGGAACGTGTTGACTGTTGACTAGTATGATAGCAAATGAAGATAGTCTTGTGCCGTCATAATCTCTACTCTTGCTTGCAGATCTTTGGGAAAAAAAACTGTTGACTCCAAAATGATGAAGGCAAGCTAGCTACAATGGAAAAGTAAGTGTTCTTGAGGTTTAGTAGTTTTATTCAAGATGTGCTGGGCCAGGTGTGGTGACTCATGCCTGAAATCCCAGCACTTTGGGAGGCCAAGGTGAGAGGACCATTTGAGCCCAGGAGTTTGAGACCAGCCTAGGCAATATGAAGTGAAGAAATCCTGTAACTACTAAAAATACACATATGCAAACATTAGCTGGGCATGGTGGCATGTGCCTGTAGTCCCAGGTCCTGGGAGGCTAAGGTGGGAGAATTACTTAAATCCAGGGAAGCGGAGGCTACAGTGAGCTGAGATCATTCCACTGCACTCCAGCACAGGTGATGGGAGTGAGGGCGTCTCAAAAGTGTTAATGTGGTTATTCCATTTTGGGGGAGAAAAAAGCCATATTCATTTCTACTACAGCTCAAGTATCTCAAATAAAAGGGAAAAAACCCATGAAGTGTTAAAACTAGAGTGTCAGACAAGCTCTTGATGAGTTTTCCCTTCCTTCCTTGTAGTAAATGGGAGAAGAGCCTGGTAAAACACAATGAACTGTGGCCAGGGTCACTACTGTTTTTAAGAGTATGATCAAAAATCTTCTCCCTGGCTGGGCACGGTGGCTCACTCCTGTAATCCCAGTACTTTGGGAGGCTGAGACAGGTGGATGCCTGAGAATAGGAGTTCAAGACCAGCCTGGGCAACATAGCAAGACTGTATCTACAAAAAATGCAAAAAAGCCACACGTGGTGGCACATGCCTGTAATCTCAGCTACTCAGGAGGCCAAGGCAGGAGAGGATCACTTGAGCCCAGGAGTTCAAGGCTGCAGTGAGCTATGATTGTGCCACTGTACTCTAGCCTGAATGACAGAGAGAGACCCTGTCTCTTAAAAAACAAACAAACTACACAGCTAACTACAATCGCCATGTCAAGTAAAAACAAAAAACAAACAAACAAACAAAAACACTCCCTGTGTTAAACCTGCATGTGAAAAATCAGCTTTTTTTCTATAGAGGTGAACTAAGAAATTACTTAATGGAAAAGAATCTTGAATTTAAACTACCTAAATTAATGAATGCAATAGTCTATGATATAGTTGCATAACTTTACTGTCTACTCTAGAGTGTTTGAAACAATGTAACCTTTCTCTACCAAGTGGTGTTTAGATTGTTTTCTTTTCTTCCCTTCCAAAACATTCCTAGAAAAGATGCTGTGAATGTCACGTATGCTTCCTGGCTACACTTGAGGTCTCAAGGAATGGATGTGCCTAATTCCCTGTCTTACCAGATAAGGGCACTCATTGAGGATGCTCTAGGAACCCACAAGATGGAGAAGAGGTGCCCCTTCCTTGAAGGTATGGATAGGTCTCTTGGCTGCCAGTGGCCAATGGCATGTGCCACACTTAGATTAGGTGTGATTCAGCCAGGATCAAGTCGAACTAGGCAAAGTCCCCCCAGTGGTAGGCCATGTCATTTCCCATGGAGAGCAGACCCTTTCTCAGCCTTCATCGTGGGAACGTTATGCTTCTCTCCCAACCTGAGGAAGAATTGGCTATTAATTCATCTATGCATGTAATATATTGTATTGCATTTTGCTATGGGTGAGGCATTTTTTGGAACACTGGGGGAGTCAATAGCAGACCTAAAAGGGAAATCCCTTCTCTCGTGTTCTTCACAGTCTAATCAGGAGATAGACCAGATAAACTGGAGTATCTGAGTTGATACGCTCTATGAAGAACAGTCAGAGAAAGGGGATAAATAGGGTTTTGTGTATGCGCATGTATGTGATACTAGTCTTTAAAATATGGTAAGGGAAGGCCGAGGGAGAGCCATGTAGCCCTTGGAGGAAAGAGGCTTTGGATAGTGCTGAGGCTCTGCGGCAGGGTTGTGCTTGGTGTATTCAAGGAACAGGTGGAGGCCAGGAAGAGGGGAAAGGGCAGCAGAGGAGCCTTTAGGACACCCTGAGAGATGGTGTGATAGAAGGGACTGGACAGTGAGACTGGCCAGAACAGCCTATTTCTTCTGTCTTTAGATGTGAATGAGTCTGAGACTGGCCTAGAGCTCTTTGGTGATGCTCGCTGCCAAGAGGACTGTGAAGTCCACGGCCCCCACGCAGCCTGGCATGCTGTGTGTGTGTGCTCCCCCACCTGGGTATCGGTTGCTCAGGCACTCTGCCACTGGCTGTGTTTACCAGCTGCTGGGATCTCCTGGAAGACCTGTACCCTGAGAAGGTCAGGGTGGAGCTCTTATTCTGATGCCTTGGCCACACATACCAAATAAAACATTTTATGAAGGATACGGACGAAGTCCAGGAACTGTTCTAGAACTTGGAACATGTTGTAAGGTCATTTATTATGAGAATGTTCATTGTACTGATTTTTCTTTTGCAACTTTACCTTTGGAATACTTCCATAGGATGCTATTCCTGACTCTGATAAAGGTGGACGTGAGTAGGAATTAACTTGAGCATCCGAGTTGTTTCCCCAAGGCTCGTTTGTGACCCTTGCTTTTGTCTTGCTTTTTTTTTCTTATCAAAGATTACACTGGGCAGAGACTTGCACTGGAAAATCGATGTGAGCTCCTTGTGAGTGGGTCCAGTATAGAGCAGTTGGTAATGAATTAATGGATGCCCTTAGCCTTTTTAAGGACATACTGCTGGTGACGGTAATTCATTTGGTACAGTTACCTCCGAAATAATGTAACCTGCCTGTGCTGCCACAGACAGATCAATAGACATGATTTTTATTTCCCATCTTGCTAACTTGCTGTGTGACCTTGGTGCTCGGGTCTTACATATCCCTGTGAAACAAAGGATTAGACTAGATGTCGAAGGCTTTGTTTAGATCTTTGAATGTTAGATGCTGAAATCCCAGCAAAGATGCCATTTAGCACAATCTTTTTCCACTGGACTCTAAGGGCGGGTGGGTAATGTTGCAAAGTTATTTGCAATTTTTTTTTTTCTTGAGTGGGGAGTTTCTTAGCTTTTATATGTCAAGAGAATATTGAGTTTGGCATAAAATAGAAGCTCAGTATATAGTAATTGAATTTCTCATGGCTAGAAATCTACTTGTAACTGACTGTTTAAAATACTTTCATGTTTTTTTCTTCTTCCCCTGCCCTCTTAAATATCCAGATAAGTCAGTGACAAGATTTAAGCTGGACCAGGGTCTGTGAGGCAGTCATCTGGAGGTTGCAGTCATCTAGCTTCTGTGGATTTTGCTCTAAAGATAGTTTCTAGTTTTTTGTGTCTATATAAACTATCTGATGGTAGAATACATTCTGAAATACGACTGGCCTTTGTGCTTCTCTGGGTACATCATCTCAGATGTACCAGATTCTTTTTGAAAATAAACAATTTTTAATATGCATAAAATGAAAAATATTTAATCGTCAGCTCTTAGGCAATTTATATTTGGCATCACAAAGGGATGTTAGGTGTTTTCCAAAGTCAACCCTGTGTGCATGCATGGGGTTCTTCAAGGAGCTATATAGCAAAAATAGGTGGCAAGCCCTTCTGTTACCAGGTTCATTTGTTCCAAGTCTGGCTTTGGCTTTTAATCAAATGTTAGCATTTGTTTATTTTCTCAAGAAATACTTACCTATGATGTGCCTGACAACACGCTAGGAATGAGTATAAGAGTGTAAATTTCTGAAGGTGCTTTTGAGAGCCCATTAGGAAAGGAAATATAAGCTTGTTACTTAGTTCCCTTAATAAAAAATTCCTCTGTGTTTCAGGATTTGGATTATCCTTTAACTACCTGGGCCTGCGGGTTGGAGTTGCTGTGCTTACTGCAATCTTGCATATGTTAGTTATTGGTCTTGTGTGACTTGTGACTAGAACATACATGAAGAAGGCAGATTCTCTGGGTCAGAACACAACATCACAGGAGTGCCCACCTACAGCACCTACTTTTGACCTGAGGAATTTTTTTTTTTTTTTGAGACACAGTCTCACTCTGTTGCCCAGGCTGGAGTGCAATGGCACGATCTCAGCTCACTGCAACCTGTGCCCCCCAGGTTCAGGTGATTCTCCTGCCTCAGCCTCCTGAGTAGCTGGGACTACAGGCGTGTGCCACAACACCTGGCTAATTTTTTGTATTTTTAGTAGAGATGGGGTTTCACCGTGTTGGCCTGGGTGGTCTCGAACTCCTGGCATCAGGTGATCCGCCTGCCTGGGCCTCCCAAAGTGCTGGGATTATAGGCATGAGCAAGCGCACCTGGCCAATCTGAGGAGCTTCTGTAGGCTCCCCTCCCTTCACCACCTGCCAACCTAAGCTGCATGCCAAGATTCCAGGTGGTCCTCAGGGCAAGAAGGTTCATCAGAGATGGGAACCACAGGTGTGGAGGGGAGTAATCAGAGAGCGTCTGAGGGCTGTTGCCTCCCTGATGCCTGTCTATAAAGCAGGGTGGGAGAGAGGACCACCTGTTGGAGGTGAGAAACTCACCATGCCATCAAGTCACACAGATGCTCTGCAAACTTGGAAAGAAGCAGCTTGAGTCCCATCCCGTGCATCATCTTTGTTCTCTGTGATGTAAATTGTGCTGGGCTCCTGGCTCTCTCCCTGGGAGAAGGCCTCTATGCTGTATGTTCCACATCAAGACCCAGCCTGTAGTCCCAACAATGGGCTGAGGTAGACCTCTGGTGACTCAGATACTCCAGTGATGAGTGTGGTCCGCAGAAGGTGTCCGGAGAGCAGGAAGCACACAGCACCAACTTGGAAAGTTAATGAATGGGTTTAGTGATGGACAGACATGGAACTGTTAACATGCTTTAGAAAACTTACTTGACCTCAGCACATTTCTCTCCTTTTAGGCTGGGTGTGGGGTGAGACCTTCTTCTTTTTCCTTCACCCTCACTTGTATTTTATTGGATTATAAGATTCTGTCTTCTGTTCTTGTTTTGGCCACTGTCTATGCCAGGCTGCTATTAGAGCCTGACAGCTTGACCCTAAATCAAAGAAACCCTTTTATGTGTATTTAAAAACAAAACTAAACAAACAAAAACCTCTGTAGATCTTATTAAAATCTACCTTCAAAAGTGACTCCTTCACTTTTAAAAGTGGGGCTATTCCCATTCCTCTGTTTTATGCCTACACTTGGCACTTTGCAGGGGAGACCATTGGAGGAGAAGATGCTAGAGGTCTTAAATATGGTTCTCACCCATGGTTTGCTTGCTTTTATTAGACCGAGCTAAAGGGTGGGGGAATTTACACGCCATGAGAGAACAGATACTTGCATGTGCTTGTGTCTCATGGAGGTGATAGTGGGAGAGTTTGGTAAAGTAGATCAAGAAGGAAAACTTCAAGTTAGGCAGGGCGGGTCCTGAGTTTCTGGACGCAGGACCACACTCTCTGCAGTACCAGGCATGGGCCTGTTGTGCAGAAGGAACTCTTTTATTTGTAAAAGGAAAGCTTCAGGATGAGGGGTATCTCCAAGCTGGCCTTAGGGTCTTGAGAGATGCAGGGCTAATGGGATTGGCAGCTCTGACCTTGCTGCGTCAGCCTCCTGGCCCAGCTCCCACATCTTAACCTCCCTCGAGAGCAGCCTAATTGGCAGCATGGAGCTAAGGAGGGCCGGGTGGGATGAGGTGCAGGGCCCTACTGAGAGGAGGAGGGGAATGCAGTGCCTCCACAAACCCAGCTCTGGGGGTGGGGTGGAGCAGATTCCATGCCTGCCTTGTGGAAAGCGGAGGCATTGGGCACGGAGTGCTGTTGTGTGAATCGTGGCTGCATGGAGCATATACTGGCTTCCACGTTGGGCCCCCGGTAAAGGTAAGAGGTGAGCGGTGTGTGGCCCTGTTCCCACTGCTCCCCAGAATGTAAAAGGTGGCACAACATAGCTGGGGAATTGGATGGTAGAGCTGCCCACCGGGATGTTCCAGAGATGTGCTGGGCCACAGTCCCCAGGTGTGGGCTGTCACCAGGCCTTCCATCATACTGCAGGTTTTGAAATGTTTAAGGGCCCTCTGTTAAAATGCAAATACTCCTGTGAGGTTTGAGTCTTTATTATCCCCTATGCTAGATTTGCCTTTAATAAAACAACAAAAACCCAGCTTTATTGAAGCAGAATTTGTATACCATAAAACTCATTTTGAGTTGTGCCACCATCACAATCCAACCTTAAAACGCTATCACTCCAAATAGTCCTACTTGTAGCCATTCCCCATTCCCACCCCATCCCTGTTCCAGGCAATCACTGATCTTTCTGACTCTATGGATTTGCCTCTTGCCATTTCATATGAACAATACAATATGTGGTCTTCTGTGTCTTGCTTCTTAGGGTAATGTTCTTGAGACTCCTCCACGTTGCAGCATAATAGTAATCTGTTCCTTCATATTGCTGAATATTCCACTGCAAATACCACATTTCATTCACTGATGGTGAACATTTATTTCTAGTTTTGGGCTATTATGAATAATGCAGCTATGCACATTCATAGCTTCTGTTCTTATATGTATTTGGAGTATGTGCTTATTTTTGGGTAGATTACTTTAAAAAACTGGCTGGGCGGGCCGGGCGCGGTGGCTCACGCCTGTAATCCCAGCACTTTGGGAGGCCGAGGCGGGCGGATCACGAGGTCAAGAGATCGAGACCGTCCTGGTCAACATGGTGAAACCCCGTCTCTACTAAAAATACAAAAAAATTAGCTGGGCGTGGTGGCGCGCGCCTGTAGTCCCAGCAATTCGGGAGGCTGAGGCAGGAGAATGCTTGAACCCGGGCAGCGGAGGTTGCAGTGAGCCAAGGTCGTGCCACTGCACTCCAGCCTGGCGCCTGGTGACTGAGTGAGACTCTGTCTCAAAAAAAAAAAAAAAAAAAAAAACTGGCTGGGCACAGTGGCTTATGCCTGTAATCCCAGAACTTTGGGAGGCCAAGGCGGGCAGATCACCAGAGATCAGGAGTTCAAGACTAGCCTGGCCAATATTGTGAAACCTCGTCTCTACTAAAAATACAAAAATTAGCTGGACACGGTGGTAGGTTCCTGTAATTCCAGCTACTTGAGAGGCTGAGGCAGGAGAATTGCTTGAACCTGAAAGGTGGAGGTTGTGGTGAGCCAAAATTGCACCACTGGACTCCAGCCTGGGCAACAGAGCAAGACTCCATCTCAAAAACCCAAGCAAACAAAAAACTACCAAACTATTTTCCAAATTGGTTGTACCATGTTACAATCCCATCAGCAATATATGAAAATTATAGTTCTTCCACACTTTTGACATTTGGTATTGTCCTTTATTATAGCCATCCTAGTGAATATGAAGTGGTATCTCACTGTGGTTTTAATTTGCATTGCCCTCGTGCTAATGATTTTGTGCCTTTTCTTTTCACGTGCTTATTGATCATTCATATATCTTTGAGAAAATGTCCACTTGGCTGTTACTTTTTAAAATCCAGGGACAGAGAGATGGTCAACTTCCCTGGGAGGAGGAGAGGTTTGTCCTATTCACTGTTTGATCTCAAGTGCTGAGTACAAGAGTCAGAGAGTAGAAGGTCGTATATTAGTGTCCTGTGACTGCCGTAACAAATTGCCACAAACTTGGCGGCTGAAAGCAATACACATTTATTCTCTTTCAGTTCTGCAGATCAGAAGTCTAAATCAGTTTTACTGGGCCAAAATCAGGGGTCAGCAGAGCCTGCAGGGGCTCTAAAATTCCTTGCCCTTTCTAGCTTCCAGAGCTACCGTCTTTGCATTCTTTGGCTCTTGGCCTATAACCCATCTTCAAAGCCAGTAGCATAGCATCTCCAAATCTCTCTCTGCTTCCTTTGTAATATGGCTTTGTTTGTCTTCTGTAGTAAAATCTTCCTCTGTCTCCCTTTTAGAAGGACCCTTGTGTGATTACATTTAAGACCCATCTGAATAATCCAGGATAATCTCCCCATCTCAAAGGCCTTTATTTAGTCACACCGGCAAAGTCTGTTGTGCCGTGTAGGGTAACAATTCACAGGTTCCAGGGATTAGGACGTGGCTGTCTTTGGGGGCCATCATTCAGCCCACCACAATCAGTAACCTGTCAAATGCATGCGGCCCTATCAGCTCATAGTTCGGGGCTGGGTGGTCTTGAGGAAGACATCAGGCTGAAGGAAGTTGAAGGAAGTCTTCTGGAAGCACAGGTAGGCCCTGGAGGGATACCAGAGCCAATTGTGCTGGGGACCTGTCACCTCTTTCTTCTGACTCATCTCCTTTCTAGAAACTTTTTTTTTTTTTTTTGAGACAGTCTTGCTCTGTCGCCCAGGCTGAAGTGCAGTGGCGCCATCTTGGCCCACTGCAACCTCCGCCGCCTGGGTTCAAGCGATTCTCCTGCTTCAGCCTCCTGAGTAGCTAGCATTACAGGCGCAAACCACCACACCCCACTAATTTTTGTATTTTTAGTAGAGACGGGGAGGGTTTCACCATGTTGGTCAGGCTGGTCTCGAACTCCTGACCTTGTGATCCGCCTGCCTCGGCCTCCCAAAGTGTTGGGATTACAGGCGTGAGCCACCACGCCTGGTCTCTAGAATCTATGATATGCGGTGTTGGTTGCTAGCATGTGTGAGCCGGGAGGTGCAGAGGCAGCTAGCACTGTTACCAGGGTCGTGGGGGGTACAGGACCAGAACTCGGGGCCTCGCGCCCAGATCCTCTCGTCTTTGCCTTCTCCCAGCTCCCCCTCCAGGCCAACCGCCTCCACGCGGGGGCCCGGGGCTGCTGCCGCCCTGAGAGCTCAGCCCCCTCCCGGGCACTACTTCCCGGTCCCGGCCTCTCCGCTCTCCGAGGCGACAGCCACTCTGCGATCTCGAGCGCGGCCAGCAGAGGCCAGCATCCCCCGCGGAAAGGGTGGCCGGGCTGGGCGGGCCGAGAGGTGGGGCTCAGCGACCCGGGCGCGTCTGCCAGCCCTCTCCAGTGTGGGTTGCCGTTTCGCCGTCCCAGCCCCGCAGCGTTTTGTATCTTTCCACTTCTCCCGTGGCCCGCTGCGCTCTCGCCCTAGAGAAGGCACAGACTGCCTTGGGCGTGGCAGCCAGGAGTGGACGAGTGCGGCCTGGGAGGCGGTCCGGGCTTCCCCTGCCGCGGGCCTGGAGGAAGGGCTGGGCGCGGCGGGAAGGCCTGGGAGGGAGAGCTGGGCCTGGGTTGGTAGCGGCCTAAGGGGCAGAGACGTCTGTTTCTTGTTCACTGAAAGCTTTGAGAAGGACTTCCTGATAGCAGTGAACTTCTAGATTTGGAATGAGCTTCTCACCGAGCATCTCAGATTCCAAAGTGCATCTAATTCGGAAGTCCCCGTGGTTCCATCTCCGGAAGGTGGCGTTTCGGGGGGCGGGGCGCTGCCTGGGTGCAGAGGGCTGTCAGGCTGGTGGGAACTCCTCAGCGTGCAGCGCCTGTGAGGCTGCAGCAAGCTTTTGCTGCTAGGCTCTGAACGAAGCCTGCGATTAAGGCCTTAGTTTAATTGGCTGTGCTTCCACTTTTACTTGTGGACTGGTCTGAGCGGTTTCCTCCAGCAGCCTCCAGCAGCCTCAGCTACCCCATCACTACTTTGCCCCCTGAACCCAGGAACAAGCTATTCCACTGCAAAGGAGCTAAGACCTTCATTTCTTGCACCAACGTTTTTCTCACGGCTAATTTCTCTAGCCTCAGATAACTCAGAGATAAGAGCCCAGATCTGGGGTTAGAAAAAGACGTGGGTGTTAGATCTGACTTTGCTACTAGCTGGCCGGCAGATGAGGGGGGGAGCGCTTCACTCCTACCTGTTTCCTCCCCCTGTTAAATGGGGACGCTAATGACGCTTACTGCAGATGGGGGAGCTAACAGCACTTACTGCAGAGGGTGTTGTGAGGAATCACTCAGCAAATTCTTGGAAAGGGCCAAGGTTAGAACTCAAGGCTTTTAAAATCCCATCTCTTGGTCTGGGCGGATCCTGGGAGGGTGTCAAGCCAAGCTGATGGGCATGGGTATGGCTGTGAGGTGAGCCTGCTCCTGACAGGAAGTGCAGCCTTCCCCAGCTGACAGCGCTGTCTACAGTGCACGTCCTCACAGCACGAGACCCTCGGCTTCCCTTTGCTCCAGCTCTGAGATCACTCTCAGCAGTTCATTCCACGTGTAAGCGCATCCTCAGTTACTGTAGGAACCAGACCACGTGGGTTCAATCTCAGCTCAAGATCCACCAGCCCTGAGGCTTTGTTAAAGTCACTTCACCTCTGTGGGTATTGATTTCCCCATCTGCAAAATGCACAGAGCATGGGCCATCTCGATGCTTTGTGGTAACGCACGGGTGCTGCTGAGTGGGGCTTTTTGCACTCTGCAACCTGGCTCTGGCGATTCAGACTAGGAACGCTTGAAGTTTGATAGTAAGGCCAGAAAATGTTTAAGGAGAGAACCCAAGATAAGTTGGGCCTTCTGGTGAGGTTCTTGCTACTCCTGGACAGCATGCCCATCTCTGTAGCAACTCAGGGCCAGGCAGTGCTCTGGGGTTCCCAGACATCTGTGAGCATGACAGCTGCTCCAAAGCTGTCTTGGACGTGTTTGTCCTCTCTAATCAAAAGAGTCCCTCTCCATGCCAAGATGGAACTCTGCAGACAGTTTGAGGAGAAACTAAATTCTGGTTTTGAAGTAAACTTGGCCTCAGTCTTTAAAGCAGATTCACAATCTATTATGAATAAAGCTGCTAGGAACATTTGTGTACGACTTCATATGGACATATGTTTTCACTTCTCTTGGATAAATATCCAGGAGTATAATTTTTGGGTCATGTGGTTTCCTTGCTTGTAGAATTTCTGACTGAAAATTGTAAGATAGTTGGATAATTGTCCCCTGGAGGGAGATATTTCAGATATGATAGGGAGAATGCCACAGGTATTGGGAGTCAGGGGTGGTTTTCGTGAATATCAGGCAGCATCTCTGTGTGTGGGGGAGCTTGCCTTCCACCTTGACACACCTCTTGAGGGCAGCAGCTGCAGCTGCAAAGATGCAGGTCTTGGTGTGAGCCTCAGGGGCCCCTTACTGTATGTCACTGAAATCCATGTCGCTTGTTTCTTCAGAACGTGCTGATTGTGAGCATGATTCAAGGCAGAGTTGAGGCCTTTGTCCTCTGGTTGGCCTGGGTCATGGTGGCTTGGTGCTCAGGCAGGGCCCATGTTTCTGCTCTCCTGACCAAGTTTCTTGACCAACTGATTTGATAGAGCATCAGAATTCTCATTAACTCATTTTCCAGGCTGTCACAATAAGAGATTTTATAAGGAACTTAACCAGGGCTAATGCTTTTAATCACCACAAACTAACCTATTTTATACATTAACTGCCTTACACACTAACTTATTTTACAAAACAAACTGTAATACTTAATTTAATTTTCAGGTAGTCTGCATAACCTCCTAACCCGAGACAAAAGAGAATGCATATAGTCAACCCAAATGCCATCGTATATTGTTTTAAAATATTGTTTTGCTATAATTATTTTTAAATGAATTTATGTTTATTCTGTAAAAATAGAGATGGGGTCTTGCTATATTGCCCAGGCTGGAGTGTGGTCACCATTCACAGGTGTGATCATAGCACACTGTGGCCTCAAACTCCTGGACTTGGCTGATCCTCAACCTCCAAGTAGCTGGGACTACAGGTGTATACCACCATGCCCCACTTATAATCATTTTTGAATACGAGATTTTTCTGAGGTCTTAATGAAATGGTTTTCCTTATGCAAGCAAAGTAAGGTGAACATTTCATAAAACCAGAAAATAATGAAAATGGGGGGGAGTAGAGCTTATGCCTGTTACTGTGAGTAACTGAATAGTGCCTCTGTCTTCTACAACAGCCTGTAGATAGTTACATATAATTAATCAGGTCAAGGTACTGTTTACTCTGGTCTCAGGAAAAGCATCTACCAGCCCTGCTGTGATCTTATTTAATCCTCACAGCAAACCAATGGGTAGGAATGACTGCTGCACACGTTTTATAGATGACGGAATTGAGGCTCCATGGGTAAATCAGTTTTCCCTCCTCCCTTTGCTGCAGTTTAGTAGCTGAGATGAGCCATCATAGGGCGCCATGGGGCACAATGGCCGCCCGAGCGTGGCTGCTTGGTCTTTGTCTCAGTCATTGAGCTCCTAGTTTTCTCTGCCATGGTGCTCCCATATTTTTGTCATAAATGTCTCAGGGCCATTAGTTATTCTCACCCGCAAATCCTTGACTCTCTTTTAAAAATTAAACATTTCACCATGATGTTCCCTCTCCTGGAAGCCAGTTATCAGGGCTGGGCATCCCCCTGAATAGTAGGCCACATTTGTATGTTTTTAAATTTTTATCTACTGTACACATAAGAGGTTGCTCAGAGCCTATCAGATAAACCCAAGCACAGGCATTTTAGTCCTGAAGATTGCATTTTTTACCAGTCATTATTATTATTATTTTTTTTAGAAACCCGATGTTTATTTTCCATGAATCTTATATGTTGTTTAAGAGCCCACACAAGAACAGCTTAAGACCATTCAGTGGTTGCTCCTACCCATTCAGTGGCCTGAGCAGTGGGAGCTGCAGACCAGTCTTCCGTGGCAGGCTGGGCACTCCAGTCTTCAGTAGGGGAACTGCTGGATAGGCACAGAGGGCACCTGCACGCCTTCAGACCAGTCGGCAACCTCAGGCTGAGTAGCAGTGAACTCAGGAGCTGGAGAAGTCCGTTCACCCTGAAATTCCTCCTTAGTCACAGCCTTTTCAGCAGCAGCCTGCTCTTCTTTTTCAATCGCTTCAGGATCTCTGTAGAAGTAGAGATCAGGCATGACCTCCCACGGGTGTTCACAGGAAATGGTGCCAAGCAATGCGCAAAACTTCCCAAGCCAGCATCCACCACATCAAACCCACTGAGTGAGCTTCCTTGTTGTCGCATGGGATGGCAATGTCCACATAGCGCAGAGGAGAATCTGTGTTACACAGAGCAATGGTAGGTAGGTTAACATAAGACGCCTCTGTGAGAGGCTGGTGGTCAGCCCTCGGGTCAGTAACCACAAGCAGCCGTGGCTCCCGGAAGGCTGCCTGGATCTGGTTGGTGAAGGTTGCAGGAGTAAAGCGGCAGCAATTGGAGTGGCTCCAGTGGCAGCAGCAAACTTCAGCACGGCCCTCTGGCCAGTATTCCTGGAAGATATAACACTGACATCAGCAGGGTTTTCAATGGCAACAATGGCACGAGCTGCCAGGAGAAGCTTCTCCCAGGTCCTCTTCAGATTTATGATGTAGATGCCATCACTTTTCCTTTTGTAGATATACTGTTCCATCTGAAAGTCAAGGTTGGTGCCACCTAAATGGGTTCCTGCTGCCAGGAACTTAAGGACAGCCTCCTCTTTCATTTGCAGGACATCAAGGGCTCCGGACATTGTGAAAGTTTCCCCTTTCTGGGAATCCAGAACAACACCGTATGGAACCCACGGCAGGTAGTGAGGAAAAAGGTACCAGTCGTTATTTCTATTAATAGTGAAACAAACTCTGAGATAAAGTCCTTTTAATATGGGCTGCACATGTCCCCGCCTCGGCACGTCTGCCTCCAGGTGCTAAACACCTTTTGAACTGGAACTCTTGCCTCATTCAATGCTATTTTCAATTTGATGAACACCTGCTGCGTGCCAGGCACTCTGGAGAACAAAGATGGAACAGCCCCCTCCTTCCGTCTAGTGCAGGAGATGGACATTAAAATGACTGGCTAACAAGTCTGTAGAGGAAAAAGCAGGTGATTGTGGCTGAGGAGTGAGGACAGAACCCTTGAAAGATGGGGCTTTGGAAGACCCATAACCAGTGAGACGGACTGAGACCCAGAGCCATAACTTGGAGAGCGTGTGCCTTCCCACAGAGGAACTGAGCCCTGGGCTCCCTGGCCAGCCTCTTGGGCTCCTGTGAAGTCTCATCAACTTGTCCATCTTCTGGAATTTGAGAAAACACAAAGTTCTTTTAGGGTTCAGGTCCTGAACTCTACTCCCTGGTTACCAATATGTTCGAATGAGGTTTGGCTTGGTTGGAATTTAAGGTAAACAGGCCAGGCCAAGGAATGGGAGATGGAGGTAAGTGGGGCCTTGGAGACCTAAACAGATAGTGCAGCTTGTCCTCAGCAGCAGGCTCTGCGCCTCCAGTTCAGTCTCTAAATCTTGACTGCCAGGGCTGGTTTTCTGGTTCCCTGCTAGTGCCCTGCTTGGTCACTCCTGCCTGGCCAGTGGAGGACTGCCAGCCTCTTCTCCTGTTAGCCCATCCCACACTGACTGGCAGCGGGTGCCAGGAAAATGGCTGTCTTCCTCTCCTTGGCCCAATGAACCTGATCTTTACAGGGAAACTTAAGAGACCCCAGAGATGGCCAAGTTCCTGTTGGTCAAAGTGTGGCCCAGGACCGAGGATGGCCCAGAACCCTCTGGGGGCATCTGTTAACAAGGCACGTCCCTGAGCCTCATTCCAGACCCCCTGAACCTGATCTCAGGTGGGCCTGGGATTTACTGTCTCATTAGTTGTCCTGGTGATTCCGACTGAAAACCTCAGAAGCAGCCCCACATCTTCCTTTCGCATCCAGTGAGTAAACCGGAGTCTGACAGGTGAAGACACTGCCTGTAATGGCTGAGCTGGGATGAGAGCACAGGACCACTGCCAATCCAGAGTCAGTCACTCCACTCAACACTGCTGCTCTGCTCTTTTTCTTTCCTCTGACTGTGCAGACCAAAGTCCGGGTCTTGGGCATTCAGCCCTGGCAGCCAGCCCAGTGGGCTGGTAGTTACTGTAGAAGAGGTGAATTCAGGAATTGCAAATTGAATGCAACTGGTCCCTGGAAGCTGTTCGCTCAGTGTTTTCAGCCTGTGGCTTCCTTGTGAACAATCCTCTCCTCCATCTAGCACCACTCCTGTAGGCCTAGCTGTCACCCTCAGCACTGGCCCTGACCGGGCCCTAGCTCTGCACTCAAGTGCATCTCCATAAACACCCACACCACACTCTCTGACCTCCCTTTGCTGACATAGGGTGGAGTCTCAGGCCATTCCACCTTCCACCTCCCTGCATCAAAAAGTAAAGATGAATGAGGAACATGTCTGAGCACAGGAAGAGCCCTGAAACCAGCACTGCAGGACCCAAGTTCTAACCTTGTGTGGCTTTGAGCAAGACACTGACCCTTTCTGGCCCGTGCAGGACGCCATTCTGTGCATTTGTCCCTTTGGCTTCTCATTCTAGCTTAGTCTACCCCACCCATGGGTTGCAGGGTAGACAAGTCAGAAAAAAAATCAACCCCTCCCTGTAAGGGTTATTGCCGAGTTTAAAATGAGGAAACTGAGACCAGCCTAGGAAAATTAAATGCCAATTTATTAAGCTACCGGGCGAGGTTCTGTGGTTCGGGAAAGGGGGGGCCAGAGAAGTCGGGCTTGACTCCTCTTGGGCGTGGGGTTTTATAGGGAGTGAAGGCATTCTGATTGGTTGTGGAGAAACAGGACGTGGACGGCGCCAGCTGCTATTGGTAGGTAGGCGGGATTTCCGGTGAGTGGACCGCCCAGGGGGTGTGGGACCTGGGTGGAGCAAAATGCTATTGGGCAGGTTTTGGCAGGGCTTCTTTTAAACTGTGGCGGGGTTTTCCAGGCAGGCTAGGTGCCGGGTGCAGAGTTTAGTGTTGAGTGCAGATTCTGGTGTGGCGTGCAGAGCCGGGTGTCAAGTGCAGAGGTGGGTGTCGAGTGCAGAGGTGGGTGTAAGTGCAGAGGTGGGTGTGTCTGGCCTGGCAAGGCGACCGGCCTTACACTCCCCCACTGGGCTAAGGTGACCTCTGCTTTTGCTTACAGTTTCCTTCCCAGTACAGTGCTACCCCATGGAAAGTACTCAGCATTTGAATTATGGATAAATGTGAATTTAGAGGCACAAGAACACTGGTAATCAGGGGAAGCACTTGAGCTGAAAAGGCCCCTCGAGGCTACATTTCCTGCCAATGAGTTGCAGTGAATTCCTTCCCTGAATACTTTCAATAAATCCGACTTTGCACTTGAGGATCTGATTACAATCAATACAGCCCTAGAATGTGGTCTTGGCCTCCTCACTTGTGAAATGATGAACTAGATAAGATGGGCCCTCCTCCTTCCTCTACCTTTTCTCTGGAACTTTCTCCCACCCCCTCCCACCCATTATCCAGCTGGTATCTGCCCTCCTGAGCCCCCTGCCCCTCCGGAGAGACCCTGCCCACATTTTTCCTCTGTCCAGACTTGGGTGTGCCTGTGGCCAGGCCTCCCCACCTCCTTCCTTGTGAACCTGTGGGCTGGGATAAAGGAAAAAAGCTGGACATTCTTTAGTTTTTACCTCTTCCTCTTGACATAGGTGACATTTTCAATCCTTCCAGCCCCAGTCAGTCCACAAGTACTTATGGGACACCAGACCTTGCCTGGAGCAGCCTGAGGGAATCAAACAGGAGCCAGTCCCCACCCTCCAGAAACTGTGTGGCTAGGGGGAGAAGATCACATGCAGGAAAAACAAGTCGTGACAAGAGGTGCCATGAGACAGTATATGGCTCACTTCTGCACGGCAAGAGTAAAGGGCTTAGGGTTAGAGGCACTGCTTTGGTGCCTGAGTTCTGACTCTGACAATTATTAGCATTGGGACCTCAGGCAAGTTACAGATCTGAGCCACAGTATCTTGTCTATAAAGTGGGGAAAACAGGGACCCTTGAAAAATACAAAATCACCTTTAGACCAACATTATAAACCACTGCAGGCAAGATCTGCTGGGGGATCTAAATTCAGTGGATAGGAGTTGGAGGAGAAATAGGCTATCCATAGTTTCAAAGTATTTCCCTCAGGGTACTTACCAGTTATGAAAAGAAAAAGTAATTTTACTATGGAGAAGCCTACCAGATACCACCTAAATCAAGTGACCAAGGTTAACACATCCTGTAATAAAACAAATTAGCATCATATACCTGCTAGTGATAGGGACAGGAGGCAGAGAAATTCTGGGCAGAAAATGGTGGGTCCCCAGCAAAAACCCCACCCTCAAGTCTAAAAGCCTAAAACCGTGGCCTAAAGCGAGAACTTCTATCCCTGTTTTCCCACTCAAATGTTGCCTTTTCCTAAACCACCCATGGCCCTGCCCCATCCCATCCTGTGCCTATAAAAACCCCAGACTCAGCTGGCAGACAGGAGAAGCAGCTGAACATCAGGACTATAGCTGGATGTTGAAGAGAAGCAGCTTGACTTCAGAGGGGAGAGCTTGATGACATAACTTAGGAAAGGAATCTGGCTGGAGACAGCCGGACTTCAGGAGAAGATTATCTACCTCCACATCCCCCCTTTCAGCTCCCCTTCTGGCTAAGAGCCACTTTCATTGGCAATAAAATAATAACCCCCCACATTTACCACCCTTCAATTCTTTCATGTGACTTTATTATTCCTGGACCCAAGAAAAGAGCTCAGGGGCCACAGGTGTGGATACAAAAGGCTGCTACACTGGCCCTTTTCCCTCACTGGTGGAGGGCAGCTGCCCTGTGCGATGAGGCAAAGGGCCACTGAGCTGTTAACACTCAAGTTGTCCGTGGATGGCAGAGCTAAAAGAGCACTGTGACAAGCTGTCTGGGGCTTCGGGGGTCACCCCATCTGGCTGGCCAGTTCCAGCACTTGTGCCCTCCAGTTCCCACCTTGTTCACTTGTGTGCTCCCTCCCATGAGGAGCTGAGAGCAGCAGGCTGAGTAAACGAGGCACCCCTGTCATGAGTCCCACAAAGGGGTCAAAGAAATATCCTGTTTCATCAGTATGATGCACTGAGAAGGACAAAATATCACTTCTGTGGTATTCCTGCCAGAAGTGCATAACCTCCATCTAACTATAACCGCCCAATGGGTTCACCTTGCCTGCTGCCCAGACAGCCGATTTATCAAGACAGGGGAATTGCAATGGAGAAAGTACTTCATGCAGAGCCAGCTGCATGGGAGACTGGAGTTTTATTATTACTCAAATCAGTCTCCGTAGCATTCAGGGATTGAAGTTTTTAAGGATAGTTTGGTGGGCAGGGGTCAGTGAGTCAGGAGTGCTAATTGGTTGGGTCGGAGATGAAATCATAGGGAGTCGAAGCTGTCTTCTTGTGCTGTCAGTTCCTCAGTGGGGTAGATCAGATGAACCAGTTTATTGTTCTGGGTGGTGCCAGCTGATCCATCGAGTACAGGGTCTGCAAAATATCTCAAGCACTGATCTTAGGTTTTACAATAGAGATGTTATCCCCATGAGCAATCTGGGGAGGGTCAGAATCTTGTAGCCTCCAGCTGCATGACTCTTAAGCCATAATTTCTAATCTTTTTGCTAATTTGCTAGTCCTACAAAGGCAGTCTGGTTCCCAGACAGGGAGGGGTTTGTTTTGGGAAAGGGCTGTTACGGGTCTTTGTTTCAAAGTTAAACTGTAAACTAAGTTCCTCCCAAAGTTAGTTAGGCCTATACTCAGGAATGAACAAAGACAGCTTGGAAGTGAGAAGCAAGATGAAGTTGGTTAGATCTGATCTCTTTCACTGTCTCAGTTATAATTTTGCAATGGCAGTTTCATAATCATGAAAAAAACATCAGAAAATTTGTTGAGGTATGTAGTTAATAATATACCAATATTAATTTCCTGGTGTTGATAATTTCGCTATGTTTGTGTAAGATGTTAACATTAGGGGAATGATACACAGAACTCTGTACATTTTTCCAACTTTTCTGTAAGTCTAAATAATTTCAAAATGAAAAGTTTGTTTTTTTTTTTTTTTTTTTTTTTTTACGGTCTTGATCTGTTGCCCAGGCTGGAGTGCAGTGGTGCGATCTTGGCTCACTACAACCTCCACCTCCCGGGTTTGAGCAATTCTCCTGCCTCAGCCTCCCAAGCAGCTGGGACTACAGGCACACGCCGCCATGCCTGGCTAAGTTTTTGTACTTTTAGTAGAAACGGGGTGTCACCATGATAGTCAGGATGGTCTCGATCTCCTGATCTCATGATCTGCCTGCCTTGGCCTCCCAAAGTGCTGGGATTACAGGTTTGAGCCACCATGGCCGGCTGGAAGAGTTTCTTAAAAAGTGACTCAGTGACTGGGTATGGTGGCTTAGACCTGTAATCCTAGCACTTTGGGAGGCTGAAGCAGGAGGATCACTGGAGCTCAGGAGTTCGAGACCAGCCTGGACAACATAGTGAGACCTCGTCTATATTAAAAAAAAAAAAAATGACTCAGCATTTTGTAAGGAGTAAAAGAGATGACACATAAATAAGGTGCTTAGCACTAACACAGTAAATGCTCAGAAGTTTGTTTTAAAGCCCCTCAACTGCTCAAGTTTGAACCTCTATTATTTTTATTATTTGATAAATACTAAGGGTGGCAGGTAAAGAAAAGGGCAATCCATTCAGGGCAGGAGGACTAGCAAGAGCATACACCTAGAGGTAGAAAGATACCTGGTACGTTTGTGGGGGCAGAGGGCATAAGCTGACCAGACAGGTGAAAGCAGAAGTCTTTAATTTTCAAAAAAATACGGAAGTAATGGGAAATGAGGCAGGAAAGGCCTCAAATGCCAAACTGGAGAGCCAGCTTTAGTTGGATAAAGGCAGTAGGAAGTACCTCTGTTCAAAACGACAACAGAACTCAAGAAGTTCCTGCCTTTCAGAAAGGCCCAAATCAGGAGGGGCCCCACTGCTCTGCAGAGCTCCCTTGTCATTCATAAAGGACAAAGGATCTGAGAAACAGGAAGCCTTCTGAGAAGTTTTCTAGGACTTTGGAATGTAAACTTCTTCACCATGAGTGAAGGATAAACTCCAGCCAGTAGGATCCGATTCTGCAGGGTGGTAGTGGTGGGGGAGGGGGTCTGTGGCTGGTGCTCTGAGGTGAGAGGCAGTGAAAGCGGAACCTTCTTCCTGGGGCCCTTGGAAGCTGAGCATCCTGGGTGGAAATCCAAGCGGAGTCTGCTTCCTGCCTGCTGGTTCCGATGCTGAAGTGCAAAAAGGAGAAAATGGATGTTGGGAAACAGTCCAGGGACATTCAGCATCAGCTGGGAAGTTAAACCAAATGCAATGTGAGTATGACTTGCTGTGTTCAGAGAGGTGGGAGGCCTACTTGGCCACACGAGGAGACAGAAAATGAGGCTCAAGTTCACGCTCACCCATATGGGTGAGGGACTGGTCCTGTCTGGAGCTTCCTGGAGGTGCAGACGCTGCCCCCTGAGTTGGCACACTTGGCCCTGGAAGCCTTGGGAAGCAGCCTATTTGAGGATTTCACCTTGCGGGGGCAGGATAGACCAACTTGAGGACCTGGGATTGTGGCCTGGCAGGGCTTTGTGCTGGCGCCACCCATCATCTCCCTTCTGAGAAGAGGGGCTACAGCAGTAGAAAGTTAAAGCAAGTGGGACCTGAATGTGACTTGCTATGTTTGGTGGAAGGTGTGGGTGGCTCAACTGCTCAGCTGCATGTGGAGCCTTGGAGAGAGTTTTGTCCAATATTCTCAATCCTGGCTGCATATTGGTGTCACCTGGGACTCCTTTTCGCAACACCAATTCCACAGCCCCGAGCCCTTAGACATTCCATTTTAATAGGTTCCAGGTGAGACCCAGCCATAGCTAGTTTTAGGATATCAGTGGTTTGGTTTTTCTTTCTTTCTTTCTTTTTAACTTTTTATTCTGAAAAACAGAGGGAATGGAATAATCTCACCCTCCTACCCCACATTTACCTATTATCCCATTTAAACAATTTCAACACTTAGCCAGTCCTCTTGCAGCACTTCCCCCACCTGCTCTCCGGGCACCCGCCCCCTGCTTTACTTTGAAGCCATCACAGACATCCTGTGCCCATGATTGCAGGATCCCCAGGTGGTTCTCTTGTGCAGACAGGATTGAGACCCACAGATCTAGTCCAATCCCTTCATTAAGTAGGTAAGCAAACTGCAGCCCAGAAGGAGAAAGGACTTGCAAAAGTCCCACAAAAAGTCCCTTCCTACTTTAACATTCTATGAACATGTGGACTTGGAAGCACTATAGAGACTTCTGAAGTGTCTTTGTTGAAACACTTCTGGGAAGGTTCACCCAGGAGCCAAGGCCTCCCAGAGATAGATTGGGCTCTGCCTCAGGTGCCAACTGAATGCTTGTCTCTTCTGGTTCAGTCCTGCTTTGTTCTGCTTAGTCTTATTTAAGAATGCTCAGTTATGAGCATTTTTGAATCCTTTCAAACTGGGGTCCCTTTGGTTGAAAGTCAGTGGCTCCATTTTCTGGCTGCAGGGCCAAGTGGGGCTGTGATGACTCAGGGCTGGGAGAGCCAGGGTTTCTAGCCCAAGGAGCTCCTCTAAGCTCCAGAGACATGGAGGCCAAGTATTCTCAGAGGTTCACACACTCTGCAAAAGCCAGGTGGCAGGGCCTGGGGCTGAGGATGAGCTTCCCCGCAGGAGCCTGTGGGCATGCCATATCTCTCCTCTTTTCTAATCAGAGAACAGATTCGAATTGTGAAACCAAGTGTTTGTTGACTCAGGACCTCTTTCAGAGGGAAGCAAATCCTTGGGGTGCTCAGCTTGACCTCTGCTGGGTCTAGTTAGGAAGGCTCGGGGTTGGGGAGTTGTTAGTGGTAACGGTAGCCCCAGAGTTTGGTGTGACTTTGGCAAATGTGCAGGGAGCTGGAGTGATTCCCTTTTCCTGGTGCTCTTCCACGTGACTCTGCAGAGGCAGCCAGCAGCCCTACTGGCTGGCTTTTAAAGAAGTGGTGGTTTGGCCCAGGGCTGTGCAGAGAGAGAAGGCTGTGTGTGCTCTACCCTCAGGAGGGCTGGGGGCAGGGTATGCCAGCACATCCCTGGATCAGCCTACACCCTGTCAGGGTTTCAAAGGGTAGAAACTCTCTGAAATTTAGAAGATCAGGGACCCCACATCTTCATTTGACATTTAGCCTGAAGTCCAAGGGACAGTCAATGTTTGGCCCCTTAAATCAGTGGCTTCCAGTGGAATTATAGCTGGGGCCCTGACTTGAGCTACTGCTGTTTTTGTCACATCTATGTTTAACCTCTAGATTGCTAGCTAGAATTGTGTATATGTGGGTGTATGTGGGTGCACGTGGGTGCATGTGGGTGTTGGGAGAGAGGGTTGTCACAGTGGACTGAGTGTTCATCACAGAGAGAACTTGGAGACACACGGGATAACTGGAGAGTAAAGTTCCAGACTGCAAAACCCTTACGGTTCAGTTGATAAGCAGGCAGTCCCATATACATGGAAGAAACCAAGGATGCTTGTATTTCTGTGTGCCAGCAAGGCAGGCTCAGGGGGCTGGTGTCCACCAAGTGTGGCTGTCTAGGGGATGGCTCAGAGTAGTAGGGGACTAGCTAGAGGCATGGTAGCTAGAGCTAGCAGAGTTCCACAGAGCTAAGTGTTGTCTTTGGAACAAGAACCAAAGGTAACCTAGGAGCCTCCTTACCCTATTTCTGAATGCAGACCATGGGGTCAATTAGGGTCTATGTCATGTCAGGACCAGCCATGGCAGCCACCCACCTCTTTACCCTCTGTCATTGCATCCCCAGATGGCCAAGCCAAACAATACCTTTATTTTTCCAGGAAATGTGCAAATGCATTTTATGATATTTCAGGCACACATTTAATTTTTAATTAACATAAATGTGTATGCTATACAGGTAACAGTACAGAAGAAGGCACATACCTAAATTGGCTAGTGACATATTCCAACCTCAGATTCAGGTCCAGTAGAACTGGTTGGGCTTATGGAGATTGCTAACCTCTTCCCTCAAAGAGGACCCAGGATGGGATTGAAGCAGGGGCAGCCGCGAGAAACAGATCTCTCGGACACCGAACTAAGAAGGAAGAGGTTTTATTATGGCCTGGGAGTGAGGCAACAATTTGTCCAACCTCAAAGTTCCCCTAACAAAGAGAAGCTCTGCCTTTATATAGGCTTACACTCTAGATATTACACATGAAAGAATCTTACGTTTATAGCCTTAGAAATTACAAGTGAAAGGGTCTTGGGTTTACAGTTTTAGAAATCATATATGAAAGAGTCTTGGTCGATGGAGGAGTTGGGGTGGGGTTTTGATCTTGTTTAAATAAAAACAATGTCTTCCAGAGATTCTCCCACACCATGCCTGCTATTTACAGGAAGGTGATTTAGGAGGCGCCAGTCAGCCAGCCTTTTCTTCTATTAAAATGCAGTGTGGAAGTCAAGGCGGAGGTGATCCTAGATGCCTGGGTCTCCTTCCTCAGGATGACACGTTAGGCAAGGCTGGGAGGTCACCTGGCCCTGTCACATGTGTGATCTTGGGGAAGTACAAACTTTGCTGAGACTTTTTACCTTCACTGTCAAACTGCATGGGCTCATTTAGCTTCTTGCCAAGATCCTTTTCAGCTAATTCTTTTCTTTTTCTTTAATTAAAAATCCAGAGATTAAATTGCCCTAGAAAATGCAAACATTCAATGGTGTTACCAAATTAGAATTTCTGCTCCTCACTTTCAGAGCTCTTTCCAAAGAATTTCATTTAAAGAAAACAAACATTTAAATTAAAGTTGCTGTTCCTCAGTCTGCCTGTTGCCTGTTGCCAGGTGTTGGGAGGCAAACAGCAGTTTGGAGATTATCTGGCTATTCTTCTGAGTGTAGTTGCTGAGGTCGGGGGAGACAGAAGGACACAAGGCGGCACATTCTTGGCTCCTGAGCGTAGGAAAGTATGCAACGAGGTCCAGGTGGCTTTTCTGTTGGCTGACGCTTTGCAGTCTTTGGGAAGAGGCAGCATCGGGTGCTCTAGAAACAGGCTGTCTCCTGGCCATCGGCTGCCCAGGTAGCCTGGGTCCTGCTGGCTGGTTGCAAGTTTGTCTCAGGTTGTCCAATCTCTCTCCTTTCCGCAGCCCCTGAGAGAGTCCATCCCCACTCCAGCCCCAGGGCCTCTGCCTTGGTATCCTCATGTTCCCCTGGCCTTGAATCCACATGTCCAGCATGTCCTGTCATCTTCCTGGCCCCTGAAGAAAATATCACCCCTGAAGCCAGCAAGCTGCTCCTTCCTTCAGGTCTTGGAGCTGTAGGAAGACACCCATTAGTTGGTTTGTTTCCCTTTGGCATCATTACGTCTTGATTAGTCTGCTTGCCCCACTACACTGATTAATCCTTGGCTGGGGGCACCTTTCCTCTATTTTGAGCACTTCACTCTCAATCTCTCCAACCCTAGAGTGTAATTCCAAGACCCTGAAGTTCTCTTCCAGCTCACAGGATCCTGGGACTGGCTCTGGAGAGAGTTAAATGGGACATTTAACTCAAAGACAAATCTACTGTAAGGTTCTGATCTGAATCCCCAAATCTGCATGTTCCCATGCAGAGCTTTCAATTCCCGCTTCCTCAGTTCCCCCGCCTGGTATGGCTACCCTTAGAGGGATAAACACTCACCAGCAGACTTGGGCTCATGCCATGGCCTGTGGTATTTCTGGAGAGCCCAGTGTCAATAGATGAACATTTTCACAAGCACAGCTGCCTTCAGCTGGATGACAACCAGGCCTCACCTCCCTGGCCAGAGGCCCCGGCACACGGGGTCCTCAGTCACTCACTGTGGCTGGCCCACCACTGGGGGTGGGGTCCATCTTGGAGCAGCCTGCACAATCCCAGCAGCTTCTCCTCACCTTCCGCATTCTCCCAGCAAGACCACAGCCCCTCACAAAGAGCTGCCATAGGATGGTTGAGGGGAAAATTCAGCTGTCTTTATTATCTCCTATTCTCCAAATGGTTTATGGGAAAGAAATCAGGGCAACTTCATTTTCTCTGAGGAGGAAGACTGCAGCCAACACTCTTATTTAACTTAGCCACTCCAGTCCTAAGGGCTGATCACTTGGGTCTGTCTTGAGAACAGAGTCTTTGGAGCAAGCAAAGTGTGTTTGAAAACAGTGAGATGCAGGTCTCCTCTTGGGGGCTACAGGCTGCTGATTCTCAAAAGGAGGCTACACCAAGGGAATGTGAGCAATGGAGAGGAAACTCAGCCTCTCTCCAGATGTGGAGTCTGGACTGCGGGTTCCATAGTGCCCTGGGCCCGGTGACCTGAGGAGCTGAGAGAGGCCCACGAGCAATCAGCAGGTCACCAGTCTTTATTAGGCACTTAATGTGTGTGGAGGGGTTGGCAGAAAGGCTACAGGTAGGGAAGCTAAAATGTCCTGGCCCCCTCCTGGGAAGCTTAGAGACCAATTGGGGAAGTAAGACCAACACAGAGAACAGTGAGAGCACATAAGGGCCACCAGCTCACTCTGTGATTCTGGACAGTGATCTTAACCTCTTAATGTTACTGGAGATAATATTAACAAGAGTCAAGGCTGCACCAATCAGATGAATTTTTTTGAGGTTCCTTCTGTTTCTAAGACTGATGACTCTGTGAGTCTACACTGTACTTCAAACTTCTTGTTCAAAGGAGTTAAAAGAAGGGTAGTGCTTGTGGGCTAAAATGGTCAGAGATTGCCTCCTAGATTGGGAACTCTTGCAGGTAGGATTGGTGAGTTTAATCTTTGTATCTCAATCCCTAGTCCACTCCTGGAATTCAGCAGGTGCTCAATAAATGCACCTATCCCAAAGGAGTGGCTGGGGGAGGGGGAGGAGCTTGGTCTGAGTTTTGAAAGAGTAGAATTTGTTGGGTGCCTAGGAGAAGGGAAGGCCTTTTGGGGAAGGCAAGGCTGAGCCAGGAAGCCAGGGTAGGGACATGGCATGCACTGTGGCTGCAGGCTGGTGTGCCTTGCTGTTTGCTGACAGCTTCTGCACAGCAAGGCATTTAATGTCTGAACTCTTTAATGTCTGCTGACTATAGTCAGTCTATGGTGTTTCAGCCCATCTGGACTCTGGCCCCATTAGTGTGCCTTTATCTATACTGGAACAGAACAAGAACTCAAATGTGGAGTCAAGGACCCTGGCTGGAATGGGGGAGCAGCCCAAAGCCCCAGGAGCAGTAGTGCAGAAGCCAAGCTTGGCGAGGTTTCAGACTCGGCAGCAGGTCGTTGAGAGTGTGGGTAGGAATTCAGATATTTTGTTCAGGGAAGTGGGAGGAATTTTGAGTTCTTCATGGAAAATAGGATAGGTTAGCTCATTTATTACTCATCCGGTCTTTTAAAGGATAACACAGACTTAATGCTAATCTAAAAGCATTTTCCAACAAAAAGCTCTGAAATGCCAAAGGGACACAAGAAATGTCACAAACAGCTCCCTTTCCAGCAAAAGAAGGATGGTGGTGAAGAACGATAGCAGAGTCTTGGGGCTTTCCCTGGAGCCTGGAATGAAAGCCCCTTCATGGTCCATGTCTATTTGATTACTGCAGACTCTAGGTTCAGCATTATTTCCGTGCACCACTGAGGAAGTAAAATCCAGAGAGAGAAGGATGTCTATTTATTGGCTCTCCAAGCGGAGCTGGCGTCTCCGCTGTCTGCCTCCCAGATGAAGCTATTTGGGTTCACTCCAAACCTTAGGGAGTGGACAGAGGCCGGTCTGCTGGGGATGGAAGCTTTTCTGGCTGTCACTCCACTCTCCCAACTTCCCAAATCCAAGGCAGGTGTGTTTTCTAACCTGCCTGATTCAGCCTCGGATGCTCAAGATCAAGGGGGTTTCCTCAGTATTATTTCTGGTCTCATGGACACTGGGCAATGGGGTGGTAAGTAGCTTTTGGGTTCTCCCAGGTTTTAATGTGTCACTCAACCAATGCCTAGAACTACGTTAGGCATAGTTGGGAGATAAAGAAAATGCATAAGACAGAATTGCTTGCCTCAAGAAGCACATGGAGGTTTAAGATATCAAGATTAACACATTCAAACCAATTAGAAGTAGACTGTGTCAAGGTGGCAATTAAAGACAACTCTTAGAGCTCAGCCATGGCTGGCCTGTTTTGGAGACACAGCACAACACAGAAAGAAACTCAGGAGTGCCTGGGCTAGAGATTCTTAGGAGGCCAGAACTTCCTCTAGCAATAAGAAATAAACTCAGGGATGGGAAAACTTCAGGATGCAGGACTCATAAAAATCAGGTGGCCTCTCACCCTAGAGATGATTTGCCATCTCCTCTTTCTCCTCCATTAAGATAATGTCAAATAATAGCCAACATTTATTATGTGCCAGGCACTGTTCTAATTGCTTTAACAGAAGTAGATCAGTTGATCCTCTGAATACCAGTGAAGTAGGTGCTATTATTACCCCCATTTCTGGATAAGGAAACTAAGGTACCGGGAGGACCCAGCCACACTGCCAGAACCCAGAATCCAGAGTAAGGTTCCTGATCCCAAGCTGAGGACCTGGCCAGGACTTAGGAGGTGAGAACATAGTAGAGACTGCAGCAGAGATGGCCCCTTGGAAGTTCTGGAGGGATGCAGAGATGTCCTTCCCTGGGAAGGCAGCCACATCAAAGAACTCCCACCCAAGGGCTCTTGGCTGCAAAACCAGCTCTACCCCTCCCTCTTTACTCCATGCTTCAGCTTCTGGGAGTGAGGGAAGCAGCAGATTGCAGCTTCCCCAGGCTTCTTGCTGACTAAATATCTCATCCACATACTTTCCTCCTGTTTACACATCATGGTGAGCAGGTGGGCAGAGCATAGCCACGTAGATTTTCAGACAGTCCCAGGAATACCAGGATTGGGGATGGCAGGCAGAGACTGTATCAGCAAAGGAAATGTTGGTCGAACTAATGACCTGGTAACTTCCATAAGGGATCGCAGAGGGATGCTGGACAATGTGGCAGAGAGTCTGCTTGCTTTGGAAACTTCTAGAAGAGAGAAGGGGAAGTAGGTCTTCTGGAGGATCCTGAGCTTGAGCTGATCACTGGAGAGAGTGGAAGTAAGAGGAGCTGGGTGGGAGCCTCCTGGACAGAGATGAGAAAGACTCTGCACACCCACAGGACCATCCATGCAGGGTCCCAGGGAGGCCACAGTGAGGATGGGAAGGGCCAGAGTGGAGAGGTAGAGAGGCCTTCACTGTGAGCTTCAGGAGCGCCTGCTTGTTAGGCTTTGAGAGTCCTCAAAGAGCCTGAGAATGGAGCTGCTGTGTTCTCCACAAATCCTTATTTTACTTGTTTTGAATAAAACTGAAGCAAAAAGAGAGAGAGAATCCTATTTTCCTTTTATAAGAGACAAAACTTCCAAAATAGGTCATTTTTGCAGTCCAGTTGCTTTGATAGGAAAATTGTGTGCATAGCGATATTTAAATGAGAGCTATATCTGTGGTGAGAATAGCTCCATTTCCCTGAAATGTTTGCAGCCATAGCATTCCACGTCCACAGGCTTGCAAATCTCTCCCAATGCTCAGCCCACAACCTGCTCTTCCACCCACACTGAAACTGAGTCTCTCTCCAGAACAAATAATACTATGTCTTTCTCCAGGCCATGAAAGGATGGTAACATTCCTACAGAAAATAGCAGCAGCTAGGGGCCTTTGTTGAATTAAACAGGAGGCAGCAAATTCAGGAACTAGATAATGAACACCTACTGTATGGCAACTACTGGGGAATACAAGAATGAATAAGACCTTACCTTGCCTTGAAGAGGCTCAGAGGCCCAGGGAACCCATAAGAGACACAGCTCAGGGTGCCCTGGGGGCTGGGTGACGGATTTTTCCAGTTTTAGCACTGAAAGTTCCACATCCCAGGAAAACTGCCCTAAACCTACATCCCCAGTCCTAGTTAAACTGGGGCTATTGTTTACCTTCCTGGGGGCTCTGACTGTTGGAATCTGTTTCCTCATCTCATTCCTTGCCTCTATCCTACTGGTACAAACAGGCTTTTGAAATTAGCTAGCATTTAACTTCAAATAATAATAATGATTGATAATGAAACTAACAACGGCAACAGCAGTCTGTCTTTTATGGTGGTTCTCCACCCGGCTGCCTATTAGAATCCCTTGGGAAGCTTTTAAAAAGATCAGCACCCAGGTCCCATCCTAGAAAAATTAAACCTGACATTCTCAAGGTGCTTTCCATGCGTAAGCAGCAGGAGAAACACTGCCTAGGGTTTAGGATGCCACAGGAGAAGCAGCAGGAAGGGGGGCTGCCCAACCCTGGTGTACTTCCTGGGGTGTTTTCAGCTTCTGAGCCAGACCAGGGCCGCTCAGGGATGGCGGGGACATACCCAGCAGGTCCTAACACAGACGCTAATTTGGGAAGCAGCCTCTGAGCCACACATCACAGGCACTCCACTGTGTCAGTCCTATCTTGGGGCATGGTGGGAGACGCATGGCCACGCAGCTGGGCTCAGTGCCTCTTTGAGAAGGACTGTGAAGTGTGGCTGTCCTCTCCAGCGGGCCTGGGAACCTACGAGAGTCCCTGCCCACCCATTTCCAGGCCCCTGGCCTTGCTTCAACAAGTCACGCCTGGGCTGTTTTCTAGGCTGTTGCTCCCTGGCTGTTCTGGGTTTCTCATTTGTCACCTCCATGAGAGAAATTAACAGTTTTGCCAGACCCCATATAAACAGGAAGGCAAGCTGTTAACAAGAGCCTCCTGCCCTGCTGCCAAGCCCAGAGCTCACGTTTCCTTCCTCAGAGCCTGTCAATTGTAAAGAGGAGAAAAGAAAAGAATGGGCCTCTCTGGGCACTGTATGGGTTCTCTTGCGGCCACTTGAATGCCAGTGTCGGGCTCGCTGACAGCTGGGTCTGCAGCTGGCTGGTTTTGTCTGTTTTTTGAGGGGATAGCCAGGGATAGCCACTGATTAAACCAGGAACAAAGCAAGACTACACTTGTGGCTGTGCACACCAGTGCTGCTGAACGGCAGAGAACAATTAATTGCCATGTTGTGGAATGTGTGGATGGGGGCAGGGAGGCAGTTGGCAAATGTAAGAATGTGCAGGAAAATGTCAAGCAAGTGCTTGTGTTCATTAGAAGCTGAGGCAGAGGGGAGCCAGCTCTCCATGTGTTCCCAGGACCTACCACAGTGTCAGAGTCCTGGTCACTGCCTGCGTGTCCAGCAAGTAGCCTTCCCCACTGGGGGTGGTCAGCCCACTGATGTGCTGCAAGTGGGTCACGCTTTGTCAAATAAGATAGGGAGCCCCTCAGCTCTTGGGGTGGCAGTTGTATCCACTGGCTTGAGTATAGGGTGCAAAAATGCCCATTTTCGATGTATGCTGTTGCAGAAAAAGGCCCTCTCTCTGCAAGTTTGCTGTGGGTTTCACTCTAGGCACTATGCAGGGGGTTCTCTGTGATGCTCTGGAAGCTTGCATCCTGACTGTTATCCAAGAACCAGACAGTAGGGCATTGGGAGGGTGGGAGGGTGTGCGGGGGACAGGCACTCTTCCGTTTATGATGGGGCTTCGTCCTGATAAACTCACTGTAAGTAAAAAGTATTGAAGTCAAAAATGCATTTGATACCATGATAAACTCATCGTAAAGTTGAAAAATCTTAAGTTGAACCATCATAAATCAGGCACTGTCTGTATGTATTTAAGCTAGAGAAGTGAAAATGCATTCATATATTAAAGAGAGGAGGCCGGGTGTGGTGGCTCATGTCTGTAATCCCAGCACTTTGGGAGGCCGAGGTGGGCAGATCACCTGAGGTTGGGAGGTTGAGACCATCTCAAAAAAAAAAAAAAAGAAATGGAAAAGAAAAGAGCAAGAATGGTATCCAAAGGGGTCTGGAGTAGCTGTGAGATGGTGTGGGGCCTGGACAAAAGGAATTTAGAAATTGTTGTATGCCTTTTGACATATCTCTATGAATGCTCAAGACTGAAATTCCTTTTAATAAAAGTTTTATTGCTTGCTGAGCTATGTATTGAACTTCCTGCTGAGACTGAGCCCCACAGGGCCCTGGCATTTATTGGGGTTACACAAAAATGTAATCTTTCCTATCCTATATCCTCCCTGGAGAGCTGAGCCCCAGATAAGGGATGGTGTGCAGGTGGTTTATTTGGAAGTTATTTGGGAGGTGATCCCAGGGAGCAGAAGTGAGGAACTGGGGAGAGAGAGGGAAGGAGGGCTTTTTAATATAAGGTGTGTTATTGAGGCCATTGCTGAGCAACTGCAACTTAATCCCTCCCAGGACCATTAGAGGAGCATGTAAAAAATCTCTCACGGCCAGGTGCAGTGACTTGTGCCTGTAGTCCCAGCACTTTGGAAAGCTAAGGCAGGTAGATTACCTGAGGTCAGGAGTTTGAGACCAGCTTGGTCAACATAGTGAAACTCCATCTTTACTAAAAATACAAAAATTAGCTGGGCATAGTGGCGGACACCTGTAATCCCAGCTACTTGGGAGGCTGAGGCAGGAGAATCACTTGAACCCAGGAGGTGGGGGTTGCAGTGAGCCAGGATTGCGCCACCGTACCCTACTCTGGCCTGGGAGACAGACTGAGACATCATCTCAAAAAAAAAAAAAAAAAAAATCTCTCAGGATTGTTTATCTGATGGTCAATCAGAAGAGGCATTCATTTGCAGCTCCCACTGCCCCCCTGTTCGAAGGTTACACTGGAGCCATTAACTCCCTCACAGTCAGGGCCATGCACATGTGAGTGCTGAGTGGGTTCCCATTAGTGTCCACAGCATTGTAGAAATCCCAAAATACAGAAAGCAAAAGACGTGGGCTGGCTCTTAAGGCAAGAGGCTGTCAGGATGAGGCCAGCATAGACTGCAATTAGAATCAGGGGTGAGGTTGAGGATGACAGGCAGAGCACCAGAGGTATCTGGTCTACCATCCTTCACAGAGAATGTGGGCCAGGCCCCTCCCTAACTTGACCCTTGGAATGACTGAGATACAAAGACAGGAAGGGTATGTGGCCTTAGGTCACGCTGTGGCAGAGAAAAGTTCAGGGCCTTGCTACATTCCTTTATCTGCTCTCTCCTACCTTGAGGGGCCCCCTGACCTGTAGCCTTCAAGGCACTCATGCAATGGCAACTCCTGAAATTTCCACTGCATCACTGCCTGTCTGCAGGGCTCCCCTGCCCTATAGCCTGAGTCTTATAGCTTCCCAGTAGTCCCACCAATTGCCATTAAATCTCCCACTCCTTATTGGGAGGATTCTACTTACTGTGTCAAGGCAAAAATATGATTAAACTCTCTCACATGGTTGTAATTTGGGCCTAAAATAAATGACTCTAGTGGTAGCATTTCAGGTAGGCACATCCAAGGAACAAAGATTTGTAGACAGAGTTGGGAAGAGGGTCAAAAAGCCAACGAGTCTCCCTATCCTGAGAGATGCCTTGACGGAGCCGCAAACTGAACTCATGTTTTCCTGAGTCCGTCTCATTTCATGTGACAGGATGGAAATGCTTCCTTTCTTAGCCAGTGTTGCTTGTAACGAGTTCCCTGCAGCTCAGGGGAAGAGAGCAACACGTACTGCTTTGTTGCTTCCTGTATAGAAAGGGCAGGAATGAGGAAGTTCATAGAACACTGTCCTGAGCAGCTGCCACAGGAGACCCACCCCAGGCTCTGCGTGCAGAAAGGCACATGGCAAGAAATTCCCATCCTGCACATATGGGTGTGATGGACACCCTTACTTCTTGGACTTAAGTTTTGAGGCAACGAGACTGAAAAGGGCTCCTGCTTGATTTAAACAATTGAGCTCTTCCTCTTGGCTCAAGTATCTTGTTGCTTCTTGCACTGGCTTTGCCACTGATCTTGGGCAAGTCTGAGCCAATGCTGGATGAATAACAGAAGATGCTGGTCCCATTTATTTCATGTACTGTGCCTCTGGTAGGTCGTGGTTAGTGCTATGGTATTTTTATTTTTCTAGCTTTCTTTAAAAAAAAATTTTTTTTTAATTATTATTTTGAAGTTTACCATAACTATTAGCTCTAGTTCTATCCTAATTTGTGCTTCCCCTTGAAACAATTTCCAAAGGATCTTCTTTCCCAAAAGGGAGATTGGGGGGGAGTTTAGAAAACTTAGATTCTAGGCTTTTAAAAAGTTAACATATGATGATTGTACATATTTATGGGGTGCATAGTGATGTTTTGATACATATAATGTATAGTGATCAGGGTAATTAGCATATCCATCATCTCAAACACGTATCATTTCTTCATGTTGGGAACATTCACTGTTCTCCTTCTAGCTGTTTGAAACTATGTGTTACTGTTAACAATAGTCATCCTGTACTGGTAGAGAACACTAGAACTCAGTCCTCCTATCTAGCTGGAATTTTGTATCTTTTAACAAATCTCTCCCCTATCACTGTCTTCCCCCTACTCTTCTCAGCCGCTGGTATCCTTCCTTCTACTTTTTACTTCTATGGGATCAACTTTTTCTTGGCTTCCAATATGAGGGGGGGAACATGCAGTGTTTAACGTTCTGTGCCTGGCTTATTCACTTAACACAATGTCCTCCAGTTCCATCCATGTTGCTGTGATTGACAAAATTTAATTTTTTTTTATAGCTAAATAGTATTACTGGTATATATATATCACATTTTCTTTATCCATTCATATGTTGTTGGACACCTAGGTTGATTCCATATCTTCCTATCTTGGCTATTGTGAATAGTGCTGTAATAAACATGGGGGTACAGACGTCTCTTTGATATACTGATTTCCTTTCCTTTGTATAAATTCCTAGTAGTGGGGCCGGGCGCGGTGGCTCATGCCTGTAATCCCAGCACTTTGGGAGGCTGAGGGGGCAGATTGCTTGAGCCCAGGAATTCGAGACCAGCCTAGGCAACATGGCAAAGCCCAAATCTACCAAAAAAAAAAAAAAAAAAAAAAAAAAAAAAAAAAAAAAAAAAGCCACATGTGGTGGCAAGTGCCTATATTTCCAGTTACTTGGGAAGCTGAGGTGGGAGGATTGCTTTAGCCCAGGCTGTTGAGGCTGCAGTGAGCTGAGGTCGTGCCACTGCACTGCTTTTATAAAAAGGAATTTCAGTCTTTAGCATTCATAGAGATATGTCAAAATGCATCCAACAATTTCTAAATTCCCCTTGTACAGGCCCCAAACCATCTCACAGCAGTGAGACCCTGTCTCAAAAAACAACAAACAAACAAACAAAAAACCCCAAAAATAAATAAATAAATGTCCAGTAATTGGATGGGATTGCTAGATCATATAATAGTTCTATTTGTAGTTTTTGAGGAACCTTCGTACTGTTCTGCATAGCAGTTGTATTGGTTTACCCACTGACAGGGTTTAAGAGTTCCCTTTTCTCTGGATCTTTGCCAGCATTTGTTATTTTTTGTCTTTTTGATATTAGCCACCCTAACTGAAGTGAGATGATATCTCATTGTGATTTTGATTTTCATTTCCCTGATGATTAGTGATGTTGAACATTTTTTTCCATGTCTTTGTTGGCTATTTGTATGTCTTCTTTTGAGAAATGTCTATTCAGATTATTTGCCCATTTTTTAATGAGTTTTTTTTTCTACTGTTGAGATATTTCTTATGTATTCTGGATATTAATCCTCCTCCATTGTGAATAGTTTGCAAATATTTTCTCCCATTCTGTAGGTTGCCCTTTCATTCAGTTGTTTCCTTTGCTGTACAGAAGCCTTTTCAGCTTGATGTGATCCCATTTGTTAATTTTTGCATTGGTTATCTGTGCTTTTTGAGGTTTTACTTAAAAAATCTTTGCCCAGACCAATGTTCTGAGTTGTTTCCTGTATGATTTCTTCTCATAGTTTTGTAGTTTCAGGTCTTACATTTAGGTCTCAGATCCATTTTGAGTTGATTAAGGGTGAGACGTGGGAGTCTAGTTTCATTCTTCTGCATAGGGGTATCTGGTTTTACCAGCACCTTTTATTGAAAAGACTCTCCTTTCCCCCCCGTAAGTGTTCTTGGCCCCTTTGTAAAAAATCTGTTGGCTATAGATACATGGACTAATTTCTGGGTTCTCTATTCTGTTCCATGGGTCTATGTATCTTTTTTTATGCCAATACCATTCTGTTTTGGTTACTACAGCTTTGAATATTTTTATGACTTGGTAGTATTGTGCTTCCAGCTTTGTTCTTTTTGTTGAGGATTATTTTTCCCTGAGGAGGCTATTCTGGGTCTTTTGTGGCTCCATACAAATTTTAAGATTTTTTTCCCCATTTCTGTGAAGTATGTCATTGGTTTTTTGATAGGGATTGCATTGAATCTGTGGATTGCTTGGAGTAGTATGGTCATTTTAAAAATATTCCAATATTAATTCTTCTAAACCATGAGGATGAGATGTCTTTTCATTTTTTTGTATTCTCTTCAATTTCTTTAATCAGTTTTGTAGTTTTCCCTGTAGAAGTCTTCTGTCTCCTTGGTTAACTTTATTCCCAGGTTTTGTTTTTTGTTGTTGTTGTTTTTTATTTTGTAGTTATTATAAATGGATTGCCTTCCTGATTGCCTTTTCAGCTTGTTCATTGCATAAAGAAACGCTACTGATTTTTGTATATTGATTTCGTACCCTGCAACTTTACTGAATTATTTAATAAGTTCTAAGAGGTTTTTTGTAGTCTGTAGGTTTTTCTGTACATAAGATCACATTCTTTGCAAATAGGGACAACTTGACTTTCTCCTGTCTAATTTGGATACCCCTTTTTTTTTTCCTTTTGCCTAATTGCTCTGGCTAGGACTTCCAGTACTATGCTGAATAAGAGTGGTGAGAGTAGGCATCCTTGTCTTGTTCTAGTTCTTAGAGAAAAAGCTTACAGTTATTCCCAGTTCAATATAATGTTAGCTGTGGCTTTGTCATATATGGCCTTTATTGTATTGAGGTACTTGCCTTCTATACTTAACTTACTGAGAGTTTTTGTCATGAAGGGATGGGTTTGGTTTTATTAGTCAGAGTCTATTGAGAAAAGTAGAACCCCTTAAAGGTGTGTGTGTGTGTGTGTGTGTGTGTGTGTGTGTGTGTGTGTGTAAGGTGTGGGGGGAGCAGTTAATCCTTCTACAATTATGGGATCTGGTTAAGGAGTCTGCGAGGCTATCGTCTTCGTGTCTAATGATGGAGTTTGAAGTCCTTTGAAAAGATAGTTGGCAAGTGCAGGTGAGAAAATGGACAAGTTGGAACCTGCAAGCATGAAGCAGAACCTATGAGGAAGGATAGAAACCAGTGTCAGTTCCAACACCTCTGACTGGATGGTTTGCATGTCCTTCAAGAGAAGCTGGCACCCTCTGTCATGGAACTAAACACACATTTGGCCTGGAAGTTGAGAAGCTGAAAAAGGATCCAGGGGAAGGTAGAACTGCTATAGGCTTGACCACTACCCCTTACCAACAAAGTGAACCAGCGGATAAAGGATAACATTTGTGAGTGACAAGATGGCTGCTGCTTCACTTCCAAATCTCACACAAGAGTTTCTTTATTGGCACAGCCTAACCAGAAACATATAGGAAAGGGAATTCTGTGAAATGTGGTTCAGCCTAGCCAAGCTGACATATTACAAAACCACCACATGTCCTAAACAAAATAATGATAAATTATTGTTTGGCAAAATATTAGCTACCATCATTTGAGCAGTGTTCCAGATACTTTACAGAAGTTATTTAATGTCATACTCATCCTGTGGGAAAAGTATTCTATCCCCCATTTTACAGGTGAGGAAATCGAGACTGAGAAGTTGCAGTGAGCATGGTGTCATGGACCATGCGGAACTCAAAACCCCTCTCCTGTGGGGAACTCATCCCCCACAGTTTCAATTATTCAGTCTACCCTTAGTCAGAGGGATGAACATGTACCCAGGCTTGGTCAGTCAGAACATCTTATCCTGTTGGTCACAATGGCTGGTCCATCAACAGCCCTTGACCCAGGCTGGGTCAAACAGAAACTTCCCTGGAACTTTTCTACCAGGGAAGATGTGATCCTTGTCTCCAGGAAGTTGCTGCGAGGTAAATCTGGGCTTCTGGTGGTCACCATTCTCACAAAGTAGAGCACGCTTATCTGAAGGGTAGAAAAAAAGATCATTTGAACCCCCTCAATGCAGCCGTGCCTGAAATCTTCTGTACTTTTGAATCACGCACGTTGCATAACCCTATAAACTTCATGTTTGCTGAAGCTAGTTTGGGTGGGAGTTTTGTCAGTTGCTGAAAGAGACTAATAAACAAATTGGTATCAGAAGAGGAGTATTGTAAGGGATCCTAAAATGTAGATTCCTTATGCATGGAGGGAAGCAGAACCCTTGGGTTTTCCAAATACATAAACCAATCAACTTTCAATTCTTCTGAAGAAAATGTAACTTGAAATCAAGAGAGTTATGTCTAATACAAAGGTTAAGTGACTTGCCCAAGATTACCCAGCTAGTTAAGAGGAAGTACTGGAACTCAAATCCAGGGCTGTCTGATTCCAAAGTGTAGGCTCTTAACCGCTGCATCATGCTATAACCATGCTAATTTAGTCAGCACATCTGGGCTTACAGCAGGCTCTGTCTCCGGAGCTTCTCAATAAAGATGGAAAAAGCTGCTTGAAGGAAAGTCTGAGGGGGAGCTTTCCAAATGCCCTTTGGAAACAAAGGAGATTGTGGGGTGAAGCAAATGTGGCTAGATTTTGAGGTCAAGAGCAAAGACATTGTTTTGGGATTACAGGCTCCTTTGGAGAAGGCAAGCAAAACAAAAACCTCTGGGATTCATGCAGCAGCCCTTCCTTATTTGTGCCTATCATTTGCATCCTTCATGTATAGGACTTGAATAAACAAAGCAAATAAATGATTAAGGCAAAGGTCACCAGGGTCAATCCCCCAAATTCTAAACCCTAGATGTTAAGTTGCTGCCTTCTTTCTATGTATTTCCCAGGATACAGATTTTTTTTTGAGATGGAGTTTACTCTTGTCACTCAGGATCTTGGCTCACTGCAACCTCTGCCTCCCGGTTTCAAGCAGTTCTCCTGCCTCAGCCTCCTGAGTAGCTGGGATTACAGGCATGTGCCACCATGTCCAGCTAATTTTTGCGTTTTTAGTAGAGACAGGGGTTTCACCATGTTAGCCAGGCTTGTCTCAAACTCCTGACCTCAGATGATCCACCCACCTCGCCCTCGCAAAGCACTGGGATTACAGGTGTTAGCCACCTCGCCTGGCCTATGATACAGATTTGAAAGTGTTCCTTCCCATTCCAGCATCCAGTTACCTCACAAGGAGAGAAGAATTTCTCTGTGACTAAGTTAAAGGTTTCCTGCCTTAGCTCTTCAAACACGTAGAAAACATCTGGTCTTCACTCAACAGTTATTACCATTTTAAAGCCTAAAGTCACTCCTCACCATTTTCTCTTCAAAGTTTATGAAATTTAGTTTCACTTTTATTGTGTTTTTCAAAGTTTCAGTTTCCAACGATTTGGTTGGTGCCTCTCCAGACCATCTGCAGGGCCCTCTTTCTCTACAGCAGCACCATCCAGTAGATCTTTTTGCAATGATGGGAACCTCTATCTGTGCTTTCCCATTCCCGGGATTAGGAGATGTTCCCATTATTGGGATGCATATGAGCCTCCTGTCATTTTTAGCATGCGCCCCTTCTCAGGGTATCCCGAGTGTAAGGGTTATTGCCGAGTTTAAAATGAGGAAACAGACCAGCCTAGGAAAATTAAATGCCAATTTATTAAGCTCCCCGGCGAGGTTCTGTGGTCTGGGAAAGGGGGGCCAGAGAAGTCGCGCTTGACTCCTCCTGGGCGTGGGGTTTTATAGGGAGTGAAGGCGTTTTGATTGGTTGTGGAGAAACAAGACGTGGATGGTGCAAGCTGCTATTGGTAGGTAGGTGGGATTTCCGGTGAGCGGCCGCCCAGGGGGAGTGGGACCTGGATGGAGCAAAATGCTATTGGGCAGGTTTTGGTGGGGCTTCTTTTAAACTTTGGCTGTGTTTTCCAATGGCAGGCTAGGTGCCGGGTGCAGAGTTTAATGTTGAGTGCAGATTCTGGTGCGGAGTGCAGAAGTGGGCGTTGGGGAAGCCACGTGGCGGAGCTAGATACTGAGTGCAGGGCTTGATGTTGAGCGCAGAGTGGTGACGTAGTTTCCAGGCGCGGGGAGGGATGGGAGCTCCTGGTGAGGCAACCGGCCTTACACGGAGAGCAGCTCCGATTCTGGCTATGCTGCCCTCTGGTTGGCTGCCATGCTCCTGCTGGAGGTACTGTCTTGCTGTTTCTCTTATCAGCCACTAGCAGCCACAGGTGACTGCTGAGCACTTGAAATGTCATATGTGTGACCAAGGAACTGAATTCAAACTTTTATTTACATTTAATTCATTTAAATTAAAAATAGTCACGTGGAGCTAGCAGCTAACTCCCCCCAATTGCATGCAGCTCACACATGTTCTGATCTTGTTTCTAGCCTTCCAAGGATTATCCTTGCTTTTCTAAGACCTGCTGACTTTTGTTCAGTTTGTGGCCCACTGAGACCCTTTATGTTATGTAACCTCTTCATGGTTTCTCGCTTCTGTGTGAGGGTTTTGATGTGTTCTCATGACTTCCAGTCTGTATTTGTCACTACTGAAATCCTGATTTTACTCCTGTTTTCCATATTGTATGGAATAGTTTGGCTTTGACCAAAATGGATGATCATACCATAGAGTGAGCTGGTGGAGAATTACATAAGAATTCCCCCAAACAAGCAAAATGAGAGATAAATGAAGAGCAGTTATGGCTTTCCCAACTAATTCATAATTTCTTTTCTTTTTTTTTTTTCGAGACAGGGTTTCATCCATCACCCAGGCTGGAGTGCAATGGCATGATCTGAGCTCACTGCAACCTCCACCTCCCAGGCTTAATCAATCCTCCCATCTTAGCCTCCTGAGTAGCTGGGACTACAGGCGTGTGCTACCACACCTGGCTAATTTTTTTTGATATTTTTTGTAGGGACAGGGTTTCACCATGTTGCCCAGGCTGGTCTTGACCTCCTGGCTCAAGTGATCCTCCTGACTTGGTCTCCCAAATTGCTAGAATTATAGGCATAAGCCACCACACCCAGCTTGATTCATAATTTCTATTGCATCAGAGGCTGCCACTGCTGTAAAAGTGGGGAAATGATAACATTGATTAGACTTCTACATGCCCTTATTTCTTCCCCCACTGCTTTCTCCTGAAAATCTACTTCCCTGATTATCCTGCTTTTATATGTATTATCTTACTCTAGTGTTTGGAAATATTATCTCAAACCGGCCTTTCTAATTCTCAGAGGAGATGATAAAAGTCTGACAAAAATATTCATGAAATAGAAGTAGCTCAAAAGGTCTAATAATGAATATATTTGCCACCATAACTTTGCCCTTTTATAGTCTCATTGACCTGTGCTTTTGACCTTGCTTTATACAAGAGAAGAGTGGGACGCAGTTTTTAATATAAGGTATGAGTTCTAAGACCCAAGAGATCAGAAAGTATATCTTTAATTTGATTAATACAACATATCCTTTTAGCAGTTTTACTGCTCAAAGTTAGTAAAATGTGAAAACCTACTGAAAGTTGATTTTTGAGACATCAACAAAAGACGATTGGTTATTTGCTGTCATTCTCTGGCACCGCTGAATTATGTTTGTCTTGTGTTCAGTCACTGCCGCAATCAGTGAACGATGCTCCTGAGCAGCCCCAAGAATCCCAGTCCCTCCACCCTCTTGCACAGAGCCAGCGCCTGTGTCATTTCAAGAAGATTTGCACGGAATTGACCTTACAAGTGAATGTTTAATTTTAAAAGCTGTACTTTTTTTTTTCCCCTATTTCCATTTTGGTAAGCAGACCAGATGCTTTGCCAAATTTACCCTCAGCTAATTGCATAATTCAATGTCCTGAAATGTGCCCTTGTTTGCTTTAAACCTGCTGGTTTGCGAAAGAAATTGTTCCAGGAATGTGGGTCAGAGTGGACGCTCCTGTAGAAGCTGAATTGACCAGGAAAGAGTGGTTCAAGCCTGGCTGGGGTGCTGCATGCCTGTAAATCTGCAGGAATAGGGGACCCTCAGGGCAGGATTTTCACTCTAATGATGAGGCTGCTGGAGGTGAGGGAGAACTGGGGTCTGAAGATGTGGGCAAAAATCAGTTTGGCTCTGATCCACCTTTGGAATTCCCCTCAAGCTTTATATCTTGAGCAGGCTTTGGGTCAAGACTGAAATAGAATGCTAATGCACAGCCAGAGGAAAATAATTTTAAAATCTGGCATTTGCTCTGCCTCTGTTCCTGGAGGCTCTCTGATGAGATATATGTGAAGTATGAATGATCTTCCAGCAAGAACAGAATAAGAATGAAGTTTCTCAGTTACTCTTCCCTGTTTGTGGATCTGGAACCTGACTCACAGAGGTGTTCCTGGGGACTTGGCCCCAGGGGATTTGGTAGACTCTTGGTCAGCTCTAACTCCTGCTAACAGGGAAATGAGTTTGGAGGAGACTGAAAAGAGTAGAAGGGAACTGAAAGAGACAAAGTGGATGCTGTTCCAGTGGAAGGGGCAGGATGCGAGGATCATCTGCCTACTTCGGTAACAGTGGGGGTGTTCTGATTGAACATATGGGACAGATATGAGCTTCCTGTCATTTCTAGCATGGGCCTTTACTCAGGTATCCCAGGGGCAGCTCCAGTTCCAGCTACACCACTCTCTGGTTGGCAGCCATGCTCCTGCCGGACCTGCTGTCTTTCTCTTGTTGGATGTGCTTTGCTGACCTACAAGGCAGACACTGGGGGTGAAGGCAGGGATGTGGGGGAGGGAACTGCTCACTGTATTTCACTCAGCTCTCAGAATCCATCTAGAACTTGTTTCTGGATGGAAGTTCAATCGTCTTAGTAATTGTGTTAGTTTCCAGTGGCTATGTAACAAATTATCACAAACTCACTGGCTTAAAACCATGCAAACTTATTATCTTATGGTCCTGGAGGTCAGAAGAACAAAATGGATCTCACTGATCTAAAATCAAGGTGTCAGCAGGGCTGTGCACCTTTCCGGAGGCTCAAGGAGAATCCATTTTCTTACCTTTTGCCACCACATTCCTTGTTTGATGGCCTGTTCCTTCAAAGCCAGTCATGGCTGGTCACATCACATCACTCTGACCTTCACTCTTCTGCCTCCCTCTTCCTCATTTCAGTTCTCTTGTGATTGCATTGGATAATCCAAGGTATTCTCATTTTAAAGTCAGCTAAGTGGCAAGCCCAGTTCCACCTGCAAACTGGATTCCCTTTTGCATGTAACCTAACATTTCATAGTTTCTAAGGATTAGGATGTGGACATCGCTGGGGGATCATTATTCTGCCCACCATGATAATAAGCCCTCACTTTCTTCAAAGCCCTTTTAAAGACCTCATTTGACCCTAAAAATGCCTGTGAAACAGGTGAATAGGTGGGATTATCCCCTTTAATGGATAAGAAAGCTAAAGTATGAGTCAAAAAAATTAAAAAAATAAAACTTACATGGGTCCCACCCCAAGTTTACTTTGTTTTTTTGTTTGTTTGTTTGAGATGGAGTCTTGCTCTGTTGCCTAGGCTGGAGTACAGTGGTGTGATTTCAGCTCACTGCAACCTTCACCTCCTGGGTTTGGGCAATTCTCCTGCCTTAGCCTCTGAGTAGCTGGCATTACAGGTGCATGCCACCATGCCTAGCTCATTTTTGTATTTTTAGTAGAGACTGGAGTTTCACCATGTTGGTCAGGCTGGTCTCGAACTCCTGACCTGAGGTGATCCACCTGTCTCAGCCTCCCAAAGTGCTGGGATTACAGGTGTGAGCCACCATGCCCAGCCCAAGTTTACTTTGAAATAGAGGGTGGAACATAGTTAAGCTATGGGCCATGGTGTTTAGTTTATTTTGTGGTTATTTCTCTAGATGACAATGCCTGTCAAAGAGGAGGGATGTGGGGAAAGTATGGCCTTGTATGACCAGTTGTCAGACCTGGATTCAGATTTTATGTTCACACAAACTTGATCTGACCATGTCCTTTTCTCTTCTTGAGTCTGTGAATCCCTGTTTTTGCCTTCCTGGGTGGCTTTGAAAGTGATCAATATCACAGTTTTAACACAGATAGCTACTGTAGATAGGTATGACCCAAATGCAAAATTACTTATATTTATTAAAATGAATGTCATAGAAAGATGCTGAATGCAGGAGAATAAAAACCATGGCCCTGATATTGACATTGCTGAATTTTCTATGAAGGAGGAATGACAATTTGTAACAAGCAGGCAATATATGGACAAACTTGTTTTAAAATATAGGATGAGTTTTGAAAAAAAAAAAATTAGAGAGCCTATGATACTTAGGACAATCCTGAAAGCAACTAGTAAAGAGAAATTCTGACAGCCGTTACGACTGCCATTCAAACATACAGGGCCCGACTGTGTGGTTCTCCCAATAAGCTTAATTCCCTCTGCAGCTCGACTAGGAAGCTCAGGACTTGGATCTTGAATCTACGGAAATAAAGGAATAAAGAAACAAAAATCTCCAACCTACAAAGAGGGTGGATTTAAAAGGTTTACACTGAGCTGCTGTTTGCTAACACTTCCTGTTTTATTCTTTATTCTTTTTTATTTTGGAGGGGAATTAAAGACTTCTCCAACCTTAGCACAACTTCTCTGCTCAGAAGTCAGATTTTAAAACAATAAAACAAGACACACACACACACACACACACACACACACACACACACACACACACAGGAACACCCTATTGGGGTACTTGATTGACTTTTCGTCAATAATACAGGGACGTAGACTTTTAAGCCAGGAATTTAACTTGAAAACAAAGGTGCCTTCCATGGACACCCTTACCAGGTGACTCAAAGTTAGCAGCACACATCACATATATCCCCCCGAGGTTTGAAAATGGTAAATGTACCCTGGAGTCGCCCAGCATCTCAGAAAGCAATTATAATAAAACATTCCTAGGGCGGGTTTTCCCCAAGGATGAGTAATGCCTTTGACTCTTCATCTTCTAAACTCCAAAGCATTGCTGTCTCAAATATTTAAAATGACAAGTGAAAGAATGTTTTCGCTGGAGAGTCCCAACACTGTTTCCAGCACATTTTTCCATTTGGCCCTGAATGGAGTCGAAGGTGGAGTTTTCTCTACTGAAATCATAAAAATCTCTTTATTGGCATGTGTGCATTCAGAGCTGCTCTTGGTATTGCTCATGTTATTAGCTGCAGCTGGGTTTGCTGTGAGCAAATTGTTTTTGTCTTTGGTGAGGATCACATGTTGACTCATGACTGCCTGTATCTTGCAATGGGAGTGGGCATTTTAGTGAGGAGCTTAATTATTCTTGTATCTTTGTTGTGTCTTTTTCACTCTTCAATCCATGTGCTTATTTGGGCTTGCTTGCAAAAGGAAGAAATATTTGGTTCATTCCATTTTATGCAATAAAGGCAAGAGCTTACTAGGGGCTTGGGAGGTGTTTTTATGACATAGGGGGCTGTTTTCATGACCTAGCAGACTGAAGTTTTCTGAAGAAATTTGGCAAGCCTTAGGTGTTACTAAAATTTTGTGAGATAAGGAGTGTATTTGTGGCCCACTTTAAACTCTATTAAAAAATTTTTAAATATCAAGTCAAAAATAAAACAAAAACCTTGCGTCAAAGTGTTATTAGGCAAGCCTGTACATTTGAGCTCCACAGTCTTTACATATATTAAATCAGGAATCAGTGAGCTGGGCATGGTGGCTCAGGCCTGTGTACTTTGGGAGGCCAAGGTGGGTGGATCACTTGAGGCCAGGAGTTTAAGACCAGCCTAGCCAACATAGTGAAATCCTGTCTCTAGTAAAAATATAAAAAAATTGGCTGGGTGTGGTAGCATTTGCCTGTAATCTCAGTTACTCAGGAAGCTGAGGCACAAGAATCACTTGCACATGGGAGGCAGAGGTCACAGTGAGCCGAGATTGCACCACTGCAGTCCAGTGAGACTCTGTGTCAAAAGAAAGAAAAGTAATCGGTGAGTTCCTTATTATTTCTGTAGGGCCAAAAACTGATTTCAGAAAATTAGAATCTGATGTGTTTGTGTGTGTATATTTTTTTTTTTTGGCGAGTCTCATTTTTGTTACCCAGGCTGGAATGCAGTGGCACAATCATGGCTCACTGGAGCCTCAACCACCCAGACTCAAGAGATCCTCCCACCTAAACCTCCAGAAGAGCTGAAACTACCGGCATGTGCCACCATGACTGGCTAATATTTTTATTTTTTGTAGACACAAGGTCTCACTATGTTGCCCAGGCTGATCTCACTATGTTGCCCAAGGTCTCACTATGTTGCCCAGGAGATCCTTTCACTTTGGCCTCCCAAAGTGCTGGGATTATAGGCATGAGCAACAAGTCTGATATATTTTAAAGCCTTATTATAAATATTGAAGTATGAACACTGAGGAAGACTTGGTAATTTCTCATATTTTAAAGCTTACAATTTTAAAATGCTTTGGATCATAGATTCAGAGGGCTGTAAAGGAGTCAAGAAGTTATGAGTTTGTGGCAATGGTTTTCTTATTTTTTAATTTTAATAAACAGAGAAACAAAAAAGTATGTGGGTACCTTAACTGGTATAGAGCAAGCAGAGACTCAAATGGCATGGTGGCTCATGCCTGTAATCCCAGCACTTCGGGAGGCCAAGGCAGGCGAATCATCTGAGGAGTTTGAGACCAGCCTGACCAACATAGGTGAGACCCTGTCTCTACTAAAAATGCAAAAATATTAGCCAGTGGTGTGTGCCTGTAATCCCAGCTACTCAGGAGGCTGAGGCAGGAGAATTGCTTGAACCCAGGAGGCAGAGGTTGCAGTGAGCTGAGATGGTGGCACTGCACTCCAGGATGGGCAAGAGGAGCGAGACTCCATCTCAAAAAACAGACAAACAAACAAACAAACATAAAAGCCTCTCGAGTGCAGGAACAGTATCTTACTCATCACAAAATCCCCTGTGCCTGCCATGCAATAGAACCTCAATTAGCTGGGCATGCTGGAGTGTGCCTGCAGTCCCAGACACTTGGGAGGCTGAGGCGGGAGGATCGCTTGAGCCCAGGAGTTCTGGGCTGTAGTGCACTATGCCAATCAGGTGTCCACACTAAGTTTGGCATCAATATGGTGACCTTCTGGAGCGGGAGACCAGCAGGTTGCCTAAGGAAACGTAAATCAGCCCAGTTTGGACATGGAGCATGTCAAAAACTCCCATGCTGATCAGCAGTGGGATCACTCTGCACTCCAGCCTGGGCAACACAGCAAGACCCTGTCTCTATTAAAAAAAACAAACAAACCCTCAATTAATTTGTAGAACTGAGCTGTGTAGGAAAGCTTTGAAATTAGACATGCCTCAATTTGAGTCCCAGTTCTGCCAATTACCAGCTAGATGATCTTGGTGAACTTATTAGAATATTCCATTTTTCTCATTTTAAAGATGGGAAATGGTATTATAATTATATGTTAATATAATATACAAGTATTATAATACCTTAGAGTAGTAAATAAGATAGCACATAAAAGCACTTAGCATTTCACAAGGACCTACTTCAGCAAATGGCAATCTTTTAAATTAGTCTACCAAAGGGTTTTCCCATTTAAAAACATTTATCAAATATATATCTCTTTAACTGCCAGTCAGCTTTGATCAACATGAAATGACTGAAGATAATGCTCTGAGTTAGGGAAATTCCAAACAAAGGCAAAGAAACCCTCAGACTTTTTAGTTTGCTTGCTGGGCCTTTCTATAGGTAAACATATTATTAGATTTTTTAAAAACAATGAGAGGGGGACGAGTGTGGTGGCTGACACCTGTAATCCCAGCACTTTGGGAAGCCAAGGCAGGCATATCATGAGGTCGAGGGATCCAGACCATCCTGGCCAACACGGTGAAACCCCGTCTTTACTAAAAATACAAAAATTAGCTGGGCATGGTGGCGCGCACCTGTAGTCCTAGCTACTCGGGAGGCTGAGGCAGGAGAATCGCTTGAACCTGGGAGGTGGAGGTTGCAGTGAGCCAAGATCGTGCCATTGCACTCCAGCCTGGTGACAGTGTGAGACTCCATCTCAAAAACAAACAAAAAAACAATGAGAGTAGCTTTTGGACCTTTTTTTTGCCACTTTCCTTGGCCCCTGAAGTCTGAGGGTCCAAGGCTGAGCAATGTTTCTGCTTTGGCTTCTAGATCGAACAGGTCTAAATCAACCTAAATGTATCTTTAGAGCATGTATTTAGAGAGAGGGAGCACTGCAGAGTAAAAAAGCATGATCTTTGGAGCCAGACAAGGTTAGGTCTAAATCTTGTCTTCTGGTCACTTGCTGTGTGACCCTGAGCAAGTTCCTTAACTTTTCTGGAGTTTTAGCTTCTGTAAAATGGGAATAAGATCTGCCTCACAGAGTTGTCATGAGAATTGAATGGGATATTGATAAAGTCCCAGCATACCACCTGGCACATAGCAGGAATTTAATTAAATGGTGGCTGTTACTTGCATGAATTTTAAGGATCCAGCAAAATTTGAACATGTATCTTAATATAAAAGTGGTTATTGGTTTTAAGATTAGGGTTCTTTTTCATGCCACAAAGATTCAAATATGAGTAAATGTGGCATTTCTATTTTGTAGAAAGTTTATGAAACAAACTACTGTGTATTAAGAACAGGAGGCAGGAGCTCTGAGTGCTAACAGCTTGCTTACTCCTTCATCTGTGCAAATTCAGTCAACATTACTACGTGCATAAGCACTGTCATATGCACTGGTGACACCATGAATAAGAGTGGTCCCTGTCCTCAAGATGCTCAGTGACTGTAGGAAAAACAACTATTCAGATTTCCATAGAAGGTATGATAGTTGAGCCAGGCATTAAAAAATAAGTGGAGTTTCACCACATGGATAAGATTACTTAAGGCAGACAGAGCAGTTTGAAGGGAAAGTCTGCAGGCAAAACCCAGAATGGTGCACTGGAAGAACTGTAGCTTGAAGGAGTAGGGAATAGCAAGATGAGGTCAGGCAGGTGGAATTAGGTCTTGTATGCCAGGCTAGGGAGTTTGGGTGTTATTCTGCAGGAAACCAGAGTCCTTTTTTGTTTGTTTGTTTTCTTTTTGATACAGGCTCTTACTCTTGCCCAGACTGGAGTGCAGTGGTGTGATCACAACTCACTGCAGTACCAACCACCAGGCTCAAGCAATCCTTCCATCTCAGCCTCCTGAGTGGCTGGGACTACAGGCACACACCATGCCTAGCTATTTTTTCTCCTTTTTGTAGAGACAGGGTGTCACTATGTTGCCCAGACTGGTCTCAAACTTCTGGGCTCAAGCAGTCCTCCTGCCTTGGCCTTGCAAAGTGCTAAGATTACAGGCATGAGCCACCATGCCCAGCCTGGAAATGAGAACCTTGACAAATTTTCAGGAGAGTAGCGTCATGATTAGATTTGGTTTCAGATTTCTTGATAAGTACAATCATAGGGCTGCTATGGTAAAGTTGAGGAGACATTACTACCACAACATGAAAGAGTACAGTGAGATTGCTACCCTCTGTGATCTGCTCATTATATTTCTATTAACATATGCTTATCATCTCCTAAGACCACCCAGATGTTTTTCCTTGAAAAATAGCACAGAAATTATGTACTAGTGAACTGACTTTTTGAAAAGTACGTATTGGAGGAGGCTGTGTGTGTGTGTGTGTGTGTAAAATGTATTTGGGTCCAGCATTTTAGCCTGTTAGGAGATTCTTTCGAAATGTGACTGTATCATCTATCAAATTAGCTCTCCCTCTCAGCTATCATTTTCAAATGTGGCAACAATGACTTATAATGCTGTTTAAATATAGATAGACCATTCATCGCCTACAGCATAAAGTTCAAACTCTTTCTCTATTATTTAAAAGACTGATAACTTCCTGACGCCAATCTTTTCAGCTCATCTCAACTTCTCTTCTATACACCTTATATTTTAATGACACACAACTACTTTTGGTTCAGGCCTTATATTTTCAAATGTTTATACCTTTGCCCATGCTGTTCCATCTGTTGAAAGCCTATCCTACCCTCTAGGCAGGATTCATCACTTAGTTTTATCCTTTACGTAGCTGTATTACAATATTATCATAAGGAATTGTGGTTACCTTAAATTTGTCTCCTCTGCTAGATGGCTGGAAGGGCAAGGACTTAATCTTATTTATCTTTTTCATCCTGGAGTGTCAAAGCATAGTGGATGACATATTGTAGCTAACTAAATTGTTTACTTTGCAGAACAAAAAAATCATAGTGTACTAAAACTACAGAGCATGTCTTCTGGTGCTTTGCTTTGTAAAGTACTGAACAACCAAGAGTTAAATCTCCAGCCTTCTTTAGCAAGGCCTTCTTGACCATAGGGAGCAATAGTTTTTAGGATAGCAAAAATTTTGATTCTTAATAAGCTCTCATTCTTCTTAGGAAAACTATTGAAACAAAGTCCTGAAACTTCTACTTTCTCTAATGGTCATTTTAGTATTTCTAGGTATCAATGAATCAAGCATTTAAAAATAATTTTTAAATGTGCATATAACTTTAATATCAAATATTCTTCTCTTTTATGCTCTAATATTGAGCAGTGTCTCTAATGTGTTTTGAATTAGAATATAAATAACTCAAGATCAGGAACTAAAAACCTTTAAAAATGAATCAATAATACCACTTTTCTACCAGCCAAATATAGTGCTATTAGAGTTCTGAAAAATTAAAGACAAAGCCATCCTTCGTTGATTATTGTTTTTAAAAGTCTACATTTTTAATGTAGCTGAGTGCTAAACACTTAGGGCTGTGGAACAATATTTACATTGTGATTGTACACCTTACTAGATTAAAAAGCTCTTTTCAGACAAGGATGTTCAGCTGTGGAATATGTTTAGCTGAAGTGTGTTGATAAGATAAATTTCCAAATGTCTTTGGCTTTTCATAGGATATATGTTCTATGCTGTCCTGTGATTTGTATCTTGTTTCTCGGAGTTCCAGCCTTTCTTGACTTTGGTTAAGATGATTACACACTGATGCCTAGCCTCACTTTCAGAAAAATGTAAATCTGTCAGAATACATTTAAATGTTGAGGTTAAACTTATATTTAAACACATTTTTCTAGGGACTGAATATTTTAAGTGCTTAAACACTGGGGAAAAGAGATTTTTAGAATGATTCTTCGAATGGCCTCGTAACTATTTAGTTTTGCTTTTTGATTTAGAGCCCCCAAATTAACAGTCTCTCAAAACTAGAATAAAGATATATACCCATAACAAGTTAGTGTTAATTACACTTACAAAATACAGCAGTTAAGTCTTCTGATAAATCTTTTCTATGACCAAAATCTAACATATTACAGGCTAACCAATTTACACAGCAAACTCTTCTGTTTGCTGCTTTGTTTTCTGCCTCCATGCCTATTTTGCTATGCAAAAGCTTTATGTCAATTTACTTTGTGAGCCGTTTAAGACCCAACCAAATTATTCCTTCAGCACATTTTAAACAATCCCTTAAAGACCTCTTTTCTTGGCTGTGTTTCCAATCTTGGCTTATCACTATAATATTTCATGCTCCATGCTTCTGAAAAAATTCAATATTCAAGAACAAAGTAATCCAGAGCTTTACTTCATTTCAGTCTTTTTATGTCCTAGGGCTGTCCCAACTCAATGACCCAGTTTTTATTGTGTCATATCTCACTGTCTGTTGCTGACTGCGACCAGCTTACCTAATCCTTTTCCTGTCCCTTATCAGTTTTCCCTTAATTCAAAAAAATTTTTTTTTATTCTTGGTAGTTCTCCTTTCATAGCTTTCAGATTTTTTTTTTCTTTCTCACGAGACTCAGTGTTCCTGTAGTAGCTACTCAGAAATACAAAGACAAATGAGTAAAGTCCACAAATCTGTCCTTGTCAGAATTTTCATTGTACTATTTTTAGAATTGTATGTGGTGAATGGTAGGAAGTGGATATAGTTTGGTATTATGGCCTTAAAAACGTTCATACTCTATGACCCAGCAATTTTACTTCCAAAAATATGGCTTATTAATTAAAAGGAATCGTCTAAGATATGGAAAAACTATATGCATGAGATGTTCATTACAATGTTATATATAAAAGAAAAAGGAAATAACGGAAATATCTAATGATAGGAGAGAAGTTAAATAAATTACAGCCCATCTACCTGATGAAATAACACACAATCATTTAAGACGATGATTTTGTAACTATGTAGAAACATAGGCAAATACTTCTAATGTTTTCAGAAAAGCAGGGTGCACAATTGTAAGTGCCTATGATCACAATTGTTTCTTTTAAAAAACTATTTGCAAAGTAAAAATTCAAAGAAGCATGACATTTGCTAATAGTTGTTATTTTTAAGGTGGTAGAATTATAGACAGTTTTTCTTTACTCTCAGAATCTCGTGATTCTGTTCCTTTTGAGTTTTTAAAAACTATAAATGTAATTCAAGTAAAGAATCATTAAGTAGGTTATGTCAAATAAAACTTAGATGATTTCAGATAGAGCTCTATTTAAGTCTGATAATAATCTAATGGCTGGGTGTGGTGGTTCACCCCTGTAATCCCAGCACCTTCAGAGGCTGAGGCAGGAGGATTGCTTGAGGCCAGGAGTTCAAGACCAGCCTAGGCAACATAGTGAGACCTCCGCTCTACAAATTTTTTTTTTTTAATTAGCTGGGCATGGTGGCATGTGCCTGTAGTCCTAGCTACTTGGATGGCTGAGGTGAGATCACTTGTGCCCAGGAGTTGGAGGCTGCAGTGAGCTATGATTGTGCCACTGCACTCCAGCCTGGGTGACAGAGCAAGACCCTGTCTCTAAAAAACAATTAAAAAAAAAAAAACAACAACTGTGGGTGTGGGGGAGATAAGAAAGGCAGTGAATATATCATTTTGTTAACCATTATAGGTAATCTCTAAAAAGACAAATTAGAAAAAAAACTCTCCTAACATCTGTTTTAAAATACAAAATTATCTTTAAAACACTATAGGAGATTCTATTCAAGTTTATTTTATTGCCACTGACTTTATCCAGGCCAGTTTGTTCACTCCTAAGTTACTTAATCACATTCCTCTTGGTATCTCTGCCTCTGGTCTAACCCTTTTAATCCATCTTTCACATTGTCTTCAAAGAGGTCTTTCTGAAACCTAATTCTGTTTGTGATACTCCACTGTTTAAACTATTCAGGGAGTTAGAATATATTCAAAGCTGTAGACAGGCTTGCTAGCACCTTCCAAGCTTCTCTGCCTTATTCGGCACCATTTCTTCTCATGCACACTTTCCACTAGCCTCAACAAACTAGTTGTAGTAGTTGAAACAGAACTCACAGTCACTATATTTTGTTTCTTAACAGTGAATTTAATACCCATTCATTCTTCAAATCTCAAGTGTCACTTTCTTTGGGAAGGCTTTCCAGATTTCGTCATTTAGATGTCTCTTCTCTGTAATCCTACAGGGCCCCATCACACTGTGCTATCGCTTATAGCTTATCTGCCTTTTCTACCAGATTTGCTTATCTGCCTTTTCTACCAGACAGTGAACTTCTTGTTTGCACAGGCAAGTGGGATTGAGTGTGTATTCGTTTAACCTGAATACCATCTACCCCCTCAGACAATGTGGAGCACGGTGAATGCTAAATGGTGTTGATGTAGGGCTAATGTGCTTAATCCTGGGATACTAAGTGCTAGGAACACAGATGGAAGATGCACTGGAAGCCAAGGGCCTGTTACTTGTCAGGTACTTAGTAGGTAGAAACTCATTCAATGCACTTCCCTGATAAAGTTACGCTTTTTTACTTTGTCTTAAGGTTGTACAGATGTTTTACCTCCCACATCATATCTCTGAGAACCAAGAGCATGTCTTGTCTATGAACCTTTGACTATTCCTTACATATACTAGTCATTCAAGTGTCTGTTAAATTAATAAGTTTCGATGTTTTAAAATAATTTTGATTTAGGCCTGGCATGGTGGCCCATGCCTATATGTAATCCCAGCACTTTGGGAGGCTGAGGCGGGCGGATCACTTGAGGTCAGGAATTCAAAACCAGCCTGGCCAACAGGGTGAAACGCTGTCTCTATTAAAAATACAAAAAAAATTAGCCAGGCGTGGTGGCAGGTGCCCGTAATCCCACCTACTCGGGAGCCTGAGGCAGGAGAATCACTTGAACCCGGGAGGCAGAGGTTGTAGTGAGCTGAGATTGCACCACTGCACTCCAGCCTGGGCAAAACTCTGTCTCAAAAAGAAAATAAATAAAAAATAAATAAAAAAGTAATAATTTTGATTTAGAGAAATTTATGCCTATCTTGTCTCTGATGAGAAAAAGCCTCTGGAAGAAAAAATTTGTAAGGTACAAAACATTTGTGAAGGTCAACATTTTAATTAAAAATTTTCAGAACAGTGTTGTAAATCCTTAGAGAGAAGGATATAATATAAATTAAGGATGGATACACATATTCAAATAAAATTAAAATAAAGACTGCCTAACCCCCAAATGTGCTGACATGTAAATATCATCTCTACCCTGATTTTCATATACTTATATAGGGAACCAGGTATAATCCAATGGAAAATATTCGTTCAGCCTAACACAAAAAAATCATGGTTTTATTGTTCACATGAAAAACAAACAAATGACTTGGTCATGGTCTCAATTTTCTATCTTTTCTCCCCCTCACTGTTACCATATCTGCATTTTAAGCAATATGTTTATTACAGCAAAATTACTTGAAAATTTTTATAAATCAATTTTCTCAAAGTTTTTAGTTTAAAAATTTTTTTATGATTATGACTGACATTTTGTTATTAATCTTTTAATCTTAAAGTTTAAATGTGCCAGAAGTTCTGCTATTTAAAATAAAACTCTGGAAACAATCTTGAAATAGAAAAGTCTCCGTCATGCCCTAATTTATCTGCTTTGTAGATTTAATTTTATTTTATAGTCTCTTATAGAATCATCTACCTAGTCCCATCTGGGAAATAAATGCAAACAAATATGTTTTAGAAAACTATTCAAACAGAATTCTATTTTAAATTCCAAATTATTAAGAGTATAACTAGTGACTACTTTGGTATGAGAAAGATTAATCGGCCACTGCATGGAGGGACAAATATTTGGCTGAACTTTATATATAATCCTAAAGAGCAGAAATAATAAAGTTAGCATAGTTCAGTCAGGAAAAATCAAGAATGAGTGGGAAGTGAAGACATTTTTTGAAGTTCAGCAAAACAAGAATGAATAAAGCAAAACCCGGAAATCCTAAGATAAGCACAAATTATAAAAAAAGAAAATTGAAAAGAGCAGTTTTTAATGTAGCTACAACTGTCCCTCAGTAAAATACATTACTTATAAAGGCCCATATCCCTACAGAAAAAAGAAAACCTGTAATGAAATATCAAATCCTTTAAGACAATCCAACAGTCACTTAAATATAATGTTCAGACACACCCAAGCAACTTTGTTCTTAACCCAATCTCCTAAAATAGATTTCTCCAATTAGCAAGGGAGCATACTCATTTCGGATCATGAGTATAGTCCCTTTGACCATCTTAGCTCTCATATGTATTAAGAGGTGCTCTGGTTTCCAAATCAAGCCTCTTGTGAATTTAATGGGTATGAAGTGGTTCTTTGGTGAACAGTAACCTAGTAGATGAAATCACGAGCACTAAGTTAAAGTGCCCACTACAGTGTCCACTACATAGAAAGCCCTCTAGGATTTGTTCTTCTTCCTTCCCTTGCCAACTCAGTAATAAAAAAAACAAAAACAAAAAAATCTATAGCCCAAGAATTGCACAAGACAAGGATGATTTGTTGCTGATACTTTAACTTAAATATTTAATAATTTATTATAAAAGCATTTTGTATACCACCATTACAAATACTGAATATGGTCTTATGAAAGTTATAATTTTATGACAAAAATATTTCCTAAATACCATGGCAATCTACCTGTTTTCTTCTTAATCTCAGTATGACAGCTAATATTAGGGTTAGAAGTTAACCCTAGCAGACATAAAAATTTGGTCTCTTGGTTTATAAATATAGTCAAATACATAGGAACACTGGCTGGCATTTCCATGTCAAGAAACATGGTCAGATGTGCAGCCAAGACATGGATAACCAACAAGTTTGTTTGTTTGTTTGTTTTTGGATGGAGTCTCACTCTGCTGCCCAGGCTAGAGTGCAGTTGCACAGTCTCAGCTGACTGCGACCTCTGCCTCCCAGGTTGAAGAGATTCTTCTGCCTCAGCCTCCCAAGTAGCTGGGACTACAGGCGTGTGCCACCGCTGCTGGCTAACTTTTGTATCTTTAGTAGAGACAAGGTTTCACCGTGTTAGCCAGGGTGGTCTTGAACTCCTGACCTTGTGATCTGCCTGTCTTGGCCTCTCAGAGTGTTGAGATTACAGGTGTGAGCCACGGCGCCTGGCCAACCAACAAGTTTTAAAGAAATGTACACATCTCTAGTTACAGATTTTAACCAGAAATACTACAGGAAGGCTGGCAAATGACAACCACCAATACGTAGATTTCTATACTCCTGAAAAAGACAACAACATCCAAAAAATTAAGACATTTGGCATCAGGTGGACAACATCTAGGTTTTAGGGTTAATACTCTGTTTCACATACTGTACAAAGTTTCATCACTGTCCTCAACCTTGGAATTTCAGAGTGAGAGTGTATATAATTCAAAACACTTGCTTTGTCCCTTTTCTCATGTTAGATCGCTGATATTTTCCTAGCTCTTACAGTCTTCTAGAATGATCTGTCAGATTTTCACTCAACAACACTGGGTCAGATCTCTTCTATACATGACCTCATCCTTCTCATGTCTCCTCTGTTTGCAGAGAGCCGGTCAAAGTCTTGGAGGTGAAAACGAACTGCCAACTGATTGACCATTTTCCTCAAGGTAAGAAATGCTATAACAACTTGGAAAGTAAGGAAAAGAGTGAAGATGATATGTACTGCTTTTTCCAAGGGCAGATTTGTTAGGCCTTCATTAAAGAGCAAGAAAAGAATTAAAGGCAACTGCAATAGAAGGCTCAAAAGCCAAAAGCCAGCCAACTCGGGAACCTGTAATGACACACATCAAGAGTAATAAAAATCAGTAAAATACAGGTTTGTTTATATAGATAAACAAGTACTTAACACTACTGTGAACCTACATGATGGGCTCTGTGAGTAATTCCAAAGAAGGATAACATGGTCCTTGTCCTCAGAGAACTTACAATCTAGATGAGAAAACTAATTTATGTAAAACAATCCTAGAATACTGCACTTTAGTAAACAATTAAGTGCAATATTTAGAAGTACAGACTAAATGCTACAAGATATAAGACAGTGATTAGGGTAGGTGAAAGACCTCAGGAATGTAGGCTTTTAAAGTTGTGGAGAAGGAGGAAGAGGCAAAAAGGTAAGTAAGCAAACATGTGAAACTAGCATGACTGGGGGATCAATACATCAGCCTGGAATGGATGGCTAGGTGAGAAAACAGCAAAACCTATAGTAAGACAGTCTGGGTGGGGCCTTATTATGAAGGGCCTAGAAAACCACAGGAATCTTTAGGCATTACCCTATACTCTGGTAACCATAAATACTTAGGCAGCATGATGATGCAGAAAACATGGACCTGGCATAGGAAATGAATTTATAATTTTCCCCCCATTTTCTTATTCAGGATCCAAATACACATGTTTAAGTGACCATGTATTTTCAAGACTGATGAGGGAAAATATCAATTTTAAGTGTTTACTACATTCATATACTTCATATAAATCATTTCACTTAATCACAACCAACCTGTGAAGTAAATATTATTTTCCCCATTTTATATATGAGGAAACCAGGGCTCAAGAGATTAAGCAAACAGACCACAGTAACAGAAGTGGTAAAGCTGGAGTCAGCCCTTAAAGTCAGGCCTGTGCTCTTTCTACCACACCTCACTGCCTTTTACTTGTTATGAAAACTGATTTCATTTATATCTATCACTGAGAGGAAAAAAGAGCTTACCTTCTCCTGTAGGTTACCCATGTAGCCCAGATACAACCGGATGGCTTCAATTAAGGTTATTAGGATGATAACAGTGATCACAATGAATTTGTAGTAATCAGGCAAGATTGAGTACTAAAAAAAAAAGCCAAAACATGTTTGTAAAATTTCACATATAGTAACACTGATCTGAGATAGAAAAAAATTATTCAGAGCTTTAATTTTATTGACACTCTAACAACGTCAGGGCAGCAAAAGTATTAAAGCTTAGATTTACCTTCACGTGAAGCATCATAATGCTGCTCACCCACCACAGTGGGAAATAGTAGGTATTAAAATAAAGTGACATTTGCAATGCCAAACTGGAGACCATTTCATTATCTATAGAAGGGATAGAAAAGGAACAAATTATGAATCCTGGTCTATGCCCTATATATACACCCTGTTCCCTAGAGTTAATAACTATAATATTGGCTCAGTAAAACTCCAAATTTTAAGCCTATTTGTAATCACTGACAGTAAAAGGAATATTCATCCTAATACCATTTAGATCAAATATTGGCTATTTGGGGGTACATTTCATGTTTTTCAATTATTTTACCATTTTACCATTATAGTCTTCTGACTTTTTTGCGTATACTACTGGTATAGATTTAATGTGGAATGTCAATATAAATCCTATTCAACAGATAACATCATTGCCTCCTATGTAAAGAGCATATAAAATTAATGCATAAAATAAAAATTAATCTCTCACATATAAACTAATCTCATTCAAAAACAGATTACCAAGATTATAATTAGACACATCCCTCTTTTCAGCATATCCTAATCTTAGCCATTCTTTAAAGTCCAATTCAATGTCGTCTTTCCATCAATACTTCATCAGTTCCTCCACCCCAGCAGAAATATCTTTTCCCCCTTAGATATTTATCACTCTAAACTGTCTATAAGAAGTACTAGCAAAGAACCACAGTCTGGTGTACTGAACAGATCATGGGCTTCAGAGTTCAAGCAAACTCGAGCTCTCCAAATTTCTGTGACCCTGGTTGTCAGATTTGATATAAATTATTTAACTTCTTTGAGCTTCTATTTCTTCATCTGTAAAATAGTGAAATTAAAGCTTCCTCACAGGCTGCTTGTGAGAATTAGAGCCAATATGCATTATTTCATCCTAGCACTGTGCCTGGCACACTTAGTAGGCACACAACAAATATTAGTCCCCCTTTCCTTCTTCTCTTCTCCTTATCTACAGGCTCACTGAAAGCACAGATCATGTATTACCCTAATTTGAGAACCTCATAGAATCTAGCGTCTTGCTTTACACACAGTGAATATCAAATATACATAAGCAACATAAGCAGAAAGAATGAATTAATGAAAGCATACTGACATAAGGACATTACTAGTATAGCCATTTGTGATACATGAGTTCCATTTACCCAAGGTTTACTCCATAACACTTTTTGCTTTTATGTAAGAGAGAAGGGTCCTAAATTAAGAATTTGATTTTTAAAATTGAGCCCTATACAATACATCCTAAATTTAACTAAATTCTTAAGAGCAGATACATATACTGAAATCAGTTGCTCTACACCTAACATTTTAAAGGCTCTAAAATAAATTTCTTTAAAACATTATTTTTTTCCTTGTCTCCATAGCTGAGTGTTTTAATCTGTCATTTAATAATTTTAAAATATAAAAAATAATCATGGTCTCTCAAAGCAAAATAGTTTCCTTTAGCTCCAAGAATATGCCTGATTATTATGATCTACTTTTGCTTACATCCGTTTATTAAATTACCACTGCTAAAGGAGTGAACTCTTAAAAATCTGTTAAATTTGGCCGGGCGCGGTGGCTCATGCCTGTAATCCCAGCACTTTGGGAGGCCGAGGCGGGCAGATCACGAAGTCAAGAGATGAGACCATGCTGCCCAACGTGGTGAAACCCTGCCTCTACGGGGGTAATTTTGTAAAGATACAAAAATTAGCTGGGCATGGTGGCGTGCATCTGTAGTCCCAGCTACTCGGGAGGCTGAGGTAGGAGAATTGCTTGAGCGTGGGAGGCGGAGGTTGCAATTAGCCGAGATCGGGCCACTGCACTCCAGCCTGGGCGACAGAGCACCACTCCATCTCAAAAAAAAAAAAAAAATCTGTTAAATTTGAAGACAACTCACCAGCCTAGGATCTTCTTCATAGCAACAGCACAATGCTGTGGACATGGTAATGATATTAACTTGTTATTACAGCACAAATAATCGATCCACAAAGAAGAAAATGTGGGAAAGAATAATAAATTGGGCAAGCTGAACATGTTAGTACCTTTGAGAAGAAACTGTAGTCAAATTTTGTAAAGAATGGTTTTTATGTTAGAAATATTGTGTGTTAACATCTTAAAGGTTATGCTATGTCCCTATTTCAGCAGATCAAAGTTATAATCATGGAAATGAAAATCAAGTTAATATGTAAATGAACCTTAAAAGCATAAGACATACATTTACTAAATTTTGCAAAAGTTCAAGTTGAGTTCTGTAAATGGAATTTAAATTAAAACATACAATATAAATCAGGGATAGATAAACTACTGGCCAGCTGCCTGTTTTTGTACCATCGAGGAGCTAAAAATGTTTTTCATATGTTTAAACGGTTAATAAAAGTAATACTTTTTTCACAAGTGAAATCCATATGAAATACAAATTTCAGTGTCCATAAAGTTTTATTGGAACACAGCCATGCCTATTCAATAACTATTATCAATGGCTGCTGTGGAGACCATATGGCCTACAAAGTCTAAAATATTTACTATCTGGCCCTTTTCAGAAAACGTCTGTTTTTACCTTGTATTATCAGACGTTAGTGCTCACTAAGCCTCATCCTTGGAACCAGAAACATCAAAACTTAATTTTTTCACGTTTTTCTCTGTACATCCTAAATGATAGAGGCCTACATTTGGGGAACAGGCCAGTGATCAAGGTGACAAAATGCAGCTATGGGAACTGACTTTACTTTTCTCTGCCCCTTTTTAAAATTCGCTAAAACCAAGCAGAGGAAAAGATTTCTATTTCCCAGCAGAGCTGAATGATGAAAACCACGTGGGTTTGGTTGACAGTGTGTTGTCTACCATCATGATGTAGAAGGAAACTGTTCTGGAGGAAACTGCGTTATCACTTGTCATCAGGTTGAAGGATGCAAAAGCATCGTGGTATTTTGTTACCTTATGGTAAGAGTTACATATAGGGGAGGAGGAGAAGGCAGGGAAGGGGTGAGTTTTGTTGAACGCACGGCTAGTATGGCACATGCCAGTTGAGAGTGAATGGTGGTTTGAAAGGACTCATTAAAAATTTTGTTGTTGTTGTTATTTTAAAATTTCTTCTACCAGCAAATGGCCTTGCGGAGGAACATACTCGTTCTGCTAGGAAAAGAGAAAAGGCCAATGTGTTCCCTGGGATGGGGGGTGGGGACGTGGGAGGTGGGATTGCTTGGGCTGCTCCCCGCCATCCTGCACAGAAAAGCCGGGGGCGGGCAAAGCAGAGAAAAAGCAACTTGGGCTTTCGTCCTCGTGGCGCGCGCGAGACCAGCCTGCGCAGCAAACTGGCTTTTATCTTTTTATTTTTGGGGTTTCTCCGGAGCAATAATGGGCCTCGCCTGGCACAGAGGTTGGCCCCACCTCAGCTGCCTCGCTCGTAAGTAGCGGGCTGGGCAGCAGCATGCGCAGACCAGGTCCAGCCCTGGGTCATAGGCCCACAGGCCGCCTGCACCTCAGTTCCCCGCCCGACCCGGCCCCTCCTCCAAGGCGCTGGCTAGCACTGCGGAGAACTGGCTGAAGGCGACATCGCCATTTTAGGTCTGGGCAAATTCTGGACGCTCCAAAACCCACGCAAAGCCCTCGGCGCGCCACACCCCCTGCGCCAGACCTCGTCCACTCACCGGGACCCTCATTGTACTCCGGCCCGGTCCGATTGGAATCACTGAACACGGCCCGGCTGAAGTTTCCCAGCCGCTGGCGTACCGGATCCGGCAGCTCCATTCCTGGGCCTCACTATCCCTCGCCCCCTTAGACACAGGCCGGTCTGCGGGCGCAGTCGCGCTCCGTGGTTTCTACGGCAACCGGGCGGGGCGGGGGCGGCGGTACCCGGGAGCGCGCTGAGCTGCCCGGCTAGGCTGGGTCTCGTCGGGAGCCTGCGCACCTGGAAGGCACTGGCTAGCCCAGAACGAGTTCCAGGCCCCGGGAGCTGCGTGCCTTGGCCGTGTCCGAAACAGCAGATCTGTTATTCCTGCTTTGAGCCCGATCATCCTAAAAACAAATCTATACTAAGAAATGGGCTGGGGTTGGACTGCGATACAAGGAGCCCTCACATCTTGCCAGTGGAACTGTAAATCGGTGCAACCTTTCTGGAGGGAAATAGAGAACGAATGCAGAGCTTAAAGAATGTTTAGAGGTGTGCGTGTGTGTGAGAGAGATACTGTGACTGATTATTAGAAAATGCAGCAATGGGCAACTGATTAAATGTACTGGAGCACATGCATTCAGTGGAGTATGTTTCAGCTGCTTATAAAATGTTGGCAAAGAATATTGAATGATATAGTTTATGTAAAAATTTAAAAAGCGGAAATAAAACTAAATGAGAACCTAATTTAGCAAAATTTATGTGTGTAAATATGGGTGGAGGAGAGGAGGGAGCGTGTGCACACTGGCTTGAAAAAAAAATGGAAAAAAATCTAAAATGTTAACAGTAGTTATCACTGGCTAGTGGGATTGTGGGTGATTTAAAAATTGTTAAACATGTCTGTATTTTCTAGCTTTCTCTCAAATAAGATATATTACTTAAAAAAACTAAGTGTAATGTACATACAGAAAAATTGTATACTTTTTTAGTAATAAAGATATATTACTAAAAAAACTAAGTGTAATATACATATATGCATACACAAACTGAATCTGCATGTGTAACCAGCACCCTGTTCAAGAAACAATGTTACAGTATCCCCAGAAACTCCCTCTTCTTATTCCCTTTCAGTCACTAAACTCCTTCCCTACTCCTAACTGACCTTTCCTGAATTCTAACAGCAAAGGAGAGTTTTGCCTTTTTTTTTTTTTTTTAAATCAAAGCATTTATTGTGTGACTAATCATTGAATTTTTTTTTGAGACAGAGTCTCGCTCTGTCGCCAAGACTGGAGTGCAATGGCGTGATCTTGGCTCACTGCAATCTCCTCCTCTCGGTTTCAAGCGATCTTAGCTCACTGCAACCTCCGCCTCCCGGGTTCAAGCGATTCTCCTACCTTAACCTCCCAAGAGTTGGGATTACAGGCGCCTGCCACCACGCCCGACTAATTTTTGTCTTTTTGATAGAGATGGGGTTTTGCCATGTTAATCAGGCTGGTCTCGAACTCCTGACTTCAGGTGATCCACCCTCCTCAGCCTCCCAAAGTGCTGGGGTTACAGGCATGAGCCACTGCGCCTGGCCTGAAATTCTTAAGATGAACTGGATGCTGCAACAGCTGCCGTCTTGGGTTTAGGTGGTGTTCCATCACAAAATCCATGCCTTAACCTGCTATACACAATTTTTAGGTGCCTCATTCAACCAATCCTGGTGGTATTTTGTTTTTTAGCCTCGGCACTCCAATTGTATTTTAGCTTTTGCTTGGGGGAGGTAGCTGCATTTGCCACAGGTGGACTTTTGAAGGAGGTAGATCTTAGAGCCACAGGGCAGCACTAGCTGTGCATTTTATTGCAACACCTTCTAGATAATGACACTCCCTTTGTCATCTCGCTTCTCAGTTTTGCACATTTATATAAAAGCAATCATATGGTAAGTACTTTTTAAAAATAAAAATCTGTCTTTGTCTTCAATGTTACGTTCATGAAATTCCTTCATATCATTGAGTATAGATTCTTTTGCCTTGCTCTATGTAATAATATCACTCATTCTGCTGTTGATAGGTGTCTGTGTATTTTCTAGTTTGGAGCTGTTATGAATAGTGCTGCTTTGGTGAAAAGATGCCTCTTGGTGAACATATGCATGCATTTTTGTTGAGTGTATATTGAGAATGGAATTGCCACATCATAGGATATGGAAGATCCAGCTTTATTAGAGGCCACCAACAGTTTTCCAGTGATTGAACCAATTCCTGCTGCTTCCAGCAATATATGAACATTTCCATTACTCCATATACTTCACTGACACTTGTTATTTCCCATCCTTTTCTTTTAGCCCTTCTGAGGGTACGTGATAAAAGTAGTATTTTTACTATCAGAAGGAAAATTACACATTTATATAAATGCAAGAAGATGTGGGTGAAAATAGGTTCATGACTAGAATTTTAAAATAATTACATGAACATTTACTGCATTCTTACTGCTTTTTTAGGTACTGTGCTAGGCTTGTTAGGGATATGGTCCCTCCCCTTCAAGAAGTGCAGCTCAGTGAAAAAAAGACGTGGAAACAACTAAGTGCAAACACTGTTACAAGTGCTCTATTAAGGGAACACTGATGAAGAAGCAATTAATTCGGGTGGGGGGATGTCAGGGAAAAGCTGGTTAACTTCTGCTTCATTTCAAGATGGAGCTCAGACCTCAGAATCTCCAAAAAGGCTTCCAGAACCTTCCTGAAGTAGCTTAGGTGGCCTCTTCTGTGTTTCCAAAGCATCTTCCTTTTGTTTCTTTGGTCACAGTGCTGGTCACTGTATACTAAAATTGTCTGTTTATGTGTCTGTGTCTCTTGCTAGTCCTGAAGCTCTTAGAGGTCAAGAATGGGCTTTCATCTTTATATCCCCAACACTAGTGCAGGATGGTACCTGGCTAAGAGTAGGAGTTGAATGACTGTTGAGTGAGTAAAATGAAGAAAAAGCGTAAAGACCACTCCCTTGTCTTCCCTCTCTAGTTCAAAATCTTAGCCAGTGCTGTATAAGATTCACTTTGTAGAATGGAGAATTGGTGTATTAAAACATGAATTATAACAATTTAAAAAAACTTAGCAACAGAGAATCACTTTTTATCTATCAAATGAACCAATGTTTTTTTATAAAGGGAAGAGTGAAGCAGGAGGCCTCAGGCTCAGCTGACTGAATTATAATTTGGTCAACCCCACTGAGACAAGCAATTGGCAATACATAGAAATAGCCTTTAAAATGTTCCTGCCTCCTTTAACACAATAATTTAAACACTCTGTTTGGGGAAAATAATCATAGAAACAAAGTTTTATACACCAAATGCTTCTCCAACATTATTGCTAATTGTTTAGAAAAGAGAGAGGGGAGTGGGCACTTGAAGTGCCCAACAACAGGGCCTCGTTAAGCAGATTGTGATGTTTATGGCGAGGTGTTGGGCTGTAGTAGAAAGAATGTCCTTGGAAGCTGAGAGGGCAGCGTTCAAATACCCTAAAATCCTCAATATACCGCTTAAGAGCTGTGTGACTGATTTCAGATCCTTGTTTTATAAAGTAAGAAAAATATCTTACTGTGGTGGTTGATACGAATATATCATTAAATAAGGCTCTCCATACATGATAGCTATCATTTACACATCAATTAAAATGAAGTTTATGAAGAAGCAACACCTAAAGTAGAGTCAAATAATGCTGGTATTTAATTTTGTGATTTCAACTGGACCTGCTGGGTAATACCTCTATTACTTTCCTAATAAAGACAGCAGAGGCAATTAAGCATTAAAACCGTCCATATGTTAAACCAAAAACCTATGTGAATTCTTATTAAAAACCTAAGTGAATTATTTTAAAGATATTTTCCCCTTGGTATTGAAAAAAGATGTCAGCTATATTCTTCAGATTGTAATTATTTTATCAAAATCCTGGAGGGAAAAAAATTGATAGAATTATGGATATTTTTCCTTTGAATTTTATTTATTATTCAAATTTTCTATATGAGCATATATTTTCTAGTTTAGAAAAAGATCTTAAAAATAAATTGAGAGGAAGAGGCAATGATGGTGCAAAAACATTAGAGAAGATAATTTGAGAAGAAAAAATGTGGTTTGGAATGAGTCCTGACATTACTGATGTATTATATAAATGGTCCAAGGGGCTCAAAAAATCTTTCCAAATGTTATTAGTTGATGTTCCCAATATTTATAGGCAATCACAATATTGCTCCCAATATTATAGGCAATATTGAAGGATCTCCTTCAGCGTTTCTAATGTGATTGCCTATATAGGAGGGGGATCCACATTTGTGAAAAATGAATACTAGTATAATTTGGGTTTCCCATCATCTAGACCTACTACTTAGGATCTAAAGAAAGAAGTATGGAGTCTTTATACTTAAAATCATGGGAATTATTTTTAGGTTAATGAATAGTCCCATAAAGTTAAACTGCTTAGTTCTTATACCAGTGTTGATGTTCAGAGTAATAACTGTTTCTCCAATAGTTGTTTAATGTATTTATTGGGGTTTAATTACATTTATCATTTGCTTATTTGTTTCACAAACATTTTGAGGCTGATGCAATGATTAGCTTCCTTGATAAGGGACAATGTTGTCTGGTAATAATGTATTATCTTATATGACAAGAAACTGATTTGGGGAGTTATTTATTTATTTGTTTATTGAGATAGGATCTTACTCTGTTGCCCAGGCTGGAGTGCAGGGGTACCGTCATAGCTCACTGTAGCCTCAACCTCCTGGGCTCAAATGACCCACCTCAGCTTCTCTCTCTCTCTTTTTTTCTTCACCATGTTGGTCAGGCTGGTCTCAAACTCCCAATCTTCGGTGATCCACCTGCCTTGGCCTCCCAAAGTGCTGGAATTACAGGTGTGAGCCACTGCACCCCGCCAGCTTCTCTAATAGCTGGGACTACTGAGCTATGCCACCACGCCCAGCTAATATTTTTTTTAATTGTGTAGTGACAAGATTTCCCTATGTTGCCTAGGCTGATCTCCAACTCCTGGGCTCAAGTGATCTTCCCACCTTGGCCTCCCAAAGTGCCAGATTACAGGCATGAGGCACCGTACCTGATCTGAGTTATTTAAATTGCTCCTTGGCATAATAAAAATATTCTTTCCACTTGATACTAATAAAGAATTTAGAAATATTTTTAAGTAAATATGCCATTGTTTTAAAATGAACTGGGAGAGACATTTCTCAGAATCTAGATAAATTTAAAAGATAAATTATATATTTGCGTATAGTATGTAATTATGATTATGATATAATTATAAGATATAATTCCACATGGCGTCCACATTAACAAAAAATCTTATTCTAAATTACCTGAAATGTAATCTTATAATCCTCAAATTGTTAATGAATAATCAAAGATTTTTGATACAACTCCGTAGTACAATATATTCCATTCACAGCACTCCTCAAAGGTTTATAAGAAAGAATCAGGCTATGAACTACACAGAAAGCAAAATCTCATGAAAGGACTTTTTATACTATATTAAGTGATATTTCAAGGCTGACTAATGTTTTGTCTTCAGATACATCCCCATTGAGAATTTTTATTGGAAAATTCTTTCCCCTTTAAAATACTGTTTATATAATAGTTTTTTGGTTCTGTGGCATTTCTTTGTGTTGGTCTACCCCACTGCTCACCTGCTATATCAAGCAGCTGCTCCATGCGTCAACCATGTGGGAGGTGGGAATGTCAAGCGGAGGAAGAAAATCAGTAAAGCAAAAACCTGCTTAAGGAAACCTCAGATCTGTCAAGTGAATTATGATACTGATTAGAAGCAAGTGGTCATTTTACTGAATAAGTAACATGTTCCACTTTTAGCAGTGAGAGTCTTACTGAACTAAAAATATTTTATATATTACACTGTGTAAAGTATAAATTATGTTTCCCTTTCTGGAAGAAAATTAATCTTGACCTGTTATTGACTGTAATAAAATATTGCTTTCCCCCACACTAAATGTTGATGCATTCTTTGTTGTTCCCTCTGGCTTGTTTTAAATTGTGATTCTGTGCTTTTAACAAATAGCATGCTTCATCTTCAACAGTATACTTTGCATTGCTTAGCTGTGTTCAATTTTGATCCTCAGTCACATCAAGGTTGTAAGGGTAGAAATGTTATAAATAGACAAGTTAGTATTAAAATGAAAAGTATACACACAGGTAGAGTTCAAATACATTTGAATTATTTATTATACTTAGGTAGATGAATAATACAACTCTCTAAATTTTCTTGAAGCTGTTTGCTTTGCAAAATAGAAAATCATTGCAATTATTCCTGTATCCCATTTCCTTTCCCACTGTAGTTTTAGTTACTACAGGATTGTTCTTATTTTTTTTTCCAACACATGGTGTGAAGATTAATGGAAGTTCAAGGTGATTGGAGACAAGTGTAATAAGATGTCAACAGGGGATGTTCTCGGAGCCCTGACTGAGGTTCAAAGCTGTGCACAGAAGGGGGTAAGTTCACATATTCTAAATTGTGAGACCACCTATAGTTAGGCCAGCCTACTAAGAAATGTCGATACAGGGGAAACAGTACTACCACAAACATTTCCCAAACTACCCCATTCCTACTCACGGAAGTATAAGGAATGGGTGAGTAGAGAGGAGTAGCATTTTGTGAGGTATAATATTCATAAAGATATTCTCTTCCTTTCCTTCACCCCATTCTCACTGTAAGGGAGAAGATGGAAGCACTTTTCCCCTCAAAGTCTAGCAAGGAGCCCTCATGAAAATTACCTATCAAGTTTAGAGATGTCCAACCCTCCCCACTCTACAAGGTAGGAGATTGGTGGTCATCTAATCTCTGACCTCTCCTGGACCAGCTGACTGCTCTGTGCTTGCAGAGCAAGGAGAGGGGATGCAGAGAGATGGCCTAGCTAAGGGAGGAGGCACCACAATAGTCCACATTCCTATCTCCAGGGGAGGCTCCTAGCTGGCCCCCTCATGGGAGAGGTCAAGTAGGTGCAAGATATACACCTCAAGGAACTGGGCAGTGGAGAGGCACCCCAAGGATCTTTGCCAATGAGGGAGCCAGTACTTGGATTCTCTCCAGTAGAGAGGACATCAAAAGTCTGACAGGACTAACTAAAGAAGTAGCAACATCCTACAGAGAAGAAACTGCAATTTCTAGGAAGCCATACGACATATCTACTTCCCTATTCTTCTTGCCCTAATTTCAGAAGGGAAGCAATCAAAAGAGTAGAGCACCTGCCGCTCCACCTTCACACACACATGCACTCCAAGCCACTGGCAATAGATGTTACTTTTGGACAAGTCTGGAGATAGAGGAGGAAAAAGAAGAGAGGAAAAAATAGTGTTAAATCCTATCTGAAGCTTAAGTTGAAATGAACAAAACTGAGCCTTACATGCTAGAATTAGAGGATCCTAATAACTCGAAGAGGTTGATTAACGGAATCAAGCCAGGGTGTGATTTAAAGAGTTGACACCCAGAAAAAAAAGGGTGCCATAGTATAATTAGTGGGCAGATTTTAAGAAAAATAAAGCTATTTCATATTTATGCCCCCAATGAACTGAGAATCCTCAAGAAAGTAGTTACGTAATCCATCAGAGTTCTGATTTTTAGAAGGGGATGGCATGATCAATTCTGAATATCACAGACAGATGAGATTAATATCAATTCAAGCAAGGAAATAGAATGGTTTTATTTTTTAAGAAAACTTTAAAAATTTTTATTTGAAGTATGACGTGCACACAAAAAAATGCACAAATCAGAACTGCGGAGGCCCATGAATTTTGCTCAAGTGAACCTACCTGTGTAACCAGCACCCAGATCAGGAAAGAGAACACTACCAATGCTTCCAAACCCCATGCTTATGTTGCCTCTTAGTCATCAGCCCTCTTCCGCTCCCAAAATCATACTATCTTGATTTCTATACCTGCAGATTAATTTTGCCTGACTTTATTTTTCTATAAATGAAGTCCTACATTGCTTGCCTTTTGTGTTTGCTTCTTTCACTCAACATTACATTTGTGAGATTCATCCATGCCGTTACATGTTGCAGTAGCCTGTTCATTCCATTGCAGCACAATATTCTGCTGTATGAATATACCATGAATTTTAATTATACAAATGGTAATGGCAAAAATTTTTTATCCAGTTTGGGCTGCTGCAGAGAGTGATACTGGACTTGCTTGCTCATATTTTACTTAGGACTGTCACAGTTACATTCAGGAGAAAGACTGACCTATAATTTTTCTTCCTTGTGATATTCTTGCCAGCTTTTGGTATCAGGGTTGTACTGATCTCATAAAATTGTTGGAAATGATCCCTCTTTTTCTGTTCTCTGGAAGAGTTTGTGGTAAGGTTGATGTTTTTCTTTGTAATGTGTCTGAAGAATTCACTGGATAAACCATCTGTGCCTGGAGCTTTCTTTGTGGGAAGGTTATGAATTCAATTTTTGTTTATAGGTATAGAAGTCTTTAGATTTTTTACTCCCCCATCCCCCGTCTGAAAAGTTGTACGTTTCTAAGAATTTATCAATATCAGTCGGTGTGGTGGCTCACACCTGTAATCCAAGCACCTTGGGAGGTTGAGGTGGGCAGATCACTTGAGGTCAGGAGTACGAGACCAGCCTGACCAACATGGTGAAACCCCGTTTCTATTAAATACAAAAATTAGCCGAGTGTGGTGGCGGGTGCCTGTAGTCCCAGCTCCTCAGGAGGCTGAGGCAGGAGAATCGCTTGAACCTGGGAGGCAGAGATTGCCATGAGCCAAGATCAGGCCACTGCACCCCAGCCGGGGTGACAGATTGAGACCCTGTCTCAAAAAAAAAAAAAAAAAAAAGTATCCATTTCATTAGCATGCAGTTGCTTATAATTTCTTATTGTTTTTACACTCTTAATGCTGATAGGATCTATATTAAGGGCTCCCCTTTCCTTTCTGATATTATTTGTACCTTCTCTGTTTTGTTTTGTTTTTTTCTTGGTCAGAGTTGACAGAAGTTTCTCAGTTGTATTAGTTTTTTTTTTTTTTTTTTTTTTTTTTTTTTAAAGGCAGTGTCCTGCTCTGTCCCCAGGCACCGGGCTGGAGTGCAGTGGTGTGATCTTGGCTCACTGCAACCTCTGCCTCCCGGGTTCAAGCAAGTCTCCTCCCTCAGCCTCTCGAGTTCAAGCAAGCCTCCTGTCTCAACCTCCCACCACGCCCAGCTAATTATTGTATTTTTTAGTAGAGACAGGGTTTCACCATGTTGGCCAGGATGATCTCGATCTCTTGACCTCGTGATCCGCCCACCTTGGCCTCACAAAGTGCTGGGATTACAGGCGTGAGCCACCGCGCCTGGCCAATGTATTAGTTTTTTCAAAAAACCATTATTTAGCTTTTTGATTTTCTCTGTTGTATATTTGTTTTCCATTTCATGAATTACTTTTCTAATCTTTATTATTTCCTATTCCTAACTTCTGTGGGTTTAATTTTTCTGCTTTCCCCTTTGGATATGACTTTTTACATTTTATTTTATTTTTGAGACAGGGTCTCACTTTGTCACCCAGGCTGGAATGCAATTGTGCGATCTCAGCTAACCACAACCTTGACCTCCCAGGTTCAAGTGATCCTCCTGCCTCAGCCCCCAGGTAGCTGGGGCTACAGGCAAGTGCTTCCATGCCTGGCTAACTTTTCTATTTTTTGTAGTTTCACCATGTTGGCCAGGCTGATCTCAAACTCCTGAGCTGAAGCAATCCGCCTGCCTCGGCCTCCCAAAGTGCTGGGATTACAGGAGTGAGTCATAACATCTGGCTGGATATGACTTTTTAAGTAGATATTACGAATCATTACTTTTTAGATTTTCTTCTTTTTTTAATATATGCATTAAAGATTATAAATTTTCCTTTAAGTTTGGCTGGTTCTTACATTCCATACATTTTGATAGGTAGTATTTTCATTATCATTTTGTTTAAAATATATTTTAATTTCTATTGAGATATCTTCTTTGACCTACAGATTATTTAGAATGTATTGTTTTTATTTCCAAAAATTAGGAAATTTCTAGTTCTCTTTTTGTAATTGATTTCTAACTTAATTCCATAATGGTTGGATAACATACTCTGTATTACTCTGTATTATTTCAATCCTTTGATATTTGCTGAAACTCGTTGTTGGCCCAGCATATGATCAATTTTGATAAATATCCAGGTACACTTGAAAAGAATGTGTTTTCTTCATTTGTTAGGTGTGATTTCTATGTAAGTTCAATAGGTCATGTGTGTTAATTATGTTGTTCAAATCTTCTGTGGCCTGATATTTTATTTGTCTACTTCTTGTATCAGAGATGTGTTAAAATCTTCCATTCTGATTGTTAATTTGTCCATTTCTTTTTTTAGTTTTATTTCTTTATGAAATTTTGAAATTACATTATTAGGGGCTCAGACATTTAGAATTGTCATATCTTCCTGGTGAATCGACCCTTTTATCATTATGAAATACACTGCCTTGTCTCTAGAAATACTTTAAAGTGTGCTCTGTTTTTTAGCTTGCTTTTAATAAATGTTGATAGTATATATTTTTTCATCTTTTTACTTTCAAATTCTGTGTGTTCTTAAGATGTATACCTTGTAAGTGGCAAATAGCTTTTTTTCCAATCATTCTGAAAATCTTTGGATATTTTAGTCCATTTACACTTTTAATAATTATTGAAATAGCAGGGTTTAAGTCTATAATTTTACTGCTAGTTTTCTATTTGTCCCACTTTTTCTGTATTCCTTTTGCTCTCCTTTTGTGGCTCTCCTTTCTTGCTTTCTTAGGATTTATTTTTAACTATCTTATATCCCCTTCTATTGGCTTGTTAATTATACATTATTGTATTATTCTTTTTGTAGTTATTCTGACGATAAAATGTGTACTTGAATCTAATAGAAGCTAATCTTATACCACTTCCAAGACAGTGTAACAACTTCAGGACACTCTGCTTGACCCTGTTCTGCCTTTTTGTGTTAATGTTGTCACATGTTTTACTTCTGCAAGCAGTTGAAACCCCACAATATGTTGTTATTGTTTTACACAGTTACTATTCAGTAGATTTATCCAGAGTTTTATACTTTCTGTTGTTCTTTATTCCTTCCTGCAGTTCTATGCTTCTCTCTGGGATTATAGCTCCTTGTTTCAGTATCATTTTACTAACAATAGACCTTCTTGGGTTTATTTGGGGTTTTTTTTTGTTGTTGTTGTTGATCTGAGATATCTTTATTTTGGTTTCATTTTTGAAAGCTGTTTCACTGGGTATCGAATCCTAGGAGGACAATTATTTCCTTTCACCACATTAAAGATGACATATATGAAAAGTCAGCTGTCAATCTTATTCTTGTTTCTTTGAAAATAATGTGTTTTTCCTTCTGGCTACTTTGAAGATTTTACTTTGTCTTTGGTTTAAAGTGTTTGACTGTGATATGCCCAAGATGTGAATTTTAAATTTTTTAAAATGCAAATTTCTCAAGGTACATAGCACTTCCTGTGGCTTTATATATTTTGGAATTTTGGAAAATCTTGGCCATTGTCTATTCAAATATTACTTGTCCTATTTTCTCTTTTTTCTCTTTATTTCTGAAACTCCAGTTACATCTAAAAGTAGACTTCTTTACATTTGTATTATGTATGTCTCTTATGGTTAAAAAAAAAATTTTTTTTTTTTTGAGACAGAGTCTGGCTCTGTTGCCTAGGCTGCAGTGTAGAGGCAGAATCTCTGCTCACTGCAACCTCCATTTCCTGGGCTCAAGCCATCTTCCCACCTCATCCCCCCAAATAGCTGGGACTACAGGCACATAGTACCATACCTGGCTAATTTTTTTTTTTCTTTAGAGATGGAGTTTCACCATGTTGCCCACCTTGGCCTCCCAAGGTGTTGGGATTACAGGTATGAGCCACTGCACCCAGCCTTTAAAATCTTTCTTTTTTTCTCCCCATGCTTTGATCCATGAGTATACTTAGAAGCAAAATTGGTGATTTAGGCAGACTGTGTTTACTATGAGCAAGTTATGTCATTCTAACTTCACTTTCTTCTTTGCTAGAATTAGCAGATTAGTGATACCTGTCACATTAGTCATAGTGCCTATCATACCCAGTGTTTCTTTCTAGGTGAAAATGCCTCCCCTACAGCCCTCTGTTCATGGAAGTACAGTTGGGCTATTCCCTGCACAATGGTGGCCAATCAGATTAGCTCTCTCTGTGATTTGGAATAGGACAGTATAGGAGGGACTGGTCAGTCAGTAACAAAAACAACAAAATAAGAAAATAAGATCCTAAAACGGAAGCAGATACTTAAGGGAGGTACCGTGTAGGCAGTAAAACAGAGATGCAGAGTAGATTTTGTCCAGAAATGCCTTGGCTCCTGCGAGCTATTTAATTTTAGGTATAGTATGTGTGATCTTATGACAAAAGCCCATTTCTTGAGGTGACCTGAATGAACCTCTCTTCCTTGCAATCAGAAAGGACTAATCTATCCAGGAAATGTAAAAAATGTGTATCTGGGCTGCAGCAAAGTATTTTATTAAGACCTGCAATATCTTATGGACAAGATTGAAAAAATTTCACTAAATGTGAATATATTTAATAAATCAGTTAATTAGAAACTTGTTAAGTGAACATACCCAAAGGATACTAATTAATGAATTATTTCAGCCTATAGGGAGGGTTTTATTGTTGTTGTTTTAAATATAAGGTTCTTGCCTTGACCCTGTTCTTTTCAACACTGTTATCACCTTTGTTGAAAACAAGGTGCTTATCAAATTCACTAACGGAAAGCATATTATTTAACAGGAGCTTACAAGCTGGAACAATGGCTACTTCTAACAAGAACACATTTAAAACACAATTTTGATTACAAAAATAATATATTCTTATTGCCAAATATTGATAACATTATCGAGAAAATTCTTTTTCTGTCATACTCAGAAAGATATCCTCAAATTATATATCTTCTATAATACAATATTTAATATAAATAGATTAAAGACCAGCTCTTAGGTTCAGAATACCAATTAGATAACCTCTGGATGGGAGAGCTTTGAGGTTGCCAGCGTCAGTGTGCTTTGGCTGCTGAAAAACTACTGGGATTTGGGGCAACATTGATAAAGGTTAAGTTCCAGAACCAGAGAGGCTATAGTCCTACACTACTGTCAAAGGGATCAGGCTTCATAATATGTTTGATTTAGATATGCTTGAGATTATTTATTTTATTGGTTAATATTTGAACAATTGTTGAGCAGTGAGTCTTGTAATAAAAATACTCCCTCGTCCTCAAAATGTGGCAGAGACAAATTTTCATAGTGAAACAAGGCAGATAAAAAGTACAGTTTCAACTGTTCATTTTTTATGTAGACTCCTAAATTTGCTTGAGGTTGTCTGATACAAATATCACAGGCACCAAAGTTAGACAATTCTCGGGAAACCTCTGTGCTTCTTAAAACCACACCTCCATTTCCAAGGAACATAGTCCAAGTTTAGCTAGAATTTGCTTGACATAAAGTAGAGCTTGCTGACAAAAAAATTCAGTGTTAGAAGCATTCTTTTTAAAATCAAGAAGACAAGACTATCTACTACTGCTCCTCTCTTTATTCAGCACCAAACCAGGCAAGAAAAGAAAAAGAAATAAAAGGTATAAAGATTGGAAATGAAAATACAAAAACTCATTATCCATAATTGAATTTCATGTGCTTTTTAACTTCTTAGTCTCTTCCTAGGCTGTTTCATTAGCTATGTGTATCACACTTATTCCACATGTTGTGAGGAAATAACTAAAACAGATTTGTAGAAAAATAATTGTGATGGTGATGAGGAGACTTTAAAAACATGGCACATGAAGAAAAGATCTGGGAATATTTCACTTGAGGTAAAAAGACTCATAGGAGGGAAAAAAAGAATCAAATTAGTTTGTCTTCAGCTATTTAAAAGAAGAATTGTTATTCCAAACAGGGATTATCTAAACTCTCCCACACATCCCACATCCTAACCCATCAACCCCAAGGCTCTGGGCACCAGGGTCAACAGACAGGCAAGAGGAAGAGGATATAAACTCTGGCAGAACTTTAAGAGTCAGAGTAATTCCAAACTGTGATAGGGATGCCTTAACAGGTGGCCAGTTCTTTGTCGCTAGAGGTTTTCAACTAAAGGCTGAGTAACCATGTGGTGGGAATGCTGTAGAATTCTTTAAGGCTTTAGGAACTAAAAAGCTCATAGTTCTTTGTTTTGAGACAGGGTCTTGCTCTGTCACCCAGGCTGGAGTGCAGTGGTATGATCATGGCTCATTGCAGCCTTGACCTTTTGGGCTCAAGCAATCCTCCTGCCTTACCCTTGAGTAACTAGGATTACAGGCATGCATCTCCAGGCCTGGCTTTTTTTTTTTAAAGTTGTTTGTTTGTTTTAAGTGTATGTGTAGAGACAGGTCTTGCTGTGTTGCCCAGGCTGGTCTCAAACTCTTGGCCTCAAGTAATCCTCCCATGTCATCCTCCCAAAGCATTAGGATTACAGATGTAAGCCACCATGCCCAGCCAAGAGCTCGTATTTCTGAACCATGCACTACCTTATTAATCATGGCAACCCAGTGAGGGACATTATTTCATCCATTTATTAAATGAAACAGAATGTTTGACAAAAAGAGTTGTCTGATACAACATAGGGGGTAAGTATGAAAACCTGAGTTCAAGCCCATGCAGTCTGTTTCCAGAACTTTGACTCTTAACATAATTTGGTGCAGTAAATTGTCTGGAAAAGAGTGGCTGGTTTCAGTAATCTTCAAGCTTTCTTTAAACTCTGAGACTGTATAATTGTATGGAGGAAAAAGTCATACCTAAAGGGGTTTGCATTAAAGATAAATTTTGTTGGCAGTGTTGTCAGTTCTTGTTTTAGTATCTAAGCTTTAAGTTATGAATAAAATAAAAGTTACTGAAAATCCAATTAATCTAAATTTAAAAAACTATTGGCTATTCACACATCTACCAAGGTACAAATAAGTTGGTAGACAATGGCTGGGATCCCAGTAGATGCTCTCGGGGCTCTGGCAATAAGACTAAGCCCATAAATACCAGATGTAGTGTGTCTTACAAAACCAAATATCAGCAGTTTTGAAGCATCGTGGTATCGGGTTTTTCTTCTAAAGCCAGCAGTTGATGTTAGACTACTTTTATATCATCTCTAAACAAAGTTGTTTTATTTGGCATTTTTGAATGTTGTATCACTGAGTTATAGATTATATCATACCACCATAGTCACAGAATGTTTAAAATTTGTAGTGAGGTACATTCTTCTATATATATATATGCAATTCCTTCAAGTATAAAAACTAGATCAATATAGAAGTAATGTGTGTGCAAGAGATAAGTACAGAGATTGGCCATTTGCCATTGTTATTAGGAAGAAAGGCATGCACACTGAGAGTTTTAACAAATTACAAATGCCAGGAAGAAAATAACACGGCTGTGTTTGAAAAGATCATGCTATTTACTTGACAGGCTCTGCCAGGGCAAAGTTACAGCTGTGGCCCTGCTTTGCAGATCATTTAAACAGGCTTTTCTTTATGTCACTGGCACTTTGGTCGCATCCACAGAGCTTTGCCATCAGTAAATAATAATTATTATGTGTGAGAAGATAGCTGACAAGCAGCTCCAGTGTCAACACCACCATAAATGACTCAACAGAAACACACATTAGTTTCAATGGGTTTTGTGTAGTTTTTAGTTTATGAACACTGTCAGCCTCGTTAGAAGAAAAATAAAAGAAAAATCTATAGACCGTAAGTTTGAAAAATTATAGTGATGTATATTACACACACATATATATTTGTGTGTGTGTGTATTCTAAAAAATCAAGACTGTCTCAGTGTATTTTATTTCAATACTCTTTTTAATCTTTCTGTATTCCTTATATTTGAACATTTCTCATATTAACATACCTCATGTCATATTGTCTTTATATTCATCTACCTGGGGAAACATGGGATGGTGAAAAGAGTTGTACAGCCTGGTTTTAAACATCACTACTTCCTAGCTGAGTTACTTGAATTCAGACTCATTTTCTCAATCTAGAGTAATACCTACTGTGCAGATGGAATGAAATTATGAACACAATGATGTTCTGTAAACTGTGAAGTATCACACCAAAGTCAGGTCCAAAGGTCCATTTCTTCTAGTTTTGTCTTTAATGGAAACTCAAAAGATCTGTAAACCATCTTTCAAGTAACTAATGATGGAAATAAACATGGATATGAATCATGGTAGGGCACAGTGGGAACATTTCACTGAACCCTTTGCTATTTATCCTTATGTTAGTTACCATGGTGAACTACAAGGCTACTGATTACTTTTATTATAGTAAAAGTTCCCGCAGTTGTTACTGTAGCTATTTATCTAGTGTTATAAGAAATACTATAACAGAAGCAAATTGTAGTCAGCGAAGAGAAGAAAGGGACAACCTGTGTAGGTGTGGTTGGCATTTAATCAACATTATTTAGTTAACACATGCGAACGTACCCAACATTCCCATCTTATGTTAATCTTTGGCAATTTAAGGGAATGAGAAATGGCTTGGCAATTGTTTTGAAGTTTCATTTCTCAGAGCTTATTTGGCATTTTGGCCCTATAGGAGTAGGTGGGGCTGTAAATCCCAAATTGAATTTCTGAAGCATTCTGCTGCCTGAGCATTCCGGAAAGTCACACAAGGCATTAGTGGGAGGCTCCTATGGAAAAAAAGACCTCTTGACTTTTTTCAAGATGTGACTAGAATTTCAAATTTCTTTGTTTATAGCAAGTTGGTTGGGTTGTCCTTGCTTTGTTTTGTACTTAAATAAAGGAAACACTGATCCTTTAAAAACTTTGGGGAAGGACAAACTTCTTTATTTAATGGTCTGCCACTGAGGTGGGAGACTGGTTCAGGCTGAATGGTACAGTGCTATTTGGTGCATAGGTGTCTGTCAGGATTTTTCGAGTCTGAGATCTCCAAGGAGAGAGATGTCATCCCGAGTGGCAGACAGTGATCCCTGCAAGATGCCAGGGAGGCCGACAGTGCATAATGCATAGGGATGGAGGAGGGCAAGAGAGGAGGCTGGAGGAAGACTGGCTTCTTTCCTAGTCATGGGTGGATTGTTCACTTTGTGTGACTCTTCTGTGATTACTAAAATGCTGCTTTAACTCAGAAAAAAGCCTATGATTTTTAGGGAAAAGAAGTGTTCCAATTTTAACCACACAGACTAGTATGAGGAAAGCATTAGTGCTGTTTGGTTTGTATGTCTTTGTATGTATTATATGGGTTTGGATTACAATAATTCCTCCCTTTTGTATAATGTTTTGCAGTTGTTAAAGCATTTTATGCTCTAAATCCTTACCGTAAACACTGATAGGAGGGTACAGATGGCTCTTCACTCACAATGGCTTCAATTTAGACCTCTGCTTTTATGACCTTTATTATTGCAAATATGACCCTCCCAGTTTTGGCTAAATCTCACCATGATGCCTGCCTATGACTCTCACTATAGACCATAGGGAAAGTAAAGCTGCTATTATGTTGATTGGCTCTAGGAGTAAAGTGGAAAAACTTTCGATTTTATGAATGCAGCTGTAGGTGAAGCAAACCTATATGTACTTGAATTAGGCAACACTCTTGCAAAGCCATTGTCTATCTATATCTGTCTGCAAGAGAACTGCCCTAAGACATCAAAGGAGGAAATTTTTATCGCAAGCAAAAGCATTTTAGAGCACTTCTGGAAGATAGTTGGCAAAACATTAGCTGTTCAGGGAGGAAGCCACAAGAACCAACAGAGTGGCATCAAATAATTTGCCCACAAAGTCTGCTAAAGATGAAGGGTATTGTGTGCTATGAGTATTCAGTAATAATAAAATTGGGTGCAGAGATGGGAAGAGGATGAGGAATAGTGGGAGAAGGAGAAAGGAAGAGAACACAGCAATAGGGGAAAACTTTAACATTCAAAGAAATGTCTGCCCACTGGATTTGTGGATAGAAATTTTAGACAGATGGCCCTAATTTTGATCACAGTTTGAAAATCCTTAGAGCACTGAAGCATTTACTTGCTCCAGGGAGATTTATCAGAAAAATAAAATATCTTTAGTTGGAATTTATTTGGATTTCTGTTTTTAAAAGCATTAGCCAGTTAGTTGATAAAGAAGAATCTTCCAAAAGATCATTTACAACATTGACTTTTTCTTTTTAAACTTAGAAAATCATTGTAAAAGCACATCTTTGTTTTTACATGATTGATTTTGGTATTTTATAGTGTAAAATGGGTTTCTAGGAATACTGTCTTCACTTGTAACCTTAGAGATAATAAAGGTTTAACTTATAGAAGCTTAGCTTGTGACCGACACCTAGGAATAAAGCGTAAGTACCCATCATATTAGCCCCAGTTTATAAATGAGAAACAGATTGAAAAATAAAATAATTTGCCAACTTCCTCTAAAAAGGCAGAAGAGGTCACGTAATAAGACTACCAAACTGATGATGTTTCCTTTTATCTCCCTACCTGAGAAACATGTTTTTCAGACCATGAAGCAAATACCCATATAACATTTGAAGGACTCCAATTTTCATATCATGGCAACATCAAGTACATTCGTTGATGGACATATTATATTTGTTACCAAGTATTATAAATGTTTAAATATCATTAAAGTCTAAGACATAAATACAATTTAGAGCAAGATAAGTATACAGTTGAAGTGGGGAAAAGTTCCCTTGTCCCCCTCGCAGGGTGTGCGATGAGGATGTGGCTTGCTTCTTCAGTGCCCCACTGCTCAAACCTCTAAGGGAGCGTACAGACAGGCAGGGAGCCCCAAGACAGTGTCTAGGGTGAATGTTACAGCTCCTGAAGCCCCAGTAGGTGTGTGTTACAGGGTGCTCTTTTAGTTTAGCCATCCGTAGGCCACTTGTGTTAGCTCAAGTTAGACCCCTGCCTTATAGCAAGGGCAGAGGGCTTTCTGTATCCTAGGGTTCTTGCCTTGGTATACCAGAAGAATTGGATCACACATAGGCTTGGAGAATGAGTGCAAGGTTTTATTGAGTGGAAGTGGCTCTCAGCAGATGGTGGAGCCAGAAAGGAGACAGTTTTCCCCTGGAGTCAGGCTGCTCAGCAGCCTAGGCGCTCCTCTGACTGCCCCAGTCAAACTCCATGTAGTTCTGCCGGTAGGTGGTTGGTGGCCTGCCACGTGCCAGTGCCTGTCAGTGCATTCCTCTCTATGTCCAGCTGCCCCTGCATTCCTCCGCTGATGCACTCCCTCTCAACGTCCGCCAGTGTATCTGCCTGCTAGGGTCTCAGGGGTTTTTATAGGCACAGGATGGGGGCATGGCAGGCCAGGGTGGTCTTGGGAAATGCAAAATTTGGGCGGGGAAAGCAAAAATGCCTGTCCTCTCCTCGGTCCATTGGCACAGGCCCAGGGTGGAGCCATAGCCAGGGATCATGCCCTCCTCCCTTCTGCATCATTTAAAGGGACCACACTTCCCTTTCCAGCACTTCCTTTCATGTATCAAAGTTATGTTTTGGAATTAACCACCTAAACATCTTGAAAATAAGTAGCCACTTTATTGTTTCAAGGGAAGACAAGTCCCTTCTTCAGATTCAATCTAATCTACCTGGAATCTATCCTTTTCTGCCTTTTCCAGGAAATCATTAGGAAATCATTCAGGAAATCATTATTGTTCCTCACTCTCCCCTATCTTCAACCTCTTTCTCTGTCTACTGCTGTTTATGAGCCTAAATGATCAGAACAGGCTCAAGCCTCTCCCACTTTCTCACACACACACACACACAACACACACACACACACACACCCCTATCATTCAAACAGCACTCCTCTGACTGCCCCAGCCAAACTCCGTCTCCTTTTCTTTTACCTCTTAAAACCAAGCTTCCTAAAAGAGTTTCTCATAGTCACTCATCTCTTTATACTCTTTTCCCACTAAACACTCCACTCACTGTAACCTAGCTTTTGCTACTTCATTCTTTTGGAGTCCTTTTCTCCAAGTCATAAACTACCTTTATTTGCTATATCAGATGGCTACATCTTTACACCTCAGCTCATGTGTGGTGGCCTGGCATTCAGTCTGTGAGGTGGGAGCCTGTTAGTATGCCGCCTTCTTTCTTCACTGAGAGCTTTCGTTTAATAAATTTCACTCTCCTTGCCTTTTAATATGGCCACGTGCCTAATCTTTCCTGGTCGTGTTACAAGAACCTGGTTTTAGCTGAACTAAGAAGCAAAAATCCTGCTCTATTTCTGCCCCCTGCTCACCTCACCATCCTCATCTCTCGACATTCCCTACCCTACTGTCTCCATTCCAGCCTTGCTGATCTTTCAGTTCTGTGGGTACACTGCTTTCTCTCACATCTAGGTTTTACACACATCGTCCCTCGTCCTGGAACATTCTCTCTCCAGCCTCTTTCCCTCAATTCTTATTTGCCACTTGGTTTCAGATTAGCTGCTACTTCTTGATGATCACGCGTATGTGGATTAGGTGCCCCCTCCTGTCTCTTCCTATACCATCTTATGCTTTCCTGTCAGAACACTTGCATGATATTATACCAGCCTGTTCGCTTGTCTGGAGCCCCCCTCCACACTATGAGCCCTGTGAGGAAAACGTCCATCTGCATCCTGTTCACCATTTCATGCCCAGTGCTTACTATAGAGTCCTATACATAGTTGGCCCCCAGTAAATAACAGAATCAATATCTCAAGTGTAAACAGAGCATTCATTCTAACTGTGCGACAGAGCCTCCCAACATTTCTCAGAAAACTTAAGCATTAAGCTGCTTCTTGAAGAGTTGTAAAGGCCCCGAGGGGGCTTTTTCAAGAAACAATAAAGTTTGGTTGCCTAGAACACACAGTATTCAGTAGAGCACGGCAAGATGAGACTGGTCTCTCACTTTATGGCCAGATTGCAAGGGGTCTTGAATGATTTTGGATTTTATGGAGTAGACAAAGGTAGAACCACTGAGGAAGTTTTAAGAAGAGAGTTCCTAGTCATTTGGGTTGTAGAAAGATAGCTCAGCCAGGTGCAGTGGCTCACACCTGTAATCCTGGCACTTTAGGAGGCCAAGGCAGGCAGATCACTTTAGCTCAGGAGTTCAAGACCAGCCTGAGCAACATGGCAAAACCTTGTCTCTACAAAAAATAATAATAATAAAAATTAGCTGGGCATGGTGGCCCGTGCCTGTAGTCCCAGCTACTTGGTAGGCCAAGGTGGGAGGATCGCTTGAGGTCAGGAGGATGAGGCTGCAGTGACTTGAGATTGTGCCACTGCACTCCAGCCTGGGTGACAAAGTGAGACCATGTCTCAAAAAAAACAAAAACGAGAAGGCAACAGGTTAATGGCCATAGAAAAACAGAGGTAAGAAATTCAGTTAGGTCACAATTATAGTAGTTAGCAAGATGTGGAAAGCAGTGGCAGTGGAAATAAAGAACAGGACTGGATCTGAGACCTTTCAGAGGTAGACTAGACAAGGACTCAGTGGCTGGTTGCATACAAAGGGTGAAAGGAGAAGCAGTATATACTGACTGCATTTGGCTGCTTGGAAAGATGGTGATGTCACTAACAGCTGGTGAATATAGTTCAGTTTTAGATAAAAGTGAGTTTAAAGCACCTGGGTAATGAGTGACGTTGAGAATGAAACTGAAGATTTGAGTCTGCCGCTGAAGATTGGAGGTTGTGGTAGGCTGAATAATGGCCCCCAAACATATCCAGATTCTAATCCCTGGGGCCTGTGGATGTTACCTCACATGGCAAAAGAAACTTTACAGGTGTGATTAAGTTAGGGATTTTTTTTTGAGATGGGAGTGCAGTGGTGCAAACACAGCTTACTGCAGCCTCAACTTCCTGGGCTCAAGCAATCCTCCTGCCTCAGCCTCCTGAGGCATGCACCACTACATCTGGCTAATTTTTTAATTTTTTGTACAGATAGGGTCTCATTATTTTTTGTAGAGTTAGGTCTTATACCCTGTCCAGGCTGGTCTCAAAACTCCTGAGCTCAAGTAATCCTCCCACCTAGGCCTCCCAAAGCGCTGGCATTAGAGGGATGAGCTACCATACCCAGCCAAGTAAGGGATCTTGAGATAAGGAGATTATGCTGGAGATCCAGGTAGACCCTAAATATAATCTCGGATGTCCTCATAAAAGGGAGAGAGAGGAAGATTTGACTACAGAAGAGGGAGTAGTAGATGTAACAATGGAAACAAGAGGCTGACATGATGTAAAGAAGAAATCACAATCTAAAGAATGCAATAGTCTCCCAGAAGCTCCCAGGCAGAGAAGGGATTCTCTTCTAGAGCCTCCAGGAGAAACCAGCCCTGCTTATACATTGACTTTAGCCTGTTGGAACTGATTTGAGACTTCTGGGTTTCCACTTGCATCTAATACTTGACCTCTGAGTATTCCTTACTTCTGAGTATAAGCAGAAACCTGGAAAGGCTTTTGCCTTGATATTATCTGCCGAATTCACATGAGTGAATAAGTGAATACAGTGGTCAAAGTGTACACAAAGTAAGTCTAATTGTAGACCCTTCCACCTCTGCTTAGAGCTGGGTCTGTTCACAAAAGACTACAGCATTTGTGTAAGGATGAGCTACAAATTAACTTGCTGCCTTTCCCCCAATCCCTAGAGAATGGCAAGGAAAATTGCCTGCCTTGAGACTTGATTCTAAATGGAAGGAGGAAAAAACATCTCCCCTGAGAACTCATAGTCAGAACTCACATAGTCTTGCAGCTCAGATTCACACTGTAGAGTCCATAAAATTCAAGTCAAAAATTAAGTTCAAAGTAAACCTTAATTTGCAGTTTCCAGGCAACTGACAGAAACCAATGCAAATCTATTCTAGAAGTACCCATCTTCAACACAGGTCTCAATGACTTCTCATCAATAAATTCTAAAGAAATACAAGCTCATGGTCAAAATCACATAATGCAAAAGAAAATAATTCCTCTAGTCAGTTTTGTATTGCTATAACAGAATCCCTGAAACTGGGTAATTTAGAAAGAAAAGAGGTTTATTCGGCTCACAATTCTGGTGGCTGAAAAGTCCAGGTTTGAACAGCTACATCTGGCAAGGGCCTCGGGCTGCTTCCACCATGGCTGACAGCAGAAGGGGAGGGGATACCTGCAAAGAGATCCCATGGCAAGAGAAGAAGCCAGACTTTAACAACCTGCTCTCTCTGAAAGAATTCATTCCCATAAAAGCAAAAACTCACCCCGGCAGGAGGGCATTAATCTATTAACGAGAAATCCACTCCCATAATCTATTAATGAAGACCCAAACAACTCCTACTAGGCTCCCACTCCCAACACTGCCACATCAGGAATCAAATTTCAACATGAGTATTGGCAGGGAGAAACCAAACTATAGCAATAATGTAGCACGAACAAAGGCCAGCATAAACAACAAGTAGCAGAATCAGACTGCAAAGCTTTAGCTATTGAAATTACTAAACACAGAATATACAATAAGCCTATTAAATATATTAATAGCAAAAAATGAAAATATACAGAAAACATAACCAGAAGATTTGAAGAAGACCCAAAAGAACTACTAGAAGTTTAAGATATAATATTTGAAATTAAAAATGCAATAGACAAGTTTAACGGCAGAATAACCACAACTGGAGAATCGATTCAGATGGATAGATCCAAGAAAATTTCCAGAATGTAGCCCTAAGAGATGGAAAATATGAACGAGAGATTAGAAAACATGAAGACAGTCTTGTGAACAATTTAACAATTATTTAATAGGAGTTCCAGACAGATGGGAGAGAAAGAGAGGGGTAAAAGTAATAACTGAAGAGATAATAGCTGAGGATTTTTTAGAAATGGCAAACCACAGATTTTAAAAGCCCAACAATCCCAATAAGGATAAATAAAAGGAGATTCACACTTGGACATAATATGGTTGAACTACAGAATACCATAAACAAAAAAGTTTGAGAGAGAGAAGAGAAAGATAAGACAGATTATCATACTTTCAACAAGACAACAATTAGACTTCTTCACAATTACAGAAGTCAGAAAAAGTTTAAAATCTTCAATGTGTTGAAAGAAAATTACTGTCAACCAGAATTTGCATATTATCTTTCAAAAACAATGACAAAATCAGACACCTTCAAACAAACAAAAACAGAGAGTTTGCCATCAACAGACCCTCACTAAAGGAAATTCTAAGGGCTGCTGTTTAGGCTGCTTTTTAGGCAAGAAGAAAGGGAACAAGGAAGGTCAGTGATGAAAAGAATGCGGAGCAAGGAGAGTGCTGAATATGTGCTTAATTGTAAATAAACATTGGCTACAAAGATCAATAATCTCTTTAAAAAAATAATAACTTTAGGGGTTAAAAAACAAGCTGTCAATAGCATATAACTGGGAGGGGAGGATCAGAGTTAAAGTGTTTATTGTGTGGTAGGATGGTAAAGATACTAAGTTCCCAAGTTAAAATTTCTAGCATAACTACCAAGAATGTAGAACTTTTTAACTATAAAGGGAAAAAGTGGAAAGAGAAAAATAATGCAAAAGTAGTTGAGAATAGAGGAAAAAACAAAATGTTGAAGGTTCAAGGTACATAAAAAGCATAATGTAAGATGGTAAAAATACATCCAAATGTATCAATAATTAAGTAAAATAGACTAAATACTCAACTTATAAGCAAAGACTGACAGGTAGTTATATTGTGTTTGAAAGGATGCAGGTATATTCTCTTAACATGTTTAAAACACAAGGATTCAAAAAAGTTGAGAATAAGAGCATGAAAAAAATTGTATCATGCAGATACTAACCAAGAGGAAGTTGGTGTTGCTATATTAGTATCAGACAAAATAACCCTTAAGGCAAAAACCTTTGCAAAAGATAAAGAGAACGTTTCATAAAGAGTTTCCTAAATAAAAAAGGTTGAGCCGTCCAGGAAGATGTAAGAATTCTAAACTGTTAAGTACCTAGATCAAGGTGACCAAATCAGTAAGGAAGAAGATTAGAGTAACACAATTAACAAGCTGGTGCTAATTGAGTACAGTATATAGAACACTGCATTTAACAGCTACACAATATAGGTTATTTTCAGCCAACATGGAGTATTTTTGAAAATTGACTACAATGCTAGGTTAGAATACAAATCTCAACAATTAAAAACTGAAATCATATAGACCACAGTTTCTGAACATAATGCAGTTAAGTTAGAAATCAATAACAAAAGGATAACTAGAAATGTCCATATTTGATAATTTAAGGTATCTTCTTCTAAATAACGTGGGCTAAAGAAGAAATTATGATGGAAATTAGAAAATACAGTGTGTGCCCGGTCATGGAGGCGCTAGCCGCCCGCCTGATGCTCCTGTGGCTTGGGGCCTGGGCCTTGGCGCCGGGCAGCGCCTCCTCCGAGGCACCCCCGCTGATCAACGAGGAGCGCACAGTGGACCTAAGCAGCCACCTGGCAAAGGTGACGGCCAAGGTGGTCCTGGCGCACCTGGTCGGCGGCTCCATGTCCTGAGTTACCTCTTTCCTTTTGGCTTTGGAGCCTGAGCTTGAGGCTCGGCTGGCGCATCTGGGTGTGCAGGTGAAGGGAGAAGATGAGGAAGAGAACAATTTGGAAGTACGAGAAACCAAAATTAAGGGTAAAAGTGGTAAATTCTTCACAGTCAAGCTCCCAGTTGCTCTTGATCCTGGGGCCAAGATTTCAGTCATTGTGGAGACAGTCTACACCCATGTGCTTCAGCTGTATCCAACCCAGATCACCCAGTCAGAGAAACAGTTTGTGGTGTTTGAGGGGGACCGTTATTTCTACTCTCCCTATCCAACAAAGACACAAACTATGCGTGTGAAGCTTGCCTCCACAAATGTGAAGAGCTACACCAAGCTGGGGAACCCCATGCGCTCCGAGGACCTACTGGATTATGGCCTTTCAGAGATGTCCCTGCCTATAGTCAGGATACTTTTAAAGTACATTATGAGAACAACAGTCCTTTCCTGATCATCGCTAGCATGACTCGAGTCACTGAAGTCTCTCACTGGGGTAATATTGCTGTGGAAGAAAATGTGGACTTGAAGCACACAGGGGCTGTGCTTGAGGGGCCTTTCTCACGCTATGATTACCAGAGACAGCCAGATAGTGGAATATCCTCCATCCGTTCTTTAAGACCATCCTTCCTGCTGCTGCCCAGGATGTTTATTACCGGGATGAGACTGGCAATGTTTCCACCAGTCACCTCCTTATTTTGGATGACTCTGTCGAGATGGAAATCTGGCCTCGCTTCCCTCTCTTTGACGGGTGGAAGACCCATTACATCATTGGCTACAACCTCCCAAGCTATGAGTACCTCTATAATTTGGGTGACCGGTATGCACTGAAGATGAGGTTTGTGGACCATGTGTTTGATGAACAAGTGATAGATTCTCTGACTGTGAAGATCATCCTGCCTGAAGGAGTGAAGAACATTGAAATTGATAGTCCCTGTGAAATCAGCCATGCCCCAGATGAGCTGCACTGCACCTATCTGGACACGTTCGGCTGCCCTGTGATTGTTGCCTACAAGAAAAATCTGGTAGAACAGCACATTCAGGACATTGTGGTCCTGAATCCAACTAGGTACTGTTCAACAAGGTGCTTATGCTGCAGGAGCCCCTGCTGGTGGTGGCCGCCTTCTACATCCTGTTCTTCACCGTCATCATCTATGTCCAGCTGGACTTCTCCATCACCAAGGATCTGGCCGCAGAAGCCAGGATGAAGGTAGCCTGCATCACAGAGCAGGTCTTGACCCTGGTCAACAAGAGAATAGGTCTTTACCGTCACTTTGATGAGACTGTCAATAGGTATAAGCAATCCTGGGACATCTCCACCCTCAACAGTGGCAAGAAGAGCCTGGAGACTGAACGCAAGGCCTTGACCCGTGAGATTGCACTGCTGCAGTCCAGGCTGAAGACAGAGGGCTCTGATCTGTGTGACAGAGTAAGCGAAATACAGAGCTGGATGCACAGCTCAAGGAGCTGGTGCTGAAGTCAACGGTGGAGGCTGAGCGCCTGGTGGCTGGCAAACTCAAGAAAGACACGTACATTGAGAATGAGAAGCTCAGCTCAGGAAAGCGCCAGGAGCTGGTCACCAAGATCAACCACATCCTGAATGCCCTGTAGCCCCTGCGCACATCCTCAGGGGGGCCCAGGGGCGCCTGCACTTCACAGTGGCAAGCAGAGTGGGTAGTAATGGGAGGTTGAGGATGGAGGCCAGTGAAGGTTGACATCTGTAAAAGGCCTTTAAGGAGGAGAAACCAGGCCCTGCCTCAGGCAGTGTGAGCAGCTTGCTGTTTGTCCTTAAATCTTTTCTTTTTTTAAAAAAACAAAAAACTTAAAAATACTCCCATTAAAAACAAAACATCTTTGTGTTTTGAACAAAGGAATTTTCAATATTTGATCGGTATTCTGTTCTGAAGCCTAGGATATTTTTTCAGCCTATAAAGTCCCTTATTTTATGCCCTTCTAATTCCTGATGTTTAGGTATTTTGTGAGTGCATGTGTTATTTTTTTTTAAAAGCATGTGTGAACAAATGGAAATAAAGCAGGGACTGTGAACATTGAAAAAAGAAGAAAATACAGTGTGTGACCACAAAGACACTATAAACAAAAACATATTAATGTAGACAAAGTAAGGTCTAGTGAAAATTTAGAGCCTTAAATGCTTTTATTAGAAAAGATGAAAGGCTAACAATAGGTTAAAAAGTTAGAAAAACATTAATGACATAAAAAGAAATGAGTAGAAATAATAAAGATAGTAGATATTAATAATATAGAAAATAAAAATAGAGAGGATTCATGAGGCCAAAAATTCTTTCTTTGGAAAGCCTTTTATAGGTAAATATTAGAACAAAAGAGAGGTTATAATTACAGTTGATGCAAACATTAAATGGTTAATTAGGAGGAAAATGTGTCAGGGCTATAAACTGGAGAACTTAGGAAAATGGATAAGTTCCTAGAAAAAATATAATTTACTAAAACTTCCTCAAGAGGAAATAAAAATTAATATTCTAAAACACATTAAAGAAAATGAATTGATTTAAAATTGTCCCACAAATACAAAAACCACATAGTTGTTTTACTTTAAAAATTTTTTAATTATAGAAATTTTAATAACGCACAAAAGTAGAGAAAATTGTAAAATGAACTGTGTGCCCACCATTCAGCTTCAATGATCGTCAGCACTTGACTTGCCTTTTTATTCAATCTCCATCCTCATTTTTAAAAAAAACTTTTTGCTTTGAAAGAATTTTGATCTTATAGAAAAGTTCAATAAATAGTACTAAGCATTCACACATATCATTCATCCAGTTTCCCCTATTGTTAACACTTTACGTAGCCATAGTACAATTAATCAAAACTAAGAAATCAACTTTAGTACAATAGCATTAACTGATCTTTAGGCTGTATTAGAGTTTTCCCATGAATGTCCTTTTACTTGTTCAGGATCCAAGCAGAAGCTTCATGTCTCTTTATTCTCTTTCAATCTTGACAATTCCTCAAGACCAGATTGTTCTACTGGTGGGTTAAAACAAATATTCAGGGGACAAATAATTCCAATTTTTCAAAAACTACTCCAAAGATAAAAAAGAGAGAACACTCCCTAGCTCATTTTATGAAGTTAGCATAACTTTGATACTTGAGGCCAACTCATTTATGAAGATGGATACAAAAAATCTAAATGAAATATTAGCAAACCAAATGCTGAAATGTATGGGAAAGTTAATAAATCATAACCAGGGTAGATTTATTCCAGGAACGCAAAGTTGGATTACATTGGAAAGCCACCTAATGAAATAAATCTATTAAAAGAGAAAAATCATATCATCATCTCAATAGGTATAAAAATGATAAAATTCAGCATTTTCTTTTCTTGATAACAATTCTTAGAAGGAAATTTTCTAACCTACTAAAAAGTATCTGCTTCAACATACAGCAAACATTATACTTAATGGTGAAACATTGAAAATATTCCCTGTAAGATAAGTAAAAAGACAAGGGTGTCTACTATTACTACTTCTATTCAACATTGTATTAGAGAACCTAGCTAGCTCAATAATGGAAGATAAAAGAAATTAAAGTATATGCATGGAGAGAAAAGTACAAAACTCTCATTATTCACAGATGACATATGACCACCTATAGACAAAATCTGAGATACACAAATTATAAAATTAATGAGAATTTTTTTTGTCAGATTGCTCATTACAAAATCAAGATATAAAGATCCATTGCATTTTTTATCCACTAGCAACAACTTGGTTTGAAAATATAAAACTGAAAACTATATCATTTAAACAGCATCAACAATATCAAGTACCCAGAATAAATCTAGCAAAGTAAGTACCAAACCTTTATGGAAAACACTGTAAAATTTTATTAAAAGACATTAAAGAAGGTTTAAATGAAGAGATAAACGATTTTCATGGATCGTAAGGCAATATCATGTAGATTTTGATTTTCTCCTAATTGACCCATGGATTCAATGAAGAAGCAAGAATATATACAATTTTATTTATATGATGTTAACAAAAAAAAAAAAGTCTTATTTTATTTTTTTAATGAGACAAGGTCTCACTATGTTGCCCAGGCTGGTCTTAAACTCCTGGGTTCAGGTGATTCTCCTGCCTCAGCCTCCCAATAGCTGGGATTATAGGCATGCCCCATGATGCCCAGCAATGTCTTTTTTTTAAAGAAAAGAACACAAATATATGTGGTAAAAAAATAAAAATAAGGAACATTTTGATTTCCTTTTCTTTGTCTCAGAGATAAATCTGTTAATCTCTGAGTATGAAGGGCTAGGGGTGGGATGAGGAAGAGGCTTACAGAGAACTTAGAAATCTTTATTTTTTTAAACTAGATAGTTCTTGCTGTACCACTCTTGCACTGGACATTCGGGGTCTCTGCTCTGGGCCCCAGGCTTTGGAGTGCCTTCCTTGGAATGTTCTAACTTCTCTCCAGTGCAGGAGATCAGCTAGGGAGTGCAGTGCAGTCCTGCACCTGAGCCAAAACCTGATCTTACATGGGTCCCAGTCCTCAAAAGCGCTTTCTCAAAGGTTTGTGAGTGCTCCAGTGACTAGGACCATTGTGGACTGGGAGTGCTATCTAGGCAAGGTACCCAACACCCAAACTGGGACTCAGGATCCCAGGTTTCCATTTCTCCCCAGGGTACATTTCTCCTTTGGGGCATTCTCCAACTTTCTATCACCCCACCTCTTCACCACCATGAGGTCGACCAGATGCCTAGAGGAGCTCTGACACTCTCCCCTATGAGATGGTTCCTGGATTCTGGAGGGTAGCCTGGTGAGCAGATTACTCCCACTGGCCAGTGAGTATTTCTTTTGCAGGATCACTGAGCCACCAGAAAGGTGAAGACATGCTGATTTGGAGTGATTTTCATTCGTGCTGGACTAAAGACAAGGTCAGGCCTTTGGGGTACCCATGTCCATGAGTGTTCCCACTACAGTGTCACTTCCAGTGCACAGCACCCAAGGGCAGCAGGGATGGCAGTGGGCATCGTGTACCCTGTGCACACCCCACCCCTCACCACTGGCATGCAGGACAATCTGCAGGCTCCAGGCCACCCTGGGGGTGGCCTTGCCTGTCTCCTTGAGGGATTTAGAGGCCGTTGCCCCTCAATGCCAATGGGCCTTTCCTATCAATGACATCATGGTCTCTCAGATCTATCTTAAGCCTTTTGGGTCAAGGATCTGACTTTTTTGTGCAAATGGGACCGATTTTCTGGCTCTGCCCCCCCGGGCCCCCTAACTTATCCTCCCTGCTGGTGGTGGGGTTTGGGAGGCAGAGGTGTGGTCAAGATGGAAAGAGATCACGTGGTAGGAATGCAGGAATCATGGAAAATGAGAGATTAAATTGGAAGACGTTTTCTAAGTTTTTGTCATACGGTTCCTATCAGTAAATTTAACATGATCGAAAACAAATTACAGTTCACATTTTCTTGCATGAGCTGGGTAAGAATCTCGTTTGTGGACATCATCAATGAAGCCCTTTGAGTGACTGGCAGCCCTGCGGCATGATGTGTGGTAGAGTCATGGGTAATGATATCACTAGTATTAAATAAACTATAATCAGGGAACTTCAGAGGTAAGACGATCTATGTTGTTTCAGTACAAGCAGGTTTAAAGAGCCGTGACATTGTGAGAATTAAGAGCAGAGCAACTCTTCTTTTTTGATGTGAAAGATAGGAAATTAGCCAGGAACAGTTCTTTCCATAAAGAACTTGAAGAAATGGTTTCTGAATCTGAGTAAGAGGAGTTGGTGCCTGGACTCTAGGAAGAATCTTCGTCTGTGCTGATTGAACAATAAACAAATAATGTCTTTTCTATTAGTTATTTTAAATCTTCATGGATAAATCACCATTCCTCATATTGGCCCATAAATTTTGTAAGGCAATTTTTAAATCAAATTGTTCATATAGACAGGGACCTCACAAAAAAATATTTACTTGTGGCCCCACATACCCTAGGGGCAGCAGTGGATACTTGGATATTTTTGCATTCTTCATTCATTACCTGTATCTTAGAAATGTTGTTTTATATCTACTCAATATTTAATAAAAACTTATTTCTAAAGTAAGAGACACAAGTAGAGGAAGTGGAGCTAGCAAAGAAGGCACAGAATGAGTAGTTAGAGAGGTCAGAAGGGAACTGTGGTACCTAGAGGAATACAAGAAATGTTTCTAAATTAATAATGGATTCATGAATCAGGAGAAAGTTGAGAGAATTTTGGGGCAGGAGATGTGACCATATTTCTAACTCAGTTTGTCAAAGCATATCATATTGGTTATGCACAATATGAAATCTCATCTCATTTAGAAAATCCTGCCACCTTGGACCCAAAGCATCTAACACCATCTATAATACCAATCCACAGTGTTATATTCCAATATAACATTATAATATTCTATAATATCCTGTAATCCCTTTTAAATGTGAATTTCTGTGAAAAATAAAGAGCTAATTAAATGTAGGGTAATGAAGAAGTCTAGGGGGACCCTGTTCCATAACATCTCCATCATTTAGGAATTACATACATTTGTAATTACGTAAATACCTTAATGACTTTTCCTTTGAAATTTTTGTCCTAATTTAAGTGACACCATAAAAACAAACAAAAATGGTGTCTCTATAATAATGCTTCCTTTACTTAGCTATTTCACTTTCTTGGTTGACTAGTAAGTTGTCTGCTTATAGATATACTTTATTAATAATTCTGATTATTTTGCCTCTGTAGTAGATTACTAACCCTACTCATCTTTTTCAGAATGAAAAGAATGCTTAAATGAAAATTTTCAGTATTTGTTTTTAAGCTTTGCAAAGGATTATTTCCACTATGAAGTCCTAGTCTCTCCTATATGAGGGGGACCCTCAATACCATTGATCTTTTTATGTGTTCAATAATCTCCTCTTTCATTATCTTCAGTGGCTGTTTCAGACTTGTAGCTCTCTTCCCCATTAAGTCATTCCTTTCTCCCCATCTCCCCTTTACTCAGAGTAAATGAGTTTTCCTCCTCCTCTTCCCACTACTAATATTACTATTATATTACACACACACACACACACACGCTCTCCCCTTCCTGATAAATCCCCAGTCTTTACCACCATCAAATTATCTTCTCCCTTGCTTTCTTCCCATTTCACCCTAATTGGTGTTCTTCATTCTATTCATGATTAAATACTCCAGTGAGTGTTGATCAAACCCCTCCTATTCAGAAACCTCATGCTCTCAATCATTCTCTCCCTCTTCCTCTCTCTCATGTACACATATGCACACACATACCTCTACAACTTCCTCCTCTCTAACTTTTTCCTAACAGTATAAAATCAAGTTAAATCTTTCTTAATACTAAACAAACAAACAGCTCTTCCTTAACTCAGTGTCCCTCTGAAAATTAGGCTGCCCCTCCTGTTTGTGAACTGCTTGTCTCAGCAGGCAGCATTCGCAGAATCAACATAGTGAATAAAATCCCCTAGGATTTACCATTACACACCTGAGCATCTACATGTAGTGGGCCTCCTCAGATTACCCATTTGTCTTCTTCCCATTATAGTTACTGGGGGGGAAAAAGTATGCTTGTTTCTTTTTTCTTACTCATTCCTTAACTGACTGCAATTGGTGTCTACACCACTAGTTTGATGTAATGCCTGGGGCTAAAGTCAATAGTTTCTTATTGCCAAGTCTACTGAATATTTGTCTGCCTTTATCTTACCCAACTGTTATTTGAAGTCATAGAACCAAACGGTTCTCAAAACTCCTCCTTTAACTTCCGTGTTCTTCTGAGGCTCCTTCCTCCTACCTCACTGGATAATTCTCTACAGATTCCTTCAAGGACTTTGGTCCTCCAGAGCCTCCTTAGATGTGGTGGTCTCTGAAGTCGTGTCATAGATTCCCTATCCTCTTCACTTTTTCCAGGTTGTTTAGATGACATTGTTGAAATACTTGGCATTAGCTATATTGGGATCACATTTTGAGACAGGCAGTTTTGGGAGTGGGGGATGGAGAGGAAGGTTGTAAAGTCAAGGGGGCAAGGTATAATCAATTTACCCTTAGAAATCCTTCGAATAGCCCATGGACGCAGAATAGCACTTTCTCCCAATAAGTCTACACAGTTTTCCTCCAGTGTTAGAAGAAAGTATTGAACTTCAACTGAGCAAAGGTTACATGTACTTGACTTAGGTTTAGAACCATGACATTTTAAGGGGAAAAACAAGCACAGTATCAGCATCATCATTATGATGATGATGATTTTTAGAGACACAGTCTCATTATGTTGCCCAGGCTGGAGTGCAGTGGCTATTCATAGGAGCAATCACAGCACCCTGCAGCCTTGAACTCCTGGGCTCAAGCAGTCCTCCCACCTCAACCTTTTGAGTAGCTGGGACTACAAGGCTACTGAGCTTGGCTGGGCATAGCATCCTTAAGCACAAGACCAACACCCAGCATAGGAAGATGTTCAGCCAAGGGAATCTGAAACCTACCTCTCTTCTCATGTTCGTTCCAGGACAGACACTGAGAGAAATGGTGGGAAAAAATAATCACATCATTTAATTATTGATTTTTTCTTTCTCCCTATTTTTTTTTTGTTTTGGCCAAAAACAAAGATGTGTAGTTGGATTTGCATAAGCTAAATGTCCATGTGCCCTATACTATCTGTATGTAAATAACTCTCCTATTTGTTTCTCCAGTCTGGTCTGCCTTCTGAGACCAGGCCCACATGTTAGAAATCCCTTTTCTAGGCTGATCATCCCTTCATATTAACACTCTATAGACTGATATCATTTCCCCCTACCTTCATCCCCAGAACCACTTCCCTTCTCCGGTCCTGCCTGGAAGAATGATACCTTTGTTCAATCACCCAAGCCAAATACCTCAGAAGCATCCCTGGATCTCCTTTCTGTGAGCATCCACATTCCATCAATAGCCAAGTCATATTCATTCTTACTCTCTTCAAATTGCTTAAATTCATCTTCTTCTCTACCTCTCCATCCCAACTTTATTGCCTTCACACTCTTGCCATCTGCCATCTCTCCCTAGAATTATTACAGTGGCTTTTAACTGGTCTTTCTGCTTCTGTCTGATTTTTTTTTTTTTTTTTTTGAGACAGAGTTTCAATCTGTTGCCCAGGCTGCAGTGCAGCAGTGGCACCGTCTCAGCTAACAGCAACCTCTGCCTCCTGGGTTCAAGTGATTCTCCTGCGTCAGCCTCCCAAGTAGCTGGGATTACAGGTGCATGCCACCACCCCCGGCTAGTTTTTGTATTTTTAGTGGAGACAGGGTTTTACCATGTTGGTCAGGCTGGTCTTGTAACTCCTGACCTCAAGTGATCCACTCACCGCGGCATAGAAAAGTGCTGGGTTTACAGGTGTGAGCCACCGCACCCAGCCTGTCTTATTCTTGCTGCATTCCATAGTTAAGAATACATGTACAACATTTGGAAATGAGGCTAAGACAGTACAGTAGAGCCTTTCAATGTGGTGCTGAAGCATTGTTAAGTAGATCTACTCAGTAACTATTTAATTGTGAATGTATCTCCATTGGACTTCATTATTACTGTTACTATTATTGGAATTTATAAATTAAGGGCTCATACTAGGCAGTTAGTTACATGTTAACTTGTAGATTTTTGCATGGTAGAGATGCAAAGGTTTTTTCTGATAGAAGAGATAATCCCAATGTTTTATTTATTTGGCTTATTTTATTTTTATTTCAATAGTTTTGTGATAATAGGTGGTGTTTGGTTCCATGGAAAAATTGTTTAATGGTGATTTCTGAGATTTTGGTGTATCCATCACCTGAGCAGTGTACACTGTACTCAATGTTTTATTATTCTAACACTAGCCACCAGATCTGTCACTAACTTGAAAAAATTAAAAGCTGACATTGACTCCTCTCTTGATGGTCCGTATAAACACTCATTCCTTTATTCTCTTAGAATCAGCTTAACCAAATTACTAGTTTCTGCACTATTTAATGAATTCAATAAAATCTTTGACAATTGTCCATTTTTTAAAAGTTTTATTCTTAATTGATGAATAATTGTATATTTTTATGGGATCCAATGTGATGTTTTGATACATGTATATTTGGAATGACCAAATCCAGCTAATTAACATATCCATCACTTCAAATACTTATCATTTCTTTGTGATAAGAAATGATAAAATTCACTCTTCTAGCTATTTTGAAAGATATGATACATTATTATTAACTATAGACATCATGCTGTACAATAGGTCACCAGAATCCATTCTTCCTGTCTAACTGAGACTTTATACCCTTTGGCCAATGACTCCACTTTCCTCATCTGCCCTTGCCTCTACCATTCTACTCTCTACTTTTTTGGAATTCACCTTTTTAAGATTTTGCATATAAGTGAGATCATGTAGTACTTTTTTTTCCTGTGCTTGGCTTATTTCACTTAGCATAATGCCCTGTAGGTTCATTCATGTTGTCACAAATGACAGAATTACCTGCTTTTTAAAGGCTGAATAGTATTCCATTGTGTATGTATACTTTTTTTATCCATTCATCTGTTGTATTATTTTTTAAAGATGTTCTGGGACTTTCATGTTTTTCACGTGTTCTACGTAAAATATTGACAATAGAAAAACAATAAAGGAAAAGACTCTTAAGCAAATATCTTCCAGAACTCACAGTAGTACTTTGGCCACCATAAAGAAAACAGTCAAGTAAACAAAGGATACTGGAGTTTAACAGTGATTTTTACAGTAATGGCACAATTAAAAAACAAAGAACAAATCAACCAACCAATCCTCTTCCGCTATTGAAAGGAGACTAACAGTGAATCATGGTATTAGATCTTTTGTATGAAGCAGCTTAAAAAGGGAGGTGGGGGACTGCAGAAGAGGGAAACAACTGTTGCTAATGTAATGCTATAATGTGCAAGGTCCAGGATTCTAACAAATTTCTAAAAGTCTCTAGATATATTACTGAGAACTGTATTGTTAGAAAATAAATGCATAGACTGGGTGCTGTGGCTCACGCCTGTAATCCCAGCACTTTGGGAGGCCGAGGCAGGTGGATCATGAGGTCAGGAGATTGAGACCATCCTGGCTAACATGGTGAAACCCTATCTCTACTACAAATACAAAAAATTAGCCGGGTGTGGTGGCAAGCACCTGTAGTCCCGGCTACTCGGGAGGCTAAGGCAGGAGAATCACTTGAACCCAGGAGGCAGAGGTTGTGGTGAGCTGAGATCGCGCCACTGCACTCCAGCCTGGGTGACAGATTCTTACTCTGTCAAAAAAAAAAAAAAAAAGAAAAGTAAAGTAAAAGAAAATAAATGCCTAGAAATATAAACTATATGGCATTAAAACATACCCTGCTATATAAACATACAGTATGTCACTTTTATCTCTTTATGCATATAACTGTATAAAGAAATATCAACTGTTTGACCTTTTGCCTTAAGCTCTTAAATACTCACAAAATGGTCAATTTGACCTTAAAATTAGCTGAAGAACCCAGGAGACTCCACTGCTGTCTAGAATCCAGAATCTAGATTCACACCTAGAGGGCCCCACCTATTAACCAAGCTGTGTGCTCCTATGCCTCCAGACATAATTAACTGCAACTTGCATAATTAAGTCAACAGACAAGTCTGAATACTGAGAATTAGCTAGAAAAAGAGCAGCAAAGACAAACGAAGCTGGAATTCATTAGACAAGCAACAGGAAGATTTTAAAACTGCTTCCAGTTCAAGTTGGAATTAAAGTGGCTGTTAAGTTCCATGACTTTCCCAAACTAGTCATGTTTTGCTATCCTCTGAAAACAAGAATCCATCATAAGCACATTCATTCAAGAAAAATAGCATGTTTAAGTTTTCATGCCTATTCCCAAGTTACTTTTAATTTTGTTAGGTTGTTCAAGGGCAGAGTATATGTTGGTTAGGATGTATTCATGGCTGGTGCATCTCTAAAATATTTTTCATGAGGGCTGCCAGCTTCTAAACATCTTCACTCTTGATGGTATTATACAGAGAGGAGATATGTGATCTTCCAAGGAGATCAGAGTCCAAGAGCTTTTTCAAGAAATCTTTTTTTTTCTAAAGCAAAATCTCCTTTGACATTGACAATATGGAATGGAATATTCATTTTCCTCATGATGGAATATTATGAGGCTCTACTGTACATTCATAGAGTCCTTGAGAATTATTAAAAAATCATAAATTATTATTTTAGATTTGATGGAGCTAAGCTTCTCCATCACTGCTGCAGTGCCATCATTCTTAACCTACACCAAGAACAAGCCCATGACATAGCTGCTGAAATACTGTGGCATGTTGTACAAGAAGTTGTTTCCAACATGCACTTTGTATTCCAGGATGGAGGGCCACTCTCTGAGAGTGACCCCAGCAATCATTGCAGATAATCACTACTGTCATCTCAGAACAACCAACGTGCTTCTGGGCACCAGCAAAAATCACACCAAACCTGGAGGCATCCACTGCCTTCAATAGAAAGTTTGAGGATATGTGGCAAACCAGCAGTGCTTCCTTAGATCAGATCTAAAGTCAAATGCCACCCTGTGCCAGTCATTTGTGCAGTATTACACATAGAAGCTGTGTAAGGGTGAGGTTCCAGATGCTTGAATCTGGCATTTTCATATAACTCCCACATTTAGGGTAGCTGATATTCACAATCTCAAACTTCTTGGAAGCTTCTGCAGCTTTAGCTGACCAAGCTCATCACTACATAGTCGGCACACCTTCCTGCTTTCAGGCACTTTGGGTTTAAGGGGACAGCAATGAACTGCCAGACCTACCTTCTTGCACAAAAATGACCTTGTACAGTAGTCATCTGGAGTGGCAAACAATTCCCACATCAGATTCTCTGTGGTATTAATAATTTTAGTGAAATCAGATGACCTGTGGCTCATTTCAAGAACATGAATGCCAATTCTTTTGTGGTCTAATAATCATTTTTCTATCTCTGACAACACTGAGCTCAGCACCTTGGTGGGCCCAGGGCCGAAGCTGACCATCTGCCTCCATGGTGTGGGAGAGGGTGGGGGAACCGATCGTGTGAGCAGCGTGCATCCCTCCGCCCACAGTGGCAGGAGCCTGTTGACCAGTGTCCATTCTCCATTAGTGTGACTCATGTTTTTTAACTCTTTGGAAATTATAATTTGACATCATACTGCTACTAATGAATTGTTTCTAACATGCTTATCTGGTCATATTAGTTTTTCTGCTTAAATCCCTTAATGGCTGCCTGTAGCCTTAATAACTGATGCTCATACTCCTTAGTTTGATGCTTACATGTCCTTCATGCCTACTTTTCTAGCCAAATCTCTTCCCAGCCCCCCACAAGCACTATATTTCAGCCACACAGCACTAATGTGTTTTTCTTTTGGTACTAGCTGCTTTCTTTATCTAGACCTCCTCTTCCCATTCCATCCCCACTGCCCTTCCCCCCTTTCTCCTTTCTAACTTACTTATCCTTCAAGATTCGGCCCAGGTGTCATCTCCTCTGGAAGCCTCCCCCAGTCACCCTTGCTGGATTAAGGTGTTTCTTTCCTCTGCTCTCCTTGTGCTTATACACATCATACTGTCTCCAATTCTTCATTTACTTGCCTGTTTCTGAGACTAAACACTAAAGTGTAAGTTCTTGAGCTAGGAACTGAATTGACCATCTCTGAAGTATTTATATCCTGAATTTTCTAACTATTACAAAAATGAACTATTTGCCTCATCTGTGTCTGTAATTAATCAGTTTATATAGTAAAATTATGTTAAGTGTATTGACTGCTAGCATTGTGCTAAATATAAGCAGAGTTAGATGTAGCCTCTTCCCAATGGCCCTAGCGCCTAAATTTAACCATTATTAGATAGGCTCTTTTTCTTGATGCATTCTTAATGTTATAGTCAATGAAAAAAATAAAATTTTCAATCATGCTGTTGTTTAATAGAGGTTGTTCCACACTTCCCCATCAGATAGTCATTAACAGTCTCAGAATTTTATCCATACCTTAAACTCGGCCTACAGTGAAACAGTATTTATGAACATAAAGTGTTCCCATTTTTCCCAAGAAATATAAAGGAAATTATCACTTGGATTTAAGCCAAGTTGCCCCCTGTAGATTCAGTGTTCATGGCCCTCTGACAATAGCATGTGCCGCCGCCTCACCCCATGTATTGTGGGCCCCTGACTCTACTTTTCTCTCAACTACTTCCAACTGTGGGTCATCCACAGTTGGAGACATTTCACTGTGTGATTTCCTATTGGCAAATGTCTTTCTTGTGCATTTTGTAATGCTGTTCTGTTTGGAGCAAGTTTGTTCCCTTTGGCAGAAAACACTATTCATGAGAAAAATTTCCTAATGAAAAGAATCCTAGACTTCGATGCTGGTATCAGCAGTGTAAGGAAAAGCACAACTGCATGAGGGTTAGAACTTTACACATATAATTAACTTCAGCCTCCAACCAAAGACAACATCAGGATAATCCCTTATGCTTTAACTTGCTCTGAACCATCTCCCAGATGTCCAGATTCGTGGTAAAACATGTTCCATCTGTGCCTGAAGTATCTTGATGCTCTAAATCTTTGCAAGAGTATTTTATTCTCTCATCCAAGTTAGAAAAACATCATCAGGAAAGGAAACATAGTTACCTGATGGTCTCATGTTAGACTTTTTGTTTATTTAGGTAAGCACCTCTTCCTATTAGTGGACTCATCTCAGAAGATTTCAAAAACAAAAGTTTCAAGTGATGTAAATATTCCTGCCTGGTTGTAATGGAATTAGCTGGATTGATGATTTTCACACTAAGCTCTGAGTGTTCCAATGAGTTCCTTGGAAGTCTTTCAGGATCAAGAGGGGGTGAGTGGAAGGGGCTCCCCACTCCAGTTTCAATATGAGGTGCTTTATTTTTATTCATTTTATATAAATTGATCTCTAACATGGATTTCATTTGAAAAAAGCATTCCACTGCTAAAAGGTAAGTTTAAAAAGAGAACAGAACTAGAATACTTTTTAAAAAATTCAGTAGTTAGCTTATATTGCATACAAATAAAGGAGGCATGGGATACTGATATTGCTGTTAGTTTAAAGCAGTAACACATTTAAAAATTCATTTATTCTACAAATATCTATTGAGTTATGATTGCTGCTAGATATGTTCAGTTTGAGATTCTACCCAGAATGATGGGATAGTGTTTTTGACAAAGTACATGGCACTTTGCAGATGTCCACCACTCTATAAACTACGTAGCTGGAAGGGAAACTGGGAATTATTTAGTCTACACTCTTCCTTTCATAATTAAAGAAGATGAAGTAGAAAGAAATGAAGTAAGTTGAACAATGATACTTCAGGCACCAAGTGGCAGCTGAAGTAAATCCACATGCAGTTTGCCCTGTGTGTATAAAAATAATGCATCTTGGAGATGACAGGGGAAACTAAAATATGTTGTCTTATTTTATATTGCAAGACTAACTCTGTTCATGTCAAGTTGCTAAACCATTAATATATAAAATAAAAAAATTTTACTTTTGTATGATTGAGAAACATTGTGAGAACCAGTCCCTAAATATGAATCCTTTTCTTTCCTGTTTCACCACACTATGTGCAAAAATTTGTTTCCAAAGAGATCAAGGAGGCATATACACTGATTTATCCTATGGTTGTCATTAAATTCTGCCTAACCTCAATCTTGCTCCGAGGTCCTTTCCACTGCAGCAGTCAAGTTCATCTACCATCCCTACCCCACTAGTGTCAATACCTTGACCTTCCCATGAGATGTTAGGAATCCTTGTGGCTGCAGGGATAGGACTGGCAATGGAACAGGGAAAGACTGAGCCAGGCAAGACTGTTAAATCCAGCTGTCCCTGGGCCAGGTTAGTTTAAGAAGAGAAATGGCTTCCTGTGGACAGATGCAATGCTGAGCTGCCAAGAAGTTTGATGGGACGGTAGAGGAGGTAGCTCTCTAAATATTGGAAATCCCAAGCCTGTGGAAGGTGATGGCACATAAGGAAAGACCTCATACTTTGGAGCCGATGGACTTGGCTTTAGAATCCCAGCTGCACCTCTTACTGGCAATGAGACTTTGTAAATTTATTTTAACTTCTCTAAGCCCCCAGTTTCCTTCTCTGTAAAATATGATTGTAAAGATGCCATGAAATAATGTATGTAAGGAAATTTATTAGCACAGTGCCTAATAAATTTTAGTTTCTCTTTCCTTTGCCTTAAACTCCTTAGTTTCCTCCCATCTGAGGCCCTGTTCTCTTCATCTCTATGAGACAGCTCTGCTAAAGAAAGATGCAAGCTTTTGCTAATCTACCCTTGAAGAAAAGCTCCTTGGAATTTGGACCTACAGTTTCAAAATTTGGCATGCTAAACCAACACTACTGTGACAAGGGAAAAAATTGTTCGTGACAGAGAAAAATTACCTGCAATTTACAATACCCAGCTGTCTCCAAAGGAGGTTCTTTGCTGAACAGAGTGATGGGAATGAGGAAGCAAGGTTAAGAGAGTTCACCAAATTGTTCTGCATAAGAAAAATCCTGTTTATTTATTTACTGTAGGATGTGGGGGGAGTGGGGGGTGGGGGTCTGGGTGAATGGAAAATAAATGCCATACAGAAGAACCAGGGAAAACATGGAGTCTATGTGTGGGCAAGATTAAAGGGTGGAAAAGTGGCTAAGGGGAACTTTCTGAGGAGACCCCAGATGTTAAACAGGAATTTTTACTAAAATTTGCTATGTGGTGCACCATATAATCCGTTCATGCCTTTCTCCACAAAACCTACAGTAAAATCTGTATTTCTTATCAATTTGTTGAATGGAGTTGGATTTTTTCTTGTTGAGAAGTACGACAAGAACAAATTGAAGTGTTAAGTCCCACTTTAGGGTGTCTGTGAGCCCAGGACAGGGCTGCCTATGAGGTCCAGGAACATCTGGGTCACGTAAAATTGGCACCCTCTCCGCTGGTGAAGACATGCATTATTTTTAAAAAGCAGAAAGAACAAACACCTAGAAACCATTGTCATGGGGCTCAGGACAACACAGCTCAGCCCTGAGGATAAAGGTGGAGTTTTACAAGCCAAAGGTACACAAAGTCCAAAAGATTTGCCTTAACTCAGTGATGTAGTTTGGATATTTGTCCCCGACCAAATCTCATGTTGAATTCTAATCCCCAATGCTGGAAGTGGGGCCTGGTGGGATGTATTTGGGTCATGGGGGTGGATTCCTCATGGCTTGGTACGGTCTTCATGGTAAGGAGTGGGTTCTCAAGATATCTGGTCATTTAAAAGTGTGTATCACCCCCATACTCTTTCTTTTGCTCTTGTTCTGGCCATGTGACTGCCTGCTCCCCCCTTCACCTTCCAACATGATTGTAGGCTTCCTGCAGCCTCTCTAGAAGTCGAGTAGATGCCAGCACCATGCTTCCTGTACAGCCTTTAGAACCATGAGCAATTAAACCTCTTTTCTTTATAAATTGTCCAGTCTCAGGTATTTCTTTACAGCAATGCAAGAACGGCCTGACTCACCCAGAACTTCCCTGTTTATCTCACAAAATGGTTATGAGGTCTTTAACTCTTAATCTTTCTATTCTAAACATTGTTGATTATTCACAATATTTACTTGATGCTACAAATTTTGTGTGAAAAGTCAAAGAATAAAAGTGTTCAATAAATCCCAAGGCAGAGACTTTCATTTGACTGAGAATTCTTTCCATGCCCAGAAAATCAACAGCAGCAGCTTTCTGAGCTCATCTGCGAAGCAATGGGATCATGGATTAGATTTTCAGAGCTTCCAGCAGAGCTTGCGGTCACATTTAGCTCCATTGCTCTACTTCCCTCATGATTCTCTTTGTTTTTTTCACAGTGGAACAGGGCCTATTAGCAAGCAAGAAGTAGCTTTTAAGAAAAAGGTCACATTTAAAAAAAAAAAAAGAAAAGAAAAAGGTTACAGAAAAACACACCTTGAAAAACTGATAGGAGTAGAAATTGGATATGGAGAAAGATGACAGAGTCCAAGAGAGCATCCAGGAAGCTTTTAAGGTTTGAGAGTGTTACACAGTACACTGCTTTGAAATAATGGCTACTCAAATGAATAAAGCTATAGGAATTTGTTGTGGAAGCTTAATTGCTTCAAGTCGTTGGTGCCACATCCAGAACAGCTACCATTTTAACTGGAAAACTGGTTTCTACAAAATGATCAACAGGTACAAATGAATGAATGATGCTCTATTACAGGGTAACATGAAGATAGCCCTGAACACGGTACAGTGAGCTGCCACATAAGCCAGCTCTGAGAATTGAGTGTCATAATGTAGAGGAAAAAGCATAAGGTTTAGAATTAGATGGCCTAGATGAAAACCCAAGCTCTAATACTTGCTACATATCAAACAGTAGGTCACTCAATTCTTCTGAACCTCAATAGCATCTTCTATAAAGTGAGGTGTTATACCTCACATGGTTGTTAAAAATGCATGAAGAAAAGGCTGATGAAAGCACTTTAAATTTTTTTCTAATGACAAAAACAATACATGTTCACAGCAAGCAACTTACAAAGCAGAAAAATACTAAGAAAAATGCCAAAGAAGAACTCATAATCTCACCTATCAAGGAGAACAGATAGTATTTCAGTATGTCTTCTCAATTATTTTATATGCATGGGTGTGTGTGTGCATGCACACACACACAAATACACTTCTTTTTAAACAATAATAGCATCTTGAATGTTCATACTATTTTTGTAGCCTGCATTTCTACTTAGCAGTAACATACTGCAAAAAATTTCCCATGCCAATAGTCTTGTACCACATGCTTAGGAAAACACTTAAAACTGTAGATGGCCATTCAAATATCAGTAGTTATTATGAAAATATGAATGAATTAATATATTCATTTCTCCTTCAATACACACCAAATCTGAAGTACACAAAAAGTCTCCCTGCATTATTTTATTGGCAGTTTTCTAAATAAGCTATAAGGTGAACAGAATCCTTTTCTTCTATTTTTTTTTCTTTCATGATCTTTTCTTTTTGATAACTAGGAAGACAAAAGTTATAAGATGAGATTGCATGCCAGCATATTTTACTTTAAATGACTTTGATTTATTCTCTTCAAATTTGCTTTTCCAGCAATGCATGGATTCTGTTGGGATGTGCTGCATGTGTACCCTCATGCTTTCCATTAACATAAGTTACAAATAGTTACTCAGAAGTCTGGACCCACTGCCCTTTTGTTTTCCATTTCCAAGATCTTTTGCTCTCATGAAGAATATATACACATTTTTTATGTACACAAGTAGAAAGTAAATTGAAAGTCTGATTTGGAAGTGGTACAAAAATGATGAGTGGGCAAGTTAATTTGGTCTGAGGATGTTTTGCCCACCTCAGCTGACCTGGATCGAGATTTGGAGATGTGGGAACTCATTCTGACTCTCATTATTCATGCATCTTGAGCAAGCCACTCGCCTTCCCTCAACCTTGGTTTCTTCATCTATAAAATGTCAGGAGTAGATAATCTCTGAACTTCTAAGATTTTAAGGCCACATTTGGAAAGTCATGTGTGCATTCTGATGGAACACAGGAGACACAGTGGACAGATATGCCTCAGAAGAGCTCTAACCAGCTGCTTAAATAGTGAAAACTCCTGTGCCACTTATTAATTGCACCCCGACTGGAGCTTCCCAAGTGCTCTCACTCCTTACTCCCTCCCCCTTCAACTTCCCTGGCTTATATCCCCCCATTCCTCTAAACTCCAGCAACTAAGGGGCCTCCAGCTGTCATTCATACTGATTGGTCAGTGCCCAACTATGTAACCGTTTAAAAATATTTTGAATATCACCCGGATATGAGAAACTCCTTTGCATCTCCACTGCATAATACATACCTGCTCACCATAGAGGCTAATCTATGTAACTAAACCCTGTGGGGCTCACAAAATTGGAGACTATGTTTGAAATAGGCCATTTTTATGGAGGTTGCAGTGAACCAAGATCGTGCAACTGCACTCCAGCCTGAGTGGCAAGAGCAAAACTTCATCTCAAAAAAAAAGAAAAAAGAAAAGAAATTGGTCATTTTTACATGTAATGGGTGAAAATAAAATGAAAACCTTAACTGAACTTTATGAGTTTTAACAACAATCATAAATTAGATATATTTATTTTTCTATGTGTACAGGTGTTTTATTTTTTTTTTAAATAAAGGGAATTAAAAAAAAACTTTAGTTCTAGGCTTCAAAATAACAGAACATACGAATGTGTTCTCTTTTTAAGCCTCTTTATGGAGGTATAAGTCACATACCATAAAATTCATCCATTTAAAATATGCAATTCAATGATATACAAAAAGTTTTTGCAACTATCATTGCAATCTAATTTTAGAATATTTTTATCCACCCCAAAAAGCACATATTCCTTCGCAGCCACTCCCCATTCCCTTCTGCCCTCAGCCTCTGGAAACCTCTAATCTACTTTCTGTCTCTATGGATTTGCCTACTCTGTGTATTTCATAGAAACAGAGTCACACAATATGTCAATTTTGTGATTAGTTTCTTTCACGTACCATATTGTATCAAGGTTATGAGTGCATTTTTGATATCTGAATCAAGTTGAAACCAGAAGAAATCTTGGGCAAAACTTGGAAGCCCACAGTAGTAACATTTGGTTTTGGTACCTTCTGACCTCTTCTTCTAGATCCAGCTCCACCCTAGCCCCCAGGCCTTTCCTCCCCAGGCAGTTTGCCAATTTTGGTATTATCTCCTTCCCTACAAAACAAATCTCTTGTCAAATATCTGGACCTATGGAGATCTGTTTTATTTTAAAACTCTCTGTAAGTAAGGAAACATGAGCAGTAAGAACTCAGTGTACTGCTCTGCCCAATATTAATTGCCTTTAGAGGATAGTTCCTTAATAGCAACAATAGTTACCATTTTGGAACCCTAACTAATGGCTGGGTTCTGCACTAAACTTGTAATACCTCATTCTTGGTAACCAGGAATTAGGTAATAGGTCATTCTTGCTAACCAGGTAGGTGTGTACTAGTATTTTTATTTCACAGGGAAGAAGGTATGAATTCAGAGAAGTAACCCACCCAAGGCAACCTGTCTATCAAATGGCAGAAGCAGGATGACCATCAAGTGTATTTGATTTCATGGTCCATGCTCTTCATTGCTTCAGTTGCACAGCTCAAGACACAGGTTTTTCACATTTTAGTGTCTCTGAAATTGGAATGTTTCTCGTAATTGATGGCATCTTATTATACTAGTTTTTCTTTCTTGGTTTTTCTTTCTTAGTAGCATATAAAATGGTGGTGCATCTTACAATCCTTTATGTCTTTGATTTTGATAAAAGCTGGTACCAAACAATGTTGACTTTCTAAAGCAACTAGCCTTTAATAATGGAGTTTTAGGCATTAGTGACAGAGGTAAAAGAGAGAAGGAGATGGGTTTTGATGGGAAATTCCCTCCTCGACGTAGCAATGTCCCACATACACAGATGCCGATCTGCTTCTTCTGTGGATAATAGTGACCTGGTAAGTGCTAACCTCATGATGCCTTAATTACAAACACTGCTCCTTTGAAATATCTAAGTTTTTACATTTCAGCATAGAGTGGTGATGGTCTTGCAACATCAGTTTACCATTGGAGTTACTCAAACGAATTGATTTTAATTGAATTTAATTTTGAAAACACGACATTCTTAAATGAGAGGGAGAGAAAAGGACTATCATTCGCTTGCAATTACTTTTCTCATCCTTATTTTCTGTTTCTAATAGCACATGTAGATGATAACGTTCCAACTCTGAGAAAGTTGAGGAATCACTGACCTACAGCCAAGTGACATTAGAGTAGATTCGTATCTCCGATGCCTCATGTATTTCTCCTCATGTATTTTCTTCTCATGCTTTCTGCCCACATTTTAAAGAAAGTGATTATAAATAAATATAAATTTTTGTGCCCAAATAATTCCCCTCCCCACATTTTGCTTTCTGCTTTCTAGCGGAGGCATTTGAAGGGCAGAAGCTGAAGTAGAAGAAAGGAAGGAGACAGGGAGCAAGCACGTAAGTATTCATTTGTAGTTTGGTGAGGTTGCACTCACTTGTGAAGAACAGGTGAGTAAAACCTGACCAAGCTGTAAGTCACAAGACTATTGGTTTTCTTGTTCTATATGGACATTCACCCAGCTGAACTGGAGTCAGAGCTGTCTTTTTCTGGACTGATTCCAAATAGAAACTTAAAAGGAGGCTGGTCGTGGTGGCTCACACCTGTAATCCCAGCAATTTGGGAGGCCAAGGCGGGCAGATCACCTGAGGTCAAGAGTTCCAGACCAGCCTGGCCAATATGGTGAAACCCCATCTCTACTGAAAATACAAAAATTAGCTGGGCATAATGGCATGTGCCTGTAGTCCCAGCTACTGAGGCAGGAGAATCACTTGAACCTGGGAGGCAGAGGTTGCAGTGAGCCAAGATAGCGCCACTGCACTCCAGCCTGGGTGACTGACAGAGAGAGACTCTGTTTCAAAAAAAAAAAAAAAAAAGGAACTTTAAAAGGAGAGACAGAGAGAGAAAGCGGGGTAGGGGGGAAGGGAGATGGAGGAGGAGAAGGGAAGGAGGAAAAGGAGAAAGAAGAGAAAAGGACTATGATTCACTTGCAATTATTTTTCTCATTCTTATTTTCTCTGTCTCTAATAACACATATAATTCATTCAACAGGCATATTTTCAATGCTAAGTGTCAGGCATTATGCTGAAACCAGGTGACTCAAAGGAGACAGGGTAGATTCAGTTTCTTTCTCTTGGCACTTTCAGTTTAGTGGAGACGACAGACACCAGAAAAATGATTGCACAAATATATCATTACAAAATGTGACAAGTTCTACGTAAAAAAAGAAAAAAAGAACATAAGCATGAGCATAAATAACGAGGGGAAGAATAATAGCCTGGGAAGGCCTGCCTTCCCTGAGAAAGTGCTATGTTGGGCTGAAACTGAAGGATGTGAAGATATGGTCCTGTCTCCATGGAGAGAGAGGAATCGAGGAGGAGGACCTCGGAGTGGAGAGGTGGGTCCTGTTTAAGGAACACAGCCCAGAAGGGTCTCGGGAGGGCAAGGATGTTCTGAGAGGAGCTGGAGAACTGGGTCAGACCTGCAGGGTCTCGCAGGCCTCATGAAGGATTTCTCCCTTTATCTTGTGAGCATTGGAAAGCCACTGAAGGGTTCTAAATGGAGATGGGGGAGGGGGCTGGTGGTAACATGATCACACAGTACTTCTAACAGCTCCCCGTGTTGCTATCTGAGAGCAGATTGGAGGATTGTTCATGAAGGTAAGAACGAGACATGGATTCTTGCCCCACTTGACCAGACACGGGATGACTGAGACAATGTATTGATGTTACCTAGTTGTTGGTTTCTTAATGAGGTTAATCGGGTCTGTTATACCTAGCTTACAAGGTTGCTGTGAAGATAAAATAAAATGGTGGCTAGAGAGGTGTTTTGAAGAAGCTCAAAGTGAGACACAAACACAAAAATTAATTTAGGATGGCAAAGCCCCACATAGTGAAGCTTTTGTGGTAATAATTACAACAAAACAGCTACTACTTATTAAATACATATTTTGCAGTTAGTGCTCACAGTAACAATGTGAGAAAGGTATTATTGGCCGTAATTTAGAGCTGAGCAAACAGACTTAGTAAGTTAAACAATTTTCCCAAGTTCGCAGCTGTCTAGCATTAGAACCAGGATTCAAAAGCAGGTGTGCTGACTCTTAAACCACATCTCAAATCACTCTTCTTACATCTTCAATGTTTTTCTCTTCATTGATCACATTTATTGTGAGAACTACAGAAAGAAAAAGTGCTTAAAATGGTTAACTCATTTTGCCCTCACATTCTGTTTATGAATGTGCCTTAGCTGGACAACTGGAACAATAGCAGATAAGAGCCAAATGTCAACAAGTAAGCAAGTCAAGCTCTTCACTAGACTTGGGAGAGACTGGATAGTATTCTAGCAGTGAAACAGCTGGTTATGATTATTCTGTGTTACATGACACCAAGTAAGTTTGATCAAAGTAAAATTTTTTCATTTGAACATTTTGGCAAAAATGCTGTCATCCAGACAAGCAGAATAGGACAGACACACACACACACACACACACACACACACACACACACATTCACAATGGAATTAGGATATATATTTATATATGCTAATTTGGATTATATATATTATATATATGTATCCACAGTGGGACTTGGCCTGGTATATATATCCACAATGGAATTGGGTCTGGGTTCTGAGCTTTGGACTATTCATGAGCTTAAATGTACAGCAAAGGGTCAAATATCAGAAATTCTAAGTTGTCCTATGCTCCTGTTTCCTTACACCAAACTAAGCCAGTTTTGATGAAAAAAAAAATGTATGATGTGGAGTGTAGATAAAAGAGCAAACAGACTTCTTTTAATAACATGAGATTTAGGAATTAAACATAGCAGGCAGAAGATCCTGTAGGAATTTCAAGTGATATTTTATGACGGTTCACTAAAGGATGTTTTAAGCCTTGGTTTACATAGCATGGTACTTTATATAGTACTCTTTATTCTTGGGATCCCTGCAAGAGGAGATATTGTATTGATATAGATAATCATCTCTGCTTCCTTCCTATCTGGCCACATGGGAAGGGAATAAACAAAAATAATATCTAGCTTATAGGAAAAGTCGGAAATAAGTTTTAGAAGAGTAAAGGCCAGTACAAAAAGAAATATGATGTAGTGCATATTTTGAGTAGTTCAGTCTTATACAATGGATCTCCTAAAAGATAAATACAAGTTGAAAATATATCTGAATGTTTTAACAGAACTCTCTAAGAATTACTAATGTTATGGCCTTTTCAAGGAATTATCTACCATATTTCATAAAATATCCAAGGGGCTTATATTTATTTATCACTTACTCTTTCTTTAGTCACATAATTAGTGGTCGTTCTATTCATTACACATTTAGGAAGCAGATACCAGAGACTTTCGGCATTTAAAAGCTACAAAAAGAGTCCTTGCCCTTGGCTACTTAACATTTGGTTGGAGGGGCCAGATATCTAATATGATTACAGGACAAAAGCAATACAACAACTCAAAAACAAATCCCAGCCTCCTCTGAATAAGGAGGTGTAATGGTTTAGAGTTTGTTGTAACCAGATCACTTGCTCTCTAACTTTTTAAATGTTTGTTTCTACTTGAAAAGAAGTACTGATGTATATATACAGCAGGAGGAATTAGTAATAACACAAACACTATCTCATTCTGCTAAAATATAGCCTAAAGCTATTCTGTTATTTAGCACTACTTGTATTAATGAAAAATAGTTTTTTTTTTTCATTTTGTAAGACAAGTACTATGAAGATATTGGCCATAGGATGTTGAGGCCACAAGCTGGAGAGAGCAGAATTGCAACATTTCATAGAAAAAATAATTAGAAGTTCTTGGTTCAATCCAGAGGGGGAGTGGGTGGAGATAAAGAACAAAAGGAGAGAAGAGCCAGTGAGATGAAAGGGAGCTGGTGGTAGGCTAAGGCCCCTGTGATGCTTACATGCTATCTTGAAATAGTTGCCAGCCTTGTGACTCAAATTCTTCTTCCTTTGACTCTTTCCCCCAAGTGCTGTCTGTAGTATTTTACTCTTTTCAAGGATACTTTGTGCAGAGGAGTAGTTTGTTGTTGTTGTTATTGTTGTTTGTGTGTGTGACTGCCAAAGAAGGAGCTGAGTTTTACATAATGGATCTTAAAGAGGGCACCTAAGGAAGCAGGAGGGAGAGGAGGGCCTGAGAACCTATGGCTAGGAGGAGCTCTCAGAAATGTTAGAGGATCATTACCATGAAATTTTATCCAGGTCTCAGAGGAAAGGAGGAGCAGCTGACATCCAGTTTATACAAATAAAGAAGATATGATACCCATTGATGGTGTGTGTGTGTGTGTGGGGGGGGGGGCGCGCGTGCATGTGTGTGTGAGGCATTTTCATCTAAACCTTGGAGGAAATCATGTTTTGGGATTGGTTGCAGGATGTCAGGTGGGCAACAGAGAGAGGCCTAGCATAAACAAGAACATCTGCAGACATACACATTCTCACACACAGTGTATAAATGAGAGTATTTTGGCTACAGCTGAAGATTCATTGTTTTCATATCTCTTCTTTGCCTTGAAGGAATACGTTTTTAATTCTGCTTCAATTTGCTGATGATTCAGTAAGAAATAAGGCCCCAGATCAGTGATTTTCAAACTTGTTTTTAAACAACAGAATCTTATCTTCAAACGAAATCTTATTCCAAACTGCAACACGTAAAACGGATAAACTCAGTTGCCCTGGTTAAAAGAGTGAAGGTCTTGTCCTTTCGTGCTCCTTCACACCTATCCCTCAGCATTCCTGGGGCTCTATGGAGCACAGCCCCAAAACCACCACCCTAGAACAAGAAAAATGAGACTGTCTCATTGGTTTCCTTTCTTGATTAAAATATGTTGATCTTGCCAGGAGAAATTCCATTCAGAAGTTTGTGCCAGAAAATGAAAAAGGTCGATGATATCTAGTGCTGGCAAGGGAATGGAAAAATGGGCACACTCAGACACTCTTGGTGAGAGTATAAATTTACGCAGACAGTGCATCAAAATTTTAAATATATGAGTGATGTGATCTTATAGTTCTAGAGACTGATGATATAGATGGATTTCTACAAAAAAGTGTATGTACAAGCATATTCATTGTAAGTGACTGTAAAATAAGAAACAAATAGAACTGTTAAATAGATTATGCTACCTCTTTATAATAGAATACTGTAGTCATTAAAATGGAAGAGATTTATATAAAGAGATAGAGAAGGATGTCTTTGATACACCATAAAGTGAAAATGCAAGTTACAAAGAATACAGTTAATATGATACTTTTTTTAAAGCAAGCAAATAAAACCAAAATTCTATGTAAACTGTCAGTACTTTTTAATTGCACAGAACAAAACCCCTCTAGAAATAAATGGTCAGTCTCCAGGGGTAGGGTTTACTTCTAGGTAAGGGGAATAGAGCTATATAGGTAAGAGGGACATACACTTTTTACCCTATAGATATTTGTGTTATTTGGATTTTTTACAAAGGACGTACAGTAACTTTATAATTTAAAAAGCAGTGATGAGAAAGATTAAAAATAGCGCCATAAAATAATTTGCTGGTTTTCAGAAATGGATAGGTTTCTTCTTTTCTGTCAGTAAAGTGCAAATAATGTACCGTTTCCCTTTTTCGCCTTGGCTGCCAGGAAATCCAGAGTCAACTTTGAAACTGAACCTAGCAGTGGCATTGACCTTTAGATCTGGAATATTTACATTTTCTCTCTCTCTCTCTCTCTTTTTTTGGTCCTACTTTTCTATTCCCAGTTATCCAACTTTTTTCCAAAGCTTTCCAGGGTCTTTTTCCAAAAGAGACAGGTTATATAGAAAGAAACGAACTCTGAACCCCTTACTCTCAGCAGCCTACATTTCTCTATGAATACCAAACTCCCCAGGGTCAAGCATGAGCTAAGAAGTGAAGCATCTATACTTTATTCAGCTGCGGTTATTCTCACATAGGATTTGAGATGTCTGAGGGCAAGAATCTGTACTCTTGCAGATACATCAAACACTTGGCTCTACCTTGGGGTTTCACTTTGCCTGTACTCCAAAGTCAAGAGCTGCAAAGACAGGCAGGGGCCTCATGTGACAAGTCTTATCTTCACTCTGTAGATGATAGGAAACCACTGAGGGTTTTTAAGTAAAGAAGTAACTGGATCTGAATCATGTTTGGGAAAAAAAAAAACCAAACTGGCAGAGGAGAAAGTAGACTGGCGCATGGAAAGGCAGAGATGCTCATTAAATACCTGTAAAGTGGTTGGATAATTGATGGTTAAATGACCGAGGTAATTTAAAGGTCTTCATTTATTGGAAGGGCGTGTGCAGCATTTGTCAGTACTACCTGGGTGGATCACTTGGTTGGAACATAGGCTAGTAAGGCCCATATCATGGGGCCAGTTAGATTCAAAAAAAAAGAAAACAAACATCTAGTTTTGCAGACTCCAATCTTAAATCCAGCAAGCCATTTCATAAGGGAGACTGTAAACAGCTCAGAGCATGACACATTGTGGTTTGAAAAGAAGTGAAGGCCGAGCCTCCCAGGTAACTTGGCAGGTCACATCTTTATTTGTATTCAGAGGAGCCGGTTCTCTTTGCTAAAAGTGATGAAGACACCTCTGCCTCAACTCCGACAGGGAAACGTGGCACTAACAAAGGACACCAGCTTGGGGTCAGCCTGCTTCAGGCCCTGATTCTGTCACTTATTAACTGTGTGACCTTGAACAACCCCTCAGAGCCAGTTTTTTCATTTGTAAATGGAGAGGCAAAAACACCCACTTCCGCGGGTGGAAGAGTAAAACAGAGAAAGCATGTTAATCCTCAGGGACAAGTGTGACTTATTTTTTATCTTATTTAAAAAAAAAATGCAACTATGTAACCCCCTCCCCCCCCATTTAAGGATGCGGTTTTTGTTATTTATTAACTCAAATAGCCTGGGGGTGTGCGCTTTGGGTCTTCTGCACACTGAACAGCTTGCAGAACAGCTGGTCGTCTTCTCCCTTTAGATTTGGGGGTGGGGAAAAGGCACAGAGATGATAATCACCTGTCCTGGGACTCATACCACGCAGGGAGTGGGACCATCTCCTTTATTGCCAAAGCCCAGCCCAGGCCCTAACTCTTGCCAGCGTCCATAGCTCTGAACCTACCCACAAAGGATTTGAGGTTGCAGGCCTGGGCACCGTCCCCGCCCCACCCTTCGCGTGCCTGGCCAGCACTCCTGGGCTGTTGCGGGTAATTCCTGTGCACTCTGCAGGGGCGGGTCCCCTGTCGCCGCTTCAGGCCTGCGGGCTCTGAGGGTCCTGCCCACTGCTGAGCAGGCGTTGCAGGAATCAGTGACTCAAAAACGTCGCCAAGTTAATATTGGTATTATGTGTGGATTATGTTTTAAATGCATTGGAATCAGGGACTTCGTGGTTAAAACAAAGTCCATATTAAACCTCCCTCCACCATGCCTAACAAATATGGGGGTTCTCAGCTCCTTTCTGTCCCTGCGCAGCCCAAGAAGTCTCTTGGCTGGGCGTGGCAAGATGGAGAAGGGAGAAATAATCCAGGTTCTAGTGAAAAATCTTGTCCTCACGACTGGTAGGTACAGTCGCTGTCAACCCGCAGTTCTCCCAAAAGGCGGGGTCCTTCCTTCGGCTCAGTCTGCTCCCTCTCTCCTCGCCTCCCCATAGGACGCGGGAGGTGGGAGCCACTGCGCCCCCGGGGGACGCCGCCCACGCTGTCAGGTTGTCCCCCAGTGCGCGTGCTGTGGGTTTCTGCCGCGTGACTCACCCGTGTCCCTCCCTCCCGGGTGAACAGCAGAAGCGGGTAGGAGAGAGCGCGCTGCCCTGACACCGGCACCCCGTCCCCACTCCCAACTCCATCCCCGCCGCCAACTCCATCTCCAAAATCCAGCCTTCGTGGAGCCATGGGCGCTAGCCAGTCTCTTTACTTGGCGGCAGGTGGTGTGGGAGTGCGAAGGAAGTGGAGGATGCGGCGAAATCAAAATACTTTTGTAGGTCAAAGTTATTCCTGGGGTGTCCTTGGCTTCAGGGGATGGGCCAGCTCCTGCAAAGTGTGGTTGTGTGAGTACAAATACACACACGCATTTTTCTGGGGCCAGTGTCAAAGGGATCAGTGACTCAAACATGTTAATAAATTAAAATGAACATTATGTGTAACTTCTATTTCAAATGCACTGAGATCAGGGACTTGATAGTTAAAATAAACATACCGGTCCCCCCACCCAAAAAAGTTCATTAAAACCTCTTTTGGGCGGGGTGCAGTGACTCATGCCTGTAATCCCAGCGTTTTGGGAGGCTGAGGTGGGCGGATCACAAGGTCAGGAGTTCAAGACCAGCCTGGCCAATATGATGAAACCTCATCTCTACTAAAAATACAAAAATTAGCCAGGAATGGTGGCGGGCGCCTGTAGTCCCAACTACTCAGGAGGCTGAGGCAGGAGAATCGATTGAACTCAGGAGGCCGAGATTTTAGTGAGCCAAGATCGAGCCATTGCACTCCAGCCCCGGCAACACAAGTGAGACTCCATTTCAAAACAAAACAACAAAACAAAACAACCTCTTTTCACCATGCCTGACAAATACGGGGGTTCTTAGCTACTTTTCCCTTTTCAAATATAAATCTGTAAGGAGTACTCTTCTCAAAGACCCTGAGGCCTGTGATAGGTCATCTTCACCTTTGCTGATGTGTCCTACTTTAACATTCCTGGGAATATGTATTTGCTGTACAGAACAAACTCTATTATCTTATTGTTTTCGCTAGCAGATGAGAAAAATGGGAAAGAATGTATATTTATAGGGTTCAACCATATGCCAGGCACCTTTTATAGAGTCTTTTTCATCTCTGTATCTTCAATCCTCATTTCACATATGAAGACATGGAGGCAAAAGAGATCAAATAACCTGCCCAAAGTCATGATATTTGAATCTAGACCTCAGAACCCTTTGGATCCAAAGCCAATACCTATTCTACTCTGCCAAGAGTTCCCTGAAGGGAAAATTTTAATTACTTGTGAAATTTACATTTTAATACTAAAACATTTTAAGCCCCCCCCCTCCTTTAAATAGAGTGTGTACTGTCTTATAACTCATCAGTATGTAGGAGATGGGATCTCGGTACTTCCACTTAACACCTCTGGTCTCTGGTCTCGCCTCTTTTGGAGATCCCTCTCTTCAGTGGAGCCTGTTCCATGCCAAAGATATGGGACTTAAAGGGTTTCTACCACTGCAGCTTGCAGTGGTAGAAAGCAAAGCAAAGCAGTTTGACGTCTCACAGTACCCAGATTAACCTCTGCCTAGTCTAGCCCCTTGCATGTATGCTTAAGTGGCATTACTAAAGGTCCCCTTCTGTCACTTTAGCTTTGACATATACCAAGTCTCTGGAAGGGGATAGGGGTAAAACAAAATTTGTTTTTGTTAAGTTTTTTTTGAAGGAGTGTATGGATATGAGAAAATGGATATAGTGGGAGAGGATGTCCTAACTTTAAACTCAAAAGCTGGAATTTAGATTTATGTGATGAACTGGTTACGTTGGGTATCTATTCTCATGTGGGAAAAAGGGATCCTGAGGAAGCCTTTAAGGGATAACACATCTTGAAGAAAGAGTGATGCAGGCAAACTTGACCCAGTAACAAAATCTGAGTGGCAGGAAGGGAGGAGAATGTACCTCTTAGCGTTTGCTACCAGGGGAGTGACTCCCCTGGTGGTCAGTTTGGTCAATATCCAAGAATCTCAAGAGAAGAGAGTCATATCCACCTTGGGTAATAGCTGTCCCTACACCAATCAACTCTGACCAAAATATAAGATCATGTAAGAACGTGTGAGCCATGACGTGGGACATGCAGAGGGGCTTCTGAGAAGAAGAGGAAGTGCTGAGCAGGAATCTCATAGATGTTTCCCAATTAAGCCCCTAGCAGAAGCCATGCCTGGATCTGAAGGTTAGCTGTCATTGCCAGCCAATGCACTGACTTCATCATCAGTACATTTGAATAAGTATAAAAGAGGTATAATTGGTTCTAAAAAGGCTGTTTAAAAAGCCAACAGTGTTCTGAGTTAAGATAGTGAATTGAAGGTATGTATAGTAGTCCCCTTATCTGCAGTTTTGCTTTCTTTGATTTTAGTTGCCCCAGTTAACTGCAGTCTGAAAATATTAAATGGAACATTCCAGAAATAAACAATGATAAGCTTCAAATTGCATGCCTTTCTGAGTAGCATAATGAAATCTTGCCCCGTTTCATTCTGTCCAGCATGGAACGTGAATTATCCGTTTGCCCAGCATATTCATGCCGAATATGCTACCTGCCTGTTAGTCCTCAATATCCTCTGCTCCTGACATCTAACCATCAACATCGTCATGACTTAATGAACTAGAATCACCTGAAGCAGATGATTCTCCTTCCTACTGTCAGAAGGTCAATAGCAGCCTAATGCTATATCACAACGCCTACATGACTCACCTCACTTCATCTCATCACGTAGGCTTTTTTCATCTCATAGCATCACAAGAAGGGTAACTACAGTACAATAAGATGTTTTGAGAGAGATAGTCACATAACTTTTATAATAGTATATAATTATTCTTAGTTATTTCTATTAATCTCCTACTGTGCCTAACTTATAAATTAAACTTTATCATAGGCATGTATAGGAAAAAATATAGTTTATATAGGGTTTAGTACTCTCTGCTGGTTTCAGGTATCCACCAGGGGTTTTGGAACATATGCCCTACAGATAAGGAAGAACGACTGTATCTAATTTCACTTTCTCCTGAAGTACCTAAAACCACATTAAGTAAATTTTTACAAAAGACAAACATACCAGTATAGGAAAAATAGGAAAGATGATAAGAGCAACACAATGTTGGAAGCTGGAAAGCAGACGAACAAGCCAAAAAAGCTGAGTCCTAAGCTGGCTTCAAACCACAGAATCTTCAAAAAGCTCAGGAATTGGCAGCATCAGGTACACCTGGGAATTAAATGAAGAACAAAAACAACTTGAGAAGCAATTGGATTCCTAGCTGCCTATTTACTCTTCATGGTGCTAGGTGACTGTTCCTCCCCTGTCCCAACAGAAGTCTGGAGTTTTTGTGTTTGTAGGTATGGTTGAGAGTAGGACTTCCTACTGAGGGGGACAAATGAATTCATATATTCTGACTCCCCACCCCTTTTCTTTCACCTGTTTCTCAGTCAAGCCCTCATCAACCAGGCAGGAGATCAGAAAATTCTCTGGGGAATCTGACCAGAACAAGGAAAAAAAAAGTAAAGACACTAACTTCAGAGGTCTGCCAAGAAACTGTACATCTGGATTATCCTTAAGTTCAAAGTCAACAAGCCCTGCCCACTTGTCTAGTGCTTTTCATTGTAATTTTTTAGTGCAGAAAACCAAGGATTACCAAATGATGTGGTTTGGCTGTGTCCTCACCTAAATCTCACAGTGAATTGTAATTCCCATAATTCCCACATATTGTGGAAGGGATCAGGTGGAGATAATTGAATAATGGGGGCGGTTTCTCCCATTCTGTTCTCATGATAATGAGTTAGTTCTCACGAGATCTGATGGTTTTATAAGAGGCTTCCCCACCCCACCCCCCACTTCGCTGGGCATTTATTCTCCTTCCTGCCTCTTGTGAAAAAGGACATGTTTGTTTCCCCTTCCGCTATGATTCTAAATTTCCTGAGGCCTCCCCAGCTCTGCGGAACTGTGAGTCAATTAATTCTCTTTCTTTTATAAATTTCCCAGTCTCGGGTATGCTCTTATAGCAGAAGGAGAATGAACTGAAACACCAGATATCTGAGGACGAGCCCCACTGAAAAAGATAGAGCCCTAAATAAATACAAGGAAAAGGCAACATGAAGCAAGAGAGACTATGCAGGGAGAGGAAAGCAAACAAGATTTCCCATATCCTCAGATAATAGACAAATACTGCATACATGAAAGTAGAATGGTATAAAAAAGATTATTTAGAGAATAAAAAGCTCTTAGAAATTAAAAAAAAGTCATGAAATTAAAAAATTTAAAAGACTAGAATGTAAGATTAAAAATTCTCTCAGAAAATAGAAGGTTAAGGATTTTCTCAAAGTAGAATAAAGGGTAGACAGAGGAGAGAAAGGGTAAGGAAATGAGAGGTCTGTTCTAGAAGGTTCACTATCCAAATTATAGGAGCTCCAGAAAACATAAATGGAGTAGAAAAAATTATCAATGAAATAATTCAATAAAATTTATCAGAACTGATAAATAGCAATTGCTAGAAAAAAGGGCCTATATGGATGAAAACAGACCCTGATAAAGGCATGTTGTAAATTTTTAGAGCTCTGGGGAAAAAAGAAAATTATATAAGCTTCTAGAAAGGCATAAACAAGTCACATACACAAAGTTAAGAATCCAAATAATTTCAGACTCTCAACAATGCACTATAAACAAGATAAGAGAGCAATACCTTTAAAATACTGAAGGAAAATTATTTCCAAGCTAGAACTTTATACCCAGCCAAACCATCAATCAAACAGGGCTAGTGAATTATACAGTTCCAGGGGAGCAATATTCAGAATGCAGTGTTATGCAATAAAGTGGCTCACATTCAGGAATGAGGATAGAACAATGACATTTTCAGGCATTCAAGTCTCAAAAACTTATTTCCCAGGGCACCTTTTCTCAAAAAACAACTGGGGGAATGTGTTCCACTAAAAAAAAAGGAGTAATCTAGGAAACAGGAAGACAAGAGATATAGACAGGGCTGACTTTGTGGATATCAACCTATATAGTCACACAGGATTCTGCACGTAGAAGGACCCCATACTTGGTTTAATACTCCGCTCTTGTCATCTTGAAATTCTTATAGTTTTTATACAAGAGACCCCAGGTTTTCATTTTGCACTGTACCCCACAAATTATGTGGTCTGATCTTGGATACGATAAGCACATGATCCAGCCCAGGTGAAAGGCAAAAGGAATCCCCGTAAGGACAGTGAAGAGAAATTCCAGGACAGCTATCAACAGACAGAGGGCAACTGTTCCAGAGAGGGGCATGAGACTCAAGAGACAGACATGTTGGTGCCAAGTTGCCACTGCTATTTTACTTTCTTTTTCAACCCCAGGATAGAATGCTTGAGTGAGCTTGCCCAGATTCTTACTGTGTCATGACCATTTGCTAAAAAAGCTCCAGCTCTCTATTCCATACCTTGCTGCTTGCCTTAGTTGAGGACATTCATTGCACCTCACCAGAGTTTCTGCTTAAACCTGCATCTGAGAGCTGGAGGCGAGTTAGGAATATAGAGAGCATCCTCTACCCTCTGACCATATTTCTGCCTGACTTCAATACCAGACACACTTAGGGACATTGCCAGGTGCTCAGACTCCACAGAGCCCTGTGTTTCCTAGGACTGGTGTATGACCTTGCCTACTAACTTCCCCAGAAAGGGCTCTCATAAATGCTTAAAGAAGCGGATGCTGAGGTTTCATCTAATAGAATTTTGGTTGTTTTTTTTACACGACTACTAAATTTTCAAAACTAATCAGCCTACTGTTTAGGTATATAAACATAGGTGGTAAAACCATAAAGAAAGCAGGAAATGATTAACATGAAAGTGCAAATTTTTAAAAGTGCAGATTAGTGTTAGCCTCTGGATAATCGTGGATGGGATGTAAACAGAGGAGAGCTTTTGGGGGCAGGTGCATGGGACTTGTTAATATTTTATTCTTAAACTGAGTTGGGTAGTGAGTGCGTGGGTATTGGGCTTTTTACGATTTTTGGTTTTTGGGTGTTTTTTTTAGATGAGGTCTCACTCTGTCACCCAGCCTGGAGTGCAGTGGTGTGATCTCGGCTCACTTCAGCCTCCACCTTCTGGGCTCAAGCAATCCTCCCACCTCAGCCTCCCAAGTAGTTGGGATTACAGGCATGCAGCGCAATGCTTGGCTAATTTTTTTTTTTTTTAATTTTTGGTAGAGACAGGGTTTTGCCATGTTGCCCAAGCTGATCTCAAACTCCTGAGCTCAAGCAATTTGTCCACCTCAGCCTCCCAAAGTACTGGGATTACAGGCATGAGCCACCATGCCTGGCCAGTATTGGGTTTTTAATTCTTCTTTAAATTGTACCTATATTTTAATAAACTCTTCTAAGGTCAGTAAAAAATAAAATAATGAATGTCAGTGCCATTATCATAGGATAAATTTCATCAACAGCCAATTTGGCCCTTTTGCCACATGGTCCTTTTATCATGGAATTTTGAATAAAAGACCTCAGACCATCTAGTCCAACCTTCTTTTTATTTGTAACCATTATTATTTTAACTGGCTGTTGGTATATGCTCTTATTGTATAAGTTGCAATATAAATTTATAAGTTCATATTGTTTTAGGTGTGTGATGAGTTATTAGACTCTCCTTGTTTTCTGGTGGTGTTTCTGCATTTTTCTTCATCTGAGTTCTTTGTCTTTTCTAAAGGCATGCTCACGATTTTCTTCATCAGCCTTGATAATTTCATTTCACTTAAATATGGAGGTGAGATGGGGGAGGTGGAAAATGAAGGAGCCATAAAATGTCTTTTACCACCAACATTCTACTGCCTTTACTTCTCTCCCAGAATGTATTCATTTGGGTTTATTCAGTTCAATGCAAAGAGCTTGGGGGTGCAGGATCTTTTTGCCAAATTGGATATGAGCTGACTCACTGACATATTTCTCAAGTGTTCCATTGGTTCAATGAGTAACATCCTGGAAGAAATACGAGTTATTGTTAATCATAATTATTCCTTCACCTTTCCTGGAATGCCTTTGAAGGCATCAGGCATCAGAAATATCTGTCATCAAAAGCTCTTTTGTCTGCAGTTTCTGTGATTGCATTCAGCTTGTTCACAGCAGAGAGAGGTTTTTTCTAAGATGATGGCTTCCCTTCTCTAAAAGGTATCCACTATTTAGCCAGCCTGCAGAAACGAAGTTGGCACAGGTTCTGAAGAGCCAATCAATCCCTCAGCTGTTCTTCTTAGACAAATGACTCTTTCTTGGTAGCTCTAGAATTTCACCACAATTGCAGAAGTTGAGTAACTTGTCAGCTGGTCGTTTGTAACCAATAAACTGAAAAGATTATCCACCTTTACTTACATTTTGGATAAATAGACAAAATCTGTAATTCTGGAGTTGTGTCTTCAGGGCTGACTATATTGTGGAATCACATCTGGACAAGATTTTGCTGTGGTTCTTGGCATTCCTAGACAGAATAAAAGGCATGAAGGAATTAGAAATCTAAACCAGAACCATGCCTATTAATATAGTTGTCTTCGTGTTATGAGTAAAACATAAACTGAAGCACTGAGGTAAGAGGAATATTAGTTGTAACTTCTTTTGTCTGCAAAGGACGGAAACTCTTTGGTACAGGCTTAATAAAAAAGGTACTTACAGGGATGAAAGACAGTCATAGAAGCCAAGGAAAGAAATGCAGTTTTCCCTCAAGATGGGGTTGGAACCAGGAATTAGAAGGACCCAGGGACTCTTTCCTAACTCTGCTCCTCTTTGTACATGAACATCATCTTTATCCCTCTTTGTAACTCAACTTTTCTTTGCTTCTCAGTGAAACACAGACACTCTTGTGTTTGTTTTATGTTAGTCAGGATAGTCAAGATTATGTTGAAGTAAGAAATAAATCCTGGCTGGGAGCAAAGGCTCACTCCTGTAACCCCAGCACTTTGGGAGGCTGACGTTGGCGGATCACTTGAGGTCAAGAGTTTGAGACCAGTTTGGCCAACATGGTAACATCCTGTCTAAAAATTACCCAGGCATGGTGGTGCACGCCTATAATCTCAGCTCCTCGAGAGGCTGAGGCATGAGAATTGCTTGAACCCAGGAGGAGGAGGTTGCAATGAGCTGAGATCATGCCACTGCACTCAAGCTCGGGTGGCAGAGTAAGACTCTGTCTCAAAGGAAAAAAAGAAATCTTAAACCATGAAGATGGTTTTCCTAACTCATGTCACAATTTTCTATGGACTGAGCAACATTCCTCCATCCTATCACTATGTGATTTAGAACATGTGGCCTCCAAGGTCACTGTGGTAGGGAAGCAGAAAGTGAAAAGAGATGAGAAATATTTTCAACAGCCAGGCCTAGAATTATCTTATAATCACTTCTATCTATTTTCCATTGGCTAGAAATTTGTCACATGGCCTCAACCTAACTGCAAGGAGAACTGGGAAATGACATGAGCATTGGGAAGTCAGTGAGCACTAACAATCTCAGTCACGTATCACGTTTCCAATCAGCAGAAAACCCAGACCAATTAGTCCAAACTATTTGTTTTCTGAGGCTGTTTCTATTTGTTCAAACTCTGAATTCCTAAGAAAGAGACTCTTGCCCAGCCTTGGTCAGATGTCTACTCTGACCAATCTGCTCTGTCTTAGAGGCAGGATCATGTTGAGCAGAATGGCTGCCAGGATCCCATCACTTTTAACCTTATGGCTCAAATGTGGAAGAGAATGACAGCACTCAGAAAGGGTAGGCTTTTCAGACAATCGTTAGTGTCCACTACGTAGAAGCATGTTTTATTTCTGGAGCCTCTGAGAATCAATCTTATGCTATTTATGCAGTTTCTCAATAATGGTTTCTGTGTTTTAGGGAATACCTTATTTTAAACATGAAGGAAATATAGTGAACCTGCTTAGAGGAATTAGGACTTACTGCTTTTCCCTCTAGAAAACTATTCACAACACCTGCCTTTGGAAATAAGGTACCTGACTTGTGAGGATGGTTACTAGACTTACAAATGTGGAAGCCATTTTTCCGATCTCAGTTGAGAGCTACTGCTAAAACACAAAGGTAGCACTGGAGTCCTTCCAAATGGATCCCCCAGTGGTAGTCATTAGGATTGTTCCAAAGATTCTCATTCTTTTCTCTTTCTGGATATGTTGTAAGATTGCACACCTCTGCCTCCTTTGTAATTAGATGTGGGCATATGACTTGCTTTGACCAATGAAATGGAAATAGAAGGGACATGTGTCGCTGGTAGGCAGAGGCTTTAAGAGCCCCTTCATGATTCATCATGCTTTTCTTCTCCCTGCTTAGCTGATTGTAGAAGTGTATATTGATATGGAATAGCTCGGCCTGGATCTCCCCTGCCTACTCATTCTGGACATGTAGCATGAGCAAACGATGAACTTTTTGTTGTGTTGAACCACTGAGACTGGGGCTGTTTGTTACTGTAGATAACCTGATCCATCTAACTGCTCTATCCTCATATGCAGCCATCCATACCACAAGGGACCCCCACCAATATACATAACCATCTGTGGCAATCCTGCCCCTAAACAGAGTTCCCTTCCTTCTCTACACTATCCCTGAAAGGACCAGTTATATGGTTTATACCAGCTTGGCAGTAATTTTCATACTTGAGTTCATTTGCATGGCCCCTTATTGCAAAAACTATAGGAATGATAGGGCCATGGGTATTTGAAAAGGGAAAGTCTTTGAATTTGGAGGACTACAGGATAGATTATATTTGAAATAAATATTTAGACACTCCTCACTGCTGTCACCTTCCAGAAGGATAGGCTGATTCACTATGCTTACCGCAGGCTGCCTGCCACAGACCATGCTTTGTTGGAGATTAGATGAAGATGAAGTGCTAAATAGAGAACAAGGAAGAGCATGAGACATTGCTGTAGTTCAATGCAAACAAAGCCTGCTTGTCTATCTGCAGCAACTGTAACATCCTTCACAGGCTCCAGGCTAATGAGCCACACTTTAACTCACTTTCTAACCATCTTTGCTTGAAGATGTTCTCAGGTCAAATCAAGAAACAGGTATGATTACTTAATAAAGGACCAAATTTTACTTTAGTCACTAAAGATAAGAGACTTAAAGAGATGTGTAGCAGTAAAGAGGAAATTCTAGGGTTCCTTCAGTACAAGTAGGATGCGGCATATGACCAGACAGGTTTTCTAAAAATCTTAAGTTGTAATGGCACAAGCCAAGGACTGCCTTGAAGACACCAGAGGTGAAGGTAAGCAGTGAAAACTGCCTGAGGGTAGCAAAAAAGCAGCCCCTTAACCGAAGTCCTAAACCTACACCCTTGATTGTACCTTTCCTTCTCAGCATTCCCCAGAACGCTTATCCCCCAACTTGACTTTAAGACTCCCAACTGATGATATTGGCACTTCTCCAAAAAGGCTTAGGATCTTCTTTGTGCATGCTGTCCTAACTCTGGTCATCTGCCTTTGGGATCAGCAGCAGGCCTGTCTTCAGCTCAGGGCCCCGGGCAGCCCACAGCCTGTGTACAAGTGAGAATGGATGTCCCATCTTCCTTGCAGATGCAGCCATGAGTCAAGATATTCATTCTGGAGAATAGAACACAAACTAGGACTGTGGTCTGATCCTGAGATACAGGGTCCAACCTGAGGTACAGAGCCCAACCTGCACACCTATATCCAAAAGCCTTGCTCATTTGCCTGCTACCCTTGAATTCTTTCATTGTTAAGCCTAGGAGTTGCAGTGTACAACAGTTTGGAACTTGGCACACACTTTCCCAAAATTACTTTGATGAGGAGGGGGAAAAGAAGAATAATAACAAAAATTGTTATAATTATTGTTAATCATTAGAAATACAATTATTAATCACTATTTCAATTAGGTTTCTAGTATATTCCTTGAAAGGCCAATTTAAGGAATAATATTGATGAACTCTCATACTAATAATATAAGTTTAAATTTTTATTCCTGGGTCCAAGGGCTATAAACTCAAAACTAAAATGGAAAGAGAAGGAGTTGAGGAGAGAGAGAGGGCAAGAGGACAGAATGTTAATGCTTTCTTGCTTGGGCCACATGTTAAAATCAGTGATGTTTGCTTTGGGCATTTTTCTACCTCATTTCTACACCTTTCCTAGGAGGTCCTGTGACCTGATTGTACACACACACACACACACACACACACACACGCGCGCACGCACGCCACCCCACTTCTAGAAGTATGCCATGTTCTAGAATTATCTACTTTTTTTTTCCCCCAGCAAACAAAATTCTATGTTCTTGGTACAGCTGGTTTGTAAGAAGGAGAGCAATCTGGCTGAACAAAAACCATACTAAGATGAGAATGACGGATGGTCACATTGCTCTCCTGGAGGCTTTTTCTTCCTTGTTTTTGTTTTCTTTGTTATTTGTTTGATTTCAAGGGAATGCTTACCAAAAAGAAGGCCCGTTCCTAGCTGCATGTTTGCTGCTAAAAACAGCTCCCCAGAGCTCTTCCTGCTTCCTATAATTTCTTTCCTTTCTCGCTTATGAACTTCGGATTTTCTCGAGGCTCTAATTTTTTTCTACAATGATTCCCTTACAGGAGAAGTAGGGACCCTGGTGGTGGGGTGATCTTAGGGAGAGAGAAATGGAATAGAGGTTGTACTAATTTTTTAGTTAGGGACTACACATACTAGGTATAAGGCAAGTTCTGAGGTTAGTTTTAGGAGGCCTTTGTGGATATCATACATCCACACCTGACAGCGGAACACACTCCAGGGGCTCAAAATCCTTGCCAAACAGTGGTGTTTTCTGTAGTAAGTGGGACATGCACTCTTAGATTCAAGTCAAACATGAATCAATGCAGAAAATGTGAGCAGTACAGTGTGCATAATATTACCATCAGTGTATCGTTCAGCTGACATTGAATTGCCTGAAATTTTACATGAAGGGAAATTAGCTTTCTAATTAAATGACTTTGTGGTGAATAGCATTGTTCTATAGTGAACACTAAGTGAGCTAATGATGTCCCACTTTAAAACAAAGGATGATGTGGGAAGAGAAGGTTGTATTTTAATGGATCCCAGTTATGCCTGAGTCACTATTACCAGAGGTTAATAAAGACAGACTCATTCTTAGAATATTGATCTCACAGTCTATAGAAAGCACTAAGATTATGATCTTGAAATGTGAGACAAAAGCGAATGCGTGATTTTAATTCATATTTCAGGACTTCAGTAGGAAATCATTCAAATTACATATCAAAAGACGTTTGCTAGAGTTTCCCCAGCAACTTGCCTCCCCTTCATTTGCACAAATATAAAAGGAATGTGCTGTTCTTTTTCTTGTTAGTTTAAAAACAGAAATTGGAAGAACTTATTGAGAGTATATGAGACAAGAAAGCTCAAGAACAGTTAGAGGAATTGTCTCCTTGGAATCAAGTTTAGTTTGGGGAGGGGCTTACTCAGCGAGTCCTGCCACCCTGGTACTCAGTGCTCTCCAAAGAGACCAGTATCTGCAGGCTGCTCAGTGGGAGGGGTGAGCAATGTCACAGGTCTCCAAGTCCAAACAAAGGAGCCCGACAATGGCTATTTTGTTTTCTTCTTTGCCAAAGAACAAGGCTAAAGAATATGCTACTCATGATTAATTCTGGAGAAAAAAATTCCATGCAACTAGAATTTTTTCCAAGATTTAACACAAAAACAATATTTTCAACCCATATTCAAAATCTTCTTAGGACAGTAGAGAGTGCTTAGGAGAATGTGCTATTGGTTCTCACTCTTTTCCAGGCCTAGTCATCATGGTAAAGTTCAAGGCCAACAAAAGACAAATGCAGAGGCGAGGCTGCCCCCTGGACAAAAGATGAGTGGGCAGCCCAGGGTGGAACACAGAAGGAGCTGAGGGGTGAAGGAGGCAGCGCAACACTTGTGAGCTGTGGGACCCTGGACAAGTAGCTTAACCTTATGGAGCTCAGTCTCCTTACCTGTGAAATGGGAGATGGGACTAGATTAGGGGTCCCACCCTTCCCTGTGAGGCCTTTCCTGATTACCCCAGCTATAGTTCTACTTCCTTTTCAACACTCCATCTCAAACTCCCTAACTATGACATTTTATTGGGCATAACATAGGTTTCCATTTTATCAGCAACTGTAGAATTTCTGTCCTGGCATGTGTACATTGCAGATCATTCCTTCTGTGGATAGCTGAGGGGAAAAAAAAGAAATGGAGGTTAAAAATAGAAAAGGCACTAAAACAGAGATGAAGAGATTTTTGAAATGAAGATTTGGGCAGGACCAAGGAAGACAAGCAGTAATAATCCTGGGCTTTGAAAGTACTTTCAGCGGCATCTGTAGAGGAGAAAGGGGAGAGATACATGTTCCTGGTATAGTTAACCAAGGGCACATCCAAGCTGCAAAACTCTGAGTATCAGAAGAGATCAATTCTCAAAGGCTTTTCCAACTCAAACCTCCAACATATCCCTAGACCTAGATATTTAGGAAGCAAGGCCCAGGTTGTGGGAGTCAAACTGTCTTAGGCTGGGGTCCCCCAACATGCAGACTCTTAAGGATTTTAATGTGAGTATTTATTTAGATATGATCCAAAGAAATCAATGCAGAGTATTAACACATCATTGCTGTGGTCAACTGGGGCTCCATCCCTCTAGAGATCCCTGGAACACTGTGACGTGCCCTCCTCTGAGTTGGTCCTCCTGAGGAGTGACAGCTGGTACATCCATCACTAACTCTTTTGCTCCCGAAGACATTAACTCTCCAGTACTTCTAGCCCGTTCCTTACCAAGTTTGCTCTTGCAGCCAGAAAAAGCCTTTAGACAGAATCACAGATACTTGCGTAAGAGGCCCTTAATGTATAAGGGATATGGGCAGGACAATGGTGTGTCTGATGGAAAGCACCAAGTCATAAAATAAGAAAGACCATGAATGTTCAGAGGAAGACTAACCTCATCAAGAACTCTTCTCACTATGGATATTTTTAGCACTCCTACAGAATCATTTATAAATATCTTACTGAAACCATAGAAAAGAAGGTCCTGAAAAGTATCTTTCTAGTGAGTATGAAATGGTAAAGGATTGACTATCCATGCTGTAGCCATGATTACTGATTTAAGATGTATGAAACTCATATTTTCTTTAGTATAAGAAAACATATTTCTAATGGCTTTCAGAAGTGTACTCCAAACATTATTTCCCCTAAGCTGATTCTCACCATATGGGTTTAAATTCTTGAACCACAAATCCCTGGACACAAAGTTCTTAAGGACATGATCTCCATAGTTGAAGAGCACTATTGTATAACCTTTTGTTATTTCATTTTTTTTACTTATATTGTTCAACCCATTAGAGATTGAATTCTTTCGCTACGATGCTGCAGTTCTCTGACCTCCTCACAGCACCCAGAACAATGTCTTATACATTGTAGTTTTTCAATATGCTTGTTGATGCCATCCTACATTTTTTCAATAATTGCACAGTTGTGTTTCCAAAATAATGAATTGATGAACTTTGTAAAAAAACACATAGGCCAGGCACGGTGGCTTATGCCTGTAATCCCAGCACTTTGGGAGGCTGAGGCGGGTGAATCGTCAGAGGTCAGGAGTACGAGATCAGCCTGGCCAACATGGTGAAACCCTGTCTCTACCAAAAATACAAAAATTAGCCGGGCATGGTGGTGCACGCCTGTAATCCCAGCTACTTGGGAGGCTGAGGCAGGAGAATCGCTTGAACCCAGAAGGCGGAGGTTGCAATGAGCAAGGTTGCGACAAGAGCGCAACTCCATCTCAAAAAATAAAAATAAAAAAATAGAGACAGGATCTCACTTTGTTACCCAGGCTGGACTGCATTGGTGCAATCACGACTCACTGTGGCCTCAACCTTCAGGACTCAAGGCAACCCTCCCACCTCAGCCTATTTAGTAGCTGGGATCCATAGGCACATGCCACCTTACCTAAGTTTTTGATTTGTTTTGTATAGAGGAGGTCTTGCTATGTTGCTCAAGCTGGTCTCAAACTCCTAGGCTCAAGCAGTCCTCTCTTCTCAGTTTCCCAAAGTGCTGAGATTATAGGCATAAGCCACCGCACCCAGTCTTAGTGAGTTTTAGAATGCAATAAGTGCTAAGGCCTTTATGTAATAACTTACGTTATTGAATGCTTATCGTGTGTTAAGCACAGTTCTAAGGGTTTGCATACATTATTTAATTCTCATAATCATATGAGGTGGGTACTATTATTCATATTTTTTAGAGAGGAAACCATGCCTCAGAGGTGGTAACTTTCCCAGGTTCACACAGATGGTAAATGACAGAGTCAGGATTTAAACACAGCCAGTCTACCAGAGCTCACACTCTTAACCATACATTATACATTACCTCATTAAACTTTGGAAAATGTAACATAAACCAAGCAGATAATTCAAAGGAAAGAAAAGACACATGGATATGTGTAGAAGCACTCATTAGTGTTACTAAAAACTAGAAAAAGCTCACATTCACACCTATAGCGAAATAGGTAGATGGCAAGTATGATACATTGATACAATAAAACATGATAATTGCTGGTAACTCATGGGACTATAGAAAACAATGGCAGATAAGAAAAAGTACAATTTAGAATGGTAAAATATTGGTTCTTATCTATGTGCAATTGATTTTCATGCAAGCAGTAGAATGGAAAAAGTCTTTAGGGTTTATGAAAACATAGGAATTTGAGTTGTTTTTTTTTTTGGTAAGTTCATGTTGCTGTTTAGATTTTTTCTTCCATTGTAAAGTTGATTAAATAACCGTTGATTAAATACCCAATTAAAAGTAAATTTATTAAATCTTTAAAGTAATACTCATTAAAGAAAGTAAGGAATAGACACTTGTGAGGTTAAAATAGATTTTTTATTAGGAAAGTTTCATTTGAAGACTATAAATAAAAACGATAAGGTACTACTGTGATGGTTAATTTTGGATGTCAACTCGACTGGGTTACGAAATACCCAGATAGCTGGTAAAATATTATTTCTGGGTATGTCTGTGAGGGTGTGTCCAAAGAGATTAGCATTTGATTCAGTAGATGGAATTAAGAAGATCTGCGCTCACCAGTGTGGGTGGGAACAGTTCAATTCATCGAGGGCTCAGATAGATAGAAAATGTGGAGGAAGGGTGAATTCACTCTCTCTTTTGAGATGTCCATTTTCTCCTGCTGTCCACCATTGGAGCTCCTGGATCTCAGGCTTTCCTACTCTAGGACTTACACCAGTGCAATCCCCCACCTGACCTGGTTCTCAGGCCTTTGGCCTCTGATTGAGAGATACACCATTGCTTCTCTAGTTCTCAGGCCTTTGAGCTGAATTATACCACCAGCTTCCCTAGTTCTTCAGCATGCAGACAGCATACAATGGGCCTTCTCAGCCTTTATAATCATGTGAGCAAATTTCCATAATAAATCCCCTCTTATATGTCTATCTATATATCCTGTTGGCTCTGTTTCTCTGGAAAGCCCTAATACAGGTACTAATAAGAGAAAAATTGTAAATGAAAAGGTAAACTCACATTTGCTCACATGTCCCTGATCTGTTGTAATCCTACCTGCCTCCTAAAGCCTTGCTCCAGTGCCACCATCCTGAAGCTCTTGAGCAGAAGCTTCCTCTGGGCCAATGTGATACTTCATTTGTTTCTCTCTTGAGGCACTTGCCCATTTCCACCTTGTTCTATAGCTGTCTGTGTATTCGACCCCCCTCTTAACCATAAACCCTATAAAGATAGCAACCATGTGTCTTCATTTTTTACTTTTTTACCATATTTATTTTGAGGCAGAGTCTCCCTCTGTGGCCCAGGCTGGAGTGCAGTGGTGCCATCTTGACCCACTGCAACCTCCACTTCCTGGATTCAAGCAATCGTTGCGCCTCAGTCTCCCAAGTAGCTGGAACTATAGGTGCACAATGCCACACCCAGCTGATTTTCATATTTTTTGTAGAGATGGTGTTTTATCATGCTGGCCAGACTGGTCTTGAATGCCTGACCTCAAGTGATCTGCCTTCCTCGGCCCCCCCAGAGTGCTGGGATTACAGGAAAGGCATGAGCCACCGTGTCTGGCTGTGTCTTCAATATATTTGTAGGCCCCAGTTTTGCCTCACGTAATGCCTTACACCTGGTGGATGCTGAACATGTGCTTGTCACATGAATTAAATCTTCTCACAAAAGTAAAGAAATGAAAGACGTCGAAGACACAGTTTTGAACAAAAACAACTGTGATCAGGGATATTAGAAGGGTTGTCCTTAAGAAAGTTCTTTCTTCTACAAGATTGAGAATGTAAGTGGTGCAGCTCTGATGGACCCAGAAGGGCAGCAGAAACATAAGGTGATTTTGATTTCATGAGCTCTGGGGACAACATATCATTTTTTTTTTTAACAGCATGTTTCTTTTTCTACCTCCTTTAATCATAGTGAGTTCATTGGAATGAACAAAGTGGATTGGACATTCTTTTTCTATTTTAATTTTAGATTCAGGGGTACATATGCAGGTGTTACAAAGGTATATTGCGTGGGACTAAGGTTTGGGCTTCTATTGATTCGTCACCCAGATAGCAAACATAGTAACCAGTAGGAAGTTTTTCAGCCTGTGCACCCTCCCTCCTTTTGGAGTCCCCAGTGTCTACTGTTCTCATCTTTATGAACATTCTAACTAATAAAAAAAATTGTTTTTTTTTTCTTTACCAAATAGAAAACAACATAGAGTCAAAAATGCATTTTTCAAGGCACAAGGATTCTACCCCCCTGTTCACATTGATTGTAACCTTGAAAACAGTATAGCTCTGACGTGGGTGGCATATAAAATTTCTGATGGCTCTTCCTTCCCTCTCTGCCTGACGTGCAGGAACTCCTTGAAAGTTGGAATTGTAAGCTCTTTGAGCTCAGTAACTAGGTTATAAATTATATATAATAATGAACAATGCCTAGCTAGATTTTAACTGCTATGATTTTATCTACTACCAGTCACAAAAACATAAGTGCTCCCTATACCTACTAGTCTATAAGCGGATAATTCCTCTATCTTGCACATTAAATGCATTGAGTCCCTCTTGGAATTTTTCTTTGGGTAGTTTTTAGTTTACTGTCTGTCTTTTTGTCACTAGAATGTAAGTTTCATGAGAGCAAATGTATTGTCTGTTTTGTTCAACTGTTGTATCCCTAAAGCCTACAACAGTGCCTGGTGCTCAGTAAATACTGTATGTTGAATAAGTGAATGAATGAATGAGTAAGCAAGCGTTGTTCTGGTTGTGGATTCAAAAGTCTCTTGTATTAGTCTGAGTATCTTATAGGCAGGCACACAATGATGACTCTGCAGCGACCTTCCTTCCCCTTCTGCCCTTCCCCACCAGCTCATCACATACACTAAGTAATTGTTGGCTATGCATAAGGATCCATCTGGCTTTCGCTGAATAGAAAATGAAAATACTTTGCTTCTACAAAAATTTGTTTCTACAAAAATTTACATCTTAAAAAGATGTTTGTAATACCAAAGTGTATTTTGTTTTATTAAATCCAGATTGTTGGGTGGAGTCCCTTAGCTAAAATTTACTCTCAAGCAAAATGAATTGCTTGTTATTCTCACAAAAAATTTACAGGAAGCGATTTGTAAAGGTTGCCATCAGGCTGAAGTCATTGTTGGCACTTGGAATCACTGTGTCATCAACCTCAGAGCAATCATTTAACCTGGGTCTGCTCAGAGAAATCAACATAATGCAAGGAAAATTGCATTCTACTGTCTCAGATTACAGTCACTTTTTACATTATTCCAGTTTGATCGTGGAGTTTAAAATATTTGGTATATCAGTTTCTCTCATCTTTGCCACCATGTAGAAATGTCTTTTTACATGTGCTTAACACTGGTCCAGTCATTACCAGCTATTTCACAAATAGGTTTTTGAAACCTGCTCCTCTTTCCTCTTTGTGCTCAGGAAGTTGCTGTAGGAATAGCTAGGAAATGAATGGTTTGCCAATCCATTCAGGCCCATTCCATCCAGTGGCCTGACTGCTGGTCAAATAGCAAAAATATTTCTACTCCTCTTGAATGAACTATCCTCCAGTCTAGCTGACAGATGGGAGAATTATTGTAGGTAGGCTTATGGGAGCATCATTATAGCAAGGAAACACTGAATCTTGGCATGAAATGAAGATGGACAGTTCTGTGCTCCCAATTTCTCCCAATGTGTTTATTGTCATCACTTTGGGAAAATGGGACTAAAAAGATGGAAACACAGATTCATATCACTAGCAAATGTTAGACCAGTTCCCTATGTTTCTAAAACCAGTTTTCAGCACCAAATTGGAAAACAAGGTTTTGATAAAACCACAATGATCATTTTTTAACCTTATCCAAAAAAATGATAATTCATTTACTGATTCTGCAAAAATGTGTAGAATGCTGTGAGCAATCAGCACAAAGTAGACTTTGAAAATAACACAGAAACATCGTATTGCACAGACTCCTCAGCTAAGTGATTTTGCATACTCCTCAGTATACACTGAGAACACTCATGTACTGACTTTTAGATCCCTTGACTGCCTCTGATAGAAGACGCAGAAACATCAAGTATAAGTGCTTAAGGTTGCTGCAATTATTCTAGAAAAAGACTGAAGAGCAGTATGTGATTCTCTCTCTCCTCTCCAAACACAACCACAGCCTTTGTTTAGCAGCTGAGATTGCTGTTTAGAAGTCTTGTCATCCGGCCACTCTGCTTTTTGGACCTCCCAAGTTGAATGAGATTTCTTAATTGAGTCGAGCCATACATCTGCTGGCTGTCTCAGACCGGGGTGGCCTGTTGGCTGCTTTTACCCTCTAACAGTTGATGCTTATGGGGGAACTTGATGTGGCCCAATAACACTTCCATAGCCCACCTGTTGTTTCTATCCCTTCTCCATTCCACAGTTGATTAGACAGCTTCCTGTCCATGGCTCTTACGCATCTGGGCCAAAGGAATTAATTTGCACTCATTATTCATAGTTGTAGCTGACTAATTAGACGCTAGGGTCATTTTTTTGTCTCATCAAATAATCAAAGTCTACTTAGTTAATGATTGCAATACTTTGTCAACAGATATCTATTGGACACTTACTATGTGCCCAGTACTGTGCCAGGTGAGTAGGAGACGACAGACCATACAAGTTCTGGTAGCCTAAAGAAATTAATATACTTCCCTAATTTCTCCCTAGTTTTGCTATTTTTAATTTTTTTTTTTTTTTTTGTTTGTTGAGACAGGGTTTCATTCTGTCATGCAGGCTGGAGTGCAGTGACACAATCGAGGCTCATTGCAGCCTCAACCTCCTAGGCTCAAGCGATCCTCCTACCTCAGCCTCCTGTGTAGCTGGGACTACAGGCACTCATCACCATATCCAGGTAATTTTTGTGTTTTTTGTAGAGATGGGTTTCACCATGTTGCACAGGCTGGTGTCGAACTCCTGAGATCAAGAGATCTGCCCACTTTGGCTTCCCAAAGTGCTGGGATTACAGGTGTGTGCCACTGTACCCAGCAGCTATTTTTAATTTGAATAAATGTTTTTAAAATTATGTGTGAAACCATAAATCCTTCCGTAAGCTAATGCTTTAGGCTTAAGCAAACTGTCATTTCTCTAGAGATTTCATTAAGGCTTACTCGTTGTTTTTTTTAATTTACTCATTTGTGAGTTTAAGAATATTTACTACCTTAGACATCTGGGATATATTTTGGAGGAAGGTACGAAGTATTTGATTTAAAGTAAATTTTTTTTTTTTTTTTGAGATGGAGTTTCATTCTGTCACCCACACTGGAGTGCAGTGGCACAATCTCAGCTCATGGCAACCTCCGCCTCCCGGGTTCAAGTGATTCCCCCATCTTAGCCTCCAGGGTAGCTGGTATTACAGGTGTGCATCACCACGCATGGCTAATTTTTGTATTTTTAGTAGAGACGGGGTTTCACCATGTTGGCCAGGCTGGTCTCAAACTCCTGGCCTCAAGTGATCTGGCCTCCCAAGGTGGTGGGATTACAGGTGTGAGCCACTGTACCCAGCCATCTAAAATAATTTAATTCAAATTTCTAATGAATGCCTCCCATAAATGAGTATTTTCAAATCATCATTATTTTATGTTGCATTTTGCCATTTATTTAATTCTTATCTATAACTGAGTCTGTTTTTGGTGTTTCTCTTCTGTTTCCTTGACATATTGTTATCTTATTTGCTCATTTTCCTTTCTCTTTTTTAGAATAATTTTATCTTCATCTCTTTGTTTTCCTAGATGAATAACATTCTTTCTAAATTCTAAAAAGAATCTCATTGTGATTTTGTTTGGGATTGAATTATATTTTTGAATAACATATGAAGAGTTGACATATTGACAATATTTCATTCTTCCTGGATATTATGACACAAGTTTTATTATTTTGTTTATACAGCCAAACACTTAAGTCTGCCTCTCTTTTTACATATTTTATTGCTATTGTAAATTATACCTTTTTTTAAATTAGGTTTTTCTAGATTATAATTGTTGATATTTAAGAATATTAATGAGTTTTCTATATTTTATATTTTATCTGGCTATTTACTGTTGTGTTAAGCCTAAAAATTTAGCTGATTCCTTGGACATTTTGTTAGATACATAATCATTTTCAAATAATAATGTTTTTGTTTCTTTCTTTACTTATTTCTCTTGGGTTTGTGTCATTTCTCTTCTTACATTGGCTTGAACTCCCAAAATAATATTAAATTAAAATGATGATAGAAGGCACATTTTTAATTACTTTTCTTTTTTATTTTAATTTTAACTTTTAATTTTTCTTCATTTCTTCTAAAAAAATAGGATACATGTGCAGAACGTGCAGGTTTGTTACATAGGTATATGTGTGCCATGGTGGTTTGCTGCACCTATTGACCTGTCTGTTAAGTTCCCTCCCCTCACCCCAACCCTCCCACAGGCCTTGGTGTGTGTTGTTCTCTTCTCTGTGTCCCTGTGTTCTCATTGTTCAGCTCCCACTTATGAGTGAGAACATGCTGTGTTTGGTTTTCTGTTCCTGTGTTAATTTGCTAAGGATGATGGCTTCCAGCTTCATGCATGTCCCTGCAAAGGACATAATCTCATTCCTTTTTCTGGCTGCATAGTATTCTATGGAAAATATGTACCACATTTTCTTTATCCAGTCTATCATTTATGGGCATTTGGGTTGGTTCCATGTCTTTGCTATTGTAAATAGTGCTGCAGTAAACATACATGTGCATGTATCTTTATAGTAGAATGATTTATATTCCTTTGGGTATATGCCCAGTAATGGGATTGTTGGGTAAAATGGTATTTCTGGTTCTAGATCCTTGAGGAATCACCACACTGTCTGCCACAATGGCTGAACTAATTTCCTTTCCAACCAACAGTGTAAAACCATTCCTGTTTCTCCACAGCCTCGCCAGCATCTGTTGTTTCCTAACTTTTTAATAATCACTATTCTGACTGGCATGAGATGGTATCTCATTGTGGTTTTGATTTGCGTTTCTCCGGTGATCAGTGATGTTGAGCTTTTTTTCATGTTTGTTGACAATGTAAATGTATTCTTTTGAGAAGTGTCTGTTCATATTCTTTGCCCACTTTTTGATGGGGTTGTTTATCTTTTTCTTGTAAATATGTTTTAATTCCTTGTAAATTTTGGATATTAGACCCTTGTCAGATGGGAATTGCAAATATTTTCTCCCTTTCTGTAGGTTGCCTGTTCACTCTGATGATAGTTTCTTTTGTTGTGCAGAAGCTCTTAGTTTAATTAGATCCCATTTTTCCATTTTGGCTTTTGTTGCAATTGCTTTTTGGCATTTTTGTCATGAAGTCTTCCCCCAACCCTATGTTCTGAATAGTATTGCCTAGGTTTTCTTCTAGGGTTTTTATCTTTTGGGTTTTACATTTAAGTCTTTAATCCATCTTGAGTAAATTTTTGCATAAGGTATAAAGAAAGGGTCCAGTTTTGGTTTTTTGCATATGCCTAGTCAGTTTTCCCAGCACCATTTACTGAATAGGAGATCCTTTCGCCATTGCTTGTTTTTGTCAGTCTTGTCAAAGATCAGATGGTTGTAGAGGTATGGTGTTATTTCTGAGGTCTCTGTTCTGCTCCATTGGTCTATATGTCTGTTTTGGTACCAGTATCATGCTGTTTTGGTTACTGTAGCCTAGTAGTGTAGTTTGAAGTTAGGTAGCATGATATCTCCAGCTTTGTTCTTTTTGTTTAGGATTGTCTTGGGGTCTTCTTTGATTCAATGTGAAATTTAAAATAGTTTTTTCTAATTCTTTGAAGAATGTCAATGGTAGTTTGATGGGAATAGCATTGAATCTACAGATTATGTTGGTCAATATGGCCATTTTCATGATATTGAGAAGGCATATCTCTATAACATCATCTCAGATACTTCCTCTCATGCCTTAAGCTAATCAGAAACACAGTGAGGAAAGAGGAGTAGCACAAAGTTTCAGATCAAGCATTGCTATATGGAAAAGTTGGCCTTTCAAAAATTTAATAACTATAACTAACATGTTTCTTGGTATTTTGGCTAAGATCTTGTAATTATGATATTGTGATACTATTATTAAAATTGAATGAGAAACTGGAAATGTATTTGTCTTAAGCCTTATTCTAAAACCTCAGGTTGACATTGCTATAACTGTCACGAGACTATAATTTGAATGCCAGATTTCCTCCAAAAATAGTATTTCATGCTGATTTAAAAGGCTATGTAGCTAGTAAGGAATGAATTATGATTTTGAATAACAATATCAAGAATGTTTATTCTTTTAATGTGCTAGCTTCTGGAAAAGCTACTGGAAGTCAGAATTATATGAGAAGCTGACTTTTTCCATAAACATGATGGTATAATAAATTCAGAATTGAATTCATAACTATGGATCAAATATCCAAATTTCCCTAGCAATGACTAAAAACACCATATTAAGTAAAATAAATAAATGTTGTATAATGTAAAGCTTTGTTAAGGTTATGTATAAACTAACCTATTAAATTATTGACTAGGACAACACAGTAACACATCATGTGACTTTATATTTCCTAGAGAATCATTATGTTTTATAAACATTTCCCATTGTCATTTCTTCCTATTTTAAATGAAGTAAATTAAAATATGAAGGAACACATTTATCATGGTCATAAATTGCAGAAGGCCTTCTTTGGAGTGTTGCTGGTTTAGAACAAGGGCTTGGAGCAGAGGTTCTGGAGTAAGTCATACTGGGGTATAAAGCCTGGCTCTGTCCATCATTCATTTAAAAGCATTTAGTGGCCAGGTGTGGTGGCTCACACCTGTAATCCCAGCACTTTGGGAGGTCAAGATGGGAGAATCACTTGAGGCAGGAGTTTGAGACCAGCCTGGGCAACATAATGAGACTCTGTCTCTACAAAAATTTGTTTAAAAAATTAGCTGGGCATGGTGGCACACACGTATGGTCACAGCTACTGGGAGGCTAAGGCGGGAGGATTCTTGAGCTTGAGAGGTCAAGGTTGCAGTGACCTGGGTGACAGAGTGAGACCTTGGCCCCCCCCAAAAAAAAATTAGTGAGTTATAGATGTTGGGGATATAATAGTACACAAAACAGAAAATACCCCTGATATCATGGAATTTACATTTTAGTACCACTTATTAATCACTACATTTAGAAAGAGGTTTTTTAAATATCTATGGGCTTCAACTTCCTCATTCGTTAAATGAGAATGTTGGTACTTGCCTCATAGAATCATTTTAAAAATTAAATGAGGCAATGTAAAGCATCTAGCACATGTAAGAACTGAATAACTGGTAGCTGGTTTTCATATTTTAAACATCTGATTTTAAGAAAAATTGTTAGAAATACTCATAATAGAAAAAGATAACATTTAAATGATTTATAATCTTATTATCTAGAGATAACTATTGTATTTTTATTATTTTAATATTTACTTCCAGATCTTCTACTATGCATATATTTTTGAAAAGATAATTCTATATCCATTTCACTCAATTGCCCTTCAGGAGGGTCAAATCAGCGTATACTCCCACCAGTCATACATGGGAGTGTCTGTCTCCCTCTGGGGGAGATTTAACATAAATTGAAAACTTTTTGAACGAATGCTTTCCTTATTATACCATGCAAATTTTGCTATAGCTATTGACTATCACTTCCAAGTAAAAAAATAAGATCCAGGTCATAAGTAGAGATCTTGACATGGTGTCCTCCTCCTCCTCTTCCTCCTTCCTCCCCCTCCTCCTCCTCCTTCTTTCTTCTTTTTTTAAGAGAAATAAGGTCTCGTGTGTGTGTGTGTGTGTGTGTGTGTGTGTGTGTCACCCAGGCTGGAGTACCGTGGCATGATCATAGCTCACTGCAGCCTCAAACTCCTGGGCTCAAGCAATCCTAAAAAGAGTGTCTTCTAAGGCTATGAATGGACTGGAATCATGACCAGAGCCAGAAAACCATCAGGGCACCAGAAATTTGCTCCCTCTGCCTCCCTCTCCAACCCTCATCGGCAGACTCATGGCATTTCTGCTTCCTTCAGTACACCTGCTGACCCCGTCTTCCAGAGCCTGGCTTCCAGCTTGCACAAGGTCTACAGTGGCCACTTCATGACATTTCAGTCCAGCTTTTGTGGTTATTTAACCTCACTTCAGTTTTTCAATTACAAATTCCTAAACAAGGAGTCTAACTGATCCAGCCTATCTTCTCCTGAATCAGTACATCCAAGTGTGGAGTCACTGAAAAGCTTTGGCCCAAGTGCCTATCTTTTAATCTGATCAGCTGTGGCCAGGGGACAGAGTCATGTGATATAGAGCATGACCATCAGGGCATCTGGGGGGTGCGGGCAGGGGAAGGGCATATGAGAAAGGAGGCATATCTGGAACATTCTAATCAAGGATCTTTGTCAGGATAAGGGGTAGTCTAATAGAAATAATTTTGATGGTCAAATATTTGGAGGATTCAGGTAATAGTTTAGAATATTTGATATTTGAACTTCTCCCTCAAATTGAGTGTGTAGTCACCATTTCTAGAGTAAGCAAGGTGTACAGGAAAAAATCATAGACTCTTAGATGATTTTATAGTACCTTATAGCAAATATTCAGTAAGTATTATGTGCAAATAACAGAAGGTTTAAAGATCAGGTTACCTGTCATTCTGCTGCATTGAAAATAGATTTTCTGCTTTCTTGAACTACCCATTTCATTAGCAGTAAGAGCTTCCCTTTGCAGTCTGAAGTTATGGAGATGACATTTGTCTTTAAACTGTAGGAACTAATTCTAACTGGTGGTGATTTTTCATCTTTTGATTCTGCTTGGTGTACTGGGTCATCACTGTATCAAAGAGCTTTGAGTGCTTAAATAATGGCTAAATTCAACATACCCTTGAATAAAATCCTGTATCTACAAAGTCAAATATCTTCCTATCTTAGGGCCTAGTTCTGATTTTTGTCTTATACAAATTAATTGGTGGGAGAAAATATTTGCAAACAACATAGTGAGTAAAGGGTTTACATCAAAAAGATATATAAACATCTCAAAACTCAACAGTAAAAACCAAACAATTGAATTGTAAAGTGAGTAAAAAGCATAAAGAAACATTTCACAGAAGAGAGTGTAGGAGAGGCAAATGAGCACATCCCAACGTGATCAATATCATTAGTGAGAAGCGGAAACTGAAACCACAACGAGGCATCGCTACATACCTATTGGAATGGCTAAAGGGAAAACAGTGATAATAACAGCAGCTGGCAGGGATCCAGAGAAACTGGGTCATACATTGCATGTGGGATTGTAAAATGGTACAGCCCCTCTAGAAAGGAGGCATTTTCTTGCAAAACTAAACATGTGACTCAGCAGTCGAGCACTCTTGGGTGTGTATTCCAGAAAAATGAAAACTTATGTTCACACAAAAATCTGAACACAGATGTTTACTACAGTGTTATTTGTGCTAGCAAAATATTAGAAATAACCCAAATACCCTTTAATGGGTGAATGAACAAACCCTGATACAGAATACCACTCAGCAATCAAAAGGAATGAATTATTGATACATGAAACAACCTGCATGAACCTCAAGGTGTTATGCTTAATGAAAAAAGTCAGTCTCAAAAGGTCACATGCAGTAAGACTCCAGGTATATAACGTGTTTGAAGTAAAAACAACTAGAGATTGAGAACAGATTAGCAGTCGCCAGGTGTCAAGGAGGCAGGTGAGGTGGGGGCACAAATACAGGCAGATAGCATGAAAGATTTCTTTTGCAATGACAGAACAGCTGAATCCTCATTGTGGTGGTAGTTATACAAGTTTATGTAGGGGATAAAATTGCATAGAATTATGCACATATACACACACCCATGTACATGCAAATGAATGCAGATTAAACAATGGTGACAACTGAGTAACATAGCAATGGTTATTGGTACATTAACAGTAATGTACCAATGTCAATTTCTTGGTTTTGATATTATACTATCCCTCTATAAGATGTCATCATGAAGAGCACATGGGATTCTTTATACTACGTTTGCAATTTCCTATGATTCTATAATTATTTCAAAATAAGAGGTTTTAAGATATGAATTGCAATCATTATAAAGTTCTGTTACCTTCTTTCATCAACTATTTTAAATGATATTTAAGTATGGGATTTGTCAGACAAAGATAATGTTACTGCTATTTTAAAAACAAGCTTGTCCAAAAGGAGTGTTATATTTTAAAGTAGTCATCTTGAAAGTTTGACCACTTATGCAAATGTTTGGGCCATTGCATATAAAATATTTTAGAAATCCTCTTTTGTGACCACCTTCAGAGATTACTAGCCACAGGCAAGTATGAAACCTTTTATCTTATAGGACACTTTTTTAAGCTAAGATATTTTCTTCCCATCTCCCTTTTCACAAATGGGGCAATATTTAAAAAAAAAAAAAAAAAAAAAGGAGAAGGTCCATCCATTTATTCAAATCCAAAGAAGGTCTTTTCTTTCTTTCAGTCACCAGAAATCTGTGCTGTGAACTTTTCAAATGTGGGACATTGTTTGATGTGATGAAGGATTGTAAATTTTCTTCATGTTAATTCCTTTCATTGTTGACAAGATGTGGGGTATTTGAAAGAACTTGAAGCAGCATTCATTTGTTTTAAAGCAGTTAAATACCTAACTCATGGAAACATTTGATTTTTTTAATTGAAATTCTCTTTGCTCTTTGGTCTCTTGGGAATCAAATGCCCCTAAGAGATGCAACTCCATCATTGCTCACAAGACGGTATTTTCTTACTAATGGGATCAGAAGCTGAGAAAGGAAAAACAAATACATCACTTACTTGTTCAAGGAAGTACAGATATTGAGACTCAAACTGACCATGTGGATTTTACAGACTTTACCTTAAGCACTCATTCATCTCCCATTGAAGAGCTATCCTTGGCTATGTGGAATCACATATTTTGAAGTATCATATGACTATGTAGTAGAAATAAAGTCACAATTTCAAAAGAGATTTATAAATTTTGATGAGCATAATTTATACTATGAGTTTCTTCAATTGCCCTTAGATTATAAACTCTGAATTAATAAATTTTCTCTAGCCAAGTTGCTCAGTTTTAATAAAAACTTGCTAAACTAAAAGAAATACCAAATCTCTGAAATTTTAGAGGCAAGCATATGAATCCCAGTATTATACTAAATTTTCTGGCTATGGGACCAATTCTGGCTAACATTTGGATTTGTCTGGTTGTAAAAATAAAAGTATATATATATTTAAAATAAACTACTAAAATAAAAGTAAAAAAGTGTCCAGGCGTGGTGGCTCATGCCTGTAATGCCAGCACTTTGGGAGGCTGAGGCAGGCAGATCACCTGAGGTCAGGAGTTTGAGACCAGCTTGGCCGACATGGCAAAACCGTGTCTCTACTAAAAATACAAAAATTAGCTGGGTATGGTGGAGGGTGTCTGTAATCCCAGCTACTTGGGGAGGTTGAGGTCAGGAGAATTGCTTGAACCTGGGAAGCAGAGGTTGCCGTGAGCTGAGATCATGTCACTGCACTACAACCTAGGCAATAAGAGTGAAACTCCATCTCAAAAAAAAAAAGCTGCAGTTGATGTTAATCTGGAATCCAAATTGAGACCAAATATACTTGTAGTTTTAGGTTAGATCTGTAGACTTATATCTGTGTACTTTGGAAAAATAAATTGTTATTCAGATTTAGAACTAAGTTTATATTACTAGTCAAAACTCTTCTTTATTCTCCTCTTTCTCCTCCTCCTCCTCCTCCTCCTCCCCCATCCTCTTCCTCCTCCTCCTCCTCCTCCTCCTCCTCCTCCTCCCCATCCTCTTCCTCCTCCTCCTCCTCCTCCTCCCCCTCCCCCCATCCTCTTTCCCTCCTCCTCCTCCTCCTCCTCCTCCTCCTTCTCCTCCTTCCTCCTTCCTCCTTCCCCCTTTTTCTTATAGCTAGGCCCACTAGTGAGAGGCTCAGATACCCTTGGATAAGATGATCGATCTCTATGCATTCTTTTAATATGAAAGTTTGAAATTCTAGACCACAGACTGTTATATTTCAAAGTCAACCAAGCAAACCAGATTAGGAACATTTATTAACCAATGATTCAAGACTAGAGATTTGGAAATTGCAATTTTCCATTAGAATATGTGACATAATCACTTTTAAATGTTTAAAACTGATAAAAAAAAAGATATGGTTTAAGCAGCAAATGATGTTTGTGCTATAGTTATTCATAAGGTAGTGCTGGGTTATACTGGTTTCTTAAACAAAGTTTATGCTCTCTTCAAGAGTTTCATGCTTAATTTAGAGAATGCTACCATGGACCCATATATGAAGTCAGGTGAAGAGAATCATGTGCTTTTCTGTCCTTAGGTCACAGAGAGAGATAAGGTAGCTAAGGGCAGGTCTAGCTGGTTGGGATGTAGTGAGGAACATATGTAAGGGTAGAGGGAAAAAGCATACCAGAAGTGATGTCCTGGAATAGGTCGCAGAAACGCAAACATGAACATTGATTCAGAAGAAGAGATGAATGATTAGGGGCCAAGACGGGGTGAAATCGAGGATGGCTGAGGAAACAGGTAAACTGAGAATGAGAAGTAATTTTCTTGGAGTGAAAAGGTGGATGAACTCCAGGAAAGGCCCCGATGTCTGTGGTGGTGTCCATTTGCGTGGGTGGGCCCAGATCCAAACCAGAACGTGCATCGTATCTGAAGGCTCCACTATTGTTTTGTTCTAAAATATATACAGCTTTGGCTCTAGTACCAATTAAATCCCTAAATTGTGTGATTGTTTTTGCAGTTCACACAAATCCATAAACAGAGTTAGGGTTCAAAATTCCTTCTTGTTTAGGATTTGGGGGAATCACAGTTTATTTTAGTTCCGTTCAGCTTTAAATGGCAAATTCCTGTAAAATATATTTTGTAAAATTGACCTTGTCTGTTATATCCCTTTGTATATGTTCATTTTATTTTTATTGCAAAGAAACTCTGTGAATATGGAATTATTTATAGAATATATACATAAATAATGTATAAAGTAGAAAGTGAAAATCTCCAACTACTCACATACACCCCACACCCCACCATCAATTACATACCTATTCTCAAAAGGTAGGCACAAAGTTTTGGTATCTTTCTAGACTTTTTTCAAAGAACATTCAGGCACATATGTTGTTTATTTTCACAAAAATAAAATCATGCTTTCCATATTGATCCATAACTTTATACATAATAATTATCAGACTTACCTCTATTCCTTAGACCTCTACAGAGGTTTCCATTTTATGACTATTTCAGCATCCATTCAATCATTGCCCTATTGTTGGACATTTAGATTGTCTTATATTTTTAGCTATTACAAATAATGTTCCTTCCACATATATTCTTACACATTTGTGCAAATATTTTTATAGGATGTAAATCTAAAACTATGATTTTAAAATATTTTAATTTTGATTATTATTGTCACATTGTAATAATAATTATGTGACAGTTATTTGTCACTCCAAATTGCTTGTCCCAATTCACTCTGCATTAGAAGTATACGAGTTCTGTTCCTGAATATTCTAGGCAACCCTGGACTTTTTTAATATTTAGCGTTTTGTAATTTGACAGAGGAAGATGGAATCTCATTTTTAATTTGCATTTTTCTAATCACCAGTGAAGCTGAACATCTTTTCATATGCTTATTAGGTATTAGCATTTTATTCTTTTGTGAACTACTTCTTCATGTTCTTGCCTTTGTTCCTACTGGGTATTTGCCATTTATTTATTTGTTTTCTTTGTTGTTTCTATTCATTGGGGTTATTTTATACCAGGTATAGTATTACTTCTGTTATAACTGTCTTTTACGGAAGTTTTATATCTTTATATAGTCATCTGTACTTTTTTTTTCCTTTGTGCCTTCTGAATTTTGTCTTACTAGGAATACTTTTCCACCCCAAGATTGTAAAACATATTTTCTACATTTTATCCTAGAACTTTTACAGTTTTGCCTTTTTACATTTAGCTGTTTAATCCCTTGAATTTAGTTTTTAAAATGTGTTATATGAAAAGAACTCTAATTTTTTTCCTAAATAAAAATCCATTTATTGCCAAACTATTTATTAGTCTATTCTTTCCACAATGCTTGAAGTGACATATTTTTCATATACTAAATATTGAATTTATTTGGATCTGTTTCTGAACACTCTATTTTATTTAACTGTCTATTTCTGTACCAGCATTACACTATTTTGACTACAACCTTATAGTAAGTTTTGATATGTGAGGAGTTCAGTTTGTTTGTTTTTATTCTTGTAACTTGCTTATAATTGTTGCTAATTTACTCTTCCAAATGAACTTGGGAATTACTTTGGTAAGTTTCATTTAAACAATTTGAGACCAGCCTAGCCAACATGGAGAAACCTCATCTCTAGTAAAAATACAAAAATTAGCTGGGCATGGTGGTCGGCATCTGTAATCCCAGCTGCTCTGGAGGCTGAGGCAGGAGAATCACTTAAACCCAGGAGGCAGAAGTTGCAGTGAGCTGAGATTGTGCCACTGCACTCCAGCCTGGGCTACAAGAGTAAAACTCCATCAAACGAACAAATAAATAAATAGGAGCTTTTGAATTGGAGATGACTTATCTTTACAAATTGAACCCTGCCATTTATAATCATGACATGCTTTCTTCTTTATATGGGTAATTTATTTATTTATGAGACAGGGTCTCACTCTGTCACCCAGACTGGAGTGCAGTGGCCTGATCACAGCTCATTGAAACTTCTGCATCCTGGGTTCAAGAGATCCTCCCATCTCAGCCTTCGTAGTAGCTGGGACTATAGGTGTGCAGCATCATGTATCTGGGTCTTTTAAAATACTTTTCTATAAAGTTTTATAGTTTCTTTTATCTCATATATTTTGGGGTAAGGTTGTCCCGTTGGTAATATAAATGGGGTCTCTTGTCATTATCTCTTATTGCTTACTATTAGTATCTAATAGTAATTTGTATATTGCTATTGTACATCTCCTTACCTGAAGTCTCTTACTACTTCTAATACTTTGTTGATCAATTCTTTTGTATCTTTTTTAGATATATATAATCATGGCATTTTCTTTCCTCTATTCTAATATTTCCTCTCTTTTTTTATTTATTAACTATCTGCAGAGAGAGAGAGAATCATTTTTCTTTACTTCATTAGTTAAGGTTTCTAGGACACTGCTGAAAAATTTTAAAATAATGCATTTTGTCTTACACCTGACTCCAATGGGAATATCCCTCTAGTAAGTTTTAATACAAAGTTTGCTATTGACATCAGATACATACTCTTTATCAAGTTAAGCAAGTTTTATTCTTTTCATAGCTTATGAAATTTTTTTCAAGAATTGATTGGTGTTGCCTTTTCTGAATCTATCAAAAGGAGCAAATGATCTGTAATATATTAATATCTTTTTTTTTTTTAAAGACAGAATTTTACTCCTGTTGCCCAGGCTGGAGTGCAATGGCTGGATTTTGGCTCACTGCAACCTCTGCCTCCCAGGTTCATGTGATTCTCCTGCCTCAGCCTCCTGAATAGCTGGGATTATAGGTGTGCACCACCACGCCCACTAATTTTGTATTTTTAGTAGAGATGAGGTTTCACTATGCTGACCAGGCTGGTCTTAAACTTCTGACCTCAGGTAATCCACCTGCCGGCCTTCCAAAGTGCTGGGATTATAGGTGTGAGCCTCCATGCCAGGCCTATATTAATATCTTGAATTAAAGTAATAAATTTTCTGATGTTGAACCATTCTTCTGTTTCTAAATTCTATTTGATAATGATGTATTGTTTTTTCATATGCTTCTATATTTAGGTTTACTAATATTTAGATTATTTGTATCTATATTCATGAAGGAGACTGGGCTACAATTTGTTCTTTGTTTTTTTCTTTTGTTTTATTTTTATTTGTTATTAGTCCAAATATTATGTTAACCTCGTAGAAGGGATTTGACAGATTTCTATCTCTGGACCAATTTAAGTGATATAAGAAATTTCTTAAAACTTCAAGGTTTGAGAAAATTTACCCACAAAATCACCTAGGCCTTGAACTTTGGGGGGGGAAGAATATGTTTGAATAACTTTTAAAAAAACTAAGAATATTGATTTTTTTTTTTTTACCTTTTCTTGTATATAATTTGGCAGTTTTATATTTTCCTAAAAATTCTTCAAGCTAAGCACAGTGGCTCATGCCTCTAATCCCAGCACTTTGGGAGGCTGAGGTGGGAGGATCGCTTGATTCCAGGAGTTCAAGACCACTCTGGGAAACAAAGTGAGACCTCATCTCTATGAAAAAAAAAAAAAAAGATTAGAAAGGCATGGTGGCGTGCACCTGTGATCCCAGCTACATGGGAGGCTGAGGCAGGATGATCCCTTGAGCCTAGGAGTTTGACGCTGCCGTGAGCTGTGATTTCACCACTGCATGTCATCCTGGGTGACAGAGTAAGACCCTGTTTCAAAAAAAAAATTCTTTATCATCTAGCTTCTCAATATATTGTTATAAAGTTGCATATAGTATTCTAATATTTTTCATGTCTCCTGACTACAGTTATGCCACTACTCTATTATCAGTACTGGTATTGTGCTTTTTTCTTTTTATTTATTATAATTAGTAGAGGTTTGTTTATTAAATTTCTCTTTTTAAAGAATCAGTTGTTTGGTTCCTAGTTTTATTTATATCAAATTTCTGTTTCTATCTTTATTTTCTTCTTTCAAATTTTGTTGTTTTTGTTCTTTTTCCATTTTCTCATGTTGAATGCTTTGTTCATCTATATTCAGTCTTTTACTTTACAATAAATGCATTTTAAAGACTATACATGCAACTGAGTAACATTTTGGCCATATTCTATAGCTTTTTCTCCTTATCTATGGATAAGAGATAATTTATGGAAGTATGATTTACATGCCATAAAACTCATTCTAAGTACAAAATTCAGTTATTTACAGTAATTATTCTGGTAAAGTTATAGAGTTATACAACCATCATCATAATCTAATTTTAGAACATTTCCATCATACTAAAAGGAAAACTTCTACCCTTTTGCAATCACTAGTCATTCCCAAGCACTTGGTCATTTTTTTAAACAAATGTTCAAATTTCACTGCAATGTAAATCAGGTTGTGTAAGGGTATAGTTCTCACTTGTGTATGTTCTAAGAGATCCTCAAGTGATTCAACTTTGACCGAGGTTTGAAAACCACCTTGACACAGGCAGAAACAATTTGAACTACTTGGCAAGAGAGGAATTAAAGAGAGCTACAAAGTTAAATAATTCATTGCAACACAGTTTAAGGAATCAGAGTTCTTCAAATTACCTTGGTAACACAGGATCCTTGAGTCCAGGGATTGAAGCAATTCATTTTTATATTTCTCATGAAGCCAAGTTCGGTGATTTACATAAAGATGATGCTTCAAGTATGTTTTAAATATAGAGTAGACTTTATTATATACAGATGTCAAAACTACACAGATTATCCCCTGAAAGTTATTTTTTGACTTAAAACTTATTTAGAAAACTGTGTGTTTTTCTATAAGGTCTTAAAGTTTACTAAGTCTAACATAACAAAACATAAGTACTGTACTTCCTAAACCAACACATTTCCTATTCTTAGAAAAAGCCAAATACGTTCATCGTAATTAATGCTGTATTGCAAACCCTGAACAACTATAATTAACCACAGATTGGTAATTGCTATTAATATAAAAATGCATTGGATTTAATTCACTTGCAAAAGTATTATCTGCATATTATAAAGTGAGCTACTGTTATTCTTAGGATGATTATTCTTCAGCAGGAAGTATCTTTTTTTAAAAGCATTTTAATATGTTAGTACCTCAATAATATTAAAACAGCACACTGACAGTTTAGTTTCATTATTTCATTTGAATTAAACATTTGACCTCTTTGAATTATCTGGGATTCTCAAATTAGAAATTGGTTTGTGATTTTGCCATTTATAGATTCAGTATAATATAACAACTCTAAAGTTTTTTCATTGTGTTCAAAAGCACAAAATTTACCATCTTAATCATTTTAAGTGTCCAGTACATTAATGTTAACTATATGTATATTGTTATATAACAGATCTCCAGAACTTTTTCATCTTGTAAAACTGAAAATCTACATCCATTGAACAATAACTCCTCCTCTCTCTCCCCTAGCCCATAGCAATCACCATTCTACTTTCAGTTTTTTTTTTCTTTTTTTTTCGAGACAAGGTCTCAATCTGTCACCCAGACTGGAGTCCAGTGGCACAAACACAGCTCACTACAGCCTCAACCTCCCAGCCTCAAGCAATCCTTCCACCTCAGTCTCCAGAGTAGCCAGGACTACAGACACATACCACATGCCCAGCTAATTTTTAAGTGTTTTGTATAGTTAAGTCTGGCCGGGTTGTCCAGGTTAGTCTTGAACTCCTTAGGCTCAAATAATCCTCCCACCTTAGTCTTCCAAAGTGCTGGGATTAGAGGTATGAGCCACCATGCCTGGCCTACTTTGTGTTTTTGAGAATTTGACTATTGTAGATATCTCAAATAAGCAGAATCACTCAGTATTTGTTTTTTTGTGACTGATGTATTTCAGTAGCATAATATCCTCAAAGTTCTTCTATGTTACTGCATTTGACAGGATTTCCTTCTTTTTTAGCTGAATAATATTCCTTTGTATATATGTACCACATTGCCTTTATCCATTCATCTGTTGATGGACATTTAGGTTGCTTCCATCTTTTAGCTACCATGAATAATGCTGCAATGAACATGGGTGTGCAAAAATATCTCTTTGAGATCCTGGTTTCAATAATTTTGAATATATACACCCAGAAGTGGAATTGCTGGATTATATAGTAATTCCGTTTTCCACAGAAAGACATGGAACTGTTTCCCATAGTGGACACGCCATTTTACATTTCCACCAACAATGCACAAGGGTTTCAGTTTTTCTATATCCTTGTCAACACTTGTTATTTTCTGTGTGTGTGTGTGTTTATAGTGGGCATCCTAACAGATGTGAGGTGACATTTCATTGTGATTTTAGATTGCATTACCCTAATGATTAGTGACATTGAGCATTATTTCACATGCTAGTTGGCCATTTGTGTATCTTCTTTGGAGAAATGACTATTCAAGTTCTTTGCCATTTTTAAATTGAATTGTTTGTTTTTGTTGCTGAGTTGTAGGAGTTCTTTATGTATTCTGGATAGTAACCCCTTATCAGATATATGAATTGTGAATATTATCTCCCATTTTATAGGTTGCCATTTAACTCTGATGATTGTTTCCTTTGCTGCACAGAATTTTTGAGTTTGAGGTAGTTTCCTTTGTAGATTTTTGCTTTTGTTGTCTGCTTTTGGTATCATATTCAAGAAATCACTGCCAGATCCGATGTCCTGAAGATTTCTCTGTGTGTTTTATTGTAGGAGTTTTATAGTTTTGGGCCTTACATTTAACACTTTAATGCATTTTGAGTTAATTTTTGTATGTGATGTAAGACAAAGGTCTAGCTTCCTTCTTTTGCATGTAGTTATAGTTTTTTTCCAGCACCATTTGTTGAAGGAACTATTCTTTTCCACCTTGGCACCTTTGTGAAAGATTTTCTGACCATATATGTAAGTGTTTATTTTTAGGTTCTCTATTCTGTTGCATTGGTCTGTATGTCTATCCTTATGCATGTACCAGACTGTTTTGATTACTGTAGCTTTGTAATATGTTTTGAAATCTTGAAGTCTGAGCCACCCAGCTTTGGTTTTCTTATTCAAGATTATTTTGGCTTTTCAAGGTTCTTTGAGGTTCCATATGAATTTTAGGATTTTTCTATTTCTGAAAAAAATGCCATTGGGATTTTAATAGAGATTGCATTGAATCTTGTGAATCTTGTGCATTGTAGATCTCTCATGTTTGCATAATTTGAACATTTTAACAATATTGTCTTCCACTCTGTGAACCGAATGTCTTTCCATTTATTTGTGTTTTCTTTAATTACTTTCAGCAATATTTTGCAGTTTTTAGTGTATAAGTCTTTTGCCTACTTTGCTAAGTTTACTCATATTATATTCTTTTTGATGCTATTATGAATGGGATTGTTTTCTTAACTTCCTTTTCAAATTATTCATTGTTAGTGTATAGAAGTGCAACTGGTTTTTGTGTATTTATTTTGTTTCCTGTAACTTTGCTGATTTCATGTATTGGTTCTAACAGTTTTTTTTTTTTTTGGTGAAATCTTCAGGGGTTTTACATATAAGGTCACGTTGCATGTGACAGAGATAATTTTACTACTTCTTTCCTGTTTGGATGTCTTTTATTTTTTTTTTTCCTTGCTTGGTTGCTTCAGCAAGGATTTCAGTATGTTGAATGTAAGTGGTAAGAGTGAGCATCCTTGTCTTGTTCCTTAGAGGAAAACCTTCCAGTTTTTCACCATTTAGCTCTAAAGTTTTATTGTTTTAATATCTAATAGACATGTATAATGAAAGATTCCCAGTTTAATAGCACCAATTCCATGAGATTGAGGACTAGCCATGATCTTAATCAAGGTCATAAGGAAAAATACAAGAGCTGATATACTAGGCAACAGCTCAGATTCAACAAGCTTGTGTTTTACTTCAAGTCAGCCACCAATTTGCGGTATTTGTGTAGGCAAGCTTTTTTTCTCCTCCAAGAATCTGTTTTATCTTCTATGAAATGAAATAATATTGGTAGATACATTTTACCTCCTAAAGGTCTTATGAGACTATACTAGCCTAAAATTTGTATGTAAATTACTTCATGCTAATTGGTGATAAAAATAACTTAAGCAAAATGTGGGATTACAGAATAATCTTTTTGTGGGAAAGGATTATTGAGATCCTCATTTTTATTCTGAAAAGGAAATTAAACTTTATAAAGATGATAATTTTGGATTTGCATTTCTACTGATCTTTAAAAATCATAATAGCAACTACTGGCTATATATAAATAACATAACTGTATATTTAAGTACAGTGCTTTCAACAAGTAAGGATGCAAGAAAGTGTTGAATATCTGTTAAATAAAAAGATAATATTTTAATTATAGGCTCTATTATATTTTTCTTATATATTATATTACTTTTTCTATTATTCAATATCAAAGTATCTAAATCAGGTATAAATGGATGAGACTCTGGGCATAATTCTTATTGGGGCACAATTTTTCTTCATCTATGGACATGTGAAACTAGAAAACAAGTTGTCTTCTCCCAATACAATGGTGGGCACAGAATGACAATGAAAGATATTCCAGTTCAAAAATTAAGAAAATGAGGCCAGGCGCGGTGGCTCATGCCTGTAATCCCAGCACTTTGGAAGGCCGAGGCGGGCGGATCATGAGGTCAAGAGATCAAGACCATCTTGGCCAACATGGTGAAACCCCATCTCTACTAAAAATACAAAAATTAGCTGGGCGTGGTGGCACACACCTGTAGTCCCAGCTACTCGGGAGGCTGAGGTGGAAGGATCACTTGAACCTGGGAGGCGGAGGTTGCAGTGAGCCAAGACTGTGCCACTGCACTCCAGTCTCAATTATATTATTGAGACTCTGTCTCAATAATAATAATAAGAAGAAGAAGAAGAAAATGAAAGGAAGAAAAAAAGGGGGTTACTGGTCCCAGGCAATTTTGAAATCTAGCTGGAGAAACTCCACTAAGTTTCAAGGTCTGGGAATTATCCTCAATGGTACAAAACATTTTTTTAAAAACTTTAAAAAATCTTTTTTTAATGAAAGAAAGCACATGTTTTCAGCTGTATAATCTTATCAGCCTGTTTCCTGCTTAAATAATTTTTGAAGTCTGACCACCTTCTTTCTTTCATACTCTGTTTATTTTGGTCCAGGTTGACAGTGTTTCTGCAGATATAAAATTATCAAGAACCTTGTGGATTTCCCATGTATGCCACAGGAAAGAACCTCATCCATAGATTTTCCTAGATAATCCCGTTTCTGTTTTTAGCTTTTGCTAAGATGTCTGAAAGACAAAGTCTCTAAGCTTCCTAGAAGCTCTCTAGTTTGAGATCTGTGAATAATACCCTTAATCTTTTAAAATAACATTTTGTGTGATTGAATACTCTGAGCTTTTGATCTTTCTGAGATATAAAAGATACTCCAGTCACACCCTTAACTTTTTCTCTAGCATACATTTCCCTGACAGTGAATCTCTTAATTTTCATGTCTTTTGTAATCTAGATGGTCTGAGAATTTCCCAAATCATCAAATCCTAGATTTCATTTGTTTAATAATTCTTTCCTCAATTTATTTCTTTCCTCTTGCATTTCACTATAAGCACAATAAGAAGAAACCAAATTGTACTTCAAAATACTTTATTTGGAAATCACCTCAGCTAAATGTCCAATTTCATTGTTTCTAAGATCTGATTTCCACATAACTGCAGGACACAATTTCTTAAAGTCCATATTTCTACTCACAGTCTGTTCAATGCAATCTAGACTTTTTAAAAATCATGCTCTTAGTATTCTCCAGCTTCCACCAACAGCCAATTACAAAGTCACTTCCACATATTTTGTTATTTGTTACAGCAGCACCCACTTTCAGGTCCCCCAGTCTATACTAGTATTCTATTATTACCTTAACAAAGCACCACACATTTATTGGCTTAGACAACATGCATTTATAGTTTTATAGTTCTATGGGTTAGAAGTTCAACATGGGGTGGCTGGCAAGATATCCAAATAGGAGCAGCTCCAGTCTGCAGTTCCCAGTGAGATCAATGCAGAAGGCAGGCGATTTCTGCATTTTCAACTGAGGTTCCTGACTCATTTCATTGGCACTGGTTGGACTGTGTGGGTGCAGCCCACAGAGGGTGAACCAAAGCCAGATGGGCCATTGCCTCACCGGAAAGCACAAGGGGTTGGAAAACTCCTTCCCCTAGCCAAGGGAAGCCATGAGGAACTGTGCCATGAGGAATGGTGTACTGTGGCCCAGATACTATGCTTTTCCCATGGTTTTCACCACATGCACACCAGTAGATTCCCTTGGATGCCTATGCCACCAGCACCCTCAGGTTCAGGCACAAAACTGGGTGGCCTTTTGGGCAGACACTGAGCTAGATGCAAGAGTTTTTCTATACCCCAGTAGCACCTGGAACACTAACGAGACAGAACCGTTCACTCCCCCTGGAAAGAGGGCTGAAGCCAGGGAGCCAAGTGGTCTAGCACAGTAGATCCCATCCCCATGGAGCCCAGCAAGCTAAGATCCACTGGCTTCAAATTCTCTCACTGCCAGCACAGCAGTCTGAAGTCGATCTGGAATGCTCAAGCTTGGTGTGGGGGAGGAGTGTCTGCCATTACTGAGGCTTGAGTAGGTGGTTTTCCCCTCAGTGTAAACAAAGCTACTGGGAAGTTCAAACTGGGCAGAGCCTACCACAGCTCAGCAAAGCTGCTGTAGCCAGACTGCCTGTCTAGATTCCTTTTTTTGGGGGGCAGAGCATCTCTGAAAGAAAGGCAGCTGTCTCAGTCAGGGTCTATAAAGATAAAACTCCCATCTCTCTGGGACAGAGCACCTGGGGGAAGGGGCAGCTGTGAAAGCAGCTTCAGCAGACTTAAACATTCCTGCCTGCCAGCTCTGAAGAAAGCAGCAAATCTCCCAGCACAGTGCTCAAGCTCTGCTAAGGGACAGACTGCCTCCTCAAGTGGTTCCCTGACCCCCCATGTCTCATGACTGGGAGACATCTCCCAGCAGGGGTTGACAGACACCTCATACAGGAGAGCTCTGGCTAGCATCTGGCAGGTGCCCCTCTGGGATAAAGCTTCCAGAGGAAGAAATAGGTAGCAACCTTTGCTGTTCTGCAGCCCCTGCTGGTGATACCCAGGCAAACAGGGTCTGGAGTGGACTTCCAGCAAACTCCAGCAGACCTGCAGCAGAGGGGACTTTACTGTTAGAATGAAAACTAACAAACAGAAAGGAATAGCATTGACATCAACAAAAAGGATGTCCACACAGAAACCCTATCTGAAGGTCACCAACATCAAAAGCCAAAGGTAGATAAATCCATGAAGATGGTGAAAAACCAGTGCAAAAAGACTGAAAATTCCAAAAACCAGAATGCCTCTTCTCCTCCATAACTGCTCACCAACAAGGGAACAAAACTGGGTGGAGAATGAGTTTGGTGAATTGACAGAAGCAGGCTTCAGAAGGTGGATAATAACAAACTCCTCCAAGCTAAAGGAGCATGTTCTAACCCAATGCAAGGAAGCTAAGAACCTTGAAAAAAGGTTAGAGGAATTGCTAACTGGAATAACAAGTTTAGAGAAGAACGTAAATGACCTGATGGAGCTGATAAACACAGCACAAGAACTTCGTGAAGCATACACAAGTATCAACAGCCAAATTGATCAAGCAGAAGAAAGAATATCAGAGATTGAAGATCAACTTAATGAAGTAAAGCATGAAGACAAGATTAGAGGGAAAAAAATGAAAAAGAATGAACAAAGCCTCCAAGAAATATGGGACTATGTGAAAAGACCAAACCTATGTTTGATTGGTGTACCTGAAAGTGATAGGGAGAATGGAACCAAGTTGGAAAACATTCTTCAGGAATTATCCAGGAGAACTTTCCCAACCTAGCAAACAGGCCATCATTCAAATTCAGGAAATACTGAGAACATCACAAAGATACTCTTTGAGAAGCGCAACCCCAAGACATAATCATAAGATTCACCAAGGTTGAAATAAAGGAAAAAATGTTAAGGGCAGCCAGAGAGAAAGGTTGGGTTATCCACAAAGGGATGCCCATCAGACTAACAGTGAATCTATCTGCAGAAACTCTATGAGCCTGAAGAGAGTGGGGACCTGTATTCAACATTTTTAAAGAAAATTTTCAACCCACAATTTCATATCCAGCCATACTAAGCTTCATAAGTGAAGGAGAAATAAAATCCGTTACAGACAAGCAAATGCTGAGAGATTCTGTCACCACCAGGCCTGCCTTACAAGAGCTCCTAAAGGAAGCACTAAATATGAAAGGAAAAACCAGTACAAGCCACTGCAAAAACATACCACATTGTAAAGACCATTGACACTATGAAGAAACTACATCAACTAATGGGCAAAATAACCAGCTAGCATCATGATAACAGGATCAAATTCATAACATAACAATATTAACCTTAAACGTAAATGGGCTAAATGTCCCAATTAAAAGACAAAGACTGGCAATTGGATAAAAAGTCAACACCCATCACTGTGCTGTATTCAGGAGACCTATCTCACATGCAAAGACACACATAAGCTTAAAATAAAGGGATGGAGAAATATTTACCAAGCAAATGGAAAAGAAAACAAAAAGGATTGCACTCCTAGTCTCTTATAAAACAGACTTGAAACCAACAAAGATCAAAAAAGACAAAGAAGGGCATTACATAACGGTAAAGGGATCAATGGATCAATGCAACCAGAAGAGCTAACTATCCTAAATATATATCCAGCCAATACAGGAGCACCCAGATTCATAAAGCAAGTTCTTAGAGACCTACAAGGAGACTTAGACTCCCACACAATAATAGTGGGAGACTTTAATACCCCACTGTCAATATTAGACAGATCAATGAGACAGAAAATTAACAAAGATATTCAGGACTTAAAGTTAGCTCTGGACCAAGTGGACCTAATAGACATCTACAGAACTCTTCACCCCAAATCAACAGAATATACATTCTTCTCAGCACCACATCACACTTATTCTAAAATTGACCACATAACTAGAAGTAAAAAACTCCTCAGCAAATGCAAAAGAATAGGAATCATAATAAACAGTCTCTCAGACCACAGTGCAATCAAATTAGAACTCAGGATTAAAAAACTCACTCAAAACCACACAACTACATGGAAACTGAACAACCTGCTTCTGAATGACTACTGGATAAATAACAAAATTAAGGCAAAAACAAATACATTCTTTGAAACCAATGAGAATAAAGCCACAATGTACCAGAATCTCTGGGACACAGCTAAAGCTGTGTTTAGAGAAAAATTTATAGCACTAGATGCCCACAGGAGAAAGCAGGAAAGATCTGAAATCACCCTAACATCACAATTAAAAGAACTAGAGAAGCAAAGCAAGCAAATTCAAAAGCTAGCAGAGAAGACAAGAAATGACTAAGATAGAGCAGAACTGAAGGAGACAGAGACATGAAAGACCCTTTAAAAAAAATCAATGAACCCAGGAGCTGAATATTTGAAAAGATTAATAAAACAGACCACTAGCCAGACTAATAAAGAAGAAAAGAGAGAAGAATCAAATAGATACAATAAAAAACAATAAAGGGGATATCACCACTGATCCCACAGAAATACAAACTACCATCAGAGAATACTATACACACCTCTATGCAAATAAACTAGAAAATCTAGAAGAAATTGATAAATTCCTGGACACATACCCCCTCCCAAGACTAAACCAGGAAGAAATCAAATCCTTGAATAGACCAATAACAAGTTCTGAAATTGAGGTTGTAATTAATAACCTACCAACCAAAAAAAGCCCAGGACCAGACAGATTCACAGCTGAGTTCTACCAGAGGTACAAAGAGGAGCTGGTACCATTCTTTCTGAAACAATTCCAGATATTAGAAAAAGAGGGACTCCTCCCTAACTCATTTTATGAGACCAGCATCATCTTGATACCGAAACCTGGTAGAGACATAACAAAAAAAGGACATTTCAGGCCAATATCCCTGATAAACATTGATGCTAAAATCCTCAATAAAAAACTGTCAAACCAAATCCAGCAGCACATCAAAAAGCTTATCCACCATGATCAAGTCACTTTCTTTCCTGGGATGCAAGGTTGGTTCAACATACACAAATCAATAAATGTAATCCATCACATAAACAGAACCAATAACAAAGCTACAAGATTATCTCATCAATAGATGCAGAAGAGGCCTTTAATAAAATTCAATGCCCCTTCAAGCTACAAACTCTCAATAAACTAGGTATTGATGGAATGTATCTCAAAATAATAAGAGCTATTTATGACAAACCCACAGCTAACATCATGCTGAATGGGCAAAAGTTGGAAGCATTCCCTTTGAAAACTGGCACAAGACAAGGATGCCCTCTTTACCACTCCTGTTCAACATAGTATTGGAAGTTCTGGCTAGGGCAATCAGGCAAGAGAGAGAAATAAAGGGTATTCAAATAGGAAGAGAGGAAGTCAAATAGTCTCTGTTTGCTGACGACATGATTGTCTATTTAGAAAACCCTATTGTCTCAGCCCAAAATCTCCTTAAGCTGATAGACAACTTCAGCAAAGTCTCAGGATACAAAATGAATGTACAAACATCACAAGCATTCCTATACATCAATAATAGACAGAGAGTCAAATCATGAGTGAACTCCCATTCACATGTGCTACAAAGAGAATAAAATACCTAGGAATACAACTTAAAAGGGATATGAAGGACCTCTTCAAGGAGAACTACAAACCACTGCTCAGGGAAATAAAGAGAGGACACAAACAAATGGAAAAACATTCCATGCTCATGGTTAGGAAGAATCAATATCATGAAAATGGCCATACCGCCAAAGTTATTTATAGATTCAATGTTATTCCCATCAAGCTACCATTGACTTTCTTCACAGAATAGAAAAATACTACTTTAAATTTCATATGGAACCAAAAAAGAGCCTGCATAGCCAAGACAATCCTAAGCAAAAAGAACAAAGCTGGAGGCATCACACTACCTGACTTCAAACTATACTACAAGGCTACAGGAACCAAAACAGCATGGTACTGGTACCAAAACAGATATATAGACCAATGGAACAGAACAGAGACCTCAGAAATAACGTCACACATCTACAACCATCTGATCTTTGACAAACCTGACAAAAACAATCAATGAGGATAGGTTTCCCCTATTTAAGAAATGGTGTTTGGAAAACTGGCTAGCCATATGCAGAAGACTGAAACTGGAACATTTCCTTACACCTTATACAAAAATTAACTCATGATGGATTAAAGACTTAAACATAAGACCTAAAACCATAAAAACCCTAGAAGAAACCACAGGCAATATTTTTCAGGACATAGGCATGGGCAAAGATTTCATGACTAAAACACAAAGAGCAATGGCAACAAAAGCCGAAATTGACAAACGGGATCTAATTAAAGAGCTTCTGCACAGCAAAAGAAACTGTCATCAGAGTGAACAGGCAGCCTACAGAATGGGAGAAAATATTTGCAATCTATCCATCTGACAAAAGGCTAATGTCCAGAATCTACAAGGAACATAAACAAATTTACAAGGAAAAAAAAAAACCATCAAAAAGTGGGCAAAGGATATGAATAGACACTTCTCAAAAGAAGATATTTATGTAGCCAACAAACATGAAACAAACTCATCATCACTGGTCATTAGAGAAATGCAAATCAAAACTACATTGAGATACCATCTCACACCAGTTAGAATGGTGATCATTAAAAAGTCAGGAAACAACAGATGCTGGAGAGGATGTGGAGAAATAGGAACACTTTCACACTGTTGGTGGGAGTGTAAATTGGTTCAACCTTTGTAAAAGACAGTGTGGCAATTCCTCGAGGATCTAGAACCAAAAATACCATTTGACCCAGCAATCCCATTACTGTGTATATGCCCAAAGGTTTATACATCATTCTACTATAAAGACACATGCACATGTATGCAGCACTGTTCACAATAGCAAAGACGTTGAACCAACCCAAATCTCCATCCGTGATAGACTAGATAAAGAAAATATGGCACATATACACAATGGAATACTATGCAGCCATAAAAAGGATGAATTCATGTCCTTTGCAGGGATATGGATGAAGCTGGAAACCATCAAACTAACACAGGAACAGAAAACCAAACACCGCATGTTCTCATAAGTGAGAGTTGAACAATGAGAACACATAGACACAGGGAGGGAAACATCACACACTGGGGCTTGTCAGGGGTTAGGGGGCTAGGGAAGGTATAACAGGAGAAATACCTAATGTAGATGATGGGTTGATGGGTGCAGCAAACCAACATGGTACATGTATACCTATGTAACAAACTGCATATTCTGCACATGTATGTCAGGACTTAAAGTATAATAATGAAGTAATGCTTTTTATGGTGAAAACTGCCAAAAAAAAAAAAAACAATGAAGAAGTTCTACATGGGTTTCACTGAGCTAAAATCAAAGCATCTGCAAGGATGTGTTCCTTTTGGAGGCTCTAGGGACGATCCATTTCCTGCTCGCCCAGGTTGTTGGTAGAATTCAGTTCCTCGCCTTTGTATGACTAGGCTCTCCATTTTCTTGTTGGCTCTAAGTTGAGGGTTTTTCTAAGCCTTTAGAGGCTGGTGCATTTCTTGGCTCATGACCCTCTTGCTGTATTTTCAAAGCTGGCAATGGCAAATTTTCAAGTCACATTGCTCTGATTCTCTGATTTTTGATATGTAAAGTTGCCATAGTCACTCATTTCCACATGTTCAATGACCTCATCACTTTTCTTTCTTTTTAATCCATGGGCAATTCTGAAGTCTGTTTTTAAATTTTTCAAATGGCTGGACTTGGGAGCGTGTGTGTGTGTGTGTGTTTTAATTACAATATGGTCAGAGAATGTAACATCTATGGTTTCAACTTTGAGAATTTTATTGAGATCGTCTTTGTAGCCTAATATACGATCAGTTCTTATAAAAGTTCCGTAGATATTTGACAATATATACTTTCTGTTTATTGGCTATAAAGTTTTATATATATATATGAGATTTAGTTTTTTGAACTGTATTAATCAAATTCTCTATTTCTTCATTTATTTTCATTGGTTTAATCTGTCCATTTTTGAGAGATGTAGTAAAGTGTGCCTTCTATTTTAGATTGTGAATAATGCTACAATTTTCTGAGAAAGAAGAAACACTATACAGACCAAAATTATGTTCTATTTAGCCACTATTTCTGAATTGAAATGTAACTGGTGAAATCTGGAGAAATTTGTTTACAAAAGATCATAGAAACATCCTATCAGGTTTCTGCCATTTCCTATCTTGGCATGCAATACAATCAGCTTGTAGCAACCCACTGCACACCCAAGACTAAGTTAGTTCTTCTTTATTTTTCATCAGTTTTTCTAAACATGGAGCACTTGTTGCTTCCAGAAGTCTACAGCCTAGAAATTTGGAAAGAATAATGGCAATTCAGGAAACTGGGTAATCATTCTGAGAGTAATGTGGGATTCTATTGCCAATTTAGTCCCCAAAGTGAGGAAAGGTTAGAGACAGAAAAGCTTCCAGGGGTCATGTCTCTACTGTGCTTGCAAACTTTTAATATGGAATAGACTTTCTATTGACTAGCATCTTGAGTTTGGACAGTAGTTCAGTACTAACCTGATGAATTAATTTTCTAAGTTTGTTGGTTGACTTTTGTTTTCATTTTAAATCTTTTAGCTTAGTCTAGTGACCACCACCATAAAGAACTATGGGATATAATTTTCTTAATGTAAATTAACTTCTCAAGTGCCACCTTTAAAAAAATAAATTTTTAAAAATCACATAATCCCTTTCCTAAATGTAGAGCACTCTACCTTCCTATGTAAAGACATATTCTGAAGACCTAATGAAGGTACTCCCACAAAGAATAGCTCCCATTTTATTTTAAAGAAAAAAAAAGCATCCTATAAAATTTATGGGTTTCCATTATGAAAGTATTTTTTCTTAAGTTAATCTTAAGGACCTTACGTGTCCTATAGCAAAGTATGCTTGGTTTGAAGAGTTAAGAAAATGTAAAGCCTATTTTAAGAACCACACTTTGCTAACTGACTTTTTAGGGAAGCAAATTCAACAGGGTTCTATGTGATAATAGGCCAGTGAAGATTTACTGTCTCAGTATTTCAAGGGCCAAATCTCTTGGTTTTCTGTGCCTTACTAAGCTAGTTACTCTGCTGAACTTTGAATTAAAATAAAAACTATCAGCAGCACAAAAGGAAAGCTGCTGCAGTATCCTCTTATCAGAAAAAAGAGACAAGGCACACAATCTTCAGCCTTAGGAACAAATAGTAAATCATTTATGCAGAGAGATTTGGGAGAGGAAATGTGGCATCAGGACAAATAAATAAAATACTGACAGTGCAGTATTCAAATGAGTTTAGCTAGCATTTAACCAAAGAGTGAAAATAGCCTGGTTTTAGCTTCAGGCTGGTTGAAGAGCACAAATTTCTTAGGCTGCATACACTGGCCTGCAGACTGATTTTTCTGTCAATTCACATTTCACAGGCTTTCCCGAGAAAAGAATTGTCAAATTTTAGATGCCTTAAGATTGTGGTGACACACATTTCTTCACAGGAAGATATAGAAAAGACTGCAGTAAAAGTTCACTATAAACAGTGAGATTTATCTGTTCGTGTCCTTTCTTGTCAGCTGCTCATTAGTAGCCGAGCTGTAAAATACTTTGTCTTTCTTTTCCTTTTCTGAACTAGAACCCTGAGGACCCCACAGAAGTTCAAGTCCAAACCTTCAACTTTCCCTGACTAATTAATAAGTCTGAAAAGTACCCCAACCTTGCTAGCTGGAAGTGGTTTTTCTCTCCTGCTTTTGAATTTTTGTCCAATTGGTACTTATGCATTTATCCACGTGGTCATTTGCTGGCTTGTGATTTTTCTTCTACTGTTTTTGAAAACAATTCTTTACTTCTTTTATGAGAACTTTCAATATCTATATTTAATCATTCATACTCATTTGTAAATTTCTTGAAGTCAGAGTCCACGTATTATTTGATTAAGAAGGGGAAGAAGGGGATTGAAAAGATGTTTACCTCTACCTGCATTAGGGCTCTCAGCCGCTGCAAATCCATGATGCCAAAGAAATACATTCTTTTTAAAATGACAATGTATAGCCAGGCTGTATGGGATAGCATGGTCATTATCATGATTTCTACTATCTTGGAGATAACCACCAGTGGTCTAGCAGTCACATCCTGTCAAATACACCTTGTTGGGGAAGCTAAGGGAGAGTAAATAAAAAAGGATAAGGGAAAGGTCAGTAAGGTAGAGTAGAGGAGCGCAAAGCCTCAAACAGAGTCCAGGGGATGGGAAGCAGGGCCAGGGAATAGCTAGGCAAGTGAAAAAATAGGAAATGAACCTAGGGAACATCAAAGATAAGAATGAGGACAGGGTCTGCTCCCTGCACAGTGATGTGTACCTGGGCCAACTTAGATGAAAGAACAAGGAACAAAGCAGATATATCCGACCCACAAAAGCAAGTTCAAGGTTTCAAACAAACAGTTTCTTCCCATCTACAGAACTTCTATGCTTTAGTTGAGAATAAAATCTGTTCCAGAACATATGGATCTCTCGTTCAGGTACCATTTAGGCTACTAAGAAAGGTCCTTTTTGCTCTTTCTATTCTCTCTGTACTTTATGGCATTCTTGTACTTTCTCGGGGCCCTGGAATGGTCCAATCTTGTTCCCATCAACTTCATCTTTCACACCATGTAATTTATTTATATGCTCGGCCTTATTTGAATGCTTCTTCCTGTCTCTTCCACATTCAGGCTGCCAACATGAATTCCCTACTGCAGAGAACTACATTCTCACGCACTGGTGTTGCACTGTGAGGCTCCCCAGCTTTTGGGTGTCTTAGCCTGTGTTTGCAATATTCAGTGCCTGGAGTGGCTATGAAACCCTATTCACAGAAGATGCCTTGTCAGACTCCTACACTGACTTCCATTATTCCAATCCTGTGGGCTATTTTAAAGAGCTTTATCTGTTCCTCCCACTTTCTCTAGCATTAGCTATATGCCCATTTCTCCCAGCTATTTGTTTAAGTAGAGTATACCTGTTTGGTCTGTTTGAACAGGAATTATGAAGTCCTGTTGATGGTAGCTTACAGGGTTACTTGGAGTCTGTACAGACTTGCTATTTCTCAAATTATTTATACAATTTATTTGTCTACATTCTCTTACCTCTGTATCTCTAAAATCCATCTTAATGCAATACAGCCCTTAGTCCCAAACCAATTTTTTTAAATACATGTTTCCCCTAAAGCCCCAATACCTTCATTCCTTTGTGCTGATTTATTGCTGCTGCCTACCCACAGCTACGAGGCAAAAATAATAATAATAATTAAAAGTTAAAACCCCAGTAACAACCACATCAGGATTAACATACTAGGTCTACGTTAAACCACCCAACAATGAACTAACTCTTGTTTAATTTATTAGCTTGATTCTGATATAAATTCTGAATGAAAAGTAAAAGGTTGTATAACTAATAATATTAAAGTTGCAAAACAAACCCCTGAAAGATAGGAAATGTTAAGCAAAGAGAGCTGTACCATCTTTAATTCATTGCCCTGTTTCTAGGCAATTCCTTGCATGAGGATGCAGACTCATGGCTGTGTTTTAAAAAGAACATGCAGTGCCAAAACCATCAGTACAGGGTATACATCAGCACAGCATACTACTCCAAACGTTAGCGCCTAACTCACATGTACTCTGTGTGACATTGGCCTAAAAAACATTTCATTGTTACCTTTAATTATCACCTGCTTCTGTAAGTTTTACATAGATAGCTCTATCATTCTAGAGACAAAAATTACAAGTCAAGTACTAGATAAGCCCCCCAGTGGCCTAAGGAAGATATTCCCTGGCATCAGTAGTATTCAACCTGCAGCCAGGGATCAAGTTCTGTGGAGCTGAGGAATCTAAATCAATAATCTCAGAATGTAAGGGCATCACTGTCAATCAACTTGGCTTTCTCCAAACTTTTAGTATTCAGGAAAACCTTGTTTGTTTAACCCGATTAGAAAGGTCAACCCAAATCTACAAGAAGGACCAAGACAAATAAACAACTTCTAGATAATGGATGTGATTTATTGGCTTCCAATACAGACTCCAATTCAAACTCTCAGTACTACCAGATTGGGGTTCTGTCCCTCCTACTGGAACTGACAAGAAAGAGTGAAATTGGTAGGTTAATTCCACAAACACTAGAAAATTCTTATAAACAACTTAGGTAATAATTAACTCGAATATTCTTCCTTCAATATTTACATCTACAGGTCTCAACAGGACACGCTGATATGTTACAAGCAACTTCATACCAATCATAGTGGAAGTATCAAAGTTTGCAAATGATTGACTTTTAACAAGAAAGCCGAGAAGATTTAAGGTTATCACAATAATATCACAGTCACACATTTGCATTTCCATGTGCTGCTTAAGAGAAAAGGCAGGGGTGGGTTACAGAGATGGAGTCAGGAACTGCACATGGGTCTGTGTTGCTCATGCCAACACTGTTCTTGTATCATCACAGAAAAAAAAGCGGAGAAGAACTGCTTTACATCATCATCAATTTTCTTAACAAACCCTTTTGTCATATAAAGGTAGAACCAAACCTTGCTCACTCAACTTTCTAATTATAGGTAATGGTTGGAAAAAGTTTTACTTACTGTCTAAACCTCATATAGCAAAGAATGTAGGCCTTGGAGATTTATTCACCACTAATGTTTTCTGAGTATTGTGGTAAAATGAGGCATGGCAGGGAAGAATAGTATAATCTAGACAAACAGCAGCATTCCTGGTAAACCCCAAAGGGAGGCACCACCTTGGTAAGGTCACCTCAGGCCAGTCTTGCAGATTGAGAAACTCACCTTTGCTAGGGCTCTCACTCTTATCAGACTGAGACAACTGACTTGAGCTGCTGTCCAAACTGTCAAGAAGTTGCTGTATAATGTTATTCACTTACAGATATTATTCGCTTAAAATGGAGGATACTTCTTTCCAATTACTAAAGCTGCTTCTTTGCTGATCTCATAATACCCAAAGAATTGAATTGATGATTGTAAGTTTAGCTGGGAAACACGGAGTCAGAGAAAAAAGTGGAGAATGGTCTTAAGAATATACTCCAGGCCATGATGAGGTATGTAGAATTACCCTTGACCCACAAGAGAGAATACCTCTTCGGTCACCAGACTGAGTGAGTTCCCAGAGGCTGAGCACACCCTCCTCTGAAGAGTTCTGGACAAACATTGCCAATTTCTAACTCTTAGGGTCTCTTTTCTCTGTGCTCTGAGCTTCCTGAGTCCCTTCCATTCAAACAATTGGTTCAGTTTCAGGAAATTGTTGTAACAGTTAGGGTTCTATGATTACTTATAAGAGAAAGTGACTTCAGCTAACTTGAGCACAAAAGTGGAATTTTTTGGAAGAAACTGAGAACTATTACAAAATTGAATAAAAATCTAAAGTCCAAGATCTTTAAAAGAATCCATGGAGCTGCTCTGAGGATGCTTGCTACTTGGTAGGGGGAAACAGACTCTTAAATAAAAAGAAGTACCAGGCAGGTGGGTGCAGTGGCTCATGCCTGTAATCCCAGCACTTCAGGAGGCTGCTGTGGGAGGATCACTTGAGACCAGGAGTTTGAGACAAGCCTGGGTAACATATTGAAATTGCATCTCTAGAAATTTTTTTAAAATTAGCTGGGCGTGATTGTGAAGCTATGATTGCATCACTGCACTCTAGCACTCTAGCCTGGGTTACAGAACAAGAAGACCTCATCTCTTAAAAAAAAAAGCAATGAAATATGGTAGTATTGCTATAGAAATATGCTAAACATAAAAGGAATTACAAAGGAGGGATGGCCAGTTGTCCCTGGTAAGTTTCAAGGTAAAGAAAGGCTTCATAGTAGAGGTGATATTTGAGTCAACTCTTCAAAGTATATTACTTTTATGTAATCAACTCTTAAAAGTATATTACTTTTATGTAATCTTATGAGTAGAGTTGATGTTTGCTTGATAGCCAAAGAAAAGGTACTCAAGGCACAAAGACACAGAGCTGTGAAATGTATGGCATATTCAAAAATATGAATGTCATTCTGTATACCTTCAGCATGGTTCATGAGAAAAATGAGACTGGAGAGGGAGCAGAAGACTGATTGATCACAAAGAACCCTGTAGCAATAAACTGTGGTTGTAGAAGAGCAGCTTAAGATCCAAAAAATAAGTTTTATGTATAAAACTTCTACAAACAAGAAACTTTTTAAAAAAGTACTCATAGGGATTATTTTTCAAAGTTCAACAGTTTTCTTCCTTCTTCACTCTGACAACTGAATCCCTCCCCCACCAACCTCCCTGTTCTCCCATACACACAAATCTACAATGATCCATGATATTTCATGCCCACAGTTGTTTTTAAAAGCTTGGAATAAGGCCAGCCTTACAAAGTAATCTCATCAAGACTGACCAGACTTCATCTCTTTGAGAACCATTCTCTGAAAATCCTACCCTAGTAGTAGAAGACTGTGACAGTAATAAATTGAGAAATTTCCTTGGTAAGAAAAAATATTAAACCTACTTTTCTAATCCATACTTGGCCTTCAGATTTGTTCAAACTAGTTCTTCCAGCTGGAGCTACAGAGGGTAATTCATAGAGCCAAAACTGAGTCTCAGACTATTCTGGACTCTTTTCCATCCTCATGGATATGGTAATGTAACATGTGGCACATCCAGACATAAATAAAACTTGGGAAGAAAGAATTCTGAAGGATTTTGTCCATTCTGGGCACAAGAATCTTGACCATAATACTAAGTGAGTGTGCATTCAGCACAGGTACGTATGAAATAAACTTTAAAGAGTCTTTTAATTTTGGAATTTATGAAGACAACCAATGGATTTGTTGAGAACTAAGTCCTCTTTCTGAAATGAGAATTTTAAAACTTAAATGTTTTATCATATATAGTTGAATGTAGTAAAGGGCATTTTGTATTTAATATATTACTTATTGTATATTCCGTAGTCTTTTTCCTTTCCTTGGTGACTAAGGAACTAGAGAAAGCCCTCAATTAGAACCGTTCTTGTTCTTGTAGTTTTCAGAAATCCTCTTGTCCCAGCTCTCTGTGCTAGGATTCCACATCTCTTTTTGAGGCCTTTAGTTCTTTTTATTTTTTCTCTTTTATAAAACAGGGTCTTGCTGTATTGCCCAGGCTGGCCTCTCACTCTTGGCCTAAAGGGATCCTCCTGCCTCAGCCTCCCAAAGTGTGGGAATTACAGGGATGAGCCACTGTGCCCAGCCCAGAACCTTAGTTCCAATGGCAAGTTTATAGGTTTTGTTTATGGGTTCTTTAAAGTGCAGTCTTTAAGTTTTTGCCAGTTGTTTTCTACAGAAGGCTTTGCTTTCTTTCAGGACACTCTGCAAAATGCCTGCTGCCTGCTTTATTGATTGGCAGGCATGGTTACATGTTGCAGCAGCTTTTTTTCTATCTGTCTCTCTAACCTGAATGTTCTGGGGCCACATTGTGTCTGTACCAGTAGTGTTCTGTGATATAGAAAACAGGGAACAGGAGGATTGGCTGTGTTCTGACACCACTGAAGTCCCTATTTCCCTTTTTCACATTCCCTCCCTTCCCCCAATAAGTGGCAGCTCATAACATTTTGCCCAATAGGATGTAACATTAATATCTTTTCTAGTAGAGAAAATCCAGAAATAAAACCAAACTTATGACTTTCAATTTTGTACATGATTATAGTTAAAATCTCTAATAAGGAAGGGATTTTTAAGAAGACCCTATGATTATTTGTAAATTTTGATTCTCCACACTATTTCATATCCTTATTACCATAGTGCTTTTCAACCGTGACAGGTGGCATTTTCTAAGCATGGCTGCCACAATATCTCTCTTCCCACGTGTTCTTCTGTAATGTGGCATTGCTACCTTCCCATCAAGAGGTGGCTACTTCTCCACCAGCTTGAATCTGGAAGGTCCCTGTGGTTTCTTTGACAATAGAATACAATGGAAGTTGTGGTGTACAAGTTCTGTGCATAGCCATAAATTGGCCTGGCAGTTTCAATTCCTATTTCTTAGAAGACAGCTGCTGTGTAAGAAATATGACTACCCAGAAATCACCATGCTGTGAGAATCACAAACCACATTAAAAGGCCCTGGAGGATGAGATGCTACATGGAGACAGAAAGAATCCAAGGATTACTGAAGTGCTGGACAAAGGAGTGAAGGGGCCATCTTGGACATCTAGCATAACAAAGCCTTCAGATGGCATCACGACTGTTACTACATGAAAGACCCCAAGCAAGGACTTCCTGGCTGGGCCTAGTCAACCCACAGGACTAAGAGAGATAATGAAGTGTTGTTTTTAGCCACTAATATCTGGGGTGATGTGTTAAGCAGCAATTAATGGCTGGAACACAACCCACGTTGACTACGGTGGAGTGCAAGGGGAACCCTTCTCCCCAAACTTTAAATGGAGTAGCTCTGTTTTTAATCTATTTCACATTTTGGGGTTCCTCATAAGAAATTATTTACAAAAAAGTGGCTCCATGTCTCAAAAAGTTTTACTATCACTGCCACAGACAATTGAGAGTTGTCTAAGTAAATATAGGCCACCCTTGAGGACCACAAAAAACATATTGTGACAGCAAATCTTTCCTGACTAGATTCCTTCAGACAAATATATTTAGGCCATTCTAAATGGATGTATGTTTTTATCTGATTTCTAAATCCCTTATCAAAGGATTCCGATCCCGGTTTCTAACACTCCTCGCCATTAGGAAATCCTTTTCAATTAGAGACTCATAGACTCTAGACCATGCTGTACGAACCCCTGCCGTTGTTTGAGTTCAGGAAAAGAAGCTTATAGCATCTCTCTAGTGATCTAGACTATAGCTCCTAGAAGAGAGCAAAAACTACTTTCCTTGGTGTCATTGTCTTGTGTTAGGCACAAGTTGATGAGAATATGTGTCTCAATAAGGGTATCCATTTTAACTGGAAATGACATCTCGTAAAATTTGTACATCCTATGGCTCTGAGCTTTGCCTAAAACATTTGAAGTGCCCTTGCCAATCAAAACCGTCTTTACTTCAACACTTACCAACACTATATGTAGAAAGATTTCCTTAAAGGGTTTCAGCATGCTCAGCTAAGAGTGGTGTTTTTAGTCTTGCTACACTAGTGTGCTGATTCCTTTATCATTCAGACCATCTGTGATGAAGTCTATTTTGTTAACTCAGAAAACCTCAATTTCTGTAAGACTTTAAAATGAGGCATTAACATATTTTTATAGATTGTGCTACCATTATGGTTTTGGAGACTTCTCCTTTCTGTTATTAAAAAGAAAAATCCTGCCATCTAAGCTTCTCATAAGAAACTATTTTTACATTCATAATCTTTAAAGATGCTTATGGAAAGAAGTGCTTTGAACTCTTTCAGTAAGGTTTTACTTCAACCTGAAGCTTAACAATAATGTAATTTGAGTGAGGGTAGCTGATCCCCACCTGTCAGTGATGCTTCAGGAAGATACATAAATCACAGCCAGAATCTCAACTGAAACCAGTTTAAAAATTCATGCGGCTAATAGTCATTCCTGTGTGATCTGGTTTCTTAATACCTTATTACACTCTGTATACTAGGATGTTAGGCCTGGAATGTACCTTAAAAATCATCTTATTACCCCCTTGGTGCTACAGATGAGTAAACTGAGGTCACAGATTGTGACTAGAAAGCGTACTTTCTTTCCACTCTCCCCTTGCTGGTCAAAGTGTGCTTGGACCAGCAGCACCCCCTGGGAGCTTGTGAGAAATGTAGGGTCTCAGGCATCCCACCAGACCAATTGCATCAGAATCTCCATTTTTATAAGGTCTCTACGTGATTCCTGTAAGTACATTCATGTCTGAGAAGCCCTGCTGGATACCACATCTGTTTCCCAAAAGCAGTACAAGGCTTTGTAATCCAATCGATTGAGATTCAAAATCCAAATTTTCCACTTTCTAACTAAGTGGCCTTGAACAAATTACACAACCTCTCTGGTCCTGTTTCCTCGGGAGTTAAATGTTGGCATTAATACCTACTCTGAAAGGTCATCATGGGTTTAAATGAGACAGTCTTTACTTAGTTCCTATTCAAGTGTCTGAGGATAGACTGTTGGAAACTGCTACCACTGCTGCTGCTATGGCTACAACTATCACTACTTACTACCATTGCTGCTGCTGCTGCTGCTATCACTACTGCTACTGCTACTACTGCTATTGCTACTAGTACTACTGCTGCTGCTATCATGACTCCTTGTACCATTGCTGCTGCTGCTGCTGTGCTATCACTACTGCTACTGCTACTACTGCTATTGCTACTAGTACTACTGCTGCTGCTATCATGACTCCTTGTACCATTGCTGCTGCTGCTGTGCTATCACTACTACTGCTGCTACTACTGCTGTTGCTACTAGTACTGCTGCTGCTGCTATCATGACTCCTTGTACCATTGCTGCTGCTGCTCCTGCTGCTTTCACTAATTCTACTGCTCTTACTGCTAATAGCCGCTGCTGCTACCACCATGGTTATTAATATCTCAAAAAGGGGAAGTAACGTTTCAGACATTGACAAGTGTCCAAAGTGGAACTGAAGCCCAGGTCTCGTGACTGTTATTCCACTGCAGCTTTCCCTGCGCCTCCTAATTTCCCGTCTGCTTTAAGTATAGGTAAATACTAGAGCCAACATTCTTGTGTAAGGCCTTTTCAATCCTTGGAGTAAAATGTAGAAAAAGGAGACAGCTTTTTAAAGATTTCTATTTAAACCTCCTGGAACATTAAAGTCAATTTGCTCAATTCTGTGTCTTCTCAAACTATTATAGCTTCCGTGGGTCTGAGTTTCTTCTAGGTGGCAGCGTCTGTTTCCTTTAACTATGGAATACTGCCCTTCTCTAATTTTGCTTCTGGCTTCCAAAATATTTTCCACAGAAAGTTTTACTGGATCTGGTAGTACATTTGTTTTCTTAGAAAACAGGATATGTGTTAAACTCTGGGGTGACCTGCGAATTTCAGTCTTTGTCCTTTCAGCACTCAGCCCTATGCTTAGGTATACTCACTTTTCCCCTGCTCACGTGACCCCATTTGGAATAATTGTAAAGGGGCAAAACCCTTATTGTATAAACATAGAATTTTGCCATTTTGCAAACTGAAATAGATGTTGATTTTCTTTGAGGTCCCAGAATGACTTCTAGTCCCTGTTCTTTTTTTTTTTTTTTTTTTGAGACAGAGTCTTGCTTTGTCACCAGGCTGGAGTACAGTGGCATGACCTCAGCTCACTGCAACCTCTGCATTCCAATTTGAAGCAATTCTCCTGCCTCAGCCTCCCGAGTAGCTGGGACTACAGGCACATACCACCATGCCCAGCTAATTTTTGTATTTTTAGTAGAGGCGGGGTTTCACCATGTTGGCCCGGTTGGTCTCAATCTCTTGACCTCATGATCCACCTGCCTTGGCCTCCCAAAGTGCTGGGATTACAGGCATGAGCCACTGCGCCCGACTAGTCCCTGTTTTTAGAACTGAATGTACGTGACTCAATTTGAAAACAATGACTAAAATGTTAACCTCTTAGCTCCAGGTAGACTGGATTCCAAAAAGTTATAGATCCTCTGGGTAGTAGAATAGCATATTTGTATGGAATGCACCCACATATCCTAACAGGATTTGTGAAAGCATTTTGCAACCATCGATACCTAACAGCAAAATGTCTTCACATACTCAACTAGGGAAGCGTAAACAGAAGAACAGGATTGTACAGTACAGCCAGTTTCAGGCAAACCCACAGCAGAAGATAATGCAATTCCACACTTTGTAAGAAATGGCATGGCCTAATACAAATGGACACCATGAAAATTGTGCATCTCAGACCATGAGTGGGCTCTTCGATACCAGTGGAGGAGATCTGGGATGAAATGGAAAGTCCTTGAACAAGCCCTGGTAGAAATGATACAACCCAGCCTGTTATGGAGGTGAAAAAGTGCCGGGCTTTCCATCCCTAGGAGGCCGAGACTCCTTGGCTACTACTAGAGAGAGTACAGCGATGGGTATCCCAGCATGGGGTGGCATTTTATGCTTGCTCAGTTTGGCAAGCACTGTGCCTTGTGCTTTTAATGAACACTTAAGCATTTGAAGAGAGCCAAATGAATCAGAAGATCCAGTATATATTTCTCACAGCCCTCTCCCTTACTCACTTACAAATTAGCTAAATTCACAAACAAGCTGCTTTATCAGGCTCAAGGAGCCTTGCACGACTCCAAGTGAGTTACAAGTCTTAGATGTAAATAAGAAGTTTAACATTTCCTGAGTGAGAATATCGATATACAAATATACTGTGCTGTCCTGGATTCCAAAGATGGTATTTCCCACTGTCAAAAAAGGTTTAAATTATTTTAAGAATGATTTAAAATTATTATTTATTTATTTATTTACTTATTCATTTTTAAGCACTTACATGATACTAACCAAACACTCTTTTAAGCACTTTACAAATATTAATTTACTTAATACTCATAATCATCTTTACTAGGAAGTTACTACTCTTGCCATCATTTTATAGAGGGGAAATAAAGTCATAGAGAGTTTAAGTAACTTGCCCAAAATTACACAGCTAATACATGGCAGGATTGGAACTCAAGAAGTTTGGCTCTAAAATCTATGCTGTCACTTACTATGCTGTATTATGAGGTTATTATTTTGGAATTTTCTTTATACTTAACTAGCAGATAAAATTTTTAGCTTGCAATAATAATAAAACCATAATGGTGAATTCAATACTTGAATGTGCCAATTATTGTGGCTCTGCATATATAATATATAAGCTATAGATTATGGTTTTAATTTCACAGTCTTTATTAGCTAACTTTTTCAGTTTATAAGATTATGATAGTTTTTCCTTTTAGGATCATGTGTTATTATAAACTACAAACGTAAAAAGCAAGCTAAGTGTTATTTTAAAAACATCCTAATGTTACAATCCAAGGGACCAGGTACAGATGGCCAGAACCTGCTAGAGATTTGTAAGAAATCATTTAAAAGAGACTGGAAATGAGTTATTTGCCTGTTGAACACCTCAGTGCTTCCTTTCCATGCTGCTATTTGCATGAAACGTTGCCACTTAGGTCAGGGCTTATTATAGTTTGGAAAAGTTTCCAATAGCCAACCACAAACCCAGGAATCAAAGTCCCCCAAATATACACAAAGGAGAAAAACACACACAACCTACCTAATCTATAGCCAGAGTGCTTCTGGGCCATGGAACCAGCCCATCGTGCCTTGGCCACCCCAGCACAGACACCCGAGTGTTGCCATGGTGGCAGGGACCCAGCTGTGAAGGCTGGTTTCAATACCCAGCAGCTGCTCACTTCAGAAAAAGCAGGATGGCGGCCCACTTCTGAATGAGCATTTTTCTCTAGGCTTTGCCCTGACCTGAATATTGTTTCTCATTGAATTTCCTTTTATTTATTTCTTTTTAGATATTAACTTTCCTTGAACTTTTCCTCTCATTTGTGTTGCAGTTGGCAGAACTACAGAACTTCTCCCTTCTGCAGAAAATGCTTTTTTTTCCTTTAACCATTTCTAAGGTTTTGCCTGTGTTGTCTTTATCTCCCCCTTCCATATTTTACACACATACCTGTGCCTCATTATACGAAGACCCAGGGAAAATTTATCAGGTTTATTTACTCCAAGAAGTGTGAAGGCCCCAGGTAGCCCCCCCCCAAAAAATCCCTCCATGATTCACCTGACAGCAGACATCTGCCCTATGAAACTCTGGAGCTAGAATAGAAACTATGACCCTTTCCTCTCTTCATTCTGGCAATGGTTATAGAATCTTTGTTTAATCCTAAATACGTTCTCAATTCACAGTTGATTTCTAACCTATTTTCTTCTCTTTGTTTACACGTTGGAAGAATGTAAGGAATGTAAAAATATAAAAACTATTATGAATTATGGCCCCCTCTCAGAAGGATTATAGAAAAACTGTTCTTGATGCAAAACAGGAGCCGTACTATATTTGAGGTGAATTTATCACCCTCCAGTTCTAAAGGAGTTTGGAATACTTTATAAATGGGATTGTACTGCTGTTGAATATTTTTTTTTTAACTAGAAACAATTTGTTTACAAGTTGTTACTAAAGGCTGTCAGAAAAAAATGTTTGTGGACATGGTATCCAAAAGGCTGAAAGAACCCAGAACTTGCTTGGTATTCAAAGGAGAGCTCATCCAACATTATCCTGCACAGTGTATAATTACTTGCATGTTAGGAGCCAAAAAAGGGAATGTAACCCTGTGAGTGTGTGTTTATACTGAAAAGTTGGAGAAGCAAAACAATTCAGCAGCATTCTTCATCCCAACATCTGGGAATAATTAATTTGCTTGCTATGATGTATAACATGACGTTGATAAAGTTGCCCGAAGCTCTGCATTTAGGCCATTTGCCTTATTTAAGGCTTTCTGCTTTAGGGTTTAACATTGTGGCTAATTTTAGTAAATCTTTTTCTTTTAATCCTGAAATGCTGTGACAAGGAGGAACCTTCTGCTTATAGTTTCTGGATCATTTTCTTTTCGGTCTTATTGTCAATGTGTTTAGGAAGCTGACACTCACCCACTTTGTCCCCTTCTTCCTCTGCAGTGCAGTGCTGCAAGAAAGAGCTCTAGAAAGTGAGGTGCTGGAAAATGTCATTGGGTCTTTACTTCTCTCTCTTTCTCTGTCTCTCCCCCGCCGCACCCCCTACTTCTCTTTTCTCTCCTCTGCCACCCCATAAATGTATATTTGCACTCTGAAGAGTTTCTCTGAAATAGAGAATGTGTTTTTGTTCCATTTTACAAATGTAGGCTGGGTTACTGGAGACTGTCATATGAGACTCTCAGTATATTACATATGGAAAGTATTGTGACAAGTTCTGATGTTTTATGTTAGGTGCTACATTCCCTTGATTGTGACTTTTAGAAAGAAAGCACAATATATATACAATGTCATCTTATTGAATCTTACAGTTCAAGGTGGTACAAGGGGCTTATCAGTCCCAGGGAAGTCTCCTCCAGTTTCTCACTGACACGTGCTAGAATGAAACATGATTGTTACTCTGACCTTAGTTTGTCTAATTTGGGGATTTCAGAATAAGAACAAATATCTTATTTTTATTGGCTGAGTACTCCCAGCTTTGAACAGTGCTGAAAATTTTCTATAGCGCTTTTGAAAGTTCATATTTCACAACATCCAGCTATTTTCTTTGGAATCCTGGTGAGACACAAACCGAGGAACTCCCAGTGCAGCCAGGCTAAGACTATCTCATTTCCCCCTCTGTCTTTTCTTAGGCTTGTCTCCGCATTTTGACAACTATTTCAAATCACTTATGCCCTGTATTTCAGGATTCTTTAGACTAAATATATGTTGTTGTCCTTCATGGTAAAAAATGATAACCTCTAGAAAAATGATAATTCTCTGTTTATGTGGGGGTTGTCTTACAAAGAATAATGGCCTGAGAGCTTGTCCTCAGCCCCCAGCACACTCACTGTCCCGAGGGAGAAAATGCTTGAGCAGAGTTGCTACTTTGGCTCATCTGCATCTATACTCCCAGTCTCTCCACATTGTGACAGCTTCCTGCTCCCTTCCTCAGAACTTAGAAGCAGGGACTGGACCTTCTTATCAGTGACTAAGTAGTCATGCCATAGTTCCCAGATGCCTGTGCATGGGCCAGTGACTGGGTTGACACTGGTTGGTTATGAGTTTTCCATGACCTGTTTTCTGACACCAAAAAAAAAAAAAGTAAGCTCCCTGACTACAGGGACGTTGCTTGTCATGTTTGCCACCTAGAAAAATTTCTGATGCATATCACTTAATAAATATTTGGCTAATGAATGAAAAAACAGATAGGTGGAAGAGTAAGGTGAGTTTTTCCTGACACTCAATATATTCATTTTCAGAATATAAACTTCTGTCCTTACTACCTTTTTGCTTTTATAATTTATACACACACACACACACACACACTCCACACACACACACACACACACACAATGATAGAAGAATGAAGAGTTACTAGGAAGATTTTGGGCAAAAAGGAAATATTAAGCAACATGAGATCAGTTTCCAAAATTCTTGCACTGGCCTATGACATTCAAGATTTGGAAATTACTGCCCCATGCATGCTTTTTCTTGCTATTGCCTTGTTTTTCACAATGCACATTTTCTTCATAACATTTGCTTATGAAGGGGAAATAAAAGATTAATGCCTATGAACCAAAGTGAAAAACATAATTTCAAATCCAAATCACCAGTACTGAGCATCCATTTTGTGCCAGGCTCTGAGTTACGCATATTCACACGCTGTCCGCGGAAATCCTGAGAGGAATATGTTATTACTTCCCTTTACAGATGAAGTGTCAAGTGAGCCAGATTTTGGATGGTCCAAGGAGGTTGTGGGGTGGCTGAGGAGATCCAGGAGAGGTTAATGGAAGATGTGGGACTGAATTGAGTCTTGCTAGTCAAGGGTAATTTGGCTGAAGAGAATGGCATTCTGGCAAGAATGCAGATGAAGAGGAGGAATGAGCACCACATAGTTTGGAACAGAGTCCAGACTGACCTGAATGGAAAGCAAGCTGCAGTTAGGAGGACTGTGCACACACAGATGATTGGACAAGATCTGCATTTTGCAGGTCTTTAGTATATGTCTTAGTCCATCAGGCTGCTCTAACAGAATACCATTGACTGGGTATCTATAAACAATGAATTGCATTTCTTACAGCTCTGGAGGCTAGAAAGTCTAAGATCAAGGCACCACCAGATTCAGTGTCTGGTGAGGGCCCACATGCTGGTTCATAGAAAGCTCCATTGTGTTCTTACATAGCAGAAGGTGGCGAGGATGTTCTCTGGGGCCTCTGTTATAAAAGCTCTAATCTCATTTATGGCAGCTCCACTCTCATGATCTAATCACCTCCCAAAGGCGTTATCTCCAAATGTTATCACATTAGGCATTAGGATTTAACATCTGAATTTTGAGGAGACATAAACATTTAGTCTATTTGTCTAAAACTTGCTGACAATTTGGCTTCCCGTTCAATGAGTCAATGCCCTGAAAGACATATTTGTCTCTTTGAATTTGTTTACTTGACTGTTTTGGGCTCCAGGTGATGCTGCCTGAGAAGATGAGAAGCTGGGTGATCGTGCTCTTAACTGCCAGGCATGTTTTCCTATAAAGAAGATTCTCTTCAGACCTTAGTACACAATCTGAGGGTCTTTAAGCATAATCAGTCAATAGCTCTGTTGCTGAGTGTGCAATGCATTCTTAGTTTTTCTACAAGAGCTCAGACTATTGAATTAGAAGTTCCCTAAAGGAGCAGAAGCCTAGCCTATTACAAGTTTCAACCCCCACTAATGCATACATAACCTTAATATAAATATTGTATGAGGCTGGGTACGGTGGCTCACCCCTGTAAGCCCAGCACTTGGAGAGGCCAAGGTGGGCAAATCACCTGAGGTCAGAAGATCGAGACAAGACTAGCCAACATGGAAAAACCTTGTCTTTCCTAAAAATACAAAAATTAGGTGGGCATGGCTCCAGGTGCCTGTAATCCCAGCTATTCGGGAGGCCGAGGCACAAGAATTGCTTGAACCCGGGAGGCAGAGTTTGCAGTAAGCTGAGATCGCGCCACTGCACTCCAACCTGGGCGACAGAGCCAGACTCTGTCTCAATAAATAAATGAATAAATAAATAAATATTGTATGACATTAATCTTACTAGCAAGTTCTATTTTTTCAGTGGTGATACCCTGTGCATTTAAGGATATGCTTACCATATTAACTCTGTGTCAACTCACTCACTGAAGAATGAAAAGTTGGTAAACTTGGCAATATGTGTATTTGTAAAGCACATAGTTCAAAGCCACATGGTAGGTGTTGAAGCTACAAAAGATTCTTATTATTCATGGATTTCATATTTAGGGATTTGCTTACACCCTAAAAGTTATTTGTAACCCCAAAATCAATACTCGTGGTGCTTTCATGGTCATTCATGGACATGCACAGAGCAGTGAAAAATTTGAGTCATCTGACATATACATTCCCAGCTGAGGTTGAACAAGGTGATGCTATGCATTCTTGTTTCGGCTCTCATACTGTAAACAAGTATCCTTTTGCAATCTATTTAATGCCATGTTTTTCATGTTTGTGTTGTTTTTGTGGATGGTTTTTCTGTTTTTTGTTTGTTTGTTTGTTTGTTTGAGATGGAGTGTTGCTCTGTCACCCAGACTGGAGTGCAGCGATGCAATCTTGGCTCACTGCAACCTCTGCCTCCCAGGTTCAAGCAATTCTCCTGCCTCAGCCTCCAGAGTAGCTGAGATTACAGGTGCCTAACACCACTACTGACTAATATTTGTATTTTTAGTAGAGATGGAGTTTCACCATGATTGCCAGGCTGGTCTCGAATTCCTGACCTCAAGTGATTCACCCACCTCAGCCTCCCAAAGTGCTGGGATTACAGGCATAAGCCACTGAACCCAGATGATTTTGCTTTTTAAGATGGACCCCAAGTGTAGTGCTAAAGTGCTATCTAGTGTTCCTAAGCACAAAAATCACCTTACAGAGAAAATGTGTGTTAGATGAGCTCTGTTCAAGCATGAGTTATGGTGTTGTTGGCCATGAGTTCAATGTTAATCAACAACATATATTAAAGTAAACAAGGTATCTTTAGACAGAATACACGTAAAACATGCTTATGTATTGTTTGGTTAGCAAAGATGTGACAAGTGGCTTATAGAAATCTAGTCCTCTATATTCCATAAGGGTGATGGCTCACTATTTGCTAATCAGTGTTCGCAGTGACTTTACAGAACATAACTATCACGAATAGTAAGAATCTATTGCATTTATTATTATAGTTGTTCAAGAAATCCAAACTGCCAAACTGTGTGATTGTTGCCTAAGCCTAATCTAGAAAGTATGTTGATGATATTATAAGGTTATGGCCAGACGCAGTGACTCATGCCTATAATCCTAACAGTTTGGGAGGCCAAGGTGGGCAGATCACTTGTGGTCAGGAGTTCAAGACCAGCCTGACCAATATGGTGAAACCCCGTCTCTACTGAAAAAATAAAAATTAGCCAGGTGGCCAGTCACGGTGGCTCACTCCTGTAATCCCAGCACTTTGGGAGGCTTAGGCAGGCTGATCACCTGAGGTTGGGAGTTCAACACCAGTCTGACCAACATGGAGAAAACCCATCTCTACTAAAAATACATAATTAGCCAAGTGTGGTGGCACCTGCCTGTGATCTCAGCTACTCGGGAGGCTGAGGTAAGAGAATCGCTTGAATCCAGGAGGCAGAGGTTGCAGTGAACTGAGATCATGGCATTGTACTACAGCCTGGGCAACAAGAACGAAACTCTGTCTCAAAAAAAAAAAAAAAAAAAGATTAGCCAGGCATGGTGGCAGGTGCCTATAATCCCAGCTACTCAGGTGGCTGAGGCAGAAGAATCACTTGAACCCGAGAGGTGGAGGTTGCAGTGAGCTGAGATTACACCACTGGCCTCCAGCATGGGTGACAGAGCAAGACTCCGTCTCAAAAAAAAAAAAAAAAAAGATTATATCAGGTCCCCACCTTCTTTCTTCTGCTTCTGTCTTAACTGTTTCTCAGAGTGATGTCTCTTCATGGTTCCCATTTCATATAATATTTCTTCAGTTCTTGAGCTAATCTTGAATAGGGCAGAAAATTAATTCCTTGGGCCTACTATTTGTTAAGCTTGTTATGAAGTCAGAACTCCCATACCCACTCTTGTCAGAACTGGAGGCCCACCTCAGTGATGAAGCTCTCAGGTTGGAACTTTCAAGTGTACATCACAGTCCGTCATCCTGGGATCTGTGTCCAAAGATGATCCCTGAGTGTCCACATCATCATTGAATCTCATTACCTCAGCATTTCCTACAACTGAGCACCCACTGTCTGACTGGTATCAGTCTAATCAAGTTTATACTCTCACAGGGGAGAGACCCATAAACATGGTCCATCATGTGGAGATGATGCCATGGGAGTATGAAGGAGCGATATTAAATCCAGCAAGAAACCGTCTCAGTAAAGGTGGTTTTAGAACATAGTCTAGAAGAATTAGAGTTGGTCAGGCAAAGAAGAGAGTAAAGGATATATAAAGATGTCTCAGATAAATGGAACAGCATGAGCAAAGGCATGGAAGCATGAAACAGCATGGATTATTCTGGAAATCACAAACGTGTGAGTATTGCTGGTTATAAAATGGAAGGAGAAGAGAGATGGGAGATGAGGCTGGCTGGGGAGAAGCCCTGTCATGTGACTATTCATCATGTCACTATAGGAAGCCAGTGAAGCAGAGTAACCCAAGATACGTGATTGGATTTGAATTATACAAAGACCATTCTAGTGTGTCTGGAGAATGAGTCCAAGGAATGTCAAACTGGAGGCAAGGAGACTGTTTTAAAACTTTTCCACTAGTCCTGGTGGGGAGATGTTGAGGTCCTGAACTACAGCAGCAGAGATACTATAGAGGAGAAGTTGATTCAAATAATATGAGGTGGTAAAATCAACAAGCCTTCGTGATTGTGCTAGTCAGGATGAGCTGGATTATGCTATAGTAGTAAATGATCCCATCTCAGTGGCTTAACACTAAAGTTTATTTCTTAATCATGCAGCATCTGCTACAGGTCTAAGCATCTCTCCAAGGCAGCCACCCTCCATGACTGCCTTCCAGGCTTCTTTAATTTGGTGATTCCACCACCTCAACATAACATCTCTACATTCAACACAACAGTAGAAGAGAAGAGTCTCAGATAAAGAGAATCGAAAGAGAGGTTTTCACCACCTTAGACCAGTAATAATAAATGAATTTTCATTCACATTTCATTGGCACAAACTAGCCTTATGGCTCCACCTAACTGGAAGTGGGGCAGGAAGTAGAGTCTCTCGTGTGACTCTCATGTGAAGAAATGAAGGAATTGGATATAGGTAGGCACTGGTGATGTCTACCACAGCCCAAGAGCATCGTGGGCTAGAGATGGGCTAACCACCAGAGCGATAATGCACATGGTATATAGAGAGGTTCCAGGAGACTATGATAACCATCAGCTCTCTAGCTTCAGTGTCAGTGAAACAGGGAAGGCTGGAGGAGCAGTAATTTGAGGGGGAAATGATGGGTTTAAGGCACATGAAACATCCTGGGGTAAGCATTATATCCAGAGATGAGAAGAAAAGGTAGAGTGCAGTGGAGGGTAGTTGTCAGGCCAAGCTGAAGGCAGGGACAGGGTTTGAATAGTTCAGGAGGGGGCAGCAACCAAATCATGGTCATGAGTGGCAGGTAAAGCAGACAGATAATTAGAAGAGGGTGTCTGAGGAAGAATACAGACTGGTGCTCAAGCTACTCTCAGTGTCAGGTACATGTTTGCTTGATGCTATATTTTAAATGTGTTGTTGAATGCCTAACCCTGCTTACAACTTTAGTAATGGGAGCCCTAATGTTCTATCTCTCTTCACCTATTCAGCCTGGATCCTGCTCCCATAAACAAGCCTTCTATCTGGAGCCTGGACACATGTAGGCAACCTCCATTTACCCCTTACCTCCAATCTAATCATACCTTGTATTATCTTCTGGCTGACACTAGCAAAGACTGCACCATAAGAAAGCTGGCTGCATCCTTTAGACTCTGCTCTAGACCCTTGTCTCAGGTCCAAATTCTCATGCCGGAAACTTCCTCCAAACTCCATCCTAAGCCCCTATATACAGTTGTAGGCCTGGCCCTGGCCCTCACTCACTAGCCTCCCTGCCAACTCAGAAAGCTGTGGTCCCAGCTTGTCATGCCCTTAGAAAGTCAAGAAGGTCAGTAAAAGCAATGGTTTTGTGTGTTTTTCCCCCCCAAAACAGTGTGTCCTTATTACCAATAAAGGATGAAATTTCTCTGAGATTTATGGAGTGGGAGGTAGATGGCATATAGGAACCATCCTAAAAGCATTAAGGCAGCCAGTGTAGAGTTAAGTTTGCTTCCAGATGGACATGAGGCTCCATGTCCAGAGTTCATGGCTGATATTACAGAGGGACCTAGACTGGGAAAGAGAGAGTTTCCAGGAAGCTCATGATGGCTTTAGGCAATAGATCAGAACTGCATCCTCATCCCCACCACACTAGGAGGAAGCTGAAAATGTAAGATCAAGTCTATAGAAAGACCCAACAGGTCCCATGTAATTGTATGAGTCCAAATTCAGGGTCCAGGGAGGTGGAGCAGTGCCATGCCTTCAGGAATGTCAAGTGTCAGGGTCACAGTGAAGAACAACATTGTTCCAGGAGTTCTTGTATGAACAAGAAAGGGTTAAGATAGATAGAAAGATAGAGTCCTGTCTTCCTAACACTTTTTCCAGGAAGACTGGCAGAAGCAAAGCAGCAGGCAAGGAAAACCCTGTTAGGGTCGTGGTGTAGGGCAGATCTTCTCCAACATAGGTAAAACTTTGAGACCCAGGCTTGAGGGGATTGGGTAGGCAGCCTGGCTGTCCCAGAGGCCACTTAAGGGCAACCCTACCTGACAGAACCCCTGAAGTTTTGAGCCTCTCTTTGACCTCTAAGAACAGCTTCTTCCAAGCTCCCACTAGTATCTAGGTGAGAGTGGCTATACTGGTTCAATGCCAGTGTGCTCAAGAAAGGCAGCCTGCCTGTGACTGGCAGCTCCTTGCAAAAAATGTGATGGGGGCAAGGTGTGAGTAAAAGCTAAGATGAGGCCCCGTGATAACTGCCAAAGCTGACATCTGTTACTTGTTCCAAAAAAGTAACATATCTACAAACCATCCCAAGAGTGTTCAAGTTCATACCATTGTTTAACGCAATTAACAAGAAGTAACAAATATGAAAACACATTGTATACTCTAACACTTTGAAGAAATGCGGGATATCAAGACTCTTTAAAAACTAGTCATGTAAAAATAGGCTTTATAGCCCAAAATTATAGAGAGGCACTATGAGAAGTGTTTTATGTGCATTATTTTATTCAATTTGCCACAACCATAAGAAGTAGGTACTGTTATTATCATAGAGTATCTAATCCCAGTCATGCAACTAATTGGAAGATGGCAGAGCCCATATTCAAGCCAATATATGTATTGATCCAAAAAATCCTCTGCAGTAAAAAAAATCTTCTGTCACGTGCTATGACCATGTACTTTCCCCAAAGACTGAAAACACTGCCGTTCTTTGTTTCAAACATTCAGCTGAGCTGTCTCCTCACTTATTGGCTGCACGGGTTATTCCTGCATCACCAGCCCTGGCCTCCACTGTCAGCCTAAGAGCAGCCTCTTGGGGGATGTTGAGGAGGGCCTGATTCTAGAGGAGGGCTCTATCCAGCAATAAGCCCACAGTCCCCTACTCTGACTGCTGGGCCTTATCTAGCAGCACTCACATTCCTGCTAAGTTCCCCAGAGCAGGACACATTCCTGACTGGGTGGAAGGAAGAATTCCTAGCATTCTTCAGCCACTGTCCTTTTGGAGCTCTGAAACTCAAGTGGGATGAAGGAAAAAGAAAAACCAACCTTCATTTCTAATGTTTGGAATTAATCTGAATTAAGTCCTGTTCTCCAAGAAGGAAAAAAAGAAAGGGATTCAGGATCATTGAGACATGTACTTGCAGAATCAGGAATTCACAACTCTTTCTCAGTAGTCTGTAGGGGCTGTGCGGTCTTTGAATTTGACCTTCATGGTTGACCATCTGGATTGTTCGTCATTATTATACACCATTGCAATCCTAATTTCAGGTATACTTTGTAAACAGAACAGTCAAGATGCTTGCATGAATATTTCCTCTCTGCAACAATAACAGATAATACTTTTATAAATGGATTTATACTTTATCACTTACATTATCTCATTTGAGTTTCACAAGAAATCTATGAGGTTGGTATTATTACAGTCATGCATTGCTTAACATTGCGGATATGTCCTGAGAAATATGTCATTAGGCCATTTGTCATTTTATAAACATCACAGAGGGTAATCACACAAATCTACAATACACCTTGGCTAAGTGGTATAGTCCATTGCTACGAACATATACAGCATGTTTGTATACTGAATACTGTAGGCAAATATAATACAATGGCAAATATTTAAGTATCTAACATAGAAAAGATACAGTGAAAATACAATATTATAAATCTTATGGGATCACTTTCATATATGCAGTCCTTCATTGACCAAAATGTTGCTATCAGCACATGATTGTATTTCCATTTTTCAGAGGATAAATCTGAGCTGACAATTGAGGTGAATTGCCTGCTGTCAAATAGCTGGCAAGGCAGAGGTGGTCTGTGACCAGGTCTTCTGACTTCCCTCTACCATGTATCACTCAAGGCCTCCCATTATGTCATCACAGATACTCCAGGGTGGTAACTGGGAGGCTGCCCAGTTAGAGAAACAGGGGATTGGAGGTCCAAGTCATGGCAGAACTGAGTTGCTTGCTAGGACACAAGGTCAGGATGCCCCTGTAACAGCAATGTGAGAATCAGAAAAGGTGACTATGCATCTACGCATCTCAAGAAGCTGAATCAAAAAGCCAACCCACCCCACCTAACCAGTGATTTTCAAGGTATGAACTAGTAGGCCACAAGCATCCTGCTAATGTTCCACAAGCATCCCCAAATATGTATTTTCTTTGGATCTTACTAGCAAGTGGTCCTTGATAACCTAGATTTTCGGTGTGTGTGTGTGTGTGTGTGTGTGTGTGTGTGTGTCCAAGGGCTACTCAATAACTGCTGAGTTGTTAAGAGTTAGTATTTCACATTTATAAATAAAAATTTAGCATGTAACTAGAGTTTACGGGGGGGCTTACCTGAGTATTCACCTGTCTGCCAGGCAATACTTGGCAATATCTGAAGAGCTCCCATGCATGAGCAGATTGTTGAAATGTCCTCAATTTTGAGGAAGTTTGCTTATATTAGCACCAGTGTCGTATTGAGTTGATTGTGCTTTTCAGTGGCTTCTCTTCCTGCTTTTTAATTATAAATTACATTTCATTTACCTTCACCACCATCTATGTTGTTTGAAGTGGATTATTTTGGTTAACCCTACAGTAGGATAGTGATGCCTGTATAGGTTGACACAATTTATAACCTATAAGTTTTCTATGGTAAAACTTTAAACCAAATATGGATTGTAGTACACATAGGAATCATCCGTACCAATATTACTAAAGCAGATATTCACATAGTCCTCACAAAGTGTGTGTGTGCAGCAATAGTTTATTGTTACCAGAGAATTTTTTTAGAAAAAGAAGCAGGAAGGGGTGGAGTATATGCATCTTAGAGCCTTTAATTTTTATTTTTAGAGACAGGGTCTCGCCATATTGCCCAGGCTGATCTCAAATGCATGGCCTCAAGCGATTCTCCCGCCTTGGTCTCCCAGACCACTGGGATTCCAAGTGTGAGCCACCACACCCAGCCAAGTCTTTAGAGCCTTTTGCCAACCTAGGTTAGCCTTGGTCAAAAAAAGTTTAAAAATTACTGGTCAGAGAGGGAGAACTTGGGTTAATTTCAGTGGGATGAAGAGAACTAGAGAGACCAGAAGAGAGTGAACATTTGAAGGAAACCTGGAAGGCAGAAACTGGAGAGATTTCTGGTGTTGAAGAAATGATGCCTGTAGTCTCTTTTCAGAGAACTCTGGCCTCAGGTGTGCTTAGAAAGGAGCCATTAAAAGTGGGTTTGTCTCCAGAATGCCCTGTAGGATAGTCTGTGCCCTGTGAAAAAGTGTCCCTCCAGATGAGTGTTAAAATCCAACTGTCCTTCACTGACCATGAACCCTGGTGCCAGGGAAGAGGAACCTCTTCGTAATTCATCTGCCGCTACAGAATGCATTTTATTAAGTGATTTTAAAGTGTCTGTATGTGCAAGTCATGGCCCTTGAGGTACTCTAGGAAGTCCTAGAGTACTGCTTTATAAAGTCCTGAATATAGTGCAGGTGACAACCTCCTGCTCCCAACCAGAGAAAATGACTGAATATGCTAAGGATATTGAAAAGGCATTGAAATAGTCTTGAAACTTTGAGGGAGAGCCAAATAATGTACTTCCATTTTTGGCAAAGTTCGAACATGTGGCAAAAAGGAAGACGGAACAAATTAAGGTCTTTCTTCTGTTTCTTGAAATACTCCCAAGAGAAAAATTTTCAATGCTGCAAAAAAAGGCCACATAGGAAAAATGAACCCATGGAGAGGTATCTTCCTGTCCTGGGAATCTTTGAGTTTGAATTCAAGCAGAAGGAAATTGTCTGGTTATTATTATTATTACTGTTTTGAGATGGGTTCTGGCTCTGTCACTCAGGCTGGAGTTCAGTGGCGTGATCTTGGTTTACTGCAGCCTCCACCTCCTGGACTCAAGTGGTCCTCCCCACTTCAGCCTCCCAAGTAGCTGGGAACCACAGGTACGTGCCACCATGGCCAATTAATTTTTTGTATTATTTTTTGCTAGAGAAGTGGTTTCACCATATTGCCCAGGTTGGGCTCGAACTCCTGAGCTCAGCTTCCCAAAGTACTGGGATTACAGATGTGAGTCACTTTGCCTGGCCTCATTGTTATTAAGAATTAAAAGTTTCTTGATTAAGCAGGCCAAAATAGAGCTGCCCTCTTCAAAAAGCATGGTTATGAATCTATCCTGGAATATATTTCATAAATACTTTCTTATAAGCTTTACACTATGGTTAATCATTGTACATGTCCCATTTCATAAAGTGATAATTGTTTTAAAGTAAACCTTAATGACCAGTAAAATATCACTGAAGATTCAGAGGTAAAATATTTAGTTTGACTTTTAAAATTTACTCATTTCAGTTTCTTGCCTAGTAACTACTGAGGGAGATGAACTGATATTGTGCTGTATTTCACAAACACATTTTTGGTGAGTGAGTTGCCATATTCCTTTCAGAATTCACATTTAAAAAAATGGCCAGTGATGGTTACCTGATTTGTTTCACTCTGGAGGACTCTATTTGGTATGAATAAAGCCACGGGTTAGCCTGTGTCTTTGACACACCAGCCATGATCCTGTGGGACTATGTAGCTGGGAAATTCCCACGTGGTGGTTGTCAAATTGTATGAGCTTCATTATTTTTGGTTTTTAGGGATTTATCAAGCTACAAAAGACCAAGCCATTGTTTTGCTGCAAAAGCAGGCAGAAATCACATTATTATTATTATTTTTTAAAGGGCCCTCCCCAGTCAGTGAAATTTAGATTCTCGAGGGCTATGGTCAAGTGGCATAACTTGCTTCCTTAAGTTATGGATGGTCAAGTCTATAGCAGTCATTGTTTTTCTCAGTTCTTAACATGAGCATAAGGGCATAAAGATCTCAAATACAGAAGCCTTTGAAGGACAGCCATGTGTCATGTCTCATGCCTATAATGCCAGCACTATGGAAGGCTAAGGCAGGAGCTCAGGAGTTCAAGACCAATCTGGGCAACATAGTGAGACCTTGTCTCTACAAAAAATTTAAAACTTAGCTGGACGTGGTGGCACACTCTTATAGTCCCAGATGGTCACAGTGGTCGGGGAAGGGCAGATAGAGTTGGAGAACAAGGGGAAAGAGAAAGATCACTTGAACTGGGGAGGTTGAGTCTGCACTGAGCTGTGATTGTGCCACTGCACTCTAACCAGAGTGGTAGAGCGAGTCCTGGTCTCAAAACAAACAAACAAACAAACAAACAAAAAACCTTTGATGAATAAAGCCAAAACAGTTGATGAATACAGCATTTCAAAGACCCTGATGAAGTAAGAAAAGGGAAATATAATAAAAGTAATATTCATTGCCATTTCCCAAGTGTGTGGTTTTTAAATTTTTTTAATTTTAATTTTTAATTTTTGTGGGTATGCAACAGGTGTAAATATGTGTGGGTTACATGAGATATTTTGACACAGGCATGCAGTGCATAATAATCACATCAGGGTAAATGTATCCATCACCTCAAGCCTTTATCCTTTATGTTACAAACAATCCAATTATACTCTTGTAGTTATTTTTAAATGTACAATTATTTTTGACTATAGTCACCCTGTTACGCTAACAAATAGTAGGTCTTATTCATTCTTTCTATTTTTTTTGTACCCATTAACCATCCCCACTTCACCCCCACTTCCCCCCATTATTCTTTACAGCCTCTGGTAACCATCCCTATACTCTTTATGAGTTTAATTATTTTCATTTTTAGCTCTCACAAATAAGTGAGAACATGCAAAGTTTGTTTTTCTGTGCCTGGCTTATTTCATTTAACATAATGACTTCCAGTTCCATCCATGTTGTTGCAAATAACAGAATCTCATTCTTTCTTATGGCTGAATAGTACTCCATTGTGTATAACTACCACATTTTCTTTATTCATCTGTTGATGGACACGTAGGTTGCTTCCAAATCTTGGCTATTGTGAACAGTGCTGCAATAAACATTAAAGTACAGACAACTCTTTGATATACTGATTTCCTTCCTTTGGGATATATACCTAGCAGTGAGATTGCTGGATCACATGGTAGCTCTGTTTTAGGTTTTTTTGAGGAACCTCCAAATGTTCTCCACAGTGGTTATACTAATTTATATTCCCACCAACAGTGTACCTGTTCCCTTTTCTCCACATCCTCACCAGCATTTGTTATTGCCTGACTTTTGGATAAAAGCCATTTAAACTGGTATAAGATGATATCTCATTGCAGTTTTAATTCGCATTTCTCTTCTGATCAATGATGTTGAGAATTTTTTCAAATATCTGTTTGCCATTTGTATACCTTCTTTTGAGAAATGTCTATTCATATATTTTGTCCATTTTTGATAGGATTATTAGACTTTTTCCTATAGAGTTGTCTGAGTTCCTTATATATTCTGGTTATTAATCCTTTGTCAGATGAGTAGTTTGCAAATATCCTCTCCCATCCTATGGGTTGTCTCTTCACTTTGTTAATTGTTTCCTTCGCTGCGCAGAAGCTTTTTATAGGGCGTGTTTTATTTCTCCTTTTGATTTATAACCTAGGGCCAGCATTAGAGGATAATAAAAAAAGCAATTAGCACTTTAGAGTTTATAAACTGTATTCATATACATTAGCTTATTTGAGTTACAAAATAGCTATTATTATTCAACTCATTTTTTTCTGGACCTGGTCTTTATTATTAAAAGTTACAATTTAAAAAATTTCTCAACATCATTAATACGTGGGCAAAGAAAACTTCAGAAAATCCACAACAGTTAAAAAAGAAATAAATATCCCTATACCCAAAGATCTATTGAACTTTGTGCTACATTTTATATATTTGGCACTCTACATTTTTATTACATGTATATTTACTAAAAACACATACTTCATTTTATCTTTTTTATAATCTGTTTCTTACTCAGAAGAATTTTTTTTCATATCCTTGTTATTTTAAATTATTTTAAAGCCATGTTAGAGTAATTTTATTTTATTTTGTTTTATTTTTAACTCCTCTTGCTATCATTCCCAAATATTAAAGTAATTTTACTACAGAGAACTCTGACTCTTAGAGAGGCTAAAAGACTCACTCAAGGCAGCTCAGCTAGTAAGATACAGCCTGGACTCTAAGCCCCACAACCTTGGACTCCAAAGCCTATGCTTTGTATTTTATCAGCATAACCTAAGGCAAATAGTGTCCCTTTTTAATTTGACCTCCCACAGCAATTTAAACTGGTTTATTGATCCCCAAATAATGAAAAATTAATTAAACTTTAGCATCAATATCACACCTACAGTCAGTTCAGGAATCCAGAAATCTCTTGGATAGTTCTGCTGTTTTATAACCCACATAAATATGATAAGCTTGACAATACCATAATCTCTCCAGAAAGTCAAGAGAACATTAACCTAAAATCTTGTCAGGAGGTTTTTCCTTATCTCATGCAAATATGACATCACTGGTATATGTACTCAATTAATTTTAGTACTTTTTTCTTCTTGTAATAATCAGCTTAGCATTTGTATTTTCCTTTGGATTATTTATCACCTATCTTTTACTCTCCCCACCCCCATAATTGGCTCTCCTAATATTCCAGTTTCTTGTTCCAAGGTCCTAGTAGATGTCTAGTACCTGAAACAAGGATCTTAGAAAATTTCATGCCTCTTTACTATTGGGAGAAAAAAGTAGTTTTTGCAAATTTCTCAACAGTAGTAGAAGACTTAAGACAGACTCCTAGTACAAAGTCTAAAAGTTTGCAAAAGCATTTTTTTTTCTTTTTTTGAGACAGAGTCTTGCTCTGTCACCAGGCAGGAATGCAGTAGCATAATCTTGGCTCACTGCATCCTCTGCCTCCCAGGTTCAAGTGACTCTCCTGCCTCAGCCTCCTGAGTAACTGGGACTACAGGTGTGCACCACCATACCCAGGTAATTTTTGTATTTTTAGTAGAGACAGGGTTTTACTATGTTGGCCAGGATGGTCTTGATCTACTGACCTCGTGATCTGCCTGCCTCGGCCTCTCGAAGTGCTGGGATTTCAGGCATGAGCCAATACGCCCAGTTGGCAAAGACATTTTAAAAAAAATAAAATGGTATTGATAGTAGTCTACACAAGGATTTGAATCATTAAATTAAGTAACAACTTGATTTCAAGGTTAAATCCCAAATCATTACCAACAAGGTGTGTTGTGCCAAGTATTTAGAGGCCTGGAGCACAGCTAAGCTGAGTCTTGGGCTATATTTTAGACTTGGCAGACCTAAGGTGAAAGGGCAAGGCATGCTTCATCTGAGCGTTTGTCTAGAGCATACTTAGCATATTAATTCCCAACTCTCCCATTCAAATTTAGGTAAAGGAACTTAAGGAAACTTTTCTCCCCAAATGTTGAGGGATTTGTTCTTCTGTTATAATTATCAATCCAGGAATAAGAATCTAAAAGGAAAACATTATCTAACCTTGTATCTTCTTTATGAACTCTTGCACTGAGATCACCACATAGGAAAGGAAAGTTCTGTTTTTAGCTGGAAAGCTACTCCTCTACGAAGACTGCCTAGAATAATGTGTCCCCCATTTGAATGCAGGGTTCCTCCCCTCCCATTTTCAGTGCCCCTTGGCTTCACCCTCATCCCTCCCACGGTTCTACCCTCCCCAGTTCCTCAAGTTCCTCAAGTTACTGATTCTAAAGATAAGTGAATTACACCAGAGGCAAAGGAGAAAGTGAGTAGGCCTCTTACAGATAATGAGTTTTATTTTTCTTTTTCATCTTTACTCACTATTAGCTTATGACTTAAAACTAATCTTGCCCTTTCTTGCAACGTTTGGTAAATTGAACCTTTGATTCCGATTAGCAGATTAAAGGGGGAAGGAAAAAAAGGGAAGGTGAGCACTTAATTATTGTTGCATTGCAGTGTTTGCTAATTTCAAAATCAGTTTTACGTAAAACAGGAGGGGAGGAGAATGAAGCCTTGCAGTCTAATGAGATCACTGGACTCTAATAATCAGAAATATAGGTTCTTCTAGGAGTGGTCTACCAGGTAGCAGCTGACAGGTGGCAGGTTCTAAGTTTACTCCCTTTCAGAGAGCTACTCAAGCAGTAGTACTGTCTAGCGGGAATGTGAGGCCATTTAGTGACAAAGGACAGTAGCTATACAGAAAACAAAACAGCAGTCTGAGACTCAAGATTCATGGGATATAAGTCCTATCTCTACTACTAACTAGTTATAACCTAACTTTGGGGAATCATTGAGCATCATCTGCAAAGTTAAGAAAATAACAATTTGTCCTGCTTTCCTTCCAGCATGGTAGCTTTCCTACCCTACCATACTGGGAGGAAAGGAGGGCAATCTTACATGTATTCAGTTTTTGAATATCAAACAAGATATGTATGAAAATACTTTATAAATATACAAAAAACAGCCAAGCGCAGTGGCTGATGCCTGTAATCCCAGCACTTTGGGAGGCCAAGGTGGGTGGATCACCTTAGGTCAGGAGTTCAAGACCAGCCTGGCCAGCATAGTGAAACCCCATCTCTACTAAAAATACAAAGATTAGGCAGGCATGGTGGTGGGCACCTGTAATCCCAGCTACTCAGGAGACTGAGGCAGGAGAATTGCTTGAACCCCAGAGGTGGAGGTTGCAGTGAGCCGAGATCATGCCACTGCACTCTAGCCTGTGGTGTGTCTCTAGTGAGACTCCATCTCAAAAAAAAAAAAAAAGTATACAAAAAACTGAATACATGTAAGATAGCATGACTGAAATGACTAAGCAGTGGTCTAAGTTAAATTGCTAAAGAGCCTTTCAATAGCACAGTTCTCTACTACTGAGAAGCTTGATGATCTGAAGCCAAGCAAATTTATTTGTAGAAAATCTGACTTTGCCAGAAACATTGACAGGCCATTTATAGCCAACCTTGTTGTGTTTGGGAGGCTAAAACTATTATGGGCATAAAATACTGAAAAATGTTTTTCCTTATGTTTTTTAGTTTTACACCTGGAAGGAAATAATGTAGCTTCTGCATGAATAGTAGTGGGATATCAGGAGAGAGTATATCATATCATAAGGGGGGGAATTAGAAGTCAGGAGATTAGGGTAACATCTCAGAGAACTTTGGCCAGTATAAGGAAGGCGTGAAGCACCTGAGTGTATTTATCCCAGAGAAAAAGTATCCCAGGAAGACACAAATGCTGTCATAAAATACTGGAAAGGGCCATTACAGAGGAAATAATTAGATACCCTGCTCTAGAAGGCAGATCACTGGGCACAAAATGAAGTTATTGGATTAAATGATTTCTAAGTTCCCTTAAGTAAAATTCTGGTGCTCTAAAGTTAGAGGAGAGAGGCTGCCGCTCAGCACAAAGAAATACTTTTCATAAAAATGAATTTGCCTTCAATGGACAAAGACCTCAGTCCCTGGAGACATGTTGACATTCAGAAGGAGGCTGGATAGCCACTTAGGAAGGATGTAGAGGGCATGCCTACATCGTCAGGGAAATCAAACTCCGTGACAGCAGAAGACTTTCCAATTTAAGATATCAAATAAAAGATATTTGATTCTTTAATAGAATGTGTTATAAAAAGTGATAAATAAGGGATCTTATAAATAAGGGATCTGTCTGTGTGTCCTTCACTGTCAGTGGGAGTAGATACTATTTAAGTGGTGATTGTTGTCATTGTCTTCTTTTCCCTTGCTTGGAAAGTGCTGAGAAGCAGCTTTTCTAGTAACTTTGGATTAATAGTATATTTTCCACTTTATTGTTCTTTTTGTTCATTATAGCCATCTGTGAACAGTTTTTATAGCAGCTATACAACCAAAATTGCATACTAGCTTGCACCAAGAAAATCCTCTACTCAGCCTGGAATGAGGATATCATTGAATTCTATTTTGCAGATAGCATGTGATAAACTGATTGACAAAGTCTAGAAATAAATCACGATCATCTTGATGTTTGAGAACCTGATAGACAGATGGTACCAGCACAATATTGAGATCTTAACTAGGTCATAAGCTATAACAAGTTCTGATGATTTCTGACCTTCTGGGCAGCTATACTGCCTGACTCTAGGACAAAACATTTCTGGATTTTGGAGAAAATTTTCGTTATCAACTAACTATAAATTCTCCAAGTCAAAGAATAAGATTAGCAACAGTAACCTCACTGAATACCCCATTCACTGACTTTGAAGTGAAGTTCATCCCAACACAGTTATGAAATGGCTAAACATGTTTATTTAATGTACATGCACTAAAATAACTATTATATGTTAAGCAAGAGGTGGAAGACAGAAGAAAGGCCAAAAAGAAACAATGGCGATCTTAGGATGCTTTCAGTTGCAAGCAGCAGAAAATTTATCTCAAAATAGCCTAAACAAAGGGAATTTGTTGGCTTATACAATTGAAAATTTTAGGCTTTCCTAGCTCCAAGGAGGCAGATAATGCCAAAACAACAATCCCACCCTCCTATGCCACGTTGATCTTTGTATGTCTCAGCTTGGCTTTGTTCTCAGGAGATTTCCTCTGCTTGGCATCCGCCAGAGGCTCCAGGTTTACATTCTCCCAATTTCAAGTCAGAGACAGTACTCTTTCCCAGCAATTTCAGCACAAGGTCCTAAATTGAATTTCATTGTCTTGGCTTGGGTCGTGTGCCCTTTCTTTCACTAATGGTAGAGGCCTAAAGATGAGTAAGGTCAGCACCTAAACTACACAGATAGAAAATGGAAAAACTAGGAAAGAAGGGGGCATGAATGTCAGGTGGGCAAAACAACAGATGTCTACTTGCCTAGAAAAGCTTCAAAAAATGTGGTGACACCATGGATGGCTGTGGAACTGCTAGAGCCCGCAGACCCAGGCAGCTGCAGGACTAGAGTTTGCTGTTTTATGAAGTGAAGCTTCAGGCTCACCCACCATGGATGAGGATGCAGCAGCTCTAAGGATATCAAGCAGTTCTGGGGGCTGGATAGTCTTTAGTCCAAGAATAGGAGTTGGGCACATTTGGCAAAATAGGATCCCATGTTCTCAGAGTGTCCTGATCAAGTGCAAGTGCACACACATTGGAGTTTATTATAGAATAGTATTGTCATCTTAGGAAACAAAGGACGACTCTGTGAGAGTATATGGATGTTCACGGATGTTTAGATGCCAGTCAGTGAGCTTGGTGCTGTATCATTGATAAAGAAGTCCTTAGAAAAGCAAATATGATGCCAAGCAATGGTCACATCCTTCACATAGCAACAGGGAGAAGAGAGATGTGACAGCAAGTGTTAAAGAGAGTAGACTCCTTTCTCAGTGGAGGGGATCAGGTAGAGTAGGGGAGGTGAGAACTACTCCTCCGGAAAACAAGGAGAGAGAGTAGAACGCTGCTTCTGTTCCATTTTGGAGGTGAGCGAATAGATCTGGGCAAAGGAAAGCTTTTCAGCAAGTTGGTTCTTCAGTCAAGGAAGGAAAAAGCCATAGTGTGAAAAACGAGGGTAAGATTAGGGTTCTTTGGAGGTCTGAATGAGTCTTTGAGTTTTAGAAGCCACTGATGTGATTTTAAGCACATGAAGCAGGCAGTGGCATGCGTGTTCCTTGGGGCAGCCCCTTTTGCTCATTATTATCAGCATTTGTCAAAATAAGGTTTGGATGTGCTTTAAAACAAGCATTTGTATTTTCTCATGCTAAAAAATATTAAAGCCCATCAATGGCTTAAAAGGAAAATTATGTTCCTATCTTCCAGCCTCCTTTTCTATGAAGTCCACCAGAAAAAGAAGAAAGAAAGGAAGGAAGGGAGGGAAGAAAGGAAGGAGAAACAGAGAGAGGGAGGGAGAGAGGGCAAGAGAGAGAGAGAAAGTTTATGTATTAGTTTGCAAAGTCTGCCATAACAAAGTACCACAAACTGAGTGACTTACACAATGAAATTTACTGTCTCTCAGCTCTAGAGGTTAGAAGTCTGAGATGGACTCACTTATACGTGGAATCCAACACAATTGAACTCATAGAAGCAGAGAGTAGAACTGTGGTTACCAGAAGCTGGGAGACTGGGGGAATGGGGAGATGAGAGTCAAAGCATACAAAACTGTTAGATAAAAAAGAATAAGTTTGATTTTTTATGAGGTATATTGCACAGTGTCCCAAATATAGCTAATAATTGAGTACTGTACATTACAATGTCACAGAATAAATTTCAAATGCTGTCTCATCACAAAAAAGATAAATATTTGAGGTAATGAATGTATTAGTTTGATTTAATCGACATTATATTCATAAATTGTAACATCACATTGTACTCCATAAATATATATAACTATATTTTGTCAATATATAATAAAGATAGAAAAAAGTCTGAGATGGAGGTGTCAGCATTGTTGGTGCCTTCTGAGGGCTATGAGGGAGAATCTGCTTCACGCCTTTCCCCCAGCTTCTGGTGGTTTGATGGCTTATAGAAATGTCACCCAAGGCTGTGCCTTCATCTTCACATGGTGTTCTCTCTCTGTGGGTGTCTGTGTCCAGATTTCCCCTTTTTATAAGGACATCAGTCATATTGGATTAGGATCCACCTACCAACCTAATCTTAACAAGTTACATCTGCAACAACCCTGTTTTCAAATAAAGTCATATTCTGAGGTACTAGGGGTTAGGACTTTGATAAATGAATTAGATGGGGGAGCACAATTCAATCCACATCAGTCCATAATTCCTGTTCATAGTCCAGAGCTTATAAGTGGCAACACCTTTTGCTCCAGTGTTAGAATGCTAGAGCTACATATATGCTTAATACAGTAATTGGGGGTTGGAGAGGACGGGTAGGCTTCAGAATTCCCTTCTTCTCATCTCTGAGATCATCATCATGACTACTAGTGGATATAAAACCAGAATCATCAGCTTGAAAGATTTAGATAATCTTTTGAAGCAACGAATTGAAGAAAAATCTAAATTCTTTTTGTATAAAAGGGACTGATTCTCTAACTTTCCAATGGAAAGTTAGTAAAGTTAGTAAAGTTTCCTTTGTCACTTTACTTTCAATATGGACAAAAAAAAAAAAAATAGTATTCTCTCCATTTCTCCTTTCTGAGGGAGGGGTATAGGAAAGGAGTGGGTTAATTCCTAGTTTGACTTTTGAGAGCAACTTTTCCTGTTGCTCATACAAATCAACTGATCACATGCCATTGGAAATGCCCAACTTGCCCAGCGTGAGTGAGGCTTTGTGCTGAACAAAGAGAAGACAGCTCTACATTTAACCACAGGTCCTTTGTGGGACAGACAAGAATAACATGCATGATTGCAACCCATAAATAATACACCGCATGTCATCTGCATTTTGCCTGCTCTTCAGGGCAGAGGCAGCTATTCCTCGAGAAGTTGGTGCTAATGCTTTACTCCTAACTCCAGGGCCAAGTCTTGCAGGGAGTGGTGTTTTCCTACACTTCTTCCTCTCCCTATATTTTCAATCCAGCCAAGCATAAATAAGTGGGCAATTTCTATCCTGATCACTGAAGCTCTAAAGATAGGGCACTGAACCCACTAAATGATAAATACATGCCATATGGAGCTAACGGCAAATTCCGATGCAAATTATCACCGTTTTGCTCTCTGCAATGCAGATAAAAAGTCCCTTGTGTCATCTCTTTGTACTGAGCTGTGTGTATCTGAAAACAGCTAAAACCACTGAGAAAAGTGGAACATTTTATTTCATCTGAAAAGGAAAGGATATTGCTTGCATTAATGATGTGAATGTTTAAAAACATTATTTAATGTTGCACACCATTTATTTCATTTGGAATCTCTTATTTTAAACACATGTTTGAATCCTTTTGGCCTGCTGTATTAACAGTGCAGTGTGGTGTACAGAAGTTGTTGGCAAAACACCCTGGTGTTTAATGACATAAATATTTGTCAAGCATTTATGATGTACCAGCAAGCATTCTAGGTACGTTACATAAGTTATATCATTTACTCCTCATAACAACTCTAATGACAGGTCATTTTATCCCCACTTTATATATAAAGAAACCATTCAACTGATAACTAGAAGAGCTACATTCAAATCCATACTGCTAACCCAAAGTTATGCTCTTTCCACCACTTAAGGCTACCTCCTGTCTTCAGCTGCTTTGACTTGAAGCAAACATAAATCCTCTCTGGGTCTCTTTTTCTTTATTCTTAAACAGGAGGATTGAATTAAATATTCTCTAAGATCCCTTCCAATTCTGAACACTGTCTTTCTGTGATCATTTCCCCCTTTCATTTATAAAATGTTAGTAAACCTTTTATTTAAATACTACTTTTCTTCTTCAAATCCAAAGGCAATCTTCCTATTGATGGAGGGAGGTAGAAAACCTTCATTTCGAATATTGGAAATAATAAAGTTCAGAAACTGTTTTGCCTTGAGCTAATCTCCCTTGGTCACCTATGCGAAGTCTTCTAGTAGTACAAAGGAGATGTAGAAAATCCCAGTTGTACTAGCAGAAGCCTGGAATTCCCAGATAATCTATAGGTGGGCTGTGATAGATGGGTTTCCCATCTTGTAGAAGTATAAGCTATTTAGGAATTCCAAGTAGCCACTTATTATTTGCCTAATTTTCTAGGTATTTCTATATAGGTTCAATAAAAATGCATTGTGATATGACATATTAAGTTCTCAGGGAACTCTGCCAATTTTTCTTTTTTATGGATGATGCACCAATCTAAATACAAGAGTCCAGCTACATTCTATGAAGTAGTTTGTAAGGGTTCCAATACAAAGAAAAAAGATATTCCTTTAAAGGTACTGCTAAAGACTCCAGCATCTGCACAGACTGGCTATGAAAAGACCAAGGAGGCAAGAGTTAGTGTGTCCTTATAAAGTATGAGGTTGAATAGATTAAAACAAAGATAGCAAGAGTGAGTCAGTCCCAGAGTAGTTACTGTCAAAGTTTTTAAGTGAAATGAGCTGATAGATGGCTTCTTTACCATGCAGGATAAGTACACAGAATATCAGATATGCCTACTTTTGAAAGAAGAGAGGGACTTTCATAGAAAAGTAGACTCTGGAAAAGATTCCTCAGCTTTCTTTCTCACTAGAACTTAACTCTCACAAAAGCAGCAAAGTGATATATCCACTAGGAGATTTTTAAAAAGTAATTATCTCTCTTGGGCTCTGATTTTTGGTTTGAGAGTGATTTAAAAAAAAGGTGATTTAATATTGGATGTAAAATTTGGATATTTCAGATAGCATGAGAGACTAATGCCATTTCCTTCCTTACACTTTGTTAATTTAATCAGCAGTGTTAGATACTCTATGCTCCCCTCAGAAGGAACAGAAAGGAAGGAAATCAGTATTTACTGAGTACCTTCTATGTGTTGGACATTTATTTTATTAAAATTTTTTTCATTGACACATAATAATTATACATATTTATGGGCTGTGTAGTGATGTTTTGATACATATAACATATAATGATCAGATCAGGGTAATTTACTAGTATCTCAAACATTTATCATTGCTTTGTATTGGGAACATTCAATATCCTCCTATTTTAAACTATATATTACTTTTAAATGCAGTCATCCTGCAGTGCTATAGAACACTAAAACTTATTCCACCTTTTTAGTTGTAATGTCGTATCCTTTAATAAATCTCTCCCTATTCCCCCTCTTTCTCCTATGCTTCCCAGCCTCTAGTATCTTCTGTTCTACTTTTTACTTCTATGAGATCAACTTTTTTTTTAGCTTCCACAGATGAGAACAGGCAATGTTTAACTTTCATTCATCAGTTTGCCTTTTCTCCTACCCAGGCTAATCACAGAGAAAGCATAAGAAACCAAACACTTCTGAAATGGGGGAAATCAAAATGAGATCATTTCTTTTCATCTTCTTCACAAACTGGAAATTGTACGTTAATCCCCTTTTTTTGTAGGGAGTGATGCAGGACTTCATGCAGGTTTTGGAATGACTCTTCTGGCTTTGCTTCATGAAGGGTCCTGGTATGCATACTGAGAAGGTTATTTTAATAAAACTCCAAGTAAGAATGTATACATTCCATTACTCAGGAGCCCCAGAATTGCATACATTTGTTTGAATCATTTGAAGCCTATTATTTTATTTTATTTTATTTTTGAGACAGAGTCTTGCTTTGTCTCCAGGCGCCAGGCTGGAGTGCAGTGGCTTGATCTCGGCTCACTGCAACCTCCGCCTCCTGGGTTCAAGCAATTCTTCTGCTTCATCCTCCTGAGTAGCTGGGACTACGGGCACGTGCCACCACGCCCAGCTAATTTTTGTATTTTTTAGTAGAGACGGGGTTTCACCATGTTGGCCAGGATGGTCTCAATCTCTTGACCTTGTGATCTGCCTGCCTTGGCCTCCCAAAGTGCTGGGATTACAGGCGTGAGCCACCGCACCTGGCCCTGCCTGTTATTTTTTAATAGTCACTAAGCCAGCACAAATATTTTAAAAATTAAAAAGAACTTTCAAAGTCTATAGTTAGCTTTGTCAAAGTGCCTTTAAATGCAGTAACTCAAGTCAGGTCTGGTTGAAATACAGAAGCTGCAGTGCATCCTCAGTGACCTGTGGAAATAAGAAATATCAGTATGTATAACCTCAACAGAGAAAAAATCGAATATAATGGAAATAAACAAAAGGAGGCTGATTCAGAATCTATTTTGATATATCTTCATGAAACAAAATAGCTATTATTGCAATAATTTTTAAGGTTGGGTGTGGTGGCTCATGGCTGTAATCCCAGCACTTTGGGAGGCTGAGGTGGGCAGATTGCTTGATGCCAGGAGTTCAAGACCTGCCTAGGCAACACAGTGAAACCCTGTCTCTACTAAAATTACAAAAATTAGCCTGGCATTAGTGGCACACACCTGTAATTCCAGCTATTCAGGAGGCTGAGGCAGGAGAATAGCTTGAATCCAGGAGGTAGAAGTTGCAGTGAGCCGAAACTGTGCCACTGAACTCCAGCTTGGGCCACAGAGCAAGACTCTGTCTCAAAAAGAAAAGAAAATTTTTTTAAATTGTGTCTATTTTAATTAATAAGAACCCAAATCTTATGGCTATATTATGATTACATTATTATCAAATTCTGACTTTTTCCTAATGAAACCACTTGATTCCATGTTTATTTGTTCTTGTGTTTAAAGTGAGCTTTTAGTCCTCAATGGATAAATGATAAAGTATACACAGAAAGCATTTATAGTTGTTACTAAAAAGCAGTAGTGTTTGTAGCTTTAGAAAGTGAAAAAGAGTTATCAGGATTTGTTAGTCTTCCGTATTTCTTCTTATGACAATCTGCATGAATGTTTTTAAAGTTGCTTGGTTCATAAGAGAATTATAGTAAGTCCACTTTTTAATCACATTTGTTGGTATTGTCTATAATAGTTGAAGTTTCAGGCAGACCAGCCAAAGCGTAGGTGAACTGGGCCATCTTTCAGTAATCTGGGAGATTGTGAAAGCAGTTTGGGTAACAGTCACCTGCAGCATAGCACTTAGTAGACAAAGCCTGTGACTGCCTCCTTGGAGCAGCAGAAAAAGTCCACCTGGGGATGATGGGGTACATGTGTCTTTAAAAATAGGGTTTTGAAGTGAATAAAATAATTGTTGAACAGGATTGAACAAGATTGTGAACAAATACCACTTATAAAGCCACATAAGGCTCTCATAACCAAGAATGGATGGTTTGTAAACTTTGTCCCCTACCAGGGGGCTATTCTTTATGCCCCTCAAGAAACGCTGAACTAACCATACAGATTTAGTCAAGGTGAGGAAACTGGGATAGAATGAAAAAGAATTAAGAATCCTACTGGAAACCTATTTCAAAGGAAAGATTTTGCCCTCTCCCCATACACAAATCAAATTTGAAACCTGCAGTGTTTAGAATTTTATCACTGATCTTAGCTGATATGAAAATGGCAGGGCAAGGAGGCAGGTGCAGTGATGACAAATGCATTTGTACAGTTCTAGATATTTGCTATTGTTGGCAAACTTTTGGAAGATCAAATCAAGAGCCCTTGCATGCTCTCAGGTTCACTTAGAATGTTGTTGCATCTAGAAAGAGGGCTTTAATTTTTTGAAAGAGTGAATTGCCTCCAAGCCAATTTAAAACAGCCCTTTCTTTTTACCCTTCATAAGCTGACTGTGTTAATTAGAATTAAGTATCTTTACATATGACAGAAAAAAAATCCCACCAAAATATCTTTGGCTTATATGATTATTTCTGTCTCATATGAAAGAAGTCTGGTGATAGGCAGTTCAGGGCAAATGTAGTGCCTCTGTAAATTTGTGAGATACCCAGGCTTCTTCTAGCTTGCTATTTTGCCATCCCTCATCCTCATGGTTTAAGGTAGCTGCTAGAGCTCTAGCCAGCTGATCTGTAGTCCATCAGCAGAAAGGAAAAGCACACTCCTTCCCTTCAAGGAGACTTCCTGGAAGTTATACACAAGACTTAGCCAAACTTAGGCACATAGCCAGATCTGGTTGTAAAGGAGGCTGTCAGGTAACATTAGCTGAGTGAAAATGGCTCACTTAGAAATTGGAGTTTTTATTGCTAGAGAGAAAAAGGAGAGTGGGTATTGACAGGTAACTAGCAATATTTGCCTCTGAACTGCTTCAGACCTCCTAAATTTTCTCCTCAACTGAAAATCCTCTAATCCACTACCTTAATTTTACTGATAAATGAACAGAATGGTGTTAAACCTAAGTGACTTGTCCCAGGCTGCAGGTTGGAGGCCAGGAAAAACTTAGACCCCACATCTCAAAACTTTAAGAGTAGGGAACATTCGTATTTTAAATTTCTGTATTAGAATATTATATTTTGCTGAGGTCTAGCATATTCAGTTGTCTTGTGACTTTTAGTTAAATGTGGCTGCAGTGGTCTCTTCCTATATTCTTTTATTTTTCTTAATAATAGTTTTATTGATATATAAATTGAATACAGTATCTCCTAGTAACAGTGTACAACTCAATGGTTTTTAGTATGTTCAGAGTTGTGCAGCCATCATCACTATGTAATTTTAGATCATTTTCATCACTTCAAGAAAAGCCCTATATTCATTAGCAGTCACTCTTTCATGTGTCTAAACCACCACTAATCTACTTTCTATCTCTGTGGATTTGTCTTTTATGGATATTTCACATAAAAGTAATCATGATATATGTCTTTTGTGACTGACTTCTTTCACTTAACATAGGTTTCAAGGTTCATCCATGTTATAGCATGAATCAATGCTTCATTCTTTTTTATTGCTGAAAAATATTCCATTGTATGATAATGCCACATTTTGCTTACCCATTCATGAACTGATAGAATCTGGGTTGCTTCCATTCTTTGATTATTATGAGTAATGCTGCTGCTATGAACACTTATGCACAAGTTTTTGTGTAGACATATGGATTCACTTCTCTTTGGTATTTACCTAGGAGTGGAATCACTGAGTCACATAGTAACTCTACATTTACCATTTTAAGGAACTGCCAAACTGGTTTTCCAAAGTGGCTGTTCCTTTTTAAATCCTGTCAGCAAGGTATGAGGGCTCCAATTTATTGCATCCTCACCAACACTTGTTATTGTCTGTCTGTGATTCTAAACCATTTTAGTTGGTGTGAAGTAGTATCTTATTGTGGTTTGGAGTCCCATTTCTCTGATGGCAAATGATATTTTTTTGGGAAATGAACATCTTTCATGTGCTTGTTGATCATTTATATATATACTATCTTCAGAGAAATATCTATTTAAATTATTTGCCAGTATTCATTCTATTTTCTACTATAGTTTTTTTTTTTTTATTTTTGTGGGCACATAGTAGTTATATATATTTATAAGGTACCTGAGATACTTTGATACAGTTATGCAATGTGTAATAATCACATCAGGGTACAAGCATTTATCCTTTGTATTACAAACAATACAATTATACTCTTCTAGCTATTTTAAAGTGTATAATAAAATGATCATTGAGTGTAATCACCTGTTGTGCTATCAAATACTAGATCTTATTCATTTTGACTATATTTTTGTATACCCATTAACCATCCTCATGACTCCTACCCCTTTCCTCCCACCACCCTTCCCAGCCTCTGGTAACCATCCTTCTACTCTCTACCTCCATGAATTCAGTTGTTTTAACTTTTAGCTCCCATAAATAAGAGAAAACATGTGCAGTTTGTCTTTCTATGCCTGGTTTATTTCACTTAACATAATGACCTCCAGTTTTATCTATGCTGTTGCAAATGATAGGATCTTGTTATTTTTTATGGCTGAATAGTACTCCATTGTGTATAACTACCACATTTTATTTATCCATTCATCTGTTAACGGACATTTAGGTTGCTTCCAAATCTTGACTATTGTGAATAGTGATGCATTAAACATGGGAGTGCAGATACCGCTTCAATATACTGATTTCCTGCCAATTTTTTTTTCTTTTTTTTTTTTTTTTTTGAGATGGAGTCTCACTATGTTACCCAGGCTAAAGTGCAGTGGCATGTTCTTGGCTGGCTGCAACCTCTACCTTCCAGGTTCAAGCGCTTCTCCTGACTCAGCCTCCTGAGTAGCTGGGACTACAGGTGTCTGCCACCATGCCTGGCTAATTTTTGTATTTTTAGTACAGACAGGGTTTCTCCCTATTGGCCAGGCTGTTCTCAAACTCCTGACCTTGTGATATGCCCTCCTAGGCCTCCTAAAGAGCTGGTATTACAGGGGTGAGCCACTGCACCTGGCCTCCTGCAATTTTTAAGTTGTATTATTTGTCTGTTTTTGAGCTTGTAATAATTCTTCATATATTCTAGATACAAGTCCCTTATCAGATACATGGATTGCAAATATTTTCTCCCATCTATTGGTTATTTTCTCACTTAAAATGGATACATAATAATTGTATTTATTTATAGGATACTTGTGTGTTTTTGACATGTGCATACAGTGTGTAGTGGTCAAATCAGGGCCATTGGGATATCTGCCACCTCAAACATTTATCATTTCTTTGTGTTGGCAACATTCTAAATCTTTTCTTCTAGCTACTTTGAAATATACTGTAAATTCTTAACTGTAGTCACCCTACTGTGCTATCAAACATAGCATATATTCCTTTTATTGAATTGTATTTTTGTACCCATTAACCAACCTGTCTTCAACCTCTCTTCTCCCCTCCCCACTACCCTTCCCAACCTTCAGCTACCACCATTCTACTGTCTACCTCCAGAAAATCAATTTTTTAGCTCCCACATATGAGTGACAACATGCAATATTTGTCTTTCTTCATTTTCTTGATGGTATCTTTGAGGTATGAGATTTTAAAATTTTGAAGTTCAGTTTATCAACTTTTCTTTTGTTGCTCTTGCTTTTGTTACTGTATCTAAAAAACCATGGCCAAGCCCAAAGCTATGAAGATTTGTTTTCTTCTAACAGTTTTATAGTTTTAGCTGTTAACATTTAGGTTAATGATACATTTTGTGGTAATTTTTGTATTTGGTTGTTTCCATACTGTTAATCTTCAGATAACATTAAATAAATTATTGCAAGTCATGGATATCTCTCTCTTAAGAGGGTTCTTTTCCATTCATACTGGAAAAGATGAAACTCTGGGCTGGACTGCCATTGAAGTTATAAACAATATACTCTAGAAAGAGCAATATGTTCTATTAATGCTTTTTAAATTGACCTATAATTACTCACCTTTTTAGCACTTGGTATAAACAATTGAATTAGGAATTGGTATATTTAGGAGTGGTATCTTATATGTTCCTAAAAGACATCATTCTGCCTTCATGTTTTCTATGGGAATTGTGACTACAAGCTTTCAATTTTTAGTTAATCAGAAAATTAAGGCGAGACAAAAATAATCAAAAATAGCACTCTCTCCCATAACAAAAAGAAAAAACCTTCTTAAGACAGCAAAAACTAGATCATAATAGAAACAACCGTGGAGAAAGTCTTATTGACTTACTGTCACACATATCCTTGTATTAAGGGTAGACATTTAAAAAACTGACCGAATTAGAGCTGGAAGGGGTCTTAAGAGCTTATTTCTTTCAGTGCCTCGTCTCCAGTAGCCAACTATTATTTTCCCATTCCCATTTTACAGATGAGGAAAATGAGGCAACTCTCTCCACTTCATCTCCTAGCTTCCTCTGTTTTGGCTTTTTCTTAGACTTGCTCCAGTGGAGGTCTCTGGCAGCAGGATACCTATCTTTATAGCAATCAGTCCCAGAGGAAAGAGCTTATCTTTCTAATAATTCTACCAATATTCCCAGAATTGTGTATGTTTATGTCACACATATATGTATATGTGTGTATCTATATGCATATGTCATATACGTATCATATATAAGAGGGAAAATAAGAGAGGAGCCAAACATGAGCCAGAATGAGAGGATATAAGGAAAATGCCCAGCAGAATCATGAAATTCACAGTCCTAAAGCAATTCATGCATAAAGTTAAATGTCAGTGAAGGCCAGGTGCAGTGGCTCATGCCTATAATCCCAGCACTTTGGGAGGCCAAGGCAGGGAGGATTGCTTGAGCTCAGGAGTTTGAGACCTGGCAACAATGGCAAAACCCAGTTTCTACCAAAAATATGCAAAAATTAGCTGGGCGTGGTGACCTGTGCCTGCGGTCCCAGCTACTCAGGAGGGTGATGGGGGAGAATTGCTTGAGCCCAGGAGGTCGGGGCTACAGTGAGCCGTGATCATGCCACTGCATTCTAGTCTGGATGACAGAGCAAGACCCTGTCTCAAAAAAAGAAAAAAATGTCAATAAAAGATCAATGAAAACTCATCCTTTTTATGTTATAAAATACAGAAGACATTTCTAGAAATAGAATATTTTGTGAACAAAGATTCCTTAATCTCTCAACTGGAATGTATCAATGGGCAGAATAGACCCAGAATCAGAACACATGAGATGAATCAGGAATTGATTTATTTGGGGGAGAGTTTCCATTTTTGTCAATTAGATATGACTTATAACCAGAAACTATAGATGGAAAGCTTTTAGTGACAGAATATTTTAAAGATTATATCATGATGACTTGTACAATATCTTCAATCTAATACTACAATTACACACTTTTAATCATTATTATTTTTATTTATTTTTGAGACAGGGTCTCGCTGTCTTCCAGGCTGGAGTGCAGTGGTGCAGTCACTGTTTATTGCAGCTTCAACCTCCCAGGCTCAAGTGATTCTCCTACCCCAGCCTTTCAAGTAGCTGGGACCACAGGCATATGCCACCATGCCCAGCTAATTTTTGTATTTTTTTGTAGAGACAGGATCTCTCCATGTTGCTCAGGCTGGTCTCGAACTCCTGAGCTTAAGCGATCCTCTTGCCTTAGCCTCCCAAAGTGCTGGGATTACAGGCATTAGCCACCATGCCCGGCCTAATAATTATTTTTTATTGTAAAAATACACAAGGAGAATTAAAAAAGAAAACGTATCAAATAACTTTTACATAAAGTTATTTGTGTAATCTCTTTGAGTTTTTATCCTTTCTTTCTTTTTGTCTTTTGAGACAGAGCCTCACTCTGTCACCCAGACTGGAGTGCAGTGGCGGAATCTAAGTTCACTGCAGCCTCTGCCGCCTGGGTTCAAGCAATTTTCGTGTCTCAGCCTCTCAAGTAGCTAGGATTGCAGGCACTCACCACCATGCCCAGCTAATTTTGTATTTTTGGTAGAGACAGGGTTTCACTATGTTGGCCAGGCTGGTCTTAAACTCCTGAGCTCAGGTGATCCACCTGCTTGGCCTCTCAAAGTGCTAGGATTACAGGTGTGAGCCACCATGCCCAGCTTTTCCCACCCCGCCTTTTTTTTTTTTTAACATTTAAAAAAATCATAGAACACATACAACACAACAAACAACTTTTAATTATTCTATCCCTAAGGATATCTAGGAAGAGAGCTAAAATATTTCAGAGGAAAAGACAGTGAAAATAGGCCTTTATTTTCTTTCTTTGACAATTATTTTAAGGAGTGAAAAGGGAAATTAAATAGTATGTTTGTTAAAACCCTGTCACATTCTTAATGACCATTACACTCTTGAAAGTTGCATGTGAGCTCAAGGGAATGTGTTAATCAGATTGTTTTGGCTAATGTTTAACAGGTTGCAGATCATCTCTCTCAGACAATGTAATTTCAATTTTGGCATGTATTAATTTTGCATATTTATAGTTATGTTGCCTTATAGACATAACTTTAAAAATTGATGTCTCTATTCAGTAAATCATAAAAATAATAATGTAAATATTACAATTCAAATTTTAAAAACATAAATTGTAAACAAGACTCCAGTGCAAATATATATTATACATTTGTATGTGCTCTGACAAGTCTCTATGTGACTGCACAGGCAGCCACAAAAAAAGGGAAGACCTGGAAGTACAATAATACATGTCTGATAATTGGATTTTACTGAGTGAGTGATCTATTAATGTTAGTCCCCAGCACATTGTCTTTTATAACACTTTTTCTCAGGTTTTGTGTCATTGTTAAAGCACAGTCACCTCTCATCAGCTGAAATTTTCTAAGGCAAATACTAAACAATGACCTCTAATAGAAGAGAAATATGAGCTCCAGGAGGGCAGGGATTTTGTCTTTTTTATATGCTGCTTTCCCAATACCTACCACAATGCCTTGAACTTAGTAATTATTCACTAAATATTTCTTAATAAATTAATGGATTTTTCACTAAAAATATCAAAGAAAATAAAAATGACCAAGCTATCATTCAAAGTTGTACTAAAGCAAGGAACCTGTTGCCATAGAGCTTGCAAAGTCATCTGAAAGTTAATAGGATATTATTAAGGGAAATTAATAAGATAAAGCAGAATGAACTATTGGCAAAACGGATCCAGTAACTTTCTTGGGCATAGCAAATATCCATAGCATACAATGTTGAAAACTAGTTCCCATTACTTATGCTGTGCAGCAATTTCACATTACAGTGCAATATGTGTGAGAGAAAGTACTCAACAAGTTGGTCTGTTTATCACTGACAAATCACTGAGGGTTTTGGTAATTGTTATTTTGTCCAGCCTACAGCTGGACAAGACACATTGCAAACAAACTGATCAGCACAAGATAGTTTTGTGAATAGCTAGAAAGAGTGTTATTACAAGATTAAATTAGTTGAACAGCTAACAATATGCCTCCTATTCTTGCTTTCATTGTTTAAGAGTGAATATTTCAAATACAATCAAGTTGTGACCTTTAAATATACTCTCTTCAGCATGTGTTATGTGAAGAAAGATGCACAAGTTAACACTCTCCTTTTTTCATACTGAAGGATGCTGGTTAGCAGGTGCTCACACATTTTTAAAATGAGAAATGGGACACTATTAATGCAAGACAGTTGTTTCAAGGGGCTCTCTCAATATATGTAACTCAGTACTATATTCAATATCTAAAATACACTAAACTTATTTCAGGAATAAAATATTGTGATTTTAAAAATTTTAAAGATAACAGGGTTTCTTCAGAAGACTGAACTATGGCACAAAAACCTGACTTGCTTAACACTTGAATTCTTGGAGAAAGAGATCAATGATGCATTATTGGGACTATTTTAAAATAGTATCCAAAAATCGTGACACAATAGGAAGAAATATCCAGCAGCTCTCACGAAGTCATCTTCGCTTCCCAGGCTATGTTCTGATCACTGTGAGCCCCATTACTAATTGGGTAACTTGCTGTGAAAAGAGAGACCTGGAACAATATTGCAGCTCTCTGGCTCTCATGTTATTGCCCTTGCCCTGGAATTTTTCTCTATCTTGCCCTGCCCAGAAGATTGCCTAAACTGTGCATGAGTTAATCCTGCCCTTTGAAAGCTGGGTTTATTTTCCAGCTCTACTTATCTGGGACAAATTTCAGCAATAGGTCTATGTACCCTTGGTTCATACCCAGTGCCCTGGTAAGTGGAGTTTTGCCTGATTTCAGCTTGCTTTGAAATTTTGCTTTTTGTGTGTGTGTTCTTTATACTGTATGGGATGGAGATGCTTTAATTTTATACCACAAGGGTGGTAGTCAATGCCCTCCAAGATTATGAATTTCTACAAGCTTTTCTTTGCCTTTCCTGTCTAGCCTTATTATTTCAGAAGATATTAATTATATTATCTTGCTCATACAAATACAATCATCTATGAATTATTCAGAGGAAAACACTGGCTGGGTGCTGTATCTGGTTACCTGGATCTTTTCCTCCAATCATTGAAAACACAGAAGAAATGAAGCAAAGGTCAGTCTATGTCTTATAATTTGCCAAAGGCTCTTTCTTTTTCTTTTTTTTTAATTGAATTTTAGGTTTGGGGTACATGTGAAGAACATGCAAGACTGTTGCATAGGTACACACATGGCAGTGTGATTTGCTGCCTTCCTCCCCATCACCTATATCTGGCATTTCTCCCCATGCTATCTCTCCCCCAACTCCCCACCCCCTGCTGTCCCTCCCCTATATCCCCCTGACAGACCCCAGTGTGTGATGCTCCCCTCCCTATGTCCATGTGTTCTCATTGTTCAAAACCCACCTATGAGTGAGAACATGCAGTGTTTGATTTTCTGTTCTTGTGTCAGTTTGCTGAGAATGATGATTTCCAGGTTCATCCATGTCCCTACAAAGGACACGAAGTCATCGTTTTTGATGGCTGCATAATATTCCATGGTGTATATGTGCCACATTTTCCCTGTCCAGATGGGCATTTGGGTTGGTTCCAGGTCTTTGCTATTGTAAACTGTGCTGCAATGAACATTTGTGTGCATGTGTCCTTACAGTAGAACGATTTATAATCCTCTGGATATATACCCAGTAATGGCATTGCTGGGTCAAATGGAATTTCTATTTCCAGGTCCTTGAGGAATAGCCACACTGTCTTCCACAATGGTTGAACTAATTTACACTCCCACCAACAGTGTAAAAGTGTTCCTATTTCTCCACATCCTCTCCAGCATCTGTTGTCTCCAGATTTTTTAATGATTGCCATTCTAACTGGCGTAACAGGGTATCTCATTGTAGTTTTGATTTGCATTTCTCTAATGACCAGTGATGATGAGCATTTTTTCATGTGTTTGTTGGCCTCATGTATGTCTTCTTTTGTAAAGTGTCTGTTCATATCCTTCACCCACTTTTGAATGGGCTTGTTTGTTTTTTTCTTGTAAATCTGTTTTAGTTCTTTGTATATTCTGTATATCAGCCCTTTGTCAGATGGGTAGACTGCAAAACATTTTTCCCATTCTGTTGGTTGCTGATTCACTCTAATGACTGTTTCTTTTGCTGTGAAGAAGCTGTGGAGTTTGATTAGGTCCCATTTGTCTATTTTGGCTTTTGTTGCCAATGCTTTTGGTGTTTTGGTCATGAAGTCCTTGCCTACGCCTATGTCCTGAATGGTTTTGCCTAGATTTTCTTCTAGGGTTTTTATGGTGTTAGGTCTTATGTTTAAGTCTTTAATTCATCTGGAGTTAATTTTAGTGTAAGGTGTCAGGAAGGGGTCCAGTTTCTGCTTTCTGCACATGGCTAGCCAGTTTTCCCAACACCATTTATTAAACAGCACATCAAAAAGCTTATCCACCATGATCAAGTAGGATTCATCCTGGGGATGCAAGGCTGGTTCAACATACGCAAGCCTATAAACATAATTCACCACATAAACAGAACCAAAGACAAAAACCACATGATTATCTCAATAGATGCAGAGAAGGCCTTTGACAAAATTCAACAGCCCTTTATGCTAAAAACCCTCAATAAACTAGGTATTGACGGAATCTATCTCAAAATAATAAAAGCTATTTACCACATACCAACAGCCAATATCATACTGAATGGGCAAAAACTGGAAGCATTCCCTTTGAAATCTGGCACTAGACAAGGATGCCCTCTCTCACCACTCCTATTCAATACAGTATTGGAAGTTCTAGCCAGAGCAATCAGGCAAGAAAAAGAAATAAAGCGTATTCAAACAGGAAAGGAGGAAGTCAAATTGTCTCTATTTGCAGACGACATGATTGTATATCTAGAAGACCCCATTGTCTCAGCCCAAAATCTCCTGAAACTGATAAGCAACTTCAGCAAAGTCTCAGGATACAAAATCAATGTGCAAAAATCACAAGCATTCCCATACACCAATAACAGACTTAAAGAGAGCCAAATCAAGAACAAACTGCCATTCACAATTGCTACAAAGAGAATAAAATACCTAGGAATACAACTAACAAGGAACGTAAAGGACCTCTTCAAGGAGAACTACAAACCACTGCTCAACAAAATAAGAGAGGACACAAACAGATGGAGAAATATTTCATGTTTGTGGTTAGGAAGAATCAATATCATGAAAATGGTCATACTGCCCAACGTAATTTACAGATTCAACGCTATTCCCTTCAAGCTACAAATGACCTTCTTCACAGAACTGGAAAAATTCCACCTTAAACTTCACATGGAACCAAAAGAGAGCCTGCATAGCCAAGTCAATTCTAAGCAAAAAGAACAAAACGGAAGGCATCACACTACGGGACTTCAAACTATACTACAAGGCTAAAGTAATCAAAACAGCATGGTACTGGTACCAAAACAGAGATATAGACCAATGGAACAGAACAGAGACCTTGGAGGCAACACAACACATCTACAACCATCCGATCTTTGACAAATCTGACAAAAACAAGCAATGGTGAAAGATGCCAAAGGCTCTTAACATTTCATGGGAAATAATCAGTAAGTCTTGCTCAAGAATCCCTACTGATTTTATAGGAGATGAATTTATTGAATTTAGCAAAGACTTTCTCAGCTATGCTCCTAATTCCAACTCAAATCTTTGCTTCCATAATCCCAGTAATGGCCCACTTATTTGCAATGTGTAAATTATCTCAGATAGCTGCCTTTACCTTGACATACATGTTTGTGGACTGGGGAGGGACTTCACCATCATGAAAGTATCTCAAGTAATTAGAACGGTTAGATGGAGAGGATCCTATAGACCAGTAAGGGACCTCTAGAGTTAGGGCTGGTATTTAGTTAGTCCACAACGTGACAAGTAGGTCAATGGTTTACAGTTGTCATCATTCTAACCGATTAATGCCTATGCTGTGCTGTCGTTAACACATTGAATGTCCACATTTTGAATATCATCGTTGCCTGCAATATATTCTTAAAGATTTCTAAGCTTGTAGTCATTCACTATGTTGCTCCAGATTAACAATATAGGAGTCAGTCTTGTAGAATCACCAGATGATGATTCAGTCTCAGTACCTGAGTTTCAAGGTAGTCAAGAATGCTCCTCTGCCTTTACCAACCAAGCCCATGTTGGCCTTTTCTAGATGCTATGGAGCTGGACAAAATTGGATTTTTAGTATACAACCGAGGGCCTGGACTTAGGGCAATCTCAAGTTCAATGTGCAAAGCTTCATTATTACTAACTTCAAAGATTTGTTCATGGGTAACTGCAACAGAAACAATTTCACCAAAGAATACTGTTTTTAACTGAAAGATGATTTTCTAATGAAGCTTTTCTAATCCTTTATGTCAACCAAAGAACTTGGGTCCTATAATGATAGAGTTAAAAAAAAAGGCCACCTTTTAAAAGAATAAACATAGGTTTTAAATTATTTTGTTAACAGTTACTTAAATTATTTTGTTAAGAGTTATTTTTTAAGGTTATATAACAGGCATAAATCTCAATCTAAAGAAATTCAGGTTGGCAAGAAACACAGTTTTATTTTCCCATTACTCAATCTAATTTCTATTTCAAGCTCTGATTTCACAAGGGGTGGCAAACACTTAATCATAGTCAATTTGGCAGGAACTGTATCTCAATTGCAGGGGCTTACATAGCATCAGGATATCAGGGGAATGGGATGGGCATCCTTGCTCCTCATCTGCTATGCTCACTCCTCTTAGAGTTCTAGTATACATCTTTCTGCAATAGCAGCCAGCTCCATGGATTGCTGCTGGGTTGATTTTGGTCCATCAGCAAGGACTCTTTAGGTCTGGTGGCTCTGCAGTGCCTCTGTACCCTTTCAGGTATCTGGAAATTGTGCTGGGCTTCCAGAACCTCCATGGTACTATGTAAGTTTGCACTGTTCATTATGGTAGCTACTAGCCACATGTAGCCAATAAATAAATTAAAATTAAACAATATTAAAACTCAACTTCTTCAGTGACGCTAGCCACATTTCGCATGTCCAATAGTTCCAAGTGGCTCATGGTTACTCCATTGGACAGCCAGATATATGTTCATCATAGAAAGTTCTACTGGACTGTGCCACTCCAAAGTCTTGGCTGACCTAAATAACAACCTAGTTGTTTCTTCTCTTAAGGGTATTGACACCTCCCCAGGTCTCTAATAATGGAAAAAAAAAATTTCTATTAGTTCCCAGATCCCATAGATAGATCCTATCATTTCAGTTGCCCTTCTTCAAAGCTTGTGCCAGAATAGGATTTCTGTTCTCAGAAATCCACTAATATCCAGCTTTCATTACATCCCCTCCAAGTTCTGTCTTTCCCTTCTAGCCCAGTAAACTCATTTCTCATCTTTGGGAAAGGAAGTTTTACTACTGTCTATACCAGCACTATCTAATAGGAATATAATGTGAGCCACATACATAATTTACATTTTTCCAATAGCTGCATCAAAAAAGAGTAAAGGAACAGGTAAAATTAATTTTACTGTCTTTTATTTAACCCAAATATCAAAAATATTTTAATATGTAATCAATATATTATTAACATATTAATATTTTCTACATACTAAGTCTGAAATCAGTGTATATTTTATACTTATAACACATCTCAATTTGGGCTAGCCACATTTCAAGTATTCGATAGTCACGTGGCCATAGGCAAACAGTGCAGGTTTAACTGGATTCCACTGCATTATTCCTCAAAGGGATGGGCTTTTGAAACTCAAAAACTGAGAGATGATCCAAGATGGCTGAATAGGAACAGCTCTGGAGTGCAGTTCCCAGTGAGAATGCAGAGGGTGAGTGATTACCACATTTCCAAACGACTTTTTACTGCCTACAGACCAGGAGATTCCCAGGTGGAAAAGTGTCACAAGACTCCAATATGGCTGTTTCAGCCAGCGCAGTGGGTCTCCGCCCAAAACTCACACAAATCTGGGCGCTGTTTCAACTGGCACCTGGAACGCCTGGGAGACAGAGTCAACCATTCAACTGAAAAAAAGGGGGCTGAAACAGGGAGTCAGGTGATCCAGCTCGGTGGGGCCCATCCCAACAAAGACCAGCAATCTAAAACGCTCTGGATTGACAGTTTCACAGCAAGCACAGCTGGAGCCGGGACAGTCCAGCTTTGTGAGAGAAGGGCATCCGCCATTACTGGGGCAGTCCACCACAACTGAGGCAGTCTGCCATTACTGAGGCAGTCCACCATTACCGAAGGAGTCCACCATTACCGAGGCAGTCCGCCATTACCAAGGCAGTCTGCCATTACTGAGACAATCCGCCATTACCAAGGCAGTCCACCATTACAGAGACAGTCCGCCATTACCCAGGCAGTTATAACTATTCCTCTATAACCAAAACCCCAAGAGAGTTCACACAGCAGCTGGGTAGAGCCCATGGCAGCTCAGCAACGCCTCTGCTGGCAGACAGTGACTAGGCTGCCTCCTCGCTGGGCAGGGCATCTCTGAAAAAAGGCAGCAGCACATCAGGAATTTATAAATAAAGCCCCACCTTCCCAGGACAGAGCACCTGGGAAAAAAAAGGTGGTTATGAGTTCCACTGCAGCAGACTTAAACGTACCTGCCCAGCAGCTCTGAACGGAACAACATAGCTCACAGCTCAGCACTTGGGCTCCTATAAGGGACAGACTATCTCCTCAAGCAGCTCCTAGACCCTTGTATATCCAAAGAGACACCTCATAAAGGAGAGCTCAGGCTGACATCTGGCGGGTATCCTTCTGGGACAAAGATAACAGAAGAAGAAACTGGCAGCAACCCTTACTGTTCTGCAGCTGCTACAGGTGAGACCCAGGCAAGCAGGGTCTGGAGTGGACCTCCAGCAGTCCTACAGCAGAGGGGCATGACTGTTAGAAGGAAAACTAAGAAACAGAAAGAAATAACTTCATTATCAACAAAAGGACGTCCACTTAGAGACCCCATCCGAAAGTCACCAACTACAAAGACCACAGGTAGATAAATCCACAATGATGGGAAGAAACCAATGAAAAGGATGAAAACCCCCGAAACCAGAATGCCTCTCCTCCTCCAAGGGATCACAACTCCTCACCAGCAAGAGAACAAGGCTGGATGGAGAATAAGTCTGATGAATTGACAGAAACAGGCTTCAGAAGGTGGCTAATAAGAAACTTCTCTTAGCTAAAAGAACATGTTGTAACCCAATACAAAGAAACTAAGAACCTTGAAAAAAGGTTTGATGAAATGCTAATGAGAATAAACAGCTTAGAGAAAAATACAAATGAATTGATAGAGCTGAAAAACACAGCATGAGAACTTCACGAAGCATACACAAGTTTCAATAGCTGAATTGACCAAGCAGAAGAAAGGATATCAGAGATTGAAGATCAACTCAATGAAATAAAAAGAGAAGGCAAGATTAGAGAAAAAAGAGTAAAAAGAAATGAACAAAGCCTCCAAGAAATATGGGATTAGGTGAAAAGACCTAATCTACGTTTGATAGGTATACCTGAATATGACAGGAGAATGATTCCAAGCCAGAAAACACTCTTAGGGTATTATCCAGGAGAACTTCCCCAACCTAGGAAGGCAGGCCAGTATTCAAGTCCAGGAAATACAGAGAACACCAGAAGGTATTACTCAAGAAAAGCAACCCCAAGGGACATAATCATCAGATTCACCAGGGTTGAAATGAAGGAAAAAATGCTAAGGGAAGCCAGAGAGAAAGGTCAGGTCACCCACAAAGGGAAGCCCATCAGACTCACAGAGGATCTCTCAGCAGAAACCCTACATGCCAGAAGAGAGAGGGGCCAATATTCAACATCCTTAAAGAAAAGAATTTTCAACCTAGAATTTCATATCCAGCCAAACTAAGCTTCATAAGTGAAGGAGAAATAAAATCCTTTACAAACAAGCAATTGCTTAGAGATTTCATCATCACCAGGCCTGCCTTACAAGAGCTCCTGAAAGTAGCACTAAACATAGAAAGGAACAACCGGTACCAGCCACTCCAAAAACGTACCAAACGGTAAAGGTCAGCAACACAATGAAGAAACTGCATCAACTAACAGGCAAAACAACTAACTAGCATCAAAACAGCAGGATCAAATTCACACATAACACAATTAACCTTAAATGTAAATGGGCTAAATGCCCCAATCAAAAGACATAGACTGGCAAATTGGATAAAAAGTCAAAACCCATGAGTGTGCTGTATCGAGGAAACCCATCTCACATGCAAGGATACACATAGGCTCAAAATAAAGGGATGGAGGAAGATTTATCAAGCAAATGGAGAGCAAAAAAAAGCAGGAGTTGCAATCCTAGTCTCTGATAAAATAGATTTTAAACCAACAAAGATCAAAAGAGACAAAGAAGGGCATTACGTAACGGTGAAAGGATCAATGCAACAAGAAGAGCTAACCATCCTAAATATATATGCACCCAATAAAGGAGCACCCAGATACATAAAGCAAGTTCTTAACAACCTACAAAGAGACTTAGACTCCCACACAATAACAGTGGGGAGACTTTGACACTCCACTGTCAATATTAGACAGATCAACGAGACAGAAAATTAACAAGGATATCCAGGACTTGAACTCAGACCTGGACCAAGCAAATCTAATAGACATCTACAGAACTCTCCACCCTAAATCCGCAGAATATACATTATTCTCAGCACCACATCACACCTACTCTAAAATTGACCACATAATTGGAAGTAAATCACTTGTCAGCAAATGCAAAAGAATGGAAATCATAACAAACAGTCTCTCAGACCACAGTGCAATCAAATTAGAACTCAGAATTCAGAGACTAAGAACCACACAACTTCATGACAACTGAACAACTGGCTATTGAATGTTGACTGGATAAATGATGAAATGAAGGCAGAAATAAAGATGTTCTTCAAAACCAGTGAGAACGAAGACACAATGTACCAGAATCTCTGGGACACATTTAAAGCAGTGCCTAAAGGAAAATTTATAGCAAGAAATGCCCACATGAGAAGGAAGGAAAGATCTAAAATCAACACGCTGTCATTAAAATTGAAAGAGCTAGAGGAGCAAGATCGAAAAACTCCGAAATGCCCACATGAGAAGCAAGGAAAGATCTAAAATCGACATCCTATCATCAAAATTGAAAGAGCTAGAGGAGCAAGATCAAAAAAACTCAAAAGCTAGCAGAAGACAAGAAATAACTAATATCAGAGCAGAAATGAAGGAGATAGAGACACAAAAAAACCCTTAAAAAAATCAATAAATCCAGGAGCTGGTTTTTCAAAAAGATCAACAAAATAGACCACTAGCCAGATTAATAAAAAGGAGAGAATAATCAAATAGATGCAATAAAAAACAATAAAGGGGATATCACCGCAGATCCCACAGAAATACAAACCACCATCAGAGATTACTACAAACAACTCTATGCATATAAACCAGTTAACCTGGAAGAAATGGATAAATTCCTAGACACTTGCATCCTCCCAAGCCTAAACCAGGAAGAAGTCAAAACCCTGAATAGACCAATAACAAGGGCTGAAGGTGAGGCAGCAATTAATAGCCTACCAACCAAAAAAAGCCCAGGTCCAGATGAGTTCACAGCTGAATTCTAACAAACATACAAAGAGGAACTGGTACCACTCCTTCTGAAACTATTCCAAACAATCCAAAAGAGGGGAATCCTTTCCAAATCATTTTATGAGACCAACATCATCCTGATACCAAAACCTGGCGGAGAGTCAGCAAGAAAAGAAAACTTCAGGCCAATATCCATGATGAACATAGATGTAAAAATCTTCAGTAAAATACTGGCAAACAGACTGCAACAGCACATCAAAAAGTTTATCCATCACGATCAAGTAGGCTTCATCCTGGGGATGCGAGGCTAGTTCAGACATATGCAAGTCTATAAACATAATCCACCACATCAACAGAACCAAAGACAAAAACCACATGATGATTTCAATAGATGTAGAGAATGCCTTTGACAAAATTCAACAGCCCTTTATGCTAAAAACCCTCAATAAACTAGGTATCGATGGAACATATCTAAAAATAATAAAAGCTATTTATGACAAACCAACAGCCAATATCATACTGAATGGGCAAAAACTGGAAGCATTCCCTTTGAAATCTGGCACTAGACAAGGATGCCCTCTCTCACCACTCCTATTCAATATAGTATTGGAAGTTCTAGCCAGAGCAATCAGGCAAGAAAAAGAAATAAAGGGTATTCAATTAGGAAAGGAGGAAGTCAAATTGTCTCTATTTGCAGACAACATGATTGTATATTTAGAAGACCCCATTGTCTCAGCCCAAAATCTCCTGAAACTGATAAGCAAAGACCTGGAACCAACCCAAATGCCCATTGATGATAGAATGGATAGGGAAAATGTGGCACATATACACCATGGAATACCATACAGCCATAAAAAATGATGAGTTCGTGTCCTTTGTAGGGACATGGATGAACCTGGAAACCATCATTCTCAGCAAACTGACACAAGAACAGAAAATCAAACACCACATGTTCTCACTCATAGGCGGGTGTTGAACAATGAGAACACATGGACACAGGGAGGGGAGCATCACACACTGGGGTCTCTTAGGGGTGACTAGGGGAGGGGACAGCGGGGAGGTAGGGAGTTGGGGAGGGGATAACATAGGGGGAAATGCCAGATATAGGTGATGGGGATGGAGGCAGAAAATCATATTGCCATGTATGTACCTATGCAACAATCCTGAATGTTCTTCACATGTACCCCGGAACATACAGTGCAATTAAAAAAAAAAAAAAAGGAACTTGAAAACCAAGAAAAAAAAATTTGTTTTTCTACATTCTGTTATATTTCTTTCCTGAAACAATGAGCAAAGACCAGCCTAAATGAGGGTGAGTGCGATGCTGAGGATATCTTTGGGTGGGATATAAGAGGAGAAAAGCCGTAGCAAGAAAGGAAATATTTAGTACTTGGAAAAACAACCATTACAGAAACCATCAGTTAAAATTTTAAAAGTATTAGCCGGTCACAGTGAGTTTTTAAGGACATAAAAATTGCTATAGGATTGTTGGAAGTAAATTTGTTTGCTGTGGGTTTAAAACAATTTCATTAGCAGTTAAAAATTGCAGTAATATTTTTGTGTATAGTATAACCGCTGTGGTAACTGGAAAAAAAATACAAAAGCCTGCAGTGCTTTTATTAGGAGTAAATCTTATTTTTAGGAATAAGGTACAGATAAATTCCATTAGTAGTTAAATCCTGCAATAATACCTCTGGCAATTTTTACTTCAATAACTGTAAAACTCAAAGATAAGAATTTTATCACCAGGAAAGATAATAATAATTCAAGCCTATGACTGCATTTCATAGACTAGAATCTACATTTGGGGAGTTTCTGAAGCAGTGACTAGCTGAAGCAGTGAAAGCTGTTTTGCAGAAAATAATCTCTGTCATTCTCAAAACTGTCATGGCAGAGGAGATTTAAAGTTTTTGGATGCCATTTTCCACTTATTTCTTTGTATTCTATCTTAATTTTAAGCTTGATGATATTTAAAGGAAAATTTGAAATTAAATGTTGAATCTTCTGTTAGTAATAACATGTTGCAGTCAACAACCTGGGTCATATGGACAGGACAATTAATGTAACTTGCATTAAACGTGGGACAGAAGGAGATGATAAATCAAGACCCGAGTAAACAGGGAATTAGAAGGGGGCAGACACAGTGAGCAATCTTGGAAGTGGGAGGGTGGGTAGGAGGTACCTGTTCGTTGGTGGGAGAAATGAGACCTTAAGAGAAAGGTAACTTCTAGCATGCCAAAACATCCCAGCTAATATATGACACAAGGAGTGGTCACAAGGATTGAGGATAAGTGGATTCTTAGTAATTATTATAAAATCCTGAGTTCACCTAAATTATTGCTGTTCCACTCTTGGTATTAATTGAATTAATGGGAGATAAACAATGTTAAATGTACTCTTTAAGACTCTTTAGTCTGTGAGGTAGTGATGTTTGGCACTAAGTATCGCGTAAGTATTCTTGAAGGTCTGTTTGTTCTTTTCTGGCTTGTTTTCTGTTTTACAGAATCATGCTTTAAGAAGCTGGAACTCAGAGTGGTTAAGTAATTTGTGTTACTTTTTTGTGTGCACACCTAAAATCTGTTTCTGAAACTCTTTGAGAATAGGGAATATAACTTTTATGTACTATTGGTAGTATTTAATATGATCAGGCCGGGAGCAGTGGCTCACAGCTGCAATCCCAGCACTTTTGAAGGCTGAGGCAGGCAGATCGTTTGACCTCAGGAGTTCAGCCTGGGCAACATGGTGAAACCCTGTCTTTATAAAAAGTACAAAACATTTGCCTATCAGTTAATAGAGTTGCTCCTTAAAAAAAAAAAAAAAATTAGCCAGGCATGGTAGCATGCAATTGTAGTCCCAGCTACTCAGAAGGTTGAGGTGGGAGGACTCTTGAGCCTGGGTGGCTGAGGCTGTAGTGAGCCTTGATGAGGGGAACAGCACTCCAGCCTGAGTGACAGAGAGAGACCCTGTCTCAAGAAAAATAAAAGATCACTACTCAGTTGGTATTCAGTAATTATCAGCAAAGCAGACCAAAAGAGCTGAATATATTTTATATTTAATATTCCTCAATAATTTAGTTAGTAGACAGGTTATTTTAAAAAATGTTATGGGGGAAGAAGTAGCTGCTGCGTAGGGCCTCTAGGAGACAGCCTATGAACATGAGGTGAGCGGCAAGAACAATGTCAAGGGCTGTTCTTAATTCCTTCTCTCATTTAGTAAACTATTCTAACCTTGATCTCTTCTTAGCTACCTTGGTGTCTAGAAGGAAAAGTAAGAGTTTACATCCAAGACAAATGCTTCCCCTAAAAAGAAGAGCTGTCATAAGAAACTATCAGTCTCTTGAAATGTTCCACAACTTGAGGAAGATTCCCTAGGGATCTCTACTCCTTTATTTTTTTTTTTAAAGACACTGTTGAAAACTTATTACTTTTAAGATAATTTCTTTACAATAAGGTCTGTCTCTCTCTCTTCCCCTTCTCTCTTTTGAGTAAGGGAAGCATGCTAAAAGAAACCAGAATGACTGCATGAGAAAGTTTGAGAACTAACAAAGAACAATAATGAATAGGGTGCAAAAACCTTCTGATCATCATGTGGATTGTTTCTGAAGGGCAACTTGGATGAAAATAATTTAGACCATTTCCACAAATAAAATTCCACACACTTAATGCCTACTTATGATGCAGAATATATTATTATATGAGATCATAATGGCCATAGGTTGTAGTGACTTCGTGAACCACCCAGGAGGGGGCATCAGAGAACTCTTAAGATGCACACAAAATAAGAATCAATATGATTATTATGGTTATCTTAACATTTTGAATTGACTAGCAAAATAAGCAATCACTATGCTCTTTTCTGTAAAATGCACATTGTGCTCTTGTATTATTAGCTCATTTTCTTTACTGAAAGTGGAAATTGAATTATACTGGATTTAAGCCTTCCATCTGTCTCCCCATCTTTCTTGATTCTTCAACATCTGTCTCTCCACTTTCTCCTGGTCCCCAATGTCTACAGATGGACTCAATTCTCACCCATCACGCCTCTCCCTTCCTGTCCCTGAAAGAATCCTCCCTAGACCCTAACTTTTCAAACTACTTTGTCCATGCACCCTGCTTTCCAACCTTAGTAGTAAGATTGAATGATCCTTGTTTCCAGAGCCCATCTGGCTTACTTTCTTTTTATGTTAGCTTGCCTCTTTTTTTTTCTAAACCATCTGCCCATTACTTGCTTAGCTCCTACCTCTCTTATCATTCCTTCTCAGTCTCTTTCCCGTTTTACTCTGCTTATTCCTTAAATGCTAGGATTCCCCTGAAGTTTCATTCTTTGTCCTTTCTCTACACCAGAAGTCTGTGAAGCGTCTAAAACTGAAAACAAGTTTTCGTGATTTGAGACGGGACACTTTTCCCCCCTTGAGAAAGTAGCTGTAGCTTTCACATGCTCAAAAGGGCCCTTGGCTCTTTTAACAAGGTTAAGTGTCCCTGCCCTCACTCTGTCTCCTCCTCTTTGCCTTTGACCACCCATTTTATAGGCTAGCTGTTCCCATATCCATCTACAATTCTCACTAGGGGGAAAAGACGCCGACAGCGAAGAGAAGAAACCAAGATTCAAAGAAATGTTGAAGACTCCGAACAAGAAGAAATTGTACTGTACACATTTTGTGTCTGGCTCAGCTGATTCAATCCCGTAGAGGACCAGTTGACTCATTGTTGAGCGGGGGAGTCGGGGTGCCTGGCAGGATCATTACTTCAGGTTGTCAGGTAAGATTCCAGGAGGAATTGGTGAAATAAAGGCTGTATGTGCAAAAACCCTAGTTGCCAGGGGCGGAGGAGCGGCCGCGCCCAGTTCCTGGCGGAGATGATAGAAGAGAAACCCACAGGCAGCCGCACTGCCCACAGCTGCAGCGAAGCCAGTCTCTAGGTCTGCAATCACCCTTAGGGGCTACAAACCCCGCCCAGCATCGGCGGTGCCTTTGACGGATAGCCACCTTCTGCAATCATCTTCCAGTTCACTATAAACACTCTCCATTCTTCCCGCCTATCGCTTGCCTCTCCAAGCCAATCAGAAGAATGGGTGGGATCGTCCTTGGTTCCTTTTTTTTTTTAAAAGGTAGCCTGTGCGTCGCATTCCGGGGTGGGGGGAAAAAAAACCACCTCCCGAGCAAGGAGAAGGTGGAGCCCCTGTGATGGGCACGCAGTTCTACCAATGAGGCGCCCCAGACGCGCTAAGACCCGGTCGCCAAGGTGGGCGGGGCACGCGCGGGGCCCGGCCAATGGCGGCGGGGCGGTGAAGGTTGAGCTGCAGTTGGTAGGGTTAGTGTGAGAGGTGCGGCGGGGGAGGTAATGATGGTGGCGGAGGAGGAAGGCGGGGGAGGGGGTGCTGGGCGCTGAGCGGCGGCTCTGGCAGGATTTGGTAGGGTGGGGGACGGGTCGCGGAGCGATCCGTCAGGGAGGGGGCGGGCGTGAGGGCGCCGTCCGCCTGAGGGGCTGCACATCCCGGCTCCCGCGAGCGCCGTTGCTGGCTTGGCTGTTCCATGTGGCTCCGGCGGGGATGGAGGACTCGGTGGCGGCGGCGGCGGCTGCTGCTGCGGCGGCGACGAAGGAGCGGCTGTGAGAAGGGAACGGGGCTAGACTCAGCCCGACAGCGGGATTAGAGGTGTGAGGAGGGGGCGGGAATGGACGAGCGGCGGGGCCGGGGCTCGGGGTCCGGGCTGGGTCTTCTGGTATCGCCTGGGTGACAGGGACCACTGACGAGCCACCGCCTGCCTCCGCTGGGGGGGCAGGGGTCTGGGCTCCTGGCGTGAGGAGACTGGCCTCTGGCGGACTGTTCTCCTGAGGATGGGGGAGGGAGGCACCGCACCCCGCACCGTCCACTTGCCTAGCTGGTCATTGCTTCACGCCCAGGCAGGAGTTTCCATTTCCCTCCGGTTGGCAGCAAAGGAGCCTAAGTGGCCTGGAGCCGGGACATTGCCCTCTCTCTGCCTGGAGATTTCCCTCTACTCCTCGTTCCCCATCCATTTCCCCCCTCCGACTGAAAAACAGCATTCCTCCTGGCTCCCTAATTTATTGCAAGCAAATATTCTCGGACTTGGGGCCATTAATTATCGGCTGAAAAACAAAGTTTATTAAAAAACACTCCACTCCTCCCTTTGACTGGCGGTGGACATTTAACAGCATCCCTAGACTTTCCCGCTCTGCTCGCCCTTCTGTGATGCTAACAGGGGAGGTAGGGCCCGGAGTTACCATCTCTCTGGATTGTTGTTGATGCTGACTACCTGATGTGTCGCTCCACGTCTTCTGCGTGAATTGCAATTCCTTCCTTGGTGTCTTGCATCCTTGATGTTACTGGCTTTTGAGGTCGGTGTTTTGTTTCATTGTTTAAAAGACATGCAGATAACTGGGATGGTCTTTTGCAGCGTTATTTAACATGGTTGGTTAGTCACTTCTCATGGTTCTCTCCTCATATTCTTGCTCTTTTTGTCTTTGTTTTGCTTTTCAGTACTCCAGAATACGCATCATATAGCCCCTGAGGTGGCATGGTGATGTCTCCATGAGGGGAACCTCCTCCCATTCATCCTGTCATGTATATCATAGTGTTCTTGACTGGGCCATTCATTTAAGATGGGATTTACCCTGTGAAACAGGGAGAAGACTTATGGACCCCAAGCATCATTTCGAGTTGTAGTTGAGTTTTTAAAAGACATACATGCAAAGCTCCTTTGCTTTGGACCCTCTGCATTATTAAAGCTGCTGTATTGCTAATCCAGAACTGCTCCAGTGTATTGACTGATCATCATGGCTTCAGTTTGGAAGAGACTGCAGCGTGTGGGAAAACATGCATCCAAGTTCCAGTTTGTGGCCTCCTACCAGGAGCTGATGGTTGAGTGTACGAAGAAATGGTAAGATGTACCTGGGGGGTAGAGTTTGCTGTGTTGTGGTCTAAGCGTACTGTGGCCTAAACTCTGGGTCTTCTGATAGTAGATTGACTTTTCTATAGTGCACTAGTGTGTAGAAGCTGGGTGGGGTGCAGATAACTCTAACAAGTACTGTGCTGTGCACTGTTGCTGCTAGTGCCATCCCTGTGGATTTTAATTACTGCGCTTCAGTATGGCTCAGAGGACTGTAACTGTGAGAGCACACTAAATACAGTAGATTTGGTCTTGAGTTTATTCATCATTAGTGTTAAAATAACTTCGATTTTTATAATTTTAAGGAGACAAAGAATGGCTATTGAAATACTGTAAGCATGTAGGCATATGTTTTACTATAACAGGTATACGTTTTAATAGAGTTTTAATATAGAAGTCTACATTCTTGTGGGGTGATAGTAATCTATTTTATTTTATTCTGGTTTTTTCATTTTTCTTTGCTTAGGATAAATAATTTTTCATTATTTGATTAATGGAATGCCATCCACAAAACCTTAGAAATTCTTTTGTTAAATGCTTACTCAGGCAACTGTATTTTATTTTAATTGCCTAATGGGATACATTTCTTGGCCAGATTTAAGGAAGCAATTAGTGATGTTGGTCTGTGATTTGCTTCTTTCCACTTGAGAAGAATAAATATAGGGCTTTCTTTCCATTGCCCTGAATGATAAAGAACAAAAATATTTTATTTAGTGAGAGAAAAAAGTTAATTTTAAGCAAATGGTTGTTTGGGTTTTGATTTATTACAGTGATTAAGCAGTAATGGACTATTGCAAAATAAGTCCATTTCTTTGTTCATAGTACTGTAATGCATGTCTGTAATAACCTTTCTTTTTAACATCCTTTTAATTAAATTAAAAAAATAGCTTGCTCTATTCTAGAACTCTTACAGAATATTTGAATATTTATTTGGAACTAATTTCTGAATGCTTTTCTCTTCAACTTGTTAGGAATGTTATTTTAAAATCAATTTGAGAAATGCATGCACTTATTACCTACTTTATACCAGGTACTGTGGATTTAGGGTCCCTGTCCTCAAGGACTGTACAGTCCAGTGTAGGGAGTGTCACATGAAAAAATTCACTTTGAGAGATACAATAATATAAATATGTATGACATAAGGATTTTAACCTGTCTCCATCCTGTTGAGTATCTTTGACGACAGGTCATTTAACTTCTCTGTGATTCAAGTTTCTATAGCCATTAAAGGTCATAATGGTGCCACTTCATAGGGAGGGTAATTGTGAAGATTAAATGAGTTAATACATGTAAAATACTTGGAACAGTGTCAACATAGTGCCTAATAAATGCCGTTATTATGTACAGAGGTAGTAGAGGGGAAAACAATCAACTCTTCAAGGGTAGAGGATGAGTTCTTGGGATGGCTTCCTGAGATCTGAGCTGGGTTTTGAAAGATTCATAGTTGTCTAGGAAGCCAAATGAAAGAAGTGAAAGACTTTCTAGAATGAAGCAACAACCTATGCAGAAGCATGAAGGCTTACCTAGAATGGGATGTGCTGGAAATTCAAGTAGTATAGTTTGATATTAATGGGGTTTAAAGTGTACGATTGGGGGATGTGCAGTGAGATGAGGTTTGAGAGTCAGGACTGGAAGCATGTAAAGTTGTGTGCTGTTAATAAATGGCTTGGGCATTATTCTGTAGTGATAGGAACATAGTGGAAGGTTTTGTGTAGAAGAGATATTAGGTTTGCTATTGGAAGATCACCAGGACAACAGTGTAGAGTGAGGATCATAGTAAAAGGGTGACTGGAAGCAGCAATATTAGGGTAGCTGTTTTAATAAACAAGGGGAGACAAAAGGTTAGGACTAGGCAGTGGCAAAGGGAATGGAGAGAACTAACTAGACGAACACTTAGAACACAAAATGGATAGGATTTGGTGGTCTTTTCAATTGGGGATCTGGGAAAGATGGGGATGAGGGAGAAGAAAAGGTCTAGATTGACATCCAAGGTTTTGTGTTGGAAGTCTGGGTATACTTAACCAAGTTAGAGAAGGTCCTGATTACAGGTATTTCTTAACTTGGCAGTATACTGGGAACATCAACTTTAAGATGGTTAAATTTTAACCTTTTTCTTAAGGGAAATAGAACATTATCAGGTGATTCCTCAGTTAGAAAATCAGTTTCTTTCTCACAGTTTGCAACCTTCCTGGAATTTTTTTCCCCTTGAGCTTTTAAGTTATTAATTTTTAAATAACAATTTAAGTTATTGCTAATGTGTCTAAAGGTGAAAGCTACATTGAAAATTTAGCTTGATTACAGTTGGATAAATGGCTTGATTACTTTTAGGGATGGCCATTATGGTGTCCCTATTAAATCAGGTCTTATGATAGGATCTAGACTTAATACCAGACGCATTTGGATGTTCTAGAAGTATTGCAGGTATTAAATACCCCCAATACTTCTTGTATTAAGTCTTGGTTCAAGAACTTACATCTAGAACTTAATACCAGAATTATTAAGTATTCTGATATTCTAAGTTCTAGTGTTTCTAGAACTTAGATCAGGAATAAAAATGAGAGTTTTTCTTTTCATATGAGAAAAGGACACTATACCCTGGAGGTCCTATTCATCATTATTCCTTGATTGCCACATAAAGGGGCTGTAGCAAATTTAGAGATGATGGGGTTTATACCCCCTACTCTTGTTGTCCCTAGGTCATTTGATTATTAATTTTGGTTTAACTGATGTCGCTGTTGGCAAGTGGTAAGATTGGCCTGTGGAGATGAGTTTGAAAGAGTCATGTCATTTCTCTCTTTACTTTCTGTTCTGTTCTTTTATCGTCTGTAGGCTTTTAGATTTCAGAGAGAAATCTTTATGAGTTCTCAAAGGCTATACAGGTGTTCAAGGAAACTGTAAAAGTTGGCAAGTTGTGGTTATGATGATAATTTAAGTAGATTGCAAATTAAATTCTGGTAAGAGCTCTCTAATATATGACATGAATCATTATATATGAATACATATTATATTTTGCATGTATGTGTCTCCATTATCTACATATACGAGCATATTTTATCTTTGTATTTTTCCATCTAATTCTTAGTTGTGGTGGGAGGACTAAAAATATTGAAAGTGCTATTAACTTTTATGAATACATACTATATTTTACATGTATGTGTCTCCATTATTTACATATATGAACATATTTTATCTTTATATTTCTTCCACCTAATTCTTAGTTGTGGTGGGGGGGGACTAAAAATATTGAAAGTGCTATAAACTTTTCCCAAACAGTCATATATTTATTTCAGTTTCTTATTTTTCTATGTCATATAAGAATTCCTTTTTCTTGTTTTAAAATATAATTTAAATTATAATTTATATTTTAAATAGGCAATACAATCACATGGTTCAAAACTGTAGAGGTACAAAAAGGTGAATATATAACCCTGAAAGTAATTCTTCATTTTGTTTATTATTTCACACATCTTTGCCAACCTTGTGACCCCAGGATTTGAAAAGTTAAAAAAAGTAGCTTTTCTTAGTGTTTAAGTTTGTGACACTGGCCTGTTAGATAAAATATAAACGCTTTAATCTGATGTTCCAGGATATGTGTGACTGATCCCAGCTTAGTTTTCCAATTAGACATTAGAAGACACTTTGTTAACTTGAATTTATGAAAACTAAATTACATTAAGAAGTATTAATTTCAGATTCACTTCTTTGGACGGCTTAAGCAAGCATTTCTCTGTTGATCATGGAGTGATATAGAGATACATGAGCCTTGATGCAAATAACCTACTTTTGAAATAAATTTTACAAATAACAGAAAAAAGCATTAATTAGAAACAAACTTGGTATGTTTTGTGGGATATAGACTGTCATGAGTAAAAGCAGAAGCAGGGATACCAGTTAGGAGGTTATTGCAGTAATTCAAACAACAGAGTAGTAGGTGGTAAGAAATGGTCAGATGTGATGGCTGGGCGTCATGGTTCACGCTTGTAATCCCAGCACTTGGGGGAACCTAGGTCAGGAGTTCGAGACCAGCCTGTCCAATATGGTGAAACCCCGTTTCTACTAAAAAATACAGCAAATTATCCGGGTGTGGTGGCACATGCCTGTAGTCCCAGCTACTTGGGAGGCTGAGGCAGGAGAATCACTAGAACCCGGGAGGCAGAGGTTGCAGTGAGCCGAGATCATGCCACTGCACTCCAGCCTGGATGACAGAGTAAGGACTCTGTCTCAAAAAAAAAAAAAAAAAAGAAACGGTAAGATGTCACACACACACCCTTATACACACTCAGCACTACCACACTTTATTGAGGTATAATTTACACTTTTACATACAGTAAAATGCATCCATTTTAAGTGTACAGTCCAGTGAGTTTTGACAATTTTTTATACCCATGAAGCTAGATAATATATTTTTAAAGGTGTAGTTAACAGGACTTACTGATGGATTAGATATAATGTAAAGTAAGAGACAATTGATAATGATTAGATATGTTTTTGGCCTGAGCAACCAGGTGAATGTAATGTTAATTATAGTGATAGGGGAACACTTGGGAAGGAAAAGGTTTGATGTGAGGGAGAAATCAAGAATTCTGTTCGCTTTTTGTTTGGGACATCCAGATGGAGATCTTAATTAAGCAGTTAATTAAAAGAGTCTCAAACTCTGGGGAGAGAAGTGGCTGAATCCTAAGTAGTATTTAGAACCATGGGGCTATAGGAAACTTCCTATGCGTTAGTACAGATTGAGAAGAGGATTGAGGACTGAGCCTTGAGGCACTTCAGCATATAGAGGTGAGGAAGGAGAGGAGGAGCCAACAAAGGAGACAGGAAACAAGCAGTAGTGAGATAGGAAAATTAGGATAGCGTGTTTTCTAAGAAACCAAGTGCAAAAAGTGTATTAAGGGAGTATTTGGCTGTGTCATATACTGTTGAGAGGTTAAGCAAGGTGACCATTAGATTTGGCAAGGTGGAAAGAACTGATGATTTTGAGGACGGTTCAATGGAGTGGTGGAGAGGAAGCTTGATTAAATTGGCTTAGAGGAAAAGAAGTGATTACAGTGAGTATAGATTATTTTCTTGGAGCCTTTTGCTACAAAGTAGAGAACTAGGTAATATCTGAAGAAAGACAAGTGTTCAAGGTGTATTTTTTGCTTGACAGGTATTGCACCATGTGTAAATGCTGATGGAAATGATTGGTAGAGAAGGAAAAATTGATGTGGTGGAAGAGGAGGTAACCTTAGGAGAAAAGTCTTTGAGTGAGAGAAAGAAGAAAGGATCCAGAACACAAGCGGAAAGGTTGAACTTAGGTAGAAGCAGGGACCATTCATTGTTATAAGGGAAGAAACAGAGTACATGGGTAGAGAAGCAGATAGGTTGGTAGATTTGGTTGGGGAGGATATGGACATTCTGTTTCTCAGGGAAATAATATAAGAAATCGTCTGCTGGGAGGGAAGTGACAGACTTGTTGAAGAATTGAGGAGATGAGGTAAGAAGTCGTCAAAGTGAGAAAGAATTGACTAGGGAAATGTAGGGGTATTCCTGGGTAGTGGTGAAGACCTTAACTTTGTGATTATAAATGTTAAGTGAATGCAACCAGCAAGTTTGCGTATTTTAATTCAACTATGTTCAGTACTTGGGTATAGGCATAGAATAAGTAGAGTTGGGATTTGACCAGGATTGGATTTTGTCAGGAATGTATAACTGAGGGGAAGAGAGACAGAAATTGAGAGCAGATGTGCAGGAATGGTTTTAGTGATGAACCATGGAATATAAGCTGAAAAAGGAGGAAGATAAGTACGTGAAACATGGGACAGTCAGTGAAAAAATGAAAAGGATAATGATTGAGAGATTTTTAAAGAGGTTGAAGAATTGTTGGGGTTGGGAGCTGGAAAGATGGGAGGTGGAAGAGTATGAGATGCTTGATTCTGGAGGATGTGGTTAATGTTAATGACAAGATACTGGTGGTGTCCTTGGATCACATGTGCATATCTGTTTACAAAAATGAGCATATATCCCAATATATTTTTAATTAATATGCTGTATACATGAAATATGAGTATACTTTAACTTCCTTTAATAAATACGTTTAAAATAAATAAATTTAAGTAGAATTTCTTGCTGTATTTGAGTAGATAATCTTTTGCACCTTCCAGATATTCCTATCCCTTGTTAGAGACTATAGCTATTAGTATATGACCATGACAATTGGTGGTTGAGAGGAAATGGAGGAAAAGATTTTTGGGTATGAAGAGGGTGGTCAGGGAATTTAGAGGCCAATGTGTGGGCAGATTATCTGTGTGGCTCTTGAAGTTGCCAAGAATAATGGGAGGAGAAACATTTAAGATGGGGAGTCAGGTGCTAAAGTCTTTTTTTTTTTGAGACAGAGTCTTGCTGTGTTGCCCAGGATCAAGTGCAGTGGCTCATTGCAACCTCTGCCTCCTGGGTTCTAGTGATTCTCATGCCTCAGCCTCCCAAGTAGCTGGGATTACAGGCATGTACCACCACACCTGGCTAGTTTTTTTGTATTTTTAGTAGCGACAGGGTTTTGCTGTGTTGGCCAGGCTGGTCTCGAACTCCTGTCCTCAAAAGATCTGCCTACTTTGGCCTCCCAAAGTGCTGGGATTACAGGTATGAGCCATGGCACTGGCCTGGTGATAAAATCTTTAATGTATGAGGGGAGAGATGGGGCAGAAAGGTTCTATGACTGCAAAAAGGAGAAGTAAGGTAAGAAAGGTATTGTTCCCTAGTTTCTAGGCTTGCTTCTAGAGAGGTTAATTTGCAATACTTTCTATGTTGCAAGTTATGTGAATCTTGAACATCTTACTCCTTGAAACAAAATAGTGCAGTCTTCTTTTCTATATTGTAAGTTGTCAAAGGCATATGATTTTAACAAATACTACATTGATGTGGTACTTGTTTGTAATTTCATGATAGTGTCTTATGAACTGATTTTTTTTAAACATTGTAATTGTTACATATTGTGTTTTATCTAGATTTTAAGTCTTTATTGTATGTGAATAACAGCTTTACAAAATTCAATTGTGGTGAGTTCTTTAAATAATATAGCGGAGCCACTTAATGCCATAATTGGATATTGCTTTGCTTACAACATGATTATGTCTACACATGACTCAAAATATGCCTCTAGATCAAGAGCTGGCAAACTCTGGCCTGATCCAAACTGGCTCATTTGTAAATAAAGTTTTATTGGAATACAGCCATGCTCATTCATTCTTTTACTATTGTCTGGAGTTGCTTTTACACTGCAGTGGCAGAGTTTCAGTAGTTGCTGCTTCGATTGGGTTGCTGCAGAGTTTAAAATATTTACTATCTGGCCGTTTAAGAAAAAGTTTGTTCTCTTAAAAAAAGGGCCAGGCTTGGTGGTCCAAGCCTGTAATCTCTGCACTTTGGGAGGGACCAAGGTGGGAGGATCACTTGAACTCAGGAGTTTAGGAGTTCAAGACCAGCTTGGGCAACATGGTGAGACCCTATCTCTAAAAAAAAAAGAAGAAGAAAAAAAGAAAAAGTTTGCTGACTCTTGCTTTAAGTCATTGGAGTTACTTGCAACTAGTGTTTAAGGAATATAGAGTCTAGCACCTTTCTGTTTTCTCTGTGCTTAGGCTCTAAACTATTAATTTGGTCTTATTTTAGTCAAACTACATACGCAACAGAGAAGACCATTGTGCCTGTTTCCCAGCCTTATAGAAAGAAACTTTAGAGCAACTTCTGAGAACATTGAGGTCTGTGTATGTGCAAAATATATTTTCTGGCTGTGCGACCTTGGATGAATTATCTCTTAGTACCTCTTCTGTAGTGGAAGTGATAATAATAACATTACTTCCAGCATAGAGTTGTTTTGAAGATTAAGTAAGATAATATGTGTAATAAAGGGGTTAGAACAGTGTCTGACAGAGTAAGCACCCAGTAAATGTTAGCCATTGTTGTTATATTATAAGACAACTATCTAGAGAGAAAGGTTAGAGTAGGTGAGAAGAAGATTGTAAATATAACCTGAACTTTTAAGAGTGTTAGAGAAAGATGAGCTAGCACAGGTTGGAGTGACTGGGGAGGTAGGAGTAAACCAGGGAATGTGCAATCAAGTACAGTGCTGAAATGAGCTAAGTTTTGACAATACTTTTATTTTTGGGGGAGAGGAACTGTATATTTTTGCTTCTGGAGCAAAATCAATTCCTATAGTTTTTGTAACTTTATTTCCTTTTCATAATAATTTCAAGCAAATGTAGTGCTAAGAAAACTAGCTTAATTCCTCCAAAGTAGAATTAATTTGCCAGCATTTGTATATGCATGTCTGTGTGTTTGTATGTGTCCTGTGATCATGTTTTATGATAAGATATTTCTTTTCTTTTTTTTTTTTTTTTTTTGAGACAGAGTCTCACTCTGTCACCCAGGCTGGAGTGTAGTGGCACAGTCCTGGCTTACTGCAGCCTCCATCTCTTGGGTTTCAAGGGATTCTCCTGCCTCAGCCGCCTGAGTAGCTGGAACTACAGGTGTGCACCACCACACCCAGCTAATTTTTGTATGTTTTGGTAGAGACGAAGTTTCACCGTGTTAGCCAGGCTTGTCTCGAACTCTTGGCCCCAAGTGATCCACCCACTTCGACCTCCCAAAGTGCTGGGATTACAGGCATGAACCACTGTGCCCTGCTGAGCCACCATACCCAGCTGAGCCACCATGCCGAGCCGAGCCACCATGCCAGGCCATTTTATGATGTATTTTTTTTTAATATTTAAAAAATATATTATTTCTGAATTTTAAAGGCTACCCAGAATAAAGATTATATTTTCCAGATTTCCTTGCACTTGGCGTGGCCATGTAATTAAATTCTAATCAATGGAATATGAGGGGGAATTGATGTGTACAACTTCCAGTTAGAGTCTTTGAAAGGAATGAGCCTGACTTCCTCTTATCTGGACCCTTTCTTGCTAACTGGGATATGGACCCAGGAAGTATGATGATTTTAACTATGTCAATGAGATTGACGACTGGGGGATGATGGATAACAAGACTGAAGAAAGCTGGGGCCCCAATCATCAGGTTTCTTCCAGCCATACTACTTCTGAGCTGCCTAGTTTTTTTGAGGGAAAAATTTTCTGTCTTATTCAGCTACTGAATCTTTGAATGTCTTTGTTACAACAAACTAATCTTTACCCTAGCTAATGCATACTGTGCTTAATTAACGCTATTATCTCTAAGATAAAGTCCAAATTTCACATCTTGGAGTAAGAGAAGGTCTTGCTCTACACGCTATTTATCACTCTACCCTCTCTCATCATTCTCCTACTCCTACTCCCATTCTGAATTACGCTGAATTCATCATAAATGCCCTGGTTTCTTTCAGATCTTGGCCTTTGAATGTGGTCTTCTTGCCCCACCCATTCCTGCTCTACTTCCAGGATTTTCTGCCCCCAGCCCCCAACCTGAGAACCTCCCAGGCTTCTTCCCAAAGCATTTCTGAGAGAAGGTGTTACTGATTTTGGACAATTCTACTGCTTCAATCCCCTTTTCCTATGCACCCCTCGCCAAACAGAATCCATGGCTCTCTGCTAATCTTAGGGCCTATGAAATAAGCAAGGTCTATTCTGTAGATTCTAAGAGCTGGATAATTTTTTAAGGTGTAGAGAAGCATCTTTTTGCTAGAGGTTCTTCTTTGTATCTCTTATGGTCATTTTCATTCCAAAGCTATGCAACTGAGTCCACATTCCTTTGAGGGCAGATGGGCATTCCAAATAGATTGGTATTATGTGAACCATTTTTTTTCTCAGCTGATAATGGTGATACAGATGTGTCTCAAGCAGGTACTTAGTTTGCAAAGAAAAATAAATTCATTTATACTTTACCATCATCTTCAGCTATAAAGTAAAGGGTATTGTCAATAAATTTTATTGCCACAAAGTTGTTGTGAATGTCTTCCACTGGTTCAGCAGCCATCTTTATTCCTGCGACAAATAGTTTCTTGTGAGAGGCAGTGATCTGGAAGATCCGAGGTCCCTTTCCTCTTCCTGAGGCCCTTTGCTCCCCCTGGCAACTGCCTGGACAGGCAGCAATGGGTTGTTTCCCAGTGCTTTTCGTGCTCCTGGCTGCCAACTCTGGCTGCTAAAGCGGCTGCCACCTGCTACAATTTATGATGTATTTCTGTGTGACAATTGTTCTTTTCCTTTTTCATTATCTTTTATAATGACAGGGGTCTCACTATGTTGCCCAGGCTGATCTTGAACTTCTGGTCTCAAGCGACCCTCCTGCCTTGGCCCCTGAAAAGTGCTGGGATTACAGGTGTAAGTCACCATGCTCAGCCACAGTTTTTCTTTAAATATTTTTTTTCCTGTCATGATTTTAAAGAAATGAACCCAGGATCTTTTTGTAGTGTGTAATTTTCATACATTGTTTTGGTATCAAATCTTAGTTTACATACTTTAAAAGTTGATTTCTAAAATGAAATTTTAAGGGATTATGTGAAGAGGTTCTGTTCTTATGATTTAATTTAGTTTCACATGAGTTTTGCAATTAAAATGCCCAGGGAACTTAAGATTAGGCATTTCTAGAAATGTGCTATTGATGCATCAAATGTGTTTGTTCCAATTTTTTGGGAAATTTCAACAAAAGAGCCACTGAACTTGTTCATTGCATGATATAAAAATAGTTCAGGAAAAATTGCACAAAACATTTTGAATACTCAGTAGGAATGTTCATATTCTACATTAGACCTTTTGCATATTTGTTAAAAGGAGTGGAACTGAGCAGTGAAATTATGGCAGGATGTCATTATACCTGGTATTTGTCTTATGTATCAATGTTACAGTGATATTTTTAGGCTAAAAAGGCACCTAATGATTTTCTTTAGTAAATTTGGTTTATTAAAAAATTTCTTGGTTTTATTAATCTGAGTATTGTTATTTTGAAAATAGTTTTAATGAATTTTTTTTAAACTATAAAAATTGCCTTTAATTCAAAAAAATTATCACTTTAAAATTTGATACCCTGCCTATGTCCACAAGAGTTTGACAGCCTAAGAATTTAAAATAATACCATGTTGACTAATTTAGAGATATAAATAGAATGATGGTCTTACAGGAGCAGAGAGAGCACATATTACCAGGCACTTGAGAGGAGTTAGTTGCTGCTATTGGACAGTGGATTTGGTTCTGAGTTTATTGGCAACCAAGGCAAAAAGGGAAGCACTTTGGCTCATGTAATAGTCCTCCTGGTGAAAGAATGTATATAAATTTGTTTCCAGAGATTTTCTTAGACCTTAATCCAAAGAGGATTTTTATTATGAAAATAAAATATGGCACTAGATAAAATCTCCAACTCCAAAAGACTCAGAACCACTGTTAAATTAGATAATGTTTATGTCGACCTTTCATGAAGACTTTTTATGACAGAATATGGCTGAGGAACCTCGTTTTCTGATCATCTAATTTAAACCAAGGGCACCACTTGCGAAATTTAGAAGAATGGAAATTTAACATAAATCATTTAGTTTTGTGCTAACACAAAGGGAACTAACTATATGTGGCCATTTACATCGAAATTTAAATAAAATAAAATAAAATATAAAATTCAGTTCTTCAGTTACAGTAGCCACATTTCAAATGCTCACTAGCCACATGTGGCTAGGTTACCTACCATGCTGGATAGTGCAAACATGGAACATTTCCATCACCACAAAAAGTTTACTGGACAGTGCTGATTTAGCCATTGCTTCCCAAACTGATTATCTTTAGAACTGCTGGGGGGTGCTTTGCAGATACGGAGATTTCCGTATTTCCTAGGAAGTCCTGATTCTGTAGGTTTGAGATAGTGATGGCAAATCTGTCATTTTAGAAGTTACCCAGTTGCTGAAGAGTATCAAATTAGGTCTTAGAACTAACATATTTGATTCTTTCTTAAAACTCTGGCTGAAACAAAGCTTCGGCAGGTGCTGGATGATAGTTCTATTGGTATTCCAAAAATGTTTATTGACTTGAAATTTTGAGTTGAATTTTTTTCTTCTTTCTTTTCTTTTCTTTTTTTTTTCTTTTTTTTTTTTTTGAGAGGGAGTCTCGTTCTGTTGTCCAGGCTGAAGTGCAGTGGCACAATCTTGGCTCACTGCAACGTCTGCCTCCCAGGTTGAAGCGATTCTCTTGCCTCAGCCTCCTAAGTAGCTGGGACTACAGGCGCGTGCCACCAAGTCTGGCTAATTTTTGTATTTTTAGTAGAAATGGGGTTTCACTGTATTGACCAGGCTGGTCTCAAACTCCTGACCTTGTGATCACCCACCTCAGCCTCCCAAAGTGCTGGGATTACAGGCGTGAGCCACCGTGCCCAGCTTAAGTTGAAAATTTTTACAGTGGTTGAACTAATTTGTGATTTTCTTTTCTGTTTAAAAGTGAGAGCATGTATTTTAGCTATGCCATTTTAGCTGTCAAAATTAACAAACATTTGAACAGTTTCATTTATTCATTTAAAGACAAGACTAGATTGGCCTCTTCCATATAAGCAAAGACTGTTGAGAGATAGCTATTCTGCCTGTTGAGGTAGAGTAATTTTTTTGAGACAGGGTCTCACTCCTATCACCCAGGCTGGAGTGTAGTGGTGCAGTCTTGGTTCCTGGGCTCAAATGATGCCCCTCACCGCTGCCTCCTGAGTAACTGGTATGACAGGTGTGTGTCACCACACCTAGCTAAGTTTTTGTAGAGGCAAAGTTTCACCATGTTGCCCAGGCTGGTCTTGAACGTGGGACTGAAGTGATCCACTTGCCTTGGCCTCCCAAAATGCTAGGATTACAGGCATGAGCCACTGTGCCTGACCAGAATAATTTTTTTTTAAGAAAAGTTTTGAAACTTTTAAAGTACTTGCATTATTGTTGTACTCCAGACAACATCACTAGTAGATCTGCTCATTTTTTTCTCTGAAGCCTGTCTTAATTCTCACGTTGATTTTTCTATTCCAATGCCTTGTTTCTATCCTTTGCTATCTTTTGCCAAGGGCCGTGATTTGCAAACTGTGCCAAGGAGCGCAGAGCCACTGCAGAGGACTCACAAGGGAGCTAAGAGATGTTTAACAATTTTGAAGGAAACATAACAGCATCTCTTGGAAACCACACAAAGTATAGTTGGTCCTCCCTATCTGGGTTCTCCATCTATGGATTCAACCAACTGTGGATTAAAATATTTGAAAAACAAAGTTGTGTCTGTATCAAACATGTACTTTTTTTTTTTGGTCATTCTCTAAATAATATAGTATAACAGTATTTACATAGCATTTACATAGTATTAGATATTATAAATAATCTAGAGATGACTTTAATATATACAAGAGGATATCCATAGGTTATATGCAAATACTATGGCATTTTTTGTAGGGACTTTAGCATCCTCAGATTTTGGTATCTTCAGGAGGTCCTGGAAAAAGTCCTCCACTGATACTAGGGTATGTCTGTACTAGCTTGAGGTAGTTCAGTTTCAAAGTTAGATTGCTACATTCCATTCAATGATATCACATTTTTGCAAAGCTGGGCTTATGGCAGTTGCTATGACAAAAAGCAAATATCATGTGAAAATCTGTGTGGAACAGGAAATTAGGGAGGCAGTGTCCAATCTAATTCTCAAACTTGAATGTCCAAAGCAGGTGCTAAGTTTTTAGGACATATATCCTTCTTAAGTTGTTTGGACCCAACTACTTAATAAACAAAATGGTTAGGTATTTCTTTTGGCCTGGGGGTGAAGGAGTCTGTGAAAAAATTATACATTAAGGGCTTTATACACCCAGAAAGTTTGCCAACCTCTAGTGTAGGCTTTTGTGATAGCACTTAATGCTTTCCTATCCCTTTCTGGTCCTTTGCCTATATTACTGCCATAGTTATCCTTCTAAAATTAACCCTCCATAGTTCCTTTATTTATAGAGTATGTTTAGTATGACAATTTTAATCTGTTAAATATGTCCTTATTCTATTTTACTAGTCTTCTTCCAGCCATTTTTTTTAAGATTCTGAAATCTTGTTTTTACTACATGCAAAGAGTTTCTCTCAAATTTTATCTTTTATTGTTCTTTTTCCCTCTCCAAAATCATTAAATGTAGAAAGCCATGTAGTAAAACCCTCTCAAAGTAACTTAATTGAAACTAGATTTATTCATTTAATAAGTGGGTCTAGAAATCAAGTTTAATGGTTCAGCTTTAGTTTGAAGAGTACTCTAATTTGCAAAATTACTTTAAAAAATTGGTTAATTCATTTATTTTGAAACTTTTTATGGAAGTAATTTTAAGATTACAGAGAATTGCAAAGATAGTATAGAGCAGGGGTATAGAGCAGGGGTGTTCAATCTTTTGGTTTCCCTGGGCCACACTGGAAGAGGAATTGTCTTGGGCGACACATAAAATACAATAACACTAATGATAGTTGATGAGGTAAAAAAAAAAATCCCTGCATAGATTTCATAATGGTTTAAGAAAGTTTGTGATTTTATGTTGGGCCGCAGGTTGGACATGCTTGGTATAGTTCTTATATATCACATCATCCAGCTTTTTTGGGTAAAATTTGAATAAATAAATTTACCATTGTTATTTATCAAAACTAAGAGATTAATGTTAGTATACTATTATTAGGTAAGCTACAGACTTTATTCGATTTCACCAGTTTTTTCACTAATATCCTTTTTCTGTCCAAGGATGTGATCCAGGATACCACATTGCATTTAGTTGTCATATCTCTTCTAATCTGTAACAGTTTTTAGTCTTTGTTTTTCATGACTTTGTTAGGTTTGCCAAGTGCTGGTTATTTTGTAGAATGTCCCTCAAATTGGGTTTGTTTGATGTTTTATGATGATTAGACTGAGGTTATGGAATTCGGGTAAGATACCACAGAGGTAAAGTTCCCCCAGTCCTGTCACATAATATCATATATCACATGATATCAACATGACTTATCATCACTGGTGATATTCACCTTGATTACTTAGTCGATGGGGTTTCTCCACTGTAAAATTACTATTTTACCTTTTCATATTTTATGCATTAGAAAGCAGTTTCTAAATCCAATATACACCCAGGGAGGAGAATTCAGTTTCATCTCCTGGAAGGAGAAGTATCAAAGAATATTGAACATATGTTACAACTACCACAGAACTAATAAATATTGGTGGGAAGATTCTTTGAGGTTATGTAACTATCCTATTTCTCTTTAAAGTTTTGGCCACCAATTTAAAATTCATCATTAGATTTTGCTTGTAGCAATCGCTACTGTGTCCTAATGATAATTTTCTGTTTCCTTTATTCCTTCTACATTTATTTTTGGAAATTTTCTGTAAGGAAGATTTGTCCTTTATTCCCCATTTATTTATTCAGTTATTTATTCATATCAGTGTGTACTTAATGGTTATTTATAAAATAACTTTTTCATATCGTTACTGCCTTTTGTACAGAGGTTCTGACAGGAGGTACATTTTGTTTTAAAAGAACCCTTTCTATTTTTTAAAAATATCTTTATTTTTTAATAATTTCAGACTTACAGAAAAGTTGCAAACACAATACAAAGAATTCCCATATACATTCCCCCCCCAATTCCCAAGTGGCAACATTTTACCATATTTACTTTTTCATCTCTCTTAAGCTCTTTTGTATGTATATTTTTTTCTTAACATTTAAGAGTAAGTTGTACCATAGTGCCCCTTTACCCATAAACACTTCAGTGTATATTTCTTAAAAATAGGGATTTTTTTTTTAAAGCATAACCATAGTTTGCCAAAATCAGGAAATTTACATTTGTATGTAATACCATTACTTAATATATAAACCTAATTCAGTTTTATCCAATTATCCCAAGAATTCCATTTATAGCAAAAGAAGAATTTTTTCCTCCCTAAACCAGGATCTAATCCTAGGGCCATATGTTACATTTAGTTGTCACATCTCTTTAACCTCCTTTAATCTGGTAGAATTCCTCAGTCTTTGTTTTGACACTTGACACTTTTAAAGTGTCAATTCACCTTGGCACTTTTGAAAAATGTTCCTCAGTTTGGGTTTGTCTGATATTTACTCATAATTAGGTTTAGGTTATGAATACTTTGTGGTAATACCAAAGTGAAGCTGTGTATTCACTGCATTTGGAGTCACATGATATTGATTGGTCCCATTATTAATGATGATAGTCTTGATCACTTGGTTAAAGTGTGGTCTGCTAGGTTTCTCCATTGAAAGTCACTGTTTTTTTCCTTTGTAGGAAGATACTTTGAGACTATGTAAATATCCTATTCCTTCTTTTTTTAGATTTTTCTTTTGTTGTTGTTTTTAACTTATTTTAAGTTCAGGGTACATGTTTATGTTTGTGATATAGGTAAACTTGTGTCATGGCAGTTTGTTGTACAGCTTATTTCCTCATCCAGGTATTAAGCTTACTACCCACTAGTTACTTTTCTTGATTCTCTCCTTCCTCTCACCCTCCATCCTTCAGTAGGCCCCAGTGTTCCCTTCTATGTGTCAGTGTGTTCTCATCATTTAGTTCCCACTTGTGAGAATATGCAAGAATTGGTTTTCTGTTCCTGTGTTAGTTTGCTAAGGATAATGGCCTCCGACTCCATCTATGTTTCTGCAAAGGATTGATCTTGTCCCTTTTTATGGCTGCATATACTCCATGATGTATATGTACCACATTTTCTTTATCCAGTGTATCATTCATGGGCATTTAGGTTGATTCCACGTCTTTGCTATTGTGAATAGTGCTCAGTGAACATACATGTGCATGTGTCTTTATGATAGAACACTTTATATTCTTTTGGGTATATACCCACCCAGTAATGGGATTGGTAGGTTGATGGTATTTCTGATTTTAGGTATTTGAGGAATTGCCACATTGTTTTCCACAATGACTGAACTAATTTATATGCCCACCAACAATGTGTAAGTGTTGCTTTTTCTCCACAACCTTGCCAGCTTCTGTTATTTTTTGACTTTTTAATAATAGCCATTTTGACTGGTGTGACATGGTATCTCATTGTGTTTTGATTTGCATTTCTCTAATGATCAGCAATGTTGAACTTATTTTCATATGCTTGTTGGCCACATGTATATCTTCTTTTGCATTGGCTAAGGTATTTTATGTCCAATTATGTGGTTGATTTTAGAGTATGTGCCATGTGGTGATGAAAAGAATGTATATTCTGTTGTTTTGGGATGGAGAGTTCTGTAGATGTCTATGAGGTCCATTTGATCTGGTGCTGGGTTCAGGTCCTGAATAACTTTGTCAATTCTCTGCCTCAGTGATCTAATACTGTCAGTGGGGTGTTGAAGTCTCCCACTGTTATTGTGTGGGAGTCTAAGTCTCTTAGAAGGTCTCTAAGAAATTGCTTTATGAATTGGGGTGCTTCTATCTTGGATGCATATATATTTAGCAGTGTTAGGTCTTCTTGTAGAACCCTTTACCATTAGGTAATGCCCTTCTTTGTCTTTTTTAATCTTTGTGATTTAAAGGCTATTTTGCTTGAAATTAGGATTGCGGCGACCCAGAGTGGTGGTACTTGGAGTTACTGTCTGGTTCTCCAAGAGGTCCGAGCACACTGCAAAAGCTTTTCCTTGCAGATTTATCAGAATGAGGCTGCAGGCCCCACGCAGACTCCTGGAGCTGGCAGCACAGAGCCTGCTGAGAGACCTGTACTTGTACACCTCCACTCTGGATGAGCTGCCCGGGGAGGTCTTCCCCTGGGGGAACGGACTGCACTCTGGAGGCAGCAGTGGCTGGGTAGGGTGCATGCACATGGGTGGCTGGTGGAGCAAGGAACCAAAACTTGCCCACGCACACATGGCCAGCAAAGTGATGTAGGGGGTTGTCATGAGTGGGGGTGGGGTTCTTTATGCAGCTTTCCACTCTGTGCCTTTTAATTGGGGTATTTAGTCCATTTACACTCATGGAGGCCTTCAGCAGCAGGTGCTATGAGGTTCTACAGGCCATGGTACAGTCCTGGCCCTTCCCCCACCTCCCTCTGGGGTCCCTGATGAAGACACCTCATCTGGAGACTTTGCAAGCTGTGCTGGAGGGACTTGATTCACTGGTGTACATGAAGGTTCACCTCAGGAGGTGGAAACTTCAAGTGCTGGATTTTCGAGATGGTGATGAGAATTTCTGGACCACATAGTCTGGAGCCAGGGCCTTGTCCTGCTCCCCCAGAGGCCGTGAGTAAGAGGCAGACAGTGGAGGACTGTCCAAGGACGGGAGAGCATGAGCCCTTGATGGTGTTCATACATGAGCCCTTGAAGGTGTTCATAGACGTCAGCCTCAAGGACAGTGCCTTGGATGAATGGCTGAGCTATGTCTGTGGCTGGATTCACGACAAAAGAGGTTTAGTACGGCTGTGTTGTAGTAAGATACAGAATTACTCAATGCCAACTTCACATTTCAGAAAAGTATTGGAAATGGTATACCCAGACAGTATCCAGGAGTCGGAAGTCCAGAGAAAGTGCTCGCTGAATAGACCAGGAAAGTTTGTCCCTTACCTGAGCCAGTTAAGCGAGCTTCACAAAGTCTTGGTAGCCTTCGGTTATGATCATGAGTTAACCGTGTGTGCCCAACAGCAGTTGGCGCCTGATTTGGAAACTCCATCCCTCAGCCTGGGCTGCCCTGAGATGCTTTTTATAAGAAACGTCAATCATATCAAAGAGCACTGGGACCACCTGCACAGGGTTTTCAAAGATCTGATGGAGAAAGCTGGAAACCATCATTCTCATCAAGCTGACACAAGAACAGAAAAACAAACACTGCATGTTCTCACTCAAGTGATGAACAATGACAATGTTCATCATTGATGTTGAGCAATGAGAACACATGGACACAGGGAGGGGAACATCACACATGGGTGCCTGTCGGGGGGTGGGGGTTTGGGGAAGGGATAGCAGGGGGTCTGGGGGATAGGGGAGGAATAGCATTAGGAGAAATACCTAATGTAGATGATGGGTTGATGAATGCAGCAAACCACCATGGCATCTGTATACCTATGTAACAAAACTGCACGTTCTGTACAAGACTGGACGAGGAAAATGTGGCACATATACACAATGGAATACTGTGCAGCCATGAAAAACGACGAGTTTGTGTCCTTCGTAGGGACATGGATGACTCTGGATACCATCGTTCTCAGCAAACTGACACAGAACAGAAAATCAAACACCAAATGTTCTCACTCATAGGCGGGTGTTGAACAATGAGAACTCATGGGCACAGGGAGGGGAGCATCACACACTGGGGTCTATTGAGGGGGACTAGGGGAGGGACAGTTGGGGGATAGGGAGGTTGGGGGAGGGGATAACATGGGGGAGAAATGCCAGATATAGGTGATGGGGATGGAGGCAGCAAACCACATTGCCATGTATGTACCTATGCAACAATCCTGCATGATCTGCATATGTATTCCAGAATATAAAGTACAATTAAAAAAATTAAAAAAAAAAAGAAAAAGAAATTAGGATTGCAACTTTTGCTTTTTTCTGTTTTCCATTTGCTTTGTAGATTTTTCTCCATCCCTTTATTTTTAGCCTATGGGTATCATTGCATGTGAGATGGGGCTCTTGAAGACAGCATGCAAATTAGTCTTGGTTCTTTATGCAGCTTTCCACTCTGTGCCTTTTAATTGGGGTATTTAGTCCATTTACACTCAAGGTTAATATTGATATGTGTGGATTTGATCCTATCATCATGATGTTAGCTGGTTATTATGCAGACTTGTGTCATTGCTTTATAGTGTCAGTGGTCTGTGTACTTAAGTGTGTTTTTGTAGTGGCTGGAAACAGTCTTTCCTTTCTATATATAGTGTTTCTTTCCTTTAGGAGCTCTTGTAAAGCAGATCTTGTGATAATGAATTCCTTTAGCATTTCCTTGTCTGAAAGGATTTTATTTCTCCTTCTCTTATGAAGCTTAATTTGATGAGATATGAAATTCTGGGTTGGAATTTCTTTTCTTTAAGAATGTTGAATTTGGGCTCCCAGTCTCTTCTGGCTTGTAAGGTTTCTTCGGCTGAGAGGTCCACTGTTAGTCTGATGGGATTCCCTTTGTAGATGACCTGACCTTTCTAGCATCTTTTGTTTCATTTTGACCTTGGGGAATCTGATGATTATGGTTCTTGGGGATGATCTTCTTGTGAAGTATCTTACTAGGGTTCTCTGCATTTCCTGATGAATATTGGCTTCTTGAGCTAGGTTGAGTAAGTTCTCATGGATGGGATTCTGAAATATTTGTTTTTCGAGTTGTTTGCAACTCATCTCTTTCAGGGATACAGGTGAGTCATAGATTTGGTCTCTTTACATAATCCTATATTTCTTGGAGGCTTTGTTTGTTCTTTTTCATTCTTTTTTGTCTATTCTTGTCTGTCTTATTTCAGAAAGCAGTCTTCAAGCTCTGAGAGTCTTTCTTCCACCTGGTCTGTTCTGCTGTTAGTTCTTGTGACTGCATTATGAAATTCTTGTAGTGTGTTTTTCACCTCTGTCAGATTGGTTGCATTCTTTTCTATACTGGTTATTTTGTCTTATCAGCTCCTGCATTGCTTTATTGTGGTTCTTAGCTTCTTTGGATTGAGTTTCAGTGTGCTATATCTCAATGATCCTTGTTCCTATCCATATACTGAATTCTATTTCTGTCACTTAGCACTGGCTTAATTCAGAACTCTTGCAGGAAAGGTGGTGTAGTTGTTTGGAGGAAGGAAGGCACTCTGGTGTTTTGAATTGTCATAGTTCTTTTGTTTGGTCCTTTTTCATCTTTATGGGTTGATGTTTCTTCAATCTTTGAAGTTGCTGACCTTTGGATTTTTTTTTCTTTTTATCCTATTTGATGACCTAGAGGAGGGGTCCTTAACCCCTGGACCATGGACTCGTACCAATCTGTGGCCTGTTAGGAACTGCACTGCACAGCAGGAGGTGAGTAGCGGGCAGGCAGGTGAGTGAACATTACTGCCTGAACTCCACCTCCTGTCAGATCAGCAGTGGCATTAGATTCTCATAGGAGCACAAACCTTATTGTGAACTGCTAATGCAAGGGATATAAGTTGTGTGCTCCTTATGAGAATCTAATGCCTTCTCCCACCTTGCATGGAAAAATTATCTTCCATGAAGTTGGTTCCTGGTGCCATAAAGACTGGGGGACTGCTGACCTAGAGGGCTCAACTGTGGTATCAGGTGGATTCATTTCTGACTTCATTTCTGGAAGATTTTTGGGGGCCAGTGCTCAGCTTCCAACTCCTGGACTGTGTGCCTGAACTCTGGGGGGACTTGTATCAGTCCTGACTTTGTTCTCTGGCTCCTCGGGGTTAAGAATCCACTGTGCTACGTGGCGGTGAGTTGGGGCTCCAAGGTGCTGGGTGGTGTCGGCCAAAGTGTTTTGTAGTGTGGTGACAGTAGTATTCATTCATTGTTTATTTGAGCCTCATTTGCATGTGCCTCATTTGCATATGCCAGCAGCAGCAGCTGTGGTGGGGTGGTGGGGTGCATGCTTGTTGGTTGCAGCAGTGTGCTAGTGGGAACCAGGGTGCCTGCCTCCAAGCCAGTGTTCACTGCAGTGCTAGAGGCAACCCATTGGTAGGGGTGTGGGGGCACCCTGCTGGCAAGTGTGCATACAGTCATATTGGAGGTGGTGTTGGTATAGGGTGGGGCACTGGCAGGCACAAGTCTGTGTGCACTCTCTATGCACTGCATTCAGGGGTGGTTATTCAGGGCAGCAGGGAGTCTGCTGTTCTCTGCCTGGTTTCACTCCCACGGTAGTGTTGGCACAAAGGCGGGGTGCTGGTGGGGGGTGGAGTTGGTTGGCTCTGTGCCTGCCAGGGCTCCGACTGAAATAGTGGTTGGCAGAGGATGGGGAACGGACTGCACTCTGGAGGCAGCAGTGGCTGGGTAGGGTGCATGCACATGGGTGGCTGGTGGAGCAAGGAACCAAAACTTGCCCACGCACACATGGCCAGCAAAGTGATGTAGGGGGTTGTCATGAGTGGGGGTGGGGGTGGGAGCTACAATGTGGGGGAGGAAGCAGGTGGGCTGGTGCCTGGCTGTGAGGGCCGCCCTGCTGGAGCTGTCTACCAGTCAAGCACTGTTGCCAGTGTAGGAGCTATGTATGATGTGGGCCCCTAGGGCGCTCAAGGCTGCTATGCAAGCAGGTGTGGACAGGCTGGGGGCACTCAGGTTGGACTGATCTTGTCTGATGGGCAAGACTGCCCTGCAGAGTTCAGGTCCAACAGTTCCTCTAGGGCTAAAGTCTTCTATGGGAGCAAGTCAAGCCTAGGAGGATGGCCAACCCTGCTCATGTTCTGTTATAGATGCTCCCTCACCAAACCCTCTGAGCTTCACATCAGCTGGCTTACTGCCCCTACCACTTCTCTAAGCAGCTCTCCATGCTAACTCCAGTGTCCGTGGTGGTCAAGGGGTTTCCTATTGCCAGGATTCCAGAGGTCAGTGGTGAGAATGGGTGGGTTTCTCCTTGCCAGTTGAACTCACCCAATCCCCTGGAGTCCTTGGGGGCCTGGAATGACTACTGGTTTGTGGTAGGTAGCCCGGTGCTGGGTTTCCAGCTTCGCCCCCTTCAGCCAGCTTCTGTGTCTTCCCTCTGTCTGCTCTCAATGCTTTTCCTCTGAAGATCTGTTAGGAGTGTGCCAGTCATCTCAATCCCTTCATGGCAGCTATTCTACCTGGCTGCTCTAGTCGGCCATCTTGCCCTCACATCCCATTCCTAATCAGACTTTTACACATTAGTGTTAGGATTCAGTATGGTTTTGTTTTTCTTTTTTCTTTTAGACTAGTTAAGTGCACTAGTGAGAAAGGGAAAAAGAGTAGAACAAGGAGTTCAATCTGTAACTGACGATGAACAATCCATTGAGGTAACTCACTACCCGCCTGGTTTTGTTTTTAATTTGAAGCATAGATTCATTTGTTTTTATTTATATTTCATACTATAAAATCCCCCCATCCTTGTTGAACTAATTAATGCAATTTTAATGTCGTTTCCCCACGTAAGAGCTATTTTTAAAAGTATCTCTCCCACATCCTGATTATCCTATTCCCAACTCTCTATCCTTTCCACCTTGTTCCACCCAACTCTGAATGTAACTAGTTTTGTTTTTCTGGGTTTCGTTTCTTCTTCTTTTTCTTTTTTTTAAAAACAGATTTATTGAGGTGTAACTCATGTACTAAACAGTTTGGCCTTTTAAAATGTACAATTCAATGGTTTTTATTGTATTTCTAGAGTTGTGCAACCACAGTCACTATCTAATTTTAGAACATCTTCATTAAAAAATCCCATACCTGTTAGCAGCCACTCCATTTTCCTCTGGTTCCCTCCCCCACTTATCTCCAGGCAACCACTAATCTAATTTCTGTTCTCTCTGGATTTGCCTATTCCAGATACTATATGGTCTTTTGTGACTGGCTTCTTTCACTTAGCATTATGGTTTCAAGGTTCATCCATGTTTAGCAAATATCAATACTTCAGTCCTTTTTATTGCTGAATAATCTACTATTTGGGTATATTACGTTTTATTTATCTATTTGTCAGTTAATGAACATTTGGGCTTTTTCCACTTTTCTGCTGTTATGAATAATGCTGCTGTGAACATCTGTGTCTTGGGAATGTTACAGATCACAGGCTCTTTGGCTCCCTGTATAACAAAACTTAATGTAGGGGCAAGTAGATATCTCAGACAAGGCTGTATTTTGGGGCTTGCAGTGAGCACAAGGGAGACAATAGAGGTGCAAGGACTGTCTAGCTGACTCTGTGAAACAGCCATTAGGGAATTTTTTGTTAGACAAAGTGTGGGAATTGACATCCCGGTGAGAGATGCAGGCTGGGTTGGGCAAAGCATGTGAAGGGTGAGGTATTTGGGTCAGCATATCTGGTTGTGATATTTATCTTGAATATTGGATGACCTGGTAGTCTGGCCAGAGGCAACAAGGCTTAAATTAACTGTTAAGCCTTCTTTCCTGAGGTGGGACACTCCACAACCTTGGTTTGATATTTAGATTTCCTAAGGCCAGTTCCTGGAATTCTTTAAGTAAAAGGCATGGTTAAACATTATGAAGAAGGAACTGTGTCCCATTGCTATTCTATCTTGGGTATATACACCTAGAGGTGGAACTGCTGGATCATGTAGTAACTAACTTTTTGAAGAACCACCAAACTGTTTACCAAACGGGCTGCATCATTTTACATTCCCACCAGCAATGTGTGAAGGTTCCAATTTCTTCATTTCTTTACCGGCACATCTGATTGTCTATCTATTTAATTTTAGCCATTTAAGTACATGTGAAGTGTTACATCATTTTGGTTTTGACTTGGGTTTCTCTAATTGCTGAAACATGTTGAGCCACAATATTTTCATATGCTTATAGAACATTTACATGTCTTTTTTGGAGAAATGTGTATTGTAATATTTGCCCATTTTTAATTGGAACATTTCTTTTTAGTGTTGTAAAAATTCTTTATATATTTAGGATATAATACACTTATCAGGTATGTGACATGCAAAGCATTTCTCTCATATTGTGAGCTATTTACTTTCTTGGTGGTGTTTTTTAAAAAGGGTTTAATTTTTATGAAGTATAAGGATCTATAAATACATTAATCATATATCTATCTTTTATTTTGTTACTTGTACTTTTGGTGTTGTCTTCTTAGATTTTACCTAATCCAAAGTCATAAATATTTACTTATTTTTCTAAAAAAGAGTTTTATAATTTTAACTCTTACATATAGTAAGAGTAAGTCTGTATTTTGAGTTAATTTTTGTGTATGGTATAAGGAAGATGTCTACCTTTATTCTTTTGTATGTGAGTGTTTACTTCTGACACCATTTGTCTAGTCTGGTTATTTTCTTCCTTTGTTTCTTTTTGCATGAATGTGCAGATATATGTACTTATAAAAATTTTATTTATTTTACCTATACAAAAGAAGTAAGACAATACAATCAGTACTTTCACTTTGCTTTTTCACTTTATACATTCTGGAAATCATTCCATATCAGTTCATAGAGTTTGTCTTTATTCTTTTTTTTTTTAATTTTTCAACAGCTACAAAGTACTATCTTTGTGATACACCATAGTTTATCCAACTGTTCTCTTATGTGTGGGCATTTAGATTGTTCCTAATATTTTGCAAATACAAACAATGCTTTATTGAGTAGCCTTTGTGTTTGGGAGTAAATTCCTAGAAATGGAATTGCTGTGTCATAAGATAAACACATATGTAGTCTTGTTAGATATTGACAAATTTCTCTCCGTGAGAGTTTTATCAATTTGCCTTCGTACCAGAAATATATGAGAGTGCCTGTTTCCCCACAGCCTCAAGTACCGAATTTGTTGTCCTGATGTTTTTGCCAAAGTGAGAGGTGAGAAATGGTATCTTGCGTAGTTTAATATGTACAGGCATACCTCAGAGATATTGTGATCTTAGTTCCAAACCACTGTAATAAAGCAAATATTGCTATAGAGATAGTCACACAAATTCTTTGTTTTCTCAGTGCATATAAAAATTGTGTTATTTATTGCCTACTGTTCTATCTAGTTTTTGGTCTTTCTCCTTTAACTTTAAAATAATAAATAGACTTTATGTTTTTGAGCAGTTATGAATTTACAGAAAAATTAGAGTACAATTTCCATATATCCCCTCACCTGCCCCTCTTTCCCCACTATTATTGATATCTTACATTAATAATGACATAATTCCACCATTATAGTATCATACAGAATATTTTCATGGCTCTGAAAATCCTCTGAAATATCTCCCTCACTCCCCCCCTCCCTCCCACTGTATTTCTGGCAACTACTAATCTTTTTACTGCCACCATAGTTTTGCCTTTTCCAGAATGTCATGTAGTTGGAATAATACATTATGTAGTCTTTCTAGATTGGCTTCTTTTAGTCATCAGTATGCATTGAAGTTTGTTCCATGTCTTGTGATTTGATAGCTTATTTCTTTTTTATCAGTAAATAATATTCCATTGTCTGGATGTACCACAGTTTATCCATTTACCTATTGAAGATATCTTAGTTGCTTCTAAGTTTTGACAATTATTGATAAAGCTGTTGTAAACATCTATGTGCAGATTTTTGTGTGGACATATGATTTCAGCTCCTTTTAAATACCAAGGAGAGAGATTGCTGGATCCTGTAGAAAGAATGTGTTTATTTTTCTAAGAAATTGCCAAACTGTCTTCCAAAGTGGCTGTATTATTTTGCATTCCCAACAGCAATGAATGAGAGTACCTGTTGTTCCATACCCTCTCCAGCATTTGGCATTCTTGATGTTCTAGATTTTGGCCATTCTAATAGGTGTGTAGCATTGTCTTGTTTTAAATTGCATTTTCCTGATGACATATGATGTGGAGCATCTTTTCATATTTTTGTTTACCATCTTTATATTTTTTTTTTGTGAGGTGTCTGTTAGGGTCTTTTGCCCATTTTCAATTGGTTCTTTTCTTATTGTTGAGTTTTAAGAATTCTTTGTATTTTGGATAATAGCCCTTTATCTGGTATGTCTTTTGCAAATATTTTCTCCTAGCCAGTGGCTTGTCTTTTTACTTTTTTGATAGTGTCTTTCAAAGAGCAGAAAAATTTAATCTTAATGAAGTTCAGCTTATCAGTTCTTTCATGGATTGTGCCTTGTGTGTTGTATCTAAAAAGTCACCACCATACCCAAGATTATCTAGATTTCCTCCAATGTTATCTTTTAGGAGTTCTGTAGTTTTATGTTTAACATTTAGACTTAATTTTTGTGGAAGGTATAAGAGATCCATGTCTGGATTCATTCTAGCACTATTCATTGAAAAGACTATCTTTTCTGCATTGATTATCTTTGTTCTTTTCGCAATGATGAATTGACTGTTGTTTGTAGGGGTCTGTTTCTGGGCTCTATATTCTGTTTTTTTTCACCATTACCATACTGTCTTTATTACTGTAGCTTTATAATAAGTCTCAATGTTGGGTAGCGTTAGTCTTCCAACTATGTTCTCCTTCAATATTGTAGTATCTGTTCTGTATCCTTTGCCTTTCCATGTAAATTTCAGAATCAGTTTGTCAATATCCATAAAATTACTTGTTGAGAGTTTGATTGATATTGCGTTGATTCTATAGATAAAATTGGAAAGAACTGCATCTTGGTTATATTGAGTCTTTCTAGCCATGTACAGATATCTCTCAATTTATTTTGATCTTCTTGGGTTATATTTTTGTAATATTTTTTCCCATAGGTCTTGTGTATATTTTATTGGATTTATACTTAAGTATTTAATTTTTTTGGTGCTATTATAAATGGTATTATGTTTTTAATTTCAAATTCCAGTTGTTCATTGGAATATAATAAAGCAATTGACTTTTATGTATTAATCTTGTATCCTGCAATCTTGCTATGATTGCTTATTTATTTTAGGAGTATTTTGTTGATTTTTTTGGACTTTCTACATAGACAGTCATATCATGTGCAAACAAATACAGTTTTATTTCTTCCTTTCCAATCTATATACCTTTTCTTTTTCTTATCTTATTACATTAATGGGGACTTCCAGAATGATTTGAGTAGGAGTGGTGAGAGCAGATATCCTTGCCTTGTTCCTGATCTTGGCAGGAGGGCATCTAGTTTTTCACTGTTAAGTAATGCTATCTGTAGGTGTTTTGTAGACATTTTTTATCAAGTTGAGGAAGTTCTCCATTTTTCCTAGTTGTCTGAGAGTTTTTATCATGAATGGTATTGGATTTTGTCAAATACTTTTTCTCCATATATTGATATAATCATATGACTTTTCTTCTTGAGCCTGTTGATGTGATGGATTACAATAATTTTTATAATAATTGGTTTTTAAATGTTGAACCAACCTTGCATACCTAGAATCCCGTTTGATCATGTTGTGTAATTCTTTCTGACCATTGTTGGATTTTATTTGCTATGTAGATCTGACTTTCTGACAATATAATTTTCCTTCTTTTGAATAATTTTTTAAAAAACAGTTCTCATAAGGGAAATCTATTGGTGATAAATTTTTTTAACTTTTGTTTGAGAAAGTCTTTTCTCACTTTGGAAGGACAGTTTCACTGGATGCAGAATTCTAGGTTGGTACATTTCCATCCCTATTATTTAAAATATTCTACTCTCTTCCTGCTTACAAGTGTGAGGACCCCACACTTTTGTGAGTTTTGCCTAATTTACATGATTTTTGAAAAGACTGATGTTATCCTTGCTTATCTATAGGTAAAGTGTTTTTTCCTCTGGCTTGTTTCTATATTTTTCCTTTGTCTTTGATTTTTCTGTAGTGTGACTATAATATGCCTACGTGTAGATTTTTTTATATCTATTCTTCTTCGTGTTGTCTAAGTTTCCTAGATATGTGGTTTGGTGTCTATCAGTTTTTGGGAAGTTCTCAGTCAGTGTTGTTTCAAATATTTCTTCTATGCCTTTCTCTTTTCTTCTGGTATTCCCTTTATGTGTATTTGTGTTTGGTATGGTTTGGATCTGTTTCCCCACCCAAATCTCGTGTTCAGTTGTAATCCCCAGTGTTGGAGGTGGGGCCTGGTAGGAGGTGATTGAATTGTGGGGGTGATTTCTAATGGTTTAGCACCATCCCCCTAGTGCTGTTCTTGTGATAGAGTTCTCATGAGATCTAGTTGTTTAAAAATGTGTCACACCTTCCCCTGCTCTCTCTTCCTTCTCCTCTGCCCACGTAAAACGTGCCGGCTTCTCCGTCACCTTCTGCCATGAATTAAAGTTTCCTGAGGCCTCCACAGCAGCTGTCATGCTTCCTATATAGCCTGCAGAACCATGAGCCAATTAAACCTCTTTTCTTTATAAATTACCCAGAGAACAGACTAATTCAATACTCTCTGTAATTGTCTCACAGTTTTTGGATATTCTGTTCCCCCTACCCCCCGCAATTCTTCTATTTCCATTTCAGTTTTAGAATTTTCTACTGACATTTTTTTCAAGTTAACTTATTATTTCCTTGACTATTGTCAGTCTATTGATGAGCCTATCAAAGGCATTCATTTCTGTTACAGTGTTTTTTATTTCTTGCATTTCCTTTTGATTTTTTTCTTTTTATTTATTTATTTATTTATATATTTATTGCATTTTAGGTTTTGGGGTACATGTGAAGAACATGCAAGAGTGTTGCATAGGTACACTTGATTTTTTTCTTAAGAGTTTTTGTTTCTCTGCTTCCATTAACACCCTTAGCATATCAATTATAGTTGTTCTAAATTTCAGTTCTGATCATTTTATTATCTCTGTTCTGAGTTTGGTTGTGATGCTTGTTCTGTCTCTTAAAATATTTGTCTTTTGGCCTACGTTGTAATTTTTTGTTGAAAACTGGACAGGTTATACTGGGCATGTGAAACTGAGATAAATAGGCCTTTTTAGTATAAGGTTTTCTTTTTATCTGGATAGGAGTTAGGCTCTGTGTACTGTTTACCATAGCTGTAGCTATAGGTGTCAGAGGTTAAAATATTCTCTGTACCTTTTTTTTTTTTTAATCTACCCTGTTGTTTTGTAGTTTCTCTAGAGATTTATTCTTAACTGAGGTCTGAGTTGGATAGTTCTTTCAGTTGTATGTCCCTGTTATCATATGGAAGCCCTGCTGATATGGTGGTAAGGTATCGTATTTTATAGTTCTGTAATTGGGTGTCAGGCTTTTATTGACTCTGTTTTTTGGCTTTGACCTTCCCCAATGCTCCTTAGCTTTTTCCCCTTTAGGTGAGAAAGGAAGTTTAGAGGGTGCTGGAGTTGGGCATTTCACTTCTCTCAGTTCATTTAGTTTCTAGTAAAATAGTTTCTCTTGAGGGTGGGCCTTATTAAGAGGCTTGGGGAAGTATTTCAAAGTGGCTACTTTTCCTCTTCTTTGCCCTAAGCAGGAGGGTATTTTTCTCCAGTCTGTACTGTGAGAGAACCTGGTAGGCCTCCTGGAGGTAGAACTCATGAAAGTGTGGGGTCCTCCTAAGACTGGTCTTCCTGGGAGTTTTTAACACTCAGACGTGTCCACATCCAACCTCTAGTAATTTGTCAATTACAATTTAGGCTTTCTTACTCTGGTACTGTAGGACATACTGGTTCCTGGGCTTCTTCTCCTGTAAGTTGTGATTCTCTTTGTCTGCTCTTCAATTTTGGGGGTAGTGATTTGCCCTGTGACCTCAGTTCTCTGAGGAATCTAAGAAGAGTTGCTGGTTTTCAATTTGTTTACTTTTTCTTGTTGTGGGGATAGAAGTGACAACTTCCAAGCTCTTTACATGCTCCACTGGAAAGTAGAAGTCTTTTTGTCTTTCCTTTCCCAGTGATTTATATTGCAAATAGTTTTTCCCATTTTGTTAATGTACGACTTTGTTTATGGTGTTTTTCAGTATGCAGATTTTTAAAAATATAGTCTATCAATATTACATCTTGATTTTGAGACATAGTGAAAGCATTTCTCTATTCAGATTTATAGAAACTCACTCATGTTTTCTTCTAGTACTTACATGGCTTCCTTTTTTAAAAAAAATACATTTTAACATTTCCATCTTGGATCCATTTTGAGTTTATTCTTATGTAAGGTATGTGGCATGTATCTGTTTAATTTTGAGATGTTTCAAATAGATACATTTGTTGCTGTTTTTAAACAATATATATATAATTCATTGTAGATTGTTTCACAAGCATGTAAGCAGCCAAATCATATAGAGATGCCTTGTCCAATATGGTGGTCACTAGCCACACGTGGCTATTTAAATTTTTGTTTTTAAACCCTATTGTTCTAATTTTATCTTTTTCCAAATGGCTACCCAGTTGTCCCAGTACCATTTAATAAAAAGTCAATTTTTGCCCCTCTTGACCTTTTTATAAAGAAATGTTTTATGATATGCTAGTAAATCAACAAATATTTAAATAATTATTTATTAAAGAAACAATAATAATGATTATTTTACTTTTTAAAATTTTTTTCTCATGAAGACAAGGATTGGAATTTTTTTTTCTTTTTTCTTTTTTCTTTTTTTTCTGATTATTTTAATGATAATGATAGTTCCTGTATATCAAGCACTTACTCTATGCTAGATTAGATACTGTGATGTATGTTTTTATATGCATTGTCATCTAATCCTTACAGTGACCCTAGAAGTAAGGCACTATTATCATCCCAATTTTGTAGAGGAAAAAACTTGTGCATGGAAGGTCAAATAACTTTCTCAACATACCCAGCTTATTTATGGCATTTAGAGCTGAGGTTTAAACCCATAAATCTCAGACCCAGAAAGCAGTCTGACTCAATAGCTTGCTTTCTTAGCCAATATGTATGTAATAAACTTACTGAAAAGTTTTATGAGATCTTTAGTGAGTTGGTTTGTTTTGTTTTAATTTTACTTAGAAATATTTGATAATGTCAAGGTCATAGTATTGGGCTTAATAGTTTATTGTTTTAAATTACTGCTAATGTGTTTAAGTGTTTGAGCAGAACAATAGAAGGTTTATTGAAGAGAAAATGATGTGTAGTTCAGTTTTCAATAAAACAAATTAAAACTACCATACTAATAAATTATATCAATTTTATTAAATTAGGATTGGATTTATAAAAATGGGTCTCAATAGGTTGTCTGCAAAATATGCGTTTCTGTAAATTAAGGACATCTGCTATTTCACTAATTTAGAATTATTTTTAAAATAATTTTTCACATTTCAAATTTATATTGAGTTGTTTGCAGCCTATATGTGACAGGCAAGGACAATTAGAATTATTTGTATGTGCCTAAACATTGCAGAAAATTTTATTTTACATTATTCTTTCATAGCTTCTTTATTGTATTTTCCCCATACTTATGATTTCTTAGTATGTACAAAAACGTTTCTAATTTTAATTTTTTAATTTTTACCTCCTTCCCTGTTTTCTTCCAATAGACAAAGTTTTTTTTTTTATTAAAATGTCTACTGGTGGTTTTATTTTTTGTTCTGCCTCAATCTATACTGATAGTTTTAGATATATTACAGTGAGTTCTTGATTACTGTTTGTTAAAATGGTTTTTCTATGGTATTGTTTGGGATGTTATGATTTAATTTGCACTTTAAATTTTTTTCCCTTGAAGATGAATCTGTGTTGATTAATGATACAGTACCACTAATTGAGAATCTTTTCTTTTCCCTTTCAGAAAATAATTTTAGTTCACTTTCTCTCATAAGAAGTGTTTATGCCCCTCTGCTATAGTTGGATGGTCATTTAACCGTTCTGTATACATTCTCTGCTTATTTAAATCTTTTAGGTTTTTATTATTACTCTGCATCTCTGCATTGTATTGTTCAGTTCTACTCTTCTTTCAAGGATTAGCTGAAATATAACTTTTGTAAAGCTTTCCTTAATTCTTACTGTTTCTGATCTTCTTTCCTCCATCACACTTATGGTCAGTAATGACACTAATAAGAATACTTTTTTTTTTTTTTTTTTGCCGAGTGATGGCTCACGCCTATAATCCCAGCACTTCGAGAGGCCGAGGTGGGCACATCAACTGAGGTCAGGAGTTGGAGACAAGCCTGGCCAACATGGCGAAACCCTGTCTCTACTAAAAATACACATATACAGAAAAATTAGCCGGGTGTGGTGGTGGGCGCCTGTAATCTCAGCTACTCAGGAGACTGAGGCAGGAGAATCACTTGAATCTGGGAGGTGGAGGTTGCAGTGAGCTGAGATTGCGCTGCTGCACTCCAGCCTGGGGGGACAAGAGTGAAACTCCGTCTCAAAAAAAAAAAGAAGTTTTTAAAAAATTGCTAACATTTACATACTGATATTTGCCAGTTATTTTTCCAGGTGTTTTACTTGCATGTTTCATGTAGTCTTCACAGTAATTCTGAAAAATTGGTATTATTATTATCTCCAAAAAACAGACAAGAGTAACAGGGCTTAGGAGGGTAAGAGACTCTCCCAAGGTCACACAGTTACTGGAGCCAGGATTCATTTTAGTTCTATGAATGTAGAGTCCATACTCAACCACTTTGCTAGTACTTAAATATCTAACTTCTTTTGTTGTCTGTTGTTCTTGTAACTTAATCTTGGTTCCTATTAGATTGTAAACTCATCAAGGATAGCACCTTACTTCTAATGTAAGCCCAAATGCATGCTCATAGTTTTTGAGGAATATGATTACATATATCTTTTATATATATATATATTATTTATCTATCTATATATATATTATTGCGTTTTAGGTTTTGGGGTACACGTGAAGAACATGCAGGATTGTTGCATGGGTCCATACATGGCAATGTGGTTTGCTGCCTTCCTCCCCCATCACCTATATCTGGCATTTCTCCTGATGTTATCCCTCCCCAACTCCCCACCCTCACTGTCCCTCCCCTAGTTCCCCCTACAGACCCCAGTGTGTGATGCTCCCCCTCCCTGTGTGCCTGTGTTCTCACTATTCAACACCCACCTGTGAGTGAGAACATGCAGTGTTTGATTTTCTGTTCTTGTGTCAGTTTGCTGAGGATGATGGCTTCCAGGTTCATCCGTGTCCCTACAAAGGACATGAACTCATAGTTTTTTATGGCTGCATAGTATTCCATGGTATATATGTGCCACATTTTTCCTGTCCAGTCTTTCATCAATGGGCATTTGGGTTGGTTCCAAGTCTTTGCTATTGTAAACAGTGCTGCAATGAACATTCGTGTGTATGTGTCCTTATAATAGAATGATTTATAATCCTTTGGATGTATACCCAGTAATGGGATTGCTGGATCAAATGGAATTTCTATTTCTAGGTCCTTGAGGACCACACTGTCTTCCACAATGGCTGAACTAATTTACACTCCCACCGACAGTGTAAAAGTGTTCTTATTTCTCCACATCCTCTCTAGCATCTGTTGTCTCCAGATTTTTTAATGATTGCCATTCTAACTGGCGTGAGATAGTATCTCAATATGGTTTTGATTTGCATTTCTCTAATAACCAGTGATGATGAGCATTTTTCATATGTTTGTTGGCCTCATATATATCTTCTTTTGTAAAGTGTCTGTTCATATCCTTCACCCACTTTTTGAATGGGTTTGTTTGTTTTTTTTCTTTTAAATCTGTTTTAGTTTTTGGTAGATTCTGGATATTAGCCCTTTGGCAGATGAGTAGATTGCAAAAATTTTTTCCCATTCTGTTGGTTGCCAGTTCACTCTAATGATTGTTTCTTTTGCTGTACAGAAGCTCTGGAGTTTAATTAGGTCCCATTTGTCTATTTTGGCTTTTGTTGCCAGTGCTTTTGGTGATTTAGTCATGAAGTCCTTGCCTACGCCTATGTCCTGAATGGTTTTGCCTAGGTTTTCTTCTAGGGTTTTTTATGGTGTTAGGCCTTATGTTTAAGTCTTTAATCCATCTGGAGTTAATTTTAGTGTAAGGTGTCAGGAAAGGGTCCAGTTTCTGCTTTCTGTACATGGCTAGCCAGTTTTCCCCACACCATTTATTAAACAGGGAATCGTTCCCCATTCCTTATTTTTGTCTGATTTGTCAAAGATCAGATGGTTGTAGATGTGTGACATTGCCTCCAAGGCCTCTGTTCTGTTCCATTGGTCTGTATCTCTGTTTTGGTACCAGTACCATGCTGTTTTGATTACTGTAGCCTTGTAGTATAGTTTGAAGTTAGGTAGTGTGATGCCTCCAGCTTTGTTCTTTTTGCTTAGAATTGACTTGGCTATGCAGGCTCTATTTTGGTTTCATATCAAGTTTAAGGTGATTTTTCCAGTTCTGGGAAGAAGGTCATTGGTAGCTTGATAGGGATAGCGTTGAATCTGTAAATTACTTTGTGTAGTATGGCCATTTTTCATGATATTGATTCTTCCTAACCATGAGCATAGACGCTTCTCCATCTGTTTGTGTCCTCTCTTATTTCGTTGAGCAGTGGTTTGTAGTTCTCCTTGAAGGGGTCCTTTACATCCTTTGTTAGTTGTATTCCTAGGTATCTGATTCTCTTTGTAGCAATTGTGAATGGCAGTTCATTTTTGATTTGGCTCTCTTTAAGTCTGTTATTGTTGTATAGGAGAGCTTGTGATTTCTGCACATTGATTTTGTATCCTGAGACTTTGCTAAAGTTGCTTATCAGTTTCAGGAGATTTTGGGCTGAGACGATGCGGTCTTCTAATTATACAATCATGTTGTCTGCAAATAGAGACAATTTGACTTCCTCCTTTCCTAATTGAATACCCTTTATTTCTTTTTCTTGCCTGATTGCTCTGGCTAGAACTTCCAATACTATATTGAATAGGAGTGATGAGAGAGGGCATCCTTGTCTAGTGCCAGATTTCAAAGGGAATGCTTCCAGTTTTTGCCCATTCAGTATGATATTGGCTGTGGGTTTGTCGTAAATAGTTTTTATTATTTTGAGATAGATTCTGTCAATACCTAGTTTATTGAGGGTTTTTAGCATAAAGGGCTGTAGAATTTTGTCAAAGGCCTTCTCTGCATCAATTGAGATAAACATGTGGTTTTTGTCTTTGGTTCTGTTTATGTGATGAATTATGTTTATAGACTTGCGTATGTTGAACCAGCCTTGCATCCCTGGGATGAAGCGTACTTGATCATGATGCATAAGCTTTTTGATGTGCTGTTGCAATCAGTTTGCCAGTATTTTATTGAAGATTTTTGCATCTATGTTCATCATGGATATTGGCCTGAAGTTTTCTTTTCTTGTTGAGTCTCTGCCGGGTTTTGGTATCAGGATGTTGTTGGTCTCATAAAATGATTTGGGAAGGATTCCCTCCTTTTGGATTGTTTGGAATAGTTTCAGAAGGAGTGGTACCAGCTCCTCTTTGTATGTCTGGTAGAGTTTGGCTGTGAACGCATCTGGACCTTGGCTTTTTTTGGTTGGTAGGCTATTAATTGCTGCCTCACCTTCAGCCCTTGTTATTGGTCTATTCAGGGTTTTGACTTCTTCCTGGTTTAGGCTTGGGAGGATGCAAGTGTCTAGGAATTTATCCATTTCTTCCAGGTTTACTGGTTTATATGCATAGAGTTGTTTGTAGTAATCTCTGATGGTGGTTTGTATTTCTGTGGAATCTGCAGTGATATCCCCTTTATCGTTTTTTATTGCATCTATTTGATTATTCTCTCTTTTCTTTTTTATTAATCTGGCTAGTGGTCTTGTCTATTTTGTTGATCTTCTGAAAAACCAGCTCCTGGATTTATTGATTTTTTTGAAGGGTTTTTTGTGTCTCTATCTTCTTCAGTTCTGCTCTGATATTAGTTATTTCTTGTCTTCTGCTAGGTTTTGAGTTTTTTTGATCTTGTTCCTCTTGCTCTTTCAATTTTGACCATAGGGTGTTGAGTTTAGATCTTTCCTTGTTTCTCATGTGGGCGTTTATTGCTATATATTTTCCTCTAGACACTGCTTTAAATGTGTCCCAGAGATTCTGGTGTGTTGTGTCTTTGTTCTTGTCCTGGATATCCTTGTTAATTTTCTGTCTCGTTGATCTGTCTAATATTGACAGTAGAGTGTTAAAGTCTCCTACTATTATTGTGTGGGAGTCTAAGTCTCTGTAAGTCATTAAGAACTTGCTTTATTTATCTGGGTGCTCCTGTATTGGGTGCGTATACATTTAGGATCGTTAGCTCTTCTTGTTGCATTGATCCTTTTACCATTATGTAATGTCCTTCTTTGTCTCTTTTGATTTTTGTTGTTTTAAAGTCTATTTTATCAGAGACTAGGATTGCAACTCCTGCTTTTTTTTGCTCTCCATTTGCTTGGTAAATCTTCCTCCATCCCTTTATTTTGAGCCTTTGTGTATCCTTGCATATGAGATGGGTTTCCTGGATACAGCACACCCATGGGTTTTGGCTTTTTATCCAATTTGCCAGTCTGTGTCTTTCGATTGGGGCATTTAGCCTATTTACATTTAGGGTGAATATTGTTATGTGTGAATTTGATCTTGCCATTTTGATGCTAGCTGGTTGTTTTGCCTGTTAGTTGATGCAGTTTCTTCATTGTGTCGCTGCTCTTTACCATTTGGTACATTTTTGGAGTGGCTGGTACTGATTGTTCCTTTCTATGTTTAGTCCTTCTTTCAGGAGCTCTTGTAAGGCAGGCCTGGTGATGATGAAATCTCTGAGTAATTGCTTGTTCGTAAAGGATTTTATTTCTCCTTCAGTTATGAAACTTAGTTTGGCTGGATGTGGAATCCTAGGTTGAAAGTTCTTTTCTTTAAGGATGTTGAATATTGGCCCCCACTCTCTTCTGGTTTGCAGGGTTTCTGCTGAGAGATCCACTGTGAGTCTGATGGGCTTCCCTTTGTGGGTGACCCGACCTTTCTCTCTGGCGGCCCTTAGCATTTTCTCTTTCATTTCATTCCTGGTGAATTTGACGATTATGTGCCTTGGGGTTGCTCTTCTTGAGGAATATCTTTGTGGTGTTCTCTGTATCTCCTGGACTTGAATATTGACCTGCCTTGCTAGGTTGGGGGAAGTTTTCCTGGATAATATCCTGAAGAGTGTTTTCCAGCTTGGAATCATTCTGTCACATTCAGGTATACCTATCAAACGTAGATTAGGTCTTTTCAGATAATCTCATATTTCTTGGAGATTTGTTTGTTTCCTTTTACTTCTTTTCTCTACTCTTGCCTTCTTGTTTTATTTCATTGAGTTGATCTTCGACCTCTAATATCCTTTCTTCTGCTTGGTCGATTCAGCTATCAAAACTTGTGTATGCATCGCGAAGTTCTCATGGTGTGTTTTTCAGCTCCATCAATTCATTTATGTTCCTTTCTAAGCTGTTTATTCTTGTTAGCATTTCGTCAAACCTTTTTTTCAAGATTCTTAGTTTCTTTGTATTGGGTTAGAACATGTTCTTTAGCTAAGAGAAGTTTCTTATTAGCCACCTTCTGAAGCCTGTTTCTGTCAATTCATCACACTCATTCTCCACCAGCCTTGTTCCCTTGCTGGTGAGGAGTTGTGATCCCTTGGAGGAGGAGAGGCATTCTGGTTTTGGGTGTTTTCATCCTTTTTCGCTGGTTTCTTCCCATCTTTGTGGGTTTATTTACCTGTGGTCTTTGTAGTTGGTAACTTTCGGATGGGGTCTCTGAGTGGACGTCCTGTTTGTTGGTGATGAAGTTATTTCTTTCTGTTTCTTAGTTTTCCTTCTAACAGTCATGCCCCTCTGCTGTAGGACTGCTGGAGGTCCACTCCAGACCCTGCTTGCCTGGGTCTCACCTGCAGCGGCTGCAGAACAGCAAGGGTTGCTGCCAGTTTCTTCTTCTGCTATCTTTGTCCCAGAAGGATACCCGCAGATGTCAGCCTGAGCTCTCCTTTATGAGGTGACTCTTTGGATATCCGGGGGTTGGGGAGCTGCTTGAGGAGACAGTCTGTCCTTTATAGGAGGTCAAGTACTGAGCTGTGAGCTCTGTTGTTCCATTTGGAGCTGCTGGGTAGGTACGTTTAAGTCTGCTGCAGCGGAACTCATAACAGCCCTTTTTTTCCCACGTGCTCTGTCCCGGGAAGGTAGGGCTTTATTTATAAGTTTCTGTCATGCTGCTGCCTTTTTTTCAGGGCTGCCCTGCCCAGCGAGGAGGCAGCCTAGTCACTGTCTGCCAGCAGAGGCGTTGCTGAGCTGCTCTGGGCTCTGTCCAGCTGCCGTGTGAACTTCCCTGCTGTCCTGTTTATAGGGGTATAGTTAGAACTGCCTTGGTAGTGGTGACCCACCTCTTTAATAGGGGACTCTCTCTGTAATGGTGGACTGCCTCAGCAATGGCGGGCTGCCTTGGCAATGGCGGACCGCCTCGGCAGTGGCGGACTACCTCGGCAGTGGTGGACTGCCTCTGTAATGGCGGACGCCCCTCTTCCACAGAGCTGGACTGTCCCGCGTTCAGCTGTGCTTGCTGTGAAACTCTCAATCCAGAGTGTTTCTGATTGCTGGTCTTTGTGTGGGTGGGACCGGCTGTGCCTGATCACCTGGCTCCTGCCTCAGACCCCCTTTTTTCAGTTGAACAGGTGACTCTGTCTCCCAGGCGTTCCAGTCACCAGTTGAAACGGCGCCCGGATTTGTGTGAGTTCTTGTGCGGAGACCTACTGCACCGGTTGAAACAGCCATGCTGGGGGCTCTTGTCACTTTTTTGCCCGGGAATCTCCTGGCCTGGCTCCCCTGTTTCAGTCCCCTTTTTTTCAGTTGAATGGGCAACTCTGTCTCCCAGGCATTCCAGTCACCAGTTGAAAAGGTGCACAGATTTGTGTGAGATTTTGTGTGGAGACCCACTGTGCCGGCTGAAACAGCTGCGCTGGGGGCTCATGGCGCTTTTCTCGCCCCGGAATCTCCTGTGCTGGCTCCTTATTTCAGTCCCCTTTTTATCAGTTGAACAGGTGACTCTGTCTCCCAGGTGCTCCCGTTGCCAGCTGAAATGGCGCCCAGACCTGTGTGAGTTTTGTGTAGAGACCCACCGTGCTGGTCAAAAACAGCTGTACTGGAGACCTGTGGCGCTCCTCTGCCCCAGAATCTCCTGGTCTGTGGACAATAAAAATCCATCTGGAAATGCAGCGACCACTCACCCTCCGTGCTCTAGCTGGGAGCTGAAATCCAGAGCTGCTCCCTGCTCTGCCATCTTGGATCCCATCTACATATATCTTTAAATATATCTTTTTCAGCATGTTCAAAAAAATGTATAATTATCTCTTAATTGATTGAAACCATCCAAATATATATGTTAAATTGTACTTATTCGATTTGGTTTCTTAAAAATATAGTTTTCCCTATTATAAGCGTAATTCATAATAAAAATTATAAAATGAAAGAAGAGAAAATATTGCCCAGAATTCCATCACCGAGAGATGAGTACTATTCATGTTTTTGTTGTACTTTCTTACAGTCTCCTTTATGAACATATTTTTGTTCATTTGGTTTTTTTGTTTTTGTTTTTTTTTTACCTAGTTGTGATGCTTTGTTTATACAATTCTGAATTGAATTCTTCAGGTTTATTACAAACTCTGTGAATGTCATTGTTAATAGCTATCTGCTAAGTGAATGTTCCATCATTAACTGTTTCCCTATAATGGATGTCTTATAGGTCATTTCCAGTAAAAATTAAATGTGTAACTATACACATTTTATATAAAGGTTTTCTATATTCTAGATTATTTTCTTGCTTTATTTTATCAAAAGTTGGATTGATCTGTTTTTTGACTTGTGTTATATTAGACCAAATTGCTTTTTAAAAACATTCTCTTAATGCACTCTATAGTCAGCAATGTATGGCAATGCCAGACTCACTCACCATACTTTTATTAATAATATAATTTTAAAGTTATTAACTTGATAGATAAAAAGTGGTTTCATTTGTTTTAATGTTGTTTCTTTGTTGGGAAAGTTAACATATTTTTTTAAGTTGTTAACTAGTTGCTTTTATTCATTTATAACTCATCTTTTACTAACTGAAGCCTTTGTTTCTTACTGATATGTGTGATCTGTTGTTTAGTTTTCAGATTTAAAAGCTTTTTATTCTACCTACAACTCCTTCTAATTCTGTTTTTTTTTTTTAATATATGCGGTTCTCTTGTTGGAATTTGGAATAATTTTAGACGTATAGAAGAGTTACAAAGGTAGTGCAGAACATTTCTGTATACCCCTAACTCAGCTTCATTTTCTCTTTCTTAATGTTATATCATCTTATATTACCATGGTGCATTTGTGAAAATGTAGAAACAAATATTGGTAATATTATTATTAACTAAACTCCAGGCTTTGTTCATATGTCACTAGTTTTATCATTAATGGCATTTTTTCTGTTCCAGGATCCAATCCAGGGTCTACCCCATTGCATTTAGTTGTCTGTGACAGATTCTCAATCTTCCCTTGTTTTCTTTTTTGTTGTGTTATATTCAAAAAAATAAATGTAGTGTTAATTGTGTATATACTTTGAAATATTGTTCTGGTGGAAAGATTGAAGTTATGATGTGGCTTTCCTATTCGCCGATTCCTTATGAGATCTTTGACAGAAATTTATGAAGTCTTTGACAGAAATTTATGAAGTCCTTGACAGAAATGATGGTTAAGGTCTAAAAAAGATGGAAACCAAAATCTTTTTAAAAGGAAGAGAATTGACTTATATGAGACAGTTTCAACTTCAGTGACATCTTTTTTGAAGCAAATAAGGTAATCATTCAGGTTCTATGTTAGATAGCCTATAATAAATCTCCATCACTTAGGATCCTCAATTTAAATTTGTGATTTAGACCCTAATTTGTCTAATTGTTTACATGTTTGGGCAAAGTTGTTATATGGTGGTTGTGGACAATATCTCACATTTCCTATTTCACACAAAACCTACTTATTCCAGAATGATAACTGCCACATGGAATTTGGGAATGCAATCTCTGAAGCAATCTCCTGAAAATAAACACGTTTCTTTGCAAGGATTATTCCAACATGTAGAATATTTGTTGAGACACTAACTTTCCAGGTGTATCAAATACAATGGAGATGACAAATTTTCTTGAAAGGAATTAGATTATAATGTATATGTGCCAAAAATTTCATGGAGTCCAGAAGACTATATATATCCATCCCCTTGACCCTGGCATTCTGCATAAAACAATTTCAATTTTATAATTTCTGTACCTTGAATGTCTTTTCCTTCTAGTAGTCACAAAGTAAAAGGCTTTGTTACTATTATTAAAATGACTGTCATGAAAAATTTAGGGAGAGAGGACTGAAAAGGAGAAAAAAGAAGAATGTAAACCAGCCAACTTATGTTTGTTGGGACAAAGTTTTAACATATTTAGCATTATAGGAATTGAGTTCCAGTATTTGGTGCTTTCGTGTGCATTATATTTTTTCTTTTTCTTGACTATAAAATCTCATAAATTATTTTACCAATTGAACAGTGTACCCTGTATGTAGAGCAGGCACTTAATAAGTATTATTTCATACACCAATTAGGATAGAATGTATTTTAACTTTAAGTTTGAATTATTCAGTTTTTTATTATTTGCTAAACGAAATGAGTAAGGTCGTAACTAGTTAATTTGTAGAGGTAAGAAGGAGAAACTTTATTTTGCTACAGGTTTTCTCAGTTGCATATGATGCTCCCAATTATATTTAAACAAGTAGATAAATTAGCCCACATTTGACATTAGATAGTTGTTAGATATGAATATGCTATTTTAATAGTGAGTTAAACTTTATATAATCAGGTTTGTTATAGATATTTCAATGGAAATGTAATGTTTAGCTTCAAAATTTGCTTTACTTTTAAGGTAGTCTATAATCGACATCAAAATTTAATGAAAATTTTAGCCATTTTGATACATTTTACTTTTAATTTGCATTTTCCTGATGGCTAATGATTTTGAGCATTTTTTCATGTGCTTATTAGCCATTTGTATATCTACTTTTTGAATTTTCCAAATCATTTATCCATTTTTAAAACACTGGTTTGTTTTTCTTATTATTAATTTGTAACATTTCTTTCCTAGTTTAGATAACAATACTTTGACAAATAAAAGTATTGTGAACATTTTCTCCTATTCTCTTTATTTACTTTTTATGTTCATAATTTCTGTAAGAACAATTTTTAATTGCAATGAAGTCCACATTTACCAATAGTTTCTCCTGTGGTCAGTGCTTTTTGTGTCCTATCTAAAATATCTTGGCCTCCAGCACGATCATGAGGATTCCACTTTTTTTTCTTATGTTGTATTCCAGAAATTTTATAGATTTGGGTTTACATTTAGGTCTGTGATCCCTTTTAAGTTAATGTGTAGTGTTAGGTAGAGATTGAGTTTACTTTTTGCCACGTAGATATCCAGTTGATCCAGCATGTGACATCTATTCTTAATGTGTGTGATCAGAGGTAGTAAGTATAGAAATCAGAGTGTATTTTTATTATTGGCAGCTCAATTGATATTTTTATGGAAACAAATAAATGTGGTATGAACCACAGATTTGTTCTGTAGGAACAAGCAGATTTTGAGATACTGAATATTGACAACCAGAATTAACACATTCAAAATACAAACTAGATGAGCATTGAAAAAATAATTGGATCTCAGATGAACTACCACTACAGTTCCAAGTTTGTACCCGACTAAAAACTACAAAAATATATAACTTTAACTTGTAATTTGATGAGCAGAGAAAAAGTAATAAGTACGTACAGAGTGAAAGGAAGGCTTAACAATACATTTTAAAAAACCCACTCAGCTGTGACCTTTTTATTTTGAAACTTAAAAGGAAAGAAAAGATAAATCTACATTTCCACTAGTAATTTTTTTGGGGAACCAGTGAGATCAGGAAAGATCTGGGGAGGAGCCTAAAGATGAGCAAGTATAATTTTTTTAATGGTATATTTTCAAACTATAGATGAAAGAAGTTAATATTATGCCTTAAGAATATACTAAAACAGATGACAAAAACCCTGGTTTTTTAAAATGAGTAGTTAATAAAGAAAGAGACCAGTATGGTATCACTAAAAAAGTCATGCGTGTTAGTCTAACCTGAGCTTATTTTTTGACAGATCTGCTCCTTCATGAGATTAAGCAAATGTGGTAAACATACCATGTTTGTAGTTCAGTAAAGCATTTCATAAGTTCTACTGTGGTTTTGTCAAGATGGGAAATATATGGACTGGAAACTGGATAATTTATTAAGTTCAAAGAATATTGCTACAGCCTTGCCACAGGACTTGGTGTTTGTCTCTATTCTGTTCATTTTATCAATTACTTTACTTTTTTGCAATGTAGAAGGCATACTTGCAAATTTATGAATGAGGATAGTGGATATGTGAATAAAAACCAGGATCCCAAAAGATGTCATCTGTCTGGTATCATGGGCTAAATTTAATAAGATTGCATTGAATGGTATAAATATAAAGTCATATACTTGTGTCTAAAAGATTTCTGCTGTCTAAGTTTCTAGTGGAGGAGATTTGACTTAATACATAACTAAAAGGGATTAGCTAGTGGTATGCTTGCTATGAGGCTGAGGTGATATGGCTGTCAAAAACACAAAGTATAACAAACAATTATGTTCATAACCTGTGTTAATGGAAATCACTAAGAAAGGGAAGTTTTCTCAGACTACACTTAGAGTATTTCATTCAGCTCTGGGCCTTCTAGTTTAAGGCAAGTTGGAATGTGTTCAGAGGGAAGTGACTAAGAGTGGTAGTCTCAAAATTACATAAGACTAGGCTTAAGAAGTTGGGGGGTATGTAGCTTAGAGTGGCAGTTTGAAGTATCTGAAAGGCTCTTAGAAATGGGAGTAAGTGTATTCTTCCTGGCACCAAGAGGCAGAATTAGGGATCAGTGGGTAGAACTTAAAGGGAGACAAGTTTCCCTGAGGGTAGGGAAGAATAGTCAGGGCTGTCTGAAAGAAGCCTGCTAAGTCTGAATGGAGTTAATGATTTCCCTCTTGCTGGAGGATCTGGATAACTGGTTGGCAGACATAATACAGAGTGGATTCATGTACAATCATGCATCCCTTAACATGAGGGATACATTAAAAGAAATATGTCATTAGGAAATTCATTGTGCAAACATCATGGAGTGTGCTTACACAAACCTTCCTGGAATAGCCTACTATACAACTAGGCTATATGGTATAGCTCATTACTCCTATGCTATAAATGTGTACAGCATGTTATTGTACTGAATACTGTAGGTAATTATAAGGCAATTGTAAGTATTTGTGCATATATACATATCTAAACATAGAAAAAATACAGTAAAAATATGATATAATCTTATGGGATCAACTTCATGTGTGTGGTTCATTGTATACTGAAATGTTATAAAGTGCGTAACTGTATCTAGACTAACTAGATGCATGGACTAACTAGGTGATCTTTAAAATTCTTTCCAAGTATGGGGTTTTAGGATTCAGTAAAATGACAGAGGCAACCCAAAGCATGCAATTTAATATCCTATTACTTAAGCAAGCAAGGCTTGTAAAATGTAAGGATATTTAAGTAAGGGGCTCTGGTGTCTAGTCTGGCCCTGTTCAGCTGAGCACATCTGTAGAGTTAAAAGATCATATAGTATGATCTCCAAGCTCTGTTGTAACTCTCAAATATTTTATTTTGTTTATTATTTTGAGATAGGGGTCTCCCTTTGTTGCCCAGAGTGGTCTCAAACTCATGGGCACTAGCAGTCTTCCTGCCCCAGCCTTTTGAGTAGCTGGGAATTCAGGCATGCACTACTGTGCCCAGCTTTAAAAATTCTGTTTTTGTTATGATCTTTGCAGCCCAGTGCTTTAGGAAGAGGAAGGATTGGCAGTAGATCTGGTAAGGCGCCAAACTCAGGAAAAAGGTAAAACATGGATTGCTCTGAGCCTGCTAGGAGAAATCTACTAAGAATTGAAGAGGCTATACAAAGTTTATATGGAAAGGACAAAGATGCTCGTTTTTCTAGTCCTCATCTACTCCAGTGCCTGACCTTTTAAAGGATTTTGAGGCCAGGTGCGGTGGCCTAGCACTTTGGGAGGCCGAGGTAGGTGGATCACGAGGTTAGGAGATCAAGACACCCTGGCCAATGTGGTGAAACGCTGTCTCCACTAAAAATACAAAAATTAGCCGGGTGTGGTGGTACCCACCTGTAATCACAGCTACTGGGGAGGCTGAGGCAGGAGAATCCCTTCAACCAGGGAGTCAGAGGTTGCAATGAGCCGAGATTGCGCCACTGCACTCCAGCCTGGGTGACAGTCGACTCCATCTCAAATAATAATAATAATAATAATAATTAATATTAGAGAAATGGCATTGCTCTCTCCCCTTCACTTTGGAAGAAAATGGTAGGCTGTTTTCCAACTTATTCTAATTCTAATTGCTGATATTTTGGAATCTCTGGAATTTCAAAGCTTGTAGTTAAAGTCTTCAGTTTTAAAAAATCCATGGTTTTATTTAAAACTATAATTTGGATGTAAAGGAACTTTTTAAAAAAGTTAAAAGACTTTAAGACAGCTACACATTTTAAAAGGGAGAATTTTAAATACTTTTGAAATTATGAGAAAGTACATGGCAGCAGCTATAACATCAATTGCTTTGATTGTGACTTGCGTTATTTTATTTTCTTAGGATAATTAATATATTAATGCTTTTAATACTCATTTCTCATTGATTGTAAGTTACACTAGCCTTATGTCAGTTATCATTTTAGGACATACATAGTCATGAAGTTCAGAAAATTATAGATCCTTATCCTGTAAAACTCAGTAGTAGAAAGGTCAGTATATGGTAAAAGTTTGAATCAAAACCAAAACAATACAAAAAGCCCCCTGAAACTCTGTGATAGTGTTGTTGTTTAAGCAGCTACCACATATACTGAGTTTATATCTTGACATAATACATAGTAATATATTTTAATGATTTGAAAACATTTTCACCTCCTGTAGTTCTTCACTAGGGTAATATCGTTCCCTATTAGAAAATGAATATGGAAATGAAAATTGACACCTTTTGCTGTTTGTGAGCTTGTGTAGTAATTTGATGTTTTTTCCCAACCTTCATTTTAAAATTAAAGACATACTTCTTTCCAAATGACTAACCCAAATCTTCAATCCCCTGAAAATCACTGCAATGCAGTATAGCTGTTCCTGAGGGTAAGCTAGCATAATTGCTATTACTCACAACTAGAGTAAAAATTAACCTTTCTAGTTTACAGAGCTGTTAGAGGTAATTAGCTATCACCCCTTCTTCCATCATTCATATTCCCACACACATACACACAGACTTTTTTTTTAAGTTTAAATGAAATGTTTAATCACGTATATGTAAGTTTGGCAACATTAATGTTGACTAGTAGAAGCTATTAAATAAATGTCACTATAGAAATGGTAGTTTGTTGCTGAAATACTTGGTGGGTGGTTTTCACATTCACCTAAGTTAAAATAAGCCATATGTTTAATTTAGTACTGAGGCTGGAAGAAAATAATCCAAATATTAATTAATATTGGTCATAGGGTAGGGTGAAAGATTACAGACCTTCTTATATGTAGCCTTTTCTGAGATTCATCAAATATTAACATTTTGGCATATTTGCTTTGTCATTTTTGTTCTTCTCTCTCTTGTCTTACTGCTTTAGCTAGTACTTCTAGTATGACATTAAGTACTGGTGAGAAGGAACATTCTTACCTTTTCTGATCATAGTGGGAAAGCTTCAAATTCTTATTCTTAACATTAAGTATGATGTTAGCTGTAGGTTTTTTTGAAGTTATTCTTTATCAAGTTGAGAGCTTTTATCATGAATAGGTGTTGGATTTGGTCAAATGTTTTTTCTGCATCTATTGATATGATCATGTGGTTTTTCTTTTTTAGCCTGTTAATGTGATGGATTACATTAATTGATTTTCAGATGTTGAACCAGTTTTGCATACCTGGGGCAAATCCCAATTGGTCTTAGTGTATAATTCTCTTTGTATGCATTGTTGGATTTGATTTGCTAATTTTTTTTTGAGGATTTTTGCGTCTATTTTCATGAGAGATATTGGACTGTAATTTTCTTTTTGTTTAATGTCTTTGTCTGGTTTTAGTATTAGGATAATGCTGACTTCCTAGAAGTATTCCCTCTGCTTTGATCTTTTGGAAGAGATTACAGAGAATTGGTATAACATCTTCCTTACATGTTTGGTAGAATTTACTAGTGAGCCAATCTAGACCTGGTGCTTTCTGTTTGGAAGGTTATTAATTATTGATTCAGTTTCTTTAATAGATATAGGCATATTCAAATTGTCCTATTTCCTCTTTTGTGAGTTTTGCCAAATGGTGTCCTTTAAGGAATTGGTTCACTTAATCTAGGTTATCAAATTTGTGGGAATAAAGTTGTTCATAGTACTTCTTTATTATCCTTTCAATGTCCATAGGATCCATAGTGATATCACCTCTTTTGTTTCTGATTTTAGTAATTTGTGTCTTCTTTTTTTCTTAGCTTGGCTAGAGGCTTATTGATTTTATTGATCTTTTCAGAAAACCAACTTTTGGTTTTGTTGATTTTTCTATTCATTTCCTATTTTCAGTTTCATTGATTTCTGCTATAATGTCTCGTTTCTTATATTCTGCTTACCTTGGGTTTAATTGGTGCTTCTTTTTTTAGTTTCTTAAAGTGGAAACTGAGATTAATGATTTTAGATCTTTCTTCTTTTCTACTACAGATGGTACGTGACTTAGGATGGCTCGACCTAGCAACTTTTCAACTTCATAGTGGTGTGAAAGCAATACACATTCAGTATAAACCTTAATTCAAGTGCCTATACAACCATTCTGCTTTTCACTTTCAGTGCAATATTTAACATTACATAAGATAGTCAACACTTTATTATAAAATAGACTTTGTGTTAGATGATTTTTACCTAACAGTGCATGAATACAAGTGTTCTGAGCATGTTTAAGGTAGACTAGGCTAATATGATGTTTGGTAGGTTCAGAGTATTAAATGCATTATGACTTAGGATATTTTAAACTTACAATAAGTTTATCAGGACATAATGCTGTTTAAGTTGAGGAGCATCTATATCATCTATATGTACATTCAGCGTTGTACATTTCCCTCTAAGTATTGCTTTTACTGCATCTCACAGATTTTGATAAGTTGTGTTTTCATTTTCATTGAATTCAAAATATTTTTCAGTTTCTCTTGAGATTTCATTTTTGACTCATGTATTATTTGGAAATATGTTTAATTTCCACGTATTTAGGGATTTTCCCAGTTTCTATCTGTTATTGATTTCCATTGTGATCTGAAACCAGACATTGTATGATTTTTATAATTGTACATTTGTTAAGGTGTGTTTTATGGCCCAGATTATGGTCTGTCTTACTTACTGTTCCATGTGGGCTTGAGAAGAACATGTTTTCAAATGTTTTTGGGTGAAGTAGTAGTCTATTGATGTTGATTATATTCAGTTGATTGATGGTGTTGAGTTTAACCATATCCTTAACTAATTTTCTGCCTGCTGCTATAGAGGGGTGTTGAAGTCTCCAATTATGATACTGGATTCATCTGTTTCTCTTTGCAGTTCTATTAGTTTTTGCCCCATGTAGTTTGGAGTTCTCTTGTTAGGTGAATACTGGTAGGGATTGTTACGTCTTCTTGGAGAATTGACCCCTTTATCATTATGTAATGCCCTTCTTTATCCCTGATAACTTTTCTTCCTTTGAAGTCTGCTCTACATTAATTGCTTTCTTTTGATTAGTATTAGCATGGTATATTTGTCTATATCTACTTACTTTTAATCTGTATGTGTCTTTATATTTAAAGTGGGTTTCTTATGGAAAAATGTACAATTGGGTCTTGTTTTTTGAACCTCTGACAATCTTTTCTTTTAATTGGTGCATTTAGACCACTGACATTCAGAGTGGTTATTGGTGCAGTTAGATTAATGTCTACCTTATTTGTTACTATTTTCTATTTGTTTCCTTTGTTCTTTGTACCTTTTTTTCCCACTCTTTTTCTGCCTTTTGTGTGTGGGTGCATGTGTGCTTTTGTGTTTTTTTTTGAGATGGAGTCTTGCTCTGTAGCCCAGGTTGGAGTGCAGTGTGGCACAGTCTCGGCTCACTGCAACCTCTGCTTCCCAGGTCCTGGTTCAAGCAATTCTCTTGCCCAGCCTCCCGAGTAGCTGGGATTATAGGCACGCACCACCATACTCAGCTAATTTTTGTATCTTTAGTAGAGACGGGGTTTCATCATGTTGGCCAGGCTGGTCTTGAACTCCTGATCTCATGATCTCCCCACTCGGCCTCCCAAAGTGCTGGGATTACAGGTGTGAGCCACTGTGCCCGGCCACACATGTGTGTCTTTTAATAGAGACAGGGTCTTGCTATGTTGCCAGGGCTAGTCTTGAACTCCTGGGTTTAAGCGATCCTCCCACCTTGGCTTCCAAAAGTGCTGGGATTATAGGCATGTGCCACTGTGCATGGCCCTTCTGTGGTTTCTGTTTTTTTGAGATGGGAGCTCTCTCTCTGTCACCCAGGCTAGGTGCAGTGGTGCGATCATGGCACACTGCAGCCTTAACCACTTGGGTTCAAATGATCCTCCACCCTCAGCCCCTCAAGTAGCTGGGACCATAGGCATTCACCACCATGCCTGGCTTAAATTAGTTATAGAGACGAGGTCTTAGTGTGTTGATCAGGCTGGTCTCAAACTCCTATGCTCAAGTGATCCTCCCGCTTCTGCCTCCCAAAGTGCTGGGATTACAGGCATGAGCCACCATTCCTGGCCACTTTTGTGGTTTTAATTGAGCATTTATGTGATTCTATTTTCTCTCCTTCGTGGCTTATCAGTTATACTTCTATTTTTTATTTTTTTTTGTGTGGTTGCATTAGAGTTTACAATACATATGTAAAACTAATCCAGGTCCACTTTCAAATAACATCGTACCATTCTACAGGTTGTGTGAGTACTTTATAATAACAAAATAATCCTAATTCTTCCCTCCTGTCCTTTGTATCATTGGTGTCATTCATTTAACTTATATATAAGGATACATAAGCATATATGTATATATACACACTATATATAATATTAACAATGCATATATAATCAAATACATTGTTGCTATTTATTATTTTAAATAAACTGTTATCTGTTCGATCAATTAGGTATAAAACAAGTTTTATAATACAGGTTTTCATTTTACCTTCATTTATTTCTTCTTTGGTACTCTTCCTTTATGTAGATTCGATTTCTGATCTATGTTATTTTCCTTCTGTCTAAAGGGCTCTTTTTAACATTTCTGGAAAGGCAGGTCTACTGGCAACAAAATTGAATTTTTGTTTGTCTGAGAAAGTCTTTATTTCTCTTTGACTTTTGAAGGATAATTTCAGGGTACAGAATTCTGGGTGGGTGAGTTTTTTCTCTCAACACTTTAAAGATTTTACTCCACTCTCTTCTTGCTTGCATGGTTTCTGAGAAGTTGGAAGTAATTATTTTTGTTTCCCTATAGGTATGGTGTTTATTTCCTCTGGCTTCTTTCAGAACCTTTGATTTTCTGTAGTTTGAAATGGTTATGCCTAAATGTAGATTTTTTGACCTTTATCCTGCTTGGTATTCTCTGAGCTTCCTGGAATTGTGGTTGGTGTCTGACCTTAATTTGGAGAAATTCTCAGTCATTATTATTTCAAATATTTCTTCTGTTCCTTTTTCTTTTTCTTCTGCTTCTGGTATTTCTATCATGTGTATTGATATCTTTTGTAGTTGTTCCACAGTCTTTGAATATTCTGTTCTATTTTTTTTCAGTCTTTGTTCTCTTCACCTTTTATTTTTGAGACAGAGTCTTGTTCTGTCACCCAGAGTCTTGTGGTGCAATCTCGGCTTATTGCGACCTTCGGCTCACTGCAACTTCTGCCTCCTGGATTCAAGCGATTCTCCTGCCTCAGCTTTCCGAGTAGCTGGATTATAGGTGTGCACCACCATGCCTGGCTAATTTTTGTATTTTTAGTAGAGATGGGTTTTTGCCATGTTGGCCAGGCTAGTCTTGAACTCTTGAACTCAAGTGATCCATCTGCCTTGACCTCCCAAAGTGCTGGGATTATAGGCATGAGCCACCATGCCTGGCCTCTCTTTGCTTTTCAGTTTCGGAAATTTCTATTGTGATATTCCCAAGCTCAGAGATTTTTTTCCCTCACCTATATACAGCCTACCAATAAGCCTGTTAAGAGCATTCTTCATTTCCATCATTGTGTTTTTGATCTCTAGCATTTTATTTTATTTCATTTTGGTTGGTTCTTTCTTAGTATTTCCCATCCGTCTGCTAACTTTGCTCATCTGTTTTTGCATGCCATATACTTTCTCTATTAGAGCTCTTAGTATATTAATTATAGCTGTTTAAGTCACTGGTCTAAGTAATACAATATCCCTGTGGTTTTGATGCTTGTTCTGTCTCTTCAAACTCTGTTTTTTGCCTTTTATTATGCCTTGTAATCTTTTTCTTGATAGCCAGATGTAATGTTCTGGGTAAAGGAACTGCTGTAAATAGGCCTTTAGTGATGCAGTGAGGGCTGGGGTTGGGGGAGCATTCTATAGTCCTGTGATTAAGTCTCAGTATTTTAGTGAGCCTGTGCCTCTGGACTGTGAACTGTAGAAGTGCCTTTTTTAGTGCATAGGTAGGGTAGGATGACTACAGTGGGATGGAGTTGGGTATTTTCCTTTTACCAGGTCAGGTAGGCTCTGATAAAACCTCAGCAGGCTAGGCTCTAGTTAAGCTGTTTCTCTTGTCTTAATGAGTCAGATCTTGTTAAGAACAGAATATCTGGGATAATTCAAAATGGTTTCTTCCGCCCCTTTCCTTGTTGAGATCATGAGGGGATTTTCTCTGTTATTCACTGTGAGAATGTGGTAAAGTTACAGGAGGTAAAACTCACAAAAATTTGCCTCCCCCTTTCCTTTGTGACTCGGTCCCTTGGAGTTTTTATCTCTCGGCTTGTCCATACTGAGCCTCCAGCAGTTTATCAATTACAGTTCAGTTTTCCCTACCTGAGTACTGGTTTTCACAGAGGTTTCAGCTCAGGTAAGTTGTGATTCTTTGTATTCACCCGCCAGTCTCTCTAAATTTGGGGGCAGTGGTTTGCCCTGCGACCTCATTTCTGTTATGGATCTAAGAAGAGTTGTTGCTATTTCAGCTTGTTCAGCTTTTTACTTGTTAGGATGGAGTGGCAAACTGGAAGACTGTTTAACTTTTGAGGAACTGCCAAACTATTCTTCCTAGCAGTCCCACCAGCAATGTATAAGGGTTCCAAGTTTCATCATATCCTTGCCAGCTCTGGTTATTGTCTGTCTTTAAAAAAAAAACTTTTTTTAAGAAATAGTGTCTTGCTTTGTTGGCCAGGCTGGAGTGCAGTGGTGTGATCATAGCTCACTGTAACCTTAAACTCCTGGGATCAGGCGATTCTTCCCTCTTAGCCTCCCCGAGTAGCTAGGACTACATATAGAACCAAAAAAGAGCCCGCATAGCCAAGACAATTCTAAACAAAAAGAACAAAGCTGGACACATCATACTATCTAACTTTAAGATTACAGTAACCAAAATAGCGTGGTACTGGTACCAAAACAGATATATAGACCAATGGAACAGAACAGAGGCCTCAGAAATAATGCTCAATAAGGCTCATGCCATCATGTCTGACTAATTTTTTAAAATTTTTTGTAGAGACAAGTTCTCACTATGTTGTCCAAGCTGGTCTTGAACTCATGGGTTCAAGTGATCTTCCTGCCTTGCCCTCTCAAGTTGGGATTACAGGCACAAACCACTGTGCCTGGCCTTTGTCTTTTTTTATATCCTTCCTAGTGGGTATGAAGTGGCATTTTACTGTTCAGCAACATACTTTCAACTGCTCTTTTACTGTTTTGATTATAGACTCTATCTACTAGCTTGTTGATTTGGTAGGTAAGGATTTAGCTTTCTTATCATATCCTCCTTGAAGCATACTTATCTTTCTCTTTCCCCATCCGCTCACTTCCCAGTCAGCTCTATCAGAGTTAGGTCAGAATTCATTGTGACTTAGCAAACATTATTAGCAGCTGAGGCCTATAGTATTATCATCATTTTTCCTTTTTAAAAATTTTTTTTGTGTTAATAATTACTAATTTTGTTTTGTCCTCCTCCTACCTTCCCTCATGACCCTCCAATGTATGCATCATTATTATTATTAAACTTACCTGTTACTTCTCAAAATCCCTCTCAAACAGTTAAACACATTGTTAATTCATCAGTTCTTTTCCTCCCCCCGGAGCCCACAAGTGTCCTGTTCCACTTTGGATGGTCTCTAAGCATCCAGCATAAATGACATCTTAGGACATTTTTTCACTGCTATACTAGGGATAGTCAGATATTTAGCCTTCTGGATTTATCTAAATTTCCTGTATTTTTCTCTTTTAAAATCACTGTTATTTTATTCTAGTTCTGGAAGATTTCCTCAAATTTATCTTCCAACTCTGCATTTTTTGCTCCCCTAATAAAAAATAGTAACATAATTTTCAGAATGCTTTCTTATTTATTAAATATTCCTTTGGTATTTTTCATGAGTGTAATGTCTTTAATATCTCTGAGCATACTGGTGATATTGTCTCTGGTTTCCTTCAAGTTGTTTTTTTCCTTTTTAACCTGTTTTCCTTCATATCAGAGGCTTTTCTTAGATGACCCTTGTTTGTCTGTTCACATTTAAGAGGGAGACTGTGCAAAGCTATTTGAAAGCTCTGTAAGTACACATGGACTGGTTGCTATGTTTTTGGAGAAGTTGCTGAAAGCAAAGTGCTCCACTAAGCACTTTATGTATCTTAACTATTCATTACATTGGTCCTGTATTCTTACTTCACAGATGAGGAACATCTTGAGGCTTAGATGATGCAACCAGAAGAAAGTTGTCTTCATGCGATTCTTTTATCTATCATTGTTTTTCTGCCCAATTCTCAGTAAATGCTTTTTGAATACCAGGAAATCTCTTGAGATCCTTAAGGTCAGAAACAAGACAGACAAATGTAGTCATCCAAAACACATAATTACAGTAATTATAGAAGTGTGTTGAGATGAAACTATGAATATGATTGTTTGGGCTGAGGAATGGTCAAATCGATATATTCTTTTTTTTTTTTCTATTAACTTCAATTAGAGGTAACCAGGTATATAACCTGGGCATACTAATATTTGTTTTAGTGACATGTGAGTCTCTTCCAATAGGTCTAGAAAAAAAAGAAGAGTAAATAATATGCTAAGTTAAAAGAATCATTATGGGTGATACTATAAAAACAATACAGTATGAAGTATTATTTGAGAAGACCAATATTGCACACATATACAGCAGTGATTCATTATAGTGCTGTTGGTCTTACAAATATCCTCATATTATAAAAATTAGGTCTTGTGTGGTGGCTCATGCCTGTGATCCCAACACTTTGGGAGACTGAGGCAGGAGAATCACTTGAAGCCAGGAGTTTGAGACCAGCCTGGGCAACATAGCAATCTCTACAAAAAATTTTTAAAATTAGCTGTTGCGGTGGCATGTTCCTGTAGTCCTAGCCACTCAGGAGGCTGAAGCAAGAGGATCACTTGAGTCCAGGAGTTTGAGGCTGCAGTGAGCTATGATCACTCCATTGTACTCCAGCCTGGGCTAGAGTGAGACCCTGTCTCAAAAAAAAAAAAAAAAAAAGAAAGAAAAATTATCAATTCTTTATACTGTTGTTAGTAAAATATTTATTTATTTATTTATTTATTTATTTAGATGGCCCATCTGAAAGTACACTTTTAATATGCCAGACTGCAAACTCTGCTTCCTCAATTTGAGGTGCTGTTTCTAAATACTGGCATATAGGTATTAGAAATACCTGTCAGAAAAGTTCATTTGCATTATCAGTTATTTTTAACCAAAAGTAATCACTCTGTGAAAATATTTTTTAAACGATTGAATGACACAAAAATATAAGTAAAAAAAAATCCAAAATGTTTTTATTTAACTGACAAAAATGTTTTGCATCTTTTATTATTAGAATCATCCTTCATTTTTACAGAAAAGAAATATGTTCTATATATGTACTTTTTCTTGTATTTGTACAATTTATTCCCTATTGAATAATTACTGCAGCTTGGTAAATAACTCTTATGAGTAAGTATAAAGGAGTATAATTAACTGGAGCTGTAGCAGTGATAGTTTAATAGGAGGCAGATATACCTACTGAAGGATAAAAATAATTACTTGAGAAATAGTAAAGTTAGAGTATTTCTGTGATAAGTCAATCTCCTCCTTTTTGTTTAAATATTCATGGCATCCCACCATGAAATGTTCATTTACAGCTAGGAGTCCTTTTCCCTAAAAGAAATAACCTTGTGAGTGAAGTGCCTATTCAGTTAAGTTTGGTATTAATGTTTTGAGCTCTTTTTTCTTATTTTAAGCCTCTCCTGGATTCTGTGGTAAGAGGACTATATTGTACTTTTTGTGTTCCAAAGACTTATAGTTCCTTATTTTTAATTCAGGAAAAGCTTGGAGACATTCCAAGTTTTGAGATACAGCTATCTTTTATTTTGAAATAGTGATTTCATATAAATGAAAACTGATAGGACATAAAAAGGATTAAATTTGGTCTTAGCACTTTGAAATGTATGCTTTTACAAAACAGCGACTATTGATTATTGTTACGTGTGTGTTTTAAATTTACTGAGTTTCTAGAACATTGAGGGCTTATGTAGCAGATACACCTAGAAATCCAAGTGGCTTAACCTAACAAAAGCTTATTTTTTGCTCACTTTTCGATGTAGAGAGGGTGTTCCAGGTCAGCTGGCCTTCAGTGTGGTCATTCAGGGGCCCAGGCAACTTTTATCTTATGACTGTGCCCTCCTCTGTGTTCTTAGAAACCTGTCCATTTAGGTAGTATGGGGAAAATACACTAGTTTATTATTCATTTGCTCCAGAAGTGATGTAGACCACTTCTTATGTTCTGGTGGTGAGAAGTATGATGTGGCCCCATCTTAATGCCAACGTGGTGGTGGTTGGAAAGGGCTGGGAGTAGAGTACTTCTTGTAACACTTCTCATGATTGACACTGTGCTTTGGACAGGGAGGATAAATCTGATAGTCAGTGTACTGCTCTGCTCAAAGTATACTTCCCCATAATATTGTTCTAAGGTGGTAATATTAGCTACCTCTAGATTGTTAGTAGACGGGAGACAAATGACTCCTTACCTCAAATTCTTTACCCTATTTATGAATTTTTCATTTTGCTTTTAAACCAGCAAATATTTAGTTAATTAGTGTCAGTGGTTTTTTTTTTAAACTGGTTGAGATTTTAGTGCGGTTCCTTCATTTGATAAATTAGAGAATAGGCTCAGAGAAAGTGAGAGATATTTCTAAGCTCACTTAGTATCAGACCTAATTCCTGGTCTAGAATTCTCTTTTACATATAGTCTGCCCTCCTTATCTGCAGGTTCTGAATCTGTGGATTCAGCCAACTATGACTTGAAAATATTCAGGGGAAAAAACCTAATAAAAATAACAATGTAATAATAAAAAACAATATAAACAAAATACAGCATAACAACTATTTACATAGTATTTACATTATTGTATTAAGTATAGTAATCTAGAGATGGTTTAAACTTAGTCATACACTGCAGAAGAATGTTTCGGTCAACAACAGACCACATACCTGAAGGTAGTCCCATCAGATTATAATACTGTATTTTTTACTGCACCTTTTCTGTGTTTATATATGTTTAGATACACAAATACTTAACCATTGTGTTAAAATCACCTACAGTATTCAATACAGTAACATGCTGTACAGGTTTCTAGCCTAGGAGCAATAGGCTATACCATATCGTCTAGGTATGTAGTGGGTTATACCATCTAGGTTTGTGTAAGTACACTCTGTGATGTTTGCACAAGGGCAAAATTGCCTAATGATGCATTTCTCAGGCTATATCTCTATCATTAAGCAGTGCATGACTCTATGCAGGAGAATGTGTATAGGTTATACGCAAATACTGAATCATTTTATATAAGGAACTTGAACATCCTCAGATTTTGGTATCTGTGAGGGGTCCTGGAACCAATTCCCCACAGATATGGAGAGACAACTGTACTGTGTCATCTTTGAAAGGTCTACTTTTATAAATTCATATCTCCTAAATTAATACAAGTTGTTTCCCCCAGATTCCTTTCCTCTCAATACCCTCCTAAGATACTTCCCCTGAAGGAGTAGGAATTTTAGTTGATGAAGAAAAAAATTAGTGGTCTGAAAACCATTTATCATATTATTGTTTGGGTCTGGCTAGCTCATACTGGAATGTCCTGTTGACTTTGAATGCCTGAGAAAGAATGGCCCAGGAATTGAAGCAGCTACCGAAAAGGAGGGGAGGTTGCCAAGTCAGGTGGGGCCTATTTAAACATTTTGCTCATATCTTAGGGGAACATATATGTTAACTTAAGACAAAGAACACCACCCCCCAACTTGTTGACTTGGAAAACAAATTAATTTAGTTGTCTGAGGACTTTGTGATGTCTCTGAAATTAAAAAAAAATTAACTTATTTAATTCTGTCTGTTCATAATTGATTCCAAACTTAAAAGTGCTGATTTATATGTATTTATTTATTCTAGTTCTTAGTAAGTGTGCAATTGATTTATTTTTAATAGCTCCCTCCCTACATTTAAATACCTCCCACTAGCATAAAGTATATACATTCATGGGTAGAAAATACAGAAAAATATAATGACACGTAATTTTACTTCCCAGTAATGAACACAGATAGCATTTTGAGGTATTTCCTCTTGGCTCTTTTTTATTATATTGTGTATAAAAATTAAAATCTGTATTAAATAAACTGACCATGATATCCTAAGCATTGTCCTATGTTTGCAAATGTTCTTAGAAAATATTTTTAATGCCTCTGTGATTTTCTAGTAAACAGACATACTGTAATTAGTCACTCATCTTTTGTTGGGCTTTACATTGAAAGTGTCATTGTAAATTATAGTTTTTACAAATTTTAAATCTAGTAATCTCTGTGGTTGGGCAGGTTCTTTCTGCCACTTTTCATGTTGTTTCCTGAGATATTTATAAATAGCTTCTTGTCCATATAAGGTCTTTTCATCTTCTCTGTGTTCTCCAAGGTTGTGTGTGGACTAGGTAGTTGGTTTAATGGTCTGTCTCCCCACTAGATTATGAACTTCCAGTGGCTGTTTCTTTCATCTTTGTATCTCCATTGCTCAGCATGGTGCCAGGGACATAGTAGACATTCAGTGAAATATTTGTCGAATGCTTATTTTGATTCTGGAAAGTGATAGGACTGATTTTCATGTGATGGTGTTGGGTTTTTCTGGTGGCTTTTACAGTTTGACCTCACACGTGTGTTATACATCAGAGAGTGGAAAAGAGTAAAGGAGTTAAAATTTAAGCCAGAAATATTTTTCTTTAACTTAGTTTTCATACACAGTAGCTCACTTAGTGGTGAAGAGGAAGGCACAGCTTAGTTGCATGCTAGGGGAAACCTCAAGCTAATTGCTCTATAATATGAATATTGTAGCTCTCTTTTTAGCTTCTCCTCTCTTCTCCACTCCAATCCTCTCTGCTTTTCTTCACTGCTGTCTCCTGTCCTTTTTCCTAGCCTCTTTCTTCCTCTCCAGAATTTAATGTCAAGAGCACAATTTGAGACAAAGCATGCCACCTTCAGATTCAAGATGTTTTTTTGAATCTCGGCTTTGAAGATAGGATAGAAGGTGTTAAATCTGTATTTTTAAATGCACAATTTTCTTCCTTGAACAAGCCCACCAAAAGGCCTGATTTTCCAATGGAGCCCTTTAGACAGATTTCACATGAAGTATGACTGTGTATACATTTTATGTGCATGTCTGTAAAATGTTTATATGTCATATATTAAAATTTGTGTGTATTATATATAGGGCTATCTACTTACTGACTAAACTGAAGTGATGGGATAGAGATGTTAAATATGTGATTGTTGAATTCTCTCTGAAATTCTATCAGGTTTTCTTGACTTTTTTGATAGAAAGTCATATAATTATAGGTTTGTTGGTAGGTGGAGAAAACACTCACAACTGTCCTGTCTCTGGTCTCTTGGGAGTACATAAGTAAATATTTAATGGGTCTTTTCTAGTGTAGCATGAATGCTTAAAATATTAATTGTGGACAGCCAGTCATGTGGTTCTTGGTACCCTCCTATTGAGAATAATAACTCATAGCAGTTATTTATTTTAGAACACTCTGCCTCAGTTTGTTCCTGGTAATAAAAAGGTGAACTGATTTCTAGTGAAGATATTTAAAATGTAAATGTGAACATGACTTAAAATCACAAAAATGTTTAGCCATCTCTGGGGACATTCTTAAATAAGTCACTTATGATCTATTTACATTCTTGGAACATCAGGCATACATACAGGTTAGGAGAGCACCCTTCTTGCTTTTCATGCTAAAAAACTTTCATTTTCTGAAGCAGTGAGATGCATTGAGTGGCAGGAGGGTGCTAAGCGTTAGAATGAGGCCACGGTTCAGGTGGCACTAGGAGGGTGTTGTGTAGGGGAGACACTCTCATTGCCATCACAGGTAATGCCTCACTGAAGTTTTAAGTCAAACAGTGGTTGTCAGCCTTGGCTGCACCTTAAAATAACCTGTGGAATTTAAAAAACTGCACAGCAGACCAAATAAATCAGATTATTCAGGGCTGGAACCTAGGTATCAGTATTTATAAAAGCTTCCCTAGAGGTTTTATTTTAATTTGCAGCCAGGATGAGGATCCCTGCAAAACTTATATGAGTTGCAGAGATAGTGTATTCTATAGCTACTGGCTTCAATTGGACCTCTTCAATTATAATTAACCAATTGGGAGTTCCTGGATGACACTTAAGGTTTATTCAGTGCCAAGTATTCATTGAGCCTCAACCTTGTACTGGGTCGTTAATTGCTAGGAACATAAAGATAAAAGATATGGTTGATAAAATAGTGCAGTCTAGTGGGAGAGATAGAAATAAATACAATACAGGGTATACAGAGTATTAACATAGAAAATAGAGGTGTGTCTAGGTTATTATTGGGAACACAGGTGTAATTAACTCTGAGGTTTGGAATATGGGATGGGGCAGGAGATGACAGGAGAAATGGTCAAGGTTACACAGAGAAAGTGATCAATTAAGAATTTACTAGGTGGAAAAATGGAAGAGGAAGTTTTTTTGTGTGTGTTTTGTTTTCTTAAAGATTATAACATTGCAAAGATGTGAAGAAATTGAAGGAATATATGTTAAGGAGTTGGTTGTAGAGGAAGATGCCTATGAGATATTTGCAGGTTATACAGCTAGAGAGATAGATCAGAGTCAAGTGGTGAGTGAAATACCTTATAAGCCATGTTGAGAAACAAGGGTGTGACAGGGCCAAATGCGCATAGGGTCTAGATAGATCATCTTAAAGAGTGAGGGTAGTCAGGTATGAAGCAGCTGGTAGTGTTGAAGTTGCTCATAATCTGGACAGCATAGGCCTTGTTTCTAGGCATTTAAATAAGAACTTTTAAAAAGAGTTTAAATTAAAACTCAAATAAAATAGAATACTCTTTCAGTCAAGTAAACCTGTAAAATACAACCTGCAAGGGCCAGTTGGTAGTGCCTTCAATGTAAGAGCCCAGCATAGGATGATATACAAGGAAAGACTGTAAGATAGCATTTCTATAAAAATACTGTTGAAATATAATTTCAGAGTTGAAGTTGGGCTAGAGCTGTGGAGATGAGAGTATAAGTGAAGAGGTTAGTGTGGTAATCTAGGTAAAATGTTCTGGCAAGCCATCAGTGTTTTCAAATGAGGTAGCGTACAGTTGTTGGCTACTGTTCTCCTCCTGTTAACTTGCCATCATTGATCATACCTTCTTCCCAACCGCATCTATGATGTTATACTGTACCCCATCCTGACTCACTGTAATTATCCTAGTCCAGGTTTCTGTGCTGAACAAGATATTTTATTTTTGTTTTTCTTTAACAGTTGTTTGTTTTTCCATTAGTATAACTCTCTAGATAGCAATATAGGTTTGTAGGTGGATCACTGAGTGAGGAGTTTAAGGCTGGAGGCGTTTTATGTGTGTATATATGTGTTTAATTAAATGAAATAAAAGGAAAGGTTATCTGCTGAAAGCGAGGGATTCCAGTGTAAAATGAACAGGACATAGAAAGTGGTGAAGGTCACCAAGATAAGTATGACATTCATTTCTTGGTTAAGAAGCTTTTCTCTGAGATTTTTTAAAATGAAAATTTAAGTAAAATAACTGGTAATCATAATCTTGATGTTTTTCCTAAGAACAAAAGAGAACTTAGGTGTATTAGGTTTCACTACTATATTGTTTTCAATGAAGAAAATTGAGATGATTGGCTATAACGTTTTAAAAACCACAAGTATTGTTCATGAGATCTAGAGATGCAAAAGTAGTGAATTCATAGATTTAAATTATTTTGGAAGTGCCCTGCTTATGCTTATTTACTTCACATTAAAGGGGATACTGTGTTAGAAGTATAGTATTAATTTTTGGAGAAGATACATGTGTGCTTTTTTCTTTTTAAAATAGTAACCAGTGTAAATATATCACTTTACTTGGTTTGTCCCTATGAATTAATTTTCTAAAGTATTGTTAGAAAAGAATATGGAGGAAATATTAGTTATGCAAATTAGATCTCATATGTAGTCAGCATCTATATTCAATAGAGCTTTATTGTAACAGTAACTGCTCTATGTAATCTAAAGCAGATGACATTTTTCCCCCTTTTAAAGGCACTAAGATGAAACTTTATTAATTTGATTTAAGATGAATTGTGTTTAACTTTTTTTCTGTTTGGCAGGCAACCAGATAAACTGGTGGTAGTTCTGGACAAGAGAAGCCGAAGGAAGTCTTCTAAGGTTAGTGTATTTTCTAAATTTCTTACCTAAATATTGAATTCAAATTAGCAAACTGCTCTGGTTCTAGTGTAGAATATTTTAAAACATTACTTGATTTTTTTTTCTTGATTATCTACTGAAAATGGATTGATCAAATGCTGTAATCTTTTAACTGCTTGTTCTTAAAATGGAAGTCAGATACCTGAGTTATGATCTTGGATTTGGTAATTGCTGTGGTTTGAATGTGGCCTCTCCAAAAATGAGGTGTTACCAATGTAATAGTATAGGTTGGTGCAAAACTAATTGAGGTTTTGCCTTAAAAGTAATAGCAAAACTGCAGTTACTTTTGCACCAACCTAATATAAGAAGGTGGGGCCTTTAAGAAGTGATTAGGGTAAGAACTTCTCCCTTATGAATTGAATTAGGCACCCTTATAAAAGGGCTTGACAGAGTTTGTTTCCTTTTTGCACTTCTGCCTTCTGCCACATGAGGACGCACTAAGCAGGCCCTCATCAGATGCTGATGCCTTGATCTTGAACTTCCTCGCCCTTAGAACTGTGAGAAAATAAATTTCTCCTCCTTATTACTCAGTTGTGGCATATTGTTACAGCAACAAAAATGGACTGACTCGAACAACATAATAGTTATGTAATTTCCCTGTACTACAGTGTTAAGAATTAATGATTAAACAAGTACCACTTACAAAATTGTACCTGAGATTAATATATTTAGATTACAAGATGACAAAGTTAGGGCACACTTAAGGAGTTACAAGTTATTGGAGTCTGTTGCTGGGTTGACAGAAGAGGAGTTGGATTTTTCAAAGGTTTTAATTTCTTTTTGTACTGATACTTTTGTTTGTGGGGGAGTGGAACAGAATTTTATAATGTTCAATAACAGTTCCACAGATACTTTTAAAAATTCTATCCTGGCCAGATTCTGTCCTGATGCTTGTAATCCTGGCACTTAGGGAGGCCAAGGCAAGAGGATCACTTGAGGGTAGGAATTTAAGACCAGCCTGGGAAACATAGTGAGACTCTATCTCTACAAAAACAAAAACAAAAACAAAAACAAGTTAGCCCAGTGTGGTGATGCATCAGCTACTCAAGAGGTTGTGGTGGGAGGATCGCCTGAGCCCAGAAGTTTGAGGTTTTAGTGAGCTAGGGCTGTGCCACTGCACTCCAGCCTGGATGACAGAGTGAGACTGTGTCTCTAAAAAACAAACAAAATTCTGTTCCATAAATAAATATGAGTATATTTTTTATTAGTATACAATGACCACAAGAATGTTAATTGAGGTTGGTTTTTCTACAAGTAGACCTGTATAAAGAAAACTTTATTAGTTTTAATTGAAATTCTACAATTTTCTAAATTAAAATTTTTTTTATTTAGGGCATCTTTTCAAGTTTTTTATTTTTATTGAGCTAAAACTTACATATGTATAATACACAGATCTTAATTTTATAATTATAAAATTTTTATAATTACATATGTAATTATATGAGCTAAAACATATGTGTAATACACAGATCTTATTTATAAAGTTATATATAAAAATAATTTATATAATTATAAAATATATAATTTTATAAATAATATCTGTGTATTACACATATGTAAATTTCAATAATTAAGATCTGTGTATTACACATAATGAGCTTTGATCAATACGTATGTTTGTATAATTACCTCTTCTGTAAAGATACAGATGTTTTCATCACATTTTTCTTTGTTGTCTTCTAGCCAGTTCCCAACCCTCAAAGGTGATCACCGTTTTGATTTACTGTCACCATAGGCTAGTGTTGCTTGTTCTTGAATTTCATGTAAAATAGTACAGTAGTACAGTCAGGCTTCTTTTTGCTCAATGTAACGTTTTTGAGATATAGTCATGCTGTTTGTGTTTTGGTAGTTTGTTTATTGCTAAGTAGTATCCACCAAGTGAATGTACTACAATTTGATTATCTCTTCCTCTCTTGATGAGCATTTGTTTTTTTTTTTTTCCCAGTTTTTTTACTCTTGTGAATAAAGCTGCTATAGACATTATTGTACAAGTATCTTTGAGAAAAATATTTTTATCTTGGGCATATCCCAAGGAAAGGCATAACCTGGTAACAGGGTAGGTTCCTTTTTAACTTAAAAGAAATTGCTGGCTGGGCGCAGTGGCTCACCCCTGTAATCCCAGCACTTTGGGAGGCTGAGGCAGGTGGATTGCCTGAGGTCAGGAGTTTGGGACTAGCCTGACCAACATAGTGAAACCCCATCTCTACTAAAAATACAAAAAATTAGCTGGGCGTGGTGGCGGGTGCCTGTAATCCCAGCTGCTTGGGAGGCTGAGGCAGGAGAATCGCTTGAACCCGGGAGGTGGAGGTTGCAGTGAGCCGAGACTGCGCCATTGCACTCCAGCCTGGGCAACAAGAGCAAGACTCCGTCTCAAAAAAAAAAAAAAAGGAAATTGCCAAGCACTCCCACCACCAATATAGAAAACTTTCAGTTGCCTCACATCCTGAGCAGCAGCATCTTTAAAGCATACATTTATAGTTTGGGAGCATTATAATTTGAATACTTTCTTACCATTAACATATGAGAAAAGGTTCTAAAAGAAATATAGCATCTGTTGGTCAATACAAGCTTTTGTGGAAAGGATCAATGTAAGTTTATCCAGTAAGTATAATAGGTGAATATGAGTAGACCTATAAATTTTAAAAATAGCCTCTAAATTTTTTTAGCTATCAACAAAAAACGATTTCTCTCTTTTAATAATTAGCTTGAATGCCGTATTCAGGGTTTGAAAAAAAATTAGATAGCAATTATTTCTTAAGAGAAAATGATGAAACATAATGAAATACATTAGATTATAGGTCAATTAAGAATGCCCTGGCCAGGTGCAGTGGTTCATGCCTGTAATTCCAGCACTTTGGGAGGCTAAGGCAGGATAGATCACTGGAGCCCAGGAGTTCAAGACCAGCCTGGGCGAAATGGTGAAACCCCATTTCTACAAAAAAACAAAACAAAACTATATTTGATGTTTGATATGCTTTTTTATTTCATTGCATTTACATTGAAAAGATTGAAAGTCAAATAACTTCTCTGTTGGGTCCAGATTCTTTTTCATATTGTTTTAAACATTGTTTAAATCCAGGATGCAAACATATGAGGCTATCGGTTAATTTTATCAGAATATAATATTTTCTAGAAGAAATTACTTCTTATTGGATAAATTTTCCATTTGTAATGCTCTTAATATTTTCAAATCTTTCCTGGATACTTTAGAATCATTGTGCTTGCTCTTGAAATATAGATGTACTTCTTGTAAAAAGTTAGCATGAAGCAGTATGTTCATGTATTTCTGAAAATGCTGTTTTAGGCTGAGTTAGGTGGTTCATGCCTGTAATCCCAGCACTTTGGGAGGCCAAGGCAGGTGGATCACCTGAGGTCAGGAGTTTGAGACCAGCCTGACCAACATGGTGAAACCCCATCTCTACTACAAATACGAAATTAGCTGGCTGTGGCGGCACATGCTTGTAATCCCAGGTACTCAGGAGGCCAAGGCAAGAGAATAGCTTGAACCTGGGTGGTGGAGGTTGCAATGAGCCGAAATTGTGCCATCGCACTCCAGCCTGGGCATCAAAAGTGAAACTTTATCTCAAAAAAAAAAAAAAGAAAAGAAAATGCCTTTATAAATTGTACATAATAAGCTAAACAGGGAAATAAAAATAAGTTTCCAGAAGCTATGAAGGAACTGATTATATTATTGTAAAAGTTAGGCAACTTAAAAAAAATCTTGAGAACAAGATCCATGACATTCAAGAATTATTGAAAACCGTTTGTTTTAGCTGCTAAGTTAGCTCTCAGTTATATTAAATCTAAAGACTAGAACCACTTTCTATTTTGAAAGCTCTTTCTGGTTTCTGTTGCTTTCCTTTAAAATATACATTACTTGCTGTCCCAATCGTACTACGTGAGTACCATTGAACTCACGTAGGAGGAACAAATCTCTGCAACTGTTGTCAGAAAAAAAATATATATATATATACACACATATATAGTTTAAGATAGGATCTTACTCATTGCCCAGGCTAGAGTGCAGTGGTATGATCATAGCACTGCAGCTCGACCTCCCTGGGCTCAGGTTATCCTCCAACCTCAGCTTCCCAGTCAGCTCAGGAGGCATGCACCATCATGCTTGGTTAATTTTTGTTTTCTTGCAGAGATGGGGTATATGGGGGACCAGGATAATGTATCCTAATTTCTTCTACCATTAGCTGTACTAAGATATTGGCAAATGATTAAATAATCTGCGCTTCCTAACTATACTAAGGAGCCAAATGGCTTACATGTATTCCAGTTCCCTACTTATTTTACAGGGAAATCCTTTCTGTTACTCAGAATGAAAACTGATCGGGGTTCTCGTAGTGCTGATGTTTGCCAATATGGTGTGCTTTTTCTTTTTTTTTTGAGATGAAGTCTTGCTCTGTTGCCTAGGCTGGAGTGGAGTGGAGTGATCTTGGCTCACTGTAACCTCTGCCTCCCGGGTTCAAGCGATTCTCCTGCCTCAGCCTCCCAAGTAGCTGGGATTAACAGGCACCCACCATCATGCCTGGCTAATTTTTGTATTTTTAGTAGAGACAGGGTTTCACCATGTTGGCCAGACTGGGTCTCAAACTCCTGACCTCAAGTGATCCCCCTAACTCAGCCTCCCAAAGTGCTGGAATTATAGGCGTGAGCCCACCGTACCTGGCCAGTGGTGTGCTTTTTCCTGTATCAACCTCTTAAAAACCTAAATTAATGTCTCTGTGGGTTAGTACAATTAGATGTTTATTACCATAACTGTTTCTAGTTTTTGGTACTAGACTTGTCATTCTTTTTCTAGCTTCAGATTCTTAAATTACCACGGTTTGAGGTAGAAGTTGTAGTAAATCCTTAGAAAATAGTAACACTATTCTTCTGTCATGTTTGCCACTTTGTATGCCCTTGGTTTCTTCTCTGGTAAAGCTTACTGATCCTCTGTTTTCTACTAGTACAGTTGTCCCTAGGTATACATGGGGGATTGGTTCCAGGACCCCTGTGTATACTGAAATCTGCACATAAAGTCCTGAAATTGGCCTTGTGGAACTTGCATATATGAACAGTCAGCCCTCCACATATTTAGGTGGCAAACATGACAGAAGAATAGTGTTACTATTTTCTAAGAATTTACTACAACGTCTACCTCAAACCGTGGTAATTTAAGAATCTGAAGCTAGAAAAAGAATGACAAGTCTAGTACCAATAACTAGACACACACTGTTTTTGATCTGCATTTGGTTGAAAAAAATCTGCATGTAAGTGGAGCTGTGCAGTTCAAACCTGTGTTGTTCAAAGGTCAATTGTATATAATAATTATCTAAATGATAGAAAGCTGGCCCTGACTGTACTCATTGCCAGCTATTTAGCTAGACTAATTGAAACTGTTATAGTGTCTTAACTCAGCCAGGTTGTACAGCTCCAGAAGGAATATCAAAAAACCAGAACTTGGTGGGCCTTTTTGTTGGAAGAGTTGCTGGATAGAATGGTTAAGAAAGTAGCAGTATACTAGCAACTTAGGAACTAGTGTACTTATGTCTCCTTTTATTAATCATAATAAAAAGATTTTAGTTTGTTAAGCAGATTGTATTTTTGTTTGTTCAGCAGTTGTCTAATTTACTGTTCCCTGATCCAAGACTGAGGATTTAGAGGATAAAGCTTAGGGTACCTGAGGAAATTATCTGAAACTACCATCTCCTAATTCTGCCCAGTTGTTAGAAGGTCTCTATATTCCCTGCTTTTCCGACTTTTGATCTCTGTGTCAAATGCAGAAATATTAAGTCCTAAGGGATAGAAGACTATTTTCTTGACTACTGTGCGAATCAGGGATAGAGCAGTGCATGATATGGGTTAGGTGGAGAACTCTGAGTCACAGAGTCTGGGTTCTCCTCCTGGTTACTAGTATCAGTTCATGCAAACCATTTACTCTTCACTTGCTTCAATTTCCTTACCCAGATTTGAATTAGATCTAAGGATATCCTCAAGTCTGAAAATCTGATGGATATTTTTCATTGAGAATTTTATAAATATCCTGTCTTTTCTGCTGTGGATGATTAGAAAGGTTTAGTGATTATACACTTTTTCTTATATTTTTATTGCATGGGGAAACTATGAAAATTTAATTATGGGAAGCTTGAAGAGACCAGAAAAATATCTTGATTAACCATAAGAGTTGAGGTTGTTATAAGTTTTCAGAATCAAGTATGTAGAGTAGAGTTTTGATTGATTAGGTTGCACAGAAATTTACTTTCCAAAATGGAGATTGTCTACTTTGTGGAGTTTTTGTTTCAGTCTCTCAACAGACATGGAAATAGGCAGGGGAGTAGAGGAATCTCTGGAGAGATGTTTTTTAATCAAGAAAACTTTGTTCTGTACCTTTCACTATGGTATGCTAAGTCTCGTGATGAGTCTCTACTTCCGTCTCTGTACCTGAAGTTTTGTGATAGGGTGGCAATAGAAACAGAATAGAGGGATAATTATTGATAATTCATAAGTTGGATTTGGTGTACATTGTTAAACCTGTATCTTCTGCTGGCATTTTAACTAGTAAGATGTGATAAGATTTGCGTGGACCTAAGTTTACCTAATCTTGATCCCTTCTCAGTTCCTTGGCCCAGGTTCAAATCCAAATTCTGCTCTTACTTTCTGTGTGATCTTGGGCAAGTTTGTCCCTCAGTTTCCCAATCTGTTAAATCTGCTGCCTGACTTGTGTCTGCACTCATACGCTCTAACTTCTTTTTCTGTTATTATGGAAGAATGGTCTATGCTGCCAGGAAAGATCAGTCTGTCTCATCGTATACTGTTAAGGACATTACTCTAGCAATTCTCCCTTTTCTCTTCTACATCATTAAATTTTCCCTCTCAACTGAATATTTCCCATAAGCATAAAATATTTTTCTCTTCTTAAATTTCTCTTCTGCCATTATTTTCCCCTCTAGTGCCAACCTGTTTCTCTTCCTTTCAGCAAAACACCTCAAAGGAGTTGAGTATATTTGCTCTCTTCAATTTCTTTCCTCTCATTCTTTATTAAATTCATTCCAGTCAGGTCTTTGTTCTCATCACTTTACTGAAACTGCTCTTGTAAAGTTATTAATGGCTTCTCGAACTCTTACTCCTGGGCTCAAGCTATCCTCCCACCTCAGACTCCTGAGTAGCTGGGATTCCAGGGATCAGCCTCTGTACCTGGCCTTATTAATGGCTTCTCCTTTGCTAAACCCAGTGACCATTTTTCAGGCCTCATTCTATTTGACTTGTTATCAACATTTAGCACAGGTGATTGTTCTCTTCTTGAAACATTCTTATCACTAGACTTCCAGGATACCACACACTTTTCTTTTGCCTCAGCTGATGGGCCTTTGCTGGCTTCTTCATTTTCTTGACTAGTTTAATGTTGTGCTCTGAGGCTTAGTCTTTGGATCTTTATATTCTTTATCTGTACTCACTCCCTTGGTATATTCTTAAACTTTAAGTATTACCTGTATACATACTATCCTCACATTTGCAGCTCCAGACATATAATCCACTTGCCTATTTGAACATCCACCCTTGAATATCTAATAGGCAACTCATATTTAATGTATGTGAAACTGAGCTTCTGAACTTATTTCCCAAACTTGTCCTTCCTAGAGTCCTGCCTCCTATCTGTTAATAGTAATTCTTTTCTTCTAGTTACTAAAAGGTAAAAGCCTTAGAATTAGCCTTGGCTACTTTCCCTGTCTTTTACAATCAGACAGCACATCTTGTGGACTCTACCTAGAAAATATAAAAAGATTCCCAGAATCTGGCCACTTTGTACCACTTTTCTAGCACCCCAAGCCAAGTAACCATCACATCTCCCTTGGATTATTGCAGTAGCTTCTTCTTAATTGATCTATTTCTCTCTTATGTTTGGAGCCTGTTCTCAAAACATTAGCCAATATGAGTCTGTTGAAACATAACTTAGATTGTCACTACTCTGCTTAAAACCCTCCAGTGGCTTCCCATTTCACTCAAAATATAAGCCAATATCTTTGCAATGACCTACCAGAGCCTTATATAATTGAACCCTCCTTTATTTCTCTGGCCTCGTGTCCTACTACTCTCCTCTTGACCACTCTGTTCCAGCCACATTGCCCTCTTTGTTATTTAATGCCTCTGTACCTTTCCAGTTGCTGTTTTTTCTCCATAGAAAGCTCTTTTCATGTATTTACATGTCTGATTTCTTTACCTTTTTTTGGCCTTCTGTAAAGTGTCATCTTCCAATGTAGTCTTCTCTGATCACCCTATTGAAAAGTATTACCTTTTCTTACTCCCCAGTCTTCTTTCCTACTTTTTCTTTTCACCATAGCACTTACCTCTACCTAACATATCTTATATTTTGCTTAATGGTTTTGTTTGTGTTTCTTCCTACTATATTGTGAGCTCCCCCGAATAGATTGTTTTTCACTCCTCCAGGTCCTAGATAAGTGCTTGGAAGATAGTAGCACTGTTCTAGGCCCTGAGTGAATGAGTGAATGAATGAGTGAATGAATGAATAGTAGAAGAACATTATAGGGTTCTTATGTAGATTAAATGAGTTTAACATAAGTAAATTCTTAAGACATGGACTGACACATAGAAAGTACTCTATAAGTGTTAGCTTTTATTGTAATTTTCAAAGCATATCCATGGACAGTCCTGTAGCCAGTAGAGGTGAAGACTTAGTTGAGTTGAGATGTCTTGGCATGCCATCTTCCATTATCTCAGCTTTGCCACAAAGGAAGAACTATGGTGGTGACCCCCATATTTTGGGGGGTGGAGGTTCCTTAGGGAAACTTGATAATCAAGATTTATAAGGAAAAAAATCGAATATTATCAGTACTAGGAATATTACCTGAAAAAACTGATGCTGTTCTTTACCTGGCCCAAATAAACATTACAGTTTAGTGGGAAATGAACTTAAATGTAAAGTTATACAATTAGTTTTTTCTTTTAAAGTATGAATTTGCCTTAAAGTTCCTAGTCCACAAAAATAATTTAAAAATATCTCTTCTAATAAAATAATTTATCTAATCAGATAGTAGCTTTTGAAAATATGAGACATCATGTTTTCATCATTTTTGCATCTTCTGTGTATATGAGGGGGTGAAGATTTGTTTACAGATAGTAATCTGTAGCTGTCATATGATAGAACTATCTTGGCCCAAGCTTAATGATTGAAAAGTTTTATTTGATTAATCATTTTTGTTTCAGGGATACTGCAGATCTAATGGATAATTACATAGGGTCAGTATGCCATTGTAAATTATTAACATTGCATTTCCTATACTTCATATTGAAAGCATAATTTTTATTCTGGTAGGCACATAGCTGGCAACCTGGAATAAAAAACCCATATCGTGGTGTTGTTGTGTGGCCTGTTCCTGAAAACATTGAAATCACTGTAACACTTTTTAAGGTAAGTTCTATTTTTATAGGCTGTAGAATTTATTATATAACCAGGGTTCCAAATGACAAAATATTTCAGTGTTCATTGTTCTATACATTTGTGTGCAATCTGGTACCTACTGTGCATTATTTTTAGGGACATAGCAATTTATAACAAATGCAAAGGCATCATAGTATTTCATGGTCTATAAAGTCTGGATAATTTGGGGATCTTTTTGAACTTGTTACAGTTAAGACCAGCTGAGATACTTCTTTTACCACTTTCTACATTCTACCCACAGGAAACTGTAAAATACTTTCCCTGTGGAAAGCTGAAGAGTATGAAAATTCTGAGTCCTGACCTTCATTTTGTTAGCCTTGTTTGATAAAAAAGATGCTTTAAAATTAGTATATATAAATATCTTATTAATGTTAACATAACAAGATATGTTTTAAATTGATATTTGATAAATATTTTATTGATATTAATATTTAAAAGTATTGCAGCTTAAAGGCAAAATGCTGGTTGTAAATTGAAAGTACAGATCTAAAAACATAGTTGTTCATATACCCTCTTGCCTATTTCATATGTATTTTCTCTTGAAAGTCTTCCATATGTCTTGAAACATTATAAAGTAGTCCCTACATATGGTAATTAAACACTAGAATATTTACTTTCCTAACCAACTCCTTTCCTGCTCCAAAAAAAGTTGGGAACAGGTATATCTCAGTATGTACCAGTTTTAGCCTTTTGGAAGGTGGTAGAGTTAGAAAACAAATGCTTTATTTCTTCTTTGAGTCATGTAAATTGTGTTGAAGCTACTTTTATAGTAGTATATAGCAGAGGAGAGGTCATCTTATTAAGCATAATTTAGTAACAGAAAATTTGTGAAAATCTGCTAATATTTTGGGATGTGAAATTAAAATAGAGCAAATGATATGGCTTAGAGTATGACATCATTGTGTAAATAGTACTTTGGATTTTGTGAAGCAATATATTAATTTATTCAGAAAGTACTTCAGAGTTCAATAAACAACAATATGATGAATATTAATGTACTGGCCCATAAATGGAATACTAATTTTAAATGTTCTGTATTTCATATATATTTTATTAATGATTCTTGACATGTTATATATATTTTATAGTTTTGATATTACTGTTATTGACATTATAACATTACTTGATTATGCCTGTCAGTTGTATACCATTCTTGATTTATTCAGGGAGAGGGAGAAATAGAAATGAGACAGTAACTTCTGTTCCTTTTTTTCAGTATAGTCAGAACCACTCTATTGCCCCCCCTGCTTTTTTTTTTTTTTTTTTGAGACAGAGTCTCCCTCTGTCACCAGGCACTAGGCTGGAGTGCAGTGGCGCGATCCTGGCTCACTGCAACCTCCGCCTCCCAGGTTCAAGCAATTCTCCTGCCTCAGCCTCACGTCTATTGCCCTTTTAACAAGCTATCCTAAGAGCCAGTTATTAAGTCCCTCCTATCCATTTTCTCCTACTGGAATGATACACTAGTCTTGGTAGTTAAGAGCAATATCTCTGGTGTCAGAAGAATCTTTATATGCATTATTAGTTCATTTAATTTTCACAACAACTCTAAGGTTTTATAATGATTCTCATTTTACTGATAAGGAAACTGAGACGAGAGAGGAATGTAACTTGTCCAAATAGACTATGATTTAGCTCTATTCATTTCTCTGCACTGTACTGCCTACTCTGTAATAAAAAGAGTTGTGAATATTGATTACAACAGTAACATCTCTAACATACTTGAGGAAGACTTTTAAGTAATTTATTGAGTATTTTGTTTTAGACCATATTGGCAAAGTAAATGAATGGACATAGTTATAACAACTTTTTAATAAAATGGTGATAGAGAATGAGGGGCTAGAATAGAGCTGATAGATAGCCTCCGCCTTGTGTTTTGGGAAAGGATATGCATTGACTGAGTGATTCTGAGTTGAAAGTGGCTGTTGAAATGTGTTACTTGGAGGATTAGGAGATAAGTGAGGTTTTCAAGTACTGATGAGTACTGAATTTTTAGACTTGGAGTGTTAGTATGTAGAAAAAAACCCAAACACCCCTTCCTCTCAGTCTGCTGTATTAAACATTTCTGTACAATTGTGCTATTGAGGCAACCTTGTGACCATTTTCAATATTTAAATGAGTAGTATATTTAATCTTCCTGATTCCTTTAATCCTCTCAGAATTCTTAAAGAAAAGCAGGAAAGTAAAACAGAACAAAATGGAACAAACTTTTCATTTGTTCCTGGTAATTTTTGGATCTTGTTTTTGAACAACACATCAAATATTCAAATGAAAAACTTAACAGTTCCTCTCTTTTTAAAACTTGTATTAAATCTCATAATTCACTTAATCTTGAAATTTGTAAATAGGAAAGGACTGCTCTGAACTCTTTTTCTCCTTAGTAAGTAGCATACACAGAGGTACGCTCATATAGGAGGTGAAAGTTATCAATATGTTTCATTTTTCTGTGATTTAACCAAAAATTAATTTCTTTAGCCTGCTTTTGAGATTTGAGTTAAATTGAAAATAGCTATTTTTAGTAAAATTTTTTTGAAGCACTTTAGGATTTTGAGAAGGAAAATGGCTCTTCAAGCTATTTTTAATTTTTCTCTTTAGTACGGTGCTAAAAAAAGGAAACAGTAGAGGGAGAGTAGGATATTAAAAAAAGCTTGATTGATTCACGCTAGAAGCAATTCTCATTACAAATGTTTTTGTCTGGTCAGTAATGTAGTTAATTATGTAGAGATACCATTTTTAAGTGTCTTGAAAATGAGCATCCTTGCTGCTTCTTTTACATCGTTTTACTGACTTGGCCCTATCAGATATGCCTCTTGGTCTCATTAAAATTATTCTTTGGTAAAAATTCTTTTAGGGATAATACATTATCTGTGCTCTTAAAAAATATTTCATCTGCTTTAAGAGTTAATGTATTCTGTATATGATGTTAAATGTTTATTAATTTATAAGATATATATTCATTACTTCATTAATTCAGTATTCTTGAGAGCCTTGTTATGTGCCAGATACTGTTCTAGATCCTGGGGGCACAGTGGCTACACTGAACCAACAAAGTAGGTAAAAGTCAGACAGACCTGGAGCAGCAACATAGCTTAAACACTTACTAGTTGTGCACTGTGGGAAGCTGCATGTCTTAGGTTTCAGGTTTCTGCTCTGTTAAATGGGAATGAAGATAGTACCTACCTCATAAGTTGCTTTGAGGAGTAAAACACTTAGCATAAGAACTGGGACATGCTGAGTGCTCAGTAAATATTTTATATTATTAATCTGATACTAAGTGCACTGGAGCTATGCTCCTTTCCTCAAAATACAAAATGATAGGAGAGGGATACGCAGGGAGAATGGTGTGATGTCTCCTCTGCATTGCATCACACTTTATCACTTGGTCTCTCCAAGTAGTATTCTCTGTGCCCTAAGTACATCATGGAAAAGTTCTTTCAACCTTTATTTACTATTCTTTTTCTCCATAAACCCAGTTTATGGGCAGAGCCAGCTAAGGAAACAAATATTAAGTATAGTTTTCCACTTCCCTTTTCCTTCTACCCTTTCCCTGTCTACCACCACCAAAGAAACATCTTTTGGCAGGTTTTTATCCTACCTATATGAATTTACTCATAAAAATAGTGGCTTCAGTACAGCTCAAACTCAGCCAACTGCTATGTTATTATAAATGAGTAAACAGACATAATGAAGTACCTAAGGAGATTGGAATTTATCTAATAAGTTGTAAGGGTTGTTGAAGAAATCTGAGTTGGTACTAACATGGTCAGAACTGTTGTTTGGGAAAATTAATCTGTGTGCAAGATTGAATGGAGGTCAGAGAGACTAACTGAGAGAATGCTGCAATCACTTTCATCTTGAAACAGCCTAGGTACGAACTCAACTATGGCAATAGAAATAGAAGGTCATTAATAGACCAAAGTGGAATCAATAATAAATAGATGTTTCTCTGTGAAAAACATAGGACCTGAGATCCAGTAGGGAAATATCAGGGCCCATCTCCCAGGTGTGTATGCTCAATCTTAGAGTGCAATGTTGAGCCAAAAGCATGCTTTATGTAGATATTCTCTTATTCTCTTGATACCTCCATTCCTACCTCACCTCTGATACATGGAATGAACTTGGGTAAGTTAAATGTTCATGTAATGTGACCCCACTACTTTTCTCTCTTTTCTTATATTTTGTTGCCTTTTGCCTTTACTTATTCTTAAATCTGTGGAAATCCTATATAATCCCACCCAGCCCAGATGTTTTCTCTCTCATGAAGTTCTCTTGTTCATTTTTGTAAGAAGTAGTGTGTCATTTTCTAATCTCTGGTAAAACCATTTATTTCTTTCATCATAAATTTATTTGGATTTAGAACTATTGTGTTTTTCTTTGAAGGCAAGGACAACTGTCTTTGAATCCATGAAACATCTCTATAATCCCTTATATACTAAGTCCCCAATAAATATTTCTCAAATAAATGCTTGCAAAAGTGTGCTTCATTAAAAAAAAAAAAAAAAAAAGGTTGCCTTTGGTTGTAGGATCCATTACCCTTTCTCAGGTTTCTAAGGCATTTCTAGGGTTAATGAGGGAGAGGTAAGAGGAAGGGCATCAGTAGCCCTGCTGATTTGTTATTTGTCTAGATTATCAAGTACCTTTCAGTGCTTTGAAGTTCCAGCTGTGTATTTAATCTCTGCACTGAAGAAAACTTTGCCGCTAGTGGTACTTTAAGTTACCTACAGGTATAAAAACAAAGGCAGGGCTTTATGTTAGCATTTAATATCTTAATAAAATGCTTCTTAATAGTTCATTTACTGGTTTAATCTATCTCTGATTAGGTTTATTTTTATTTTATCATAGATGCAATGATGGGAGATAGTGATATACATCAACAAAAATAAAATAGAGGACTTCTTAATATTAAATAATTATTTTAATTTAGATAACTTGTGGAAGTATTATAAGAGTAGAGTATGGCCAGGCACAGTGGCCTATAATCCCAACACTTTGGGAGGTCAAGGTGGGTGGATCGCTTGAGCCAAGGAGTTAAAGACAAGCCTGGGCAACATGGTGAATCTTTACAAAAATTTTTTTAAAAAAGACCAGGTGTGGTGGCTCACACCTGTAATCCCAGCACTGTGGGAGGCTGATGCAGGCAGATTGCTTGAGCTCAGGAGTTCAAGACCAACCTGGGAAACATGGCAAAACCCTGTCTCTTCTGAAAATTCAAAAAATTAGCTGGGCACGGTGGTGTGTGCCTGTAGTCCCAGCTACTCTGGAGGCTGAGGTGGGAGGATCGCTTGAACCCAGGAGGTGGAGGTTGCAGTGAGCCAAAATCACACCCCTGAACTCCAGCCTGGACAGCTGAGCAAGACTCTGTCTCAAAAAAAAAAAAAAAAAAAAAAAAAAAATAGACAAGACTAAGAAAATTGCTCAAAACCATGTATTTATATGGAAACTAAACATCCTGCTCTGGAATGACTTTTGGGGAAATAAGGAAATTAAGGCAGACATCAACAAGTTATTTGAAAGTAATGAGAACAACGATAACACACACCAGAATCACTGGGACACAACTAAGGCAGTGTTAAGAGGGAAATTCAAAGCACTAATTGCCCATATCAAAGAGTTGGAAAAACTTCAAATTAACAACCCAACATTACAACTGAAAGAATTAGAGAAGCAAGGACAAATCAACTCCAAAGCTAGCAGAAGACAAGAAATAACCAAAATCAGAGCTGAACTGAAGGAATTAGAAAATTAAAACCCATTCAAAGATCAATGAATTAGGAGTTGGTTTTTTAAAAAAATTAAGATTGATACGCTGCTAGCTACACTAATAAAGAAGAAAGAGAGAAGACCCAAATAAACACAATTAGAAATGATGAAGGGGCTGTTAACAGGGACCTCACAGAAATGAAAATAACCATCAGAAACTACTATGAACATCTCTTTGCACACAAACTAGAAAACCTGGAAGAGATGAATAAATTCCTGGACACATACACCCTCTCAAGAGTAAACCAGGAAGGAATTGATTTCCTGAACAGACCAATAATGATCTTCCAAATTGAATCAGTAATAGCCTACCAACCAAGAAAAGCCCAGGACCAGATGAATTCCCAGCCCAGTTCTACCAGATGTACAAAGAATAGCTGGTACTATTCCTACCGAAACTATTCCAAAAAATTGAGGAGGAGGAATTCCTTCCCAACTCATTCTTTGAGGTCAGCATCATTCTAATAACAAAACCTGGCAGAGACACAACAAAAGAAAACTTCAGGCCAATATCCTTGATGAACATTGATGCAGAAATCCTCAACAAAATACTGGCAAACTGATTCTAGCAGCACATCAAAAAGCTAATCTACCGTGTTCAAGTAGGCTTCATCCTCAGTATGCAAAATTGATTCAACATACACAAATCAATAAATGTGATTCATTACATAAACAGAACTAAAGATAAAAACCACATGATTATCTCAATAGATGCAGAAAAGGCTTTTGATAAAATTCAACATCTCTTTGTGTTAAATACTCTCAAAACTAGGTATTGAAGGAACGTATCTCAAAATAATAGCTGTCGATGACAAACCCACAGCCAACATCATACTGAATGGGCAAAAGCTGGAAGCATTCCCCTTGAAAACTGGCACAAGACAAGAATGTCCTCTCTCACCACTCCTGTGCAACATAGTGTTCTGGAAATCCTGGCCAGAGCAATCAGGCAAGAGAAAGAAATAAAGAGAACCCAAATAGGAAGAGAGGAAGTCAGATTATCCCTGTTTGTCGATGACATGATCCTAATCTAAAAAACTCCATAGTCTCAGCCCAGAAGCTCCTGCAGCTGATAAATAACTTCAGCAAAGTCTTAGGATACAAAATGAATGTATAAACATCACTAGCATTCGTGTACACCAATGAAAGCCAAGCCGAAAGCCAAATGAGGAACACAATCCCATTTGCAATGCCCACTAAATAGTAAAATACCTAGGAATACAGCTAACCAGGGAGATGAAAGATCTCTATAATAAAAACTATAAAACACTGCTCAAAGAAATGAGAGATGACACAGATAAATGGAGAAACACTCCAGTGCTTATGGATAGGAAAAACAAATATTAAAATGCCATACTGCCCAAAGCAATTTACAGATTCAGTGCTATTCCTATCAAATTACCATGATATTCTTTACAGAACTAGAAAAAACTTTTAAAATTCATATGAAACCAAAAAGCCTGAATAGCCAAGGCAATTCTAAGCAAAAAGAACAAAGCTGGAAGCATCATGCCACCTGACTCCAAACTATACTGCAGGGCTATAGTAACCAAAACAGCATGGTACTGGTAGTATAAAAACAGGCACAAAAACTAATGGAACAGAATAGAGAGTCCAGAAACAAGGCCACACACCTGCAACTATCCGATCTTGACAGAGCTGACAAAAACAAGCAATGAGGCAAAGATTCCCTATTTAATAAATGGTGCTGGAATAACTGGCTAGCCATATGCAGAAGACTGCAGCTGAACCTCTTTCTTATACCACATACAAAAAACAACTCAAGATTAATTGAAGACTTAAATGTAAAACTCAAAACAATAGAAACCCTGAAGGACAACCTAGGCAATACCTTTCTGGCCATAGGAACTGGCAAAGATTTCATGACAAAGACACCAAAAGCAATTGCAACAAAAGCAAAAATTGACAAGTGAGATCTAATTAAACAAGAGCTTCTGCACAGCAAAAAACACTATCAACAGAATGAACAGACACCCTACAAATGGGGAGAAAATATTTGCAAACTATGCATCTGACAAAGATCTAATATCCAGCATCTATAAGGAACTTAAATTTATAAGAAAAAGAAACCAACAACAAAACAACCCCATTAAAAAGTGGGCAAAGGACATGAACAAACATATTTCAAAAGACATACATGTAGCCAACAAACATATGAAAAAAAGTTCAACATCAGTGGTTAGAGAAATACAAATCAAAATCACAGGATAGCATCTCAGTCTTGGAGTGGCTATTATTAAAAAGTCAAAAAATAACATGCTGGCAAGGTTGTGGAGAAAAGGGAACACTTACACACTGATGGTAGGATTGTAAATTAGTTCAATCATTGTGGAAAGCAGCATGGCAATTCCTCAAAGAGCTAATGGCAGAAGGACCTTTTAACCCAGCAATCCAATTACTGGGTATGTACCCACAGGACTATAAATCATTCTGCCGTAAAGAAACATGCTTGCATAAACTCATTGCAGCACTATTCACAGTAGCAAAGACATGGAATAAACCTAAATGCCCATCAGTCACAGACTGAATAAAGAAAACATTATTGTATGTATACCATGGAATACTATGCAGCCATAAAAAGGAATGAGATAATGTCTCTTGCTGGAACATGGATGGAACTGGAGGCTATTATCCTTAACAAACAAACACAGGGAAAGAAAACCAAATACTGCATGTTCTTAATTATAAGTGGGAGCTAAGTGATGAAAACTCATGAACACAAAGAAGGGGAACAACAGACACTGCAGCCTATTGGAAGTTGGAGGGTAAAGGGTAAGAGGAGGGAGAGGAGCAGAAAAGAATAACTATTGGGTACTAGGATTCATACCTGGGTGAGGAAATAATCTGTGCAGGAAATTCCTGTGCCATGAGTTTACCTATGTAACAAACCTGTACATATACACCCAAACCTAAAATAAAAGTTGGAAAAATTATAATAAAAATAATGCAAAAAAAAAAAAAAAGAGTAGAGTATTCTGCCTCTCCATTTTTCAAAGCTAGTAAAAGCTAAAAACAAGGCTATTTGTATTTTCTTAATTGGATTTATTGGACTAAAGACATGTATTTCAATTCAATTTCATGTTTTGCTTTTGTTACAGGATCCTCATGCAGAGGAATTTGAAGACAAAGAGTGGACATTTGTCATAGAAAATGTAAGCTAATGGCAAATTCCTTCACCTTTCACATTTTCAACTTTATGTATGCATTTTTAAGGTACATTGGCATTTTGGTGGTAGGAAAAATGTTGCCTTATGAAAATTAAATATTGATTTGCAGCTTTTAGAATTATTTTTAGTGAAATGATAGCCAATAACAAAATTATTTGTAAGAAATTCTTTTATTAACACTGTAAGTACCTAATACCAAATTATGTATGTATGTGTGTGTGTGTTTGTGTGTGTGTGTGTGTGTGTGTGTGTGTGTGTGTGTGTGTATTCTGTTTGGGTTTAAGGGCAAGCCCATGTCTTAGTCATCTTTTTATCTGTTCAGCATCTATCATAGTGCTTGTCACGTAGCAGATGCTCATCTAAACATTTGTTGGATGAAATCACGAATGACCTTTGAAATCTTTAAAAATAAAGTATGTGGGCTGAGCGTGGTGGCTCACACCTGTAATCCCAGCACTTTGGGAGGCCGAGGCAGGCAGATCACCTGAGGTTCAGGAGTTCGAGACCAGTATGGCCAACGTGGTAAAACCTTGTCTAATACTAAAAATACAAAAATTAGCCAGGCATGATGGTGAGCGCCTGTAGTCTCAGCTACTGGGGAGGCTGAGGCAGGAGAATCGCTTGAATCTGGGAGGCAGAGGTTGCAGTTAGCCGAGATTGTGCCATTGCACTCCAACCTGGGTGACAAGAGCGAAACTCTGTCTAAAAATTTAAAAAAATATATGTGCTTTAACTCTTTATTTGGGTTGAGAGATCCTAGATTGGTACCTTGATAATCAACTTAATTTACATATTGTGGAATCCCAAGTGACTAGCAGGCATTTAGTAGATGTTCAGCAAATGTTTGTATACTTGGAATTAAGGAAGACAGGCCATCCAAATACAGTAATTAATAATGTAGGCTTGGAATTCTTAAAAAATCTGTCAGATAAGGGAGTGGACATAGGATGAAATAGAAAATATGTTAACATTCCTTCTCTCCAAACATTTATTAATATATTAGATTCACAGAAATCTATTGATTATAATATAGATGGCAGGAGTCAGATAGACCTGATTTCCAGTCTTAGCTCTTCTATTTACAAGCCCTGTGATGATTGGGAAGTTTTCTTAAATTCTCAGTCATAAAATTATAGGGTTGCATGAAGATTAAATAATTTTCAGTGAATAGCTTTTACCATTGCAGTCATTATGACTCTTCATCATCATAACTGTTAAAGTTCTAAAATGTATTTATAACAGGTTATCACATGCTTTGTGTCATATTCTTCCTTTCTATGCCTGCCTTTGTTATAAATCTCAGTGACTAAAGGAACTTTTTGTTTTTCCCCAGCAGTAACTGGGCCATGTTTAGGACTAAAGAGCTGAGAAGTTTGGTAGTGAGATCAAGTCCATTATAGATTTATTTTTATATTATAAAGTTATGAGACTTCAGAAGTATTGTGAAATTGCTATATTCTTAATGCATGGGAAAGAGCACAGATGTACATGTTATGACCAAAGCATTTAAAATACATTAACTCAAGAGAATACACTAATTTATGTACTCTAGGGCAACTATCATAAATTATGAACTATGTCAAAAGGATGAGTTTGTGTAATTAAACCTAAAACAAAACAAACAACACAAAGGAAGTACTGTAGTCTCACCTGGAAGATAGATGAGAATGGGGTAGATTTTCCTCTTTAGTTTTCAGGAGGACATTAATTTCTTTCTGCCAAGATCAACTCCTGTATAGTTGATCTATACCTGAGATTTGAGAATAATTTTTTTTCTACCTATCTAAGTGTATTAACTCTTTTTACCTGCTCTAGAAAATCTAGGCCAGTTTTCTGAGATGTGTACAGAACCCCCTGCTTGCATTAAGTAGAGTTAACAAGGGAAAAGTTTTATTTCATTAGTTTTTGTATCTACCACAATTTTTTTTAAATCATACTATCTTTGGAGCAATAGCTTCTCAATAAATATTTGTTGAAGGAGTGAGGAGTAAGTATAGTTAAACTCCGTGGACTGTTATAAATCCTGTAAGGATTCTTTTTCAGAGAATAACAACATGAGTAACATCCATCAACTTTACTCAAGAAAATTTGAAAAGTACACCCTAGTGGCAGTAGAACAGCATGTGAAGGATCCATATGCTGTTACAGTAGAAACTTTTCTGATCAACTTTATTGAACTTACATGGATTATCTCATACTTTCCATCTTGTCTATAAAACATCCTGGTTTTAAGCCCACATGCATCAATATGATTAGGAGGCTACTCTCTGACACACTCCTACACACTTCTGCTCTTTTTTTTTTTTTTTTTTTTTTGACAGAGTCTCACTCTGCTGCCCAGCCTGGAGTGCAGTGGTGCAGTCTTGGCTCACTGCAGCCTCCATCTCCCAGGTTCAAGTAATTCTCCTGCCTTAGCCTCCCAAGTAGCTGGGATTACAGGCACACACCACCAGGCCCAGCTAATTTTTTTGTATTTTTTTTTTAGTAGATACGGGTTTTTGCCATGTTGTCCAGGCTGTTCTCGAACTCCTGGCCTCAAGCGATCCACCTGCCTTGGCCTTCTTAAGTGCTGGGATTATAGACGTGAGCTATTGCACCTCACACTTCTTCTCTTATAAATGAGTTGTAAGTTGGGCATGACCCCTTATAAAACTTCTTAATGCTGTTGACCTATTACTGTAATTATGTAAGTAAATTAGATATTTCATAGCTCAATGGAAATAATCAGTTTGAAGGATTATTTCAAGAATTGTTAATTGCTTTAGAAAGATTTGATAAGAGTGAGTTGTTAAAAACTGCTGTTATATCTGGTGTGGATAATATCTTTTTACAGTTGTAAAAGTCTGGGGAAAATTTATAAAAATCTGGAAGGACTTTGCATTCAGATTTCAACTCTATTGTCCTTATGTCTTCTTTTAAAAGAAATTGAAATTTGTTAATGATACATTGCAGGCATTGCTTATATGAGAAAAGCAACAATTAATAGTTATACTCAAAGAAGAGGTTCCCCCTCCCAAAAAAAACTGGCAAATGAAGCACATTAATATATATTGAACAAAATTAAAAATTTTGAGTATCAATATTTATAATTCTTCCCTGTAATTTCCCAACCCCTTTTGCCAATTAGATCATTTAAGAGGGATTCTACAGTGAACGTATAAACAAGCCAATCTCATGAGATTTGTCTGTATTACTATCTATGGGATTTAATAAATATTCTTAGGCTGGGCATGGTTGCTCACACCTGTAATCCCAGCATTTTGGGAGGCCAAGGTGGGCAGATCACTTGAGGTCAGGTGTTGGAGACCATCCTGGCCAACGTGCTGAAACCCCGTCTATACTAAAAATACAAAAATTGGCCACGCGTGGTGGTGCATGCCTGTAATCCTAGCTACTCAAGAGTCAGGCTGGAGAATCACCAGAGGTTGCAGTGAGCTGAGATTGTGCCACTGCACTCGGAAGGAAGGAAAGGAGGAAGGGAGGGAGGGAGGAAGGAAAGAAATGTTCTTAGACATTTTCACTGCATTTTTCAGGTATTAGCAATTTGCTTTACTTAACATCATCTAATGAGAGAGTTTTAACCTTTCAAGTAGATGATTCTGTATTCATTTATTCAGCAGCTAAATATTCACTGAGCAGTTTTCACTGAGCATGTATTATATGCTAGGGACTGTTCTAGGCAATGGAAATAGTGGTGTATAAAACAGATGATTCAAGATCAGCAACACAAAGGAGACTCAGTCTACCAAAAAAAGAAAAAAAAAAAATTAGCTAAGCATGGTGGCATATGTTGTGGTCCTGACTATGCAGGAGGCTGAGGTGGGAGGATTGCTTGAGCCCAGGAGGTCAAGGCTGCAGTAAGCTGTGATTGTGACACTGCACTCCAGCCTGGATGACTAAGTGAAACCCTGTCTCAAACGAAACAAAACAAACAAAAAACAGATAACAAGTCAACAATTCTCTTCTTCATATAATTTACACTTGTGTGTATGTAAGAGAGAGAGAGAGAAAGAGAGAGAGGATAAAAGTCAATGTATGAAAGATTTGGTATGTTAGATAAAATAAATCCATAATGTATGCTAAATATATAGTAGGTTACATAAATGCTATGGAGAAAAAAGGAAGAGGGGATAAGGATCCCCCATCTTTATGATTACATAGTAATAATGAGCCACCTTATTATTTCTAAGGTTTCCAAAAGAGAATTGCGGTATGCTTGTCAAATTTATTTAAAATATATTTTAATAAGAGAGCTGATGAAATGAATATTGTAAGGTATGGGAAAGTTTTAAAATAACCTTGGCATTCTATATATAAACCTCTCCTAGGTTGTAGCTCCCCTCAGTGGCGAATGATGAAATTGACTCTTTCAGCTCATCATGGAGCAATAACGTGTTACAATGTTACAGGTTTTCTTACATTTTAATGTGCTTTCACATTTCATACAAAAGAATTAGTGAATTTCAAAGAGCTAAAGTTCTTCCCTTTGTCTTGTAAAATAGGAGTTTTGTTAGAAATTCTGTTGGTACTTTGTCCTGACACTGAGAATGTATACTCTTTGAATGGAATTTTAATACCTTTCTTTTCTTTGCATATTGTGTTACAACCCCACAGTTAATAAAGAAATGTTGAGACTTTATCCATAATGTCCAATAGTAGCATTAGTAACAAAAAGTGAAGTTATATTTATTATAAAGTATCCCAATAAAACAGAAGTCTCCAAATACATATCACTGTAACAAATTTATTGGACCCTTACTATGTACCCAATACTGTGTATAATAGAATGCTTTATACACATTATTTAATTTGGTCATTATAATAACTGTGTGAGTCAGATATATAACCCTATTTTACAGGTAAAGAAAGTGAGATTTAGAGAGGTTAAGCAACTTGCCCACAGTTATACAGCTAACAGGTAGAGATTTTATCCAGTCTTGTCTTTCTATAGGGCCTTTGCCCTTAACCCCTACTGCAATAACTGGCTACCTTAATAAGAAAGATGAAAGGAGATCATTTGAAATTGTAGAATCATAGGTAAGTTTTTAATCAGTCTTCTGTAGTGGTAGGCCTGTGAAGAATATATGTATTAGATTAGTGAAGGTAGTCTTTAATTATTGTTTATATACAGTCTAGAAGTTATTTGGGTTAATTATTTGACTACTGTTGACATTATAAAATGGAATTCTAGAATTTATCAGTCACTAGAATTCTTAATATGTTTTCTCAAGGCAACCTTACTGCTTCTTTGTGCAAATTGAGATAATGCTACTTTCATTACATTGGTTCTCTTGTTTCTGATTTCTTTGTTTTGTCCGAGCTTTCTTCTTGGACCAGAGACTTTAGAGGTAGTTCTGCCACTTGCTGGCTACACAACCTTAGATAAGTCATCTAATATTTTATAGCCTCCATGTAGACATGTATAAAATGATGCTATTAATGTCTACTCCATGGGTTACTGAAGATTAAAAATAATATATATAAAGCATCTAGCTTGGTAAGGAGTAGCTATTTTTACAATGTTTCTTTCTAGAGGACATAGAAAAATATAAAGGAAAGAAAACTAGATTTCTAAATTTTATTGTTGCAGAATTTTAGTTTTTCCACTCCTTTATACCACTTTACACCTCTGAATGATTTCTGGGCTTTACGATTATTTCAAAGCAATGACAAGGCAACTTGTAACATCTCACTTGGACTAAACTTAAAATATTTTTGTTTTTCGTCTTTTGATTTAGGATATTTTCCCCTTATAAATTTAATGTAGGATTAAGAAAAAGTTTTTTTTTTTCCTAAAAGTAAACAAATGCTGATAACATATTAATACATATCTCTGGGCCTTTGTGTTTACTCATAATATGATATATGAATATACTTCAAAAATATAAATGTTTTAAGTTATTTATTTTGTGTTATTTACAATCCATTTACATATCAGTAGTGTAAATAATCAAGAATGGGTACTATAAAACACTAGTTTCTTTTTTATCTACTACAATAAAATAACATCTGTTCATCCAGGCAATTGACATTGTAGTGTTAGTTAGTTAGTTAGTTTGTTTGTTTTTATGAAGCCACAACAGTTATATTTAGAAAACAAAATTTTTTCCCCTTTTCTGGTGTTTTAGATTACCCAATTAAATCCAGAACCATTACATTTGTAAATAATATCCATAGGTTTTAGTTTCTTGTTTTTGCGTTTGAGACGAGGTCTCACTCTGTCACTCAGGCTAGAGTGCAGTGTTGTGATCATGGCTCACTGCAGCCTTGAACTCCTGGGCTCAGGTGAACCTCCTGCCTCAACCTCCCCAATAGCTGAGACTATAGGTGCACACCACCACAACTGGCTAATTTTCTATGTTGTAGAGATGGGGTCTCACTTTGTTGACCAGGCTGTTTCAAAACACTGAGCTCAAGCAGTACTCCTATCTTGGCCTCCCAGAGTGTTGAGATTATAGGCATGAGCCACCACACCCAGCTGGTTTTGGTTTTTAAAATCTAAAAAATTTTATTTTTCTGATTCCATTTTTTAAAATAAATTAAAAGCATATTGATGAAAGGCACCAATCAGATTGAATCCATTCATTCATGTATTCAACAATTCTGCAATGTTTTAATGTACATTTTCTGTATGCCCAGACATTTTGTGGTTTTTGAAGATAAACATGCAGAATTTTGATTTCGAGATTCATGATTTTTTTTCTACCACATTTTTTTCTGTAAAATTGGGATCATCTTATATCTAGGATGTCCCACAGTTGTAACTGGTAGCGTTTTTTTTGCTTTCTTATTGCTATATAAAATGATGATTTATCATCTTTAAACCAATGAAAACTTATAATTGATGACATAAGATAACCTGTCCTCAAGAAGCTTATAAACTAGTGAAGTGTTAGAGAAGGAAAGAAATAAATGCAAAGAAAAAAAAATATTCATGGGGGATGGTAATGGAGGTCAGAGTTAGGGAATAATTCCTGGAGGAAATGGCTACAGAGTTTAGTCTTGAATAAAAAAGGAAGTTAGCCAAAAACGGCATTCTAAGCAGAGGAAGGAAAGAAAGATAAGGGCAAGAGAAACAATGGTGAGTTTAGAGCAAAAATAATGAAAAGAGGAGAAAACAAAACCAACTGAAAACATGAGCTCCCCCATTAAAGATTAATAGACATCTGCTTTTTGTTTTGTAACTGTTAATCCAATGAATTTAATAATAGGCATATGATTAACTTGGTTCTTCATCCTCCATAGAGATCAGTGGGACATCAGAATTTTACTTGGTGATACCTATTCACTATCCAGTCTTTCCCACTATTTCTGATTGTGATCAGTGAGATGGGAAGTTCAGCTCCTCCAGTCCCTTTTTTATTGCTGTTTGATGTTACCTCCAGAATACTTTTAAGTGAACAGTGATGGCTATTTTAATTATATTAATTCCAAGGCAGATGGTTGGACCTAATAGCACACGCCTGTCATCTTAACACTTTGGGAGCTGGAAGTAGGATTGCTTGAGCTCAGGAGTTCAAGACCAGCATGGGCAAAACAATATAGTGAGACCTTTTCTCTGCAAAAAGTAAAAAAATAGCTGGGCTGTGATGATGCATGTTTGTAGTCCCAGCTATCCAGGAGGCTGAGGCAGGAGGATTGGTTGAGCCTGGGAAGTTGAGACTGTAATGAGCTCTCATTGCACCACTGTACTCCAGCCTGGGCGACCAGGTGAGACCCTGTCTAAAAATAATAATAATAATAAAATCCAAGGCAGTATTGTAAATGCTTCTCCCTGCTTTGTTTCTTTTGTTGGATTATATTGAACAGGATTACTTGCCTAACCAAACTCACCTGACAAGATTATACCAAGAATAGAGATAATATAATAGCTCAAATAGTACAATGTAAACAATATAAAATCACATTTCTGACCTTATTAAAGTTTGAATCCTTCTCTAAAATCAGGTCAATCTCTTGATCTCACAAAATAACAATTCTGATAAATTACTTCTACTTTTTCTTTCACAGAAAAAAAGTATTTAAATGCTGCTTCTCTCCTTTAGTTGATTCAGTTATCTCCACCTGGTCCTACCGTTGACTTGTGGAGATTATTGTAATTCAAGATAAGATTTGGGTGGGGACACAGCCAAGTCATATCATTCAGCCCCTGGCCCCTCCCATATCTCATGTCCTCACATTCAAAACACAATCATGCCTTCCCAAAAATCCCCCAAAGTTTTAACTCATTCCAGCATTAACCAAAAGTCTAAGTCCAAAGTTTTATCTGAGACAAGACAAGTCCCTTCTGCCTATGAACCTGTAAAATCAAAAGCAAGTTAGTTACTTCCTAGATACAGTGGGGGTATGGGCGTTGAGTAAATACACCCATTTCTAATGGGAGAAATTGACCAAAACAAAGGGGATACAGGCCCTATGCAAGTCCAAAATCTAATAGGGCAGTCATTAAACCTTAAAGTTACAAAATGATCTCCTTTGACCCCATGTCTCACATCCAGGTCACACTGGTGCAAGAGGTGGCACCTACCCTCTTGGCCTTGGCCTTGGGCAGCTCCACCCCTGTGGCTTTGCAGGATACAGCCCCCCTCTTGGCTGCTTTCATGGGCTGGCATTGAGTGCCTGTGGCTTTTTCCAGATGCACAGTGTAAGCTCTTGGTGGATCTACCATTCTGAAGTCTGGAAGATGGTGGTCCTCTTCTCACAGCTCCAGTAGGCAGTGCCCCAGTGGGGGACTCTGTGGGGGTGGCTCCGACCTGACATTTCCCTTTCACACAACCCTAGCAGAGGTTCCCCATGAGGGCTCTGCCCCTGCAGCAAACATCTGCCTGGACATCCAGGACTTTGCATTCATCCTCTGAAATCTATGTGCAGGTTTCTAAACCTGAATTCTTGGCTTCTGTGCACTTACAGACCCAACACCACATGGAAACTGCCCAGGCTAGGGGCTTGCACTCTCTGAAGCAATGGCTAAGCTGTATGTTGGCCCCTTTTAGCCATGGCTGATGTAGCTGGGATACAGGGCACCAAGTGCTGGACCTGGCTCAGGAAACCATTTTTCCCTTCTAGGCTTCCTGGCCTATGATGGGAGGGGCTGCTATGAAGGTCTCTGACATGCCCTGGAGACATTTTCCCCATTGCTTTGGTGACTAACATCAGTCTCCTCAGTACTTATGCAAATGTCTGCAGTTGGCTTGAATTTCTCCCCCAGAAAATGGGGTTTTCTTTTCTGTCACATTGTCTGGCTGTAAATTTTCCAAATTTTTATTCTCTGCTTCCTTTTGAATGCTTTGTCACTTAGAAATTTCTTCTGCCTGATACCCTAAATCATCTCTCTCATTTCCAAGTTCCACAGATCTCTGGGGCAGGGGGAAAAATGCCACCAGTCTCTGTGCTAAAGCATAACAAGAGTCACCTTTGCTCCAGTTCCCAACAAGTTTCTCATCTCCATCTGAGATCACCTCAGCCTGTACTTCATTGTCCATATCACCATCACTATTTTGGTCAAAACCATTCCTTGAGTCTCTAGGAAGTTCCAAACCTTCCCACATCTTCCTGTCTTCTGACCTCTCCATATCTCTAGGAAATTCCAAACTTTACCACTTTTCCTGTCTTCTTCTGAACCCTCCAAACTGTTCCAACCTCTGCCTATTACCCAGCCCCAAAGTCACTTCTACATTTTCAGGTGTCTCTATAGCAACACCCCACTCTCTGTGGTACCAATTTACTGTATTAGTCAAGCTTTTAAGCTGCTAATAAAGACATACCTGAGACTGGGTAATTTATAGAGAAAAGAGGTTTAATTGACTCACAGTTCTGCATGGCTGGGAGGGCCTCAGGAAACTTACAATCATGGCGAAATGCATGTCTTCACAGGGTGGCAGGAGACAGAATGAGTGCCAAGCAAAGAGAAGAGGTCCCTTATAAAACCATCAGATCTTGTGAGAACTCACTATCACAAGAACAGTATGCGGGAAACTGCCCCCATGATTCAGTTATCTCCACCTGGTCCTGCCCTTGACATATGGGGATTACTACAATTCAAGATGAAATTTGGGTGGGAACATAGCCACACCATAGCAGGAATTTAAGATATTTTTATAATCCATGGAATCATTTCAGAGTAAGAGGCAAAATTAGGAATTTTAAGGGTGAAACATGGATTCAAAGAAAGGCCGTATTTTGGTGGAACTGCTTCTGGTTATGCTTCCCAGATCTTCAAAGTTATGCATCTTACTCCTTTATTACTAAGGGTAATTGAGAAGAAAAGTTGGAGAAGCGTTGAGGATTTTGATCACACTTACTAGCAGTGTAAATTTGTACTTTATGTAGTTTATCCTCTTTGGAACTTCTGTTTTTTCATCTATGAAACAGAGATACCTTACAAAATAATACCTAGGATTAGAAATGTTAAAAGTGTAAAAGGCATCTAGAACAATGCCTGGTATATGGTAAGAATTCAATACATGCTAATAATAAATGGCAAAGAGAGACTTTACAAATGAGGTAAAAAATAAACTTAGAAGGAAAATTGAAGAGGGAATAGGAAATCCCTTAATTGATTAGGTTTTTTTTTTTTTTTTTTTTTAAAAAGGCCATGGAACTGTTGGATACAAGATTTAGAATGGAATATCTTTAACCTAAGAACAGATCTTTGTAAGTACAAGGCTTCAAAACAGATGTATATTAGAGTATAGAATCACTTACCCAACAATTTAAATCTGTGAAGCCATCCTTCCTTCAATGGGCAGTCTGTAACTGCATTGCTGCGCTGATGCCACAGCTGGCTGCTATCACACCAAGCACGGACTCCTAACCTTGAATCTTGGGACTATTAGGGATTCATGCATGGATGAACTTGAGGATTGAAGTATCTTTTAAGTGTGGGTCAAAGTGTGTGTATGAAGGTACTTAAAAAAAAAATCAAAATCAGATTCAAAATGAAATCTTTGCCCAAGCACTCTAAAGACCAATGCATATTTTTACAATTTTTCAAAAGTAAGTGAGTGACATAGGAAGACCACCTCTAGTGTGACTATGTTGTTACTTTGTAACTAACTTACGTAGTAGTCTCCTTTTTATCTTTTTTTTTTTAACCTAGTATAGGTTTTGTAGACAGCAAAGGGAAGGCACTAACATGTACCTCAAGTAACATTTTAAAAATAATATTTAAAAGCTTAAATTTGTTAGAGGTTTCAATTAATGTACAAGTATACCTTTCATCAAAAGACCTTTCAACTAAAGGAAGTAGAGCAGTAACATAATATTTTTGCATTATAATAGACATTTCTATTTAAAGTTGATAATAGAATAGAAGGTATTTTAGTGGATCTCCAACATATGTCTTTGAAGATCAATGTAATAGGAGACTTCTGGGAGTTAAGGAAAATATCACAGCTTTATGCATGCTAGTTTCTTGTTTTTTGCCTATTTTGTCTCTGAGGCCTTACATATATTTGATATAATACAGATAGTTGATTCTTATAAGCATTGTAACAACTAGAAATTGATGAAATATAAAATATAATGTCGTTATAATAGTCTTTGGTCAGTGATATGATAAAGTATAGTGTTTTGATAAATCTGGTACTTTAGTCTAAAATAATTCAGTGCTCAAAAATATTCTTCTTTGCCTTAAAATGGACTTATTTTTAAACAAAAAGTATTTTGGAGGAATTCCAAAAAATACACAGGTATTTTGTACCTCTTCTTCCTATCGTGCCATTGAATTTGTTTGACAGCAGCTGATATTGCCATTGTTAGGAAATAGAACAGAAGATATTTCTTAAGTTGCATAGTGGTAGCAGAATCAAGGAGAAGCTGTTTGTCTCCCAGATTTTAGGAAACCTAACTATATTACCATATTATTGTGACCATAAGGGACCATAGGCAAAAACCATGAAGACATTTGTATTTTATCTCTCCAGGTTGCTTCTTGTGTATGTTAAACAAAATAGCCGCACTATATCGGTAGACAAGTTTCAGCTAGTGGTCATAGCAGGGGAGGAGGAGTTTCTCAGTATTTCACTGCATAACTTTTTTCCTGAAGTTATTTACTGTTCAGATTCTGGCAATCTGAATTGTCTTGTGGCATTTGTTAATTATTTCAATCAAGTCATTAGAATAAACCTGACTGGTCAAAACATTTGTGAATATACTAAAAGGAAAAGTATATGTTGAATGTGTTAATTATGTGTTTGTTGAATGGCTTAATAGAGAAGCAATTCTGTCTTTTTTATCTCTCTATAACTTAAAAATTAGCTCTACTTGCTGAGAGGCACAGGGAAAGTATCCTATTGCACCTTGTTTTAGCCAAACTTCTTGATATAACTTTATTCTTGCTTTTCATCTCATGTTTTTGTCCTGAATTATGGCTTTGATTTTATAATACTTGGATTTTTTATTCTTTTGAAAATAGGATGAATTTGGAAATAAATCAGTCTAAATAACTTTGGAGAATTTCCCCTTTATCCTTAAAATTAGGAAAAATTTAGGAAAGTAGTCAAATGATGTGAAATGGAGATAAAACTCCTAATTAAATCACTAAAAATCATGATGTATTTACTTTATATTAAACCTCTTCAGCCAAAGAAATCAACAATATATGCCTTCCTACCTCTCTTGATATTTTCCAAAATTACATTATTTTCTTTTCAAACTGAAGAAGAGAAAGATTGAACATTTTATAAAGGAGACCATTGTTCTACTTAATTTGGGCCACAGAATGATTGTTGTTTGAATTTCATTATTCTGGGTACTGTGATATTGGTTATACATTTACTTCCTACCATTGTGGATGTGAAGAAGACAAAGTTTTCATCCACACACAGTTCTCAATCTAGCCAGGGAGGCAGATCTGTAAGCAGATGATCAAAATTCAGTTTGGATGCTAAAAAGGCAGGTGTCAGGCCCCTTGAAGACATCCAGGAGTCTCATATCTATCAGGGGCATGTGAAAAGCTTTATAGAAGAGTTGCCACATTAACTTGAAAGACTTTTAAAGGTTCACTCACCAGATAAGAGTTGTGTGAAGAGAATGGGGTCTGAGGTAAAGACAGAGGGAATAACCTTGGTAAAAGCACAGAGATAAAATTGCTACAGCTTTATACCCAAAGTGAGGAGAGCACTCCCTAGTTTAAGCTATCAAAATGAGCCCTTACTTATCTTGGGTAAGACTGTAGATGGCCTTGTGTGCCATAACAAGGAATTTGAACTTTATTCTCGAAGTCTGTGGATCCCAAACTTGTCTGCCTATGAGAATCACTTCTGGATCTATTAAAACATATAGATTTGCCCTCTGGACCCTGTGTGAATCTGATTCATTATTCCAGTAAGCTATCAAGAGTGATGGAAAAGTTAAGCAGAGTGATAATATGATCAGGGTTGTATTTTAAAATAATCAGTTTTTACCTTTCAAACTTTTTGTAAGAAACACATTTTACACTATGATCTAGCATACACATGTATGTACCTGTGTACAACTGAAACAAGTCTTACTCTTACAAGTATTGTGGGATGTACTGGTATTTCCTGTTCTATCCTGATGTTTTTGAATGCTAGTTATAAACCACTAAATTGATTTTGCAGCCCATTACATTGAATTCATCCACTAATGAATCATAACCCACAGTTTAAAAAGATATTTCTATAGGGAATGAAATTGAAATGTGCAAAACTGAAGGGCTTAAGATCAGATAGACAATTGATTCTTATCCAAGGAATAGATATAATGGACCTGAACTAGGACAATGGCATTAGCAGATGTGGACAGAGGAGAAAAAGATTCAAAAGTGTTTAGAAAGTAGTGGAATCACTTCTTAGTGACTCGGTTCAAGGGCTAGGCAGGTCAGAGAGCATAGGATGATTTCCAGATTTCTAGTGTGAATGTTTAGATAATTTGCTCTTAAGCAATAGAACACAAAGAAAGAATTGGTAGGAGTGGGTTGTGGGAGGAAAAAGATACCCAGAAGGCAGTTGGATATATCAGTGATTCTTTTCCAAGTCAGATTCCTTTAAATTTTATTTATTTTTTCTTATTAAAATATATACATTTCAAGGTTCTGTCTTCTCCTTCACCTTTCTTATACAACCTATTTTTTCTTACATTGGTTTCCAGTATTTTTATGTGAATTGCCCTAAAATATTTTTAAACTTTCCCCTTATGCTGTAAACTACTGTAACACCAATCCAGTCTTTTCCAGGACATATAACTCCTTGCCCAAAATGAAACTTAAGAAACTTTTTTTCTAAACTACATCATCTTTTCCTCATCCATCATAAGCAGTCATCTCATTTTTCTGACCTTTCTGCTTGTTGTTACCATTCTGCATTTCACAGCTTCATGGGTATTCATTGTCTATTGCATTCCCATATGTAACCAACTAAATGTTGTTATAAGCAGTGCAGCAGTGCAGATTGAAGTCTGCTGACTATCCTCTGGAACTCAATAATTTTCTGCCACTTATGATTCAGTTTAATAGATTAGATTACAGTCATATTAGGGCTTGGCTGGGCAGTTCTGGCTTTGAAGTCTCTCATGCAGTTGTAGTCTGAGGTGTTTGGGGTAGAACATGAGGGGAGGAAGGACTGGAGCCCATTAGGTGGACTTCGTCATTTCATGTGTTCTCGAGGCCTCCTCATTTCATCTCTTTGAGTGGGTTAGTATGGAGTTTTTTCAAGGCAGTTGGATTGCTTTCGTGGCAGCTAAAGACTTCAAGAGTCTAAAGACTTCTAGCTCTCCCAGTGTAAGTTGCATCAGCTTTTTGATCTAGCCTTGCCACATGGTGTTACTTCCTCATTTTGTGTTAGCTATAAGCCAATCACAAACCTGCCCAGATTCAAGGAGCAGGTGAATTATACTCTGTGTCTTGATGGGGAAGTGGCAAGGCTCTAGAAGAAAATGTGGGATGAGAAATATTTTTGAGGCAATCTGCAATAGCTGTGTAGGAAATATATAAATGTCATCATATAGATTTTTGGTTTTGCCTGAAGTTTTCCACTATGTTGGTACTGCACCTTAAATCTTCTAAAGATTAAGTTAGCTTTTATGATTTGATTTTTCACATATTGTCTAATTTCTGAACTTGGATAATTTGCCTTCTCTACAGCAGAATTAAGTATATAGTTATGAAGATGCTTTAAGCCTATATGTTAGGTTTCTCTGGTATAGGACAGTTGCAGGCAGCAGCAGTTTGGCCAGCTCTGCAGAGTGGACAATTTTGAATTGCATGTTATCTTGTGTGTTTTCTAAGAGCAGTTCTTGATTACTATCTTCAAAACGCTAAATGACCCCTGTAGCCTGTTGAGTAGACTGTTGAAAGTTTTCTAAATAACTGAAAATATGTTCTTACTTTAACTGCTAGGTTCCTTGTTAGACCTTAGGCATAGATGTATGAAATAAACCAAATAATACTGGCCATATTTCATAGGCTTGCAACTTTTCATTAGCAATAGGAAATGAATATGACAAGATACTTTCTTTAAGTATGTGTGCTATTATGGCTTGTTTTCAGAAATAAGCTCCTATCAGTATAGTCATGATTTTTGATCGATAATTTTTAGTTCAGTTTTTCTGCCATGCTTGAATTATACCTAATAAATATCATTTGATAATCTGCTGACATAAATATTTTAACAGTGGTTCTAAAGGTATATTTTATAATATGCAGAAAAATAAATCCCTGAGGATAGAAAATACAAAGCAACAATTAATATGGATATTCCTGTCACCCCCTCCTGCATCACCCCACACTGCACCGCTGCCCCCTCACCTGCTCGCTCCATTAATGTGTTCTTTCCTAGAGGTGTGGCAGTTTGTTTATATTGAGGAAAGCCTATCTGGAATAGTCATTTAGTGTAATGCTGTTTAGAGTATTATAACCACTTGATGGCACCCTTTGATTTGGTACAAACCTCATTAGCTATAGCACAGTGCAGTATAGTAGTCGTAATGGAATAACACATAAGAACTAAAGACTGCAAAGTATCTAGTTAATGTAGAGATGAAATGAATGTAACAGCAAGGCTAAGCTTTCCTGACCCTTCATGAGAGAATAGATGAAAAAAGGAAGAATAAGCTATTGTGCCAAAGGGAGATGATGAAATTCAAGATCCACACACATAATCTCTGGCTCAGCCTCTGAAATGTTAATCCCTGGGTAGAATTATTTGAGCTATAGATTGCAGTTTATCATCAAAATGGCACTGTGTCAAACAATACTTTTTATATGTGTGATGTTTAGAACTATCCAATTTTAATATAAAATGGTTCACAGAGCACTGGCTAATATTTAAGTAGCAACTCCTTAAGGTTGTGATTTGGGGGGGATGGAGTAGGATGGTTTCTTTACATCAAAATATGAATTGCATTTTAGATAGAAGGCTTTGGGAGAATTTCTTCTGCTTTTTAGTGAGAGTTTAGTTTTAATGCTAGGAAAAGGAATTTTTAAAGAATCCCTCTTTTTAAATTAAGTGGTTTGGAATTGTTTTCTTTCATAGACAAATGATGTTTTTATAATTGTAGAATAATTCTGTAATATTTTTCTAACATTGCTTAGAAATATGCTAGCTGATGAAATGGTATATTTTTAAAGGGTTATATGGCCTTTTCTATTTCAATATCAAATATTTGTATGGTTTTCTCTTATTTAAATCACTCAACTTCTGCACCCTAGGGAGTGCAGTCATAATTAGTATGTATTGTGATGTTTTCTCTTTTTAAAACCAAATTCTTCCCATTAAAAGAACTAAACTTTAATAGTATAGATGGAGGGGTGGGTATTGCATATGTCTATTAATCTGTCATTCAGACTAATAATCATGTTATGGACTTTTCCTATGTATTAAAAAAATCTGTTATTTTTTAGAAAATTAAGAAACTTAAAATAACCCTGTTTCTGGAATCTAGAAGCTTGAAAATCCAGTTTAACTATATATTTTTCCTTTATGCTTTATCACACTAATTTATAAGAGGCTTTTTTGCCTTCTTTCACTTAAGAAAAGCAATTACTTTCTGTTATTACTAAGAAAGTATTTTACTTAATTTTTTTTTTATATTCTTTGTATCTGTTTCTGAAGGTTTACCAATAGAATTGTTCTTTAACAGAAACCTATATTTAATTTACACCTAATAGATCATACTGTTCCAGTACCTTCATTGCTAATTGCAGATGTTGAAGGCATGCTGTGACCCTATTAGATGTATTAGATGCTATAGCACAGGTCTGTGAAGCACCACTCAGCTGTGTATGAAAAATTCTGTGTTACCATATTTTAGCTCTGTTGGGAAAATTATTTGATTTAGTGGTGGTAGGGAACATGAGAGGAGTCACTGTGAAAAGCATATGTCCTGTGAAAATGCCTTGTCTTTGGCAACTGTCTTCTTTTAGTGATCATGAAGACTTAAACCTTAGATCCAGTCACACCTATGGAGACTAGAAGTTGTGCATGTTTGAGATATTGTTGGCCCTTTATAATATCCAGTCGTCAAGAACAGATAGTATGGAGTAATCTTTTGGCTGTTGCCATTAATAAGAGTGCTCTGAGACTGCGTAGCCATTCCAAATTGCTTTTGGAGGCAAAGGGTTCAGAATATACATTAGAAAGACAAAAACATATATATATATATATATATATAATATATATATATATGTAGTAGAAAAAGATCTTGGAGCTCCTAACTTGGTAAGAAAGTATTACAAAGTTGCTTCATCTATTTACGTAATTACATCTGCTGACGTTTTAATTTAAATGCCATCTTGAAAGTTGATAGAGTTATGTTTAGCTGAGTGTTTTAAAAATGTGACTTTCTCAACTATGTAACACCTCTCCACCCACCCACCCACCAAAAGGCCTACCCCCTGCTTTCTGTTTCTGAGGACAGAATGTTATAAAGGATGGTTAGTGCCTCAAACATGCACAACTTCTGATCTTCAGAGGTCTGACTCTGGATTTCACTCTTAACTCTTCATGATCACTTAAAGATGACAGCTGCCAAAGTCAAGATTGCAGTAACCTTTTAAGTAAGCCTCCTGGTTCCACACTGAGTGCCAATGCATACATCTTCCAACCCACTGCACTGGCAGTCTCATACCCAATGCTGAATACAGTGTTCCAGCCTAGTGCCTTTCAGCACACACAAAATTGGTCAATGTCCAATTTTATCCAACCACCCACACTAAATATGAAACCTCGTGATGCTGTCACAGATGCCTGCAGGGTAGCACTCCCGCAAATTTTTAAAAACATGAGATTTTTACAACAACTAGGACAAACCCCTTTCTGATGCCAATTACCTAAAACTTACTTGTTTTCAAAGTACCACCTTTAGTTGATTGTGTGATGTCAGTGAATACAATTTGGTGAGAAAATGTTTCTTACACGTTGTTTTCCCACATCTTCCTAGTTTTATAGGGCACTATTAAGTAGGTTTCAGTGAGCCAGTCTTTGAAATAAGGCCCAGGTGAACATTTCTATTTCCACTGTAGCAGCAGCTTGTATTCTTGATGATTGACCTTTATCCTGACATAATGTAGTCTTGTGACATTGAATGAAATAAATGAAAAAAAACTACTTCTTGGCTTGATTTGTATTGGCCGAAGAAAGCAAACAGAGTGGTTTGTCAGGTTGCTAAAAATGTCAAAATACAGTTCTGGGACAATTTCTAACACAAAGGTTTTTTGTTGTTTGTTTTGTTTTGTTTTTTAAATAATGTGTGGGTGGTTGGATGTTCTTTGAAAAAAGTACACTTTGAAAGGAAATTGAATTCCAGCGATACCTGTACCAGATAATAATAGGAAGTAAATTATTTCCCTTTATTTGAAGTTGCATTTTATTAGTCAGATGCTTATTGGTGGCATGTTTAAATATTAAACATTTAAAGAACTGCATGACTTTACAGAAAATAGTGTTAATTTATATAGGATTATGTGTTATTAAAAGAAATAAGGAAATAAGGCTCTATTCTTATACACTTATGTTGTAGCTTTAGTAATCATTAATTTTAAATAATTTTTGTTTCTGCATGTGAGTTATATAGGGTATAACAGAACTCTATCTGAAAAGTAAGGTCTAAAATATTTTAGTGTAATTCTCTTGTTACTTTATAGATTTTGGCTTTGCAGACAAGTTAACTATTTCCACAAGAGGTACCCATCAATGAAATATCCTGTTTTGTAGATGTTAGTGTTTATGCCATTATTAAATGAGTACAACCATATTCAATTATTGTCTCCCGTGTTTTATTTTGAAAGCATTGCTTTCAGGCAGCTAATATATTTCAAATTAGTGTTGTAATATTTTTGTTGTTTTAAGTTATAACTCACTATTATGTTACTCTATAAACTTAAAACCTAGTTTCCTATTGTGGATGTGGGTTTCTGGGTTAGAATAATCAAATCACAAAAATTTAGAGCTAAAAGAAAACTTAGAAATCATAAAATTCTCCTTGTTCATTTTACAGATAAGGAAACTAAGATATCGTCTGGTAAGCCCAAAGTCATATTGCTAACTGAGTAGTCAACTATTCATTTTCATTCATTTTCTGCACTCCCAATCTGAGGTTCTGTATACCAACTTTAAGTAGCACATGTATGTGATAACATGCTTTTAAATGTTTGCTTTTTTTTTTTATCTCTTCAGATAGTTTTAGAAAAATGGAATTTTTTTTAAGAAAAAAGACCATTTGTAATGAAAGGTTTTAAAGATAAACATCAGTTTTACTGAGGTTGATTATTTGATAGTATTTAAAGAAAGTAAGTCAAAATAGCCAGCAGCCACACCTGTATTATTCATGTAAGTTCAATGCATGTGATTCCCTGCTTCAGATCATGTGCTGCATATACTAGCTACATTTTAGAATCTAAAATCCCACTTCATCATAGGCTTTGCTAATATTTTTGAAAAATACATTTTTGAATAATATATGAACATTTTAGTTTCATTTTAAAAGATGGTTATTGTAAAGTTTTAAATTCTGTAATCAAGTGAAAATATCTGAGGTTAAAAGTTTTAAAAATAAAAAATATGATGTCGTTTATTAGGTAGCAAAGTTTGATTAAACTTTTTTTAAAAGACAAATTTTAATGATGTTTTTAATATCTATATGTGGCCACTTTAAGTTTTCTTTATAGAGTGATTACAATATGTAGTTTTATATTTATAAATTATTAAAATAAGGAAGTGTAGAAATATTATTTGGTCAAGAATAGTGCCCAAATGTTAGTAATATTTATGATGGTAGTTTAGATATCTAGAGATTTCTTTAAAACAGGCTTATTTTTAATGTTAATATATAAATTTCTGTCCTGGCCAAAAAATAACACTCAGCAGCAATACTTGTTCTCTTCATATCGATAACTAATTAGAAGTTTGCTCATAAAGTATTTCAGAATTTCCTAATACAGTTGTGTTATACTCAGCCTTCTTGCCATCTAGATAAAACACTGGACACTTTGTTATGTATAGGTTAAACTTGGATTAATATTGGTTTACAAGTCCTACTTACAGTGCATTATTTCAAATGTCTGCATCTACTTTTAAGGTATGTCAGTTGCTACAGTTAATTAAAGTACTACATATGCTGCTGTCTAAGCCAATTTAAGGAATAGGGCATGTATTTCCAGTTATGTGAGCTACAGAATGATTGTATCATGAGATCTGCCCCTGTAAGCCAGTAATGTTCTACAGACCAGATGTATTAGTGCTTTCCTTTTCTTTTTAAATAGCTGCTCCTTGTGGAGCAGGGCTAAGTCCTAGGCAGTGAGCCCAGAGTCAGATATATTGGTGATTCATATTCTCCTTTTCAAAACATCCTGCTTTTTGTTTAGTTTTGGAATGGCAAAAATCTAACTATGTAACTGATTTCTGCACTTAGAAAAATGCTTTACAAATAGTAGACCCTCAATGAGTGTTTGATAAATGAGCTCATCACTTATTTATATTCTACATGTATGGATTTTTTAAAAACTTGACCTTACCCAGCTATTTAATTTTTCATGTGATAGTCTTGCATCTCTCTGTTAATTTTAGGCTGCTACTTAAAGTTTGAAAGGGTATATCTTTTTTGTATACTCACAATACCCAGCAAGACGCTATGTGTTTATAAATACCCCAATAAATGAGTGTGTTTCCAGTTGATTTTATTCTCAGTAAACTTATAGTGAGACATTTAAGCCCTGCTTACCTACAGTGTTCTTAGTTTTATGATTGAAGGAGATATCTATTGTAACAGAGTCTGTGAATTAGATGTGTCGGGAATAGTGTGCAAATAAAATTATTAGTTTTTTTGTTGTTTTTAGACTTATTTTTTATTAGCACTTAGTGTATCTTTTAAAATTTTAATATTTATTACACAGCCAACATAATGACAATGCTAGGCATATTAAAAAGGAAAATTATCCATAATTCCATCATATCAATAAATTGATTTTAATTTTGCATTTTTCTTTTTAACATAGACATGTTGTATAGTTGTTTTAGGTTGCTATTTGTTTGCATTTAGGGTAGATTAAGTTCATAAATTCATTAATGTTACTACATTTCTAATTTTAAAAGATGCCTTATGCCTAGGTCATATGAGTGCTTTTAGAACTGATATTTTTGCGTAAGTATAAAAGAGCAGTGTGTTTATTAACTAAACATTTCCACAACGCTTGAGTTTTTCAACCGCTCGCAGAACTGCTTTGCAGGTGTGAGCTGTGAGGGGACCTCCCTTTCTACTGCAGTGACTCTCACTTTGGAATTTACTCCAGCAACAGTTTGAACTAGTGAAAATCTATAGGGCTTTGGATTATTATACAAAACCCATCATTCACCCAGTCTTTTGCAATGGTCTTGTTGATTCAAGGACAGTTTTTGTGACTAGGTTCAGAGTTGAGTTTGGAAGATTTCAATGCATGTATGTCAACAAGTGGATCATGTAAAATGAAAGTGGTGACTAGGGGTGTGTGGTAAAAATGAAATAAAATTGAAGGGAACCACCTGAGGTTGCTCAATTTAATTTGGTGGAATGGTCTTATTACCTTTCAGGATATTGAAAATAATAAATTGGCAGTGATACTTGTTTTGTAAATAATGGCTCTATGCTGCATATGATCCACTAAATAAAGAAAGGAGAAATAAAAATCACTAAGTGTCTTTATTCACCAATGGGGAGAAATACAAGAGAGGTATAATTTAGCTCCAACTGAAAGAAACAATAGTTGCCAAACGTGTTAAGAAGGAGGAAAAGTAAGAGGAAAAGGAATCTGTTTTTATGTCAGAGGAACTGTCTGTGAAGTGAAGGCCTGGATTTGAAGTCTTGCCTGCTATAATTTTGTACACAAGTCCTAGAATATCCAGATCATGTATGACCAGTATTTCTTATCCTTTCTCTCCTAATTTCCATCCGTTGTTTAATTCTTTCTTTATAAGTTGTTGTCTTAGCAATTTAGGAATGAAATAGAGAGCTGAGAACTGACTTCAAATCCAGCTTTTTCTTCTCTGTTCTTTAGTGGCAGGTGTCTAAATAATCCACAGTATTTTCCCCTATAAATCTTTATTTTTCTTCACTCCGCCCTGTGTTGGTGGACCTGATTAGTGAAAAATCTACTCAAAAGTCAGTCACAATATGGTTAAATTATATTACTGGTTTTGACTGCCTGCACTCTTAAATAGGTGTTGTGAGAAACAAAATTGCTACAACTAGTATTTCTTGGTAGCTTGATAAATAGTTTTATTTAGAAAAGTAATCTTATAAAAATTATGAAAAGATAGAATAGACAGCATTTTACATTTTTCACCAACTCTATGTATTCATATGTTAAGTAAACTTTTCTTCAAACTGAATATTGTTTTTAATCATTGTACATGTGAAAAGTAAAAACACTTTAAGTGACTATGTGTCAGATTAAATTTGGGTACTTACTTTCAAATACCCTAAATTTGGGGAACTCCTTTTGCAATACAGCTTTTTATTCTGATTGCTCAAAAGTTATGTTTTTAAAAAAAGTACTCTATAGTTAAAAATTAGATAAAATAATCATCTTTGGTTCTGCCATATTTAGTATCGAATCTTTTTTTTAAATTTATTAAAACTTAAAATATTAAACAGGTAAGTCAAAAAGCCTATTTTTGGATAAGAAGAGAGAAAAGGTACATGGCATTTTTCTAGTTTCTAAAATGGTAGAAAAACTCTACAATACACACTACTTAAATATTTTTATTGATTGTGAGCCTAAAACATGTATAAACTCTTTCTTTTACCACGTGTGTATTTAAATAAGCAATACTTCATATCTTCTCCATATAAAGTGAAATATTTCCTTAATACTAACACAAGTCGGTTCTCAGCCAAACCAAATAGAAGAATGAATGCTTTGTTAATCATTCGTAACTAATGTGTGTATACACAGAAAAAAAATATCAAATCTGTTTTTGACATGAACCTTTTGATGGAATTAGCAAAAAAAAAAGAAAGAAAGAAAGAAAGGAACTTTTAGCACAGGTCAAGCCTCTTTTATGAGCATAAAAGTTATTTAGAAAAAAAATCAATACAGGCACATGGTAACAAATCCAACAGTATAGAAGAACTCGTAATGAAAATCAACATTCTCCTGCCTCTTCTTTCCCCCCCTCCATCCATCCTACTCCATTGAGGTAGTCTCTTTTAATTACTTCAGATTCTAGTTCTTCTGGTGTTTTCCTTCATGTTTCTAGTTTTATATATTAATAATGTGATTGTATATATTTCGTAATTATTTCATGATTTATTTATTGAATCTCCTATTCGTATTGCACATGCATGGCTGGGAGCATTTCAGAAATTTAAATGGGTATTCTCTGCTGATACCCTCTGCCCAACTCCTTTCTCCATAAAGTTCTCAAGGGATCAGTACAGTATAGTTCCACTGTGCCCACCACTGTTCCCACCACTCTAAAACTGGCTTCACTCTCACACTCTTCACTGTCTACACTTGCTCTCTGATTCCTTTCCATTTTTTCTCCTGTTAAATAATATTTGCCTCTTTTTTGTATTAAATTTGAATAAATCATAGATTAAGATTAGAGAACTTGTATATTTTTCCTATTAAAAATATACAAAATGTATTTAAAAATCATGTGTAGCCCAAAGTAATTGTATTTTGTTTTGTTTAAATTTTCTCCCTGTGGGTCAGTGTTCCTGGATTTCCTACCTTTCCCTAACAGATAGTAGCCTGAAGAAAAATTTTGACTTTAAAAAACTAAAAAGGCAGTCATGATATAAATTGGACTTGATTTTATGCACTAAGATAGTAACATCGTTCTCAAAGAACTCTTTAATATGAAGAGAAATAATATATTTTGTAATGTCAGACTTTTCTGCCCTTCTGCCCCGTCTGCATTGTTCAGCTGGTCTTTTCTATTTTCCCAAACCTCTTCAATGTAATTTGTCCTTAACCTCCATCTTTTCCTAGGAGATAATTCCAATTTAAAATGATAATCAGGATAAAAATGGAGCTCGGCATTTAATTTTAGGACTTTACTTTTACTAGAATACATCAGTTACTTCTAGAGATTCCTGTACTGACTTTAGTTCTTCTTAAACAGCTTGTTTGGGATTCTGCCTAGAAATATGCATAAAACTGTGTGACCCTGCCTAAATCTTTCTTTTTCAGCATTTTATGAATTACCTTTGTTAACTTACGTTACTCACAAAATTGGTTGCACCTCTTTAGTTAAGTCAGAATTCCTGCCTTCAAAATAGGGTTATTAGGTTGTGGATCAAGATGACTAGGTTATCAAATTGGTCACCTTTTAATACACAGTAAGAGTTGACTAGTAATGTTTTGTACCTTGCTTTTTTTCATTTAACTGTATACGTGGATAGTTTTTTTTAAGTATGAAAGAATTACACTATAAAATTTTACTGTGTCTTAATTCTTTCCCCCCATAAAACATGATTTTTATTGTTAGGATTTTTAAATGTAAAATTTTAATCATGAATGCATCCTGGTTTATTCAAAGTTCCAATGCAACTTAATACTTTATAGCATATACCATTTGCAAAACACTCCCATGTATTTCATGTTACTGAATCCTCTCAAAAACCCTGTAAATAAAACCTATGGATTGTGTTATTTGTTAATGGTGTAATGAAGTTTAAACTTTTATCTTTTTGAACACCTCTTTCCATGACTTCTGACTTTTTTTTTTTTTTTAAATTTCTAAGACCAAGCAGAGGCAGCTCTTTTCCTTTGTCTCCTAAGTTCTCCCTCCTCTGTAGGTCCCCCTCTCTGGAAACACACACACTTATATACTGTTTAAAAACCTAATGAATAAAAGTATGGTGGTTTTATCTTCCCTAGCTCCCGTGAAACTTTGGAGCCCCGTGAACGGATCCTATTCTATTGTTAAAAAGTGACAAGCATTTGGGAAAACCTTACTAAATTATTTCTTTTTTGTCCTATCCTATGAATGTATTCTGACTGCTAAAATATGAACACGTAGACATCAAATACAAATTTCTGTTTGTTTTTTAAAAAGTGTTCAAATATGCTTACAGTTCTGACTCTTAGCTATGCACGACTTTTGTGTCAGATTACTTTGCGTGCAGCAACCTGGCGGTAGTTGTTGTTGCTTGTATTATAATTTGAGTACCAACAGTGTAATGAACGCCACACTAGACACATCCCAGCCCAACGGGCACCAGTTGATTGGCAGAAAGCTGCTCTCATAGAATGGTAATAATTCCAGCAAAGAAAAAGGAACTGAATTGAAATTTTTATCAACAGTTAACCTGAAATAACCCTTGCTAGATAATGTTCTCTAAGTAAAAGTCTATTTAAGGCTTTAGTTTTCAAATATACTACCTGTTAGTGTACTTCTCTTTGCTACTGTGCTAATGAATAAATAAAAACATGCCAGTCAAGTCTACTGCTGTAGTATGTGAAGAGAGCCAAGTTCATTGTACTTACTTCAATACAACCTTTTTTAGTTAACAGGCAAACTTCTTTTGCTTGTTAATTGTGGGTGGAGGATACCCAGACATGAGCTTTTTTGGGCTTGCATATATCTTTAAAAAGCAAACAAACAAAAAAAAACTGCAAATGAAAGCAGTAGTAGAACTTTTGATAGGATTTGAACTCCTATAGCTATCTGTGCCTTGGTAAACTTAGAGCACTTTTAAACTTTCTGGGTCTAAGTTTCTTTCTTCATCTGTAAACAGTACCAGCCTTAACTATTTAACCAGATATCAGTGCAGATCAAATAAACAAGAAGTCTCAAACTAGGTAACTAAACAAATGATAAAAATGGCCATTAACTTTCTAAGTGCTGTAAGATCAAATGACGTGAAAATAGATGATTTTTAAAAATAAGACATGTCTGGAATATATGGAAATAGGGAAGGAGATATAAGTAGAATTGAAAGATAATTTCTGTTTCGCAGAAAAATACAGGCTGGGTGTGGTGGCTCACGTCTGTAATCCCAGCACTTTAGAAGGCCGAGACAGGCACATCACTTAAGGTCAGGAGTTTGAGACCAACCTGGCCATTGTGGTGAAATCCCATCTTTACTAAAAATACAAAAATTAGCTGAGAGTGATGCTACATCACCTTTAATCCCAACTACTCAGGAGGCTGAGGCACAAGAATTGCTTGAACCCAGGGAACAGAGGTTGCAGTGAAGCAGGGTTATGCCCTCCAGCCTGGGTGACACTCTGTCTCAAAAAAAATAATAATAATAAAAGGAGAAAAAAATATCTGTAGAAATCTCAGTGTTCTTTTTCTGTAGACTATTAGATGCTGTCAGTTGTATGCCTCTTGAGAGACTAGTATACTGGTTGTGGTGGTTTAATAGTGTAGGCTCTGGACACTTCCTACCTGTGTGATCCTGAGAAAATCAATGAATTTGTCTTTACCTCAATTTATGTATCTATAAAGGAAAATAATAATATGCCTATTTCATAGAACTTTTGTGCATTAACATGTGCTTAGAACAGTGCTGGACACATGGTAGTTTGTCATTGTAGTTAGTTTTATTTTTTTTTTAATCTGACTTAAGCAGTAGCTAGAGTTATAGAAATTCATGCCATAGGAAATGTCACGTAGTGTCTCTAGTCTTTTCTGTATGTGAGACATAGTCTTCAATCTTTTGTATTAAATGCTCTAAAGGAAAGATGTATGATTAGAGCTGGTAGTTTATACAACTTTTATAGGGAGCTGTGTAGTAGATGTTCCATACAAACCATGTTATTCATAATTACTTATTGAAAAGGTTCCCTGTAACCAGGTACATTACTTATATGAAATGTTAGTAATTTGAAATGTTGAATCTTGCATTTTAACAGTATTTGCTAATTTTTATCTGAAAATATTAATTGGTCTTTATGTTACCTCTTTTTTGTATACTGTAGTTTAGAGAATTATACTGTAACTGTATATGACTATTCAGTTTTAAATTTTAATGGTTAATTATGACTTTTAAACTTCAGAAAGTTTAAAATATTTTTATCACCCTGGAGCTGAAAATACTTAAAAAATCACCTGCCTGCCTTCCTGCTCTTAGGCAATGCGGTACCTAAGACATCACAGAAAGCTATGGTAATTATCTATATGATTTTTTTAATCTAAAGAAAGAAGACCCTGCAAATTGCCCTGAAGCAAGCTCAACACTACGCAAATATTTAAGCATTTAATTATACTGGAAGCTATGAAGTTGGGGCATGAGTATGAGGACCTGAATACCTTCTTGCCCTCACCTTTGAGTTACCTGTAGGGGGAAAACAACTCTTTAAAAAACAACCTAATCCATTCAGTTCAAAAGCAAGTAAATATCTGTGAAAAGTGTTCTATGGCACCAGAATATGAAAGTTCAAGGAAAAAGCATGTACTCTAACAATGGTGTTTTAACTATATTCTTCAGGTAGTTTTAGATTTGGCCATATGAGCCGCTAGAATACCTACCTGGAAAAGGAGATGAAATGTGCCACGTGGCCACTAGGTCTCCTTTAGAGACTATCACATTCAAATTCAAGTATTATATCGACCACATTAAAAGTATTCATGTGGTAGAAAGCAGAGGTGCTGTTTCATCACCTAAAGGTGAAAACATGCTGTCTGAAACTTTGAAAAACTCGAGTATTCAATAGTTTTTATGCCAGTCATCTCCAGCCCATAATTGGGTGTTTCATCTCCACCTCTTTGCACAAACTGAATGTCCCTTGTCCCTTTTTGTAGTGATGGCAGTGATGATGCTTGAATTTTGAAGCCATAAGTGTGATGTTTTAACCCTAAATGATCTTCATGTATAGGGTGTCCTTGAAAAAAAAAATCTCATCTACCTCATGATTTAATATGATACAGTATCTCTCTGGCAATAGATAACCCAACCTCCCTCCTTCCCCTCCCTCCCTCCCTCCCTCCCTTCCTCCCTTCCTCCCCTTCCTCCCTTCATTCCTTCCTTCATTTTTTGGATGGAGTCTCACTCTGTCACCCAGGCTGGAGTGCAGTGGTGCAGTCTTGGCTCACTGCATCCTCTGCCTCCCAGGTTCAATCAATTTTCCTGCCTCAGCCTCCTGAGTAGCTGGGACTACGGACACACACCACCATGCCGGGCTAATTTTTGTGTTTTTAGTAGAGACGGGGTTTTTACCATGTTGGACAGGATGGTTTCGATCTCCTGATCTTGTGATCCACCCGCCTCGGCCTCCCCTCTCTTTTTGTCTTTAATGTTACTTGTAACAAAATCTTTAGTCACCAAATCTATAGTGACTCTTTAAAGAATGGTAATATGAGAAAGGTTTTTTGTTTTCTTTTTAACGATGAGAGGATGGTGGTTTTTAGTTGCATAGGATAAAAAATTCCAGGACTTTATCCTAAGATTTGCTGATTAAAGAATTATAAAGACCATTGGATTGTGTTTTATATTTGGCAATTGTCCAGAGACTATTTACACTGTATTACTGGGGGAAAAAAAATATGGGTGTAGTTGTTGTGAAGCAACCTAAAACAAGTCGGTTATTTATAAATCTTAGGGTTTTTGTTCTGTTTTGTTTTTGGCAAACAGTGGTGGTCAATGAAGTATTTGAAGGTGTTTCTCTGCAACCTTACTAACAGAGTGTAAAGAAATGACCCATCCTGCCACATATAAATGTTTTTCAAACAGATGTTAGTATGCAGACACAAAACAATGTTTTACATACAACCTGTTCTTTAATGTCTGTGAAGGAAGCTTTGAGCTCTCTTTCATTTTAGGCATACCAACTATCACCCTTCACGAAAGGTTTAGTAGAACTAGATTAGATCCACAGCATTCACAAGGTCACTTTCAGGTATCCTTTTAGTCAATGTTAGAGAATAAGAAATGCTTCCAAAGCAATGACTAATTAGTTACAGGACTATTAAGGAATCAACCCTGGGCATCATCTCTAAGAGAAAAAGTTATAGACCTTGCTGGATTTTTTTTTTTTTTTTTTTTTTTTTTTTTTGATGGAGTCTCACTCTGTTGCCCAGCTGGAGTGCAGTGGTGTGATCTCGGCTCCCTGCAACCTCCACCTCCCAGGTTCATGCAATTCTCCTGCCTCAGCCTCCCAAGTAGCTGGGACTATAGGTGTGCGCCACCACACCCAGCTAACTTTTGCATTTTTAGTGGAGATGGGGTTTCACCATGTTCGCCAGGATGGTCTTCATCTCTTGACCTTGTGATCCACCTGCCTACGCCTCCCAAAGTGCTGGATTACAGGTGTGAGCCACCATGCCTGGCCCTTGCTGGATTTTTATATCCTCTTTATTCAAAGGTGGAGAATAACTATAAAGTATTTTATCTAATTCACAATTTTTTGACAATATATTTTAATTTTAGCAATGAAAGCCCATTTCTAACATTCATCTTGTTAACCACTAAACTATTCATTTTACCAATAAACCTCACTTCTGGTATTCACTATGCAAATTACTGATGTCTCAAGTGTTGATCACGACATGGATAAAAGTACTTGTGGTCACTGCTTCTGGAGTATAGCTGTATGATACAATGCTCCCTTGACATGGTTCCTCAATTAGGACAACTGACTGGCTCTGGAGTTTGAAGTTTAACTAACTGATACATTTATATCAGTCACACCATCTATACTGAAGTGTTGTAAGTATATTACAGACATCATGATAAGATGGTTGCTAAACACTTGAAATGGCAGAAATAGTATAATACATGCCTTCTTTCAGATGGTTATGTGTTTAAATTTCTTTCAAAATGCATTTCTTCAGTTCATTTAAAAATACATGCATTCAGTTCACTTATTTATTGATGCTCTTCATGGGAGAATTCAGGAGCTAGATTTGGCTTTTAATTTTTTTATGCAACTCTTAGTAAGTTTATTACAAATACTTAGAATCATGCTTACATGTCTGTTATTAAGTAGCATAATTAAACTAAATGTTGTTATTTGTAACCCTTTCTGTTTCATAGAGTTTGTATATTTAAATTTCACAAGCAAATTGGTTAGTTGTGTATTTCTTAATTGGAGACCAATTTCACTCTATCTTTATAGAATAAAATTTATACATTCATTCACGAATTTATTAAGCATCTGCTATGTGCTGAGAATTGTACTAAACTCAAATATAATTCCCAAACTTTAATGTGCATTGGACTCATCTTAGAACTTGTTTAATCGAAAGTGAAATCTAGGACTCTGCCTTTTAACCAGTATCTCAGGTGCTGCTGATGCAGGTGGTCGCAGGCTATACTCTGAGGAACACAGCCTAAGAGATAGCTATTTAACCACTCTAAACACCTTCCTAGAAAACGCTCACAGCCTGTGGAGGCAAACAAGAAAACAGAACTAATAACTAGTATCATATAGGGTCAGGTGCAGGGAATTCTAACTCTGGCTAAGGAACTTTTCACAATATTTGATACCTTAACCCATGGTTCTCAATGAATGTAGTAGTGGGTAGAGTGTGGAACATTTTTTTTCCCCCTAGGGAATATTTGGTTATGTCTGGAGACATTTTTGATAGTCATGTCTTGCTGGGGGGAGGGGCAGGGTATGCTACTGGCATCTAGTGGGTAGAGGACTGGGTTGCAGCTAAACACTCCGTGATGCATAGGAAAGCCTCTCACAACAAAGAATTATTTATTCCAAAATGCCAGTAGTGCTATATTGAGAAATCTTGTCTTAGCTTATTTTTTTTACCTCTCACCTTAAAGTCTTTTGCTCCCCTTCTCCATACACACAGTTTTGAGAAAGTTACACAGTATTAAATAAGAATAAATGATGAATAGATGAACAGATGATTATTATAAAAGATATAAACAATAAAGAAATATATAAAGTAACAAAATGAAAGTTTTCCCTCACCCACACAGTTCTAGATATTTTAAAATGATATGACACACACATATATTTAAAGGTCGTTAGGTTTCTGTTTTGTTCTTAAATAGGATCAGACTTTTTTTTTTTTTTTTTTTTTTTTTGATACAGAGTTTTGCTCTGTCACCCAGGCTGGAGTGCAGTGGTGCAATCTCGGCTTACTGTAACCTCTGCCTCCCGGGTTCAAGCAATTCTCCTGCCTCAACCTCCCCCCCCCCCCCAGTAGCTGGGATTACAGGTATGTGCCACCACGCCCAACTAGTTTTTGTGTTTTTTTAGTAGAGATGGGGTTTCACCATGTTGGCCAGGCTAGTCTCGAACTCCTGACCTCAGGTGATCCACTCGCCTCAGCCTCCCAAAGTGCTGGGATTATAGGTGTGAGCCACTGCTCCTGGCTCTGGAGATCATACTTAACATGTTGTTTTTCTCCCTTCACAGTGTGCAATTGCTGCACAGTAATTTCTGTACCACATTAGAGTACAGATAGATGTACCATAATGATTTAACTATTTTTCTGCAGGTGGATGTTAAGATTGTTTCCAGTTTACTTGATAGTGTCATGAATAGCACTGTATTGGGCTACAGAGTGAGACCCTGTCTCAAAAAAACAAAAAAGTTTATGTACACATGTGTGATCAATTCCCAGATACTGGGATAGATTCCCAGAATGGAACTGTTCAGTCAAAAGGGATAGTTATTTTATTTTGATAGTTACAATGTTGAAAGAATATCCCCATAACAGGCTGTAACTGTTTCTATTCCCACCAACAGTGATTGAAATGCCCGTTTTTCACACCCTCAGCGATGCTAGATATTACCACATTTCTTAATTTTTTTCACTCTGGTGAAAATGCTATCATAACATCATTATATCTCATCATTATAATTTTATTTCTCTGATAATTAGTGATGTTGAGCATCTTGTTATATGTTTATTAGCCATGTATATTTTTCTGTGAATTGTCCACACATATCCATTGCCAACTTTCAATGGAAATAATTGCATTTTTTGCTCTCATTTGTAGATTCTTATGTGTTCTATACATTGCTCGTTATTTATCTTGCAAATATTTTCACTCTGTCATTTCTGTTGATGTTGAAGCTATTTCTTTCTGTTTTTAGTCTTCCTTCTAACAGTCAGGCCCCTCTGCTGCAGGTCTGCTGGAGGTCCACTCCAGACCCTGCTTGCCTTGGAATAAAAGATCAGATGGTTGTAGAGGTGTGGCATTACTTCTGAGGCCTCTGTTCTGTTCCATTGGTCTATATCTCTGTTTTGGTACCAGTACCACCATGCTGTTTTGATTACTGTAGCCTTATAGTATAGTTTGAAGTCAGGTAGCATGATGCCACCAGCTTTGTTTTTTTTTTTTTGCTTAGGATTGTCTTGGCTATATGGGTTCTTTTTTGGTTCCAGATGAAGTTTAAGGTGTTTTTTTTTCCAATTCTGTGAAGAAAGTCAATGGTAGTTTGATGGGGGATAGCATTGACCCATCAAAAGCCATTTTGGGTCAGTATGGCCATTTTCATGATATTGATTCTTCCTATCCATCAGCATGGAATGTTTTTCCATTTGTTTGTGTCCTCTCTTGTTTCCTTGAGCAGTGGTTTGTAGTTCTCCTTGAAGAGGTCCTTCACATCCCTTGTTAGTTATATTCCTAGGTATTTTATTCTGTTTGTAACAATTGTGAATGGGGAGTTCACTCATGATTTGGCTCTCTGTCTGTTATTGGTGTATAGGAATACTTGTAATTTTTGCACATTGATTTTGCATCCTGAGACTTTGCTGAAATTACGTATCAGCTTAAGGAGATTTTGGGCTGAGACAATGGGGTCTTCTAAATATACAATCATGTCATCTGCAAATAGAGACAATTTGACTTCCTCTTTCCCTAATTGGATACACTTTATTTCTTTTTCTTGCCTGATTGCCCTGGCCAGAACTTCCAATACTATGTTGAATAGGGGTGGTGAGAGAGGGCATCCTTGTCTTGTGCCAGTTTTCAAAGGGAATGCTTCCAGTTTTTGCCCATTCAGTATGATATTGGCTGTGGGTTTCTGATAAATAGCTCTTATGATTGAGATACATTCCATCGATACCTAGTTTATTGAGAGTTTTTAGCATAAAGGGCTATTGAATTTTGTCAAAGACCTTCTCTGCATCTATTGAAATAATCATGTGGTTTTTGTCTTTAGTTCTGTTTATGTGATGGATTACATTTATAGATTTGCGTATGTTGAACCAGCCTTGCATCCCAGGGATGAAGCCAACTTGATTGTGATGGATAAGCTTTTTGATGTGCTGTTGTATTCAGTTTGCCAGTATTTTACTGAAGATTTTCACATCAATGTTCATCATGGATATTGGCCTGAAATTTTCTTTTTAGTTGTGTCTCTGCCAGGTTTTGGTATCAGGATGATGTTGGTCTCATAAAATGACTTAGGGAGGATTTCCTCTTTTTGTATTTTTTGGTATAGTTTCAGAAGGAATGGTATCAGCTCCTCCGTACTTCTGGTAGAATTTGGCTGTGAACCCATCTGGTCCTGGACTTTTTTTGGTTTGTAGGCTATTAATTGCTGCCTCAATTTCAGACCTTGTTATTGGTCTTGTTATTCAACTTCTTCCTGGTTTAGTCTTGGGAGGGTGTAAGTGTCTAGGAATTTATCTTTTTCTTCTAGATTTACTGGTTTATGTGTATACAGGTGTTTGTAGTGCTCTCGAACTCCTGACCTCGTGATTTGCTCGCTTCAGCCTCCCAAAGTGCTGGGATTACAGGCATGAGCCACTGCGCCTGGCCAACTATTACTGATTTCTAATTGTTGTCCTTGTTCTTTATACCTATTTTTGTCTTCCACTCTTCTACTTTTTGTGGTTTTGAGTTTTGTTTTGTTTTCTTTTTCTTTTTTTTTTTTTGAGACAGGGTCTGGCTGTGTCACCCAGGTTGGAATGCAGTGGCACAATCAAGTTCACTGCAGCCTCAACATCTTAGGCTCAAGATATCCTCCCACCTCAGTCTTCTTCGTAGCTGGGACCACAGGCATGCACAACCATACCCTGCTAATTTTTTCACAGAGAGAGTATCTCTGTATATTGCCTAGCTGATCTTGAACTCCTAGGTTCAAGCAATCCTCTGGCCTTGGCTTCCCAAAGTGTTGGGATTACAGGTGTGATCCATCACACCTGGCTTAATTAAGCATTTTGTATGATTCCACTTTCTTTCTTTTTTTAGCTTCTCAATTAATTGTTAAAATCTTTTTTTTAGTTTTAGTTTTTTTAGTTTGGTTTTTAGTTTGCCCAGAGTTTGCAGTCTACAACGAATCCAAGCCCACTTTCAAATAACACCATGCCACTTCACGGGTAATGCAAGTACCTTATAATAACAAAGTAATCCTATTTCCTCCCTCTAGTCTCTTATATCATTGCTGCCATTCTTTTAACTTGTATATAAGCATATATAAATATTTTTACAGTCACCCCCTCAGTATCTGCAGGGATTGGTTCCAGGACCCCATGCAGAACCCACATATATGAAAAGTTGGCAGTCCTTGTACACGAGTTTCTATCCTGCAAATACTGTATTTTCAGTTTGCATTTTGTTGCAGATATGGAACTCATTGACACTGAGGGCTGACTGTATTTACTAACAAAATTTGTGTATAAGCGGATCCACACAGTTCAAATCTGTGTTGTTCACAGGACAATTATATATACGTGTAACCATACATAATCATATACAGTGTTACAATTATTATTTTACACAAACTGTTATCTATTGGATCAGTTAAGAATAAGAAAAATAGGCTGGGCATGGTGGCTCACACCTGTAAACCCAACACTTTGGGAGGCTGAGGTGGGCAGATCACGTGAGGTCGCGAGTTTGAGACTAGCCTGACCAACATGGAGAAACCCCATCTCTACTAAAAATACAAAAGTTAGCCAGGCGTGGTGGCACATTCCTGTAATCCCAGCTACCTGGTAGGTTGAGGCAGGAGAATCTTTTGAACCCAGGAGGTGGAGGTTGTGGTGAGCAGAGATCTCCCATTGCACCCCATTGCACTCCAGCCTGGGCAACAAGAGCCAAACTCTGCCTCAAAAAAAAAAAAAAAAAAAAGAAGAAGAAAAAAGTGTGAATTTTACTTTCATTTATTCCTCCTTTGGTGCTTGTCCTTTCTTTACATAGATTTTAGTTTCTAACCTCTTATTTTTTCCGTTTCTCTAGAGAACTTCTTTAACATTTCTTGCAAAGCAGATCTACTGGCAACAAAATATCTCAATTTTTGTTTGTCTGAGAAAGTCTTTATTTCTCCTTGACTTTTGAAGAATAAGTTCACAGGGTACGGAATTCTAGGTTGGTGGGTTTTTTCTCTCAAAATTTAAAAATATTTCACTCCACACACTTGTTGGCATGGTTTCTGAGAAGCGAGAAGTAATTATTATCTTTGTTTCTCTATAGGTAAGGTGTTTATTTTCTCTGGCTTCTTTTGAGATATGCTGGACTGGGCATAGTGGCTCAACCCTGTAATCCCAGCACTTTGGGAGGCCAAGGTGGAAGGATCACTTGAGGCCAGGAGTTATTCCAACCTGTCCAACAAATCGAGACTCTATCTCTTAAATAAATAAATAAAAAGGAAAGTATATGCCTAGGTGTAGGTTTTTTTTGCCTTTATCCTGCTTGTTGTTCTCTGAGCTCTCTAGATCTGTCTGACATTAATTTGGTGTCTGACATTAATTTGGGTGAAATTCCAAGTCATTATTATTTCAAATATTTTTTCTGTTCCTTTTTCTTTTTCCTCTGCTTCTGGTATTTTCATTATGCATATTGCCATCTTTTGTAGTTGTCCCACAGTCCTTGGCTACTCTATTTTTTTTCCAGTCTTTTTTCTCTTTGCTTTTCAACTTTGGAGGTTTCTATTGTGCTATTCTTGAAATAGCACAGATTCTTTGCCCAGCTGTGTCTAGACTGCTAATAGGCCCATCAAAGGCATTCTTAATTTCTGTTTTGGTGTTTTTGATCTCCAGCATTTCTTATTGGTTCTTTCTTAGGATTTCCATCACTCTGGTCTTACATGCTGTCTGCTTTATCCATTAGAGCCCTTAGCATATTAATTATCATTTTAAATTATTGGTCTAATTACTCCAACATCTCTTTCATATGTGAGTCTGGTTCTGATGCTTGCTCTGTCTCTTCAAACTGTGGGGTTTTTTTGTTTGTTTTTTTTTAAATTTTTTCTTGATAGCCAGATGTGATTTCCTGGGTAAAAGGAAGTGCTATAAATAGCCTTGAGTAATGTGATGGTAAGGTGTGGGGGAGGGAAGCATTCTGTATTCCTATGATTAGGTCTCAGTCTTACAGTGAGCCTTTCCCTCTGTATTGTGAACTTCACAAGTGTTTCTCAGTATTTTCTTCTCCCTTCTTATGTGGGGCAGGATGGCTACAGTGGGCTGGAGTTGAGTATTTCTCTTCTCGCAGGTCTGTTAGACTCTGATAAAACCCCAGCTAGTTAGGCTCTGGTTAAGCAGTTTCTCTTGAAGGCAGACCTTGTTAAGAAGAGCAGAGTACTTACGTGTTTTAAAATGGTTTATCCTCCCCCTCTCCCCCAGTTGGAAGCACAAGGGAATTTTCTACTGTAGTTACTGTGAGAACCAGATCAAGCTCTTAGAAGTAAAACTCACAAAAGCATGGCGGTCCCCTATGACCTGGTATCCCTGGAGTTTTTTTGTTTTTATCACTTTAATTTTTATTTTAGATTCAAGGGGGACATGTGCAGGTTTGTTACGTGGGTATATTGTGTGATGCTAAGGTTTGGGGTATGGATCCTGTCACCTAGATATTGAACATAGTACCCAGTAGGTAGTTTTTCAGCCCACCACCCTGTTACTCCCCCAACTAGTACCTAGTATCCGTTGTTTCCATCTTTATGTCCATGTGTACTCAGTGTTTAGCTCCCACTTGTAAGTGAGTACATACAGTATTTTTTGTTGTTGTTGTTCCTGTGTTAATTTGCTTAGGATTTTGGCCACCAGCTGTATCCATGATTTGTATACACCTAGGCTCTAGAAAATACCTCCAAAACAATTTTTTTTTTTAAATTTTTTAAGAGACAGGCGTTTTCTCTGTCATCTAGGCTGGAGTGAAGTGGTATAATCATAACTCATTGCAGCCTTGGATTCCTGGGCCCAAGCAATCCTCTTAGACATTCCTCAGTTATGGTTCATGTTTTCTTTTTTTTTAAACCCCAGCCAGCACAGGTTCCCATGGAGGTTTCTGCTTTTCTACTTGATAATTCTCTGTATTGCCTGTCTGTCTCTCCAATTATGGGGTCAGCAGTGTTCCCTTACCTCACTTTTCTTATGAATCTAAGAATAGTTATTGATTTTTCAGTTTGTTCACTTTTTTACTTGTTAGGACAGAGTGATAACTTCAAAGCTCCTTACTTGTGGAACTGGAAACCAGAAGTCCCATTGCTTATATTAAGTTGGTGTAAAAGTAATTGCAGTCAAAATGGCAAAAAACTGCAATTACTTTTGCACCACCTAATAATAAGAAAAAATAAAGTTTATAAGTCATGAAAGTAAAGGACAAAGCAAGAAAACATTAACTATATTAGCAACAAAAGTGCCAAAGACAAATATTTTTCTCACTAAAGAGCTCTAGAAATTCCTTGTTGAGAAGAGACTAGATCCAAACAGGTGAACAAAGGACATGACCAGTTTTACAAAAGAGAAAATACAGATGGATAATAAATATGAAAATATATTCAGGCTTATGAGTTATCAAAGAAATGCAAAGTAAATTAATGAGACAGAAGTTTTCTTCTAGGCTGGATGCAGGCTCCCACTGGTAATTCCAACATTTTGGGAGACCAAAGTGAGAGGATCACTTGAGGCTAGGGGTTTGAGGCTGCAGTGAGCTATGTTCTGATCATGCCACTGCCCTCTAGCCTGGATGACAGAGCAAGACTCTGTCTCTAAACAAAACCAAACAAAAAAAAAGAAAAAAGAAAAAGAAGGAGAAGGAGAACTTCTCTTCCAACAATTTAGCAAAGATTTTCAAATATATAATAGTGCCATTTTGTGTATGATGGGTGATACTAGCATTGCTATACACTGTAGATTATAACTTGGTATAATTTCTTTGGAAAAGCAATTTAGTGTCATTTATAAAATCTTGAAAACAGTCAAATACTTAGAAATTTCGCTTCTAGGAATCTGTCCTAAGCAAAACTCAGAAATACCAAATACTTTCAACATAAAGATATTCACTGCAGCATCCTTTCTAAGAGTGACAAACTTAAACTGATGTACATGTTTAAAAATAGGGAATGGTTATGTAAATTTGTGGTAGAACCACATTACAGAATGATATAAAACTTCTAAAATTTAGGTTTACAAAGTTCTAATGTTAAGTTAAAAAATACCTAGGATTTTATAAATGGTATCGTGTCAACTGTTTTTAAAAGACTGTAGAAAATATCTCAAAATATTTACAGTGGTGTCAACGAGTTGGTAAAGTTTTAAGGAATTCTTTTTTGTACTTCTGTATATTTATAATTTTCTGTGGTGAATTTTCTCATGTAATCAGAAAAAAAGTATAGCCTTAAAAAAAAGATGATCACCCTTACAGAATCACAGAAGATGAAACTGAGGTGTGGATGAGACTAGAGAAAAGGAGACAAGTCCAGAAGCTTTAGCAGTCATCTGCTCACAGATGATGAGGCTTGAATTTAGGGAGAAGTGACAGTGGAGATGGAAAGAAGAGTCCAAATTCTGGAGAGATTTAGCAGTGAGAGCCAGCTTGGTTTGAGAGACTTGGGATTAAGAGGTTTGATGGTTGGTAGTACAATTCACTAAGATGAGAAACTAAGAGGAGAAACAGCTTAAGGGGTGGAGATGAGTTCAGTTTGGCTATGTTGAGTTTGTGATATGGCTAAAATGAACAATGGACATTTGGGTGCATGGATCTAGAGCTCAGGAATAGGTCTGTCTAGTCTTGAAGATTTAGGAGTCCTTATCAGCACACACATTCAAGTCCAGGCCATGAAAGATGTAATCCTTGGGTACCAGGTCTTATTTAAACTAAAATTATTGTATTTCTCTTAAAACATCTAGTGGAAACTAAGTTTAAAATCTGCTAGTTGAGTTTCTTATTTAAGGTTGAACAACTGCATAAAATAGTATGACTGAACTTTTTGTTGCTTTCTTTAGGGTTATAGGGGAGGGGATTCATATAAACTGCCTTTAGCAACTTTGTAGTCAACTTGAAGTTAGGGTTGCTTTAATAACTTTTTTTTTTTCAATTTGGACATTCTACAACCCATTTAGACCTTTGACCTAAACACTTTACATTGTATTTGAATGTTTATGTGTAGTTCCCTTCTAAGAAGGTTAAGGACTTAAAGACAAAAGTTAGATTTTATTCTAAAATCAGTATAATTTTATAATGTTTATGAGTGTATATCTGAACAAATTTTTAATGTTTATTCTTTCTCTTTTACATTTGTGCCTCCAAACTCTCTTCCATCCGACCATCTCAGTTGGTTATTTTAGCTGATACGGTTTCTAATTAAGTCTTTTTGGTTGAGGGGAGCTTCCTGTGGCATGTCTGCTTCAGCATTTAATTGCTCCATGAACTCCAAATTAAATTTTGTAGTATTCCATTTTGGTCTGCTGATGAAGCAGAGATGTTTTCAGCATGGCCCAAGAAATGTGGTACTTGTGACAGCTTGGAGGACCAGCATCACAATTTTGAAAAGTCAGAACTGTTTAACTTCTAGACTTACTTTTTATCATTTGACAGTAAAGTTTGAAGTGTTATCACAGAGTTAAATGAGACAATGCCAGGCCCATAATAGGCTCTGATTAATTATTTACAGAGTAATGCAAAATCATTGGTCTTGATAGTATAACCCTTAAACTTATTTTGTTTCAGAAAGAGTGAAGTCTTGAAAGTTTCTAGGTTGAAGTTGAGTGAAAAGTACCAGGAAACAAATTTTATAACCGTTAGGTATAGCATAAGTAAGGTGTTCTTGCGTTGGGATGATAGGTTGGATTGAAAAACTTCTAAGGTCTCATCTAATGATTTTGATTCTTGAGTCAGTAGAGAAAGTGAATATTTACACAAATGATTGAGTGTGTGAATTCTTTACATTTTGAAAAAATTCACGTAATCATGAGACAGAGGATAAGATCTGATCACCGAGACTTTTAAGTCCAGGGCTGTGGTTTGAATGTGTCTCCCAAAGTTCTTGTGGTGTTAATGTAATCCCCCAGTGCAACAGTGTTGAGAGGTGGGACCTTTAAGAGGTGATTAGATCATGAGGGCTCTACCCTTATGAATGGATTAATATCATTATTATGGGAGTGAGTTCTTTATTGTGAGAGTGGGTTTGTTATAAAAATGAGTTCAGCTCCCTCTTGCTCTTGCTCTCATGCTCAGTTTTACTTTTCACAAGCTCTCTTGCCCTTCTACCTTTCACTTTGGGATGATGCAGCAAGAAACCCCTCACCAGATGCTGGCTCCTTGAGTTGGTCTTTTTAGTCTCTAGAACTGTAAGCCAAATAAGTTTCTTTTCTTAATAAATTACCCAGTCTCTGATACTCTGTTACAGCAGCAAAAAAAATGGACTAAGACAGAAAATTGATACTGAGAGATGAGATTGTTGCTATAATAAAAATACTTGAAAATGTGAATGGTTTTGGAGCTTGGTGAAAGGTAGAGGCTGGAAGAATTTGGTGAAGCAGGCTAGAAAATACCTAGATTCCTATGAATAGAGCATTAAGGGTAGTTTTGGTGAGGGCTCAGAAGAATACAAGAGCTCTAGGGACAGCCTAGCTCTTTTTAGAGGTTATTTCAGTTGTCATTAGTATGCTAGTAGAAATATGGACAGTAAAGGCTATTCTGAGGAAGTCTTAGAGGGAAATGAGGAAGAAAGTATTGGGAACTGGAGTAAAGACCATCCTTATCATGAAGTTGCAAAGAATTTGGCTGAATTGTGTCTAGATCCAAGGGCTTTATAGAAGGTAAAATTTAAGAGTAATGAACTAGGATATCTGGTGTAAGAAATATCCATGCCAAATATTCAAGGAAATGCATGGGTACTTTTAACTGCATGTAGTGAGATGTGAGTGGAGAGAAATTATTTAAAGACAGAATTTATAATTGAAAGGGAAACAGAACAGAAAAAATTGGAAAATTCTTAGCCTGGCCATTTGAAGAGTGAAAAGGCATCTTGAGGAGAGCAAACCAAGGGTTTAGCTAAGCAACCACTTACTAAAGAGATTAGTACATTTGCTAAAGAGGTAGTACAACCAGAAGGGAGCCAGGTGCCATTCATCAAGAAAATGAGAGAATAACCCCACAAGCAGTTTGATATTCCAGGCTGCCTGTCCCATCACAGGCTCAGAGCTCTAAGAGGGCAGAATGACTTCAGGGGATGGTCTTGGGGTACCCTCAACAGGCTCACAGCCCAGGGCCACCTCAGTACTCTGTTCCCTGAATTCTAGCTCACTGGTCCTTAGCTACCCCAACCATGGCTGTGGTTCAAGTGGGTCAAGGTACTGCTTGTGCTGCAGCTCTGGAGGACTCAATCGGTAGGCCTTGGTGGTATCCATTTGATGTTAAGTCTGCAGGCCTGTAAGAATGCAAGAACTTTGGGGGCATGGATAACTACATAGATTTCAAAGGATGTCATGTATAGCCTCGGGGCCCAGGAATAAACTTGTTGCAGAGGTGAAGCCACCAAAGAGAGTCTTCACTAGGGCAGTGTCTAGTGGAGCCATGGGAGCAAGGTTACAGCAGAGAGTTCCCCACCAAGGCAATACTTACTGGAGTTGTGGGGGGTGAAGCCACCTGAGATACACCAAAACTGTAGAGCTACCAGTGTGCAACTCCAGCCTGGGAAAGCTGCAGGCATGAGACTGTAACCCATGAGAGGTGCTGAGTGGACTGAGTCCAGCAAAGCCATAGGGACAGGGTTGCCTGTCTCTATGGCTTTGCTCGTGTGCCCCAGTGTGCCTAGGATGTGGGATGTGAAGTCAAAAGAGATCATTTTTCAGCTTTAGGGCTCAATGTTGTTTTCCTGGTGGATCTTAGACTTTGTTGGAACTAGTTACTCCTTTCTTCTTGCCTATTTCTTTCTTTTGGAATGGGAATGTCTATCCTGTGTGTGTCCCACCGTTGTATTTTGGAAGTGGATGACTTGTTTAATTTCACAGGTTCACAGCTGGAGAGAAATTTGCCTTATGGTGAATCATGCCTCAAGTCTCACCCCCTGTCTGCTTTAGATGAGACTGTAGACTTTGGACTTTTGAATTAGTGTTGGAACCAGTTAAGACTTTGGGGCTACTGGGATGAAATGAATGTATTTTCCATGTAAGAAAGATGTGAATTTTGGGGGTTGTGGTGGAATGCTTTGGTTTGGATGTGTCCCCCAAAATTTGTGTGTTGGAAAAGTAATCCCCCAATGCAACAGTGTTGACAGGTGGGAACTTTATGAGGTGATTAGGTCTTGAGTCCTCTGCCCTTATGAATGCATAAATTTCACCATCTTGAGAGCATGTTTCTTATTGGGAGAGTGGGTTTGTTATAAAAGCGAGTTTGGTCCCCTGTTGCTTACTCTCTTGTCCTTTGGCCTTCTGCCATGGGATGACACAGCAAGAAGATCCTCACAAGATGCTGGCTCCTTGAAATTGGACTTTCTGCCCTCCAGAACTGTGAGAAATAAATTTCTTTTCTTTGTAAATTACCCAGTCTCTGGTGTTCTGTTGTAGTAGCACAAAATGGATTAACACAGCCATCATTAATTTACTCACATGTTTTTAGAATGCCTGTCAGAATTCTGGTGGCCCATCACTTCATTTTGTGGTGCCCTGATTCAGTGGTACTCAGAACAGAACTTAAGAATTCTGATGGACAAGGGCATGAACAGAATCAGCCACTAGACTGTGAGACTCTAGAAGGGTGTGGTACTGCAAGCAGTGATTTATCATCAGGTACTTACTATTGGGCTATGGTGATGTTAAGGCCTAGCATCTAAACAGACAAAACAACAAAGGCATGACATGTTGCATTGGTAATCTTAGATCCACATCTAGAAAATTTCAATAAAATAAATTTGAAACAATACTAAATTGAAGACTTTAGGTCAAAGTGAGACAAGTGAACTTAGTTTTGATGGTTGTTTATAAAAATACTCAGCTCTATTCTTATCAAATTTAAATGAAGAATTCTGCTTTTGGAAATGTGATGGGCTAGATAGCATGAATAATCCGTATTGGAAAATAGGTAAAATATGAAAAAAGTCTTTTAAAATACATCCCTGAAATGGCACTTATAGAAGTAATCCAAAGACATCAAACAATAATAGTAGTAACTGAAAAGGGAAGTCCAGAAGATAAGAATTCATCATAGCTTTCCCACTGAAAGTTTCTACTGAACCTGTGATTTACTGCTTTTACCTCTACATGGGAATGTAGAAAAAGTCTAACATCTCCCATTCCTCCAAGGTGGAAGGTCTAATAAGACCCTCTTGTTGCATAAAGCTAAGACCCAGAGTTGTACTATCACTGTAAGAATGAGAAGAAATAAACTCACTGCATAGAAACGAATGAGAAAATCTACCACTTCTATTCTTAGCATTAGTGGGTAAATGCAGTATCAGCCTTGAAAATTTATAACCAGGAGCTAGCACTCACATGGGTTTCATTTATGACTGTTCTTGATGTTGTGGTAAAATTATTAATTTAATTAAATTTCAACACTAGAATATTAGTTTTTTTTAATATACTCTGTGACAAAATGAAAAGTATGCATAAATAAATTATGCTGCATTACAAAGGACAAAGTTATTCAAGAAAAAGCCACTTGTGCGATTATTTGAGCTTTTAAGTAGCCACCTTTTTCCTGGAACACCACTTTTTACTTGAGAAAACTAACTGTGGTTATTCACCCTGGGGTATTTGGCAAATATCTTATTGAAACTGAACAAAGTGAGCCTGCACTTAAAGGTGAGCAACTGAAATTATATGTCAATGATAAAACTTGAGCTTTCAATTGAAAATTAGAGTTATGAAAAGCTTATATCCACTACCTTGAGACTGATAGTTTCCCAATGCTTCAAGATTTTTCTGATGGAATGGGAGAAGACATAAACAAATGTGATATGTTGGGGGTTATTATATACTGCAATGTGTCACTATATGCATAATTCAGAGAATTAATATTTTTCAAATGACTACAATGTTGCAAAGTCATCCCTGGAGAAAAGATTAATTCCATATGCATGATAGAGCAATGGATTTAAATGTAACAGTTTAAGAAGTTCATTGCTAAGGTTTCAAGCTCTGTATTACCATTAGCCTTTAAGAAACTACTACTTGTTGAGTTTTGGTATAGTGTCAAATACGAAGACTTGAAATTATCTGAAAAGAGTAATTAAAATACTCCCATATTTTCCAGGTACATATCTGTGTGAGACTTGATTTTTTTTTTCTTCATATACTTCAACCAAAATAATCTGTATCACACAGATTGAATATGAGACTAGAGCTGTCTGTTAAACCAGATATTAGAGACTTTAGAGAGAGGTAAAAGACGTTGAAGAGATTTACAAAAATGTAAAATAGAGACACTCTTCTCATTAAATTATTTTGTATAGAAAGTACATTCTTCATAAAACATGTTAATATATGATCTTATTTTTAAATGAATGAACTATTTTCTAAATTTTTAACTTTTAATAGAGTAAATATTGATAGATATAACCCATATAAACAAAAGCTCTTTGGAGTTCTCAAAGTATGTGAAAGGGTCTTAAGACAAAATACTTGAAAACTGTTAGTCTAAACTCTCCAGGTAAAAGCCAGTGATTATCAGACTGGATTAAAATTGTTTTTGGATATATGCTGTTTACAAGAGACCGTCTTAAAGTAAGAGGAGGTTAAATGTCAGAAGGAGGAAGAGAAGCTTGTAAAGAAGACTGTGGCTTCAGTTAGGGGGTAATCTGTGTATGGTGTTGTCATGGATTTGGCTAGTTTAAGACTAGCCTCTGTTCTCTCCTAACTCTTCTAATTCTGTAATGTCTCTGGCATCTGATTTACCTACGGTGCTTTTGGAATGGGTGTCCAAGGTGTTCCTGAAGCTGTTCACTGCCTTCACTCCGTTTCCCCCCCCCCACATAAACCAAATGAAGGAATACCTATTTTGCACCATTTCTCCACACACCCAGGGTCCCTTCTACCTGTTTGTGCCCTGTCTGGCTTGGAGAAATCTCTGCCCAGCTGTACAGAAGGAAACAGACTGTACAGTTCTTGTTACCTCACATTTTTTTCTCCTGTTTAGGAGAGGTACTATAAAGGAATGTGCAAAAAATCTTGAACAGAAGAAACTAATGATGTAAGGTACTTCAAAGTGTTCAAAGTCCTAGAATTACACTTAACAAGTGTAATATTCACTTAACAAGTATTTTTTGAGCAAAGGCTATATGCTATGGTTCTAGAGCTAGGATAAAGTGGTAAGCATGTAAATAAACAGTATTTGCATATTTGCTAGTGTAAGCTAAAGAGAAAAAGTAAAGGGGAATATGAAATAGGTGTATTGGGAGTGTGGTTGAAATTTTAGGTAAGGTGAGCAGAGAAAGAAGACCTCTCTGGGAAGGTGAGTTTTAGTAAAAGACTTGAAGGAAGTGGGTGAGCTAGCTGTATAATATCTAAGAGAAGAACATCCCTGGTAATGGAAATAGCAAGTCCAGAGGCCCTAAGGGAGACGCATACCTGGTGCATTGGAAAAAGTAAGGAGGCCAGTATATTGGGGCAGAAAAAAAGAAGAAACAGGAGCGTAGTAGATAAGATCAAAGAACAAAGTCAGGAAAGTCTAGTGATATAGGGCCTATTGGTCCAGTAAGGGCTTTTTGGCTTTTACACTGGGGCAATTGAAGGCTTTTGAATAGAGGAATGATGATCCTTTACCAGGATCATCGCAGGTGCTATGTTGGGAATAATTGCAGGGCAAAGGCAGGAGCAGTAAGATTAGTTTGAAGGGTATTGCATTAATCCAGTTGAGAGAAAAGATGGTATCAAGTAAACATACAATGTGCTAAAAATTGTGTGATGTGTGTTTGTGTTTAGAGGGAGGGTGGTAAATTGAAAAAGAGGTTTATTACTTGGAATTTTGCCCAGATTATGAGCAGCTCCTCAGCTCTTTCACTTACTTGTTCCTTGATTTGTGCACTTTAGTAAAATAGTCCATGACCTCGCATTTGAAAATTTCTACTCCTACTTTTCTTATCACATAGAAAATATAATAATTTGGTGCTGTAAGTGACTTTACATAAAAATGCTCCTGTCATAAAAGTAGACAGCAGTGTGTACACAGCAGTTAAATATTTTTAAGTACCCATGGCACATTTATGAAAAATGATCATGGATTAAGCCATAAAGCTTGTCTCAATACATTTCGAAGAACTGTTATTATACAAACCATATTTTGTGACTCCATGCAATTAAGTAATTGTCAACTACAAGAAAATAAGTAGAACACTCCATATAGATGAAAAAAGTTTCCAAATATCTTTTGAGTCAAAGAACTTGTGATGAAAAATTAGAAAATAACTGCCGAATAACAAAAATGCCTCGTGATAAAACATGTGAGATATGGTTGAAGCAGTACTTAGAGAAATATGTAGCCACATGCTGCATTACAAAGTTTAACTCATCAAGGGAACTGCATATACAAAATTCCTATTTCAGTGACTTCATAGCCATGGTAATGTAGCATAATTCATTGTTCACCTGTTTTTGGTGATTCTGGTGTAAACAAACCTACTGTGTTATCAGTTGTGTAGCCAGTCAAATGAGTGCAGGCATAACTCCTTTTGTTGCACTTTCCTTTATTGTGCTTTGTAGATAACTGCCTTATTAAAAGTTTATGGCAACCCTTTGGAGCAAGTCTGTCAGTGACATTTTTGCAACAGCATATGCTTACTTTATGTCTCTGTGGCAGCATTTTTTAGCAATAAAGTATTTTAATTAAGCTGTATACATTTTATTTTAGATATAATGCTATTGCACACTAAGTAGACTACGGTATAGTGTAAACCACTTTTTTATGTACTGGGAAACCAAAAAATTTATATGATTTGCTTTATTGCATTATACAGTTTATTGCAGTGGTCTGGAATATTTCTGAGATATGCCTGTTATAGCACATATTATATATAGTACGTGGTAATTGATGATAATAATAAACAACTGTTACTGGTTTATGTATTTACTCTTTATTATTTTAGAGTATACATATATATATGTGTGTGTGTGAAATATCCTCTCTCTCTCTCCATATATATATATATATATATATATATATATATGAAATATTAACTGTAAAACAGCTCCAGGCAGGTCCTTCTCCAGGCAGTCCACATCCCCCGACCCGGCTTAGGCCCACAACATAGCCACCCTGCACCAGGCTGATCACTCTGATTGGCAGCAGTTTCATTGTTATCATAGGAGAAGGAAACTCCATTGGTGTTATTGGTCCTGATGACCTTTCAGTGGTACAAAATGTAGGATAGAAGAGAGTGATATTAATGATCCTGATCCTGTGTAGGCCTAAGCTAATGTGTGTGTTTGTGTCTTATTTCTTAACAAAACAGTTTAAATAGTAAAAAAAAAAAAAAAAAAAAAATTTCTAATAGTAAAAAGCTGTAGAATAACAATATAAACAAGGAAACTACTTTGTACAGCTGTACAATATGTTTGTTTTATTACAAGAGTCAAAAAGTTAAAAAGTTAAAGTTTTTAAGTGAAAAAATTAGCTAAGATTAATTTATTATTGAAGAATTTTTTAAAAATAAATTTAGTGTAACCTAAGTTTACAGTGTTTGTAAAGTCTATAGTAGTGTACAGTAATGTCCTAGGCCTTCACATTCACTCTCAACTCACACATTGACTTACCCAGAGCAACTTCCAGTCTGTAAGCTCCATTCATGTTAGTGCCCTATACAGGTGTACCATTTAAAAAGCTTTTAAAAAGTCTACACTATTTTTACTAGTGCACAATTTTTACTGCACCTTTTCCATGTTTAGATATGTTTAGATGTACAAAACTTACCATTGTTTTAGAATTGCCTGCAGTATTCAGTACAGTAACATGCTGTACAGGTTTGTAGCCTCAGAGAAATAGACTATACCAAATAGCCTAAGTGTGTAGTAGGCTGTACCATCCAGAGTTGTGAAAGTGCACTCTTTGATATTCACACAATGATGCATTTGTCAGAACGTATCCCTGTCATTAAAGGATGCATAACTCTATAGCCTTAACTATTTATATCAGCAAAGAACTGCTCAAAATTCAGGAGTTAGAACAGAATATACCCGAGGAAAGTGTGAGGAAATAAATGATAAAGATGGCAGAAACTACTGAAATAGGAAACATTCACTAGAAAGAATCACAAAATCACAGGTTGTTGATTTGGAAAGCCTAATGAAATAACCAATTTATAGCAAGAATCGTTTGGGAACAAAAGAGAGAAGGCGCAAATAAATAGTATTGGGAATGAAAATGTACAAGATCATACATTTTGCAGAGATCAATGTAATAAAAAAGATGTCTTAAATCATTTTATATTAGTAAATTTGAAATCTTAGATGAGACGGATAAATTCCTGGGTGGGGAGAAAATATTTAAACTCACCTGGGGAGTCTTTAGGTCTTTCAGAGAATAGGAAAGGAAACGCCAGCTCATTTTATGAGGCTCATGTAACCAAGGAGTGTACAAGAAAGGAAAATGATAGGCCTATCTCCTCCGTGAATACACAGAAATCCCATGCAAAACATTAGGCATCCAAAGCTAGATATATATTTTAATGTAAAGAAGTACATCACGACCTTGCTGGCTGTCTCCAAGGAATGTGGGGTTACTTTAAGTTTGGAAAAAAATCTATTAATTTACCACATTAAGTGATTAAAGTTTAACAAAAAATCTTAAGAATGTGGAAAAATGGGAAACTCTTAGAAAGTGCAACTAATGGTGCCTTTTTGGAATACAATTTGGTATTTTCTGGTAAAGGTGAGCATGTACATACCCTATGACCTGGCTATTCCCATCCTAGAAATATGTCTCAGATAAATTACTGCATATGTGTACCAGGATATAGGTGTAAAAATATTTATAACAGCTTTGTTAACAATTCCAAATAAAGCTGCAGCTGGGCACAGTGGCGCACGCCTATAATCCCAACACTTTGGGAGGCTGAGACAAGCAGATCACCTGAGGTAAGGAGTTCAAGACCAGCCTGGCCAACATGGTGAAACCCCGTCTCTACTAAAAATACAAAAATTAACCAGGCATGGTGGCGCACGTCTGTAATCCCAGGTACGTGGGAGGCAGAGGCAGGAGAATTGCTTGAACTCAGGAGGTGGAAGTTGCAATGAGCCAAGATTGTGCCACTGCACTCCAGCCTAGGTGATAGACCAAGACTCCTTCTTAAAACAAAAAAAACAAACCTGTGACAACCCATATGTCCATCAACAATAAAATGGATAGGTAAATTGTAGAAATTCATGTAATTGAATATTAGGAGCAATAAAATTTAATGAATCACAGCTGTACATGTCAGCATAGATGAATATTAAGAACTTGATGTGGAGGCTGTGCGTGGTGGCTCATGCCTGTAATCCCAGCACTTTGGGAGGCCTAGGTGGCCAGATCACCTGAGGTCAGGAGTTTGAGATCAGCCTGGCCAACATGGTGAAACCCCATCTGTACTAAAAATACAAAAATTAGCGGGGTGTGGTGGCAAGTGTCTGCAATCCCAGCTACTCAGGAGGCTGAGGCAGGGGGATCGCTTGAACCCAGGAGGCAGTTGTTGCAGTGAGCCAAGATCATGCCACTGCCCTCCAGCTTGAGACAAGAGCAAAACTCTGTCTAAAAAAAAAAAAAAAAAAAAAATAGTTGAATATAAGAAATAAATCACAAAAATGCTTATTTTATTTCCTTACATAAAATTTTAAAATCACAAAACTGTACAATATAAGTCTTTTTTCACTTTTTAATTGTGGTCAATATATATAACAAAATTTCGAACATCTTTAAGTGTACAATTCAGTGGCATTGGACCATCACCACTGTTCATTTCCAGAACTTTTTCACATCCCAAGTAGAAACTGTACCCATTAAACAAAAACTCCCCGTTCAATCCTTTCCCTAGCACCTGGTAACCTCTATTCTACTTTCCATTTGCCTATTCCTCATATAAGTAGAATCGTACAATATTTGTCCTTTTGTGTTTGGTTTTCTGCACTTAACATAATGTCATCAAGGTTCATCTATATTGTTGCATGTGCCAGAATATCCTTTGTAAGGCTGAATAGTATTCCATTGTGTGTGTGTGGATAAACTAAATGTGGATAAACCACATTTCGTTTACCCATTCATCAGCATGATATTTTCAAAAAGTGAAGGAGTAATAAAAAATTTAGAATACTGTTTACTTCTGGAAGAAGGAATGGAAAGGATACAATTTGGGAAGGGACATGAGGCTTTTAAGGTACTGGTAATGTTCTGTTTCTTAAGCTGGGTGATAAGTACAGGATATTCATTTTATTATTAATTTTTATGTTGTATGCTTTATTATGTATATTTTATAATTTTAAAATTCAGATGTTAATACTACTAATTTTTAGTGTCTTGTAAGAGACCTGATAAAGTATTTGTATATGACAGAATCTTTTAGAACAGTCTATGTAATAAAGCCTTGAAAAATTATAAAAATCTAAGTAACTTTCTGCACTCTTACCCCTAGTCCTCTTGCATGTGAGAAAGGATTACATTGCAATTATGTGATTTATTTTATACAATATTGTAATAAAGTCCACCAAATATTTTAATAGAGGCATTACATTAATTTTACTAATTGTAGGATTCATAATAAATGAAATAGCCTACAGTGAACTATTATTCTGTAAGGAAACTAACTTAAATAATTTGGACAAGAAATGTCCTCTCCATCTTCTTAGAATATCAATTAAAGCCAGATATAGTAGCTCATGCCTGTTATCCTAGCACTTTGTGGGGGCTGAGGTGGGAGGATCACTTGAACTCAGGAGTTCAAGACTAGCTTGAGCAACATAGTGAGACTCCATTTCTACAAAAATAAAAAGTGAACTAGATGTGGGTGGCATAGTCCCAGCTACTTGGGAGGCTGAGGCAGGATGATTGAGCCCGATAGGCTGCAGTGAGCTGTGATGGCACCACTGCACGCTATCCTGGGTGACAGAGTGAGACCCTGTCTCAAAAAACAACAGCAACAACATCAAAAGAATATGAACTAGCAGTTATGCCATTGAACTACATTGCTTGCTACCATTATGTTTTATACTGTGTTCTTAGTTTTAGGGAGGAAAAAGTAGTGAGATTATCTAAATGCTTTTTTTAAGTATAATTTTTTATTTTTAATTTGTGTGGATACATAGTGTATATATGGGGTACATGAGATGTTTCGATACAGGCATGCAATGTGTAATAATCACCTCATGTAAAATGGGGGTTTCTATCCCCTCAAGCATTTATCCTTTGTGTTACAAACTATCCAATTATATTCTTTTACTTAGTTTTTAAATGTACAATTATTATTGACTATAGTTGCCCTGTTATGCTATCAAATACTATGTCTTATTTATTCTAACTAAAAGCTTTTATTATACGATGTTTAAAAATATTTATAAAGAATTCCTGAGTCTCAGAATATGTTTATTCATTTTTATAATCAGTTCATTTCTTATTATAAAAATTGCAAGATCTTTACCCCTTTATGCTTATGTACAGAGAAAATATTTATTCACCTGTTGCCTGCATTGTTACTACATGAATAGCAATGAGAGTTCATTGAGGTGGAGAACTCATTTTAGGTTTGGCTTGAACGTAGTGGGCATCCATGCATGAATTTTAATTATGTAGCTACACTACTTTAAAATAAACAGTTTGCATTGAATTATGCAGTTATTCTATTTTTTCTCCTTTCAAGATTGTTGACCCTGGATGGACTATTTATTAGTGTAATGAACCAGGTTAAATGGTCCATAAAAACTAGTAAACACTGTTGAATACTGACTATCTGGTAAATACTCTACTAGTTATTTTCATGTGTTATTGCAAGAATTTCTCTAGGACGTATTTATAGGATGAGAATTGCTGAGTTCTTAAGATTTGCATGTATTCAACTTTATGAGATGTCAGATTGTTTTTCAAAGTGGCTGTATCAGTTGAAACTCTCCAGCAGTGTAAGAGAGTTTGCATTGTTTCACATTCTTACCATCTCTAAAAAATATTTGCCAATCTGAGAGTGTGAAACTGAGGCTTAAGATACATGAAGAAATCTGCCAAAGATTAACCAATGAATGAATACTGGTGCCGCATCGAATCCAGGTTTGTCTGATTCCAACTACAATAGGCTGTATTTCAAAGAAATGGAAATATATAGGCTAAGTCTTTTTATAACAATGGAAATAGTTATGAAAAATGAGTTGCATTTTTTAATTAAAATAATTTTGTGTAAGAACTTCCTTAGGGGAAGTATTTCTGAAAATGTGATTTTAGATTAACTGGATCAGAAATGCCTGATGGTAGTGGTGTGTATGCGTGGAGGGGGATGTTACTTTTTAGTAATCAGATTCCTAGATCCATTTTAGGTCTACTAATTTAGGATCTCTAGGGGTGGGATCTAGGCATTAACATTTTTAATAATGTTTCTTAGTTTTGTCTTTGATTTTTAATAAACATTAAAGTTTAAGAACCTTTGCTTTAGGGATTTTAAACTAATTTTCAAAATACTGCCAGATGCACAAACTGATGTATAAACATAGGCCCAGAGACAGATATTCAGACAGATACTCAACATTCACTTTTTTAATGACTTGTGTCTCCAAACTTTCATTTTCTACTAGTTCCTCTTACTCTTTTTTCTCTCATTCTTATTCTTTTGTCCAACCCACATGTGATCTGAGGTAGCATTAGGACCCTGGCAGCAGTAATAGTAATTTTCTCTAAACTCTCTCTCCCTGGATGATCCCTAGTCCCTTTAAGAAGGACTATAGGAGTCAAAAGACATGCTCATTTGAGTGCAATTATTTCATTCCTCTTATAGAACTAATTATAGCAATGTTATCCATCTTAGGTGGGTACAGATTTAGACTTGGTGGTTATAAAGAAAATGAAGATTTGTGGAGTGGGGTTGGAGCTATGAAAGATTCCCATATTTTCACTCATTACTATTCTTCTTAAAATGTATTTTCTAGACAGCTAATTTTAAGGAGAAAACAATGTCTGAGCTAGGGGGAGAATTACTAGGAACACCATTCAAATTCCTTTTCCCAATTATGAGCCATTATATCAAGGACATAGTATATTAAGGACACAGACTCTAGTGAGGTCCTGTGTTAATTAATATTGGGAATGGATATCATAGACTCAAAAGAGCTCTATTCTATTCACCTGCCCAGACCTCAGAAAGTGCTCTTTTCATTGTTCCTAAGCAAATAATTGCTTAATTAAGTAGCACAGCTAATTGTATTTAGAATTTAGTAGCTTTTATTACCTATTGTTTCGAAGACACTGATTTACCAGATGCCTAAAAAACATTTACATTTTTTTTTTTTTTTGCCATGAACCTGAGTTCAGAGGAAAAATTTTTCTACATACTTTTTATTCTAAAAAATGAAATTAGCAGAATATGATAAAAAAAAATCTAGACTTTTGCAGAACCATTCTTAAACTAAGTTTTCAAAATTATGCTCATTTCTAAGTTATCTTGATTTTTATAGCTTATTTGGTTATAAAATTAAATAATTATATTAAGGAATCAATGTCACACTTTGTGAAACAGATTTGTTTAACAAAAACTGAAAATATGTGACAGTTGATATGTCATGCTTTCAAAACAGAGGCTTTAAATCCTACATTATATGTAGAAATTGTTAGCTATTCTAAAGGTACAATAAGAGATTATTGTTCATATCAGTGTAATAAGTTGATACTCTCTGATCATACTTTTTCATTTTGCTCATTGTCAAAACCTTGGACCTTAATCTTATTCTTTGATTGACAGTAGCAACCAGGGAAAGAACACTTGTATTGTTTGGTATAGTCACATCTGTTCAACTTGATTCAGTTGAGGGTATTTGCATATTCTTAAGTATTTCTTCTGAGAGGGCTTAAATCCTTCTCAAGTGCTTGATGCATTTTTGAAATTCATTCATAAGGTATCTGCATGCACTAATAGTTCTGTATATTATTGCTGTGCATAATCTGACAGATAAGACCACATTTTAAAACAAGGTATTCTTTAGGGACGCTACATTACATTTTTACTCGTTCTGTTGGGTAGAAATGTCAGTTTTTTTTTAAAGTCTGTTTTAATGTTTTGATTAAATTAGTATATCTTTATTTTAGGCAAATTTTCAAACATAGGAGAAATAAAGATTTTTAAATAATACTTCAAAGGTATTAATGGTAGTTTTTCTTGCCTTGGTTTGAAAATTGAATAATTTTATGGAAAATAATTGTGGAACTTGAATGGATTTCTGTTTAGCCTCCTTATTTTATAGAGAAAGTTACTGAGACTCAAGTTTTCTGACTTGCTCAAGGTCACACAGCTTGAAAATTAAGATTTAAATTTTGGTCTTAACTCTCATATCAGTGAACTATAAGAAATAATGGTACGTGATTTCTGATTTGTTATTTACACATAATCCTACATCTAAAATTTTCCCTTTGCCATAGAACCCACAGTCAGAGATTATATCTTATTCATCATCTCTCTGCAGAATTTACAGGATGTCTTGTGCAAAGTTAATGCACAACCATTATTTTGCTGTCCTGTTTTCATTGTTCTCCTAGGCTATTATTCTGTAAAGGATAGTTAAGAAACACAGTAACTTAGTAATGGAATGTTAAGTAGTTTTGATAGCAAATAGGTTTCATTTTGTGTTCTATTTCTGATGAACTGGCAATAGCAATGTTGAGAAGAATTCTGAGATTTGCTGGAGTCAGTCAGTGGTGTCTTCATGGGCATAGAATCAGAAAGCCAACTGTTTCTTTTATGATATGTGTGCTTTTATGGGAGAGAGAACTATGGACTGACACAATAAAAAAAAAAAAGCCCGGGGGAAGAAATAAGACTGAAATTACAGGATACATAGAATTCAGATACTATAGCCAAAAAAGAAAAAGAGGTAGAATGTCACCAAGGCTGGAAGTTTTATAAATAATTGTAGGCATTTAAAAAGGAGAAATATTATTAGGTTACATCAAACATAATCAAAGCAACGAAAACAATTGTTAGTATTTCTCTTCTCATAGTAACCCTGGAGACTTTCTGTCCTAGTTTTCATTCCTTGCTTCTCCTTTTCTGGTGTTTCGGGTTGTTCTAATCTTCTCTTGTTTCTGCCTGGGTTACCTCTTTCCAATTGCGTATCTGCCTTACTTATAAATAAAAAAGCTATGATACAACTTCATTGTAATTTTATTGTTGTGTGATAGGAATTTAATAGGAAAAGGAAGTTTTCAATTATTATTTGATATATTATTAAAATCGTACTTTAAAATATTTGGCTATAAATAACTCAAAATTACATAGTCTTTTTTTTTCCTTTAATCTTCCAGGAATCCCCTTCTGGTCGAAGGAAAGCTCTTGCTACTAGCAACATCAATATGAAACAGTATGCAAGCCCTATGCCAACTCAGACTGATGTGAAGTTAAAATTCAAGCCATTATCTAAAAAAGTTGTGTCTGCTACTCTTCAGTTTTCATTATCTTGCATTTTCCTTAGGGAAGGAAAAGCCACGTAAGTTTCTTTTGTCAAATAAGCTGCCTCACATCGTGTTTCAATATAACACAGCTTTTGCCTCTGTAGACTGGCAACAGTTGAACATCTTACAGCATACCAATCATTTTTGCCATTCTTTGTTTCAGAGGCTGAATTAAGGGGAACTCCTTGTTATTTATGAATAGTCTCTTTTGACTCCACAGAATGTACAATAATATAAAAGTAATCACAGCTGGTTTCAAAATTTAAATTGTATATATTAGGATATTATAAGTATTTGTTTTGTATTTCAGTGTCTTCAGTGTAGTAGTCTGTGCTGTGAAGTACACACAGTTCAATGTGTAGAACTGTTCAATGCAATTGAGACATGAGAGGAACCCAAAGCGAAAAGTTTAGGATGAAAGGGATAAAATAGTTAAGGGAACTTTTGCCGAATCATATTCCCTGGCTCAACCTTCCAAAAATTATGTAGGAAGGTACAGTTAGATAAGCAGTTGATTATAATCATTCTTCTTTTCAAAAATCACTTCTTTAGCACTGAGTGAGCATTGCACAGAGATTTCTAGAGTCAGTTCTAGTCTCTTAAAAGAGTAAAATTCTAACTAGGCAAAATGAGCTGAACATACCTACAGAAGGAGGAAAAAGGTGTACACCATCACACCCAGCTAATTTTTTAATATTTTTGGTAGAGACAGGGTTTCACCATGTTGACCAGGCTGATCTTGAACTCTTGACCTCAAGTGATCCACCCCCGTCAGCCTCCAAAAGTGCTGGGATTACAGGTGTGAGCCACTGTGCCCAGGCAGCAAGTTAGTAAGTTATTGCATGCAATCAAGTCAGGGGTAGGTGAATATTATGGGTGTTGTGAAAGGGTTAGTACCTAAGTGGAGTGGAAGGTGAATAGATAGGAAAAATGGAAATCCTATATCCAGACTTAAAAGGTGAGGGGGAAAGAGACAGCTGTGAACATTTCAATCTAATCTGAATCACAGTTCTGAATGTATTTGACCTAATGGAAAGTGGTTACTATAATTGGCCATGTCTACTTGACTGATTAGACTGGATTCTGTGCGTCAGTCAAAATGAGATGTTTGACACTCATCTACATGGTGCAACACATGACTTGGTAGATAACAGTAAGCCTCCTCTCTGGAAAGTTGGATTCTAAGCCAATGTGGTAGGGACAGTGCAGAATTGGAAGCATCTTAGTCTTTCATCTCAGGATCTTAAATTATAGACCTAAATACTGAGTAATTAAAAATAAAGCTCTTACCCTGAATGAAGTTTAAGCCAAAGAAAAGGAAAGGAAACAGGAAGAAGACAAACAAATTCAGAGAAGATCCTTTGAGGGTGGACTTCCTCCACTGGGCAGAAGCTGTAAGTGAATCAGCACCATTCACAGGAATCTGGGGTGAGAGGAAATTCAGCCAAACCAAATGTCTCAATTTGAATTGAAAAGGAATTCTTTCCGAACATCCTAAATTCCCTCTCTACCTCCTCCTTCTTTTCCTTGTTACCTTTCCCAAAGAAAAATGTTCAGGGTTAAAATATGAGGAAATTAAAATGGTATGAAATTAAGCAAGTTAACAATGTTTGTTTGGTTTGGTTTGGTTTGATTTGAGACGGAGTCTTGCTCTGTCACCCAGGCTGCAATGCAGTGGCACAATCTTGGCTCACTGCAACCTCCACCTCCTGGGTTCAAGCAATTCTCCTGCCTTAGCCTCCCTAGTAGCTGGGTTTGCAACTGTATACCACCACACCCAGCTAATTTTTCATATTTTTGTTAGAGACAGGGTTTCACCATGTTGGCCAGGCTGGTCTTGAACTCTTTACCTCAAGTGATCCACCCGCCTCAGCCTCCTAAAGTGCTGGAATTACAGGCGTGAGCCACTGTGCCCAGGCAGCAAGTTACTATTTTAAGAATGACATTTTGAAATTGTCTCCTGTTGATAAATGAGCAGTTTGTAAGACATTCACGTAAGATAATGCAACTTTTTTTTGCTCATGCAAACTTTGGGTCACTGAATTTATTTTTAAAAGGGGAAATGATTTTGTTAACTCTAAGGTTTATGTGAGATAAGACGAAAAAATCAGTTTAGTCTGTAAAGCCATACTATATGTAGAACATAATGGCATATTAAGCATTACTTTACAAAGAAATAGTATCTTAAATTGGCTTTCTGAATTTGGGGTAAGTATAGCAAAGTAAAAATTAATTTGTAAATAGTATATATATATTTCATTCACTGTAGTTTATTTGAAATTTAAGGTGAAAATAATACATGAAGAAAATATAAATGGTTTGCCTTTTATGGAACTTAATGTAAACTTTATAAATTTGTATTTAAAATACTTAAAACATTTTTAAAAGTTTATATATATCAAATACATAGTATTTAACTTACAATCAGCCAAAGTAATTTTTTTATCTCGTAACTCTTAAAAGCGTTTATTTTTAAAGTGCTTTTCCTACTGTAATAGTTTCTTAACTTTTGGAAGGTTATGTGCCCCACATTTAAACAAGATTTAAATATGATTTACAGGGGTTTACCACTTTGTTTCCTTCCTACTCACAAATTCAAAAACCTAAATGGACTTCAGATTTAAAATCTTTTTCTAATTCCTTTGGGAAGTTTGAATATTTTAAACTCTAGATCTTATCTGATTTGAAAACTGTCTTACTGTTTTTTGAAACAAGTTTTTGTTTCCAGACTTAATTCTCAGGAAACCATACTTTAATTCCATGAAGAAAATTTTAGGCCAGGCACAGTGGCTCACACCTGTAATACCAACACTTTGGGAGCCTGAGGTGGGAGAATCACTTGAGCCCAGGAATTTGAGACAAGCCTTAACAAAATGGCAAGACCCCGTCTCTACAAAAATTGTAAAAGTTAGTTGGGCATGATGCTGTATGCCCGGGGTTCCAGCTTCACAGGAGGCTGAGGCAGGATGATTGCTTGAGCCCAGGAGGTCGAGGTTGCAAGTGTCTTTTTCATGTAATAACTTATTTTTTTCTGAATAGATACCCTGTAGTGGGATTCCTGGATCAAACGGTAGTTCTACTTTTAATTCTTTAAGGAATCTCCGTACTGTTTTTATAGTGGTTTTACCAGTTTACATTCTTACAAATAGTGTAAAACTGTTCTCTTTTTATCACATCCATATCAACATCTATTATTTTTTTCTTTTTAAATTATGACCACTCTTGCAGGAGTAAGGTGGTTTCTCACTGTGGTTTTGATTTGCGTTGAGCATTTTTTTCATATTTGTTGGCCATTTGTGTATCTTCTTTTGAGAATTGTCTATTCATGTCCTTAGCCTACGTTTTTGATGAGATTATTTCGTTTTTCTATTTGCTGATTTGTTTGACTTCCTTGTAGATTTTGGATATTAGTCCTTTGTTGGATGCATAGTTTGTGAATATTTTCTCCCACTCTGTGAGTTGTCTGTTTACTCTGCTGATTATTTCTTTTGCTGTGCAGAAGCTATTTAGTTTGATAAGGTCCCATCTATTTGTTTCTGTTGCATTTGCTTTTGGGTTCTTGGTCATGAACCCTTTGCCTAAGCCAATGTCTAGAAGAGTTTTTCCAATGTTATCTTCTAGAATTTTTATGGTTTCAGGTTTAGATTTAAGTCTTTGATCTAACCAGTTAATTTTTAATCTTATTAGCTCTTTACTAATTAATCGTGCCATTTAAAAATTAATGAATATGAGTATTTAGATTTTTCATTATTTTTGTACAACTGATAAGACTTATTGACTGACATACCTTATAGAAAGAAGGAATTTTTTTTTTAAGAAACTATCATTTTTCAAACAATGTCGTTTAACATAATGTGTTATATTTTGAATCATTTATGTAGAGATGAAGACATGCAAAGTTTGGCTAGTTTGATGAGTATGAAGCAGGCTGACATTGGCAATTTAGATGACTTTGAAGAAGATAATGAAGATGATGATGAGAACAGAGTGAACCAAGAAGAAAAGGCAGCTAAAATTACAGGTTGGTTTTATTAGCATTAAACTAAAAGTTTATCTTTTGTTGCAGAGTTCAAAAACTCATTCTCATTTCCCAGAAAAAAACAATTCTACTTACTAGAGTTTTTTTTTTCTTTAAGCCTTTCTACAATAAAATATACCATTTAGTTCTCTGAAAACTTTCCATGCTGTTTTATAATAGATTTTAACAGTTTGAGATCAAGTACAAGGATGGTCAAAATAACATAAAACATTCTTAAATTATAGTATAAAGCAACCTAAATCTGGTCATAGTTATTTTGTCTGTGTGTGGATGAAACCTCTGTAAGTAAAGATCTGCCTATAAAGGATAGTAGGACACAGTAAGGAGATGGTTGGCCAACTGCTTCTATTTCATATTCATTTATTGAATTATGTGGACATTTTGTGTTTTGAATTTATATATCTTATGTATCCTGGTATTGAAGCTTCCATGGAGCTATTCCTTCAAGCTGGTCTGATACAAGCTACGAAGATGTTAAGTGGTTAGAACTTCTTTTTATTAATTGGTCAATAAATACTTTTTGAAAATTTGGCTGTCACACTTTAGGAATTGATGTTATATTTCTATTATTGCTGTGAAAATTAAGCACAATTTACATATTCCTTTTAGACAATGAATTGCTCTAAATTTCTGAATTGATGTCCCTTCACTTCTATTATCTGTTTACCTCTTGGTGATTTTTTTTCAAATTCATTTGAGTACTTTGTCACTCACCTTTTGGTTCTGCCTCCATTCCTGCTGTCATGTGGGAGATTTCCATTTATCCCATGAATCACTCATTTAACTATTCAGCAAAAAAGTTCTGTAACTTTCTTAACTCTGATGACCTTCACTTCTACTCCACTGCAAGAAATCTATCATAAGGAACTGCTCAGACTTGTGTGCAAAGTTAGATGTTTTTTCATGTGTAAATTTTGTTATTTTCTAATTTGTGATTGCAGTTTTGATTTATTAGTTGGCCCAACCATGTTTAGGAGAGTGTGTTTTACCATGTGCTTTGTTTATTTATTTCTAGTTTGTTTGCTTATTCATTCAAATGAAATTCAAAAATATTTTGAATTTCAAATTTTTTAAAAAATTTGTTTTTTTATTTGTAGTCTAAATATATGATTTATTTTTTATATGTTTTCTATAAATGTGTTTTTACATGTATATTCTATTTGTTGTATTAATCATTAGACTCAACACTCAACTTCTCATTACAGGCATAGCTTGTTTTACTGAACTTTGCTTTATTGCACTTCACAGATTTTTTTTTAACAAATTGAAGATTTTTGGCAACTCTACATTGAGCAAGTCTATCAGCTTAGTCTATCAGTCTTTCCAACAGCATGTGCTCACTTTGTGTCTCTGTGTCATTTGATAACTTTTGCAGTATTTCATACTTTTTCATTATTGCTGTATCTGTTATGGTGATCTGTGACCAATGATCTTTGATGTTACTATTGTAATTATTTTGAGATGCCATGAATTACACCCATATAAGACAGCAAACTTAAGTGTGTTCTGACTGCTCCACCAACCAGCTGTTCCCTGTCTCTGTTTCTCTCCTTGGGCCTCCTCATTCCCTGAGACATAAAAACGTTGAAATTAGGCCAGTTAATAACCCTACAATGCCTGTAGGTGTTCAAGTGAAAGGAAAAGTTGCATGTCTCTCCCTTTAAATGAAAAGCTAGAAATGATTAAGCTTTGTGAGGAAGGCATGTCTAAACCAAAGACAGGCCGAATGCTAGGCCACTTGTGCTAAACAGTTAGCCAAGTTGTGAATGCAAGGGAAAAAAAATTCTTGAAGGAAATAAAAAGTTCTATCCCAGTGAACACATGAAAGATTTTTAAAAATGTGTGACAGTCTTACGGCTGATGTGGAGAAAGCTTTAATGGTCTGGATAGAACATCAAACCAGCCATAGCATTCCCTTAAGCCAAAGCCTAATCCAGAGAACTCTGTTCAATTCTATGAAGGCTGAGAAAGGTGAGGAAGCTGCAGAAGAAAAGTCTGAAGCTAGGAGAGGTTGGTTCATGAGGTTTAAGGAAAGAAATCATTTCTGTAACATGAAAGTGCAAAGTAAAGCAGTAAATGCTGATGTAGAAGCTGCAGCAGGTTATCCAGAAGATCTAACCAAGAACATTGATGAAACTGGCTACATTAAATACAGATTTTCCATGTAGACAGTGCAGCCTTCTATTGGAAGAAGATGCCATCTAGCAATTTCCTAGCTAGAGGAGCAAAGTCAATACCTGACTTCAAAGCCTCAAAGCTTCAAAGGGCAAGTTGACTCTCTTGTTAGGGGCTCATGTAGCTGGTGACTTCTGCTCATTTATCATTCCAGAAAATGCTAGGGCACTTAAGAATGATGCTCAGTCTATTCTGCCTGTGCTATACAAATGGAATAACAAAGCCTGGATGACAGCACATCTTTTTATAGCATAGTTTACTGAATATTTTAAGTCCATTGTTGAGACTTGCTGTGCAGAAAAAAGATGCCTTCCAAAATATTACCACTGATTCCTTTTAGCATGCTCCCTAAAAAAGTAACATCACTGCTCATTGACAGCATACCTGGTTGCCCAAGAGCTGGAATGGAGATGTACAAGGAGATTAGTGTTGTTTCTGCAGCACATAGTTCAAGGAGTAATTTTGATTTTCAAGTCTTATTATTTAAGAAATACATTTTGTAAGGTATAGCTGTCATAGGTAGTGATTCCTCTGATGATCTGAGCAAAGTCAATTGAAAACCTCTTGGAAAGGTTTCACTGTTCTAGATGCTATTAAGAATTTTTGTGAGTAATGGGAGGAAGTCCAGAATATCCACATCAAGAGGAGTTTGGAAGATGGAATAAGCTGATTCTGATCCTTGTGGCTGACTTTGAGGGGTTCAAGACTTCAGTGGAGGAAGTAACCACAGTTGTGGTGGAAATTGCAAGAGAACCAGCATTAGAAATGAAGCCTAAAGACATGACTGAATTGCTGCAATCTCATGATAAAACTTGAAAGGATGAGGAGTTGCTTCTCTGGATGAACAAAGAAAGTAGCTTCTTGACATGGAACCTGCTTCTGGTGAAGATGCTGTGAATGTTGTTGAAATGACAACAAAGGATTTAGAATATCACATCACTTTGATAAAGTAGTGGCAGGGTTTGAGAGGATTTATTTCAGTTTTGAAAGAAGCTCCACTGTGGTGGTGTCAAACAGCATTGCATGCTACAGAGAAAATTTTAATGAAAGGAGAATTCAATTGATGCAGCAAACTTCGTTGTTGTCTTAAGAAATGGCCACAAGTATTTTAAGAAATTACCCAACCTTCAGCAACCACCACCTTGATTAATCAGTTGTCATCAACATCAAGGCAGGAGCCTCCAACACCAAAAAATTGTGACTCATTGAAGGCTCAGATGATTGTTACCTTTTTTTCGCAATAAAGCATTTTTTGATTAAGGTGTATATGTTGTTTTTAGACATAATGCTATTGCACACTTAATAGACTATAGTATAAACATAACTTTCATATATATTGGGAAGCCAAAAAATTTTTGTGATTTGCTTTATTGCAATATATGCCTTAGTGATCTGGAACCAGACTACCAATATGTCTGAGATTATACCTATACAGTTGAGGCTAGAACAGCATGGATTGAACTGCATGGGTCCACCTATACATAATGTTTTTTCAACCAAACACATGGAAAATACAGTATTCACAGTGTACAAAACCTACATACATATGGAGGGCCCACTTTTCATGTATGTGGGTTCTGCAGGGCCTGCTTTGGAACTTGATATATGGATTTTGATATAGCAGGGTCCCTGGAAGCAATCTCCCACCTATACCAAGGGATGACTGTATATATATCTTTTTTTGTCGTTTATGTTTTTAAGGCAAAAAACTTCACTGCTAAATTATTTTTTCTATAAAAGTTTATTCTCTTAAAGCTTCATTATAATTTGTATCAGTTTGCCTCATTTAATGCCTCTTGCCTTGAAATTTTGCCTGTTGATATTTGTAAACAATGGTTTTAGATTTGTATTTTCTTGGCATATTTCTCACTTGATTTTTAACCTATCTATGTTATTTTCAGTGCTTCTTTTATTACAGCATTTGGTTGATTTAACTTTATAAGCTTTGCCCTTCAATATTATATTTCTTGATAACTGATATACTTAAGTGTATTTATATTACTTTATTTATATTTTTTATTTTTGGGCTTTTCTTATTTTTTCCACCCATACCTTACATGTTGCCTTTCTTAGATTTTCTGTATTCAAACATTTTTAATAGAGTAACTTAGAAGGTATATATCCTGTTTTCATTTTGGTCTAGTATTCTCTGTAATAAATAAATAAGCCAGACAGAAAAAATGAGTAAACTTTTATTTCTCTACTTACATTAGAAAGAAAGCAAAATTTGTTGACTCTTCTTGTAGAATGAGAGATACAGTATGATTCTCTTCTTCACTTTGTTACAACCCTTTCCTCCAACCTCTTTTGGCTATTATATTTATTTCAATAACATTTTGCTAATTTTTTTCAATAGTACATACTGACATTTGCATTGTGTTTTATAATGAAGTCAGCAACAATTTTTTAAATGTGGTATCTTTCCCATCTTTGAGTTTTGGCTTCTTTCTTTCTTTGTTTTAATCTTTGAGTTTTGGTTGTTTGGCTAACTGGAGTATTTCCAGAAGAATAAGTAGGTTGTCTTTTCCCTACTACTACCAATCACCTTCTACCTTGTCTTAGTTTGCTTGGGCTGCTGTAACAAAGTAGTTTAGGTTGGGTAATTTGTAATCAACAGAAATTTATTGCACAAGGTTTTGGAAGATGGGAAATCCAAGATGAAAGAGCCTGCAGATTTCTTATCTGGTGAGAGCCTGTTCCATATAGATGGTGCCGTGTACGTGTCTTCATGTGGAGGAACAGCAAAGAAAAGGGACAAATTTGCTTCCTCAAAGGCTTTTTTTTTTTTTTTTTTTGAGACAAGGTCTTGCTTTGTTGCCCAGGCTGGAGTGCAGTAGTGCAATCTTGGCTCACTGCAACTTCCACCTCCTGGGTTCAAGGGATTCTCCTGCCTCAGCCTCCCGAGTAGCTGGGATCACAGATGTGCACCACCATGCTTAGGTGATTTTTATATTTTTAGTAGAGAAGGAGTTTTACCATGTTGGCCAGGCTGATCTCAAACTCCTGACCTCAGGTGATCCACATGCCTTGACCTCCCAAAGTGCTGAGATTACAGGCATGAGCCACCACGCCTGGCTCTCAAAGCCTTTTTATAAGGGCAATAATATTATCTATGAGGGTAGAGCCCTCAGGAACTAATCCCCTCTCTGTAAGCTCTACCTAAAACTTTCACCGTGGGGATTAAGTTCCAACATAGGAATTTTGGAGGGACATCAACATTCAGACCATAACATTCCTGTCCTTCAAAATTTAATTCATTTGTCCGATACTTTGAGAAGCCTTTGATGCTCCTTCCTTCTTAAGTTTGACCATTCCATTCTTTATGGTACTATCACTTACAAATGTAGGCATTTTCTTATAGACTGAGTTTTTATAATTCCAGTGGAATATCAAATGGATCTTTTTAGTTAGAGAATATGGTTTGTTATTTGTAGATGGCTTTTGATTAAAACTAAATCTCAATTAGACACAGGTACTCTTAAGTAGGAATTTTTAAAACCACATATTTGCATAGTGTTGAGCAATATTGTGCTATTTTGATCACAGCAATGGGAGAAAAAAATGATAATATGTTACAATTTCTACACTAGTATTGAAAGGAAGAGTAAGGAACATTAATTTTTGAGTAGATTTAATGACAGCATTCAATAATTATCAGATTTCATAGCTAAACCCTTCCTGCCCAAACATACACATATTCCTTATTTTCTGAAATTCCTGCAAGAGCAGTAACTTTCTGTTAGACAGTTTAAAATTCTCTGAACCTAATTGAAGAAATTGTTTTGAGGCAACTTTGGATGCCTCTATTTTGTGTTATTTATTTACATTTTTAATATTTTATTAAATTCCTTGAAAGCAGAAACTGTGTTCTAATCACTTTTTTCATCTCCAGCTTCCAGCACATTATCTGGAACATAATAGGAATTTAATATATCTTAACTGAAAGGCCATAGTGAATGAATGAAGCTTCATTCTTTCTGGCTTATCTTGTTCCATCTGACGTTTAATCACATACTATCTTGTACAGGGTAGAGTGGTCCCATTTTATAGAAGGAATATGTTCTGAAGAGCGCACATAATTCAAAGCTCAATAATTCAAAACTAGTTTTCTAAAAGGAATGAATGTAAATTGTGAGTGTTGAAGAAGAAGGGGCAGGTGGGGGGCAGTGGGTGTCTAGATGTATGTTCTAAGTCCTAATAAATTCACAATCGTTGTAGCATAATTTTAATTTGATAGTACTGTGTTTTTTCTTGTCATTTTCTATTATGTTTGGAGAGTATGGCAACCTAAATTAATAGCACAGCATATTATGGCAGTTGTTTGACTTCCTTAGTTTTATGTTTCAGCACATGTAAATTCCATTCCAAAGTTACTAACTTACAGGGATATATTTTTTTAGCAACAGCATGACCACTTTAAAAGTGTTTGAATGAAGTAGTTTTAGCATAATAAAAACTTTATTGAAATGTAAGCATTAATGTTAAAATAATAGCTCAAAAAAACCAAAATGCATATATTTTATAAATATGGTTACAAATGAAGTATGCTAAGTATTTTTAGTTACCAGCAACAGTGGCAATAACTTAAACACAGCTTCTATTAACTTTTCTTTCCAAGTTTGAAATTGTTATTGACACAATTTTTATGGAGGAAGGAATCATTATTTTAAATTGTTCCTATTAATTATATCTTAATATTGCAATATAAATGCATAAAGTACAATTGCATTATGTTACTAAAAATTATATTGGATGTATTATTTCTCCAACAAAGCTCAAAATTTCTTGAGGGAACAGACTGTTAACAATTATTTTGTGTACCTCTTAGATTGACACCGCAAGGTTATTCATGTAGTGAGTAATTTCTTATGGAAAGTTGTTAAATCAGCAGTATTTGACAAAAAATATCCTCCAAAATTACAGTCTATACTAGGAGGTGAAAGTAAATCCCTGGTATCTGTACTTGCACTGATCAGAAATCCCTACACTGTTCTGAGAGACTCCCCTGCTAAATAGATACATAGTTGGGAACTAGCTCTCAGGCAGGAACCATTTATTGATGCTGCATCTATAGATACATTTTACTGAGGTGCAGCACCAGTGAATAGGCAGGAAAATTTTGAATTGCAGTTGGAAAAATCACTGAAAGGTAGCAGGAGTGATAGACCTTGGAGTTGGAGAAAAAAATGCCTTTTAATAGAAAGTTTGCTGCAACCAGTAGTAGAAATTATGAAACCATATGGTTTCAGAACAATCAGTGCCTGTATCTGTATGGCAGTCACACAATGCTTGAAGCGGTAGTTGGCAATATGATCATCTTTGGAATTCATGTTGAATTTCTGAATACACACCAACAGGAAGAAAAATAAAGACTCCTGTATTATAAAGACAAGGTTCTGCTGAATATATCACAGAAAATCAGGTTCACCTGAAGTAGTTTACAGCAAGCATTGTTAAGAGAACTCGAACATTATGAGGCACCTGAAAGACCCCTGATATTCTTCAAGTTTCTTGTGTTGCAGAGATCACCATGGGGTCTACCTGAAATTAGCCAGACATTCAGATTCATTTACATGACCCAAATAAGCCAAATAGCATTAGATTCACCTAAAAGGATATTGGATAGGAAACACAGTATGCCAGCAGGGCATTCCTTTTTCACCAGAGTCTTCACAGCAGTCTGAGTACTGCTGTTTATCCCCCACCACCAAATGACAACTTGGGTACAAAGCGACAAGATCTGCATAGGAGCAGGGATTACCTTGCCTTAAAAATCCCATGCAGCACAAGAGCAGATATCTTTTTTTTTTTTTCCTTTCAATACCAGTTTGTACCAGTTTCATGGGTACAATTTCCAAGGTTCCTATAAAGGACATGCATATTTACAAGAGTCTCCACATTCAGAGAAGCTAAAACCTGTGACCTTATACCAGGTATATAGTTTATTCAGAATTTTCCCATCCAGATGTAATTTGTCAATCAGGTTTAATTTTTACCATAAGCAATGTTGCCTGGTGTTAGGCCTTTTCCCATAGTTGATAAAGTTAATTTTGGAGAAGGAAGAGAGAGTGACGTATTGGCTACCTTCAGGGAACAAAATCTAACAGCACAGATGGTAGTAGAGGAGATACCAGTTACATATTGAGGAGCTAGAGTTGATGATGGTATGACTCAGCCTTCTGAGATTAAATCCTACTTACTAGGGCTATGAATGGAGATAAGTAGATCTTCCACCTTTTGTTAGAAGGATCCTTAAAATAAATAAGGGACTTTGGTCAGAGAGTAAGACCATTAATTTGCTTCTGGTTTTTACCTGGCATCCACCCACTAGTACCCAGGCATCTCATGAAAAAAATCATAGGATTGTTGTGGCCTCAATTAAAAAAAAAATTAACCCGGCTTGGTGGCATGCACCTGTAGTCCCAGCTACTTGGAGGCTGAGGTGAGAGGATTGCCTTAGCCCAAAATACTTTGTTTAAATACAAATTAATTGAAATGGCCACCTATTTTGGAGGTCCATTAAAAGGATAAGAATTTCTGGAAAACTGCCTCTGTTATTTAGTCACTAAGGTTGGGAATAGGGGGGAGAGCAGAGAGGCAGGGCAATTCTGATCGCTTGAGCCAAAAAGTTGATAAGGTATCATAGCTACCTTCTTTTTAAAGGCATTTGAAACCCTAGGATGAGAGACTGAAGTTATCAGAAATATATCTCCACAGTCTTTAGAACTCAAATATGTCAACTCAGAGAATAGTAGAAGTAGCAGAAGACACAGACTACAAATTCAGCTTACTTTCTGTGTCACTCTTAAATGCTAATGCTGCTTTATTTGTACTTATGACACAAAATATTATCTAGCTTCCCCTACCCCGAGGCTCTCAGAGAGGTCTACTGATACTGATAACCCATCTGACAGGGCATGGATGGGAGTGAGGGCTCTAAAAAAGAAGTTAGAAACCTTCCAGTATTTAAGGGAGGAGCCAGGAGACAATTAATATTCAAAGTACCTAAATGAGTTCTCTAAGGATTTATCCTAGGAATTCAAGGTTAGTTTAACCACATTAATAAAGGAGAAAAATTATATAATCAGTTCAACAGACCCAGAAAGGAACATTTGACAAAATTCAACACCAAGTTTCTTAGCAAAGTTTTAATAGAAAAGAATTTCTTCATTTTGATAAAGGGCATTAATGAAAAGCTACAGCTAGCATCATACTTAATGGTGAAACATTGCACACTTTTCCCCTGAGATTGGGAACAAGGCAAGGATCTTTGGTTTTACCATTCAACATTATATTTGAGATTCTAGCAAAGTCACAGGATATAAGATCAATATAGAAAAATCCACTGTATTTTTATATATGAACAACAAACATTTGGAAAATGAAATTAGCCCAAAATATTTGGTTTAAATAAAAATTAATTAAAATGGCCACCTATTTTGGAGGTCCATTGAAAGGATGAGAATTTCTGGAAAACTGCCTCTGTTATTCAGTTATTAAGGTTGGGAATGGGAGAAAGCAAAGAGGTAGGGCAATTCTGAAATTAACAAAATTTCATTTACAGTAGAGGTAAATAATAAACAGACTAAGAAATAAATTTGACATGAGGTGAAAAACCTCTAACTAAAAAGTGTAATACATTACTGAAGGTAACTAAAGAAGACCTTAATAAATGGAAAGATAACTTGTGTTCATAGATTAGAAGATTCAATATTGTTAAGATATTATTTTTCCTCAAATCTGTAAATCAAGCTCAATGCCAGTCATAATCCTAGCAGGAAATTGAAGGCTGGGTGTGGTGGCTCTTGTTTGTAATCTCAGTACTTTGGGAGGCTGAGGTGGGCAGATCACCTGAAGTCAGGAGTTCAAGACTGACCTGGCCAACATGATGAAACCCTATCTCTACTAAAATTACAAAAATTAGCTGAGTGTGCTGGTGGGCGCCTATAATCCAAGCTACTCAGGAGGTTGATGCAGGAGAATCGCTTGAACCCACAGGTGGAGGTTGCAGTGAGTCGAGATCACGCCATTGCACTCTAGCCTGGGTGACAAAGTGAAACTCCGTTTCAAAAAAAAACCCAGAAAGAAATAGACATTGAAAAGTGATTATAAAGTATATTTGGGGATGCAAAGTAACCAAAAGAATCTTGAGAAAGAACTGAATTATAATACTAATACTACCTAATATGAAAATTTACTGTAAAGCTATAGTAATTAAGATGGTGTCAAATTGGCATATGACAGACAAGTAGATCAACAGAACAAAACAAAGTCCTGAAATATACCCAAACTTGGTCAATTAATTTCAACAAAGTTGTCAGCATAATCCAATACTTGGGGGGGAAAAGTATTTTCAGTAAATGATGCTGAACAATTGAATGCTTATGTAGAAAAAATGAACTTCAGCCCCCAGCTCTCAATATACATTAATTCAATGTATTCATTGTAATTAATAACAAATATTAATTCAAGATAGATCATAGACCTAAATACAAAACTATAAAATGATGAAGCTTCTGAACAAAAGCAAAAGAAAAACCTAGATTACTGTCTTTTTGACCTAAGGGTAGGCAGAGGGTTTTTACAGATGACACAGAAAGCAATAATCAGGAAAGAAAAATTTGATAGATTAAACTTAATCAAAATTTAAAACTTACACAAGCTCATCAAAATAGGTTATTTAAAAAGCCAGGCATAGTGGCACACCTATAGTCCCAGTTATTCGGAGGCTGAGGTGGGAGAATAGCTTGAGCTCAGGAGTTCAATTCCATCCTGGGTAACTAGTGAGACCCTGTCTCTTAGGAAAAAAAAAAAAAGACCATTAAGAAAATGTACAAGCAAGTAATAGATTAGAAGAAAATAGTCAAAAAGCATATATCTGTCACAGATCTTGTTTCCAGAATAGATTTTTATAAAAATGACTTACAACTAAATAATAAAAAGACATGTGACCTTATTGTTTTTTAATGGGCAAAGGTTTGGACATATGGTTCACAAAGAAAGATCTGTCACTAGCCAAATGGCACACGAAAGACACATCACTTTTAATCAAGGAAATGCAAATTAAAATCACAGTGAGATACAACTCTATACCTAGTAGAATGGTTAAAATTTAAAAATTGGCAATACTAAATGTTTACAAGGATGTGGACCAACAAACTCTCATCCATTATTGGTAGAGTATGTAATGGTACCATCACATAATGAGTTTCTTTTTATTTTTTTCTTGAGATGGTCTCACTCTGTCACCCAGGCTGGAGTGCAGTAGCATGATTTCAGGTTACTGCAACCTCCACTTCCCAGGTTCAAATGATTCTCCTGCCTCAGCCTCCTGAGTAGCTGGGACTACAGGTGTATGCCACCATGCCCAGCTAATTTTTTTTTTTTTTTGTATTGTTAGTAGAGACAGGGTTTCACCATGTTGGCCAGGCTGTTCTCGAACTCCTGACCTCAAGTGATCCTCCTGCCTTGGCCTCCTGAAGTGCTGGAATTACAGGTTTGAGCCACCATGTCCAGCACATAGCAGGTTTCTTATAACAGTAAACGTTATTCTGATTCAACAATTCCCCTCCTTGGTGTTTACCCCAAATAAATGAAAACATGTCTCTAAAAAGGTTTGCACAAATATATTCATAACAATTTATTCGTGATAGTCCCAAACTGGAAATCGGTGTATATCAACAGAAGAATGGCTAAACTGTAGTATATTCATGAATGGAGTACTACTCAGCAATAAAAATGAACTATTCTTATGCCCTACAACATAGATGTACCTCAAAACCATTATGCTTAGTGAAAGAGGCTTTACATCAAAGATATACTATATAATTTCACTTATGTGACGTTTTTAGAAAAGGCAAAACTGATCTTATGTAAAAAACATTATAGTGATAACCTGTGATAACTGAAAAGAGGCACGAGAGAACTTTGGAAGATGTTGCAAATGTTATGCAACTTGGGTCATATAGATGTATATGTTTGTCAAAATTCATTGAATTGTACAGTCTAAGATTTGTGCCTTTATGTGTATGTGTAAGTAAAATACTGGAAAGTGTTATGTAAAAATTATAGTAAATATGTTAGATTTGTAAGAAAATGAATGATTTCTAACTTTCTAATTTATTGATCTACTGTGTGATACAGCTGGTCTCCTGTGTCCTAAGGAATTAATACCTCCTAGTATTCATGTTCTTTTATAATCTCCTCCTTTGCAGCTAGGCTGGCCCAGTAAATCACTTTAACAAACAGAATAAAATGAAGGTGACTGGGTAACTTCCAGAACTAAGCTGGAAGATGCCTTTTAGCTTCTGCTTGGTCCTCTCATAATGCATGCTCTAGGAAAAACCAGCTGCCGTGTAAAAGGTTTATCTACTCTGAGACTGCATTGCTGAGAGGAACTCCAAACTAGCCATGTGGACAGGTCACTTGGAGAGAGAGAGAGATGCCGGGCCGTCTGCAAGTTTTCTAGCCTTTCCAGCCAAAATCAAATGTTGAGTAAAGCCATTTTGGACATCCAGCCCTGTCAGGCTTTCAGATGACTTCAGTCCAGCTGCCATCTAACTACAATGAACTATCCAGCCCCGTCCAGTCAACCCACAGAACCTTGGAGAGAATAATTTGTTGTTTTAAGTGACCAAATTTTGAAGTGGTGGCTTAAAATATAACATTTCTATAGATAAGTGAAACATTATAGATACATGCATACATATGTAGACAGAGATACTAAACAAAACAGTATGTCTATAATGTAAAAATGGAAGATATACCTTTCTGCCTTTATAAAATGATGCAAAGTGTTATGACTCATTCAGTTCATTCATTCATTTACAACATAAATTAAGTACTAGCTATAGGCTTAAAATTGCTACTTGTTAGAAATACAAGATGAACATGACACAGATGCACAGCTGTTGAATTCTATTTTTAATATATTAAGTGTGTGAGGGGACTACCTAGGGTCATTAGAATAGAAGTGCCCACTAGGTAGCTGGTAATTCAGGTCTGGCACTCAGTATGTATATGAGAATTATCTTCATTTATGTGTGTGGTTAAGCCAAGAGAATGGATGAATTCTTTCAAAAAGAACAGATTTAGGGAAAAAAAAGAATGGGACCTATGATGGGATCCTAGGCAGAGGGAAGAGTAATTATTATTAAAAGAGACTGAGACAGAACTCTCAGTCCGAGATAGGAGGAGAATCAGAAGATGCTAGTATCCTACAAGAGGCAATCACATGTTTATGGGCTTAAGCCTGTGGAGAAAGTGGTATCTTTTTTACCTTAATCTCTGCCAGTAAGTTTAAGTGTTACTATTTTAGACCATCTTAAAATAAGATACACCTGAATCTTGTTATACTTTAGAGACTAACGAGGATGCTACAAAATTTGCAGGTATATTCTAGCTCTAGGAAGTTTTTTTTTTTTTTTTCCTTTTAACTCAACTACAGACTTTCTTAAAAGGAAAAAGCCATCTACTTTTCATGCTGCCATCCCCATCCTCACCTTTTTTTGGTTCAATATGATAATCTCTGGTGGTCAATTTCTATTTTCTTTTGCCTTCCTTACAGTAAAGAAGAATCTCAAATTACTTGACCCTTTGCTTCAATTGCCTGCCCCTAATTTAGTTTCTCTTCTTATTCTCACCAACCTGAAGCAGGTTCATACCGACATACAGTTATAGGAAATATATGGGTTTATTGCTCAATTTGAGTAGTAGTAGGGGAGAAATTTATACTGTTACATAACATTATTAGCATTTTTCAAACAGTTTCAATTTTCTGTGAAACAAGGCTTTGTAAACCAATAAAGTATTACGTAAATATATTGGGTTGGGTAATATATTTGGTCAGGGTAGCATGTAATTGCAAAAGCTTCCCATTAAGAAAAATTCCAGGAACAAATTTTTGTTATAAATTTTCTTTTAAGTTAACTTTTTCCGATTATAAAAGTAAAACATTGTAGAAAATTGGAAGAAACAGAAAAGTAGTTTTTTAGAAAGATAGATACATAACAAAATTATACATTTTAGGCTATTGACCCACATAGCAACTGCCAGTTGAAGTATTTGCTTGGGAAGTTTCACCAGCTGTCCAAAACTGAATAGCCCCAGTCTCAGTTGCTATCCACACAGTCACCCAACACACATCTTTGCCTATCATCTATGCCAAATTAACCATCAAATCTTCTTAATCTTTTATTCGATTAACAAGTATTTATTGAGTGCCTTCCTTCATGGAGTGGCAATGCTTTGTCTTGCTTCCTATCCTTTTTTTTTCAAATGCTTCCACCATGTTGCTGCTCTAATGTTGTTTCTGAAATATGCTAGATTCCCATAACTCTCAGAATAAAGTTCACGTTCTTTAGTTTGATCACAACAACCTTCATGATAGGATGTTTGCCAGCCCCATCTCATTCCATTTCCTATCACTGGCATCTTAAACTCCAACTTACAGTTCCTCTAGTATGTCATGTTCTCTTTGCCTCCCTTTTGTCCCCATCCATTTCCTCTTTTATTTTAATAATTATAATGTCTATTTGTCTAGTGTTAGCTGAAATGTAGATAAAAATCCAGGAATCCCTCCTAACCTCTGAGTTATATGTCTCTCTTTCAGTTAGTTTCCCATAGTCTACAGTGCTATCTGAATCATAATATTTATCATATACTGTATATTACTTTACTTGCCTATCTACCCCACTAAAATATAAAGCCATGAGAGCAGGTATTAGCACAGGCATATAATAGGTATTTGATAAATGCTTATTAAATAGATAAATGGTTTTTTTTGGAGATTGCCTTTTTATGATTTGGATTAACATTTATTTGCAAACCAAATAAAGGTATAGAGAATCAAATTTATTTGCAAAACCAAATATTGGTATTGAGAATCAAAATTACCTTTTCACTCTGTTAATGTAAATAAAAGTTCTAGAAGCAGAAGTTCTAGGAGTGAAGTAGGGATTTACTTAAGCTAAGGATAAATGGGGGAAACTACTAGGACAGTTTGTCATTAGTGAAGAGAGTGTAAAGAAGAAATTACTTTGAATTAGTTAATGAGGAAATGGCCATAAGTGATTTTAGATGTCACCAAAAGTGTGATGATGAGGAAGAAATACTTTAAGCATTCAGAAAAATAATTTAGTTATATAATAGAATCATCTTGATAGTATTTTTAAAAATGCCTACGTTATACCTAAAACTCTATAGAACAATATTAATGGTTTGAAGGTAGGAACTAAGTCTAATACTTCTTCTATATTCCCTGCAGTGCTCATTATATAAGATTTTAATAAATGATTGATTTCTTCTCTCATCGAGATTACTTTTAGGAACATAAGGCAATTAAAATGTCTTAGCTATATAAAGAAAACTACAAATATTTGAGCATTATATAAACATTTTTTGACCTATTGCACATATAGGGATATAGGACAAACAAATAATGCTAAGATACGTGATAAAATGTGGATAATAATAATACTTCTTTGGTTATTTATGAGAATTAACTGATTGTGGATGCAAAGCCTCTCCCACTGCTTAATAATTAACTGCTATTATTAATATTTATTTTTATATTTTATATTTTCAAAGTTACTCATATTTTATATTTTCAAAGTTATTCCTGTAGGGCAAATAAATAATACTAATATACATGATAAGATGTGACTAATAATTATTTTTCAATTATTTATGAGAATTAACTGATAATGGATGCAAAGCCTTTCCCACTGATGAGTAATTGTTTGCTGTTATTAATATTTCTTTTTATATGTCCGAAGTTATTCATATTTTTAAAGTTAAAAATAAACCACTTATAATTTTTTTTAAAAGCCCAACTAGTAAAGAATGAAAAAAAATTAGTCATGAGACTAGTAATCACTTAACATCGATCTCACACTCCATTATATTTTTCTTAAAAATTACAAAATTACAATAACTGCAAGTGGCAGTAAATGATCTAATTTATAAATGAATTCTACCTACTGAGAAATTTACTAGGTTACCTTGAGTCAGAGTAGGATTTAAAACTATTGACAGAACAAGATGGAAGAAGAAACTTTATAAAGACTGACTATTCAGCTCCTACTGTTCAAATTGGGATAAAAAGTTCAATTGGTATTAATTGTGTTTACTTCCTATTTTCTGTGATTTACCCTATCTCAAGCAATTTTATTTATGCAAAATATATTTCTCATTCAGAAAAAGGAAGTTGATAAGCTTATCAACTTTTCATAGGCATTTTTCTGAAAGGTCTATAACATATCTCTGACAGCCTAGTATCTTCATATCTGGATACCTTGGAGATATTGTGAGTTTGGTTCCAAACCACCACAATAAAGCAAATATTGCCATAAAGCAAGTCACACAAATATTTTGGTTTCCCAGTGTATATAAAAGTTATGTTTACACTATACTATAGTCTGTTAAGTATGCAATACCGTTATGTCATGTCTTCTTCACTAGGAGTAGGTTCCATATCAAGAAGCTGCTTTCTTTGTTCATCCAGAAAAGCAACTCTTCATCCTTTCAAGTTTTATCATGAGATTGCAGCAATTCAGTCATGTCTTTAGGCTCCACTTCTAATATTGGTTCTCTTGCTATTTGTACCACAATTGTGGTTATCTTCCTCCACTGAAGTCTTGAATCCCTCAAAGTCAGCCACGAGTTTCGGAATCAGCTTCTTCCATCTTCCAGACTCCTTTTGATGTTGATATTTTGACCTCCTCCCATGAATCACAAAATTCTTAATGGCATCACAGAACAGAGAATTGTTTTCAAGAGGTTTTCAATTGACTTTGCTCAGATCATCAGAGGAATCACTACCTATGACATCTGTATCTTACAAAATGTATTTTTAAATAATAAGACTTGAAAATCAAAATTACTCCTTGAACTATGTGCTGCAGAAACAACACTAATCTCCTTGTACATCTCCATCATAGCTCTTGGGTGACCAGGTTCATTGTCAGTGAGCAGTGATGCTACTTTTTAGGGAGCATCTAAAAAAGGAATGGGTAGAAATATTTTGGAAGGCATCTTTTTTTCTGCACAGGAGTTCTCAACAATGGGCTTAAAATATTCAGTAAACCACACTGTAAAAAGATGTGCTGTCATCCAGGCTTTGTTGTTGCATTTATACAGCACAGGCAGAGTAGATTTAGCATCATTCTTAAAAGCACTAGGATTTTCAGGAATGGTAAATGAACATTGACTTCAACTTGAAGTCACATTCTTCAGTATCAACACAACTTGAAGCTACATTAGCCCCTAACAAGAGAGTCAGCTTGTTCTTTGAAGCTTTGAGGCTTTGAAGGCAGGTGTTGACTTTGCTCCTCTAGCTAGGAAATTGCTAGATGGCATCTTCTTCCAATAGAAGCCTGTATTGTCTACATGGAAAATCTGTGTTCAGTGTAGCCAGCTTCTTCAATGATCTTGGTTAGATCTTCTGGACAACTTGCTGCAACTTCTGTATCAGCATTTACTGCTTTACTTTGTACTTTGATGTTACAGAAATGGGTTCTTTCCTTAAACCTCATGAACCAACCTCTGCTAGCTTCAGACTTTTCTTCTGCAGCTTCCTCACCTCCCTCATGCTTCACAGAATTGACTAGAGTTAGGGCTTTGCTCTGGATTAGGCTTTGGCTTAAGGGAATGCTGTGGCTGGTTTGATGTTCTATCCAGACCATTAAAGCTTTCTACACATCAGCAATAAGGCTGTTATGCATTTTAAAAAATCTTTCATGTATTTACTGGGATAGAACTTTTAATTTCCTTCAATAATATTTTTCCTATGCATTCACAACTTGGCTCACTCTTTAGCACAAGAGGCCTAGCATTCAGACTATCTTTGGTTTAGACATGCCTTCCTCACAAAGCTTAATCATTTCTAGCTTTTCATTTAAAGGGAGAGACATGGAACTCTTCCTTTCACTTGAACACCTAGTGGTCATTGCAGGGTTTAACTTGCCTAGTTTCAATATTATTGTGTATTGTGTCAGAGAAAATACAGAGGGCTGGGGAGTAGTAGATGCGGGAACAACTAGGTGGAGCAGTCAGAATGCACACATTTATTGATAAAGTTTGCCATCTTACATGCATACAGTTCATTACAGCCCAAAACAATTTTAGTAGTAACAGCAGAGATCACTTGTCACAAATCACGATAACAGATAAAATGAAATGGTTTACAATATGGTGACGATGGTAGCGGCAGGTTACCTGGAGTGGTGGATTCCATCATGCCTGCTGCAGCAGGGAGGCACGGCTGAGGCCACACACTCCAAGCAGGAGCTCCGTCCTTTCTGAGTTGGGGGAAGGGGCTTTCTGGGTGCTACTACATCTGTCTAAACTACATATGTGGACCCAGGTACTCCTGTGTTCTTGGGCCCTGGAGCAGGCAGGAGCCCTGCCCTCCTGGGTGCAGCTGTAGCTGCCCAAGTTGTGGCTGTGGATCTGGGTCTCCTGCTGCAGAGAACAGGCAGGAACCTCAACCCTGAGCACAGCTGCAGCCACCCAAATCTTGGCTGCAGACCCAGACATCCCTGCAATCTTGGGGGCCTGGGAAAACTTCCCCTGCCCTCTCAGGCTCTGAAGTGCCTGCCCCTGCTGCCTGGCTTCTCCCTGCTGTTGGCACCTGCTCCAGTCTTGGAACAAAGTTGGAGCTGAGCTCAGGTGCTGTCACAGACCAGCCAGGTGTGCATCTGCTCAGACCAGTACTGACATGCCAGCCCCTTGCCACCTCAGCCCCAGACCCCTTCTGGATTTTGGGCACCAACAAACATAGTAGGGAAGCTGATGAGGGGCTGAGGGCAGCTCCATGTGGGCCTGTAGGCACCCATTGGCACCAGAACCTGGCCACCATGAATGGCAGCAGGAGGTAGATTCCTAGGCAGAAGGAGAGTCCACAGTGAGGCCCCATCTTCAGGCTAGGGAGGGCCTGAAGGCTGGGGGCCAGGCTGCCAGTCCCACAGACCAGAGTGGGAGATTGTGGTGCCTTTTCCGGGCTGCCCAGTCAGCATACAATTCCTCTTCTCTGAGGCCCATGAAAGCCCTGGGCTCTATCAGAGCTGAGCAGATATCAGCACAATCAGCTGCAGAGAGGAGCAACCCATTCCAGGGTCTCTTCTCTTCTGAGAGCTGGGAAGTTGATGGGATGACTTGCCTGCAGAGAGAAGCAACCCACTACAGGACCTGCACTCTGCTGAGAACTGGGAAGACATTGGGACAACCAGTTGCAAAGAGGAGCAACCCATTCCATGGCCTCCTCTCTGCTGAGGGCTGCAGAGTCGACAGGATGACCTGCCTGCAGAGAGGAGCTTCCCATTCCAGGTTCTCCTCTCTGCTAGGAGCTGAACATCATCAGGACACCCTGCTTGTGGAAAGGAGCTACCTACTGCCGGTCTCCTCTAAGCTGTTCTATTGCTCAGCAAAGCTCCTCTTTATGTTGCTCACCCTCCACTTGTCTGTGTACCTCATTCTTCCTGGTTGCAGAACAAGAACTCAGCTCTTTAGCTCCGTTGAATGGCAAAGCTAAAAGAGCTATAACGCAAACAGGGCTGAAACATGCCCCTTGCTCACATAATTCCTCTCTTTCTCTTCGCCATATTGCAGGTGAAGAGAGAAGAGCTGCCACCCATCGTGGGTAGCCCATATCTGGGAGCTCCGCATGCCAGGGCTGTGACTCCCTCTTTGTGGCCCTGTGGTTCCTGGCATATCTAAGCTTCCAGGCGCTACCACATTCCCCTGTGCCAGACTTGAAAACTGCTTGCAGTGCACCTCTTCTACCTGCAGCCTTGCAGAGAGCTAGTGTCGATGCTACTACATGGAGCTTCCTGTGCTCCTACAGGAGCTGGTGTGTCTGACTGCACAGTGGCCAGACCCCACACTCACTCACACTCCCCTCAGCACTCCATGCCTGATTCGCTCGTCCTTGGTAGGTATGGGACCTAGGTCGGTAGCATGAGCCGAACACTGTGTCAGGCCAAATGAGTGGAATGAGTCCAGCAGGCCTGAGCAAAAAACTTGGGTTAAGGCACTACCAGCTACAGAGGTTTCCAGCCAGAAAAGCTACATCCCAAGGATCCTGTAACAGTGAGAATTACTAAAATGTGACACAGACATAAAATGAGCTGTTGGAAGAATGGTGCTGATAGACTTGGTAATCTTAGAGTTGCTACAAACCTTCAATTCGTAAGGTGCAGACGGAATTGAGGTTGTTAATAAGCTGACCATGTCTTAGTGGAGAGTCTGTTAGGTTATCCGTGTGGCTCGGTGTAATTACCAGCGTGCTTAAAATGGTAGTGAGAAGCAGAAGAGAAAGTCAGCACATGTGATGTGAGAACAGCTTGGCCCACTGTTGCTGGCTTTGAAGATGGAGGAAGGGGGTCATAAGTTAAGGAGTGGCTTCTGGACAAGGGTGGCTTCTAGAGGCTGGAAAAGGGAGGGAAGCAATTTCTGCCCTATAGGCTCCAGAAAAGAATGCAGCCTAGCAAACATCCTAATTTTAGCCCAGCAAATCTTCTGATCCCCCACAACTGTTGGATAATAAATTTTTTGATGCTTTAAGCAAAAAAAACAAAAAACAAAAACCCTTTTCTTAATTTAAAAAAAAATGCAATATCTGGGAAGTGCAATAAAATGTGGTATGCCTGTAGGTATTTGTTAAGTCTGTTTCCATGTTAATTTGTGTCTCTGTAGAATGTAAATTCCACGAGGACAATACCATGTCTGTTTTTGTGTCCCAAGAATAGGTCTTGGCATAGACTGATAAATAAATATTTGTTCAATAGATGAATACTTGCAGACAGCTGTATTATAAATGCATATTAGATGATTTAGTTCAAATAAAATTTAGCATGTGTCCTTAGATTTACAATGTTAAGAACAGTACTTCTAATGTCACATTTACTACTGTGTTCATCTTCTAATCATTTTCTTTCTTTCTTACTGGATAATCTGGATCTATTTACTGTATCATTACATCTAAGTTATCCCTAGGTTGTGACTTTGGAAACATCAGGGACTACCTGTAGTACCCTAAAAGGTTCTTATTTGAGTTGTCTAATTTTCACCCAGTGAGTGATAATTTTACATATTCAGAGTTGTTTAAAATATAGATGACTCATGTAAAAAATTGTATCTTAAAATTTTTTTTCTGTCCTTTTTTTGTCTTTAATTGTCTTTATTATAAGATTTTTCTAAAGCATAAACTCTGGAGTTGCCTTAAAAGAACAGATCCTATTAAAAAACGGGAGTAGAAAATAGTAGCCGTTGTTTGCTTTTCTTGTTTTAGTGCTGATTTTTTAAATGGAATGTGAATACATATTTACTATATACATGATTCATGCATTTATATTCTTAAAACTTTTAGTTTAAATTTAGAATATCATAAAACAAATGACAAATATTTTCTACAGTATCAAGAGTATTTTTTTTTTGTTTTTAATGTGTATGTTTAAAGAATTCTATTTTACAAATGAAAAATGTGAAAGCCAGTGTCAACTTCTTGGGTTATTATCTCTGTTTTGTGTTTATTAACATAGTTGTTATGTTACTAGTATACATTTAACAATAAAATGCTTTCTATTTTATAATATGAGTACAGCATAACATTCAGTTAAACATATCTGTTATAGTTCATCAAAATAACATCCACTGAACGTATTCTGTTGATTAACCAAACATCTCCTCTTTGTCTTTTTGGGTAACAGCATGCTCCTACTTCTCTTTTATTAAATGACCTTACCTTATATTTGTCTTGACTGGCTTCTGTTTACAGAAATTGTAAACCAGTTGAATGCTCTGAGCAGCTTAGATGAAGATCAAGATGACTGCATAAAGCAAGCAAATATGCCTTCAGCTAAATCAGCCAGTTCCTCTGAAGGTCTAAGAGCTTTCCTCCTTTCTTTCTGCTTCTGATTGCCTGTATTTACTGTGACCTGCTACCTCTTGACTTCTGTCTGTACTTAGCTGTCAGTTTTGTCTTTGTGCTTTTCCTTGAATGTTTTCTTTGGTAATTTGTAGTGCACCAACAGGCAACAAGATAACAGAACTTATCTTTAGCAAAGTCTTGTGTCAGGATGCTTGATAGTGATTTTAAAACATTTTCTAAGATAATACTTAGTCATATAGCATGCTATTTCTTCAGTGTGTTTATATATTATAAATATATTGTTTTTAGAATATTTGCTTATAATAAGCCCATTTCAGCTATTCATGTTTGGGAGTGAAGAATATTTTTTCTAAAAATATATGTCAACACTTTTTTTATTGGATCAAATTAAATTGAGATGAAAGTTTCTTTAGTATAGTTCATTATCTGACATAATTTTCAGTTAATATGCAAATGTTTGTTTTGTTTTATTTGAAAATGTTGGTATGCTACAAAATACTTGAATGGCATTCTGTCATTGGTAAAATGCTATATATTATTATTTGCAGGTATTATTCGTGTGAATTTTTACCATTTGAAATGTTTCATGAATGGTCAATACTTATGCTTAACTGTAACATGGAACTAACCCATATGTTTATTTTCAGAGCTTATCAACAAACTTAACTTCTTGGATGAAGCAGAAAAGGGTGTGGCTACTGTGAATTCAAATCCATTTGATGACCCTGATGTTGCAGAATTAAATCCATTTGGAGATCCTGACTCAGAAGGTAGCAAGTTTTTCTGTACTTTTAAAGTCTTTGTATAGTCAAGTTGAATTATAAAGGGCAGGAAAATATTTTCTTAAGAGACTAACAAAAAAATTTATTGTTTATGATGATACTATTATTGTGTTCAATACCACTTGGAGCTGATCAGCAATTCTGGGTTACTTCTATGGAATTACTTTTAAAGAAATAAGAATGCCTTACATAAACATTTACATGGGGCTTTACAAGTCTCTTTTGTTTGGTCTACCAAGTAAGGTCAGAATATGGGATGTACTGATTTTGGGGTGGTAGAGGCAGCTTCTCTCTGTGGTTCATTTTCCCTGACACTCAGTCTGATGAGCCCTTCTGCCCCTAACTCTGTGTCTCTCTGGCTGAGATTCTCTGGCTGAGAATTAGTAGTAAGAGTGAGTTTTGCATGTGAAAACATGGAGCAGAGAGAAGGTTAAGGATCACTGCTATTATATATATGGCTTACTTGTGAGGTATACAGCCAGCAGTTTTTTTTTTTCTTCAATCATTTTTCTTATCGAGTAGTTTTGAACTCATAAAGCCTTGCTAAGGGCTGTTGCAGAAGTGAGACTTCTGTTTAATTAAACTCTGTTTGCTTTACATAAATGCAAGAATGATTAACCACTGTTTACATCTTTTTTGACTGCATCTATGAAATCTTCATTAGTTTTGAATAATTTTGCTACTGCCTGTCATGGTGAAAATGAGGTTTTTAGCTTTAAGATTCACTGTGTGATAGCAATATCATTTTATAATTCTTTCTCCTTCTCCTCTTCCTTTACTTTCTCCCTTCTTACCAGACTCCAGATTGTTAATAGTATGTTTGTATTCATGTGTTTTTATTTTGTTTGAGGGCTGTATATTATGAACGTATTTTAAATCTTAAAAAGGTTACAATAAATCTTAGAGGCAGTAACTACCTCTTTTCATAGATTAGGAAGCTGAGACCCAAAGGAGTTAAATGATTTTACTTTGGGTAAATGGGAGGTGGATTTAGAGCTAAGATTCTTAATCAGTTATCTTCTATTGACCACACAACTTCTTGATTTTATACTACATACAATTAAGTATATTGAGTTCAAAAATATTTACAAAATGTTTTGAGACATTCAATATTTGAACTTCCTATTTTAAAATCAAGTTTTCTAAACGTAAGTCTGTTATTGGAGGTATAAAGAGAGTAGCAGACAACACATAAGATTGTATTTCTATGTAGAAGAGGTAAGCCAGCCTGATTCAGAATCTTTAATTATACCTGTAAATTTAAACAAATATGTGTCGACCAGTGTTCTCTTTAAATATATCCCTATTAGAGTCTTTGGGGTAAGTATATTTTATTATAAAAATATTTTTATAGAAATAATTTATCTTTATTGATTAAAAGCTTGCAGCCTCAAAACAGAAGTATTTGGGGAAGAAAAATGTGTTGCAATTGTTCAGATGGTTCTTTTTTTGCTTTTACAGCTTTAGTTCTCCTCTTGTATTTAAGTGCTTGAGTGGCTTTTTTAGAAAGGTATTAAATATAAGCTGAGCACAGTGGTTTACACTGTAATCCTAGAACTTTGAGAGGCTGAGGTGGGTGGATCACTTGAGGCCAAAAGTTCAAGATCAGCCTGGCCAACATGATGAAACCCCGTCTCTACTAAAAATACAAAAGTGAGCCTGGCGTGGGGTGCGCACCTATAATCCCAACTATTCAGGAGGCTCAGGCGGGGGAATCCCTTGAACACAGGAGACACAGGTTGCAGTGAGCCAATATCACACCACTGCACTCCAGCCTGGGCGACAGAGTGTGTGAAACTTCAGCTCAGGGAAAAAATAGAAATACTTTTCTCTGAAATCTGCCTTTGTTGCCTATTCTAGCATCTTCAAATATTGCTCTATAATTTGTATACTTTCTTGCTTTTGGTTTTGTAATTGATGACTTTGCTTGGGTTAATTTTTACAGTCCTCTTCCTGAAGGAAAAAATAAAAATCTTATTTTTATTGACCCATTTTGCCAGTTTCTTAAGCATTTGAGCCCTGACATTTGTTAGCAGACAATTGGATAGGAAAAACTTTACAGCCCCTCCTTTAAGGAGCAAAGAAAATGCTTAATTTACATAATTATAAAGATTCTAGTGGTGTTAAGTTTCAATATTATCATGGTATTGCAAAAGATAATGTTACTGAGTCTCTTCTTTAATGTAGGCTATGTTTAAATTCATTTCAGTATTGATTTATTATGATTTTATGACTTCTTTTTCAGATTTTCTAATTGCTTCCCCATGGTGCACAGAATTTCAGCTCAGAAATTTTTCATTTTATGTTCTTTTCAGCATAAAGACAAAATAAATTTTCTGGGCTAACATCTAGAGCATATGTAGTTTGACTTTAAAATATAAAAGTCATTAATAAGTGTCAGTCATAAAATTTTCATAATCAGATTAAATTGTTTGAAATGTCACTTATGAAACAATTAATTTTTCTTGAGAATTTCAATAACCAAATTTCTACCTTCCTCTCGTAGAATATTTTGTTAGTATTGCATGGCATAATTAAAATTACTTTTAATATACTGTGATTTTTGGCTTGCTGAAATTTTTCTACAATTTGAGAAAATATTTTTATCAGCAAATCTTAGACAGTTTTATTACAAATTCTTGTTTGGTTTTAAAATACTAATAAACATAAAAGAAGAAAAAGCCTCATGCTAAGTACTACTACTGTTATGGTGGTTTTGTATTTTGAGTCAGAGTTTTATTTTAAAAATACCATTGAGGCCGGGCACAGTGGCTCATGCCTATAATCCCAGCTCTTTGGGAGGCCAAGATCAGGAGCTTGAGACCAGCCTGACCAAAATGGTGTAACGCCGTCTCTACTAAATATACAAATATTAGCCAGGCATGGTGACGCGCGCCTGTAATCCCAGCTACTCAGAATCGCTTAAACCTGGGAAGCGGAGGTTGCAGTGAGCCAAAATCACACCACTGCCTGGGCGACAGAGCAAGACTCTGTCTCAAAAAAAAAAAAAAAAAAAAAAAAAATGTACCCTTGTTGCAAGGTGACTCAGGCCTGTAATCCCAGCACTTCAGGAGGCCGAGGCCAGTAGATCACTTGAGGTCAGGAGTTCAAGACCGTGCCACTATACTACAGCCTGAACAACAGAGTGAAACTATGTCTTAAAAAAATAAATAAATAAAAATAAAAGTACTGTTGTTTTCAAATTAAAATTTGAAATAATAAAAGTTAGAAAAACTTAATATAATACATCTATCAGCTTACCAGTGTTATTTTAGTATAGTGCTTTCAAGTTGAAGATACTTGTGTTATTCTTCTTATTGATTGAATCTAAGTTACATTGAAAAATAATATCATTAAAAGCTCTTAAGATTTAAGGTCTCGTACCATACAGAAACCTGCTCTTTGAAAACTTTGAGAAAACAGGTTCAGTGATGTGTAAGTATAGTGACGACACAGACAGAATGAATTATCAGATTCCTGAGTGGTCTGTGCTTATGTAAATACCAAAAAACATTTCAAAAATGAATCAATTTCCTGATCTTTTTATTTTATTTTTTAGAATTTTATTTTATTTTATCTTAGACACAGTCTCAATCTGTTGCCCAGACTGGAGTTCAGTAGTACAGTCTCAGCTCACTGCAACCCCTGCCTCCTGGGTTCAAGCGATTCTCCTGCCTCAGCCTCCTGAGTAGCTGGGATTACAGGCATCTGCCGCCATGCCAGTTAATTTTTGTATTTTTAATAGAGATGGGGTTTCACCATGTTGGCCAGGCTGGTCTCGAACTCCTTGACCTCTAGTGATGCATTTGCCTTGGCCTCCCAAAGTGTTGGGATTACAGGTGTGAACCACCATGCCTGGCCTTAAATTTTATTTTTGAGTTGTGGTCATGTGCTATCACATAGTCAGGAGTGCAGTGGTACAATCATGGCTCACTGCAGCCTTGAACTCCTGGGTTCCAGCTATTTTTTCACCGCAACCTCCCTAGGAACTGGGGCTGCAGGTGCACACCAACACAACTGGCCCATTTCATGTTCTTTTAAAAACAGAAATTTATTATTATGTATCGGTTTTAATGGCAAACCAGTAGGCTACAATGAAATAATATAATTTTGCACATCTAAGAAAACGTTTTCAAAATTGGCATACCATAATGTTAATACTATTAGATACTGCAAAGCCTCTCAAGGAACATTAATGATCCCAAAATGCCAGTTTTGGAAGTACCATTCCCAGAGAAATAGACAGTGATTTTAGATATCACATCTTCTGAACATTAAGAATACTTAGCCCATCTAAAATATATTATTGTTTTATTATTGCTTTGCACTTTCTCAGTCTCATAGTTTATTAATTCATTAGTGCATATTTTTGAGAACACTAAAAAGTATTTAAAAATATCATATGGTATTATTGTGATTTAATTAATCTGTTATTATTTTATAGAACCAATCACTGAAACAGCTTCACCTAGAAAAACAGAAGAATCTTTTTATAATAACAGCTATAATCCCTTTAAGGAGGTACAGCCTCCACAGTATTTAAACCCATTTGATGAGCCAGAAGCATTTGTGACCATAAAGGATTCTCCTCCCCAGTCTACTAAAAGAAAAAATATAAGACCTGTGGACATGAGCAAGTACCTCTATGCTGATAGTTCTAAAACTGAAGAAGAAGAGTTGGATGAGTAAGTACATTTCATTTTACTATTATCGCAAGTTAGTCTCTATGTTAACTAAAGAGATCCTTTTGTAACATACCTTTACAGGGGTAAAAATTATTAATGTACACATTGTAAGTCAGTATGTAACTCATCCACTATCTGAATGTATGTAATCTTAACCCTTATTCTCCCAACCCCTTCCAGGTAGATGTGTGTAGACCCTAAACTAACAGGTGAGGAAAATACGTTCCTAGACTCTGTGGTTGGAATTCCAATTGTTTCTTCTCACAGAGACTGTATTATACATGGTATTTAGGTGTTTTTTTTTTCCCTCAAACTCTGTGGACTTTAAACTTCAGTTATGTTATAAGTCTGTTGTGGAGGAGAACAAAATAATCATTTATGGTATTGATTTGATAAGAAGACTTGTTTAGGTACCAAACAATGAAATCATAACATTTATAAATTAGGGATTATCTCAAGCTTAATATGAATAGACTGTAATTAGGACTGCCATTTGCCCAAATCTAGAGTAGGGATAAAAAGAGGATGTGTCCACATTGTAATCTGGAGTTATACAGTACACAGCCAATATAGCTACAGACCATGGCCCTAAGTGTGTTTTAAAAGCAGCAGGCTGGGCACTGTGATCCATGCCTGTAATCCCAGCACTTTGGGAGGGCAAGGTGGGTGGATCACAAGGTCAGGAGTTTGAGACCAGCCTGACCAATATGGTGAAACCCCGTCTCTACTAAAAATACAAAAATTAGCTGGGCATGGTGGCATGCACCTGTAATCCCAGCTACTCAGGAGGCTGAGGCAGGAGAATTGCTTGAACCCAGGAGGCAGAGGTTGCAGTGAGCCAGGATTATGCCACTACACTCCAGCCTGGGAAACAGAGTGGGACTCTGTCTCAAAAAAAAAAAAAAAAAAAAAGCAGCAGCAAAACCTCCACTTCTAGCTATGATGGGATAACACAAACTGAATTTAGCCTCTTAAGTAAAAATGGAATAAAATTATATGAAACAATAGGATTCAGACATTGGACACCAACAACACAAGGTAATGATACCTGAGAGAACAGAAACAAAGAAGATGAGCCCTACAATTATGTAACTTTATTTGTGGGAGAGAGTGTCTAACTGCAGTTCAGAGAGAAAAAAACCTCAGACAGATCCTAGTAATCACCCTGAATTAAGGAGACAGAGTTTGGACTTGGGAGTACTGAGGTGACTAGAATTTGTAGGAGAGAAGAAGTATGGAATTTATACCTGAATGATGGCCACTACTCATAGAACTTCAGAGATCTGTAAAAAGCCCCCTCCTGAGTCTTTAGCTGAGTATGGATCAGCATGCATGCAAAGAAGTCACCAAGGACAAAGAAACAAACAGAACGATCCCTGGAGTTTACTCCTGACCAAGAATAATTTGTATTCCCACCAGCCAGAGAGGAAAGACTTCCTAACACATTGAGTAGAGGCCTCAAAGAGTTAATCCATCAGTTGTGGGGCCAAATTAGCCCTAGACTAAACGCTGTTCTGGGCCTACCTAACAAAGCTTAAAGGCGAGGCTCAAAAAATCAAACTTAAGTAACTTAACTGCATCACAGATGAAGCTCAAAACAATTTCATGTAACACCAAAAAATCCAGCACACAAAACATAAAATTCATACTGTATGACAGCCAATCAAACATTTATCAGGCATGTAAAGAAACAAGAAAATCTGACCTGACCCGTAATGAGGAGAAAACATAATCATTAGTATAGATGCAGAAATGGGACAGATGATGGAATTAAAAGATAACATGGTAAAATAACTTTTATAAATATACTCCAGATATTCAAGAAGGTAGAAGAAAACATGAGCATAGATATTAAAAAATCCAAATTGAATTTATAGAGATGAGATTTTTCATCTCATACAAAGTCAGATGAAAAATAGACTGGATGAGGTTAACCCCATGTTAAATACTGCAAAAGGAAGGAAATACTAGTGAACTTAAAGACATAGTGATAGAATCCATCCAGATTGAAACAGAGAAGGAAGAAAATAACAGAGAATCAATGAGCTGTGGAACAACTTCAGTGGCCTAACATGCATAATTGGAGTTCCAGAAGAAGAGAAGAGAGGGTCAGGGGACAGAAAAAGTATTTGAAGAAATAATGACCAAAAGTTTTAGAAGTTAAAAGAAAAATTTTAAAATGTAGACCTACAGGACAAAGAAGGTGAACGAACTCAAGCACAAGAAACATAAAGAAAATCATAACAAGGCTTGTCAACAAAAACAACTCAAGCCAGAAGATAATGGAGTGATATTCTTAAAGGACTGAAAGAAAAGTATAACAACAAAAACCTGTCAACATAATTTTCTATTCCCAGCCCTCCAAAAAAGCAAAATGATACTACTTGAAAATTTGGATCTATGCAAAGGAAAAAATCACATGAAATGACAAATATATTAGTATTTATAAAATACTTGTCTTATTTTTAAAGAATCTCTCTAATAGATAATTGTTTAAGGTTTCAATGTAATGTATTCTGGGTTTTATAACATATAGAAGTAAAACATATGACAGTAGTATAAAGGCCAAGAGTAGAAAAATGAAAGGATAATGTTTTAAGCTTCTTATACATAATGTTATTTGAAGACGCTTTTTTCAGAGATGACAATTGTTTATGTAGAAAATCATAAGGAATCTTTAAAATGGGTACTAAAACTAAAAAGTAAGTTTAGCAAGGTTACAGGCTACAATATTAATATATAAGTTGTTTTCCTCTGTAATAACAATGAACAATCAGAAATGAATATTGAAATAATACCATTGATAAAAGCATCCAAAAGAAAAAACCTAGGGATAAATTTGAACAAAGATGTGCCATATCTATACACTGAAAACAACAGAATGTTGCTGAGAGAAATTAAAGAGTGAAATCAATGGGAAAAAAATACTGTGATCATGGATTCAAAGATAGAAGTTCTCTCTAGTCAATTTATAAATTCATTGCTATCCCAATCAAAATTTTAGCATGCTTTAAAAAAAATAATTTATAAGCTATTTATAAAATGTATGTAGAAATGGAAGGGACCATTTTTCAAAACAATTTTGAAAAAAAGCAAAATTATAATATCTGATCTTAAAACTCATTAGCCAGGACAATGTGGTATTAGTTTACCAATAGGCTATAAGTGAATGGAAAAGAGTCTGAAAATAAATTCATACATATATCGTTAATTTATTTTTGACAAAGCTGGCAAAGAAAGTCAGTTAGGAAATGATAATCTATTCAACAAGTGATGTTGGAACAATTAATTGTCCGTATGCCCCTCCTCAACAAAAAAGAGCTACAATTCTTACTTCCCACTGTATACAAAATTTATCTAAAAATAGATCATACAACTAAAAGTAAGAATGAAATCTGAAGATTCTAGAAGAAGGCATAGGAGAAAATCTTAGCGACTTTGTATTAGGCAGATTTCTTAAGTAGAATGCAGAAAAGCACAAAGGATAAAACAAAAAATGGTTAATTTGTACTTCATCAAAATTAAAACCTTTTTCTCTTTATAAAACCCTTGCAAAAGTAAAAAGGCAAGCCACAGTTTGGCAGAAATTATTTGCAATACACACATCTGGCAAAAGACTTCTATCCAGAATATGGAAAGAACTATTTTAACTCAGTGGTAAGAAAGGAGAGGACAGGTGCCTGTAATCTCAGGTACTCAGGAGGCTGTGATGGGAGGATTGCTTGAGCCCAGGACTTTGAGACCAACCTGAACAGCAAAAAAAGAGTCTGTCAAAAAAATATGTATTTTTTTTAATTAGCTGGGTGTGATGGTGCACACCTGTGGTCCCAGCTACACAGGAGGCTGATATGGGATGATCACTTGAGCCCAGGAGTTCAAGGCTGCAGTGAACTATGATCACTCCACTGCACTCCAGTGTGGGCAACACTGAGACCTCATCTCTAAAAGATAATAATAAATTTAAAAATTTATTGAAAGGGGGAAATATTTCAACAGACATTTCACAAATGAAATATTGTATAAGAATGGCATATGGAAGGATACTCAGCTCCATTAGTCATCAAGAAAATGCAAACTAATACCACAATAAGATATCACTACACATCCACTCAAATGACTAAAATTTACAAGACTGACTATACCAAGTATTGTCAAAGATGTGGAGCCACTGGAACTCCACAGAACTCTTAGGGTACTACTGAATGGTTCAACCATTTTAGAAAAAAGTTCAGCAGTCTCTGAAAAACTTAAACATACATGTATAATTCGACTCAGTCATTCCATTTCTAGGTTTTCACCCAAGAGAAATGAAAGCATATGTCCACAAAGACTTCTACATAAGTATTTTAACAACTTTATTGATTATAATAACAAAAAAATAGGAACAATTCAAATGTCCATCAACAGGCAATGGATAAACAAATTATGGAATATCCATAGAATGCAGTACTACTCAGTGATAAAGAGGAACAAACTATTGGTATATGTAACTATGTGGATAGATCACAAGATTGTTATGCTGAGTGAAAGAAGACAGACCAGAAAATAGTACATACTTGTGATACCATTTATTTAAAACTCTAAGACATGTAGACAATCTATAGTGAGAAAAAGGAGATCAGTAGTTGTCCACAGTCAGAGCTGGAGAGAGGAAGAGATTAAAAACGGGCACCCAGGCCAGGCACGGTGGCTCATGCCTGTAATCCCAGCACTTTAGGAGGCCAAGGCAAATGAATCATGAGGTCAGGAGTTTGAGACCAGCCTGACCAAAATGGTGAAACCCCATCTCTACTAAAAATACACACACACACACACACACACACACACACACACACACACACACACAAATCAGGTGTGGTGGCACATGCCTGTAATCCCAGCTACTCTGGAGGATGATTCAGGAGATTCGCTTGAACCCAGGAAGCGGTGGAAGTTACAGTGACTGAGATTGTGCCACTGTACTCCAGCAAGACTCTGTCTCAAAAAAAAAAAAAAAAAAAGGAGGAGGGGCACCCAGGAAACTTTTAGAGGGGCTGGAAGTGTTTGTTATCTTGATTTGTGCTGATGGTTTCACATTTTTATGCATGCTTTTAAAAAAACTCATTAAATTTTACTTTCAAATGTAAGCCGTTTATTGTTTATCAGTTATTCCTAATTAAAGCTGTTTTAAAAAGAAAAGCAATCTTTAATAACAGAAATATTGTATCACATGAGTGATTTCCAGCCTGAAATTCTTGGGCCTTTAGGTCTATTTGATGTAAATAATTGGTGTGTGACAGCAGAGATCTATAAAATATTTAATAATAAGTAATATAATTATATGATCACTTGTGGTGAGGCTATATGAGTCTTTGCTTTGTTTGAAAATACATAAACTTTTGTGTATTAACATTATTTAGATCTTGGGAAAAATAGTTATTTCTTTAAAAATGCAGCTTGAAAGGAAAATATTTCAAAATACTGGATATGTAGGTTGAGAGGGGGAATAATAATAAGGTTCTTGTGATTCATGAAAGTTTGGAGTAATTGCTTTGTGCAAAGGGAGAAATATCTCTCTGTGGTGCATTGGTCAGCTCCTATTTTGAGCACTATTTAACTACTGGTTGTATTTTATAAGGGGCATTGGTGATTCAGAATGGTAACAAAGTAAAGAAACAGAGTCCTTAAAGTGTCTAGAAACCACATCAAATAAACAATGATTGAGAGCACAGGAACTGTTTGATTTTAAAAAGAGATGATTTAAGGGGACCATTATGACTAATTTCAAATATTTTGAGACTAGTCGGGCGTGGTGGCTCACACCTGTCATCCTAACACTTTGGGAGGCCAAGGCAGGTGGATCACCTGAGATCAGGAGTTTGGGACCAGCCTGGCCAACATGGTGAAACCCCATCTCTAATAAAAATACAAAAATTAGCTGGGCGTAGCGGCAGGCACCTTTTATCACAGTTACTTGGGAGGCTAAGGTGGGAGAATCACTTGAATCCGGGACGTGGAGGTTGCAGTGAGCCCAGATTGCACCACTGCACTCCAGCCTGGGCAACAGAGCTAGACTCCATCTCAAAAAAAAAAATTATTTTGAGACTTATTTGAAAGAGTGAGAAACTTGTTTTCTATTGCTCTGAATTGTGTTTCTCATTTTCCCACATTTTATAACATGTGCTACATGCTTCCTGGTTATGGCTAGGTTTCGATAAAACCTAAAAAAGTTCTAATTTCCAAAAGTCTCAGAATTACATTATAATAATCATATAATTCCAAATCCAGGTTGAAATGTTAATACTAATTAATAATTATACGGGGGGTTGAAAAGTTGGCCCAACTCTTGGTAAAGTTATTTTGTGTGTGTATGTGTGTGTGTGTGTGTGTGTGTGTGTGTGTATATGTGTGTATATATATATATATATTTTTTTTAAATAGCTAATGTGTGATTGAAATAAAATTTCTCATGGGAGGTGTAGGTGCTGAGTAATAGCCACACACCTAGAATATTTGAATGTAAATGCAAACTTTAAGTACAGGCATTCAGGCATTCCAAGATACACGAGTATTACACAATACACTCACACCTGCTCTCTTATTAACAAATTAAAGAGACATCTAATGTTTGCCTAAACTTTTAAAATGCCTTAAGAAAAACTAAAATCAGAATCACTGGGTGTTTCCTTTTGGCCATTCTTTTAACACATGAAAGTCACAGTCTTTACAAGTTCCTCATGAATAAAGAGTGTTCTAACTTGCTCAATCATCTGGGGTTACAGAGGGAGCCTATAAATACTCTAGCTTTATTTTGTAGAAATATATACAGAAGTTCTAAAGATTGCATGCACATAAGCTAATGTGCAAGTCCAGGAAGACTCTGTTTGTATTAATTACTTGTTTGGTATTTATCATCTTTTCTCTACAAAAGTTTATAGGTTCAATGTCAGTAGCAGAAATCTTGCAAAATTTGTTCTTACTTCAATAATAAACTTATGACCTTTCATCAAGGAAAAAGCCTGTGTGACTCATCTTCCATTACCAAACTCTTCCTGTATCCTCTGACATTAAACTATCACAAATAAATAGTACTGAATCCTTTGATGTGTGGCACTACCTTTAGTGCCCCAGCATATCCATAAGCACAAAGAGAAAGTATTTGCCCTTCCTTGCCTTTTTAGCACGTGTCCTTTACACTTAGCAACTGCATGGGTTTCTCAGTTACTTATATTTGGGGGATAATTCAACTATTCTAGTTTATGTAGTAAAAATGAAAACCAATAAAGCAATATTATTATTTCAGAACTTTTATGAAGTGACTTTTGAGGCTTAGGATGCAGTCATTTCTGTTATGGTTTTGTGTCAGTTTCCCAAGGAAACACCTCACTGTTTATTCAGGAAAGCTACATGCCCATTTTAATAACTTAGAATTTGTTTTTCCAAAGAAACATAGATATCAAGGTGAGAGGAAGAGACTCTACCTTAGCTTCATTTTTGTATTAGTTTTCCAGTATGTTTAAATTAATTCTGAACCAACTTTGGTTTTTCTGTCTATAATTCATTTTTCTTAGTGAATTGTTTTCTAAACAATAAATAATGTCATTTAAAATTATTCTGTCCTAATTTCTCTTCCTTAATATAACCAATAAATTTTCAATTTATAATAGGTTAATGATATAACTAATTTATTACTCAAATATACAATACAAAGATAAAAATAATTGTTGTTTTTTCAGAGTGATGCATAAAGTCCTGAAATAGATTTTTCAAGTCATGGATCAACAGAATATGAAAATAGTCATAATTCTGTAAATACTTTTCTGTACTTATATTTATTTATATTTAAAATATGTTAATCAGAAGTATGTAACTTGTCATTGTAGAGAAAGCATTGTTTGCACAATACTACCTCTGTACAGGCACTATTCCTGTTCATTTTTTGTAGCACTTAAAAAATTGATATATGCTTCACATAACATGAAATTATACATTTTAAAATGTACATGTTAATGAGTTTTAGTATGTTCACTATGTTATGCTACCATCACCACTATCTTTTTTTTTTGAGACAGAGTTTCACTCTTGTTGCCCAGGCTGGAGTGCAATGGCGTGATCTCGGCTCCCCCGCAACCTCCACCTCCCGGGTTCAAGTAATTCTTCTGCCTCAGCTTCCCAAGTAGCTGGGATTACAGGCATGTGCCACCATGCCTGGCTGATTTTGTATTTTTAGTAGAGATGGAGTTTCTCCTTGTTGGTCAGGCTGGTCTTGAACTCCTGACCTCAGGTGACCCACCCACCTTGGCCTCCCAAAGTTCTGGATTACAGGCCTGAGCCACCACGCCTGGCACTACCATCACCACTATCTAATACCAGAATGTTTTCATTACCACAAAAAGAAACCTCGTACCTATTAGCATTTAATCCCAATTCCCCTTCATTCTCTGGCTATCACTAATCTACTTTCTGTTTCTGTGAATTTGACTATTCTGGACATTTCACCTAAATGGAAACATTTCCTGTTCATTCTTGAAAAGTAGGGAATTGAATTGAAGTTAGGGATCTGTGAAGCAGAAGGGAAAAGGACCATTCAAAACCTTTGTAAGTAGAAGCTTATTGTCCTTATGCTGATTTGGTGCCTAACCAGTAGTGGTGCCAGCACACTGTTGTCTCAGAGGTGACTTGCAAGTGTGTGGAGATACTGATTTTCTTAGTCTTAAAGAACTTGGCAAGTGCAGTGTTTAAACACTCTGAACAGAGGCACTCTTAGCTTAAACTACACAGGAATTCCTCAGATGAAGCCCTGAACTCACAATGTAGCATTATAAAACACACAAGGAAACAGTTTACTAAGAGAAAGAGTCAGGAGACAAAAGAAATGGTAGGATTATACATTCAACAACTTCAAATACCTGATTTCTCAGATAGAGACTATAAAATAAGTATGTTTAAATGATTCATAGCTCAAATTTCTGTAACTGAGGTACTACACACACAGATATATGAAGAAATACATATATCTTTAAAATTTCCTGGAGAATTGAATATTAGACATAGACAAAGAAAGAAAAAAATGAACTGGATCAGAGATGTGAGAGAGTTATCTAGAATGTAGCAGAAGAAGAATAAAGATTTATAAAAATATAAAGGAGAGGTTAGGAAACCTGACAAGTATTTGTTCAACATATATCTAATAAGATTTTTCTAAGAGAATAGAGGCTATCAAAGAAACAAATGCAGATACTTTTTCAGAACTGATAAAACACTCGACTCTTCAGACTCAGAAAATACAAGGAATCTGAAACAATAATTCAAAAGAAATCCACACCTAGACATGTCATAGGTGTCAAATTTGCTCAAACCAGAAATAAAGAGAACATCTTAACAACTACAGATAAAAGATGACTTAAAAAGGAACAACATTAGGCTAACAGTGGACTAATATCTTCAAAACCTTGAGACAGAATAACTGACAACTAGAATTGTCTACCCAGCTAAACTATCACTTAAATGTAAGGCTGAAATAAAGACATTTTCAAAGCCTGGGAGAATTTACTATAAACAGAACCTTGCTAAATGAACCACTAAAAGATGTTCCATAATGAGAGGAGAATTTAACGTAGAAAAGATGAAATGCAAGAAAATGTAACAGGGCTTGAGCATAAAAAAGAAATCAAATCAACATTTTTACATCTTATTTCCTTTTCCTTGGATATGTAAAATATACAGGATTTACTGTTTTTAATATTGAACATTTTTCTAAGGTTCTATATATAATAATTGGAGCCAAATGTGAGCTTGTATTAAATATTTTTAAATAAAACAAAAAATTTTTTAAAAATTCAGATAGAAATGGAACAAAAGATTAATAGTCATTATTTTCAAATTCTGGGTTATCACTGGTTTGAGTTTTATTTGAAAAAAGAAATTATAATTTTCAGTGCATATTTTATTATTTTACTTGTAAATGAAATATTTTTTGAGAGATATGTAACAATAATTCTTCTTTCACTTAGATCAAATCCTTTTTATGAACCTAAATCAACACCTCCTCCAAATAATTTGGTAAATCCTGTTCAAGAACTGGAAACTGAAAGGAGAGTGAAAAGAAAGGCCCCGGCTCCACCAGTCCTCTCACCAAAAACAGGAGTAAATGAAAACATAGTTTCTGCAGGAAAAGATCTTTCTACTTCCCCTAAGGTAGGATTTTATTCCTAGTAAAACATGTGTTAATATTTGCTCTTTTCTCTCCTTGCAATTTAAATTAAGAAAAGTCATTGTTGGCTATTTTTGATGATTTAAAAGTAATATCCAAGACAACCTATTACACTGCAACACTGCATTTATGTTTGTGAGCCCATAAGTTTACAGTACAGTATGGATTGGATGGCTTTGATTAATATTGCTTTTAAAATGGTATTTTGAAATGAGAGGAAGAAAGGTATTATAATTGTAAGATTGATGCTTTAAAGAAAGGATTCTCTATAACTATTGGAGAGTTTCAGCAGACAGGCCCCTGCTAATGCATACCCACCCACAGCCTCCCACACCACTTTGATGGCATGCATGTGCACATGGACATCACCAACCTGTTGTCACCAATGTGCTTGTTCGTGGACCTTGCAACCACCACCCTGACCCTACCCTGCGTCCTACAGTGCACATGTGTGCACTCTGCCACCCTCCTCATTGCTGGTGTAAACATATGCACACAGATCCTGCCACCCTGTCCCCGCCACTTTGTAGGCACTGCTGCCCTGTCCCTGCTGGTGCATGCACAACCCACCTCATTGCCGCCACCAGTGCAGGTAAGTGCCTGTCCACAGTCTCCACTGTCACCATCCCAATGAAATGCTTTTGCCAGCACTCCACATCAGAGTGATCTTACCAGCAGCATGGGAACATCTCAGCTCCTCAAGCACAGCAAGTGCTCAACCTTGAGGGCCCAGATAACAAAGCTGTAGATCTGGTACCAGGCCCTCAGGGTTAGAGCATGCAGTCCATGAGTGCTGAGTGAGCCTTGGCCCCCTGAAATCATCCAAAAACAAAGCCAGTCATTTGAACATAACTTACACCATAGTCAAACCTTCAATGGCATCAAAGAATGTAAAAGTGAAAAACAGCATCCAAAAGACTCCAACTTTAAAGATTAAAGGAACATCAGCCCACACAGATCAGAAACAACCAGTACAAGAACTCTGGCAACTCAAAAACCCAGTGTCTTCTTACCTCAAAACAATCACACTGGCTCCCCCAGCAATGATGCTTAACCAGACTGAAATGGCTAAAATGACAGACAAAGAATTTGGAATCAGAATAGCCACAGAGATCTTCAAGCTTCAGGAGGAAGTTGAAACGTAATCCAAGAAATCCAGTAAAATAATATAAGAGCTGAAAAATGAAACAATCATTTTAGGAAAGAACCAAAATTATCTGATAGAGCTAAAAAACTCTCTACAAGAATTTCAAAATACAATCGGAAGTATTAACAACAGAATAGACCAAGCTGAGGAAAGAATCTCAGAGCTCAGAGACCAGTTCTTCTAAACAACTCAGTCAGTCAAAAAAAAAAAAAAAAGAATGAACTAATAAAACCCCTGAGAAATAATGAGATTATGTAAAGAAACCAAACCTACTACTCATTGGCATCCCTGAAAGAGATGGAGAAAGAGCATGCAACTTGGAAAACATATTCAAGGATATTGTCTGTGAAAATTTCCCCTTCCTTGCTAGAGAGGTCAACATTCAAATACAGGAAATTCAGAGACTCCCTGTGAGATTCTATGTAAGATGACCATTCCCAAGTCATATAGTCATCAGCTTCTTTCAGATCAATGTGAAAGAGCAAATATTAAAGGCAGCTGAGAGAAAGGGCTGGTCACCTATAACAGGAACTCCACCAGGCTAACCACAGACCTTTCAACAGAAACCCTACCAGCCGGTAGAGATTGGGAGGCTATATTCAGCATTCTTAAGAAAAGAAATTCCAACCAAGAATTTTCATATCCAGCCAAACTAAACTTCATAAGGTAAGAAGAAATAAATTTCTTTTCAGAAAAGCAAATGCTAAGGGAATTTGTTACCACCAGACCTGCCTTACAGGAGGTCCTTAAGGGAGTGCTAAACATAGAAACCAGAGATCATTATCGGCCACCACAAAAGCACAGTTAAATACATAGAGCATTGTATTAGTCTGTTCTCACACTGCTGTAAAGAACAACCCAAGACTGGGTAATTTATTTTAAAAAGAGGTTAAATTGACCCACAGTTCTGCAGGCTGTAGGGGAGGCATGGCTGGGGAGGCCTTAGGAAACTTAAAATCATGGCAGAAAGCAAAGGGGAAACCAGCACAACTTACATAGTAGGAGCAGAAGGAAAGAGAGAAAAGGGGGAAGTGCTACACACATTCAAACAACCAGATCTCATGAGAACTCAATATCATAAGAACAGCAAGGGGGAAATCCACCCCATGATTCAATCACATCCCACCAGGCCCCTCCTCCTACATTGGGAGTTACAATTTGACATAAGATTTGGGTGGGGACACAGAGTCAAACCATGTCAACCATGGACACTATAAAGCATCTGCACAATCAAGTCTATATAAAAATTAGCTAACAACACAATGATAGAATCAAATCTACATCTGACAATATTAACCTTGAATGTGAATCATCCAGCCTGCCATTGTGTGTCCCACTTAAAAAGGACGGAATGGCAGATTGGATAAAGAAGACTCAACTGTATGCTGTCTTCAAGAGACCCATCTCACATGCATTGACACTCATAGGCTCAAAGTAAAGGGACAGAGAAAAATCTACCAAGCAAACGGAAAACAAAAAAGATCAGGGATTGCTATTCTAATGTCAGATAAAATAGACCTTAAGCCAACAAAGATCAAAAAAGACAAAGGCGTTACATAATGGGTAAGGGGTTCAATTCAATAAGAAGACTTAGCTATCCTAAATAATATGCATGCAACACTGGAGCACCCAGATTCGTAAAACAAGTTCTTAGGGACCTACAAAAAGACTTAGATAGCTACACAATAATAATCGGAGCCTTCAACACCCCACTGACAGTATTAGATCATCAAGGCAGAAAACTAATAAAGATACTCAGAACCTAAACTCAACACTTGACTAATGGACCTAACAGACATCTACAGAACACTCAAAGCAACAACAGAATATACATGGTTTTCATCTGCAGATAGCACATGCTCAGTCATAACACAATTCTCAACAAATTCAATATAACTGAAATCATACTAACCATTCTTCAGACCACAGCACAATAAAAAACAGAAATCAATACTAAGACCATCTCTCAAAACCGTGTTGGAAATTAACCTACTCCTGAATGACTTTTGGGTAAACAAATAGGCAGAAGTCAAGAAATTCTTTGAAACAAGTGAAAACAAAAATACAGCATGCCAGAATCTCTGGGACACAGCTAAAGCAGTATTAAGAGGAAAACTTTTAACACCAAGTGCTCACATTAAAAAGTTAGAAAGATCTCAAATTAACAACCTAATACCATACCTAGAGGAACTAGGGAATCAAGAACAAACCAACCCAAAGCCAGCAGAAGATGACAACCAAAATCAGAGCTGAATTCTATGATATTGAGGCTTGAAAAATAGTACAAAAGATCAATGAACCCAAAAGTTGGTTTTTTGAAAGAATAAATAAGATTGACAGTCTACTAGTTAGGCTAATAAAGAACAAAGAAGATTCAAATAAATATAATTAGAAATGACAAGACATTACTACCAACCCCACAGAAATAGGAAAAACTTTCAGAGACTATTACAAATCCCTCTATGCACAGAAACTGGAAAACCTATAAGATATGACTAAATTACTGGACACACAACCTCCCAAGACTTAACCAGAAAGAAATTGAAACCCTGAACAGACCAATAACAAGGTCTGAAATTGAATTAGTAATAAGAAGCCTACCAAACAGAAAAGGCCCTGGACTAAACAGATTCACAGTTGAATTCTACCAGACATATAAAGAAGAACTGATAACCAATCCTACTGAAACTTTCCAAAAAATTAAAATGAGGGACTCCTCTCTAACTCATTCTATGAGACCAGCATCCTTCTGATACCAAAACCCGGCAAAGACACAACAAAAAAGGAAAACTTCAGGCCAATATCCCTGATGAATGTGATGCAAAAATCCTTAATAAAAAACTGAAAACTGAACCCAGCAGCACATCAAAATGCTAATCCACCATGATCAAGCAGGTTTCATTCCTGGGATATAAGGTTGGTTCAAAATATGTAAATCAATAAATGTGATTCATCACATAAACAGAACTAAAGACAAAAACTACATGTTTATGGCCGGGCACAGTGGCTCACACCTGTAATCACAGCACTTTGGGAGGCTGAGGCGGGTGGATCGCCTGAGGTCAGGAGTTCAAGACCAGCTTGGCCAAAATGGTGAAACCCTGTCTCTACTAAAAATATAAATATTAGCTGGGCATGCTGGTGGGCATCTGTAGTCCCAGCTACTTGGGAGGCTGAGGCAGGAGAATCGCTTGAACCCAGGAGGCGGAGGTTGCAATGACCCAAGATCATGTCAGCGTACTCCAGCCTGCACGACAGAGTGAGACTCTGTCTCAAAAAAAAAAAAACTACATGTTTTTCCAAATAGACGCAGAAAAGGCTGTCGGTAAAATTCAACATGTCTTTATGTCAAAAACCCTTAAGAAACTAGGTATTAAAGGAACATACCTCAAGATAATAAGAGCCATTTATGACAGCCCTACAGTTAACATCATACTGAATGGGCAAAAGTTCGAAACATTCCCCTTGAGGACCAGAACAAGACAAGGATGCTCACTCCTATTCAACATAGTACTGGAAGTCCTAGCTAGAGCATTCACACAAGAGAAAGAAATAGAAACAATCCAAATGAGAAGAGAATTCAAACTCACTTTTTATAAATGATATGATTTTATAATGTAGAAACCCCCATAGTGTCTGCCCCCAAAGCTCCTAGATCCAATAAACAACTTCAGCAAGGTTTTAGGATACAAAATCAGTGTACAAAAATGAGTAACATTCTATATACCTGCAAGACTATATAACAACATCCAAGCTGAAAGCCAAATTAAGAAACACAATCCTATTCACAATAAAACACACACACACACACACACACACACACACACACACACACCCCTAGGAATACAGCTAGCCAGAGAGGAGAAGATCTCTACAATGAGAATTACAAACACAGTTGAAAGAAATCAGAGAACACAAAAAACTGTAAAAACATTATATGCTCATAGATAAGAAAAATCAATATTAAATGGTCTTATTGGCTGGAGCAATTTACAGATTCAGTGCTATTTCTATCAAAATTACCAATGACATTTTTCACAAAATTGGGAAAAAAAAAACTGTTCCAAAATTCATATGTAACAACAACAACAAATAGCCTGAATAGCTAATGCAATCCTAAGCAAAAAGAACAAAGCTTGAGGCATCACACTATCTGACTTTATACTAGAAGGGTACAATAATCAAAACAGCATGGTGCTGGTAAAAAGACAGACACACAGACTAATAGAATAGTTTATAGAACTCAGAAACAAATCCACACAATTACAACCATCTGATCTTTGAGAAAGTTGACAGAAACAAGCAATGAGGAAAGGATTCACTATTCAACAAATGGTGCTAGGTTAACTGAATAGCCATGTACAGAAGATTGAAACTGGACCCCTTCCTTTCACCATATACAAAAATTAACTCAAAATGCACTGAAGACTTAAATGTAAAACCTAAAACTATAAAAACCCTACAAGAAAGCCTCGGAAATACCATTATCTGTTATTGACCCTGATGAAGATTTCATGACAAAAACTCCAATAGCAATTGTGGAAAAAAATGAAAATTGATAAATGAGACCTGATTAAACTAAAGAGCTTCTGCACGGAAAAAAAAAAAAAACAACAAAAAACAAAAAACAACAAAAAACCTGTTGCCAGAGTAAACAGACAGTGTACAGAATTGGAGAAAATATTTTCCAACTATGTATCTGAGAAAGGTCTAAGATCCAGAATCCATAAGGAAATCAAACAAATTAACAAGCAAGAAACAACCAACCAACCCCATTAAAAAAGGAGCAAAGAACATGAAAACACACTTCTCGAAAGAATACATACATGTGGCCATTGAGCATATGAGAAAAAATGCTCAATATCAGTAATCATTTGAGACATGCACATCAAAACCACAATGAGATACTATTTCACAGCAGGCAGAATGGCTATCATTAAAAAATCAAAAAATAACAATTGCTGTTGAGGTTGCAGAGAAAAGGGAATACTTATACACTGCTGGTGGGAATGTAAATTACTTCAGCCACTATGGAAAACAATTTGGAGATTTCTCAGAGAGCTTAAAACAGATCTACCATTCCGTCCTGCAATTCCATTAAAGGTGTATACCCAAAGGAATATAACTTGTTCTGCAGTAAAGGCACATGCATGCATGTGTTCATCACAGCACTATTCACAATAGAAGACATACTGGATTAACCTACACTGCTCATTAGCAGTGGACTGAATAATGAAAATGTGGTACATATGCACCATGGAATACTACATAGCCATAAAAAAGAACAAAATCATGTTCTTTGCAGCACATGGATGGAGCTGGAGACTGTTATCCTAAACAAGTTAACACAGGAGCAGAAAACCAAATATTGCATGTTCTCACTTTTAAGTAGGAGCTAAACATTAGGTACACATGGAAACAAAGAAGGGAACAATAGACTCTGGGGCCTACTTATGGGTGAAGGGTGGGGAGGAGGGTAAGGATCAAAAATCTACCTCTTGGGTACTGTGTTTATTACTTGGGTGAAGAAATAGTCTTTACAACAGTCCCTCATCACATGCAATTTACTCGTGTAACAAACCTCCACATTTACTTCCTGAACCTATAATACAAGTTGGAAAGGAAAAAGAGACAAAAAAAGAGAAGAAAAGGATACTCTAAAGCAGCTAGGCATGAGAGACAGCTTTATACTAATATAGAGGAAGAAATCTAAATCATCCTTTGACAAATGAACTAGAAAGATCAAGGCTCAGTGCAGAGAAATGTTTTGTTGAAGAATTTCAATATTGTCACTTTGATTTATGTCAAGGTGTAATTTTGGCTTATCACTCTTTTTTAGAAATTTTAATATGTGATAACTACATGGAACAGTAAAACACTTTTGGAACAAAACCTAAAGCTATTAAACAATTCCATTGTATATAATATGGTGTCTTCTGTGTGTTAGCCTTAGCAAATTTTTTTTTTTGGGTAATAACTTTTGCCCATCTAGTTAATGAGTGTGTTGTTACCACTATATTAGGTTATTTAATTGTCTTAGGTAGTAATGTTAAAAATAAGATTAATTTGATCAGAAGGATAAAGGAAAGATTACAAGTCCCCCACCTCCTGCCTGTAGAGAAACTACTGGAACCTGGCATTTTCATTAATTGTATGATGTTGGAACCATACTGTCTGTACTCAGGTGCCTGGGCTTCTATTTTTCTCAAGGACATTGCAGTTCAGTAGTTTCTCTTGAATAGACAATTTTTCATTTCATTCTGTGGCTGTTGTTAAATGGCAGACTTCTGAAATAGTTCATTTTATTTGTTTGCCTGTATTTTTGTTGTTTGAAAGGGAGAGTTTGCTCACTGACTTCCTTGTTCTGCGATTGCGTAAGTCAGTCTCCAAGTGTTTGTTTTAATATCACGTGGTTTTTTTTTGTTTTGTTTTGTTTTTAACACAGTGACTTTAAGGAGAGAAACTAGGACTAAATTCTGTCTTGCTGTTGGCTAAAGAAAGGGGAAAACGCTAAATGAAAGAAGCAGATGGTAGAACTATAAGGCAAAAGGAGATGGCCAATTCCAATATCCATCCATAAGAGCAAAAATAAAGACAATGGCTGGGACATTAGCCGGAATCAATAAACTTTAGGTCCCTTATCCATTCTGACTATAAAGAATTCCTAAACCTATCACTTGTTTCTCTGAATCTCTAGTCCCTTATTGTCTACTCCCTACACCATCCCTCTTATTCCATCAGGAGTTTGAAGCTAATTAAGAATTCCTAATCTCTCTGTAGAAGAAAGGAAACAGGCCAGGCACGGTGGCTCATGCCTGTAATCCCAGCACTTTAGGAGGCCGAGGCAGATGGATCACCTGAGGTCGGGAGTTGGAGACCAGCCTGACTAACATGGAGAAACCCTGTTTCTATTAAAAATACAAAATTAGTTGGGCATGGTGGCGCATGTCTGTAATCCTAGCTACTCGGGAGACTGAGGATTTGCTTGAACCTGGGAGGTAGAGGTTGCAGTGAGACAAAATCGTACCATTGCACTACAGCCTGGGCAACAAGTGTGAAACTCCGTCTCAAAAAAAAAAAAAGAAAGAAAGAAATGAACTTAACAATGCCTATTGTATGCATACCAGGCAATATTTTGTTACCTCATTTGATCCATAGAGCAACTGAGGATGCACACACACACACACACATATACACACACACACATACACACTCACACATATATATGTACTATCTATACCATTATCTCTGTTCTACATATGAGAAACTGAACCTTGGATAAGTAATTTGCTCAAAACAATAGAGCGAGTAGTGACACTGCCAGGATTAAAATTCAGGTTCATTGTGTGCAAAACCCATACTTTTCTCACTGTGTCATGCTACTTCTAGAGACAGGTATTTCTGGTTCCAACTTGGAACTCTAAATATGTTTTTCCATAGATCCACTGTTTATATGGTGATTAAGTTTTCTCATAGCAAAGTATGTGATAGCTGTGTGAATAGCTATTTTTATATTATTTTGAAGGTAATGTTTCATTGCAGATACATTGTAGAATAAATGATGTTTATGGGGAAGGCTGAGCATTTTAGCACCATGTTTTTCTTGGAAAATACCTCATTATGATCAGATATAGACATTAGAGACACAGTCATATCCACAGTAACCTTGTACTGATCTGGAAGTTAGTTTGGATAAGACACCTGGTAGTGTGGATAAGACACCTGGTGAAACCCAACTGAAAAATTAATGCTAAAAAAAGACTAGCCGTCTGTAGTCCCAGCTACTCGACGTACTGAGGCTGGAGAATTGCTTGAGCCCAGAGATTGAGATCCCATCTCTTAAAACAATAATAATAATAATAGACTGCTGGCCAGGCGCAGTGGCTTATGCCTGTAATAACAGCAGTTTGGGAGATGGAGATGAGAGGATTGCTTGAGCCCAGGAGTTAGAGACCAGCTTGGGCAATATAGTGAGACCACGTCTCTACAAAAAATTAAAATAAAATCATTAGCTGGGCATCGTGGCTCACGCCTATATTCCCAGTTACTTGGGAGACTGAGGTGGGAGGATCACGTGAACCTGGGAGGTAGAAGCTGCAGTGATCTGTGATGCGTCACTGCACTCCAGCTTGTATGTTAGAGTGAAACACTGTCACCTAATAACAAAAATATTACTAATAGACTGCTGATACATTAAGTAAAAAAATAATGTGCATAACAGAATATAGTATGTGTGTATAAAAATGTTATTGATAGGCCAGGTGCGGTAGCTCATGCCTGTAATCCCAGCACTTTGAGAGGTGGGTGGATCATGAGGTTAAGAGTTAGAGACCAGCCTGACCAAAATGGTGAGACTCCGACTCTATAAAAAATACAAAAATTAGCCAGGTGTGGTGGCACGTGCCTGTAATCCCAGCTACTCAGGAGGCTGAGGCAGGAGAATCACTCGAACCTGGGAGGCAGGGGTTGCAGTGAGTCGAGATAGTGCCACTGCATTCCAGCCTAGGCGACAGAGCGAGACTACATCTCAAAAAAAAAAAAGTTATCCTCTCTATATAAAAATTGTTATTATGTGTGTATAAAAATGTTATTCACTTCTGTGGGTATAAAAATGTTATTCAAATATATACACCTATGCACACAGCCATACTGTCATATGCATTTCCAAAGGAATCACAAGTAATAGTGGTTACATCTGAGAAGAAAGGTAGGATGGAGGTGTGTAGAACATACATGGAGGATAGGAACATACCTACATACCTTGGAGGATAGATCTGTTCCTACCCCGCAAGGTAGGATGGAGGTATGTAGAACATTGAGGAAGGCATTTCTTTTCATGTTTTAACTTCTTATATTGTTTGACTTTTCAAACCTTATACATGCACTTTTGTTTTTGTTTGTTATGCTAATAAAGGTGAGTAATGAGATCACGTATCTGTTTTTGTTGCCTTCTGTATATGATATATATACAAGACAACATTTTCTTAAAATTTACCCTCAGAGGAAGTCACTCTTAGGCTTGACCAGTGTTATCAAACTGTGTTGGCAGCCTGGGGTTCCATCAGGTGGCTTAATGTTCTGCACTGGAGACCAGGTATGGAGGCTTGGCAGGAAGGCTCTGGACCCCCTTTTCATTTCTACTGTGCAAATCCATGCTCATTCATTTTATATATTTGAGTTCATTTAAGATTTCATTTGAAAAAATGTGGACTATTGCCAAACCAAAAAAAAAGGAAATCACTAACTACACAATTATGTATGAGATAAGGCAGTAGATTATCATCAGTGGTATGCTGACAATAATTTAAAAATGATAAATGGAAGCCAAGAATGCAGTTGGAAAGTAGTATAGGACTTACTCATCACAGGAATATGCCTGTATATCTCAGTAGTTCCTGAAGACGTTGCAGTATCAAAGCTTAGTAAAATAATTGACGTTTTAACATGAAAGGGTCTTATTATGTTTAGCATACAATATTCTATTTAAGGAAGCAGAAAAATGTGTTTTACATCAAAACATTCTGTTAAAATTATTGAAGAGTTTTTAATGCCTAAAAAGATCAGCATCTGGGCCAATTGTTTTTATGATTTGTAAATCAAAAAGGAGAAAATAATTTAACTAAACCTTTTGGAAAAAAAGGCTGAATTATAGTTGAATAATTTAAAAATTACATGACGATTATTTGTATATCAAAATGCTGAACTGCACTCAATGACAACTGACTGCAGAGGTGGAAAAGTATTCATTATCATAAAATGACAGCTTCTTATCCAGATGATTGATTTCTCTACCTATCACCTGAAATGTATTTTTAAGAAAATTCATGAAAAAGCACCAAGACTAGAATTTTTAAAAAGTAATAATAAGTGTATACTTATGTTGCATAATAAAATGCATACTGCCCCACAGGCAGCTATGGAGAAGAGGGCTCCTCAGTATCATAAATCCACATGAGCTCTACACTTCAGACCACTGATTTCTATGTTTGTAAAATAAGAAAACTACAACATTTTAAAAAACAGCTTAAGGTAAAAAATCAATGTTTAGGGAAGTAAACTGACATTAAACATGCAACCATCCAGTAAAATGAATTAGTTCCAATGATGGCTGACCATCTTTTACTGACTGTGAATATAAGTTAATTAATATGCAAGCTACTAGATGAAGTTCATGCACTTAATACAATATGCAATTTAAGTTATTAGAAAAAATTTAGGAATATAAATGAAATTGTTCCCAGATACATCTGCTAAAGTATGTTATTAAATACTACATGACCTAGTCCCATAAAAATTATAATATAAACAGCCAATTATCAATGATAATAAAAAATTAAAATAAATTAAACTTACACTTTTGTGATTGCATAAAGAGCTCCACATTATATTCCATGATGAAATGAGCCTGATCAAGTGGAGAAGGGCTCCCTCAAAGATCTTGATTGACAGAGCTCCATGATTGACAGCAATACTACTATCTACATGCTCCGTCTCTGAAAATGGAAACCCTATCTGTATCTTAAGGCCCACCTAAATAACTGAAGCCTTCACTCATATTATTGCTTCTTTCTAGAAAGTTCTAAGCAAGACTGAAGGTTTTTGCTTGGATGTTTTTGAACTTGAATATACTATAGAAACTGTGGAAAGCCCAGGGTAAACTCAAATCAAAGTAACTCACAGCACTCTTACTGATTGCTCCCAGCAGCAAAGTCCAACCACAATGGCTTCCTTCTAGAAAATTCTTTACCTCGGTTTGTCTGTGTAAAACTGTGCAGAATGGTGTCTAAGGGCCATTCCTGCTGAAAAACAGTGAACATACAGTGTATTAATTTCTTATTATATGTAAATTGAAAATGTCAAACATTTCAAGGAAAATCATAAAAAGAATGAGAATAAAAGTATAATTTAGTAAAATAATAAACACACAGTTTTTAAAAGAAAATTTTAAATAAAATGCCAAGAATATTCAATGATGGCTGGGAAATAAAAAAGGTAATCTTATGTTACCTGTAAATTTTTTACTTACTGGCATACACTGTTCCTTAGTACTACTGAATAATAGTGTACTCCTATATATATTAGCTGTTCTATTGATTAGTATTGTTTTAGTTATGAATAATAGAAACAAGACATGTATTTGAATTTTCTTGCTTAAACAAAAAGGATGAAGTTATAAAGACATAAAGATATTTTGCCAAACCCGGCAGAGAATACAAGCTCGGCCTTAGGAACAAATGGGAATCATCTTCAGTGTATCTGCTTCTCTGTCTGGAATACCTTCAATCTGCTTTTACCTTTTTAATGATGACTTAGTTAGGCCTGCATTTTCCCCTGCAAAATAGTTTGTGTTCTGGAATTTCCTACCTCCCCTGTACGTAGCTACCCTTCCTTCAGTGTGGCTGACTTTAGCTAATGGCTAAGAACAAATTACATTGACTCAACTACCTTTTTTAAAAATATTTATGTTGACCCTATCACAATTGTTAATTTAAAAAATCTTTTATATAAAATGAGTCTCTGGTCAATGGAATTTTAGTTGAAATAGAATTTTCTGTGTGCAATAGAAAGCCTCACATGTCAGCTTAGTTTAATAGATAAATTTATTTCTGTCTTTAAAAATATTGAAGGTCCAGTGCTAATATGGTAGTGTCACAGTCATCAGGGATCCAGCCTCCTATTTTACTATTCTGCCATTGTCAGCCTAGACTTACACTTCATGGCCCAACATTGCCTCTATTCTAGTCAACAAGAAGGAAGGGACAAAAATAGCCACACCAACCTCTAGCTAGGGAGGCTAGAAAATGAATCTTTTTCTGGGCAGTTGTGTTACAACTGAAAATCAAGATTTTTATTACTAAAGAAGGGTAGAATAGGTATTAGAGGTTAGTTAGCAGGCTTTGCCCTAATACTTATTTTAAATGTGAATGAAAATATAAATGAACATAAATCTTGGTGTCTCTTATGAGAAAACCCGATTACTTGAAAGAGTCTTTTTAAAATAACATTTAAACCAATTAAGCCAAGCAGTGTGGGTCACTCCTGTGATCCCAGCACTTTGAGAGGCTGAGGTGGGAGGATCACTTCAGCCCAGGAGTTCAAGACCAGCCTGGGCATTACAGTGAGAGAGGTCTCTGAAAAAAAAAAAAAAAAAAAAAATTAGCCAGTCTAGGTGCCAAAGACCTGTAGTCCCAGCTACTTGGGAGGCTGAGGTGTGAGGATCACTTGACCCCAGGAGCAGAGGTTGTGGTGAGCCACTACACTCTGGCCTTGGAAACACAGCAAGATCCCATCAAATAATTGATTGGTTGATTGATACCTAGCTAACTACCTAGCTAGATAGATGATAGCAAATTTTGAGGGAAAATCAGAATATTTTACAATTGACCAGAAAGGTTAGGTACATTACAATGCAAAAACACACAAAAAAACCCAGGCTTTCAAAGTTGAATAGTTTTTTTCTTCAAGGTCATTGCTCTACATTTATATTATGATATCTAAAAGACATGTTAATTTTCAGAACATAGAATTACTGGTGAGGAAGTTGAGAAACATGCCTTTTTTCTCTCCCCTTAGCACATATGGTGTCATTTCTAAAACATATTTGGATATGGGTGCACTGCATTACCTGGACTAGGGCAAGGGAAGAGAAATTCATAAGGCACAAAATTTAAGGAGGCACATTCTCTTAGGTTGGTACAAGTGTGAGCTCTGCATCTGCACCACCCTAAAAGTAAATGGCTCCTGAAATCTTGCACTCTGGGCATCCCCTTGACTCACACTAGTCCCAGCCATGGTACACAGATGGGGCAAATCTGACAGACAGATGTGCAGCAGCAGTAACTCACTTACAGGTCTTTGCAAACTGAAAGAACCAGTAATGCTAGCATCAAGAATACCCCTAAAAGTTTGCCTCTTGATTTTTCTCACTGTGTTCATTGAGAAAGATAAAAATGCTAATTTTTTATTTTTAATGCTGATAAGAATGCTTGCCTTTTAAAACAAAATTTGTAACCTATGAATTAGAAAGGTTGCTCTTTTATATCAGTATATCCTGGTAACTGAATATAAGTGTCTGTCACAGTTTTCTGAGAATTGAATTACCATTTTCCTTATGAAGACAAAAATGCCTCCACATGGGCAAACAACCTGAATAAAGTAAATAACTTATCTGTGTACTTTAACAAAAAGAATGACTCACAAATTTGGCTTATTTGCTAAATGCTTTATAAAGACTAAGCAGTAACAAATGGCAAGTGGAGTGCTATTGCTGTATATTGGCAGGACTACTTTAGGGTATATTACTGATGATAGCCACTGATTAGCTCACCTTTATGCATGAAAAAGGAAGGGGATTGTATCTGGAGTATTTGAATAGATTCACACAAACTATGACAGAAGGCTTCCAAACTCTGAGTACTGATAAACTTCACTTTAAGAAAAACGAACAAAAAATGCACAGTGGAGTTAGGACTGTGGTGAGGAAAGAGAGGCAACTATGGTGCAAAATTTAGGGAGCCACTAACTCCTGGAGTCATACAAGTACAAACTTAACACTTATACAGACCAAAGAATGTCTTCGTAAATGTTGGTAGTAGTTGCATCTTTTTTTTTTCTCTCTCTCTTTTGAAACAGAGTCTTGCTCTGTTGTCCAGGCTGGAGTGCAGTGGGGCAATCTCGGCTCACTGCAACCTCTGTCTCCCGGATTCAAGTGATCCTCCTGCCGCAACCTCCCAAGTATTTGGGACTACAGGCATGTGCCACCACACCCAGCTAATTTTTGTATTAGTAGAAATGGGGTTCCACCATGTTGGCCAGGCTAGTCTCAAACTCCTGACCTCAAGTGGTCCGCTGGCCTCAACCTCCCAAAGTGCTGGGATTACAGGTATGAGCCATTGCACTCAGCCATAGGTGCCTCATTCTTAAAAAGACATTCACTCTTAGTGTCATACTAAAAAGTATCATCCTCAATATGAGTGCCTCTTTAAATTTTACACAAAAAATTGGTCAGAAATAGGGAACCATCAGAGCAAATGATCTTCTGTGAAACAGACTTACCACAGAAACGAATAGAAACAATAAAAGCCAGAAGACCATTCAGTGATGTTTTCCATTTGATATGCCCAGTGAAAGTATCTTTCAACTATGAGGAAAAAAATAAAGGTTTTCCAGACAACTAAGTTTGTCACCAGCAGACCCTTGCTAAAGGAAATTCCAAAACACAGAATTTAGGCAGAAGGGAAATAATCATTGTAAGGTCAGGAATTTAAGAAAGATCATGCAATAACATGTATATGGATAAATCTAAGCAAACATTGACAATATAAAACTATTAATATATTGTGATGGGATGAAATAAAAGAGTCAAAATATATGACAACAATACTATATAAACTGGGAGAGGGGATAATTATAACAATGTATTTTAAGGCCTTTGAATTACAGGTTGAGCATCACTCATCTGAAAATCTAAAATTTTAAATGCTCCAAAATTTAAAATTTTTTATGTGCTAGCATACTGTCACAAGTTGAAAAGTCTACACCTGACCTCATGTGATGGGTTGCAGTTAAAACATAGGCACATAATACTCAGTTTGTTCATTGTCCCCAAGGGAGTTACTCTGTAGTATACAGTAACCTTTTAATCAAAACAGAGTCATAGGTGGAGAATGAAAGCCCACCATTGTTTGTCATTGCTGTTGTTTAACAACTGATACAGGTTTTCTGGTGATACAACTGTGCTGCTTAGTTACCTTGATCACATTTTTTTCCACTGTATTAACGGTCTGTCATATTTTTTACTGTTAAGTCCTTATGCGTGAATAAGTGTAAGAAAATGATTGCTTATCATTAGCATATAAATTCAGAGTCAGGAATGATAGTGATACCAAACAACCAGACTGTCCACATGGGTGGCTGGGATAATGAGATCTTTGCCTTCTGATGGTTCAAGGTATACAAACTTTACACAAGGTTTAAATTTTATACAAAGTATAAAATTGTTTCAATATTTTACAAAAATCCTTCAGACTATGTGTATAAGGTATATACAACACATAAATGAATTTCATGTTTGGACTTGGGTTCCATTCCCAAGATATCTTATCATGTATGTACAAATATTCTAAATTTTTTTTTTAAAAACCAAATCCAAAACATTTCTGGTCCCAAGCATTTCAGATAGGAATAGTCAACCCGTATTGAGAAGTAGGATAAAGATATTGACTGCTCTTTAGACACTGATTAGGTACATAGATTTGTTGTAATTTTTAGGGCAGCCACTAAAAGAAGAGAAACATAGTATATAACTTCCAAACTAGAAGAGAGAATAAGGAATAGATATTTTTAATAGTAGTTTAATAAAAGACTGAAAAAGGAGAGAAATAAATATGGAGTAGCTGAAACAAATGGAAAACAGGAAATAATTTGGTAGGTTTAAACTCAGATTATTAATAACTACATTAAATCTAAATGGGCTAAATGCTACAGTTAAAAGACAAAGAACGTTGGTCTGGATTTTTTTTTAAAAAATTCAACTGTGCACACCTAAAACAAAGATATATGAAAGGTTGAAATCAAAAGATCCAAAAAGATTTACCATGAAAATAATAACGAAAAGGAAACCAGTGTATATAATATAGATTTAAGGCTAAAACATTACTAGATGTGAAGCTGATCATTTCATTATGATATTCTTTCTGTGTAACTCTTCTTAATTGCCTTTTTAGATTCTAGGTGGGGTTTTTTTGGTTTTTAGTTTTTTGCAAAAACCATTCGCATGTAACTTTTTGTGGTAAATCTTCACAAGGAAGCAAACAGAAAAGGTTCATCTAATTGATTAGCATAAACAGGTTTTCTTTTTAATTTTAATTGAAAAGCAATTTATTCTTTAATATATTCACAGCTTCAGTTATTAAGTAGAGATTGTCATTTGGCCTGAATGAAATTACTGAGTAATAACTTGCAAAAGTGAGTCTTCTATTTACAAGAATAGGATTTGGAAAACCTCTGTGCAATAGTAAACTTTGCTAGTATATTTAAGGGTTCTACAGTGCATTAACTACTAGACTCAAGCTTGAGGAAACACAGATACCATGGTCTCATTAGTCATTTACAATATAAGGAAAATAAAAAAGTGAAGGCTAAATATTTACTCTAAAATTACATCATTGAGAAAGTATAATTCATTGAACAAAAATGACTTACACAGGCTTTTTTGAAAAATGGGAAGTTATCTTACTTAAAAATGGGGGAAATGGCCAAGCATGGTGGCTCACATCTTTAATCCTAGCTCTTTGGGAGGCTAAAGCAATGAGGGACACAGGATTGCTTACCCCAGCTACTTGGGAGGCTGAAGTGGGAGGATCACTTGAGATCAGGAGATTGAGGCTGCAGTCAGCTGTAATCACACTACTGCATTGTAGCCTGGGAGTGAGATCCTGTCTTAAAAAAAAAAAAAGGAGAGGGATTGTTTGTGTGTGTGTGTGTGTCTGTGTGTGTGTGTGTGTTTTAATGTATGCTTTCTCTGAATTTTATCTAGAATTTTGTCTATCAAGATTTGAGAAATTATAGCAAAATATATTGGTGACATTGATGGCAAATGATGTTGTCAGTTTGCTTATATTTATATTCATATTTTGCTGTCAAACTATGCATTAAAATATCTTCTTGGAGAGTATATCTTCTGTATTAAATTTTTTTTTTATTATGAAGTGGTAGCAAGTTGTTCTTAGTAGTTGTTTGAGTTTATATGGTAAGTAGCCAAGTGATTTCTTTAAAAGTCTTATATTCAGTTTTGCCTTATACTGAAAAGCTCATTTAAAGCCAACAACACTGTATTTTATAGAAAATATTTATTTTCCTTATTAAGCCCTAGGAATAACAGTGGCTTTTTCCTTGATTGCTTGAAACTAGTTGAGCTTGGTTCATCAAGTTGGCAGGTGTCTTTTTTAACTTGGACATGAGCATGTGTGAGTAAGTGTTCCCATATTTTAGTCATGATGAGTTATGAGCCTATTAAAAATAATTATCTTCACCTCATAAATCTTAAGTTTATTTTAGTTCTTACTTTAATCTTCCTATTAATGTCTGCTAGTTTGGGTCAGATATAAATGAATAGCAACAAATTATAGATTTGAGCTATATTTAGCATAGAGAAAAAGGCCAGTGGCATAATATATTATAGCTGTAGTTCATAATCAGTGTCTGTTCAAAAGAGTTGCAGGCACAACTCACCCATCTATTTTGCTGTTTATTGGAATTAGGAACTTTTAAAAAAGTTGAATACAATAATTTAGCTTCATTTGATAGAATTGGATAATTTTAAAAGTTGGAGATGCTCTTTTATAGAGGAAACCAAAAAAAGGGGGGCTGCATTTGCCAAAATCTAATGATGATAATAGGGTTAGAATAGATCCCCTGAGTTAATTCTTGCTTGTGAATATGAACATTTAACACTTAGTTAAAAAAAAGAAAGAAAAGCAGCCAGGCACAGTGGCTCATACCTATAATCCTAGCACTTTCAAACGCTGAGGTAGATGAATCATTTGAGTCCGGGAGTTCAAGACCGGCTTGGACAACATGGCAAAACTCCACTCTCTACAAAAAATAATGAAAATTGGCAGGGTGTGGTGGTATATTCTTGATGTCCTGGCTGCTTGGGAGGCTGAGGTGGGAAGATTTCTTGAGCCCAGGAGGTTGAGGCTGCAGTGAGCCATGATCGCGCCACTGCACTCCAACCTGTGTGACAGAGTGAGACCCTGTCTCAAAAAAAAAAGATAAAAAGAAAACAAAAAGAAAATTCAGCAGTATACTACTAAGAATCAAGAGCATTATTTAAATTATTATACTTTTTAGCAAATATGGTAATAATACTTATAACACACAACTTCCAGATTGGAAGCCTACATGATAAATCAAGTATTTCTGAGACAATGTAGGCATGTTAGTTACATGTTCTACAAGAGCATTTTTTAAGTCATGTTCAAGGGTGTGCTTTGCCATTGGCTTCTCCATTTGTTGAATTCAGGATGACCTATGCATGAATAAATATGATTAAGGCATGAATTTTTCAACAATGAAAAAGAGCAACAGATGTAGCTGACTTTGAACGTGGGAGGATTGTTGATGCACTAGTGCCTAAGGGGAGTATCTGTGAGGGGAGGAAAAAGGAAAGAAAAAAAATAACTTTCCAAAATGTCAAAACCTAGAAGAGGAAGAGTAAAAATAGTCCAGAATACCTCTGTAGATCTTTACTAATTGTGATGAAATTACCTTGCGGTTTGAAAATCAAGTATTCTTTAAAGTGTTTAACATTTTTCTTTCTGTATTACAAAGATGTTGCTTTAAAAAAAACGTATACATGCATTTTCAAAAATTTGGATGGCTAAAGGGATATCAAGAAAATCACAATTACTAGGAAATGATTTTTTGAAGGCTGCTACTTTCTGTCATCTTATTCTATTTTGGGCTGTGATAGTTAAAATTGTGAATATTGCATAAAAATTATTCTGTTAGGTTATAAATAGAAAGTAACAAGTGGCATTACTCCAAAATAATTATGTGTGTGGTGAGACCGTAGTTAATTTCTGACTGGTATATATGAAATATTTTTAATTAGTTATTGCATGTATATCACGTCATTATATTTTGCTTTGTTTCATGTAAAAATAGAGTTGATTTATTTTAAAGGAATATTAGCTTGTCAAATAGATTCTCCTTTCAGATGATTTAATTTACAACCATATCTTATCTTTGGTTTCTATTCCATGCTTAATGTGCATTCTGGAAGAACTGGCTTTTTTGACATTAGTGTATTCTGGTTCTTGCTGGTATTAGTCCCTAAGTGAGCTCTTGTAGTTTGTGTTAATCAATAATCTTTGAGCTATAAAAAGAACCAAAGTGTACAAAGAAGCATTGAAAACAAAAGGATAATTTTATATTTCAACTATTAATAACAAAGTTCTTTAGAGGGCTTAGTGGGGCAAATTTATGAGGAAAAATAAAGAATGAAATTGTTATGTCTATTCACTTTATTAAAGTTACATGCTAAGTCTTAAAGAAACATTCTAGGTATGAAACATTTAAACTCCTCCAACTCAGTGTAGCATTTTTACGATAAATTTCTATCAGTGTGAATCTATATCATAGTTAACTCCCATAATGCCTATAGTTCTTTTTTTAAAATATGTAAAGGAATGAATGCATTCAAGGAGATTGTAATAAAGGTTTTAATAAGTGATTAAAAATAAATAATGAAAAATTTGGGATAAGGAAAAAAAAAACCTGAACATATTGAGTCAGGCCACGTGCAGTGGCTCACACCTGCAATCCCAGCACTTTGGAAGGCCGAGGTGGGAGAATCTCTTGTGCCCAGGATTTTGAGACCAGCTTGGGCAACATAGTTAGGCCCTGTCTCTACAAATTTTAAAAAAATTATCTAAGTGGGGTAGCTCACTTTTGTAGTTCCAGCTACTTGGGAGGCTAAGGCCAGAGGATTGCTTGAGCCCAGGACCATATAGTGACCATATTTGCACCACTGTACTCCAGCCTGGGTGACAGAGACCCCATCTTAAAAAGAAGAATAAGAAGAAACATACTGAGTGAAAAGGTCTGCTCCCCCAAAGGAGAAAATTTTCATCCATAATTTCTTCATCTAATACAAAATTTTTAAATAGGTCCTCAGCTCCTTCTATGATTTTGTAGTGATCATTTAAAACCTGAGTACATATCTTACTTCCACCACCACCACCACCACCAGCAACTCTAAGAAATAATTACTTACCTTTCTATGTTTTGGTTTATTTTTGCTCTTTGGACTACAAGCAATATAAAGGCTTGTAGGGGAAATAATACATTTATAGCAATCAAATAACCATGATATAGGGAGTAAATTACCATAAGAAACTGTGGTGTATGGAAAGTGGTGTGGAATTTGAAAGAAAGGAAAAGATTCATGAAGTAAGTGACATTTGAGCCTGTATCTTAACTGGTTTGTAGAATCGAGACAAAGAAATAGTGAGGAACATCTTGAGCAGGTGAAATATTCTGAGCACTTCTTCACATGAACCCTGTGCAGTGGTCCTTCTCAAATATTTACAGTTCCCTTTGCATGCCTTCTCTTCCATTCCTTTATGGCTACATCTATAGGCCTTTTGTCTAGAATAGCCCTCATCATAGTTTACAGTGCATCTACTCCTACACATCTCTGTCATAGAGAGGAGGAAACAGACACAAAAGATTTAGGTAGTTTGCCCAAAGTCATCCCATGAGTTAAGTGTCAGCCAGGACTGGAACTTGAGCCCATGTGCTTCACCCCTCAGCCCCATGGGCTGCCCAGTGGTGGCAGAACTCCTGAGGATTGGCAAGGTCCTCTGGGGAATAAGGACCTGACTGTGGAACAGGAGCCCTGCCAGATGTGGGGGTACCTCTGGAGGACTGGGGGAGTGGCTGACCTAACTCGAGTTAGATCTCACTTGAGATCTAACTCAAGTGACTCTTTTCTTGTGAGGACCCCTCCCGGACTGCCAAAGCAGAGACTATTATTCTATCCTTTTTTTTTTTTTTTTGAGACGGAGTCTTGCCCTGTCGCCCTAAATTCATGCTAAATATTCCTAAAGTCTTATTATGTGCTAGGAAATGTGGATAGAGTAGTAAACAAGACCAAGTCCTGCCCTTGGGGAGTTTATATTCTAGAGAGTTAGAAAGATTACAAGAAGTAAACAAAGAATATAATTTCAGATTTGATAAGCAAAATAAGAGGCATCAGATTTGATAAGAAAGGAAGATAAGAGTGCCAGAAAGATGGTATTTTAAGTCATCACCAGATTTCTTTCTTTTTTTTTTATTTTATTTTATTTTATTTTTTTAAAGCTGGGATTTCACCATGATGGCCAGGCTGGTTTTGAACTCCTGACCTCAGGTGATCGACCCACCTCAGCCTCCCAAAAGTGCTGGATTACAGGCGTGAGCCACCACGCCCGGCCACCAGATTTCTTTCTATGAAGGTGATGTTTAAGAGTTTTCTAAATGGTGTCAAGGAACGAGCTGAATAAAGAAATGGGGCAAGAGCTTCTCTAACAGAAAAAACAGCAAGTGTAAAGTTCTTGTGATGTAAATTTATATTGGGGGTCATAGAAAGCCTCTCAATGGAAGTGACATTTATGCTAAGATCTAAAAGATAAGAATGATTAGCCAATAGGACAGGAAAGGAGGGAGAAGGGGTACTTTATGCTCAGAGGACAGCCATGGTTACCATATTAGAGGAATTTAGCACATTAGAGGAGCAAGTGGGCAAGTGTGGCTACAGCAGCATGAGCAAAAGGAATGAATAGTGCAGGATGAACTGAGAACTAGACAGGAACTAGACTATGCAGGGCCTTTGAAGGCCATGTTATCCCAAGGATGCTGACATCCATTAAAGAATTTTAAGCAGGGAAATGATATAATCAGGACATGCTTAAAAAGATCACTCTCAACTGGGCACAGTGGCTCCATCTGTAATCCCAGCACTTTGGGAGGCCGAGGCTGGTGGATCACTTGAGTCTAGGAGTTTGAAACCGTCCTGGCCAACATGGCAAAACCCTGTCTCTACAAATATACAAAATTAGCTGGGAGTGGTGATGCACACATGTAATCCCAACTATTCGGGAGGCTGAGGCATGTGAATCGCTTGAACCAGGGAGGCAGAGGTTGAAGTGAGCCGAGATCAAGCCACTGCACTCTAGCCTGGATGACAGTGCAAGACTCCATCTGGAAAAAAAAAAAAGATCATTGTCACTTTTGTAAAAATAGTAGAAGGGAGCAGGAGTAAAGAGGAGAATAGAAACAAATCATCTGGGCAAAAGATGATGGTGCTTTAGATTACAGTGGTGATAGTGGAGATGGAGAGAAGTAGATAAATACAAGATACATTAATTCACAGCTGGGCGAGGTGGCTCGCGCCTGTAATCCCAGCACTTTGGGAGGCCAAGGTGGGTGGATCACAAGGTCAAGAGATCAAGACCATCGTGGCCACATGGTGAAACCCTGTCTCTACTAAAAATATAAAAATTAGCTGGGCGTGGTGATGCGCACCTGTAGTCCCAGCTACCCGGGGAGGCTGAGGCAGAAGAATCGCTTGAACTGGGGAGATGGAGGTTGCAGTGAGCCGAGATTTTGCCACTGCACTGCAGCCTGGCGATAGAGCAAGACTCCGTCTCAAAAATAAATAAATTAATAAATAAATTAATTAAAAAGATATATTAATTCGCAAGACATACTTTTGATGTTGTATATTTAAAAAAAGCTTTGTCTCAGAATTTCAAAGATTTCCTCCTACGTTTTCATTGGATTATTTATAATCTTAGCTTTCACATTTAGGTCTGTGATCTACTTGGAGTTAAATTTTTTTATGTTGTTCAAGGTTAGATTGAAGTTATTTTGTCTTTATTGTTGTTCTTTTTCCTTTTTTTTTTTTAAGCATATTTATACCCAGTCATTATGGCACCACATGTTGAACAGACTGTCCTTTCTCTTCTAAATTGCCCTTTTCACTTTAGTTGAAAGGTGTGTGTGTCGATCTATTTTCAGACTCTGTTTGTTCTAGTGATCTGTTTGTCTATCTTTACACAGTATCACATTATCTTCATTACTGTTGCTTTATCATAAGTCTTAAAGTCATAAAGTATAAGATTGTCAACTTGCTATTTTTCAAAGTTGTCTTGGCTATTCTAGATCCTTTGCATTTCCATATGAATTTTAGCATCAGCTTCTCAATTTCTAACTGATCTGCATTGAATGTATAGTATACAAGTATTGCACACCTTTTATCCAGCTTATTCCCAAGTATTTCATATTTTTGCAAATGGTAATATTAAAATTAAACTTTTAATTTTGAATTAGTTCTAGATTCACATATATTTTAAGAAATAATACAAAGAGATCCCATGTGTACTTTATCCGGTTTTTCCCAATAGAAACATCTTCCCAAACTGTAGTACAATATCACAACTAGGATATTGACATCAATACAGTCAAGATACAAAACATTTCTTTCACCACAAGGATACCTGGAGTTGCCCATTTACAGCCAAAACCACTAATCCACTTCTATAATTTTGTCATTTCAAGAATGTAATATAAATGGGACCATACAGTATTATTTCAGGAACTTATATTTCAAGAATGTAATGTTAATTGAATTATATAACCTTTTGGAACTGACTTTTTTCACTCAGCATAATTATATGGAGATTCATCTTGGTTTTGCATGTATCAATAGTTCATACCTTTTTATTACTAAGTAGTATTTTATGATATGGTTATACTACAGTTTGTTTAACCACTTACCTGTTGAAGGACATCTGATTGTTTCCTGTTTTAGGCTCCTAAGGATAAAATAATGCAAACATTTGTGTATCGATTTTTGCGTGATTAAAAGTTTTCTTTTCTCTGGCATTGAATGCCAGGGAACATGGGGTTGTATAGTTAGTTGCCTGTTTAGTCTTCTAAGAAACTGCTAAGTGACTATGACTTTTTTACATTCCCACCAGCAATATATGATTGATTCAGATTCTCTACATCCTCCCCAGCATTTAGTGTTGTCATTATTTTTTATTTTAGCTATTCTGATAGGTGTGTGGTGATATCTCACTGTTGCTTAGCGTGTATTTCCCCGAAAGGCTAATGATTTTGAACTCTCTCTTAATCATCTTAGGCTGCTATGACGTAATAGCATAAACTGGTTGACTTAAACAGCAGTCACAGTTTTGGAGACTGGAAAGTCCAAGCCACCAGCAGGTTTGGTGTCTGGTGAGGGTCTGCTTCATGGTTTAGAGATGGCAGTCTCCTCACTGTGTTCTCATCTGCTTGAGAAAGGAAGCCAGCATTCTTTGGACTCTTATAAGAACACTAATCCATTTATAAAGAGTCTAGCCTCATGACCTCATCTAAGCCTAATTACTTTCCAAAGACTATCTCCTAGTACCTTCTTGTTAAGGGTTAGGGTTTCAACTTAGGAATTTTGGGGGGACACAAGCATCCAGTTCATACCAAATATCTTTTCTTGAGAATATTTGATATCTGTCTATCCTCTTTGGTGGAATGTCTGTCAGTGCCTTTTGCCCATTTTCTAATTAAATTATTTGCTACTGCATTATTATTGATTTCCTTATGGTTGTTGATTAAAGTTAACTTTAATCTCTCTAGTAGTGATTCCTGATGAAATTTATCTTGTCCTGGAGGAGGAACATTTGGCAATATCTATAGATGCCTTCAGTTGTCACATGAGAGGGAGTGGATTGTTACTGTCATCTAGTAGAAGAAATTGTGTAGACTGGGTTCATTTATTCCTTAAATGTTTGGGAGAATTAACCAATGAAGCCATGTGGACCTGGAGTTTTCTTTGGGGTAAAGTTTTCAGCTACAAGTTAAATTTCTATAATAGAATAGAGATATTTAGGTAATTTGTGTGTGTGTGAAAGAGCTTTGGTAGTTTTTATCTTCCAAGGAACTTGTCCATTTCATCTCAGTTGTCAAATTAACTGGCATAAAGTTGTTCATAATTTTCTTTCATTTAAATCTTGTTGATATCTGTAGAATCTGCAGTGATATTACCTCTCTCATTTCTGATATTAGTAATTTGTGTTTTCACTTTCTTTTTTACCCCTAATCAGTCTGGCTAGAGGTTTATCCACTTTACTCATCTTTTCAAGCCCTAGCTGTTCGTTTCATTGACTTTTTTTTCTGTATTGTTTTCTATTTCATTGACTTTTACTCTGATCTTTATTACTTCCTTCTTAGTTTCTTAAGGTGGAGGGTGAGGTAATTGATTTAAAGACTTTTATTCTTTTTTAATTTAAGTGTTCAGTACTATATATATCCTGATAAGACTTACTTTAGCTGCATACGTTTTAATATGTTGTGTTTTTATCTACATTCAGGTCAAAATACTTTCTAATTTCTTTTATTTGTTTTGAGTCGTGGGTTATTTAGAAGTATCATTTAGTCCCAAGTACTTGTGAGTTTTCAAAATATCTTTCTCTTCTTGATTTATAGTTTAATTCCATTGTGATTAAGTTAGAAATTAATCACAAATGTTAGAAAATTTATTTCATTATTTAAATTCTTTTTCATTTGATTTATGGCCCAGAATATGATTGTCCTGGTAATGTTTCATGTGCATTTGAAAAAAATCTGTATTATTCCCCAGTCAGGTTTGTTTTGCTTCACCTCATATATCACTGATATATACCAGTGCCTAGAACCAGTGCTTGGCACTTAATAATGTCTTAATACATTTTTGTTGAATGCATACATGTATATGCTAAATCAAATATTTAACTCAAAAGAGTTGAACTCAGTGCTTTGGGCCTAGATCAGAGGAAATCATGTGTGAATAAATTCTTTAAAATTTTTTTCCCGTAGATTTAGGAGTGCAAGTACCATTTTGTTACGTGAATATATTGCGTAGTGGGAAGTCTGGGCTTTTAGTGTAATCAGTAAATTCTTGTAAACAGAGCTTTTTTTTTTTTTTTTTTCTTGAGACAAGGTCTCACTCTGTCACCCAGGCTGGAGTGCAGTGGCACAATTTCGGCTTGCTGCAACCTCCACCTCCTAGGCTCTCAAAGGATCCTCCCACCTCAGCCTCCTGAGTAGCTGGGATTACAGGTGCATGACACCATGTCTGGCTATTTTTGTATTTTTAGTAGAGATGGGGTTTCGCCATGTCACCCAGGCTGGTCTTGAATGCCTGGACTGAAGTGGTCTACCTGCCTCAGCCTCCCAAAGTGCTGGGATTTGAGTGTGAACCACCACACTCGGCTGAGCAGAGTCTTTATGAAAAAACTGTCGGAGTATGCTGAAAGACTTAAGACCAGAAAGTGAGCAGAAGTTATATACCAAAGCAGAATTGCCTCTGTGGGTTCTAAAAGGAAAATATGTTTGGAATCAGAAGGTGGAAATATCACCTAGCAAAAATGAACTGTGACCTGGTTGCCCACTGCATCAGAATGACCTGGGGTACACTTTTTACCTTCTGAATCACAGTTTTCAAGGATAGAATCTCAGAATGTGTTTTTTATTTTTGTTTGTTTATTTATTTTGAGACAGAGTCTCGCTCTGTCTTCCAGGCTAGAGTACAGTGGCATAATCCTGGCTCACTGCAAGCTCTGCCTCCCAGGTTCACGTGATTCTCCTGCCTCAGCCTCCTGTGTAGCTGGGACTAACAGGCACACACCACCATTCCTGGCTAATTTTTTTGTATTTTAGTAGAGATGGGGTTTCACCATATTGGCCAGGTCTTGAACTCTGACCTCAGGTGATCCACCTGCCTTGGCCTCCCAAAGTGCTAGGATTACAGGTATGAACCACTGCAGCCAGCCAGAATGTGTTTTTAATCCACGTACCATCTGAGTATCCCCCTACTCTAGGTGATTCTGATGGCCTACATATTTGGAATGTACTAATTATTTGGAAAGTACTAATTATTTGGAAAGTGACTGCTTGTTTATTGGAAGAGGAATGAAATTGTAGGTACTTGAAGAAACTAATACCTTAAACCAAGGCAAGTTAATGAATAATATGTTATTGTAGACTTGTAACTCAGTTTATATAGTTTGTACCATACTACAGTAAAAGTAATTAATGTACTTCAGTTTTAATCCCACTGAGTTTGACTTTAAAGAATCATCTCTCAAAAATACCGTTGGAAAGTTGTTGGATAAAGCTTCTATGGAAATCTGGTTTAAAGGGAAAAATCAGTTTTAAATTGAGGTTTTATGACTTAAACCATCATATTAAATTTTTCAATAAAATATTTAACCACTTACTAAGTTCTTCCTTTCTGGCAGGTATTGTAAACTCCATGAAAAAGTGACTTATTTTGCCTACCATTATATTGCCAATCCTGACATGTAATGGATGTTCAGTAAATTTTTGTCCAATGAAAAAATCCACTAGATTGTTGCTTGTGGCGGCTTTGGTAAAATTAGAGTAGCTGAGGGGTTTTGCCCAACTTTACCTTAAATTTCCTTATGGCTCAAGTCATTGGACCACTTTGGTTTAATCTCATTTTCTTCACCCTTAAAAAGCATTCCAGGTTTTTAGATATAAGCTAAAATAGCTGCAAGGTCCTCTTCTAACATTTTAATGGGAAATATAAACTTTAGATGAGTTAAAACAGATTCTCAGTGGTGTGTATTACCTTGTACTTAACAGGTGTTCGGTACCCTTTAATTGAATAAATGAACCTTAATCCAGCTTTTCTGTTTGTTTTACAAGTGTTTAAATCAAACCCCAGAGAAAATGTGTCATTAGGCTAATAATGCTTTTTAAACTGCAGGACCTCCTGAACTAGAATTCAGGTAACCAGCTTTAGTACAGTGTTCTTTCCAGTTAAAATTTCAGTTCTGAGTCAGCTGCAGAGATAATAATTTTTCTGGGTCCTGATTTGTATTTAAAATACTTGATAACCTGACTTTGTACGACAAAATGAGTTGCATATTCTGCCTGAAATCAAACTCCAAGACCACAGATGATACCTGTTAACTAGAGCAACTTATTTAAGGTCTCTGTCCCTCCGTGTGCTCATCTATAAAATAGGAATAATAATAGTGCTTATCTTATAGGACTGTAGTGAGGATTAAACACATTCATATATGTAAAGTACTTGGAAAAGTTCTCTAAGTGCCATGTGCTACTGCTATTATTACTGTTCTTGTTGTTGTTGTTTTAGATTCTGACCAAAATAAGGCATTAGACTATTTTCTTGGTTATTTTTCAACTTTCCTGTACTCCTTAGCAACTTTTATTTTATTTTATATTTTTAGACTGCGTCTCACTCTGTCACCAAGGCTGAAGTGCAGTGACACAATTTCGGCTCACTGCAACCTCCTCCTCCCAGGTTCAAGTGATTCTCTTGCCTCAGCTTCCCGAGTAGCTGGTATTACAGGCACTCACCACCACGCCCAGCTAATTTTTGTATTTTATGTAGAGACGGGGTTTCGCCATGTTGCCCAGGCTGGTCTCGAACTCCTGACCTCAGGTGATCTGCCCGCCATGGCCTCCCAAAGTGCTGGGATTACAGATGTGAGCCACCGCACCTGGCATAGCAACTTTTAAATCCTTATGGTGGGCTGTGGAGAGTTAGTAGGATTGGAAAAGAAGAAAACTTTATGATTTTGCCATTGATAGATTTGTCTGTGTAATGTATTGGTAAAGAGAAGTAACATTCTCCCAAAATTTACGAAGATTTTTCAATGAGAATACTTTAAAAGAATCTCCTAAAATTTTATATGTGAAATATATATAAATGTATTTTTTTGGAGAAGGATATTAGGGTTGCCGGGCGTGGTGGCTCACGCCTGTAATCCAAGCACTTTGGAGGCCTAGGCGGGCGGATCACCTTAGGTCGGGAGTTCAAGACCAGCCTGACCAACATGGTGAAACCCCATCTTTAAAAAAAAAAAGAAAGAAAGATATGAGGGTTTTAAAAATTGTTTTATTCTACATGGCCCCTAGACTCTTTAATAGTGTATTGTTGAGATGGAAGCTGCAAATGGTTGAAAGCTACTAGATAGATTATGTATGTTAAAGGAGTTGGAGGACCAAAAAAACCATCTCTACTTTATGAGTAATATGATATTACATTAGCTTTTCAAGATAGTCTTCAGAGAGTCACATTAAATCGTATGTTGTTGTGATTTTTTTCTTATGATTTTCAATAGAAGTTTTCAGTCATATAAAAAGATAAGGGAATTATGTAAAACTAATGCTTGTAGCTCACACCTGTAATCCCAGCACTTTGGGAGAGTGAGGCAGGTGGATCACTTGAGGTAAGGAGTTTGAGACCAGTATGGCCAACATGGTGAGACCCCCTCTCTACTAAAAAATACAAAAGTTGGCTGGGCATGGTGGTGTATACCTATAGTCCCAGCTTCTTGGGAGGCTTAGGCAGAATTGCTTGAATTTGATAGTTGGAAGGTGCAGTGAGCCAAAATTGTGCTGTTGCACTCCAGCCTGGGCAACAGAGTAAGACTCTGTCTCAAAAAAAATTTTTTTAATTAAAAAATAAAAATAAAAATAATACTTGTATGCCCATCTTCAAATTGATATAAAACAAGTATAGTTGAATCTTCCTGTGTATCTACAGTTAAATGTTAAAGTCTATTTAAATATAATTTCATTTTAAATTTGAAATGCTGATATGTTCTGAATTTATTATTCATCTGTTTTTTGAACAGTTTTCACTGATTGATACCTCTCAGGAAAAATAAAGACTTTGGAATCTCACAAAAACCAAGCTTATGTATTCCATGGCATATTCTACTTCCTATTTCTGCCTCCAACTAGCAGTAAGAATAGGGTATACATGTGATACCTGGTGGGAGTAGTATTCCACCTGTGTTTATGATTGGTAGTAAAAATTAACCCACTTCTTTTCTATCAGTAAGAGATGCCAAGTGTGGATAATCACAAAGCCTCAAGCTGTACACACACTGATGAGAAAGGAAGAGTGGCTGGATGCTGTCCTACTTCAAATGGCAAACGATGTCTGCATTCTCCCCTCTGGAAACTCACCAGCTGTATTTCCATATTGACACTTTTCCCCTAATCACACCTTCCCATTTATTTTTGGCTACATGTATTATGATAAGGATGACAGAAAACATTTATGTTTTAAGATTACTTTTTAAAAACATTTATGTTTTAAGATCACTTTTTTTAAGACAAATAACCAGATAATCAGTATATTCAATTATAACATTAAGAGATTAGCCAAATGATCTTTTAAAGGCCCTTCCCACTAGTGGATCTATGAAAATGATAAAGCATTATATTTCATATTGAAGTTTTGCTGATTTTTCACTGAAAACAATAAAAATATTTGGAGTTATTTAGGAGTTTTAAAAGTATAAATTAGAGACCACAGAAAGGGACTGCTGCTTAATGTTTTACATCCCCCAAAATGTGGTTAACACCCCACTCAGGGCATGCTTAGCTTGGTTGGTAATTACAATTGAGCTGTAAAATATTTTGACAGTTTCCAACTGTTGTGTACTTGTTAGTCATTTGGTGGCAAATGCAATTTGGTGAGGTTTTTGGTGATGTTTAATTAAGAATCTTTCAATTAAGTAGTATGTCACAGTAAGCATTGATACAAAGTTTTACAGCTATGAGCTACTTTTACATTTTATCCAAGGCGGAAAAATGTATTTTTAAAAAAACACTTTTATATGTAGAAGGTTTTAAAGTAGAAACATTAAAAGTGGAGGCTTTTATGCCTCTACTTTTCATTACAACCTTCTACTTGTCATGTAGTAGAGCGGAACTACTTAATACTTTAATTTGTAACCTGAACATTGTATATGATTTTCCTAGGTAAATGAATTCAATGGCAAATCAATCAAATTGCTCATGATAATTACAGAACTAGAAAAGAGGGCTGGGATAGATTTTGTTACATGTTTTTATCCTTTGTTTATAACACCAAAACTAATAATGAGGTAATTTGGGTGATATGACAATTCCTAGAAACAAAGTGTCAAACCTTTTCAATCAGGCAGGTTGCCTGTTTAGATAGAGTAGTGTAACTACAGTATTTGAAAAAAAAATCTCTGTTAAGCATACAGCTATTAGATAAATCATTATTTCTGAAATTATAGAGCTAAATGGGAGTGGGAAGAATTTATGTCCTTGTCAGTATATCCAAGAGTAAAACAGTTAAAAACTCATCCTCATTCACTTGAAAAACTATTATTTAGAAGTTGCAACTGTTTCTAGGGAAATCTTCAAATATCTTATTCTCTTTTGTTTATGTGAATTTTGATTATGACACCACCAATATATGTGAAGATTCTTAGATGGACACAAACAAAAATTCTGTGAAGGCAGTTCATTAGTTCTTTAATATTTCTAATTTTTTTCTATAGGTTTTACTAGCATAAAAGCAGACAAATAGACCAGTGAAATAGAATAGAAAACCCAGATATTAATTCACATATCTTCAGCAAACTGATTTGTGACAAAGATGCCAAGGACCCTCATTGGGGCAAGATAATCTCTTCAATAAATGGTGCTGGGAAAACTGGATATTCATATGTGGAAGAATGGAACTAGACTGCCGCCTCTGAAAATGAAACAAAGACTTAAATGTAAGACCTGAAGCGTTGAAACTATTAGTAGAAGACATGGTGGAAACACTTCAGGACATTGATAGGAAAAGATTTTATGAATAAGACCTCAAAAGCATAGGCAGCAAAAGCAAGAATAAACAAATGGGATTACGTCAAACCAAAAAGCTTCTGCACAGCAAAGAAAACAGCAGAGTGAAAAGACAACCTACAGAATGGAAGAAAATATTTACAAACTACTCATTTGATAGGGGATTAATATCCAGAATATAAAAGAAAAGGAAACATCCCAATAGTCAAAAAACAATTAAACTCAAATATGGGCAAATGACCTGAACAGATATTTCTCAGTCGAAGACATACAAATGATCAACAAATATATATTTTTTAATGTTCAACATTACTAATCATGAGGGAAATGCAAATCAAAATCACATTGAGATATCATCTCTTTCCAGTTAAGATGGCTATTATCAAAAAGACAAAAAATAAATAAATAAATACATAAATAAATAACAAATGTTGGAGAAGATGCCGAGAAAAGGAAACTCTTAAATACTGTTGGTGGCAATGCAAGCTGCTATAGCCATTATGGAGAATACTATGGAAGTCTCACAAAAAATAAATAGAACTACCATATGATCCAGCAATCATGCTACCGAGTATCCAAAGGGAAAGAAATTATTGTATTGGAGACATATCTACACCCCTATGTTTGTTGCAGCACTGTTCAAGTTAACCATGACATAGACTCAACCTAGTTGTCCAAAAACCAATGAATGGTTAAAGAAAATGTGGTATATACACATCATGGAATACTTTTTGGCTAGAAAAAAAAAAGAATGAAATGCCATCATTCATGGCAATGTGGATGGAATTGGATGATATGTTATGTGAAACAAGCCAGGAACAGAAAGTTAAACACTGCATGTTCTCATTCACATGTGGAAGCTAAAAGTAAAAGTTGATCTCATAGAAGTAAAATGTAGAACAGAGGATGCCAGAGGCTAGGAAGGCAGGGGACAGAGGGCAAGGGGAGAGAGGAGCCTACTGGAGATATTTGTTAAAAGATACAAAATTATAGCTAGATAGGGTGACTAAGTTCTTGTGTTATATACCACTGTAGAATGGCTTTAAGTAACAATAATATAGCTACTTAAAGCTATATGTTATTAGGAGGATATTGAACGTTCCCAGCACAAAGAAATGACAAATGTTTGAGATGATGGATATGTGAAATACTTTAATTTGATTAGTATACATTCATTATATGTATCAAAACATCACCATGTTCCCCTTGAATATGTACAATTATTATTTGTCAATTAAAAAGTTACAAGAAACAAAGTACATTATAAAGAAAATTTTCAATACAGTAAGATGATATAACAGTTAAAAGCATTTGCACACCTAATAACTGACCGTAAGTATATCTAAACCAAAAATGGACAGAATCAGAAGTAGAAATACACGTACTTGTACAATAATAGTTGGAAACTTCTATCTCCTACTCACAATAATGGATAGAACAACCAGGTGAAATCAGGAAAGCAGAGGACTTGAACAACACAATATATAAACTAGATCTAACAAACATACCAAAAACTGCCCAAAAACAGCAGAATACACATTTTCCCAAGTGCACATGGGATATTTCCTGGATATATGGTAAGCCACAAATTAAGTCACAATAAAATTTAAAAGACAGAAATCATGCACAGTATCTTTTCTATGAAGTTAGAAATCAATAACAGATGGAAAACTGAAAAAATCATAAATTTGTGGATTTTAAACAACACACTTGTAAATAAGCAATGGATCAAAGAAGAAATCACAAGAGACTTAGAGAAAAATGAAAATTAAAACACAGCTTACCAAAACTTATGGAACACAATGAAAGTAGTGGTTAGGGGGAAATTTTTAGCAATAAACACTTACATTCAAACACAAGAAAGGGAACACCCCCTGTGGTTCGAGGTTGCTGGGGTAGTGTAGAGGGCTGGGAACAACCTCTGAACCTGAAAGTGTTATGCATGTTAGATAGTACTCTTGTTTTCTTACCTATCTCCAGCCCCATGCTTTATCTATGCTAATGTGATGGCCTAGCTTTTTTAGTGTGGCTTTGTCCACTGCCTTAAGGTGACTAATGACTTTGTTATGCTGTAAGGCTGTGTGGTGGGGAATCAAAAAGTAAGAACTCACCTTAAAAGTCCTTTCTGGTGGCTTCTAGAAAAGACTGGCCTTAATTTTATCAACACTACCTCCAAGTTTGACAGTGGCTACTTGTAGACTATCCCAAAGAGGATAACATTTATGGGACCACTTAGGAAAGCAAATTGTAATGGAAGATGAGGATGAATGTCAGGAACATGTTGTATAGCTCCTGGGATCTTACTAAATATTATTTTCCAGTGGGAAAAAAATAAAAATAAGCAAGAAAAATCCGAAATCAGCTACCTAATGTTAGTTACAACTTAAGGAACTAGAAGAACAGACTAAACCCAAAGCTAGCAGAAGGAAGGAAATAATAAAGATTAGAACAGAGATAAACAAAATGGTGACTAGATAAACAATAGAGAAAATTAACCCAAATGTTGATTTGTTGAAGAGATCAACAAAGTCGACAAACTTGAGCTAGATGGACTAAAAACAAACAAACATAAAAAAGACTCAACTTACTAAAATTAGAAATTAAAGTGGAGACATTACTACCTGTTCCACAGAAACAAAAAGGATGATAAGTGCTATGCGTAATTGTACACCAACAAATTGGATAACTTAGGTGAAATAGACAAATTCCTAGAAACAGAAGACCTACCAAAATGAAACCATGTGGAAATAGAAAATATGCATAGAGCTCTAATTAGTAAGAAGAATGAATCTATAATCAGAAATCTCCCAACAAAGAAAAGCTCTGAATCTAATGGATTCACCGGTGAATTCTATCAAACATTTAAAGAACCAACACTAATTCTTCTCAAACGTTTCCAAAACTTTGGAGAGGGAATACTCCTTAACTCATGCTTTGAGGCCAACATTATCCTGATACCAAAGCCAGATAAACACTACAAGAAAACAAAATTGCAGACTAATATCCCATATGAACTTTGCAAAAAATCCTCAATGTAACTAGCAAACTAAATTCCGCAACATATTGAAAGAATTAAATACCGCAAACAAGTGGGATTTATGCCTGGAATGCAAGGATGATTAGATATATGAAATCAGTGTAATATACCACATTAGCAGAATGAAGGAGATAGTACATGTAATCAAATTAATCAATCCAGAAAAAGTATTTGATAGAATTCTGTACCCTTTCAACAATGAGCAATCCACAAAGGAAATTAAGAAAATATTTTCATTAACAATAGCATCAGCCAGGCACAAAAGCTAACACCTGTAATCTCAGCACTTTGGGAGGCTAAGGCAGGAGGATTGCTTGAGGGCAGGAGTTCAAGACCAGCCTGGGAAACATGGTAAAACCCCCATCTCTACAAAAAAATTTTAACAATTAGCCAGGTGTGGTGGCACGCACCCATAGTCCCAGTACTTGAAAGGCTGAGGTGGGAGGATTGCTTGAGCCCAGATTGTCAAAGCTGCAGTGAGTTGTGACCATGCCATTGCACTTCAACCTGAACAACAGAGCAAGACCCTGTCTCAAGACAAAACAAAACAAAAACAGTAGCATCAAAAAGAATTAAATAACTTAGGAATTAACTCAACCAGGAAGGTAAAAGACTTGCACACTGAAAACTATGAAACATTTCTGAAAGAAATTGAAGAAGACAGAAATAAATGGAAAGATGTTCCATGTTTGTGGGTTAGAACACTTAATATTGTTAATATTATCAATACCACCCAAAGAGACCTAAATATTTAATGCAATTCTTTTTAAAATCACAATAATGTTTTTTGCAAAAATATAAAAATCCATCTTAATATTCATTTGGAATTTTAAAGAACCTAGAATAGCCAAAAACAAGCCTGAAAAGGAACAAGGGTGGAAGACTCACACTTCCTGATTTCAAAACTTACTGCACAGCTACAGTAATCAAAACAGTATGGTACTGGCATAAAGACATATAGACCACTAGAGTGGAATAGAGAGTCCAGAAGCTATGCATATAAGGTCATACAAGGTCAATGATTTTCAACAAGAGAGTCAGGACTATCTAATGGAGAAAAGACCATTTTTTCAACAAATAATATTGGAATACTAGATGTCACATGCAAAAGAATGAAGTTGGACTCTTACCTAACACCACATACAAAAAGCAACCCAAGAGCTAAAACCTTATTCTCTTAGAATAAAGCATAGGGCAAAAGCTTTACAACCTTGGATTTGACTGTGATTACTTGGGTAGACACCCAAGGCACAGACAACAAAAGAAAGAAGACAAATCAGACTTCATGAAATTTAAAACTTTTATGCCTCAAAGAACACAATCAACAGAGGGAAAATATTTCTTGCCTACAAAATGGGAGGATATTTTCAAATAATATATCTGGTAAGAAGAGATTTATATCCAGAACATATAGGAAATTCTTAAAACTTAACCAAAAACCAAACAGCCCAGTTCAAAAATAGGCAAAGGCCTTGAATAGATATTTATCCAAAAAAGACATAGAAATAGCCAACTACTATATGAAAAGATGCTCAACATCACTAATTATTAGGAAATACAAATCAAAACCAAAATCGGATACCATCTCACACACATTAGAATAGCTACCATCCTCAATCCCCAAAGTAAAATCAGAAAATAATAAGTATTGGTGAGGATGTAGAAGAATTACTACCCTTGTACACTGATCATGTGAATTTAAAATGGTACAGTACTGTGGAAAACAGTATCATGATTCCTCAAAAAATTAAAAATAGAATTACCCTTTGATTTGGCAATTTCACTTCTGATGGACTATACAGTAGTACCCTCTCCCCCATTATTTGTGGCTTCACTTTCTGAAGTTTCAGTTTCCCATTGTCAACCATCATCCAAAAATAATAAATGGAAAATTCTAGAAATCATAAGTTTTAAATTGTGCCTTATTCTAAGTAATGTGATGAAATCTCACAGCATCCTCTTCTTCAGCACAGGATGTGAATCATCCCCTTGTCCAATGTATCCATGCTGTATATGCCACCCGTTAGTCACTTAGTAGTGGCTGTTGGGATAACGTCTCAGTTATCCAATTGAAAAACAAAGTATGATATATAAAGAACTCAGTACTATCCACAATTTCAAGTGTCCCCTGGGGACCTTAGAACATATTCCCGCCAGATGAAATGGCTCATGCCTATTATCCCAGCACTTTGGGAGGCCACGGTAGGAGGATCAGTTGAGGTCAGGAGTTCACGGCCAGCTTGGCCAACATGGTGAAATTGCATCTCTAGTAAAAATACAGAAATTACCTGGGCGTAGTGGTATATGCACCTGTGGTCCCAGCTACTCAGGAGGCTAAGGAAGGAGAATTGCTTGAGCCCGGGAGGTAGAGGTTGCGGCTAACCAAGATTTCACCACTGCACTCCAGCCTGGGTAGACAGAGAGAGACTGCGTCTCAAAAAAAAAAAAAAAAGATCATATTTCCACAGAGAAGGGAAGACTACTGTATGCCCAAAATAATTGAAAACAGAGTCTAGAAGAGATACTTGCACACCCTGTTTATAGCAGCAGTATTCACAAAATCTAAAAGGTGAAAGCATTCCAAATGTCCATTGATGGATGAATGGAAAAACAAAATATGGTATATACATGTAATGGGATATTCAGCCTGAAAAAGGAAGGAAATCTTGTCACATGCTATGACATGGATGAATCTTGAGGACATAATGCTAAATGAAATAAACTCATCACAAATAGACAAATACATGATTTCACTTATATGAGGTATCTAAAATCATCAAGTTCACAGAAACAGAAAATAGGATGATGGTTAGTAGGGGCCAGAAAGAGGAGTAAAGGGGAGTTGTTGTTTAGTGAATATAGAGTTTCAGTTTTACAAGATCAGAAAGTTCTGGAGATCTGTTTCAAAACAATGTGAATATACTAACACTATTAACTGCATACTTAAAAGGGCTGGGTGTGGTAGCTCACACCTGTAATCTCAGTACTTTGGGAGGCCAGCAAGGGCAGATCACTTGAGATCAGGAGTTTGAGAAGAGCCTGGCCAAAATGGCGAAATCCCGTCTCTATATAAAAATGTAAAATTTATACATATAATTTTTACATAAAAATTATATACATAATATATATAATTTTATATTAAAAATTATATAAATAACTATAAATTATATAATTTTTAATAAATAATTATTTTATATAAAAATGTAAAAATTAGCTGGGCGTGATGGCATGCACCTGTAATCTCAGCTACTCAGAAGACTGAGGCAGGAGAATTGCTTGAACCCGGGAAGTGGAGCTTACAGTGAGCCAATCATGCCACTGCACTCCAACCTGGGTGACAGAGCAAGACTCCATAAAAAAAAAAAAATGGTTCAGATGGTAAATATTATGTGTATTTTATCACAATAAAAAGAAATTATTAAAAAGTTATTGAGAAATGCCAGATATAGGTGATGGGGAGGAAGGCAGGAAATCACACTGCCATGTGTGTACCTATGCAACAATCTTGCATGTTCTTCACATGTACCCCAAAACCTAAAATGCAATTAAAAAAAAAATGGGACTGGGCGCGGTGGCTCACGCCTGTAATCCAAGCACTTTGGAGGCCAAGGCGGGCGGATCACCTGAGATCGGAGTTCAAGACCAACCCGACTAACATGGTGAAACCCCGTCTTAAAAAAAGAAAAAAAAAAATGGAAAAAACAAAAAAAGTTATTGAGGATCCCAAAGAACCTCTGTTTATGTGAGTAATATCTGTTGCTATTTACAATATTAGAAATTAACACTGAGAAGTTTTTTAATTTTATTAGTTTAAGTTATATTAAACTATTACATCACTATTAACATAAATAATGTAGTATTTTCATGAAACATTACTATATTTTCCAAAACAAAAACAGTTTATTGAGAAGACTGACATTGTTTTTTATTTTTGCCAGTGTCTAATATCTGGCTTAATAGAAAACAGCTTGTGCATTCAATCTGTTGTAATGTGTTTTGGTTGCACTCCATGAAGGAAATTTGACCTTATCAAATATATAATGTTAAAGAGAATTTAAATACTTCTCAAATGATTGGAGATTATCATTTTTGATACTACACCGAAACTCACAAGTGATAGTTTCTTAAGTTAGTTTACATGTGGAATCAAATCATACATTGGCCTATGTGGCATTTTCAACTGCATCTTTTATTGATGTGTGATTTCATAACATCATGTATTATTTATTTGGAAAACATTGATTCCTGTACTCATGCAGGATTACACAATATTGAAAAATAACATTTGTTAGTATAACCACCGATAATCTATAGGAAAGAGGAAAGAGATTGGGATAGCAAAGAAGCGCAAAAGTGGGCTAGTTTCCGGAATGTTGGCAAGGTTCCAATTCTTGTGGTATCATGATTTTATAGTAATCAGTTTGTTCTTTGCTTTAAGTATGACCTCCTAAACAATATAGTTTAGTTTTGACTGGTTTTAAATTTGCATAAATGGAATTGTCTGATATATACATGTTTGTACCTGTTTTCTTTTGTTCAATGTTATGTTTTAGGATGTATTTCTTTTGTGCAGTGTCTAGTATTTCACTCTCCGAATAGTTCACAATTTTTAAATCCATTTTATTGTTGCTGAACATGTACATTATTTTAAGATTTGGAAAATTTTAAAGTGCTGCTGTGAACATTTTTGCATATGTATTCTATTCTGTACTGTGTAAGCATGCATTTCTATAGGATATAAACCGAGGAATTGCTGGGTCATAGGATATGCACATTTTTAATTTTAGCATAATAGATGATGCCAAACTTTTTTCATCAGCCCCATAAGAAAGCTCCCTTTGCTCCACATCTTTGCCAATACTTGGTATTTTTAATTTCATTAAAATTTAATTTAATCTCAATTAAGAGAATTCTTAAAATTTCGTCCTTTCTGAGGAGAAGTGTGCAGTAGTACCTTGTGTAATTCTCTGAATACTAATGTGATGGGGCAGGTTTTCACATTTACTGAATATTTTGATTTCTTCTTTTATAAAGTGCACATTCAATTTTTGCCCCTTTTTCTATTGATTTACTTTCCTTTTCTTACTGATTTGTGGATGTTCTTTGTATATTCTAGTGACAAACCCTTTTTTGAGGGAAAATATATACAGTTATTTGGCACCAGGTTTATTTAACTTTCAGGACAGGAAACAGTATATTAGCGTTACAGCATCAGATATACTGGGCCATATTTTACCTCCTTATGTCAGTTCTAAGGTGAAAGACCAGGTGGGTAAGTGTAGACCACTCTGTCTTATAAAACACAGGATCTTGTAGCAGCCCACACACACAATTGTCGGATTCCCAAGGGACATGCTTGGTTACATGAATCACACTAAGCATAAGGAAGCTGCAGCCTTTGTTTTTCAGTAGGCATTTATAGTTTATTCATAGGTCTTTGAGTTAGATGCAGTTTACCAAGTTGGGGTCAGTTTTACAGTAAATAATATTGCTTGGTAACACAGCTGACTTCTCACTTTTAGCATAATCCAATATATTTCCATGGAATTCATGTTAGGAGAAGGTAAACTTGAGAGCATTTTTTCATGGAGAAAGAATTTAGTTAACCCTTTCGGTTGATTAGCCCTTTCTTCCTGGAAAAATAATTGATATAGATACAAAATTGAGTCTTCTAATCCATGAATAAATATCTCCATCTCTTTAGATTTTCTTTACTTTTTCACAATAAAGCTTGATAGTTTTATAGCAGTCATGCACATTGTAGATTTATGCCAAGTACTTGACATTTTTATGCCACTCTGAATGGCTTTCAAATTTTTAGTTTTTGTTAGTTTATAGAATACAGTTGGTTTTGTACATTGATTTTGCATCCAACACCTTGCTACATTCTCTTATTAATTCTAATAAATTATAACTTCTTGAGGATGTTCTACATACTCAATTATATTATTTGTAAATAATGTTTTACAATTCTGTTTCTTTTTTAATATGTTTACCCTTATGTCTTTTTCTGACCTTAATGTACCAGCTGGGACAATGTTGAGTTACAGTGATGATAGATGCTCAGTCTCAAATATTTCACCCTTGCAATGTTGGCTGTAGTCTTTTTAACAAGTTAGAGAAGATTCTATATTACGGGTTCCTAAGACTATTTTTTTAGAATATAAATGAACATTATTTTATTAAATTCTTTTCTGCATCTGTTTAGATTATTATATTTAGTATCTTTACCCTCAAATCTGTTAATTTGTCAAGTTACCTCAATAGATATACTAACATTAAGCCAAATATGTGTTCTTGGGATAAGTCTAATTTATTCAAGATGTGTCATCCTTTTTTAATAAATTACTGATATTTTCATTAAAACTCTTGCCTCTATATGAGAATTTTCTTTAATTTTTGCCTTTTTCTATGGAGTTTTGTTATAAAGGCCCATGAAATGAGTTAGGGAATAAGCTCATTTTTTCAGTTTTCTAGAAATTGTGTATTATTGGGAATACTTTTCTCCTTGAATGTTTGGTGGAACTTATTAGCGAAGCCAACTGGAATATTCTTTGTGGCTTCCCACAAAGAATATTTGAATTTGAAATTAAATTGAATTGAATCACAAATTCAATTTCTTTTCTTTTCTTTTCTTTTTTTTTTTTTTTGACAGAGTCTCGCTCTGTCACCAGGCTGGAGTACAGTGGTGCGATCTTGGCTCACAGGTGCACGCCACCACACCCAACTAATTTTTGTATTTTTAATAGAGACGGGGTTTCACCATGTTGGCCAGGCTGGTCTCAAACTCCTGACCTTGTGATCCGCCTGCCTCGGCTTCCCAGAGTTCTGGGATTACAGGCGTGAGCCACTGCACTGGCCACAAACCCAATTTCTTTAACAGTTATGCAACTATCTGGGTTTTCTATTTCTTCTTGTGTCTCTTTCAGTAAGCTGTACTTTTATAGGAATTTGCTTCCCTCTTTCTTTCTGGGTCAGTCACACTACAGGTTTAATTAGTCATTTCAAAGAAGCGTCTTTGGCTTTGCTGATCCTCTCTATTTTATGCTTAGTGATTATGTTATTACTTTTTGCTTTTACCTTTTTATTTTACTGTTTCTATTTTTGAGGGGAGGGGATGAGGCTCCTATTGCTATTTTGGAGTCTACCAGAGGTGCAACTCTACCTCTCAACGTACTCTTCTAGGCAACCATTATAAAAACAGCAGAGAGCTTCACTTACTCTCTAGTTTTCCTGTCTCTCCATGTCTTGGCTTGGAGATAGTTGGTTGATGTTTTGTAGATTTTTTTAAAAAATTTAATTGTGGCACAATCTTTCTGATTACCTATTAGTAAAATAACAAGGTCTAACTTCAGTTTTACCGTGAGAATAAAATGAAGTTATTTAAATAAAAACACTTAGAAAAAAAAAGTACAAATGTAAGTGTTCTCGTTCTCACTGTTGCTAGTTTTCGGGTTCACCAGATGGTTAGAGTTCCCTTAACCATGATTCACAATAACTGGGGAAAGTCCTTAATAATTAGTAGTTGAGAGACCAAAATGTGCTACAACTTTAGCAATGTTAGTATGTGTCTCATTGCACTGCACTTAATTAGCTCTTGTTCTAGTTCTAGCCAGTAATTTGAAATCCAACAGAATGGATAGGTTTATTAACAGAGAGACTCTTGAAGTTGAAATTGTTTGGGTTAATTGCCTTTTTTGAATCAACTAATTAAACATACAGAGGGCAGTGATCTAACCTCTGAAGAGGTAAGAAGTTGACTGAGTCATTTGTTAGTGTTGAGAAGTTTACAATTTTTGCTTAAGTCCTAAAGCAATATTTTCTTGAAATGTGAAATGCATGTTGTTTAAAAGCACAGGCTTTGTAGTGGGAAGTCCTTGGTATAGAAACACCTCTGCTTCCCAACTGTGTAACCTCAGTTTCTCCAACTGTAAATTGGAAGTAAGAGTACCTATCTCAAAGGAGTTGTGAGGATTAAATTAGCTAATCTGTGTAAAGGTCTTAACTTTGTGGGACATAGTAGGTGCTCAGTATATAGTTTATGAATTAATTAAAAATTAATAAGCCTTTCTGTAGAGAGAAGAACTGAATATATTATAGTAAAATGAAAAATCTAATAAATGCAACAGGAAGGACAGATTCAAAGGAACACTGAAAAGGGCTTCCTACTGACTGGGAATTGGGAGGAAATTTTGTGTAAGAGATGATGTTTGAACTAAATCTTTAAGGTTTGAAGTTAGAGTGGAATTGTAACAGTTGTGCTTGGGACAGAAGATACCTCATATAGAGGTGATGATCCATATGATCAAAGACTGGGTGGAGGTGGGAGACCTGGGATTTAGGCAGGAAAGCATAGTGCGTTTAAAGAATGGTGAGTAATCCTGGAGAGTAAATACATTGAAAAAGATTTGGGATTCAATGCTTAGAAGTATTTTGACATCATTTTGTATGTTCTTGAGAGCCATTAGAGACTTTACGCTGTGCTTTAAGAAGTCTGATTCTATGACATGGGTTGGTTATGGGGAGGATTTGGAAGAAGGAAGACCTATTAGGATGATTTTGTAATAGGCAAAAGCAGGTAGATTACAAAAACCTTACAATATGAGCAAAACTGCCTGTAAATTAACTTGTAAGAGATGATACATGAAGGAAGAATTCAAAGGTGATTCTGACATTAAAAGTCTAAACAATTGGGACAATAGCACATTTGCAAACACAATGAAAATGAGCAGGTTGTAAAGAAATATCACAATTGTGGTTTTGAACATAGTTTGAATTTTATATGATAGAAAGGACGGCCAACTGGAAATGTCAACTTGAGAGAGTTTGAACTATAAATATTTGGGAATCATCTGCATGGAAGTAATAGTTGGAATCCTGGGAATGAATCAGCTCTAAGTGTGGTAGAAAACTATTTAGAGCAATGCCTAGAAGAATATGTGGCTGTATCCATGGAAGAAGGGCAGACAGCAAAAGAGAAGGAAACTATAGTTAGAGTGATAGAGCAGAAAAAATAGAATTGACATTTCTTAGCTATTAAAGTGTAAGAAATTTTGCAAGTTATTTGACTAGGTTTTCTGAAAGAAAGCTATTGCCATTGTTAGGAGGAATAACGAGGTAGCTTTATTACCCTTAACATGTAATCTGCTATGTTAACAGAAATAATGCATTAAAATGAGTTATATTTTCAAGGGTGGTTCTACCTTTTATGGACAAATTTTTGTGTCTTTCTTTCTTTGGAAAGCAGTAAATTATAAAGTCATTTAGAGCTTCTTTTTTCACTCACTCTGTAGAAATAGATACATTGCCAAGCATTGTAAATACCATGTTTTCCACATAGAATATCAAGGTGTCAAGATTATCTTCTAGTTAAAGCTTTGTTTGGAAAAAAAAAGAAGAAAAGGAAAAAATTTTTATGATCTTGAAGAAATTCATGGCCTTTGAAATTTCCAGAAGAGCCTCAAAAAATAGAAATTCATGCTGATAATGCATTGGTGGTGGTAATAATTTCAATTAATATTTACTAAATGGTACTGTTTGCCATACATTGTTCTAAGTGTTTTACATGCATTTTTTTTTCCGTATAACAGTATTTACTGAATGCCTACATTGTACCAGGCACTGTTTTGGCCATTTGATTTAGGTTAATAAATAAAACAAGCTAAAATTCGTGCTCTTGTGGATAGTTTATTTAGTAATAGTATACAGATAGTAACCAGTAAGCCTAGTAAATAAAGTATGTAGACTCCAAGAAGATAAGTCTGTGGAAAAAATAGAGCAGGGTAAGTGGATTCAGGGGTGCTGACTTGGGGTTGGGTGACAGAAATGGATTGCATTATGAAATAGGGTGGTCAGAATAGGCCTTATGGAGAAGACTGCATTGGAGTTAACCATGCAGATACCTGAGAGAGTACCAAGCAAATGGAGGAATCTGTGCAAAGGCCCCAAGGTAGGAACATGTCTAGCATATCCAAGGAACAACAAAGAGATCAATATGATTCCATTTTGAGGAAGATCTAGTTTCAGGCATGAGGGAGCTACAGTCCATTGGCTCCTACTCCTGACACATGGCTGTTTGCTGTCTCCAAGGAACATGTAGGTTAGGAAACTGTATCACAACCATGGGTTTAAACACTGGTGGAACCAGAGGTGGTGATTCGCTGAATTAGAATTTCCCTAACCAGCTGCAGTATAAAAATCCCTGAAGAACGTGTGTGCTGACTTGATCAGAGGCACAAAGGAAAAGAATCTCAAAGTAAAAGGACCAGTTGGGATGCCTACCAAGACTTTAAGAATAACTACAAGAAAAATGCCTGTGGTAAAGGTTCTATAACATGGACTCCCTCCAGAAGAGCATCCACAAGCAGTTCGTTGACTTGCACAGTCCTTCTGAAATAGTTAAATAGATTTCTTCCATCAGTATTGAGCCAAGAGTTGAGATTGAAGTCACCATTGCAGATGTTTAGGTCAGATATTTTAATAAATTGATTATCAGTTGTTTTTTCAAGAGGTCAGTATGGTTCAAAGTGTTTAAGGGAGAGAGCAATAGATAAGATCAGAGAGGAAATGGACATGGGGAGGGTGAGACAGATCTTGTTACTACAACCCTATGAGATATGTACCAAGAAAATTTGTATTTTACAGATGAGGAAACTGAGATACAAACAATCAAGTAACCTGTCAATGTCTGTAGAATCAAGAGCCAATTGTAACAACAGTTTCATTTGATTATGTACTGAAGGTTTCAAAATGATTTAATTGCTAATTCCTTTATGACTTTATGTAAGATATTAGGTAAAAGGTCAATTCTGGAGTAGATGATTCATTTAACAATGGCTCTATGATTTTCTTTCTCTGTAAACCACCTTGACCATTTATAAGTTTCTTCAATTGCACCTTTTTTTTTTATTGGGAGTACAGTAAGCATCCCTTAATACAAAGCTTTTATATTAGAACCAATTTAAATTTTGGTTTAGTTCCTCTAGTCTTTTCATATTGAGCCTTCTTAGAAACAGGGATACAGCCATAATCATGATGATGTAATATGTTTTCTTTAGTTCTTATATACAGAAAGCTATTCTAGATCATAATATGGTGATAATGTCATTTATATATTACCTATGGACATGCTATTGATAATTGAAATGAATTGATATAATGATAGTTACAGATTATCTGGCCCATGTATGTACTACCCATGCTTGGAATGAATCAATACTTTAATAATATAATTTGATATAGAAAAACATTTTAATAAAGACAATTCTTTAAGTAATAGAAAGTCTAAGAAAAATATGTTAATGCCTACCTAGTTCAGTGATCTCCTAGCTCATCTTTAAACCACTCTCCACTTTACTTCCAGGTTAATTGACTAGAGGGATTTGAAAGTCACAGTGGATCATTACATGAAAAGATATTTAATAGTTCATTTTCACACATCTTAGATTACTAGTTAGCTATTATTTTTTCTGAAGTAAATTTAGTATATTGGGGATTCTATTTTTATCTACTTCATTATATTAAGTAGAATTGATCCAAACTGTTGATTTTGGATCTGTGAGCTTTTCAGCATTGACTTTGTAGAGATGTTCATTTAAAGAACAGTAGTTTGCTACATTTATGGTTGTTTACATAATATGTTGTTAATCTGAGAGTTAATAAAAGATGAGAAATTATTTCTGTGGTGTTTCTTACTAGTCTTCTCACAGAAGCAGTGAATACATAAATCATAATTATGTGGGGTCGATGATTTTAATTGTTTGGTACTAACATGCTTTTGTCAAGTGGGGGGCATCATTGATCTTTCTTAAGTAAGCAGTGTAGTGAGAATGGTTTGCTTTTTAAACTTAAATGATATTACAGTAAATAATTGTTCTCTTTTCATCTTACTTTAGAGGGCCTCTATTTACTATCTAAGTTTTCTTATAATAGCTAGCACTTTTAATTAATAGCAAGATTTAAAGTCCAGAAACATTTAACAGTTCTCTTTGTAATTTTCCATTGTACTAGCCTCTAAGGTTACCACCACAAAATGCAGTTGTTATTCAGTAAAAGAAAATGACATGGTTTTAATAATAATAAAAGTTCAGAATAAAATCGTTATTATATAGTCTTAGGTTTGTTATTATTATTGTTTTAAGTATATGAACAAGGGTAAAAGTATATACTTATGATTTAAAACACACAGACTACTAACTCACCTAGTATTCAAAAGTAACTCTCAGTGATAATTAGAAAATATTTTGAGCATATCCAAAATACATACTGTTTTGTGGTGTTGCTACCAACACCTGACTGTTGCTAATAACTGAAACTGTTTTGCCATCATTAAATTTATATAAGAAGCATGTTTGAATATGGTTATCATTGTCCTGTTTACTTAAAATGCATATATGATTACTGTGTTTTTAAAACTAATGATGATTTTAATCTCTCCACTACTAAAAATATGTGTTACATTTGGACCTCAAAATACATTGTTTTAAACCTAGTCAAAAAGGAACCATATTTGTACATGATTGCATTTGGGGAAAATTTTGAGGGTGTGAGAGTTACACAGGTATTTGGCCTTAAATATTTGAAAACTTTAACATGATGTTTCCATCAGTAAAGCTCTTGGCCTGTTCTTATGTATAATTTTAAAATCTTGCATATCTGCCTCCTTGCAGGCAAATGCCAAGGGCTAAAACTGAAGATAATAACTTAAGATTTATGTCTCCCTCTTGGAGGTTACAGTTGTCGTGAATTGACAGTTTTGAAGGACCTAAAATGACATCGTAGGATTCAAATGATCTGATTAGGTCAATTAATGTTAATTTTAATCTTCCATTAAATTATTTTAATGTTTTCCTCTTCATTTTTTTCTAGCCGAGTCCTATACCAAGTCCTGTTTTGGGGCGAAAGCCAAATGCTAGTCAGTCTTTGCTTGTATGGTGTAAAGAAGTTACAAAGAACTACCGAGGAGTGAAATCACGAATTTTACTACATCGTGGAGAAATGGTTTATCTTTTTGTGCAATATTACACCACTTTAGACCAGATTTAATGTAAGTAAAAACATTTTCCATTCCCTATAAATATTTTGTAATATTTTTTTTTAAAAATAAAATAATTTCTTAGCACGTGTCCTGAAATACTTTATATTTGTTTTGTTACCTTACCTCCACCTCTTGCTTTTGAGAGATGTATGTCAGAAAGCTTTTCCTTTTTGATAACTAAAAACAATCTTTTTTCTTTTTAAAGAAAATGGTGGCAGGGTGTGGTAGCTCACACCTGTAATCCCAACACTTTGGGAGGCTGAGGCAAGTGGATCACCTGAGATTAGGAGTTTGAGACCAGCCTGACCAACATGGAGAAACCTCATCTCTACTAAAAATACAAAATTAGCTAGGCATGGTGGTGCATGCCTGTAATCCTACCTCCTCAGGAGGCTGAGGCAGGAAGATCGCTTGAACCTGGGAGGCGGAGGTTGCAGTGAGCCAAGATTGTGCCATTGCACTCCAGCCTGGGCAACAAGAGTGAAACTCTGTCTCAAAAAAAAAAAAAAAAAAAAGAAAGAAAGAAAATGATTTTTCTCCTTAATCTCAAAGAACTGACTAAATTATTATGAAAATTGTGTTAGTGTTAAAATGAGAGGAGGCAAATAAGCCTGTAGTTTTTTTACACTGACAAGAGGTTACCTCATGGTAAATTTGGTTGTCAAGGCTCGTCTTTGGTCCCCTGCCTTAACCTCTGTTTTAGATGGAAAGCTTCAGGCAATGAAACATGTAATCGCTGTTTTTATTCATCTATTTATTTATTTCCTTAATTTTCCACACTATTAGTTTTGTTGATTGAATTGCTGTGAAATTGCTAGTTATTCTTCAGTATTATTGAATGTCAAATTTTTAGATTCAGTTTGTTTTAAAAACAGCTGTTTTTATCAAATACTATATGTACCCACTGTGCTATTTTCTCCCTCAGTGACTACAAGTCTCTGAATCCTCAAGATATTAAAGAGAACAACAAAAAGGTAAGAATTGATGAGCAAGAAAAATATATAGTTTCAATTTTGGCTTCTCTGCAGATCTTTATTAATTTAGAGAAAGTGAGGCAGTTTTATGAGGTCGGAACTAAAGCTCACAGAGGCTTATCTACTTACTGCAGTTCATTAAGATACATGGTTTACTCTGGTTTATAATGGATATTTGAAGACCACAAGTGCCAGGTTGGCATCAGATTATAATATATGTATTACCTTTATTAACTATTGAATATTTGTTAAAGCATAGTGCTTTTATTCTAAGGTTTAGCTTTTAAAAAACACACCCAAAACTGTTGTGCCATAACTGTTATGTAAGTTTAGAAAAATATGTTGGTTGGGGATGAGAACAAGAGCCTAATGGTTTACCAAGAGAGAATACTTAGGTTCTGAGAAGTAAAAAAATATAAACATTGGTTCTTTTCATTTTATGGTAAACCGTATACAGTTATGCGCTACATAACAATGTTTTGTTCAAAAACAGACCACATAGCTGGTGATGTACCATAAGATTATATTACTTTTTTTTTAACTGTACCTTTTCTATGTTTAGATACACAAATACCATTGTGTTACAATTACCTACAGTATTCAGTATAGGAATATGCTGTGCAGGTTAGTAGCTTAGGAGCAATAAGCTATACTGTATAGCCTAGGTATGTAGTAGGCTATACCATCTAGGTTGGTATAAGTACCCACTGTGATGTTTGCACAACAAAATCGCCTGACAAAGTGTTTCTCAGCACATATGCCATTGTTAAGCAACACATGACTGTATTTTCCCACATAATTAATCGATATATTGAGATCAGAGGTTCTCAACTGGTATGGGGGAAGGGGATATTGATCCTTTCAGCCTTCAGGGCATCTGTGTAAGGCTGAGTTGCTGGAGCCCTGGGCCAGCTAACTGTGGCCACAGCTATCTATTTACCCCAGCACACAGTATGTGCGTTCTGTGTGCAAGGAGGGAAGCACCTAACTTAGCACACAGTAGTTACTGAATTTTTTTCTACTGAATTGAATTCTTCAACTGAAAAATTAATGAAATTTATTATTGTCTAGAACAGGAGTTCTTAATCTGTAATCTGTGGGTAGAAATCACGGTATCCTTGAACATGGTTGAGGGAAAAAATACATTTTACTTTCATAAGTCCTCAACTGAAATTTGGCATTTTCTTGAATTATGGATTTAGGCAATAAACCACCGTAGTGTTAGCCATGCCTGAGACTTTGTCACCTTTAGAAATCAGAGATATTTACCACCAGGCACAGTGGCTCACGCCTGTGATCCCAGCACTTTGAGAGGCTGAGGGGGTGGAGACACCTGAGGTCAGGAGTTTGAAACTAGCCTGACCAACATAGTGAAACCCCATCTCTACTAAAAATACAAAAAATTAGCTGGACATGGTGGTGAGAGCCTGTAATCCCAGCTACTCAGGAGGCTGAGGCAGGAGAAATCACTTGAACCCGGGAGGTGGAGTTTGCAGTGAGCTGAGATCAAGCCATTGCACTCCAGCCTGGGCAACAAGAGCAAGACTTCATCTCAAAAAAAAAAAAAAAAAGCACAGATATTTTCGATATTTTCATGTCATGTTATAGTTGTTGCTGCAGATATCTACAAATACCTTCTAAGCTTATAACTTCTTCAAATTAATTAGTGCAGTCATAAAAAGCACATATATTACTACTTCCCAAATTCATTTTAAGTAATATTTTCATATGTGTATTTTTCAGTATAATTGGTTTCTTTTGTAATCCTATGTGTTTTATCTATGTAAAACATTATTCTGAGAAGGGACCCATTGCCAAAAAGGTTCATGAGACAAAGTGGTTAATAACCTCTGTTTTAAAGTTTAACGTACTTTAAATAATTAAAATCACTAGTGATACAGTCTTGAAACCTTGATAGAAGTTCAATTAACAAGTAAGTCTTTAAATCAAAACAATTTTTCACTTGTATTGCTCTCTAAAACCAAAAATGTGTATTGCCCTCAAAAAGGTTTCGTTTTTTCAGCCTGGGGAACATAGCAAAACCCCGTCGCTACAAAAAATAAAAAAGTTAGCTGAGCTTGCTGGCATGCACCTGTAGTCCCAGCTATTTGGGAGGGTGAGGTGGGAGAATAGCTGGAGCCCAGGAGCTCAAAGCTGTAGTGAGCTAGGCTCATGCCACTGCACTCCAGCCCAGGTGACAGAGCAAGACCCTATGTCCAAAAAAACATCAAACAAAATTCTTGTTTCTTTGCAAACGCATAATGCTGGCCCTAGAGCACTAAAAATCTGGAAGTTTCTATTGAAATTTGCCACCAAAAAAGATAATCTTTAAAAATCAGTATACTTTTCTTACAGAAATCACCCTTCAGATGGGCATGTTACAAAATAGATTGTTCTCATGAATTATTTCTTGTATAATTTATAGAGCCTGTGTCTATTAAAGTGAAATGCTTCTTTTTCATTAATTACATCTTTGGTCATGACAGTGCTTCACCTCCATTTTCTTACATTTGAATGAAATGCTAAGCCAATTTAAATACAGACATAAGCATTATAAAATAAACAATTTTTTAAAGTGGATATTTCAACTTACTGTTCAAAATTTTGAAAAGGAAATACTGTTGATTTTACCTCATTATAAATGTGTAAAGAATTTGGGGAATCTCATTAAGGCTTAAGTCACACTTCTTTACATTAGCTTTTCATTAACTTAATAATGGTAAGCATATTTAATGGTAAGATTTACATATTACTTCATATAAAAGACTGTCCCATTAAAAATTTTTTTCAATTAGATCTTTCAGTACAGACAGTCGTGACTTTTGAAAGGCTTTTCAATCATCTTTGATGATTCCATTCATTGTACTTTTCAATAAATATTTGTTTTTACATAGTCTTTCCTTTCATCATTTGCTACTTCTCACCTGATAGCTACATTGAGTTGCTACCTGCAAGTTATTTCTAGCTTCACACAGTTCTTCCCAATACCCCATGTGCCCTCGGATGGACTTAAAGCACCATAGGAAAACAATGCCTGTGTCTTAAATTTCACACAGATGCGTAACGTAACTGGCAGTAACTCCTCCTTACCAATTTAATAACATCTAGGAATGACTAAGATAATTTTCTTGGAAAGACCTCTTTTTCTCCCCCACACAAACAGGTGAAAACCAGTAGGTAGTTGACCATGGCAGAAGAGGTTAATCTAGGAAAAGTCCTTTATAAAGCCTTAAGCTTGCTTACAAAAAACCTGGTTTGTTTTTAAATGTTTTTTAGTGTAATTAGTGTACATAAAATGAATTGCTACATGAGACAAAATACTAGCAGGAGTTTCCCCAAAAGGAAGCTAATCATTTTCCCAGGTCTGTAAAAAACGCTGAATAAAAAAAGGCATTTACCTGTGACATCTGATCTTAACCAATATGTCAGTGTTTTTAGATAATTTGGGAAATGTTTAGAATACTGCCTGTGGTGCTTTCCCTGATGGCCTGCAATTGATGTCTGTCAGTCAGGTTGTCAAGACACATGAAAAGGAAAATGACTTCAATTTTCCTAAAACACATAAAATAACAGGCCTGTACATGCACACCAACTGAGTCATTCTCTCTAGTAAATATTTTGAGGTACCTATATTATGAAGCCTAGTGCTGTGAAAATTGAAGAGGTTTTAATATCACAATTTATTTTTCATTTTCTTTCTTACTTGTTCCATAATGTTTATTAAACTACAAGAATATGAGACAAAGATTAAATTCAAATGTAGAAATGTACTTTAACAAGTAAGTGCAGAAGACTGATTCCTTCTGAATTGTTACATAATTTCCTAACATGTCTTTTAAGAAAAACTTTGAATTATGATCTTTAATCTAGGTTGCTAAAAAGAGTAAACATTTTACATCCCAGAGAAATAATATATCTTCAGGGTTCTTACTTTCTCTGAGAGTATATCTAAACCTCTAGTCATACTTTTAATGCTTCCTAGCAACACAATGCTGTTTTCAAGGGTTAGTTCAGGATAGTAATAATTAATTGTAAATTGAGAAACAGCTTTGATTATTCAAAACTAGAAAAACCTGATGTGCCACAGTCATTTAAAGGCTAACAAAAATAATACAATGCAGCCTCACATTCTCAACTAGGTTGTAGTACTCAAAACATTTCATTCTTTCCAAACTGGATGAATTAAAATGAAGTCACTCTTTTCACTATGAAAATCAGTCTTAATTGAGCATTAAAAAAAGTTTCTGTTTCTACGTTTAAATTGCATTTATTTGTATTTTATATCAGGTAATCTAGTAGTTAGTTCTTTTGACTTATCTAGCTGTGCTTTTTCTTCACAAATCACTGCAATTACATGACCGTGGAAAAGAGAGGTTGATAGAAATGATAAAGCTCAATATGGATTAGTCTAATGTTCATTATACCTTAGTTCCTTATCTTAAAAGTCCATTCTCAGAGTTTTAAAAACTTGAACTCTCATTTTTGCTTATTTCCTTTATTGGGAAAAGTATTTCAATTATTATTTATACCCTTTTTTCTCTTGCCTCTACCCCCCACTTTTATACATTTCTGACTTTTGGAATTTTGTTATTTTCATATGACATAATGTCAGTAACGTGTACCCTCCAATAACAACAAAAACTACAAAAATTAAAAATTTGCTCTTTTTAAAATGTATGAATTATATGAACTGTTCAATATATCTTTTGTTTTTCCTTTCTTTGAAGGCATACGATGGATTTGCCAGCATAGGGATTTCCCCGGTTATTGGAACCTTCTGATATGGTTTTATTAGCAATTCCTGATAAACTGACTGTTATGACTTACCTCTATCAAATAAGGGCACATTTCAGTGGACAAGAACTAAATGTCGTTCAGATAGAGGAAAACAGCAGTAAAAGCACATATAAAGTTGGAAACTACGAAACAGATACAAACAGTTCTGTTGATCAAGAAAAATTCTATGCAGAGCTTAGTGATTTGAAGCGGGAGCCTCAACTACAGCAGCCTATCAGCGGGGCAGTAGACTTCTTATCACAGGATGACTCTGTATTTGTAAATGATAGTGGGGTTGGAGAGTCAGAAAGTGAGCATCAAACTCCTGATGATCACCTTAGTCCAAGCACAGCCTCCCCTTACTGTCGCAGGACTAAAAGTGACACAGAACCCCAAAAGTCTCAGCAGAGCTCTGGGAGGACTTCAGGATCCGATGACCCTGGAATGTGTTCTAGTACAGATTCAACCCAAGCACAGGTTTTGTTAGGCAAAAAGAGACTATTGAAAGCTGAGACTTTAGAATTGAGTGACTTATATGTTAGTGATAAGAAGAAGGATATATCTCCACCCTTTATTTGTGAGCAGACAGATGAGCAAAAACTTCAAACTCTAGACATCAGTAGTAACTTGGAGAGAGAAAAATTAGAGATTCCAGATCCTTAGAATGTAGATCAGATCCAGAATCACCTGTCAAAAAAACAAGTTTATCTCCTACTTCTAAACTTGGATACTCATATAGTAGAGATGTAGACCTTGCGAAGAAAAAACATACTTCCCTGAGGCAGACAGAGTCTGATCCAGATGCTGATAGAACCACTTTAAATCATGCAGATCATTCATCAAAAACAGTCCAGGTAAGTGAGTTAGAATGGTGAATACTATATTTAGTAATTAGTTATTCTCTGTTTTTGTTTCTTTTGCGTTCATAGATGTTATGAAGGATTAAAGGTGAAGTATAATTATTCTATTATAAAAACTCCTGAGGCCATGCAGTAGTGTGTGCCTGAGTCCCCACTATTTGGGAGGCTGAGGAAAGAGGATTGCTTTGGCCCAGGAGTTTGAAACCAGCATGGGTAACACAGTGAGTCCCTGTCTCAAGAAAAGAAAAACCTGAAATATGCCTGCTGTATATTTAAGGTTTATGATATAATATTTTAAGCCTACAAATCCCAATTTCAGTATTGAAGGATATTGTGTAATAAGGCTATGAAAAAAAAATTGAAGGACAAAGAATGTCAGCTTTTCAGATAAAAATATTATTACTTATAAAAACAATATTCTATAAGATAAAGCAAAATGTTTCAATATTCCATTTGATAAGAACATCATTCTAAAAATGTATAAAGCCAAATTAAATATTTCCCATTTAAAGCATTTTCCTTAGGTATTTTCACTGGCATTTTTAGTCCCATCATTACTTGTGGTTAAAAATCCCAGTGGCATCCAAATTTCTCCTCATGAAGGGAATAGTGTGCAGTTTTAACCTTTCTCTTACTGATGATATTAATATTTACTGTTTTTACTTGAATCTCTGGTACCATCAGTTACAAGATACACTGTTATTTTATGCACCACAACAAAAAAGAGCAACATTGTCAATAAAATTACAGTACATGGTTTTCCTCTCAGAATTTTTATATATATTGAAAGACCTCTTTAGACTTATTTAGGCATAGATTATTTGATCATATAACACTTTTATATATACATAAGGAGGAAATTTTAGGCAAAATAAATTGATTAAGGTATTCCTAAAAGTTTTTCACATTTAGAATCCAACTCTTCTGAATCAGTTTTTGATTTAGAGTTGTTGGTATTCCTGTTTCTTTCCACACAGTTATCCTCTGTGCCATCAAAAGCATTGTGTTATAGTAAATGGTTCTGAAAGCCTAATTTGGGGGCCTCTGAAGTTCTCCATGTCCCTTTCAGTTAAAGCTATTTTTATAATGATACTTGGGCATTGTTTGCCTTTATGACTCTCATTCTCTCACAAGAGTACAGTGGGATTTTCTGGAGGTTACATGATTATTAAAATATGTTAACATCTAATGAGTTCATTGTGGCTACTTCTAAATGAAAAAATATATATTAAAAGTATATCAGTTTTAATATCAAAAATGACAAATATCAATAGATATAGTCCATATAAGCTAGAGTTCTTTGGGATCCTCAATAATTTTTAAGGATATATGGGGATTCTGAGACCAAAAAATCAGAGAATTTCTGAATTTATACCATTTCTCCACAACTGTCTGTGGGATTTTCTTCTAAGTCAGTATACTCATTGGTAATAGCACTTTCTTGACTTTGCCAGAAGCTTTCAACAAAAGATTTTTAGACAGTAACCTGGAGTTATGTTTCTTTCTCAAATAGTCCTCAAGTGGTGTTGACTGAAACATCAAGGAATTGCCATCATGCCACCAGAAATACCAAGCAATATGTATATAGGTAGACAGCCATGTCTTGACTGCCACCTGGATGACAGAGTGTAAGATGCTGCCATTTATAAGTTTTTAGAGGTATCAAGAAAGAATTTACATCTTAGAATCAAAGAAGTATAATAGCTTTTAAAGCAAGCCCTTGTTCTCCTAATCATAAACCTCAACTCAAAAGTTCTAAGTAGCTAGATCTCTCTGAAAGCTTTCAGGACAGCATAATATCCACACATAGCAGATAACCAATAAACATCTAGTGATTAACGATTGCAAAAACTTGCTGACCCTGACTTGTAATATTCAATATTCTTTTTCTTTTTTTTTTTTTTTCTGAGTTGGAGTCTCACTCTGTCGCCCAGGCTGGAGTGCAATGGCATGATCTCACCTCACTGCAACCTCTGCCTCCAGGTTCAAGTGATTCTCCTACCTCAGCCTCCCCAGTAGCTGGGACTACAGGTGTGCACCACCACGCCCAGTTAATTTTTGTATTTTTAGTAGAGATAGGGTTTCACCATGTTAGCCAGGCTGGTCTCAAACTCCTAATCTCAGGTGATCTGCCTGCCTCAGCCTCCCAAAGTGCTAGGATTACAGGCATGAGCCACTGCACCTGGCCAGATTTTTTTTAGAAACCAGATTTTTAAGGCAAATATGTTTAGTTAAAACTAGAAATTGATTGATGTTTAAAATTTAAAATACCCTGGACTGGGAATCAGTGAGCCTGGATTCTCATTTTGGCTCTCCCAATAATTAGTAGTGTGACATGTTAACTAGCCATTTAGTCTCTTGCGATCTTATTTTCCATGTTTGTTAAATGAAGTAATCTTTATGAACCCCTTTAGCTGTGAAACCATCATTCTGTGATTCTATTCAGATGTTTAAAGTTTACTGGATGATAGAAGCAACATCTATTGATAGAAGCAACATCTATTGATAGTTCCATATATGTTTTCCATTGGCCATTCATTGGCTTATTGGTCAGAATTTTGCTTAGGGTAAGTTTAAAGGTTTTTATTGACACTGGATTGGCAAAAGTAATGTCTAACAATAAACAGTGTAATATAGGTGCTGACATTTGGTAGGTTTTCAAAATTGTATATACCAGCTGAATTTTGGACAATTAAAAATCTGTTTCTCTTTGGTATACAGTATTTCAATTCTCAAATATACATCTTTTTACATTTTAACTTCTCTGAAATCAAGATATTACTTATAATAGGCAGTATATCAGAGTTTAACTGGCAGCATTTGTTCTTTCTTAGTAGTTCATAAAATAATAGCTAATCTTACATTTAAGAGCATTGGATTTGAGGAAATTTAGTAACTTTAATATGGCTTTATATACTTAACAAAGTCATAATGTTGTCCATTTGGATGCCTAATACATATGATGACAGTTATATATCTTACACATATCTCTTAAATTTTACAACCCATAAGATAAGTAGTCAAATCCTATTTTATATGTGGGAAATCTGGAGTTTGCAGAGTTACTTAAGGTTACATGATAAATGCTAAAGTTTGAATTCAAAAGCAACCTAGCCTTCAAAGTCTGTGCTTTTCCACTTTATGCTTATAATGTCTTTTTTTTTTTTTTACCATAATAGCATAAAAAAGTAATTATAGCTGAAATACAAATTGGTCAACATTACTGAAGGACAATTTAACAATGTGCGTCAAATTCCTTAAAAATGTTTATCTCATTAGATCCCACTTTCAGGAATTTTTCCTAAGGAAATAATTAGAATTGTGTAATAAAAATTTATCTTTAAAGATATTCATAAAGCATTATTAATAACAGTAAAAAATTGTATGCAACCTAAATGTTCAGCAAAATAATGCAAGTTAACTGATATATGATGCATCTATACAATATAATGTAAGGTAGCCAATTAAAAATCATGTTTTAGGCTGGGCATGGTAGCTCAAACCTGTAATCCCAGTATTTTGAGAGGCTAAAGTGGGACGATCGCTTGAGCCTGAGAGGTCAAGGCTGCAGTGAGCCGTGATCGTGCCATTGGACTCCAGCCTGGGTGACATAGCAAGACTCTGTTTCAAAAAAGTAATAAAATAAAATAATTTTTAAAAATATGTTTTCAAAAAATATTTAAGACCTTGAGAAAATGCTGAAAATACAGTAAGTGAAAAAAAGCATGATTCTACAGTGATTATCTCTGGGTACCAGGACTACTACTGATTCTTATTTTTCTTCTTTTTAACTAACATTTATTTTCTGAAATTTCTGTAGTGAATTGCATTTCTAGCCAGGAAAAAAAAAATTATGTTTATGTGCTCTTAAACACAATTGGTGATTTTATAGTCTTTTGGTGATTTGATTTTGGTGTTAAGACCAAAACAGTTTTTCACTGTCTCTGTAGCTGGTTGTAATCATTAAAGACTATAAAATCACAGAAATTAGAGCTAGTGGGATTTTAAAGATGATCCCTCATTTCAAAGATTAGGAAATCGAGGGATTAAAACAAATAGTTAACATTTATTCAGTGCTTGCCGTGTGCCTTTGCTCAGTACATTATACTATTATCTAATCTTTGCTCTGTCCTTCTGAGAGTTGGTCTCTTTTTACCCTTGTTTTATAAATGAGGAAACTGAGGCTTAGAAAAATTAACTTGTCCATAATTAAATGGTGGAACTGGTATTTGAACCCAGATCTGTCTGACTCCACAGTTCTTAAACATCGTGTAATGGAATACAGTAAGTTTTTAACTGACCTGCTGTAGGTTACATTGCTTATTATTAGTGGAAGAGGGATTAACAGCCTGATGTCTTCACTGAAAATTCAGTGTTCATTTAATTAATGTCTGTTTTTGAGACATTGTTGATATTGTAACCAGTCAAATGTATGACCAATTCTATTGTGTCCTGTTCAACATGAACTTAGACCTATCATTATCACTTATACATTTTATTTGTATCTATTAAGAATTTTTGTTTAATCCTCTTAAAAATCTTGGGTGATGAAAATGTCCTGGAATTAGGTAGTGGTGATCGTTCATAACCTTATGAAATACTAAAAACTACTCAATTGTACACTTTAAGAAAAATCTTTTCTTTAAGATTATAGAAAAACTTTAAAAAATAGTAAAATATAAAGATCACAAAGAAACATCAAAATGCTGAACTTATCTTTAAAAAGATAGTTTCAAAGAATATGAAATAAAGTAATAGCTATACTTATTTTCTTTTCCTTGAAAGTGATACTTACGATTGAACCAAAACTATGCAATGAAAGGGAAGTAAAAGAAATTAAGTACCAGATAATAATAATACACATCTAAAGCCAGAAGTTGGTTACTTAGTAGAAAAAAAAGGAATTTGGACTATAAGGAAGATGAATATTTGTGCTTTTGTTTAATGCATTTAAGAACTGATATCTGTTGATGGACAATATCTGTTGTTCTCCAAAATTATATTGTAAAAGTACAGATTAATCCAGGAGAATACTTTCCCAGTTCTGACATTGTCAGTTGTTTTTATACAGATAGTGAGCAATGGAGAAGACTAGTTTAACTTTTTTTTAATGAAATATAATGGCTTTGAATTTTCTATAAACATTATCAAGAATTTAAAGAATTATTGCCACAGACATTTAATATTTTATTAACATTCAAATTTGGAAAACATGTTATCAATTCTATAAGACTGAAAATAAAACTCTGAACGTTAAAAAAATTCTTTGTCAGATTATACTGTGTTTATGAGCAAATACTGAGAATATATATAATATATATAAGCCTCATACCTAATGAGAATATGTTCTAATAAAATTATAATTAAATTTAATCAGTTTTAGACAGTAAAGATTTATTTCCCTTATATCAAGATTTATGTATTCATTCCACGGTTTCTCGTCAATATTAATATTCTCTATAGGTAATCTCATGAAGCTACAATCTTATTCATGATCTCTATTATTTCAGCAGATTGTCTAACCTTTCATTAGTTTACAAATGTAGATTATCTGTTCTTTTTTTGGCTTCTAATTTTGTATCTTTGCTTTTAAGCATCGAATGTTATCTAGACAAGAAGAACTTAAGGAAAGAGCAAGAGTTCTGCTTGAGCAAGCAAGAAGAGATGCAGCTTTGAAGGCGGGGAATAAGCATAATACCAACGCAGCCACCCCACTCTGCAACAGGCAGCTAAGTGATGTAAGGAGCATTTGTTAAAAAATACCTTAAGTTGTTCATTGTAATCATGGGGAGGAGGGAAGTAATTTGCTTGTATTTTTGCTATGTTATTTTTCTATAGACTGTACATTGTGAATACTTGGCGCACTTACTGAACTGATAAAGATAAATTCATACTTTTAGGAGCATTTGGTCATTATTTCTACACAGCGGTGTTAGTGATGAGGAAAAGTAAGATCCAGGAATGTAATTTCCACATGTATATGAATAATCTGTTTTTTTGTTAGTTTATATTTTATAGCTGTAGTTGTGCTCTAAGATTGTATTTTGTCAGTAGAAGTTAATTTTTTTGGAAATATTAGAATATAATAATAATGTCTATTATTTATTGAATACCTAACAAGTATTTCAGAAACAATAATTTTTATTTTACTTAACTCCATGAAGACTGAGGCCAATAGGGAAGGTAACTTGTACAAGGTCACAGAGTCAGTAAATGGTGAATCCAGGATTTTTTACCTGAGCCTTATTAGATTCCAGAGTCAGTGCACTTTCCTATCACATATTGCCATCCTTGTATTAAACCACATTTTTATACATATTTTTGTGTAGTGCCTCACAGATAATAATGAACGCATAATAATAGGAGCCCTTAAAATTTAGGGGGACACAAACCTCTTCAGGAATCAGAAAACTGTGACAGTTTCACCACAGCACCACCATGTATTAGTATTTGTTTTTCCCAGAAAGAACAGCTCTATGCAATATAGCTAGGTAGCTACATGCCAGATTCACCTTGTTACATTTGTTTCACATTTACCCAAAGAAGTACCCTGTTGCTTATGAGACTATGCTTTGAACAGTCCCAAGATATTTTCCCACCCTTCCTCTTTCAAGTTATCTGTTGCTGCGTTAAAAACCACTGCAGAATGAGGCACAGTGACTCACGCCTATACCCAACACTTTGAGAGGATGAGGTGGGAGGATCACTTGAGCCCAGGACTTTGAGACCAGTCTAGGCAATAGTGACACCCCAACTCTACTTACAGGAAAAACAACAAGGACAACAACAACAACAACAAAACTTACTGGCATAAAACAACTATCTTATTACGTTAATAGATTCTGTGAGTTAAGAATTCAGATAGGACACAGTGGTAGTGACTTGTTTATGCTCCATGATGTCTGGGGCTGGCTTTTAGCTAATAAGACCTCTGCCAGACTGTCAGTTGGAACACCTACATGTGGCCTCTCCATATGGTCTCTCAACTTCTCTAGTGTGGGCTTCCTCATAGCGTGGTGGCTAACTTCCAAGAACAAGTGTCCCAGTGGAATAAGGCATAAATATGTGGCATTCTTATGATTTAGCTTTTCTTAAAAGCAAAATCACTTTAAGTTTATTGTAAAAAAGGAAAATTTTTTGCAAATTTCAGTTATGAACATCGATGCAAAACTCCTATAGAAAATAATTAACAAATTCAAGCCAGAAGTATTTTAAAAGGTTTAACATACTGTGGTCAATTTGGATTTATTCTACGAATGCAAGATTGTTTAATTTTTCAAAAATCAAGCAATGTAATTGACAACATTAACAGAATAAAGAAAAATCAAGCAGATATAGAAAAAGGTTGGAAAAATATCAACATCCACTCATGGTCCACAGGGAGAAAACAACCACAATTCTTAACCTCTGAGATAGAAAGGAACTTTATTACTTTATTAATCTGCTAAAATGTACAAATAAAAAGCCTATAGCAAACATACTTAATTATGAAACATTGAAAGCTTTCCATTTGTGACAGATTAAAAGACAGGAAAGTCCACTATCACTTGTATTCAACATCATAATGTTGAATAGAACCTAAGGCAAGAAAAAGAAATCGAAAGATGTAACATATGAAAGGAGACAAATAAAATTATCATTATTCACCAGAAGTATGATTTGTACATAGAAAATCCCTTCAAAATTACAAGATTACTGGACATAATATTTGAAAATAAATTCTATTTCAGTAAAATACACAAATGACCAGCAAGCACATAAGAAATATTTTTAGTATCATTAGTTATCAAGCAAATGAAAATCAAAGCCACAGTGAGATACCACTATGAGAATGACTAAAATTTAAAAGACTGACAGTAACAAGTGTGAGAGGAATTTGGAGCAACTAGAATTCTCACATTTTGCCGGTAGGAATGTAAAATGATACAACCATCTGGAAAAATAGGCCATTGCCTATAAAGCTAAACATGCACTTACATGACCCCAACAATTCCATTTTAAGGTATATAACCAAAGAAACTAAAAACATATGGCTATTCAAAAACTTTCATACAAAATTTTATAGCAGTTTTGTCTGTAGTATCCAGAAACAGGACAAAATTTAAATGTCCATCACCAGACAAATGAATAAACATATCCTGGTATACCCATACAATGGAATACTACCGAGCAATACAAAGGAACAAGACACTGAAATACACAATAATGTAAATGAATCTTGGAGATATTATGCTGAGAACACAAAAGAGGACATATGTAATTACATTCACATGAAATTCTACAACAAGCAAAACTAATGTAGCATGACAGAAAGCAGATTGGTGGTTGCCTGATGCCAGGGTAGGCAGAAATGACTGCAAAGGTATATGAGCATGAGCAAACTTTCTAGAGAGATGTAAAAGATTTATAGCCTTATTATGTCTGATTACACAGGAGTATACGCTTGTTAAAACATCAAATTTAAAATGGATGCATATTACTAGATGTAAATTATATGTTAAAGTTTATCTTTTTAAATCATTTATTAAAAACAAAAATTTTCTAAATATTTACAAGAACGTTAAAAATAGATAATATGCTAGGAATAAAGCTAACAAGAAATATGCAAGACCTTTAGGCAGAAAACTAAAACATTCTGAAAGATATAAAAGAATAAATAAATGGAAAGGCATACTATGTTCATAAATTGGAAGACTCAATGTTTTAAACATTTTATTTTATTGTGATAAGAACAGTTAACATGAGAGGTACTCTTTTTTTAAAAAAATTGAATGTACAATACATTATTATTGACTATGGATACAATGTTTTATAGCAGATCTTCAGAACTTATTCACATTGCTTAGCTGAAACTTTATTCCTGTAGATTAGTAACTTGCCCATTTCCCCTTCCTTCCAGTTCCTGTCTACCACTATTCCGGTGTTTGATTCTATGAATCCGACTATTTTAGATACCTCATATAAGTGGAATCATGCAGTATTTGTCTTTATGTAACTGACTTATTTCACTTAGCCTAATGTCATCAAGGCTCATCTATGTTGTAGCATGTAACAGGACTGACTACTTTTTAAAAGCCGAATGGTATTTCACTGTAGGTGTATACCACATTCTTTTTATCCATTCATCTGTCGATGGACATTTAGGTTGTTTTCACATATTGGCTATTGTGAATAATGCTGCAATGAACATAGGAGTGCTAAAATCTCTTCAAGATCTTCGGTTTTTGATTTCAGTTTTTTCAGATAAATACCCCAAAGTGGGATTGCTGGATCATATGGTAGTTCTGCTTTTAATTTTTGAGGCACCTTCAAACGTTTTCCGTAACAGTTGCACAATTGTATATTACCACCAACAGTGTGCAAGGATTCTAATTTCTCCATATTCTCACCAACACTTACTACTTTTGTTTTTTAAATAATAGCCAATATTGTTTCAAACAATAGCTTGTTAGAAATAAGCATGGAATGATACCTCATTGTGATGTTGATTTGCATTTTCCTGACGATTAGTGACATTGAACATCTTTTCATGTACCTGTTGTTCATTTGTATGTCTTCTTTGAAGAAATGTCTATTCAAGTCCTTAGCCCACTTTTTAATTGAGTTGACTGTTTGTTTTGGGGGGTGGGGGTTGGCTACTGAGTTACGAGAGTTCTTTCTTAAGAGACCACTGGTTTAAAACTTCTTTAGCACTTTCTTTATTTTATTCCTCTGTACTTTGTTTCTATACAACTAAACTAAGTCCTTCTGGTGAATACCAAAAATAGTGAGAAGAGCTATTTTAATAATTGCTATTATAGTACTTAAATAGAAGCATATAGTGTGTGGAACAATGTCTGTGTACTCAGTACGGTTAGCTACTTGTGAGACTTTTGCATTTAGTTCTGGGCTGAGAAAAAGTGAGAATTTACAGGGGGATTCAGAAAAGGGTTAAAGGAATGAAAGCAAAGATCTACTTGTAAGGAAAGAAAGGCTTATAAAATATAAAAAAGATATAACTGGGAAGCTTAAGTAATCATTTGAATATATGAAGCCTCAAAATCCATCTGGTAGGCTGGGCGTGGTAGCTCACTCCTGTAATCCCAGCACTTTGGGAGGCCTAGGCGCGCGGATTGCCTAAGCTAAGGATTTCGAGACCACCCTGGGCAACATGGTGAAACCCCGTCTCTACCAAAATACAAAGAATTAGCCAGGCATGGCAGCATGCGCCTGTAGTCCCAGCTACTCAGGAGGCTGATGCAGGAGAATTTATCGAACCCGGGAGGTAGAGGTTGCAGTGAGCTGAGATCACACCACTGCACTCGAAACTGGGGGACAGAGTGAGACTCCGTCTCAAAAAAAAATCCATCTGGTAGCCCCTAAGAGAATAAACTTACGAACTACTCAGCATGACCTCGTGTCCTTGTAAATCCTGTCCCCTCCCTTTACAGCCTTATCTCTTACCTCTCTCTCATTTTTTTCATTCTACAGTCCAGTTATAAGTTGCTTACTGTATCTGAAATGTGCCATACTCTTTCATTCTTGTGCCAAGCATTTGCTGTTGTTGCCTTGAAATACCCATCTTCCCTTGATAGTTTCTACTGAAATAGCACTTTTGTAAACACTCCCCTCATGGCTCCTTGCAGTAAAGTTAAATCTCTTTCCTATAACTTTTTCTATTATTCTCTACCACAGCATACTCTCATCCCAATATAATTATCTACTTCCAAATCTCTTTCTCTCGGTCAGCGGTCAGCTATTTAAAAGTACAAGGACCTTGTATGCCCAGCACCAAGTAGTAATATTTAGTAAATGTTTGTTGAATGAATAAATGAAGGAAATAGTGATAGGCTATTTTTCATATCCTCTGAGTGTCAACTAATAAAAAATGAGCTTAAACATGAAAACTTTTTTTATAAAGAGGTTCTTAATAGGTCTATAAACAGGAAAAATAAATGTTTCTCTGAAGGTCTTTAAAGCAGAATTGAGCAGAGAGTTAGTGTTCCTTTGTCTGAAGTCAGTTACAGATAAGATTACTTTTGCCACTTGGGGACTTAAGCTTGTAACATTCTTTTCTTGCTATTCTCCAATCGTACATTATGATACCTTTCATTGTTGTTATGATGTGTGTTTGCCAAATCCTTACACACGCCTGCTTTTCCCATATTCTGGGACTCTGATTAGAGTTCAGCTTTCAGTTCTGCCTTGAATCACAACACTCTGCAAAACAGTCCCTTTCGAAATGAGTATAGCTTTAGGCTGCTAGCCTGGAAAGCTGTTTCTAAGACACTGAAAACAACTCTTGGTAATCTTATTGGGTGGATCCTTATGTACATATTCCATTTAAGTTATCCTCAGGAAAGATTTAAGTTGTAATTTCCCTCAAAGGACAACTCACCAACACAGGTACCATAAACCTTTTAATTTTTCTAAATTTTTGGCAGGACTACCATTGTACATTTTAGTGAATACTTGGTACAACCACTTATTGCCTTTCAAGTCTGTTTACATGATTCATTCATGTCTTTTTGCATTAACCTGTTTCATTTGCTCCCTGAAATTATGTCTATAGGAGACATATTTCATTGCTCTGGTTCTCTGCGTTTTATTTTCCTTTTCTTTCTGTTCCTTTTATTCTATGAAGATTTTCAAAGGTTGGATTTGACTAATGTAAGTTTTAGGTGTGATATTTGTGTTTTTCATTGTTTTCCACATGTATTTTAAATCATTTTTTTAATTACAACTAAGGAGTCTACCCAGCAGGTAATCTAAAGGAGCCTTCTTGATTGTATAATATATAAACACAGACTCCAAGAAAAACTTTCCTTTTTTATTATTTTTCTTTATTATTCCATTTCCCCATATACTTTCCCCCCCAGATATGTACAAATAGAATTTTAAAAGCTAATCTGGCCTGTAATCCCAGCATTTTGGGAGGCTGAGGCAGGCAGATCACCTGAGGTCAGGAGTTCAAGAACAGCGTGGCCAACATGGTGAAACCCATCTCTACTAAAAGTAGAAACATTAGCCAGCCATGGTGGTGCATGCCTATAGTCCCTGCTACTCAGGAGGCTGAGGCAGGAGAATTGCTTGAACTGGAGGTGGAGGTTGCAGTGAGCAGAGATTTCACCACTGTACTCCAGTCTGGGCAACAGAGCAAGCCTCTGTCTCAAAAAAATAAAAATAGGCTGGGCAGACTGGCTCACACCTGTAATCCAAGCACTTTGGGAGGCCAAGGTGAGCAGATCATTTGAGGTCAGGAGTTCGAGACCAGCTTGGCTAACATGGCAAAACCCATCTCTACCAAAAATACAAAAAATTACCTGGGTGTGGTGGCACATGCCTATAGTCCCAGCTACTCTGGAGGCTGAGGCACGAGAATCACTTGAACCCAAGAGGCAGAGGTTGCAGTGAGCCAAGATTGTGCCACTGCACTCCAGCCTGGGCAACAGAATAAGACTCCATCTCAAAAAAATAATAAAATAAAAACAAAAAATAAACAAAATAAAATAAAAGCTAATCTGTTCCAGATGCTTTTGCTAATTACTTTGCATTGGAATATAATTGCTTTTTTAAAAATGCATTTAATAAACCCACCATTCCATTTAATAACACTTTTATACTTGTATAGGTATCTGAAAGAGATATTTGCACTTGATGTGCTAAAGTTTAGAATTCATACACTGTAAGCAAAATAAAGGATAACAGTCCTGCTACCCACAGTCCTTGGAATTTTTGTTAGCATATTAGCAAAGCATTTTGAACGTATCAGAAGAATGATGCTATATAAGTTTATAAATTTTTTAAAAGAATAAAATCTATTTTATATGTAAAAAATCTTAAAAAAAAAGAAAGTCTAAAGAGAATCAGGATGAAACTTCAGTCTAATTAGTCTAATCATCAATGAATTTATAAATATGTTTGTTTTTGTTTTGTTTAAGCAATATTTATAAAGCATAAGAGTATGATTTGCAGATAGTTGTTAGGTATCTGGAAGCATTGTAGAAAGAAGTATCAGAAAGTAATTACAACGCTATTATAAACAGACTTGAAGTTTTTCATCTAATATTTAAATGCTGGCTTAATGGCCCACCCGTTACACTCAACTGGTTTAGGAGCCTTTTCTCACATAGCAGGTAGCAGAATCAAACTGCAAGTTAGCAACAAGTCCTAGAAGGTTTGCAGTATCCATCTTTAAAGACCTGAAGGAATGTTTGAATCCTCTAAAGAAAACAGTATACATGGGAAAGGATTTTAGTTTGATCAGTTCTTAGTTAACTGCAAAGACCAGTAACCACACAGTGACTTTTTTTTAAATTCACCTTTGGAAATGAATCCAAATGGCTTAAGAGAACTAAGAGAATGCAAGTTGCTCTTTTGCAAATTAAACCTTTGACAGGTATTTTATGGCCATGAAGGGCAACTGTGTACTTTTGATGTTGATTGGAAATTATTGATTTAAATGGCACTAGTCTGTCATGCTGATAATTGTAGCAGATTTAGATAAGACCACTAGATATTTAAATAATAAAAGAAGCATTTGCCATTCAGTTGGTAAAAAACACTAAACTTTTTTTGGTAATTTCTAATAGCATCTTTTTCTGTAGTTTTCATATGTATGTGTTCTAAGTATGTAACATCATAAAAATATGTATAAGATTATACTTACATATTTATGAATATTGGCTGTCTTAAATAAATAGCCTCCTAGAAATCAAAACTTTAAAATTAAGTTGAAGTTAAAATTTTGTCTTTTTCCTAATTACACATATTATCGGTTCTACTATTAGGAAGAAGTAATTTGACTTTACATTTGTAATTTTGTGTGAAAGGATGTCAATTATCACTTATTATTAAAAAATCTAAACCTTTAGTAACATACAGAGTGAGTTTTTAGTTAAAAAATCTAAAACCTTTAATAATATACAGATTTTATTTAGGAATTTTTATTCTCCCTATGAGCTGGACTGTCTGTGCCCAGGGCACTGAAATGAGAATATATCCTTATTTTTTACTTCAACACAATCACCAAAATATTTCATGTATAAAATCTATTTCAGACCAGTAAGACACTTTGAATGTATATCTGATCTTTTTATAGTTGCATTTTAGAGGAGAAGAATGCTGGTGTACTTCTATGTTCAGCATAAATAGCTCCATACAAAGCAGTGGTTTTTATTCCGTATTATTTTAAATAATAGTTTACCTATTATGTCTAAATGTAGGTTGATTTGAAGTCGGCTATCCTAACAATAGCTACTAGACTTCTTAGAAAACATATTGTTAGCTTGCTAGCATAGCTTCAAAGTCATACAAAATACCAGCATTGATGTGGAGGAAAAAAAACTCAATTATCTTTTCTATTATGTGGCCATAAACCCCTAGACTCAAAAGTCTTATTTGAGGTTGCCATGAATGCATGAAGCTAGGGCTAGGTGTCTTAGCATCAGGAACACTTCTTTTATGCAAGTATTAATGGCTGTGGACATTTTCCATATGGCTGTTCAGTGCCGTGTTGAACATCCCAGGATGAATATCACCATTACTAAAGCTGTATTTTATATTGCCTATTTTGTTATTGCTCAGCATGCGCAAGAGTAGATTTTAAATCTTTATTCATTTCATTTTTTAATGTTTCTTTTGTTCTTCTTATCATGTTCCTGCTTTCCCAAGGATATATGCCTTGAATGAAAAGTCACATGTGCATTACTAATTGTGTGCTATTGTATTTACAGTTCCTAGTGGTGGCAGTGTGAAGCTACTAATTCCTTTGCTTCACTTGATGTAAAATAATCTGAGTGTCTTTGATAGCAGTGAAACAGTATTAATTGTTTTGTACATTTCTTGGTCACTCTTCTTAGGTGGTCTTCATAATCTATTAGAACTTTCAGCCAGATTTTTGTAATGTCATGCCTCCAGCAGTGATTAAATTGGTAATTAATGAACAGTCTTTGGCAATGTAAACCACATCCCGTTAATTTTCCCTTTTGAGTTTTTAGAAGTTGTCTTCTGTGTCAGAAATCATTGCGCCACCTTGCTATGGCCCCTTGGCATGAAACCACAACGACTTGATTTTTTCAGCCATTAGTAGATCAGAGCAGTAATTTCACAGTATTTTGGTCAAGGTAATTATAATACCAAGAACTGAGTAGATTTGAAAATTCACGAAAGAAGTCCAGAAATACCAGGTGAGCTTCCTTGTGTTCACTGGAACGTTATGATTAGTTTAATTGGTCTTTGTTTGATTTTAGCCGCAGAAACTGTTTGTGCCACAGTAGTGCAGTGACTTTATACTTGAGTGTTTCTGACCTTCTTTGACAGGGTGGGTGCAAAAATGAGCCATTTGAAACAATCCCCTTTCTAAAAGGGGGTTAAACTGCAATTAAAAAATTAACTATAGAAAAGAAAGCCCTCTAATTAATTTCTTAATATCATACTCTATTTTATGAAATGTTTAGCAAGTTTATTTTCCTCTCTCTCCATTAAAAAATATGCACAACTTTTTTAGTGTTTTTTTAAATGATTGTGCCTAGATATTATTGACGTAGAGTTTTCATATTCTATAAGAACCTTACAATGCCTTAATGAGAGTGAAACTGAAATGTGACTTTCTTTTTGTCACGAAGTAGATATTCCCATACTTGCCCGATTGCTTATACGTGTTAGCCTTCTGTCGTACATTGTGCACATTAGAATTTACAGAGTCACTTGTGTGTTGGCTTCTGAAAGGATTGTCTTGGTCACCTTTTCTGGAAGCCCTTAATGAAACCAAATAGTTTGCTTGGAGTTTGAACCTAACCATCAGGGTGTTTCATGCAGTCTTGTCAGTTGATGTTCATGAATTGACTTGAACAAAGATCAAAGTGTTTCTCCAAATGAAGAATCTGTGAGAC